>CM032158.1:23616232-25012317 GCA_018901935.1 Pugionium cornutum | reverse complement strand
CGTGCTTTAAGCTTAACAATGCCTAATGTTGCTTATGATCACTCAGTTTGTGAGGCTTGTATCCTTGGCAAACATTGTTGTGTTGTTTTCCCTAAATCGTCTACAATTTATGAGCATTGCTATGATCTAGTACATTCCGATGTTTGGACCTCACCTTGCATGTCTAGAGATAGGAATAAATACTTTGTGACCTTTATAGATGAGAAATCGAAATATACATGGGTTACATTACTTCCATATAAAGATAGGGTTTATGAGGCATTTATAAACTTTCATAAGTATGTTACTAATCAATTCAATGCCAAGATCAAAGTGTTAAGATCAGATAATGGAGGAGAATACACAAGTCAAAGATTCAAAGCTCACTTAAACAAACATGGAATACTACATCAAACTAGCTGCCCACACACACCACAACAAAATGGAGTTGCTGAAAGGAAGAACCGACACTTAATGGACGTAGCAAGATCCATGATGTTTCATACCAATGTTCCTAATATTTTTTGGGGAGATGCAGTCTTGGTTGCTAGCTACCTCATCAATCGGATTCCAACCAAAGTCTTGGAAGACATATCCCCATTTGAGGTACTCAATAAACCTAAACCCTCCATTGATCATTTACGTGTATTTGGGTGTGTGAGCTTTTTGTATGTTCCAGGTTATCTAAGAAACAAGTTGGAGGCAAAGAGCATCGAGTGTATGTTCCTCTGATATTCGACAACACAAAAGGGTTATAAGTGTTATGATCCGAGCATCAACAGGACATATGTATCTAGAGATGTCAAGTTCATTGAAGAACAAAGCTATGATCAGAAAGATTGGGATGGATTGAAGGATCTCTCAAGGTCACCTTCTGATTTGGCTACGGGTTTGAGGTTTCTCTTGAATCATTTGGGAAATGATGTGCCAAAGGATTCAAGACAAGAAGAAGCAAGAACCCCAAGTAGTTCACAAGATACCCAAGAGAATGAACAAGGGGCAGTAACTCAAGAACCAACTCCAATCCAAGAAGAAGCTACGGCCCAAAACCAAGAACAAGATGACTTGGAAGTGGGTATAGAGGAACCTATTCACGAAATGGAAGAGGAAACGGTTGTAGAGGAGGCTGCACCACCTGTTCAGCAACTAAGGAGGAGTACTAGACTTAGGAAAGACCCATCCAATTGGGTAAACACTAGGGTCTTCTACAACAACCAGGCCGTGGCTCATCCCATACAAGCTGTTTGTTCCCTTGACCTCTTGCCATCTAGTCATCAAACATTCCTTGGAAAGATTGAACAAAGTCAGATTCGAAGGACTTATGAAGAATGGTTAGATGCAGTAAGAGGTGAGAAGGGAGCTATGGAAAGGAATCATACATGGGATATACAAGAACTTCCCAAAGACAAGAAGGCTGTGAGTTCCAAGTGGGTGTTCACCATCAAGTATAAGAGCAATGGGGATATAGAAAGGTACAAGGCACGTCTAGCTGCAATAGGTTTCACTCAGACATATGGAGAGGACTATACTGATACATTTGCACCGGTGGCTAAGCTACACACTGTAAGGGTTGTTCTTTCACAAGCTACGAATCTGACTTGGGACTTATGGCACATGGATGTCAAGAACGCCTTCCTACAAGGAGAACTTGAAGAGGAAGTGTATATGACTCAACCACAAGGCCTTGAAGATCTCTGCAAAGAGGGACAGGTTCTAAGACTTAGGAAGGTAATATATGGGTTGAAGCAGTCACCAAGAGCCTGGTATCAAAAATGAAGCTCCACACTTACTGATAATGGGTTTAGGAAATCCCATTCAGATCATACTTTGTTCACTCGTCGAAACCCCAAAGGAATTGTGGCGGTCTTGGTTTATGTGGATGACCTTATCATCACAGGAGATGATAAGGAAGGAATTCAGTCCACAAAGGCCTTCTTAAACAGATCATCTGACATCAAGGATCTTTGAGAGTTGAAGTACTTCTTGGGTATTGAAGTGTGTCGGTCTCAGGAAGGGCTCTTTCTATCCCAAAGAAAGTATGCTCTTGATCTGTTGACAGACACGGGAAAGCTTGGGGCTAAACTGGCCAATAATCCTCTTGAAGATGGCTACAAGGTCAACGGAAAGGGGGAGAAAGCTGATGAGTTATTATAGGATGTTTCTCAGTATAGGAGACTAGTTGGGAAGTTGATCTACCTCACCCTCACACGACCAGACTTGTGTTTTGCTGTGAATCAAGTGAGTCAACATATGCAAAAACCTACTGTATATAATTGGAGCATGGTAGAAAGGATCCTTAGATACATCAAAGGATCTCCTGGTCAAGGCATATGGATGGGCAAGAATGGGAACACTGAGATTGTCGGATATTGTGATGCGGATTAGGCTGGTGATAGGGTCGATCGGAAATCAACCACTGGGTATTGCACCTTTATTGATGGGAACTTAGTCACTTGGAAGACTAAGAAGCAGAAGGCGGTATCATGTTCTAGTGCTGAAGCAGAATATATATAGGGCTATGAGGAAGCTGACAAATGAAGTAACTTGGCTCAAAGCGCTCTTGAAATATTTCGGTATTGAACAACCAGGGCCAGTTACCTTCCATTTTGTTAATCAGGCAGCCATTCACATTGCTTCAAACTCAGTGTTTCACGAGGGGACCAAGCACATAGAGATCGATTGCCATAAGGTTAGGGAGAAAGTTCAAGATGGAACCATTCTGCCATGTTGTACAAAGAGTGAAGATCAACTAGCTGACATCTTCACAAAGGCAGCAAGTGTCAAAGTTTGCAATAGCATCTTTAGCAAACTTGGGCTTGCTGATTTATCACATCCATGATCAAAGGTCCCCTAATCCAAGAGGAATGTTTTAAAAATTTGAAGTTATTTTTCTGTTTCTATGTTATTGTAATACCTAAAACGTTAATGTTCCTTTGGGATGAAGATTTTAATGTGTCTATACATTTATAGACGAATTCTTATTAATCCCATCAATTTTTCTATACTATCATTATGTATCTAACTTCTTGTTTCTCTTTTATTCATGAACATGTGTACGTAATCTTGTGTTTAGGTTTTCCATTTTTATGTTTTGAAAATATGTTGATTGATTCATGTTGTTTTACTGATTGGTGTCTTCCGATTCCTCCATTCATGATGTCCATCATGCTACATTATATTTGATCACCACATATCTATAGATCGTATATATTTTACAACCGGTAGGTGTTTGATTAGCCTCGAGTCTTTCGTTTTCAAGTTTTTTTGTATCTTTCAATTCATTGTGTTTTGTTTCATTTGGAGTCTTGTTAGCTCTTGAATCAAGGTGTGTTACAGTATTCATGTGGTATATGTTTCTTTTATTAATCTATATGCGTTCATATTAGTTTTTTCGAGCGGGTTAACCCACACGAGTTGAATAGAACTTGAAGGGAGAAGAAAATTCTTTTTGGAATACATTATAACAGATGGGCACTTTTTCAATAATAGTTAAACTTTGGATACATAACTGAAAATGGATTTAGTTTCATTCTATGATGAACAATATAATAGTCACATATGAGATTCCAAATTTCCGGTCGTTTGGGTGAAGGTTTATCAATGAAACAAAACACATGGCATTACACAATTTGCAAAACATATGGTTATACAGACTCTTTTCCGTATCTATTTTAGCCTCAAATCTGGTCATAATATATAAAATTAAGTTAGGTTAATGTGGGTGTTGGATTCATGTCATTTTGAACTCTAGATCAAAAGTTTTGGGCGATTTAGGGTGGACAAATCAAGTTGATTAACTAGTTAAAATGCTCCTTGTTAGCCGATCACGGTGATATCAAAAATGAAATTTCTTGGTGCTCTTGTGATCAGTCAAATTAGTCCATCATGATTTGTCTGATCAAATTTTTTAAAAAGTTGATTCTTTTTTTTAGTCAACCCAATATCAATAAATAATGTAATTTTGAAAGTTTTAAAATTTTTAACTTATTTTTTGGTTTCTACGTTATTGTAATACCTAAATTGTTAATGTTCCTTTGGGATGAAGATTTCAATGTGTCTATCCATTTAGAGACGAATTCTTATTAATCTCGTTCTTTTTTCTATGTTATCATTTAGTATCTAACTTCTTGTTTCTCCTTTGTTCATGAACATGTGTACGTAGTTTTGGGTTTTGTTTTTCCATTTTTATGTTATAAAAATATGTTGATTGATCCATGTTGTTTTAGTGATTGGCGTCTTCGGATTCCTCCATTCATGATCTCCGTCCTGTTACATTATACTTGATCACCACATATCTAAAGATTGTATATATTTTACAACCGGTAGGTGTTTGATTAGCATCGAGTCTTCGGTTTTCAAGTTCTTGGGTATCTTTCAATTCATTGTGTTTTGTTGCATTTGGAGTCTTGTTATCTCTTGAATGAAGTTGGGTTATAGTATTCCTATTGTATATGTTTCTTTTATTGATCAGTATGCGTTCATATAAGTTTTTGCGAGCGGTTTTTAACCCACATGAGGTGAATACAACTTGAAGGGAGAAGAAAATGCGTTTTGGAATAGATTGTAACGGATGGACACTATTCCAATAATGTTAAACTTTAAATACATAACTAAAAATGGAGTTAGTTTCATTATATGGTAAAAAATATAACAGTCACATATGAGATTCAAAAATTTCCGATCGTTTAAGTTAAGTTTTATCAGTGAAGCAAAACACATGGCATTACACAGTTTGTTAAAGATATGATTATATGGAGACATTTCCGTATCTATATTAGTCTCAAAATCTAGTAATAATATACAAAATTAAGGTAGCTTAATATGGGCGTTGGATTCATGTCATTCTGAGCTCTAAATCAAAAATTATGGGTGATTTAGTGTGGATGTATCAAGTTGACCAACTAGTTAAAATGAACACTGTTAGCCGGTCACAGTGATTTATTTATCTATCGCAAAACATTGTGTTTTAGGAATACCATAAGTTTCACACCGCGATCAACTACACAGCCGACAATACCATTTCGGAAAGCTTTCTCAAAGATCTTTGACGCGCCAATAGGTCAATTGGAAATGTTTTCGACCCCAAATTTTGATGTTTAGATACTCTTTCAGACGATTTTCTCGACCAGGAGTATTCAAGACCTCGAAACCATTTTATCGGCCATCTCAAACTCATCGCATCGACGATCCAAAACGTTTCAACCATTTAGACAAGGCCCACACATCGTGTGGATTCTTCTTTATCACGTGGATCTCAAAAAGAAACATTGAAAAAATGGACGAATAGGATAATTACGGTTGCATGACATGTACTACCGGGTGTGATCATACCAGTACTAATGCACCGGATCCCATCAGAACTCCGGAGTTAAGCGTGCTTGGGCTAGAACAGTACTGGGATGGGCGACCTCCTTGGAAGTCCTCGTGTTGCACCCCTTTTTTTATTCACTCGATTTTTATTCGTCTATTGCAAAACAGTGAAATTTCGAAATACCATAAGTTTCACATCTCGATGAACTACACAACATGGAATACCATTTTGGAAAGCTCTCTCAAAATTTTTTGACGCGCCGATAGGTCGACAACCGATTGAAAATGTTTTCGACCCAAAATTTGATGTTTAGATACTATTTCAGACATTTTTCTCGGGCAGAAGCAATCACACCCTCGAAACCGTTTTATTGGCCATCTCAAACTCATCGCATTGAAGATCCAAAACGTTTCAACCATCTAGACAAGTCCCACACATCATGTGGATTCTTCATTATCACATGGAGCTCAAAAAGAAACATTGAAAAAGTGGATGAAAAAGATATTTACTATTTTATGACATGTACTACTGGGTGCGATCATATTAGCACTAATGCACGGGATCCCATCAGAACTCCGCAGTTAAGCGTGCTTGGGCGAGAGTAGTTCTTGGATGAGGGACCACCTGGGAAGTCCTCGTGCTGCACCGTTTTTTTTATTCACTCGCTATTTATTTGTCTATAGCAAAACATTGAATTTTCGAAATACCATGAGTTTCACAACGCGATGAATTACACAGCCGAGAATACCATTTCGGGAAACTCTCTCAAAGATCTTTGACGTGACAATAGGTCGATGGCCGATTGGAAATGTTTTTGACCCCAAATGTTGATGTTTATGTACTCTTTCGGACGTTTTTCTCGGGCAAAACCAATCACGATCTCGAAACCATTTTATCGGCCATCTCAAACACATCGCATCAACGATCCAAAATGTTTCAATCATCTAGACGAGTCCCACACATCATGTGGATTATTCTTTATCACGTGGAGTTCAAAATGACACATTGAAAAAGTGGATGAAGAAGATATTTACGATTGCATGACATGTACTACCGGGTGCGATCATACTAGCACTAATTCACCGGATCCCATCAAAACTCCGCAGTTAATCGTGCTTGGGCGAGAGTAGTACTTCGATGAGTGAACTCCTGGGAAGTTTTCGTGTTGCACCCTTTTTTTATTCACTTGCTATTTATTTGTGTATACCAAAACATTGAATTTTTGAAATGCCATAAGTTTCACACCGCGATGAATTACACACCCGATAATACCATTTCGGAAAACTCTCTCAAAGATCTTTGTCGCGCCAATAGGTGGACAACCGAATTGAAATGTTTTTGACCCCAAATTGTGATGATTATATACTCTTTCGGATGTTTTTCTCGGATAGAAACAATCACGACCTCGAAATGATTTTATCGGCCATTTCAAACACATCGCATCGATGTCCCAAAATGTTTCAACCATCTAGTGAGTCCCACACATCGTGTGGATTCTTTTTTATCACGTGGATCTCAAAAAGATACATTGAAAAAGTGGATGAAGAGGATATTTACGATTACATGACATGTAGGGTGTGATCATACCATCACTAATGCACCGGATCCCATCAGTACTCCGCAATCAAGCGTGATTGGGCGAGAGTAGTACTGGGATGGGTGACCTCCTAGGAAATCCTCGTGTTGCACCCCTTTTTTATTCACTTGCTTTTTATTTATCTATCGCAAAACATTGTATTTTCGAAATGCCATAGGTTTCACACCGCGATGAACTGCACAGCCGACAATACAATTTATGAAAGCCTTCTCAAAGATCTTTGACGCGCCAATAGGTCGAAGACCAATTGGAAATATTTTCGACCCCAAATTTTAGGTGTAGATACTCTTTTGGATGTTTTTCTTGGGCAGAAGCAATCACGACCACAAAACCATTTTATCGGCCATCTCAAACTCATCGCACCAACGATCCAAAACGTTTCAACCATCTAGACGAGGCCCACACATCGCATAGATTCTTCTTTATCACGTGGAACTCAAAAAGAAATATTGAAAAAGTGGATGAAGAGCATATTTACGATTGCATGATATGTACTACCGGGTGCGATCATACTAGCACTAATGCACCAGATCCCATCAGAACTCCGCAATTAAGCGTGATTGGGAGAGATTAGTACTTGGATGGGTGACCTCCGGGGAAGCCCTCGTGTTTCACCTCTTTTTTATTTGTCTATCGCAAAACATTGTATTTTCGAAATGCCATAAGTGTCACACCGCGATGAACTACATAGCCGACAATACCATTTCAGAAAGCTCTCTCAAAGATCATTGACGTGCCAATAGATCGAAGACCGGTTAGAAATGTTCTCGACCCCAAATTTTGATGTTTAGATACTATTTTGTAACTTTTTCTTGGACATAAGCAATCACGACCACGAAACCATTTTATTGGCCATCTCAAACTCATCGAATCAAAGATCCAAAACGTTTCAACCATATAGACCATCCCCACACATCGTGTGGATTCTTTTTTATCACATGGCGCTCAAAAAGAAACATTGAAAAAATGGAAGAAAAGGATATTTACTCTAGCATGACATGTACTAACGGGTGCGATCATACCAGCACAAATTCATCGGATCCCATCAGAATTCCGCAGTCAAGTGTGCTTGGGCGAGAGTAGTACTGGGATGAGTGACCTCCTAGGAAATCCTCGTGTTGCACCCCTTTTTTATTCACTCGTTTTTTAGTTGTCTATCGCAAAACATTGTATTTTCGAAATACCATAGGTTTCACACCGCGATGAACTACACAGTCGACAATACCATTTTGGAAAGCTCTCTCAAAGAAATTTGACGCACAAATAGGTCAAAGAGCGATTGGAAGTATTTTCCACCCCAAATTTTGATATTTAGATACTCTTTCGGCCATTTTTCTCGGGCACAAGCAATCACGACCTCAAAACCATTAAATCGGCCATCTCAAACTCATCGCATCGACGATCCAAAATATTTCAAACATCTAGATGAGACCCACACATCATGTGGATTCTTCTTTATCAGGTGGAGCTCAAAAAGAAAAATTGAAAAAGCGGATGAGTTGGATATTTACTATTGCATGACATGTACTAACGGGTGTGATCATACAAGAACTAATGCACCGGATCCCATCAGAATTCTGCAGTTAAGCGTGCTTGGGTGAGAGTAGTACTGGGATGGGTGACCTCTTTGGAAGTACTCGTGTTGCACCCCTTTTTTTTATTCACTCATTTTTTATTTGTCTATCACTAAACATTGTATTTTCGAAATGCCTAAAGTTTAACATCGCGATGAACTATACAGCCGACAATACAATTTCGGAAAGCTCTCTCAAAGATCGTTGATGCGCCAATAGTTTAATTTCCAGTTGGAAATATTTTTGACCCCAAATTTTGATGCTTAGATACTCTTTCGGATGTTTTTCTCGGGCATAAGCAATCACAACCTCAAAACCATTTTATTGGCCATCTCAAACTCATTGCATCGACGATCCAAAACATTTCAACCATCTAGACGAGGCCCACACATTGTGTGGATTCTTCTTTATCACGTGGAGCTCAAGAAGAAACATTGCAAAAGTGGATGAAGAGGATATTTACGATTGCATGACATGTACTAACGGGTGCGAACATAGCAGAACTATAGCACCGGATCCCATAAGAATTCTGCAGTTAAGCGTGCTTGGGCGAGAGTAGTACTGGGATGAATGACCTCCTAAGAAGTCCTCGTGTTACGCACCTTTTTTAATTCACTCGCTTTTTATTTGTCTATCGTAAAACATTGAATTTTCCAAATGCCATAGGTTTCACACCGCGATGAACTACACAGCCGACAATACCATTTCGGAAAACTCTCTCAAAGATCTTTGACGGGCCAATTGGTCGATGACCGATTGGAAATGTTTTTGAGCCTAAATTTTGATGTTTAGATACTCTTTCAAACGATTTTCTCGGGCAGAAGCAATCACGACAATGAAACCATTTTATCAGCCATCCAAAACTCATCGTATTTATGATCCAAAATGTTTCAACCATCTGGAAAAGGCCCACACATCAAGTGGATTCTTCTTTATCACTTGGAGCTCAAAAAGAAACATTGAAAAAGTGGATAAATAGGATATTTACGATTGCATGACATCTACTACCGTGTGCAATCATACCAGCACTAATGCACCGGGTCCCATCATAACTTCGCAGCCAAGCGTGCTTGGGCGAGATTAGTACAGGGATGGGTGACCTCCTTTGAATTCCTGGTGTTACACCCCTTTTTTATTCACTCGCTTTTTATTTGTCTATCGCAAAACAATGTATTTTCGAAATGCTATAGGTCTCACACCGCGATGAACTACACAGCCAACAATACCATTTTGGAAAGCTCTCTCAAAGATCTTTGACGCGCCAATTGGTCGACGACCGATTGGAAATGTTTTTGACCCTCAATTTTGATGTGTAGATACTCTTTTGGACGTTTTTCTCGGGCATAAGCAATCACGACCTCGAAACGGTTTTATCGGCAATCAAAAACTCATCACATTTACGATCCAAAACGTTTCAACCATCTAGACGAGGCCCACACATCGCGTGGATTCTTCTTTATCACGTGGAGCTCAAGAAAAAACATTGCAAAAGTGGATGAAGAGGATATTTACTATTGCATGACATGTACTAGCGGGTGCGATCATACCAGAACTAATGCACCGGATCCCATAAGAATTCTGCAGTTAAGCGTGCTTGGGCGAGAATAGTATTCGGATGAATGACTTCCTAGGAAGTCCTTGTGTTGCGCACCTTTTTTTGTTCAGTCTCTTTTTATTTTTTTTATCGCAAAACATTGTATTTTTGAATTACCATAAGTTTCACAACGCGATGAACTACACAGTCGACAATACCATTTCGGAAAGTTCTCTCAAATAGATCTTTGACGCGCCAATAGGTCAACGACCGATTGGAAATGTTTTTACCCAAAATTTTGATGTTTAGATATTCTTTCGGTCATTTTTCTCGAGCAAAAGTAAACAGAACCTCAAAACTGTTTTATCCGCCATCTCAAACTAATCGCATTGACGATTCAAAACGTTTCTACCATCTAGATGATGCCCACACATCGTGTGGGTTATTCTTTATCATTTGGAGTTCAAAAAGAAACATTGAAAAAGTGGATGAAGAGGATATTTACTATTGCATGAATACCAGGTGTGATCATACTAGCACTAATGTACTGGATACCATCAGAACTCCACAGTTAAGCATGCTTGGGCGAGAGTAGTACTAGGATGGGTGATTTCCAGGGAAATCCTCGTGTTGCACCGCATTTTTTATTCTCTCACGTTTTAATTGTTTATAAAAAATATTTAATTTTCGAAATGCCATAGGTTTCACACCGCGATGAACTACATATTCGACAATACCATTTCCGAAAGATCTCTCAAATTTCTTTGACGCACCAATTGGTCAAAGACCGATTGGAAATTTTTTCGACCCCAAATTTTGATGTTTCAATTCTCTTTTGTATGTTTTTCTCGGGTAGAAGCAATCTTGACCTCAAAACCGTTTTATAGGCCATCTCTAACTCATCGCATCGATGATCCAAAACATTTCAACCATCTAAACGAGCCCCACACATCGTGTGGATTCTTGTTTATTACGTGGAGCTCAAGAAAAAACATTGAAAAAGTGGATGAAGAGGATATTTATGATTGCATGACATGTACTAGCGGGTGCAATCATACCAGCACTAATGCACTGGATCCGAGCAGAAGTCTACCGTTACGTGTGCTTGGGCGAGAGTAGTTCTTGGATGGGTGACCTCCTAGGAAGTTCTCGTGTTGCATCCTTTTTTTTATTCACTCGCTTTTTATTTGTCTATTACAAAACATTGTATTTTCGAAATTTCATAGGCTTCACACCGTGATGAAATACACAGCCGACAATACCATTTCGGAAAGCTCTCTCAAAGATCTTTAATAAACCAATTGGTCTTCGACCAATTGAAAATGTTTTTGACCCTAAATTTTGATGTATAGATACTCTTCCGGATGTTTTTCTCGGGCAGAAGCAATCACGACCTCAAAACCGTTTTATGGGCCATCTAAAACTCATTGCATTAACGATCCAAAACGTTTCAACCATCTAGATAAGGCACACACATCGTGTGGATTTTTCTTTGTCACTTGGAGCTCAAAAAGAAATATTGGAAAAGTGGATGAAGGGGATATTTAGGATTGTAAGACATGTACTACCGGATGCAATCATACCAGCACTAATGCACCGGATCCCATCAGAACTTTGCAGTTAGGCGTGGTTGGGCGAGAGTAGTACTGGGATGGGTGACCTCCTGTGAATTCCTCGTGTTGCACCCCATTTTTATAAACTTGCTTTTTATTTGTCTATTTCAAAACAATGTATTTTTGAAATGCCATAGGTTTCACACCACAATGAACTACACAACCGACAATACCATTTCGGAAAGCTCCCTCAAAGATCTTTGACATGCCAATTCGTCCACGAATGATTGGAAATATTTTTACCCCAAATTTAGATGATTAGATATTCTTTTGAACGTTTTTCTCGGGCACAAGCAATCACGGCCTCGAAACCATTTTATCGGCCATCTCAATCTCATCGCATTGACGATTCAAAACGTTTTAACCACCTATACGTGCCCCACACATCGTTTGGATGCTTCTTTATCACTTGGAGCTCAAAAAGAAACATTGAAAAAGTGGATGAAAAGGATATTTACGATTGCATGACATGTACTACCAGGTGCGATCATACCAGCACTAATGCACCGGATCCCATCAAAACGACGCAATCAAGCGTGCTTGGGTGAGAATAGTGCTGGGATGGGTGACCTCCTTGGAAGTTTTTGTGTTGCACCCCTTTTTTATTGACTCGCTTTTTATTTCTCTATCGCAAAAAATCGTATTTTCCAAATGCCATAGGTTGCACACCGCAATGAACTACACAACCGACACTACCATTTCGGAAAGCTCTCTCAAAGGTATTTGACACACCAATAGGTCGAAGACCGATTCGAAATATTTTTTACCCCAAATTTTGATGTTTAGAAACTCTTTCGGATGTTTTTCTCGGGCAGAAGCAATCCTGTCCTCAAAACCGTTTTATCGGCCATCTCAAACTGATCGCATTTACAATCCAAAATGTTTTAACTACATATACGAGGCCCACACATTGTGTGAATGCTTCTTTATTACTTGGATCTCAAAAAGAAACATTGAAAAAGTGTATGAAGAGGATTTTTACGATTGCATGACATGTAATATTGAAAAAGTGTATGAAGAGGATATTTCCAAAGGTTTTCGACCCAAAATTTTGATGTTTAGATACTCTTTCATACGTTTTTCTCAAGCTGAAGCAATCACAACCTCGAAGCCGTTTTATCGACCATCTCAATCTCATCGAATCGATGATCCAAAACGTTTAAGCCATCTAGACTAGGCCCACACATCGTGTGGATTCTTCTTTATCACATCGATCTCAAAAAGAAGCATTGAAAAAGTTGATGAAGAGGATTTTATGATTAAATGCTGCTTGAGTAAAGGCTTATAAATGAAGCATAATGCATGGCATCATATAGTTTGGGATAGATTGCATTACTTTGAGTTTTTTCTAACTCTTTCAGTCTCAAATGTTGTCACAATATGGAAAATTATGGTAGCTTAACGTGGGCGTTGTATTCATGTAATCTTGAGCTCTAAAAAAAAACTAAAACACAATTTAGTGTGGACATGTCAAGTTGATCAGCTAGTTAAAATGATCATTCTAAACTGATCATTGCAGCTGCTTGAGTAAAGGCTTATAAAGTAAGAATAATGCATGACGTCACACATTTGGGGATATATTGGATTACGTGGAGGCTTTTGGGGATATATTGGATTACATGGAGGCTTTGTCGTTGCAATTTCGCGCTCAAATTTTGTCATGATATAGAAAATTGAGTTAGGTTAACATAGGCGTTGGATTCATGTCATTCTAAACTTTAAATCAAAAGTTACAGACGATTTAGTGTGGACATGTCAAATTGATCGGTGACTCAAAATCATCAATCTAAAATCATCATTGGTGCTCCATGAATAAAGGCTTATAAATGAAGCATAATGAATGGCATCACACAATTTCGGATAGATTGGATTACTTTGAAGCTTTGTTTAGCTCTTTCAGTCTCAAATGTTGTCACAAATGGAAAATTGAGCTAGCTGAACATGGGCGTTGGATTCATGTCACCTTGAGCTCTAAGTAAAAAGTAAAAGACGATTTAATGTGCACATGTCAAGTTGATCATCTAGTTAAAATGATTATTCTAAGCTGATCAATGTTTCTCCTTGAGTAAAGGCTGATAAATGAAGCATAATGAACATCACGCATTTTGAGATATATTAGATTACTTGGAGGATTTTTCGTAGCTATTTCATTCTTTAATTTTATCACAATATATAAAATTGAGCTAGCTTAACGTAGGCCTTGGATTCGTGTCCATCGGAATTGTAAAAAAAAAGTTATGGACGATTTAGTTTGGACATGCCAAATTGATTGGCCAGTTAAAATGATCATTCTAAACTGATCATTGGTGCTTTTTCATTGAATGCTTATAAATGGAGCATAATGAATGGCATCTCAAAGTTTGGGATTCATTGGATTACTGGGAGGCTTTGTCATATCTCTTTCAGTTGAAATGTTGTCGCAATAAGGAAAGTTGAGCTAGCTTAACATGGGTGTTGGATTCATTTCATTTTGATCTCTAAATAAAAAGTGAACGACGATTTAGTGGAGACATGTCAAGTTGATCAGCTAGTTAAAATGATTATTCTAAACTAATCATTGGTGCTCCTTGGGTAAAGGGTTATAAATGAAGCATAATGCATGACATCACGCATTTTGGGATAGATTGGATTACTTGGAAACTTTTTCGTATATATTTTGGTCTTAAATTTTGTCACGATATAGAAAATTGAGATAGCTTAATGTTGGCATTGGATATGTGTCATTCCCAACTCTAAATCAAAAGTTACGTACTATTTAGTGTGGACATTTGAAATTGATCGGCTATGTAAAATGATCATTCTAAAATGATGATTGGTGCTACTTGAGTAAAGCTTATAAATGAATCATAATGCATGGCATCATGCAATTTGGGATAGATTGCAATACTTTGAGGTTTTTTCTAGCTCTTTCAGTCTGAAATGTTGTAACAATATGCAAAATTGAGCTTGCTTAACGTGGGCATTGAATTCATGTCATCTTGAGCTGTAAATAAAAATTGGAAGACGATTTAGTGTCGACATGTAAAGTTGATCAGCTAGTAAAAATGATCATTGGTGCTCATTGAGTATAGGCTCATAAATAATGCATAATGCATGACATCACGCATTTTGGGATAGATTAGATTACTTGGAGGCTTCTTCATAACTATTTCGGTCTAAAATTTTTTCACAATATAGAAACTTGAGCTAGTTTAACGTGGGCATTGGATTCGTGTAATTCGGAACTTTAAATCAAATGTTAGGGACAATTTAGTGTGGACATGTCAAATTGATCGGCCAGTTAAAATGATCATTTTAATCTAATCATTGATGCTCTTTGAATAAAGGCTTATAATGAAGCTTAATGCATGATATCACGTAGTTTGAGATAGACTGTATAACTTTGAGGATTTGTCTAGCTCTTTTAGTTTCAAATGTTGTCACAATATGGAAAGTTGAGCTAGCTTAACGTGGGCGTCGGATTTATTTCATTTTGAGCTCTAAATAAAAAGTGAAAGACGATTTCTTGCACACATGTCAAGTTGATCAAATAATTAAAGTGAATATTCTAAACTGATCATTGGTGCTCCTTGAGTTAAGGCTTATAAATGAAGCATAATGCATGGCATTACACATTTTGGGATATATTGGATTATTTGGAAGCTTTGTCGTAGCTATTTTGGTATTAAATTTTGTCACAATATAGAAAATTGAGCTAGCTTAACGTGGGCATTGGATTCTTTTCATTCTGACTCTGAATAAAAAGTTACGGACAATTTAGTGTGGACATGTGAAACTTATCGTCCAGTTAAAATGATCATTCTAAACTGATCATTGGTGCCCCTTAGTAAAGGCTTATAAATGAAGCATAATCCATGACATCACGTATTTGGGGATAGATTGGATTACTTGAAGTCTTTGTCATAGCTATTTCAGTCTTTAATATTGTCACAATACGTAAAATTGAGCTAGCTTAATGTGGGCGTTGGATTCATGTAAGTCTGAATTCTAAATCAAAAGTTACGTACGATTTAGTGTGGACACGTCAAAATTGATCGGGCAGTTAAAATGATCATTCTATACTGATATTTGGTGCTCCTTCCATAAAGGCTTTTAAATGGAGCATAATGCATGGAATCCCGAAGTTTGGGATACATTCAATTACTGCGAGGCTTTGTCATAGCTCCAATTGAAATGTTGTCACAATATGGAAAGTTGAGCTATCCTAATGTGGGCGTCGAATTCATTTCATTTCGGTCTATCTAAATACAAAGTGAAAGACGATTTAGTGCACAATGTCAAGTTGATCAGCTAGTTAAGATGACTATTCTAAACTGATCATAGGTGCTCCTTGAGTAAAGGCTTATAAATGAAACATATTGCATAGTATCACACATTTTGGGATAGATTGGATTACTTGGAAGCTTTGTTGTAGCAAATTTGGTTTTAAATTTTGTCAAATATAGAAAATAAACCTAGCTTAACGTGAGCATTGGATTTTTTTCATTCTGAACTCTAAGTCAAAAGTTACGGACAATTTAGTCTGGACATGTGAAAATTATCGGACAGTTAAAATGATCATTATAAACTGATCATTGGTGCTCCTTGAATAAAGGCTTATAAATGAAACATAATGCATGACATAATTCAGTTTGGAATAGATTGTATTACTTTGAGGCCCGGGATGTTACAATTCTCCCCCACCACAGAAGAATTCGTCCTCAACTTTGATGGTTTCACCTCACTCTCGTCGTGGTTCTTAAAAAGACCAGGATAATCGATTCTCATATGTTATTCAGACTCCCACGTCTCTTCTTCAATTCCGTCTCTTTCCCAACGAACACACACTGATTTAACATGCTTCCCTTGCATATCGAATGTTCGTTGTCTAGTGATTTTTACCGGTTTACTAAGAATTGTCAAGTTTTCTTCCAAATCCTCTGGTGGTTGCTGCATAATGAGTTGGGGTTCTTTGAGAAATTTTCGGATGACTGATACATGAAACACATCATGAAATGCTGCTAACTCCTTTGGTAATCCCAATCTATATGCAACTGTCCCAATCCTTTTAGTAATTGGATAAAGCCCCATAAAACGTGGTTTGAGATTTCCCAACTTCTTATTCTTATTTGATCCTCTGAATACTCTCATTTTCAAATACACCTTGTCTCCCACTCTGAACTCCAATTTTCTTCTCTCTATATCATTGTAACTCTTTTGGCGATCATGAGCCTCCTTTAGTCTAGCACGAAGAGTTTCCACTTGATCCACTGTCTCTTGAACCAACTCAGGTTCCAAGACTCTACGCTTTCCCACTTCTTTCCAGCAAAGTGGTGTCCGACAAGGTCGCCCATACAAAGCCTCATATGGTGACATTTTCATGCTACTATGATAGATATTGTTCTACGCAAACTCAGCTAACGGTAAATATCTCTCCCAACGACCTCCCCAATGCAACATACACGCTCGCAACATATCCTCAAGGGTTTGAATTGTTCTTTCTGACTGTCCATCTCTCTATGGGTGATATGCGGTACTCAGATGCACTTTCGTCCCAAGTGCCTTTTGGAATGCATGCCAAAATATTGAAGTGAATTTTGGGTTTCGGTCTGAAACAATGCTCACTAGAACCCCATGCAGCCTACCAACCACTTCCAAATATACTCTTGCTAAGTGGTCCACATTGTCTGTCTTCTTAATCGCAAAGAAATGAGCTGACTTCGTAAGTCGATCAACAATTACCCAAATCGTCTCCAATTTACTAACTGTCCTTGGTAGCGCTGTCACAAAATCCATAGTGATCATATCCCATTTCCATTCAGGCAACCATAGACTTTGCAATAACCCACCAGGTACTCTACGTTATGCTCTTTACTAGTTGACATGTAGGGCACTTCACAACCCATTCCACACTATCCTGTTTTATACCGTTCCAATGATGATAACGTTTTAGATCTCGATATAGCTTTGTCGCCCCTGGATGGATTGAAAAACGTGACTGGTGTGGCTGCGATAAGATGTCATCCTTTAATTCCTTAACATTGGGAACACATACCCGATTCTTATACAAGTAGGTTCCATTGTCTGCGGTATGGTATCCTTCCACATTATTATCCACAGCTTTTCTTAGGGCATTGTCTACCTTTTGAGCCTCACATATTTTCCAAAGTAAGTCTGCCCGGTTTATGGCTTCCAATCCTATGGCATCTTTGGTAACCGTAGTAGCACACAAGCTTAATTTTCCCAAGAAAGCCACTAACTCCTCTGCTTCGTGTTCCCTTGATATGTCATTTCTCATTCTACTTAATGCATCTGCTACCATGTTAGCCTTTCCAGGTTGGTATGCGATTTCCAAGTCATAATCTGCTAGTAGCTCCATCCATCTTCTCTATCTAAGATTAAGATCTGGTTGCATAAATATATATTTTAGATTCTTATGGTTAGTAAAAACTTGGACCTTTTCCCCATATAAATACGCACGCCAATTTTTTTAAGGAAAAACAAATGGTGCTAATTCTAAATCATGGATGGGATAATTTATCTCATGTTTCCTCAACTGTCTAGACGCATAGGCAATTACTCGTTCTTCCTGCATTAGTAGACAATCCAATCCTGACCCTGATGCATAAGTGTATACCAAATATGGTACCCCAGTCCTTGGTAAAATCAATATTGGAGTCTTAGTCAAATGCCCTTTCAACCTTTGAAAGCTCTCTGCGCACTCTTTGGTCCAATTAAATTTCACATCCTTTCTCGTAAATTGAGTCATAGGCTTAGCTATACTTGCAAATCCTTCAACAAATTTTAAATTGTGACCCACTAGGCCAAGAAAACTACGGACCTCTGTTGCGTTTTTGGGTGTTGGCCATCCCATAATCATTGTAATTTTTTTCCGGATCCACTGATACTCCAGCTTCCAACACAACGTGACCTAGAAAGCCAATCTTCCTTTGCCAGAAACTACATTTACTCAACTTAGCATGCAACTTGTATTCACGCAACTTTTTTGGTACTACCTTTAAGTGCTCCATATGTTCATCCCGACTCTTAGAATAAATTAGGATGTCATCAATGAACACAATAACAAATTTGTCTAAATACTTCCGAAACACGTTGTTCATGAGCTTCACAAAAGCCGCTGGTGCATTAGTCAAACCAAATGGCATATCCACAAATTCGTAATGACCATAGCGTGTCCTGAAAGCTGTCTTCCGTATATCCTTTTCAGCAATCGTAATCTGGTGCTACCCTGATGTTAGATCGATCTTAGAGAACAATGAAGCTCCTTCTAATTGGTCCAATAGCTCGTCGAGGTAATGGGTACTTATTTTTGATGGTCACGTTATTCAATCCACGATAGTCAATGCAAAGTCTAAACCTTCCATCTTTCTTTTTCACAAACAACACAGGTGCTCCCCATGGCGAACTACTAGGTCTTATAAATCCTTTACTTGTTAAGTCTTCTAATTGCTTCTTTAGCTCAGCCATTTCTGCAGGGGCTAACCGGTAAGGTCGCTTAGACACGGGTGTGGTCCCAGGCTCCAAATCGATGGTAAAATCATCACCTCGTGATGGTGGAACCCCCTTTAACAGTTCAAATACATCCTCATATGTTGCTGCTACTGGGATACCACTTAGCTCAACTTCTTCTTATTTTCTTTCAATCGTGATTGTTGCCAAGTAAGCCTCATTCCCTCTATTGATAAGCCCTTCTGCATGACTCATAGAAACTATGGGAATTCCACATTGCACTCGAACCCCTTGAAACATCAAAATTCCTTCAGCATTAGCAAAGGTAATGCGTGCACGTCGACAATCCAACATGGCTTGATGGCGTGTAAGCCAATCCATACCCAATATTACTTCATAACGTTTTAACTTCATCTCTATAAGGTCTCCAAGTAATTTCACTCCTTCCAAGATTACAAGAACCTCCTTGTAAGTCCCTAGTTATTCTACATCTTCTGCCCCCGCTGTTTCAATCCTTCTTGCCTTCCTGGAAAACCTTCCTTTAAAACCCCATCACTTTGCGAATTCAGGAATAAGGTATGAGCGATCGCTTCTCCGACCGAAATCGAGCGTACATGGTTTATCTTTCTAAGAAACAGTAACAAAGAAGTATACAAAACCAAAATAATCCCCCTGCATTTAAGTAAAAATAACAGGCAAAGGTTCTAAACATACCTGGGATTGGTTCGGCGCCCTCCTCGACATCTACAGCAAACACCCGAGGTTCCACAGCTTGTCTCTTTGGGGGTGGTGGTGGCATACGCACCCTCACCCTATCTCTGTTACCTAGCTTCCTCGTAGGACAGTTCCTTCAGATGTGTCCTGGTAGCTTACAATTGTAACATAGATCATCTCCACTTGGACAATGCATCTTGGTATGTCCGGTCTGACCGCACCTGAAACAAGTGAGCACTCCTCTAACCTGCATCGGGCCCATATTCTGATTATATGTGGTACGTCTCTGCGGTTCCACTAATTTTGCCACCCTTGCTTGGGCTGCTTTTGCTTGCTTGGTTTCTGCCTCAATGCCTTGTTCCACTACGGATGCGGTTTCCACTAAATCGACCATGTGTTATTGCATTTCCGCACCATGCAACGATTTTTCACCTCTAGCCTTAAACCTCTTTGAAACTTTAGAATCATGTCATATTCGCTTGTTCATCTTCCTGCGAACCTCCTGAGTCGACGAAACTCTAGATCACACTCTCGAACTGACTTAGCCCATTAGCGAAGGTCGGCAAACAATCTGACCATTTGGTCTAAAGCCTCTTGTGGAAAGTACTTCCGTGCAAATTCCTCCTTAAAGTCATGCCAGCTCACAAAATGGTATGCATGCGTGCTAGCGACAACACTATCCTACCAATCCTGCGCTTCGTCCCTTAGGTACTGAACCGCCAACTGATTCCTAAATTCAATCGGACACATGATTGTCTCATAGTTACTCTCTAACATATTCATCCAGTTGTCTGCTGCAATTGGATAGATCCCTTGACTAAACATCTCCATGTTCAAATTCCTTAACATCTTCAAAGTATCCCAATATGTGGGTCCCTGGTCCCGTACGGGTACCCTTCGCATTAGAGGAGACGGCGGTGGGTATTGAGGTGCCACAAACTCTTGAACAGGAGGTTCGGGTGTAGCGAACTCCGAAGCTGCTTATTCAGGCACTGCAACTCGTGGTATCTGATTTGCTACAGGAATTTGCTGCAACAAAGGCGCTAACACCTCATGCATACTTTGCATCATAGCTGCACTGAGTTCCGCATAATCCACCACAGGTGCAACAACAGCTGGTTGCTGAACTAGAGCAACACCTTCCTGCTCTAGCAGTTGGTCACTATGGTTGCGCTCATGATCTCCACTACGCCAACCAGTCCTACAATTAACTCTACTTGGCGGCATACTGTCCAAATAAACACCCAATTCACACAATCATTCCAATAGTATTATAAATCAACAAAAATTAATTGAATTCACGACAATTATTCTGAGTGGTGCTCCCCCATTGAATATATATATATATACTCTTTTTTAAAACACTTTTTTTCTTCTAAAAACTTAGAATAACGCTCTCCGGACCAGAACTAGAGTAGCAACCTCGATTTGATACCAAAAGTGTAACACCCATCTCCAAAATACATGACATGTGTCATCATCTCGTATTTAACTTATAATTCATTTGAAATCTCATTTAATATATAAAGTACAAGTAATAATTCTTTTTATTAAATTAACTCTCGACAAAACCAAGTATAAAATTATTAAAAATAAACCTAAAACAATAACTTTAAAAAAAATCAACAATACTCACGATTCAAAATAAAATAAATTAATAATATTTAAAAATTTCCAAAACGTATCACCACCCCGAGTCATTGCATCACTATTTCTCGAACTCACCAGCATCCAAAAGAAGGCATGAGTAACATAATTACTTAGTGAAATGATCACGCCTACCCACATATTCTCATTATACAAGTGTGTATCTAATCTTGGTAATTACTTTATTTCGGGATGAAAACTAGCACAATTGATTCTACTAAAAGTCGAGTAATGCTACCAATATATATCCATTTAAACGATGCTTGCGTAAGTCACAACCACTCTCCTCATCCCTAACCACGTCGTTTTAAGGATTCGGAACCCCCAAAGCCACATTGGCTTTCCACCATGGCCACGTCGGCCTATTTGGTCACGTCGAGCTCCCGTCACATCGATGGTTGTTTCCGGCCTGGTAGCCATTAATGAACTATGACTCAACACCGCTGTTATCGTAGCCCAACACCCATCAACGCAGTTGAACCAACTAACGTTGCTCACATCCACCATATCCACGTTACGTGAATATCACATTTGACAGAAATTTATTCCCACATTAATAAATCAACCATCATACTTGATTAGACTAAATTTTTAATATTTCTCTAATAATTATATTAATTTATTTCAATTAATTAATTGATTATGGTTCATTTTACTATACCATAATCAAACATAAATAATTCAGTATACCACATAACAATTTATCTTTCTAAATAATTAAGTCAACATAATAAACTCCCTTAAAATAATAAATTAACCTAATATTTCTACTCTCTTCCTACACCACACGCGTACACCACCACATTTCTATTCATCTTTTTAATATTTATTTATTTATTGTTTGTAGGATATTCTGTAGCTCTTTCAGTCTCAAATGTTGTAAAAATATGGAAAATTGAGCTCCCTTGACGTGGGCGTTGGACTCAGGTCATTACTAGCTCTAAATTAAAAGTTAAAGACAATTTAGTGTTGTCAAGTCACGTTGATCAGGTAGTTAAAATGATTATTCTAAACTTATCATTGGTGCTTCTTGAGTAAAGGTTTATAAATGAAGCATAATGCATAGCATCACGCAATTTTGGACAATTGGATTACTTAAGAGCTTTTTCGTAACTCTTTCACTCACAAATGTTGTCACAATATAGAAAATTGGGCTAGCTTAATATGGTCATTGCATTCATGTCATTCTGAACTCTAAATCAAAGGTTACGAATGATTTAGTGCGGCCATGTAAAGTTGATCGGCTAGTTAAAATGATCATTCCAAACTGATCACTGGGCCTCCTTGAGTAAAGGCTTACAGATGACGCATAATGCATGGCATCACCCAGTTTTGGATACATTGGAATACTGGGAGGCTTTTTAGTAGCTCTTTCAATCACAAATGCTGTCACAATATGGACAATTAAGCTCGGCTGACGTGGACGTTGGACTCATGTCATTACAAGCTCTAAATTAAAAGCTAAAGACGATTTAGTTCAACATGTCAATTTGATCAGCTAGTTAAAATGATCATTCTAAGCTGATCGTTGGTGCTCCTTGAGTAAAGGCTTATAAATGAAACATAATGCATGGCATCACACAGTTTGGGATAGATTAGATTACTTGGAAGCTTTGTCGTAGCTATTTTGGACTTAAATTTTGTCACACTATAGAAAATTAAACTAGCATAACATGGGCGTTGGATTTTGTGTGATTTTGAACTCTAAATCTAAAGTTACATACCATTTGTGTAGATATGTCAAGTAGATCGGCAAGTTTAAATTAATATTGTAAATTGATCATTGGTGCTCCTGGATTAAAGGCTTATAAATAAAGCATAATGCATGGCATCACACAGTTTGGGACACATTGGATTACTTGGAGGCTTTTGCGTAGCTTATTCAGTCTCAAATCTTGCCACAATATAGAAACTTGAGCATGCTTAACGGGGGCATTGGATTCGTGTCATTCTGAACTTTAAGTCAAAAGTTACGAATGATTTATGGCGGACATATCAAATTGATCGGCCAGTTAAAAATGATCAATCTAAACTGATCATTGGTGCTCCTTGAGTAAAGGGAAAATGAAGCATAATACATGGCATCACGCAATTTGGGATACATTGGATTTCTTAGAGGCTTTTTTGTTGCTTTTTCATTCTCAAATATTGTCACAATATGGAAAATTGAGCTAGATTAATGTGGGCGTTAGACTCATGTTCTTTTAAGCTCTAAATCAAAGGTTAAAGATGGTTTACTGTGGTCATGTCGAGTTGATCAGCTAGTTAAAATTAGATTTCTAAACTGATCATTAGTGCTCCTTGAGTAAAGACTAATAACTAAAATATAATGCATAGCACCACATAGTTTGGGAAAACTATATTACTTGGACTCTTTTTCATTGCTATTTCGGTCTTAGGTTTTGTCACAACATTGAAAATGAAGCAAGCTTAACGTGCGTGTTGGATTCGTGTCATTTTGAACTCTAAATCAACAATTACTGACGATTTAGTGCGGACATGTCAAGTTGATCGGCCAGTTCAAATGATCATTCTAGACAGATCCTTGGTGTTCCTTGAGTAAAGGCTTATAAATGACGCATAATGTATGGCATCACGCAGTTTTGGATACATTGGATTACTTGGGGCCTTTGTCGTTGCTCTTTCAGTCTCAAATGTTGTCACAATATAGAAATTTTAGCTAAATGAACATGGGAGTTGGATTTGTATCCTTTTGAACTCTAAATAAGAAATTATAGAAAAATTAGTGTGAACATTTCAAGTTGATCGGCCAGTTAAAATGATCATTCTAAACTGATCATTGGTGTTCCTTGAGTAAAGGCTTACAAATGAAGCATAGTGCATGGCGTCACGCAGTTTGGGATACATTGGATTAATTGCAGGCTTTTTCGTAGCTCTTTCAGTATCAAATGTTGTCACAATATTGCAAATTGAACTAGCTTAACGTGGGCATTGGACTCATGTCATTATGAGCTCTAATTCAAAAGTTAAAGACGATTTAGTGCGGATATGTCAAGTTGATCAGCGAGTGAAAATGATCATTCTAAACTGGTCTTTGGTGCTCCTTGAGTAAAGGCTTATAAATGAAGCATAATGCATATCATCACGTAGTTTGGGATAGATTGGATTACTTAGAGGCTTTGTAGTAGCTATTTCGGTTTTAAATATTGTCACAATATAAAAATTGAACTAGCTTAACCTGAGAGTTATATTTGTGTCATTTTGAATTCTAAATGAAAAATTACAGACGATTTAGTGCGAATATGTCAAATTCATCGGCATGTGTAAATGATCATTCTATATTGATCATTGTTGCTCATTGAGTAAAGGATTATAAATGAAGCATAATGTATAACATCACATAGTTTGGGATACATTAGATTACGTGGAGGCTTTGTCGATGCTCTTTCAGTCTCATATGTTATCATAAATAGAAAATTGAACTAGTTTAATGTGTGCGTTAGATTCGTGTCATTTTGAACGCTAAATCAAAAGTTATAGACGATTTAGTGCAGACATGTCAAGCCTATCGGCCAGTTAAAATTATCATTCTGAAGTGATCATTGGTGATCATTGAGTAAATGATTATAAATGAAGCATAACGCCTAGCATCACGCAGTTTGGGAAACATTGGATTACTTGGGGGCTTTGAAATAGCGCTTTCAGTCTCAAATGTTGTCACAATCTGAAAAATTGAGCTAGCTTAACGTGGGTGTTGGACTCATGTCATTTTGAGCTCTAAATCAAAAGTTCGACACGATTTACTGCAGACATATCACGTTGATCAGCTAGTTAAAATGATCATTCTAAACTAAACATTAGTGCTCCTTGAGTAAAGGCTTATAAATGAAGCTAATGCATTGCATCACGAAGTTTGGGATAGATTGGATAATTTGTAGGCCTTTACGTAGCTATTTTGATGTTAAATTATATCATAATATCGAAAATTGAGCTAGCTTAACGTGGGCGTTGGATTCTTGTCATTCTGAACTCTAAATCAAAAGTTATGAATGATTTAGTGCAGACATGTCAAGTTCATCGCCAAGTTCAAATGATCATTCTAAACTGATCATTGGTGCTCCTTGAGTAAAGGCTTATAAATGAAGCCTAATGCATGGCATCACACAATTTGGGATATATTGGATTACTTGAAGGCTTTGTCGTAGCTCTTTTAGTCTCAAATGTTGTCACAATATAGAAAATTGTGCTAGATTAACGTGGGCGTTGGATTCGTGTCCATTTGAACTCTAAATCAGAAGTTACAGACAATTTAGTGCGAACATTTCAAGTTAATCGGCCAGTTAAAAGATCATTCTAAACTGATCATTGGTGCTCATTGAGTAAAGGCTTACAAATGAAACATAATGCATGGCATCACGCAGTTTGGGATACATTGGATTACTTGGAGGCTTTTTCATAGCTCTTTTAGTCTCAAATGTTGTTGCAATATGGAAATTGAGCTAGCTTAACATTGGCGTTGGACTCATGTCATTATGAGCTCAAAATTAAAAGTTAAATACGATTTAGTGCGGATGTGTCAAGTTGATCAGCTAGTTAAAATAATCATTCTAAACTGATCATTGGTGCTCCTTGAGTAAAGGCTTATAAATAAAGCATAATGCTTGCCATCACGCAGTTTGGGATAGATTGGATTACTTGGAGGCTTTGTCGTAGCTATTTCGGACCTAAATTTTGTTACAATAAAAAATTGAGCTTGCTTAACGTGGGAATTAGATTTGTGTCATTTTGAACTCTAAATCAAAAGTTACGGACTATTTAGTGCAAACAAGTCAAGTTGATTGGCAAGTCTAACATTCTAAACTGATCATTGGTGTTCTTTGAGTAAAGGCTTATAAATGAAGCATAATGCATGGAATCAATTTGTTTGGGAAACTTTAGATTACTTGAGGCTTTGTTGTAGCTCTTTTAGTCTCAAATCTAGTCTCAATATAGAAAATTGAGCTCGCTTAACGTAGGCATTGGATTCGTTCATTCTGAATTGTAAATCAAAAGTTACAAACGATTTAGTGCGGACATGTGAAATTGATCGGCCTTTTAAAATGATCAATCTAAATTTATCATGGATGCTCCTTGAGTAAAGGGTTATAAATGAGGCGTAATGCATGGCATCACGTAGCCAATTCAAATCATCATTCCACACTCATCCGGCTTGACGTCGGCGTTGGACTCATGTCATTATGAGCTCTAAATTAAAAGTTAAAGCCGATTTAGTCAGGACATGTCAATTTGATCAGCTAGTTAAAATGATCATCCTAAACTGATAATTGGTGCTCCTTGAGTAAAGGCTTATAAATGAAGCATAATGCAAGACATAATGCAGTTTGGGATACATTGGATTACTTGGAAGCTTTGTCGTAGCCATATCGAACTTAAATTTTGTCACAATATAGAAACTTTAGCTGGCTTAACGTAGGCCTTGGATTTGTGTTATTTTGAACTCTAAATCAAAAGTTACAGACTATTAACATGGGCGCTGGACTCATGTCTTTTTGAGCTCTAAAATCATAAACTAAAGATGATTTAGTGCGGACAAGTCAAGTTGATCAGCTAGTTAAAATGATCATTCTAAACTGATCATCAGTGCTCCTTGTGTAAAGGCAATAAATGAAGCATAATGCATGGAATCATGCAGTTTAGGATAGATTCGATTACTTGGAGGTTTTGTCATAGCTATTTTGGTCTTAAATGTTTGTCACAATATAGAAATTTATGCTAGCTTAACATGAGTGTTGGATTCGTATCATTTTGAAATCAGAATTCAAAGTTACGGATGATTCAGTGCGCATATGTCAAGTTAATGGGCTAGTTAAGATGATCATTCTAAACTGATCATTGGTGCTCTTTAAGTAAAAGCTTATAAATGAAGCATAACACATGTCATCACGTAGATTGGGATACATATGATTACTTGAATTCTTTGTCATAGCTCTTTCAGTCTCAAATGTTGTCACAATATAGAAAATTGAGCTAGCTTAACGTCGGCGTTGGATTCCTGTCATTTTGAACGCTAAATAATAAGTTACGGATGATTTAGTGCGTACATGTGAAGCTGATTGACGAGTTAAAATGATCATTCTAAACTGATCATTGGTGCTCATTGAGTAAAGGATTATAAGTGAAGTATAATATATGGCATCACGCAATTTGGGATACATTGGATTACTTGGAGGCTTTGTCGTAGCTGTTTCGGTCTTAAATTTTGTCACAATATAGAAAATTGAGCTAGCTTAATGTGAAAGTTGGATTCGTGTCATTTTTGAATTCTAAATGAAAACTTATGGAAGATCTAGTGCGGATATGTCATGTCGATTGGCCAGTTAAAATGATCATTCTAAACTGATCAATGTTGCTCTTTGAGTAAAGGCCTATTAATGAAGCATAAATCATAACATCACGAAGTTTGGGATTCATTGGATTATTGGAGGCTTTTTTGTAGCTCTTTCAGTCTCAAATGTTGTCACAATATAAAAAATTAAGTTACCTAAATGTGGGTGTTTGATTCGTGTCATTCTGAACTCTAAATCAAAATTGGCCTGTTAAAATGATCATTCTAAACTGATCATTAGTGCTCGTAAGATAAAGGCTTATAAATGAAGCATAACGCATGGCATCATGAAAATTGGGATACATTGGATTACTTGGAGACTTTGTAGTAGCTCTTTCAGTCTTAAATGTTGTCACAATATGGAAAATTGAGCTAGGTTAACGTGGGTGTTGGACTCATGTCATTCTAAGCTCTAAATCAGAATTTAAAGATGATTTAGTGTTGACATATCAATTTGATCAGCTTGTTAAAATGAACACACTAAATTGATCATTGGTGCTCCTTGAGTGAAGGCTTATAAATGAAGCATAATGCATGGCATCACGCAGTTTTGGACAGATTGTATTACTTGGAGACTTTGTCGTAGCTTTTTCGGTCTTAAATTTTGTAAAAATATAGATATTGTGCGAGCTTAACGTGAGCCTTGGATTCGTGTCATTTTGAATTCTAAATAGAAAGTTACGGGCAATTTAATGTGGATTTGTCAAATTGATCGGCTAGTTAAAATGACCATTCTAAAGTGATCATTGGTCCTCATTGAGTAAAGGCATATAAATGAAGCATAATGCATGGCATCACGCAGTTTGGGATACATTGGATTTCTTGGAGGCTTTGTCGTAGCTCTTTAAATCTCAAATGTGGTCACAATATAAAAAATTGAGCTAACTTAACATGGGCGTTGGATTAGTGTCATTTTGAACTCTAAATAACAAGGCTTATAAATGAAGGCTTATAAATGAAGCATAATGCATGGCATCACGCAGCTTGGGATTGATTGGACTACTTGGAGGCTTTACCGTAGCTATTTTGGTTTTAAATTTTGTCACAATATAGAAATTTGAGCAAGCTTAACTTGAGCGTTATATTTGTGTCATTTTAAATTCTAATTCAAAAGTTACAAATGATTTAGTGCGAATATGTCAAGTTGATCGGTCAGTGTAAATGATCATTCTAAACTGATCATTGTTGTTCATTGAGTAAATGCTTATAAATGAAGCATAATGAATGGCATCATGCAATTTGGGATACATTGGATTAGTCGGAGGCTTTGTTGTTGCTCTTTCAGACTCATATGTTGTCATAATATAGAAAATTGAGCTAGCTTAACATGGGCGTTAGATTCATGAAATCAAAAGTTCCGGATGATTTAATGTAGACATGTCAACATGATCGGCTAGTTAAAATGATCATTCTATACTGATAATTGGTGCTCCTGGAGTAAATGCTTATAAATGAAGCATAACGCATGACATCACGCAGTTTGGGGTACATTGGATTACTTGGAGGCCTTGAGTAGCTCTTTCAGTATCAAACATTGTCACAATCTCGAAAATTGAGCTAGTTTAACGTGGGCGTTGAACTCATGTCATTTGAGCTCTAAATAAAAAATTCAAGACGATTTAGTGCCGACATATCAAGTTTATCAGCTAGTTAAAATGATCATTCTAAACTGATCATTGGTGCTCCTTGAGTAAAAGCTTATAAATGAAGCATAATGCCTAGCATCACACAGCTTGGGATATATTGGATTACTTGGAGGCTTTCTCGTAGCTATTTCGGTTTAAATTTTGTCACAAATATAGAAAATGGAGGGCATTGGATTCGTGTGATTTTGAACTCTAAATCAAATCTTACGAACGATTCAGTGCGTACATGTCAAGTTGATCTGACAGTTAAAATGATCATTGAAAACTAATCATTGGTGCTCCTGGAGTAAAGGCTTATAAATGAAGCATAATGCATGACATCACGCAGTATGGGATACATTGGATTACTTGGAGGATTTGTAGCTCTTTCAGTATTACATGTTGTCATAATACAGAAAACTGAGCTAGCTTAACGTGGATGTTGGATTTGTGTCATTTCGAACGCTAAATAAACACTTACGGACCATTTAGTGCATACATGTGAAGTTGATCGGCCAGTTAAAAAGATCATTATAAACTGATCATTGGTGCTCCTTGAGGAAACACTTATAAATGACGTATACTGCATGCAATCACGTAGTTTGGGATACATTGATTACTTGTAGGCTTTGTCGTAGCTCTTTCAGTCACAAATGTTGTCACAATATAGAAAATTAACCTTGCTTAACGTGGGTGTTGGATTCGTGTCATTTTGAATTCTAAATAAAAAGTTATAGACAGTTTAGTGCGGACATGTCAAGTTGATCGTCTATTTAAAATGATCGTTCTAAAATGATCATTGGTGCTCCTTGAGTAAAGTCTTATAAATGAAGCATAATGCATGACATCACGTAGTTTGAGATACATTTGATTATATGTAGGCTTTATAGTAGCTCTATCACTCTTAAATGTTATCACAATATAGGAAATTGAGTTAGGTTAACGTGGACGTTGGATTCGTGTCATTTTGAACGTTAAATAAAAAATTTACTGACGATTTAGTGCGTACATGTGAAGTTCATCGACCAATTTAAAAGATCATTTTAAACTGATCATTGGTGCTCCTTAAGGAAAAGCTTATAAATGAAGTATATTGCATGGCATCACGCAGTTTTGGGATACATTGGATTACTTGGAGGCTTTTTAGTAGCCGTTTTAGTCCCAGATGCTGTCACAATATAGAAATTTTGTCTTGCCTAACGTGGGCGTTTATTCATGTCATTTTGAACTCTAAATAAAAAGTTATGGACAATTTAGTGCGGACATGTCAAGTTCATCGGCCAGTTAAAATGATCATTTTAAACTGATCATTGGTGCTCCTTGAGTAAAGGCTTATAAATGAAGCATAATGCATGGTATCACGCAGTTTGGGATACATTGGATTACTTGGAGAGTCATATTTTTTTCAGTCTCAAATGTTGTCACAATATAAATAAATTGAGCTAGCTTAACGTGAGACTTGGATTCGTGTCATTCTTAACTTTAAGTAAAAAATTACAGACGATTTAGTGTGGACGTGTCAAGTTTATCAAAAAGTTCAAATGATCAAACTAAGTTATCATTGGTGCTCCTTGAGAAAAGGCTCATAAATGAAGCATAATGCTTGGCATCACGCACTTTGGGATAGATTGGATTACTTGAAGGCATTCTAGTAACTAATTCGGTCTTAAATTTTGTCACAATATAGAAAATTGAGCTAGCTTAACGTAGAAGTTGGATTCGTGTCATTTTTTGAATTCTAAATCAAAACTTACAAACGATCTAGTGCAGATATGTCATGTTGATCGGCCAATTAAAATGATCATTCTAAATTGATCATTCCTGCTCATTGAGTAAAGGCTTATAAATGAAGTTTAATGCATGACATCACGAAATTCAGAATACATTGGTTATTGGAGGCTTTGTCGTGGCTTTTGCAGTCTCAAACGTTGTCACAATATAGAAAATTAAGATACCTAAATGTCGGCGTTTGATTCGTATCATTCTGAACTCTAAATCAAAATCGGCCTATTAAAATGGTTATACTAAAGTGATCATTGGTGCTACTTGAGTAAATACTTATAAATGAAGCATAACGCATGGCATCACGCAGTTTGGGATACATTGGATTACTTGGAGGCTTTGTAGTATCTCTTTCAGTCTCAAATGTTGTTAGAATGTGGAAAATATAGCTAGTTTAACGTGAGCGTTGGACTCATGTCATTTTGAGCTCGTGATCGAAAGGCAGAGATGATTTAGTGCGGACATATCAAGTTGATCAGCTAGTTAAAATGATCATTCTAAACTTATCATTGGTGCTCCTTGACTAAAGGATTATAAATGAACCATTATTCCTCCACTACAAGAAAACATCAAATTTGCGACCACGCACATGGTCACAAAGTAGTTGCAAAACAGGAGTTTGCGACTACTTTGCGACCACGTAAAGTAGTCGCAAATTCTTAGTCGCAAATATAAGAAGTCGCAAATCAGTGCGACCATGGTAATAGTGGTTCAATTTGCGATTGATTTTCGACCAATCGTTGGTGACTACATTTGCGACTACTTTTCGACTGAAATTCAGTAACAAATTTTGCCACTATTTTGCCACTACTTATGTGGTTGCAAAAACCATACTCACAAATCAATCACAAAGTTTTGTAACTGATTTGAGAATACAAGAACCATTGTAGTCCCAAATCAGTTGTAAATCAGTAACAAAATTTTGTGACTGATTTGCGACTGTAGATGTTCATAATTTTGTGACTGATTTGTGACTACAAATTATACGTAGTCGCAAATCAGTGGCAAATAATTGCAACTGATTATAAAATATTCAAAAAAATTATGTAGTCGCAAATCTATCCCAAAAAATTGAGACTGATTTGGGACTGATTTACGACTACAATATAATTATATTTAAAAAAACTAATAATGAATTAAATTATTTTGAAATTAAAATAAAAAATTTTAGTTTTAATTTCTGAATGTTTTAATTAATTATTATTGTTGAAAACCATAAATTATTATTAATATTATTGATTAACTAATAATAAATATAATATATAATATTAAATATAAAGTTTTTTAAAATTAATTATTTTGTAAGCAATAATATTATTTAAATTATAATTAAAATATTAATTAATTATTTTATAAAAAATAAATTAAAAATTAAAAATATAAATTTTATAAATTAAAATTCAATTTACAAAAAAAACAATAAAACTAATTCTCCGGCGGCAGAAATTGAAAATCCGATGGCGAGAATGGGGTCGGAGCCGTCGACGGCTCCCCTGGGCAATTATTATCCTGCATAAAGGAGGCAAATGTGGGATCCGTCCGTCGAAAATATCCGAGGAGCATCTCCAAGTTGGAGATCTTCTTTTGGTTTTCTTTATGCTCTTCTTGCATCTTCTGATTTGCGTCCAAAATCTGCGCGTTTTGTTGTACAATAAGCGCTTTTTGTTCTACATTATGCATGTTGATTGTGTTTTGTTCTTCGATTTTGTGCTGCGTGGCTAGAGGTTGGTCTTGAAGCATAACGTATTTGGCGGTAGTGGATTGCAACCCACTACACCTACCCGACCCGTGGACGCGGTTCAGGCTACCGAGTTCGTAAAGACGGCCTCGATCATACGCAACAGAAGACTACAAAATAATGAAAATAAAAATAAAATATTAAATCAAATAAATAGAATAAATATAAATAAATTTATAGAAATAAAAAATAAATTTACCTGAATGAAGATCTTATTCTTCTCTTCTGGAGTCAACTCAATTGGATGGAAAGTACCGTCAGACGTTTCTGTTGGATCGACCTCCATGATCGCCATCATCTTTTGGATGTTACGTTCGTATGCTTTATAGATTTGTTTTACTTTCAAATCTACATACGAACCATCCGGTATAGTGTGAGTCTCTATAAAGACCTCACCTATTGATACAGATCGTCCGAAATTATTTTCCTACACATATATTGAAATATATTTTAATTAAATAATAGTAAAAATTTTAATTAAATTTAAATAATTGAAATTACTTACCATTTCCTGCTGGATCTGGATGTAGGATTTTTGGCCCGACAAATGCTTGTGCGGACCAAGGCCGTCCTGAGAGGAGTTGCGATTATTAGAGGATTTACTACTCCTCTTGTTAGACGTTAGTATGTCATAATTTTGAACAGACTCGGGGAAATCCATCGGGGACGTTTGTCGGTTATACGAACCGTGTTCACCATCCCTTTCATCCGTCTTACACAGACAGTATCTAACTCTTTTCGTACCACCGGGGTAATTATAGAATCCCAGGTGTACGATGGATTTGAATTAAATAATAAAATATTAATAAGTATTATTTAAATTTTATAAAATAAATAAAATTTAAAAAACAAAAATTACTTACCACAAACTCGATGAAATATTTTTCTGGCCTTTTTGCAGGTACGACCGTCCAACTATAGTAGGGGCCATCAAATTTTTTTTAAAAAATTTTTAGAATTTGACGGGTAATAGCCCCTTTATCGCGATCATTCCTAATATTTTTATTATATAAAAATTTTAGATTTCATATTAATATTAATAAATTTATAATAATTATTTATAAATAAAAAATTAAAAAGAAAAAAATTTTGAGATTCAGCAACAAATCTAGGATGTAGATTTTGAAAATTTTTCCACTCTACAGCATAAGATGGATGAGTCATTTATCCGTCTTCTGCTTCATGCTTTGCGTGCCACCTCATTGCCTCTGCGGTTTTCTCGCTTTGATACATTCTTTTAAGTCTATCCCATATAGGTAAATACCACATACGACTAAAACGTATTCTCGTCCTGCCCTCGCTTGGCTTATATTGGGGGGAATCGCAAAATTTGAATTTTTCTCATTTCTCATCTTCTTTACAGAAGATCATACAATTGTGAACACACACGTCAATTGTATAAAACGGGAAGCCTAAATTTTGCATCAATTTTTCGGTTTCATAATATGAACTCGTTGCCTGATTCTATTCGGGCAAATATTCTGTAAACAGCTCCTCCCAAGAATCCATACATTTTTCTGGTATATTAAAATCAGACTTAATGTTCATGAACCTAGCAGCTAAAGATAACTGTGAATGCCATTCATGACAACCATCATTCAATGGATTTTTTTGCAGCTTCTAACATGTTGTAAAAATTTTGCGCTCCTTCATTAGGCCATTCTTCATCATTGTTATATTCTTCTTCGTTTGGATTATAGTATTGATCATCAGTCGTTGTCTCACGAAATGCATCCGTCACCATTTCAACATATCTATTACCGGATGTACCAACTGTTTCATCACTAGTACTACCACGCGTACCTCCCTGATTTCTTTGAACATCACCCCGACTACTCATCCCTAACTAGACATTCAGCTCTTCTCCATGTTTATAGCAAATATAATAATTTGGCATAAATCCTCGACTATATAGATGACTCCATATTTTCCGTCCCGGAATAAATTTATCGTTTTTGCAATTAATACAAGGACAGAAAAACTTACCTGCACTACTTTGAGCTATTGGTTGACTACTTGCAAAATTCATGAATTGCTCCATACCTTGTGCAAATTCCGCCGATATATTTCTTGTTTGATTATCAATCCTTTTGTACATCCAATCTCTCGAATTATTATAATTTCCCCACATGTTTGAAGATTTTTTTCCCTTCGATTCTAGAAATGAAAGAATGAGATGGGGAATATATATACAACATTTTGCCACTACTTTGCCACTACTTTGCCACTGCTTTGCCACTACTTTGCGACTACAGCAGTGTAGTCACCTAAATATCGTTATACCTAACACGCACATGTTTTTTTATGTTGGCACTTTGCCACCACTTTGTGACAGAAGAGCCACTCCAAAATGTAGTCGCAAATTGGTCGCATTTTTAGCGACCAATATGCCACTAACATGTGGTTTTTCCACATGTAGTCGCTAATCAGTCGCTATTTTGCGACTGATTAGCGACTGCATAGAGGAGTCACAAAACAGTCGTATTTCGGTCTCTAAATGGTTGTGTATTGCGACCAATATGCGACTACAGGTTTTGGTCACACTTTTGCCACCACTTTGCGACTACATCTCCGTAGTCGCAAAGTGGTCGCAAAATCGTGGCAAATGTGGTCGCAAATTTTGCAACTACATATCTGGTTGCAAAATGCAGTGGCATTTTGGCACTTTTCTTGTATTGCATCTCGTGCACCCAAACTGCTACCATATACCAACCCACTGTTAAAGATTGATTTACTCATTGATCGAACCCCAGGACATTGGAATGCATATATAATTAATGATTTGATTAAACAAGAAGATCATCACCTTATCTATAAAATCTATCTTACTCCTGAATCAAGTTAAAGATTATTGGTATTGGAAATTATCTAACAATGGAGTATATTTTGTTAAGTCTTGCTACTATCATGCGATTAATGTAAATGATAACGGGTCTGTTGGTATTCAACCTAATTTGGCAAATCATCAGGATCTCACAAAGTGTATTTGGGCTCTGAAAATTCCACCCAAGATACAACATTTTTCGTTGTGATTGTTGTCTCGAGTTTTACGTTTAAAATCACATTTAAAGCATCAACATATTCTCTCAGACAATCAGTGCACATGGTTTCGAAGAAACAGAACTACACACATTCTTTCTATGTCATTATTCTCAAATGATGTGGAGAAAAATAGGTATTCTAACTACTACCATTTGTAGTCCATCTATTCATGACAATGTCAGATATTTAATAGCAAGTTATAATCAGTTTAATTACGATTCGCCACAGAAGTCTATTCCTTTCTTTGTCATGTAGCGCTTATGGAAAGTCATGAATGATCTTACTTTCAACAAGAAGGACTTAATCAGTGGATTCCCTGTTACAAAGAAGCCACGACGATGCTCTGGAATCGATAAATAAAAAGTTCAAGATAGAGGAAAATTGACTATCAACGACATTTAACTCTGCCCTTACAAAATGGAAATCACCACATCCAGAATTGTTAAATGTAACTACGATGCTGCTCATCGGAATGGCAGTTGTTTTTCAGGTTTAGGATGGATTGTACGTGATAATAGCAGCTTTTTAATTAAGGCAGGAAGGGGAAAGTTTTATGGACTTTATACTGGTATTGAAGAGGAATTTACTGCACTTATCTAGGCCTTACAATGCACGTGGTCTCTGGGATTCAGCGCCAACGTTAAGCTAGCTATATTTTCTATATTGTAATAAAATTTAACATCGAAATAGCTGCGAAAAAGCTTCCAAGTAATCCATTCTATCGCAAAATACGCCTTTATAAGCCTTTACTTAAGTTGCACAAATGATCAGTTTAGAATGATCATTTTAACTGGCTGATCAACTTGACATGTCCGCAGTAAATCGTCCGTAACTTTTTTTTTAGAGCTGAAAAAGACACAATCCAACACCCACATTAGGCAAGCTCAATTTTCCATATTGTGACAACATTTGATACCGAAAGAGCTACAAAAAAGTGTCCAAGTAATCCCATGTAACCCAAACTATGTGATGTCATGCAATATTCTTCATTTATAAGCCTTTACTTAAGGATCACCATTGATTAGTTTGGAATGATCATTTTAACTGGCCGTCAATATAGAATGATCACATTAAATTGCTAATCAATTTTACATGTCTTCACTAAATCGTCCGTAATGTTTGATTTAGAATTCAGAGTGACAAGAATCCAATGCCCACGTTAATCTAGCTCAATTATCCATATTGTGACAACATTTGAGACTGAAAGAGTTACGAAAAAGCCTCCAAGTAATCCAATGTATCCCAAGCCGTGGGATGCCATGCATTATGATTAATTTGTAAGCCTTTAGTGAAGTAGCACCAATGATCAGTTTAGAATGATCATTTTAACTGGCTGAAGAACTTGACATGTACGCACTAAATCGTGCGTAACTTTTTATTTGGAGCTCAAAAAGACACGAATCTAACACCCACGTGAAGCAAGCTCAATTTTCTATATTGTGACAAAAATTAAGACAGAAATAGCTAGGACAAAGCCTCCAAGTTATCCAATCTATTCCAAAGTTTGTGATGCCATCCATTATGCTTTATTTATAAGCCTTTACGCAAGTAGCACCAATAATAAGTTTAGAATGATGTTTTTAGTAGCTGGTCAATTTGACATGTTCGCACTAAATCGTTTTTAACTTTTGATTTAGAGCTCAAAATGACATGAGTCCAACGCCCATGTTAAGGTAGCTCAATTTTCCATATTTTGACAACATTTGAGACTAAAAGTGTTAGGAAAAAGCCTCCAAGTAATCTAATGTATCCCATGCCGCTCCATGCATTATGCTTCATTTATAAGGTTTTACTTAAGGATCACCGATGACCAGTTTAGAATGATCATTTTAACTGGACAATCAACTTGACATGTCCGCACTAAATTGCCCATAACTTTTGATTTAGAGTTCAGAATGACAGGAATCAACCATCCCCGTTAAGCTAGCTCAATTTTCTATATTGTGACAACATTTGAGACTGCAAGAGCTACGACAAAGTCTCCAACTAATACAATGTATCCCAAGCTCCGTGATGTCATGGATTTTGATTCATTTATAATCCTTTACTCAAGGAGCACCAACAATCAGTTTAGAATGATCATTTTAGTATGCCGATCAACTTAACATGTCTGCACTAAATCGTCTGTAAATTTTGATTTCGAGTTCAGAATGACACGAATTTAACACCCAAGTTCAGGTAGCTCAATTTTTTATATTGTGACAACATTTGGGACTGAAAGAGCTAAGAAAAAGGTTCCAAGTAATCCAATGTATCCCAAACTGCGTGATGCACAATATTATACTTTTTCGTAGCTCTTTCAGTCTCAAATGTTGTCACAATATTGAGCTAGCTTAACGTAGCCTTTGGAATCATGTCCGTTTGAGCTCTAAATCAAAACTAAAAGACAATTTAATGCGGACTTGTCAAGTTGATCAGCTAGATAAAATGATCATTCTAAATTGTTCATTGGTGCTCATTGAGTAAAGGCGTATAAATGAAGCACATAATGCATAGCATCACGCAGTTTGAGATAGGTTGGATTACTTGGATGCTTTGTAGTAGCTATTTTCATCTTAAATTTTGTCACAAGAAAGTTGAGCGAGTTTAACACGGGTGTTGGATTCGTGACATTTTGAACTCTTAATCAAAAGGTACAGACGATTTAGTTCGTTGTCAATTTGATCGGCTAGTTAAAATTATCATTCTAAACTGATCATCGGTGCTCCTTGATTAAAGGCTTATAAATGTAGCATAATGTATGGCATCACGTAGATTGGGATACATTAGATTACTTGGAGCTTTTGTCATAGCTTTTTCAGTCTCAAATGTTGTCACAATATGGAAAATTGAGCTAGGTCAACGTGGGCTTTGGATTCATGTAATTTTGAGCTTTAAACAAAAGTTAAAGATGATTTAGTGTGGACTTGTCAAGTTGATCAGCTTGTTCACTGATAATTGGTGCTCCTTGAGTAAATGCTTATAAATGAAGCATTATGCATGGCATCATGCAATTTGAGATAGATTGGATTACTTGTAGGCTTTTTCATAGCTATTTCGATGTTATATTTTGTCACAATATAGAAAATTGAGCTAGCTTAACATGGGCGTTGGATTCGTATCATTCTGAACTCTAAATCAAAAGTTACGTACGATTTAATACGGACATGTCAAGTTGATCGGCCAGTTAAAATTATCATTCTAAACTGATCATCGGTGCTTCTTGATTAAATGCTTATAATTAAAGCATAATGCATGGCGTCACATAGTTTTCTATACATTGGATTACTAGGATGCTTTGTCGTTGCTCTTTCAGTCTCAAATGTTTTCATAATATGGAAAATTGAGCTAGCTTAACGTGGGTGTTGGATACATGTCATTTTGAACTCTAACTCAAAATTTAAAGACGATTAAATGCAGACATGTCAAGTTGATCAGCTAGTTAAAATGATCATTCTAAACTGTTCATTGGTTCTCATTAAGTAAAGGCGTCTAAATGAAGCACATAATGCATAGCATCCCGCAGTGTTGGATAGATTGGCTTACTAGGAGTCTTTGTCGTAGCTATTTCAATCTTAAATTTTGTCACTAGAAAGTTGGGCGAGTTTAGCGTGGGTGTTGGATTCATGTCATTTTGAACTCTAAATCAAAAGATACAAACGATTTAGTGCGGACATGTCAATTTGATCGGCTAGTTAAAATTATCATTCTAAACTGATCATCGGTGCTCCTTGATTAAAGGCTTATAAATGAAGCATAATGTATGACATCACGTAGATTGGGATACATTGGAATTCTTGGAACTTTTGTCATAGCTTTTTCAGTATCAAATGTTGTCACAATATGAAACATTGAGCTAGCGTAACCTGGGCTTTGGATTCATGTCATTTTGAGCTTTAAATCAAAATTAAAAGATGATTTAGTGCGGACTTGTCAAGTTGATCAGCTAGTTAAACTTATTATTGGTGCTCCCTCAGTAAATGCTTATAAATGAAGCATTATGCATGGCATCACGCAATTTGAGATAGATTGGATTACTTGTAGGCTTTGGCATAGCTATTTTGATGTTATATTTTGTCACAATATAGAAAATTGAGCTAACTTAATGTGGGCGTTGGATTTTTATCATTCTGAACTCTAAATCAAAAGTTACGCACGATTTAATGCAGACATGTCAAGTTGATCGGCCAGTTAAAATTATCATTCTAAATTGATCATTGGTGCTCCTTGATTAAAGGCTTATAATTGAATCATAATGCATGGCGTCACGTAGTTTTCTATACATTGGATTACTAGGAGGCTTTGTCGGTACTCTTTCAGTCTCAAATGTTTTCACAATATGGAAAATTCACCTAGCTTAACGTGGGTGTTGGATACATGCCATTTTGAGCTCTAAATCAAAAGTTAAAGACATTAAATGCGGACATGTCAAGTTGATCAGCTAGTTAATATGATCATTCTAAACTGTTCATTGGTTCTCATTGAATAAAGGCGTATAAATAAAACACATGATGCATAGCATCACACAGTTTGGGATAGAATGTATTACTTGTAGGCTTTGTCGTAGATATTTTAATCTTAAATTTTGTCACACGAAAGTTGAGCGAGTTTAACGTGGGTGTTGGATTCATGTCATTTTGAACTGTAAATCAAAAGTGACAAACAATTTAATGCGGACATGTCATGTTTATCGGCTAGTTAAAATTATCATTCTAACTGATCATTGGAGCTCCTTGATTAAAGGCTTATAAATGAAGCATAATGCATGGCATCACGTAGATTGGGATACATTGGATTACTTGGAGGTTTTGTCGTATCTATTTCAGTCTCAAATGTTTTCAAAATATGGAAAATTGAGCTAGCTTAACGAGGGCGTTGGATTCATTTTATTTTGAGCTCTAAATCAAAAGTTAGAGACGATTTAGTGTGGAAATTTCAAGTTGATCAGCTAACTAAACTGATCATTTTAAACTGATCATTTTAAACTGATCATTGGTGCGCCTTGAGTAAAGGCGTATAAATGAAGCATAATGCATGGCATCACGCAGTTTAAGATAAATTGGATTACTTAGAGGCTTTGTCATAGCTATTTTGGTCTTAAATTTTGCCACAATAAAGAAAATTTAGCTAGCTTAACTTGGGCATTGGACCCGTGTCATTTTGAATTCTAAATAAAAATTTACGTACCATTTTGTGTGGACATGTCACGGTTACCAGACATTTAAAATTATCTTTCTAAACTGATCATTGGTGCTCATTGAGCAAATGTTTGCAAATGAAGCATAATGCATGGTATCACGCAGTTTGTGATGGACTGGATTAATTAAAAAATTTTGTCTTAGCTATTTTGGCCTTAAATTTTGCAACAATGTTGAAAATTCAGCTAGCTTAACGTTGGCGTTGGATTCATGTCATTCTGAACTCTGAATCAAAATCTAAAGACGATTTAGTGCGCACATGTCATGTATATCGGCCAGTTAAACTGATAATTCTAAACTGATCACCGGTGCTCATTGGCAAAAAGTTTACAAATGAAACATAATGCATGCCATCACCCAGTTTGGGATAGATTTTGGATTACTTTGAGGCTTTTTACTTTGAGGATATTTCAAACTAAAATTTTCTCACAATATAATATATAGCTAGCTTAACGTGGGCGTTGGATTCGTGTCATTCTGAACTTTAAATCAAAAGTTACAAACAATTTAGTGCGGATATGTCAAGTTGATCGGCAAGTTAAAATGATCACTCTAAACTGATCACTGGTGCTCTTTGAGTAAAGGCTTATAAATGAAGCATAATGCATGGCATCAAGCAATTTAGGATTGATTGGATTATTTTGAGGCTTTGTCATAGCTATTTCGGTCTCAAAGTTTGTCACAATTTAGTTAATTGAGCTACCTTAACGTGGGCGTTGGATTCGTGTCATTATGAACTGTTAATCAAAACTTAAAGACGATTTATTGCGGACATGTCAAGTTGATGGGCCAGTAAAATTGATCATTCTAAACTGATCATTGGTGCTCATTGAGTAGAGGCTTATAAATGAAGCATAATGCATGACATCATGCAGTTTGGGATAAACTGGATTACTTTGACGCTTTTTTATAGCTATTTCGATCTTAAAATTTGTCACAATATGGAAAAATTGAGCTAGCTTACTGTGGGCGTTTGATTCATGTCAATATGAGCTCAAAATCAAAAGTTAAAGACAATTTAGTGCGAACATGTCAACTTCATCAACTAGTTCAAATGATCATTCTAAACTGATGATCCTTGAGTAAAAGCGTATAAACGAAGCATAATGCATGGTATCACGCAGTTTGTGATATATTCGATCACTTGGAGGCTTTGTCCTAGCTATTTCGGTTTTAAATTTTATCACCATATAGAAAATTGAAGTAGCTTTACTTGGGTGGGCGGTGGACTCATGTCATTTTGATCTCTAAATAAGAAGTTAAAGATTATTTAGTGCGGACATGTCAAGTTGATCAACTAGTTAAAATGTTAATTCTAAACCGATCATTGGCGCTCATTGAGTAAAGGTGTATAAATGAATCATAATGCATTGCATCACGTATTTTGGGATAGATTGGATTACATGGAGGCTTTTTCATAGCTATTTCGATCCTAAATTTTGGCACAATATTGAAAATTGAGCTACCTTAACGTGGGCATTGGATTCTTGTCATTTTGAGCTCTAAATCAAAAGTTATAGACGATTTAGTGTGGACATTTCAAATTGATCAACTAGTTAAAATGATCATTCTAAAGTGATCATTGGTGCTCCTTGAGCAAAGGTTTATAAATGAAGCATAATGCATGGCATCACGCAGTTTGGATACATTGGATTACTTGGAGGACTTTGTCCTAGCTTTTATATCTCAAATGTTGTCACAATATGGAAAATTGAGCTAGTTTATTGTGGGCATTGGACTCATATCATTTTGAGCTATAAATCAGAAGTTAAAAACGATTTAGTGCGACATGTCAAGTTAATCAGCTAGTTAAAATGATCACTCTCAACTGATTATTGGTGCGCATTGAGTAAAGGCGTATAAAAGAATCATAATGCATAGCATTACATAGTTTTGTATAGATTGGATTATATGGAGGCTTTTTCATAGCTATTGAGATCCTAAATTTTTGCACAATATAGAAAATTGAGCTAGGTTAACGGGGGCGTTGGATTCGTGTCATTTTGAACTTTAAGTCAAAATTTACGGGCGATTTAGTGCGTACATGTGAAGTTGATCCACTAGTTAAAATGATCATTCTAAACTGGTCATTGGTGCTCCTTGAGTAAAAGCTTATAAATGAAGCATAATGCATAACATCACGTAGTTTGGGATAGATTGCATTACTTTGAGGCTTTGTCGTAGCTCTTTGAGTCCCAAATGTTGTCAAAAAATGGAAAATTGAGCTAGCTTAATGTGAATGTTGAACTCATGTCATTTTGAGCTCTAAATCAGAAGTTAAAGATGATTTATTGCGGACATGTCAAGTTGAGCAGATAGTTAAATTATATCTAAACTGATCATTGGTGCTCATTGAGTAAATGTCTATTTAGGCATCATAATGCATATCACAACGCAGTTTGGGATAGATTGGATTACATGGAGGATTTGTCATAGCTAAAGACGATTTAGTGCGGACATGTCAAATTGATCAGCTAGTAAAAATATTAATTCGAAACTGACATTGGTGCTCATTGAGTAAAGGCATATAAATGAAGCATAATGCATGGCATCACACAGTTTGTCATAGATTGGATTATTTGGAGGCTTTGTTGTAGCTCTTTTAGACTCAAATTTTGTCACAATATGGGAAATTGAGCTAGCCTTATGTGGGCGTTGGACTCATGTCATTTTGAGCACTAAATCTAAAGTTAAAGACAATTTAGTGCGGACATTTGAAGTTGATCATCTAGTTAAAATGATAATTCCAAACTGACATTGGTTCTCATTGAGTAAAGGCGTATAAATGAAGCATAATGCATGGCACAATGTAGGAAAGTGAGCTAGCTTGACTTGGGCGTTGGATTTGTGTCACTCTAAACTCTACATCAAAGGTAACGGATTATTTGGTGCAGACATGACAAGTTTAATGGCTAGTTAAAATGATCATTCTAAACTGATCATTGGTGCTCATTCAGCAATGGATTACAAATGATGCAAAATGCACGGCATCACGCAGTTTGGGATAGATGGGATTACTTGGCGGATTTATCGTAGTTATTTTGGTTTTAAATTTTGTAACAATATAGAAAATTGAGCTAGCTTAACGTCGGCGTTGAATTCATGTCATTATGAACTCTAAATAAAAAGTTATGAAATATTTAGTGCTACATGTCAAGTTGATTGGCCAGTTAATACGAGCATTCCAAACTGATCATTCTAAATTGATCAGACTAAAGGCTTATAAATGAAGCATAATGCATGACATCACGCAGTTTAGGATAGATTGGGTTCCTTGAATGCTTTTTGGTAGCTCTTTAAGTCTCAAATGTTGCAACAACACAGAAAATTGAGTAAGCTTAATGTGGGCGTTGGATTCGTATCATTCTGAAATCTAAATCAAAATTTACCGATGATTTATTTCATACATGTAAAGTTGATCAGCTAGTTAAAATGATCATTCTATAAATGATGAATAATGCATGGCATCACACAGATTGGGATAGATTGGATTATTTGGAGGCTTTGTCATAGCTATTTCGGTCATAAATTTTGTCACAATAGAGAAGAGCTAGCTTTACTTGGGCGTTGGATTCGTGTCACTTTGAACTATAAATCAAAAGTTTCAGACAATTTAGTGCGTACATGAAAATTTGATTGCCAGGTTAAAATGATCATACTAAACTAATCATTCGTTCTCATTGAGAAAAATATTACAAATGAAGCATACTGCATGGCATCATCCAGTTTGTGATAGATTGGATTAATTGAAGGCTTTGTCGTATCTCTTTAAGTCTCAAATGTTTTCACAATATGGAAAATTGAGCTAGCTTAATGTGGACATTGGACTCATGTCATTTTGAGCTCTAAATCAAAGTTAAAGACGATTTAGTGCGGACATGTCAATTTAATCAGCTAGTTAAAATGATAATTCCAAACTGACATTGGTTCTAATTGAGTAAAGGCATATAAATGAGGCATAATACATGGAATCACACAGTTTAGGATAGATAGCATTACTTGGAGGCTTTGTCGTACCTATTTCAATCTTAAATTTTTTCACAATATAGAAAAGTGAACTAGCTTTACTTGGGCGTTGGATTTGTGTCATTCTAAACTTTGAATCAAAAGTTACGAACGATTTGGTGCGGACATGAGTTTAATGGCTAGTTAAAATGATCATTTTAAATCGATCATTAGTGCTCATTGAGCGAAGGATTATAAATGTAGCATATTTCATGGCATCACACAGTTTTGGATATATTGGATTACCTGGACGATTTGTTCAAGCTATTTTGGTCATGTATTTTGTCACAATATAGAAAATTGAGCTAGGTTACCATTGGCGTTATAAATCAAAAGTTATAGACGATTTAGTGCAGACAAGACAAGTTGATCCGCTAGTTAAAGTGATCATTCTAAACTGATCATTCTAAATTGAACATTAGTGGACCTGGAGTAAAGGCTAATAAATAAAGCATAATGCGTGGCATCACACTGTTTATGATAGAATGTGTTAGTTGAAGGGTTTTTTCTAGCTTTTTGTCTCAAATGTTGTCACAATATGGAAGATTGAGCTAGCTTAACGTGGGCATCGGATTCATGTCATTTTGTGCTCTAAATCAAAAGTTAAAGATGGTTTAGTGCGGACATATCAAGTTGATCAGCTAGTTAAGATGATCATTCTAATATGATCACTAGTGCGCATTGAGCAAAGGTCTACAAATGAAGCAATATGCATGGCATCACGCAGTTTGGGATAGATTGTATTGCTTGGAGGCTTTGTCGTAGCTATTTTGGTTTTAAATTTTGTCAAAATATAGAAACTTAAGCTAGCTTAACATGGGCGTTGGATTCGTGTCATTCCGAACTCTAAATCAAAAGGTAAAGACAATTTAGTGCAGACATGTCAAGTTGATCCGCAGTTAAATTGATAATTCTAAACTGATCATAAGTGCTCATTGAGCAAAGGCTTACAAATGGAGCAACATGCATGGCCTCATGCTGTTTAGGATATATTGGATTACTTGGGGCTTTTTCGTGGCTATTTCGGTCTTAAATTTTCTCCCAATATGAGCTAGCTTAACATGGGCGTTGGATTCGTCTCATTTTGAACTCTGAATCAAAAGGCAAAGACGATTTGGTGCGGAAATTTCAAGTTGATCGGCCAGTTAAATTGATCATTTTAAACTGATCATTGGTGTTCATTGAGCAAAGGTTTACAAATGAAGCATAATGTATGGCATCGCGCAGTTTTGGAAAAATTAGATCACTTAGAGGCTTTTTCATAGCTATTTCACTATTAAATTTTGTCACAATATAGAAAATTGACCTCTCTTAACATCGGCATTGCATTTGTCTCATTCTGTACTCTAAATCAAAAGGTATGGACAATTTAGTGTGGATATATCAAGTTGATCAGCCAATTAAAACAATCATTCTAAACTGATCTTTTGAGCTCCTTGCGGAAAGGCTTATAAATAAAACATAATGCATGGCATCACGTAGTTTAGGATAGATTGGATTACTTTGAGGCTTTCTCTAGCTCTTTTAGTCTCAAATATTGTCACAATATGGAGAATTGAGCTAGGTTAACGTGGGTGTTGGGTTCATTTCATTTTGAATTCTAAATCAGAAGTTAAAGATGATTTAGTGTGGACATGTCAAGTTGAATAACTAGTTATGATGATCATTCTAAACTGATCATTGTTGCTCATTGAGCAAAAAATTACAAATGAAGCATTATGCATGGCATCACGCATTTTGGGATATATTGGATTACTCAGAGGCTTTATTGTAGATATTTCGGTCTTACAGTTTGTCACAATATAGAAAATTTAGCTAGCTTAACGTGTACGTTGGATTCGGGTTATTCTGAACTCTGAATCAAAAGTTAAAGATGATTTAGTGTATACATGTCAAGTTGATCGGCCAGTTAAATTGATTATTCTAAACTGATCATTGGTGCTCCTTGAGTAATGGCGTATAACTCAAGCATAATGCATGGCATCAGGCAGTTTGGGATAGATTGGACTACTTGGAGGCTTTGTCTTAGCTATTTCTGCCTAAAATTTTATCACAATATAGAAAATTGACCTAGCTTTACTTGTCATTGGATTCATCTCATTTTTAACTCTGAATGAACTCAAATAACACGTTTTTGCTTCCCTGATAGGTACTACATTGTTTTCGGTGTCGACAAAAAAAGGAATTCCAATTTGGGTCGAGTGAATAAATATAAATGGATGGATAAAAAAAATTTTCTTTATTCCAGGAAAAATAAAGTTATAGAAAATTTAGTGCAAACATGTCAAGTTGATCGGCCAGTTAAATTGATCATTCTAAACTGATCATTGGTGCTCATTGAGCAAAAGTTTAGAAATGAAGCATAATGCATGGCATCACGTAGTTTGGGATTAATTGCATTACTTGGAGGCTTTTTCATAGCTGTTTTGGTATTAAATTTTGCCACAATATAGAAAATTGAACTAGCTTAACTTGGGCATTGAATTTGCCTCATTCTGCACTCTAAATCAAAAGTTATGAACGATTTAGTGTGGAAATGTCAAGTTGATTGACCAGTTAAAATAATCATTATAAACTGATCAATGGTTCTCCTTGAGGAAAGGCTTATAAATTAAACAAAATTCATTGCATCACGTAGTTTAGGATAGATTGGATTACTTTGAGGCTTTGTCTAGCTCTTTTAGTCTCAAATATTGTCACAATATGGAAAATTGAGCTAGCTTAACATGGGAATTAGATTCATTTCATTTTGAATTCTAAATCAAAAGTTAAAGACGTTTAGTGTGGCCATGTAAAGTTGAATAACTAGTTAAAATTGTCTTTCTAAACTGATCATTGTTGCTCATTGAGAAAAGATTACAAATGAATCATAATGTATGACAGCATGCAGTTCGGGACAGATTGGATTACTCAGAGGCTTTGTCGTAGCTATTTCGGTCTTACAATTTGTCACAATATTGAAAATTTAGCTAGCTTAATGTGGGCGTTGGATTTAGGTTATTCTGAACTCTGAATCAAAAGTTAAAGATGATTTAGTGTAGACATGTCAAGTTGATCAACCAGTTAAATTGATTATTCTAAACTGATCATTGTGCTCCTTGAGTAACGACGTATAACTCAAGCATAATGCATGGCATCAGGCAATATGGGATATATTGGACTACTTGGAGACTTTGTCTTAGCTATTTCAGTCTAAGATTTATCACAATACAAAAAATTTACCAAGCTTTACTTGGGCGTTGGATTCGTCTCATTCTGAACTTTGAATGAATTCAAATAACACTTTTTGCTTCCCTGATTGGTATTACTTTGATTTCCGTGTCGACAAAAATAGGAATTCCAATTTGGGTCGAGTGAAAAATATCAATGGATGGATAAAAAAGTTTTCTTTAGTGTAGAAAAAATAAAGTTAAAGATGATTTAGTGAAGACATGTCAAGTTGATCGGCCAGTTAAATTGATCATTCTAAACTTATTATCGGTGTTCATTGCGCAAAGGTTTAGAAATAAAGCATAATGCATGGCATCGCGTAGCTTGGGATTAATTGGATTACTTGGAGGCTTTGTGATAGCTATTTCGGTATTAAATTTTGTCACAATATAGAAAATTGAACTAGATTAACGTGGGCATTGGATTTCTCTTATTCTGCAGTATAAATCAAAAGTTATGAACTATTTAGTGCGGACATGTCAAGTTGATCGGCCAGTTAAAATAATCATTCTAAACTGATCATTGGTTCTCCTTGAAAGGCGTATAAATGAAACATAATATATGTCATCACAAAGTTTAGGATAGACTAGATTACTTTGAGGCTTTGTCTAGCTCTTTTAGTCTCGAGTGTTGTAACAATATGGAAAATTGAGGTAGCTTAACATGGGCGTTGGATTCGTGTCATTCTGAAGTTTAAATCAAAGGTTACAGACAATTTATTGGGGACATGTCAAGTTGATCGGCCTATTAAAATGACCATTCTTAACAGACCATTGGTGTTCATTGAGCAATGTTTTACATATGAAGCATAATACATGGCATCACGCAGTTTGGGATAGATTGGAACACTTGGAGGCATTTTCATAGCTATTTCTATCTTAAGTTTTGTCATAATATAGAAAATTGAGCTATCTTAACGTGGGCATTGGATTCGTGTCATTCTAAACTCTGAGTCAAAAGTTAAAGACGATTTAGGGCGGACATGTCAAGTTGATCGGCCAGCTTAACTGATCATGTCTAGTTAAATTTATCATTCTAAACTGATCATTGGTGCTCCTTGAGTAACGGCGTATAAATCAAGTTTAATGCATGGCATCAGGCAGTTTCGGATAGATTGGATTACTTTGAGGCTTTGTCAAGCTCTCTCAGTCTCAAATGTTATCACAATATGGAAAATTGAGATAAATTAACGTCGGCCATGGGGGGGGGGGTTGGATTCTCATCATTTGGAGCACTAAAGACAATTTAATGTGGACATGTCAAGTTGATCAGCTAGTTAAAATCACTATTCTAAACTTATCATTGTTGTTCATTGAGCAAAGGTTTACAGATGAAGCATAATGCATGACATCATGCAGTTTGGGATAGATTGGATTACTTGGAGACTTTAACATAGCTATTTTGGTTTTAAAATTTGACAAAATATAGAAAATTGAGCTAGATTAACGTGGGCGTTGGATTCGTGTCATTTTGAACTTTCAACCAAAAGTTAAAGACAATTTACTGCGGACATATCAAGTTGATCGGCCAGTTAAATTGATCATTCTAAACTGATCATTGGTGCTCCTTGAGTAACGGTGTTTAAATCAAGAATAATGCATGGCATCAGGCAGTTTAGGATAGATTGGATTATTGGAGGCTTTGTCGTAGCTATTTCCATCTAAAATTCGTGTCATTCTTAACTCTGAATGAATTCAAATAACACTTTTTGCTTGTCTGATTGGTACTACTTTGTTTTTAGTGTCGGAAAAAAAAGAAATTCCCATTTTGGTCGAATGAATTCATATAAATGGATGGATAAAAAAAAGTTTTCTTTATTTCAAGAAAAAAAGTTAAAGATGATTTTGTGCAAAAATATCAAGTTGATCGGCCAGCTAATTGATCATTCTAAATTGATCACTGGTTCTCATTAACCAAAAGTTTACATATGAAGCATAATGTTTGGAATCACACAGTTTGGTTTTCAATTTTTCTCAAAATATAAAATTTGAGCTAGCTGAACGTAGGCATTGGATTCGTGTCATTCTGAACCCTGATTAAAAAGTTAATGACGATTTAGTGGAGACATGTATATTTTATCGCCCAATTAAATTGATTATTCTAAACTGATCATTGGTGCTCCTTGACTAACACCATATAAATCAATAATAATTTATGGCATCACGTAGTTAGGGATAGATTGAATTACTTGGAGGCTTTTTCATAGATATTTTAGTCCTAAATTTTGTCACAATATAGAAATTTTTGCTAGCTTAACATAGGCGATAGATTCATGTCATTCTAAACTTTAAATCAAAAGTTACAGACGTTTTAATGCAGACATGTCAACTTGATCGGCCAGTTAAAATGATCATTCTAAACAGATCATTGGTGCTCCTTGGGTAACGGCTTATAAATGAAGCACAATGCATGGCATCACGCAGTTTAGGATAGATTGGATTACTTTAAGCCTTTTTCTAGCTTTTTCAATCTCAAATAAAGTCACAATATAGAAAATTGAGCCACCTTAACGTGGGCTTTATATTCGTGTCATTCTGAACTCTAAATCAAAAGTTAAAGACAATTTAGTACGAACATGTCAAGTTGATCTGCTACTTAAATTGATCATTCTAAATTGATCATTGGTGCTCCTTAAGTAACAGCATATAAATCAAGCATAATGCATGGCATCAGACAGTTTAGGGTAGTTATTTCGGTCTAGAATTTTATCACAATATTTAAATTGAGCTAGTTTTACTTGGGCGTTGCATTCGTGTCATTCTAAACTCTGAATGAATTCAAATAACTCTTTTTGGGATAGATTGGATTACTTGGAGGATTTGTCGTACCTATTTTTGTTTTAAATTTTCTCACAATATAGAAAATTTAGCTAGCTTAACGTGGGCGTTGGATTCGTGTCATTCTGAACCCTATATCAAAAGTTACGGATGATTTAGTTCAGACATTTATAATATATCGGCCAATTAAATTGATTATTCTAAAATGATCACTTGTGCTCCTTGAGTAAAGGTGTATAAATGAAGCATAATGCATGGCATCACCCAGTTTGGGATAGAATGGATTATTGTGAGGCTTTTCTAGCTCTTCCAGTCTCAAATGTGGTCACTATATGGAACATTAAGCTAGCTTAACGTGGGCGTTGGATTCATGTCATATTGAGTTCTGAATCAAAAGTTAAAGACTCATTTCATTTTAAGCTCCAAATAAAAAGCTAAATATGATTTAGTGCGGACATGTCAAGTTGATCAGCTAGTTAAAATGATCATTATAAACTGATCATTGGTGCTCATTGAGTAAAGGCTAATAAATGAAGCATAATGCATCGCATCACGCAGTTTGGGATATACTGAACTACTTACAGGCTTTTTCGTCGCTATTTCGGTTTTAAAGTTTGTCACAATATAGAAAATTGAGCTAGCTTAATGTGGGCACTTGATTCATGTCAATTTGAAGTCTAAAGAAAACGTTAAGGACGATTTTGTGCAGACATGTCAAGTTGATCGGCCAATTAAAATGATCATTCTAAACTAATCACTTATGCTCATAGAGTAAAGGCTTATAACTGAAGCATAATGCATGGCATCACTCAGTTTGTGATACATTGGATTTCGTGGAGGCTTTGTCATAGCTCTTTCAGTCTCAAATGTTGTCATATTATAGAAAATTGAGCTAATGTGTGCGTTGGATTCCTATCATTCTGAACTCTAAATCAAAAGTTACGGATGATTTTTAATGCGGATATGTCAAGTTGATCGGCCAATTAAAATGATCATTCCAAACTGATCATTGGCCCTCGTTGAGTAGAGGCTTATAAATGAAGTATAATGCATGGCATCACGCAGTTTGGGATACATTGGATTACTTGGAGGTTATACCTAGCTATTTTGGTGTTAAATTTTTTCACAATACAGAAAATTGAGCTAGCTTAATGAGGGCGTTGGAATCGCTTCGTTTTGAACTCTAAATAAAGTTACGGACGAATTATGCAGACTTGTCAAGTTGATCAGCCAGTTAAAAATATCATTTAAACTAATCATTGGTGTTCCTTCAATAAAGGCTTATAAATGAAGCATAATGCATGACATCACGCAGTTTGGGATACATTGGATTACTTGGAGGCTTTTTCGAAGCTCTTTCAGTCTCAAATGGTGTCACAATATGGAAAATTGAGCTAGCTTAACGTGGGCATTGGACTCATGTGATTTTGTGCTCTAAATCAAAAGTTAAAGATGATTTAGTGCGGACATGTCAAGTTGATCAGCTGGTTAAAATGATCATTTTAAACTGATTAGTGGTGCTCCTTGAGTAAAGGCTAATAAATGAAGCATAGTGCATGGCATCACGCCGTGTGGGATAGATTTCATTACTGTGAGTTTTTTTCGTAGCTATTTCGTATTAATGTTTGTCACAATTTAGAAAATTGAGCTAGCTTAACATTGGCGTTGGATTCGTGTCTTTTTGAACTCTAAATCAATAATTACGGATGATTTAGTGCGGACATGTCAAGTTGATCGGCCAATTAAAATGATCATTCTAAACTGATCATTGGTTCTCCTTGAGTAAAGGGTGATATATGAAACATAATGCATTGCATCACCCAGTTTGTGATATATTGGATTATTTGGAGGCTTTGTATTAGCTACTTCAGTTTAAATTTTGTCATAATTGAGCTAGGTTAACGTGGGCGTTGGATTCGTGTCATTTTGAACTCTAAATAAAAATTTACGGTCAATTTAGGGCGGACATGTCAAGTTGATTGGCCAGTTAAAACGATCATTCTAAGCTGATCCTTGGTGCTCCGTGAGTAAAGGCTAATAAGTGAAGCATAATGCATGTCATCATGCAGTTCGCGATACATTGGATTACTTGAAGGCTTTGTATTATCTCTTTCAGTCTCAAATGGTGTCACAATATGGAAAAATGAGCTCACTTAACGTGGCTATTAGACTCATTTCATTTTAAGCTCTAAATAAAAAGCTAAATACGATTTAGTACGGACATGTCAAGTTGATCAGCTAGTTAAATTGATCATTATAAAGTGATCATTGGTGCTCCTTGAGTAAAGGCTAATAATTGAAGCATAATGCATTGCATCACGTAGTTTGGGATATATTGAATTACTTAGAGGCTTTTTCGTCGCTATTTCGGTCTTAAAGTTTGTCACAATATAAAAAATTGAGCTAGCTTAACGTGGGCACTTGATTCATGTCAATTTCAATTCTAAAGAAAAAGTTAAGGACGATTTTGTGCGGACATGTCAATTGATCAGCCAATTAAAATGATCATTCTAAACTAATCACTTATGCTCCTAGAGTAAAGGCATATAACTGAAGCATAATGCATGGCATCACTCAGTTTGCGATACATTGGATTTCATGGAGGCTTCGTCATAGCTCTTTCTGTCTCAAATGTTGTCATATTATAGAAAATTGAGCTAATGTGTGCGTTGGATTCATGTCATTCTGAACTCTAAATCAAAAGTTACAAACGATTTATTGCGGACACGTCAAGTTGATGGGCCAGTTAAAATGATCATTATAAACTGATCATTGGTGCTCCTTGAGTAAATGCTTAGAAATGAAGTATAATGCATGGCATCACACAGTTTGTGATATAGAATGGATTACTTTGAGGCTTTGTCATAGCTATTTGGTATTAAATTTTGTCACAATATAAAAATTTAGCTAGCTAAGTGTGTGCATTGGATCATGTCTTTTTGAATTCAAAATCAAAAGTTATGGACGATTTAGTGCGGACATGTCAAGTTTATCAGCCAGTTGAAATGATCATTCTAAATGATTATTGGTGCTCCTTGAGTAAAGGCTTATAAATGAATCATAATGCATGACATCACGCAGTTTGGGATAGAATGGTTTATTTGGAGGCTTTTTCGTAGCTATTTCGGTATTAAAATTTGTCAAAATATAGAAAATTGGGCTAGCTTAACATGAGCGTTGGATTCATGTCATTTGGAACTCTAAATCAAATGTTACAGACGATTTAGTGCGGACATGTCAAGTTGATCGGCCAGTTAAAATGATCATTGGTGTTCCTTGAATAAAGTGTGATATATGAAACATAATGCATTGCATCACCCAGTTTGTGATACATTGGATTACTTGGAGGCTTTGTATTAGCTATTTCAGTTTAAATTTTGTCATAATTGAGCAGGTTAGCGTGGGCGTTGGATTCGTGTCATTTTGAACTCTAAATAAAAATTTATGGTCAATTTAGGGCAGACATGTCAAAGTGATTGGCGAGTTAAAATGATCATTCTAAGCTGATCATTGGTGCTCTGTGAGTAAAGGCTGATAAGTGAAGCATAATGCATGTCATCATGCAGTTTGCGATACATTGGATTACTTGAAGGCTTTGTAGTATCTCTTTCTGTCTCAAATGGTGTCACGATATGGAAAAATGAGCTCGCTTAACGTGGGCATTGGACTCATTTCATTTTAAACTCTACATAAAAAGCTAAATACGATTTAGTGCGGACATGTCAAGTTGATCAGCTAGTGAAAATGATCATTATAAACTAATCATTGGTGCTCGTTGAGTAAAGGCTAATAAATGAAGCATAATGCATCGCATCACGCAGTTTGGGGTATATTGAATTACTTAGAGGCTTTTTCGTCGCTATTTCGGTCTTAAAGTTTACCACAATATAGAAAATTGAGCTAGCTTAACGTGGGCGATTGATTCATGTCGATTTGAACTCTAAAGAAAAAGTTAAGGACGATTTTGTGCGGACATGTCAAGTTGATCGTCCAATTAAAATGATCATTCTGAACTAATCACTTATGCTCCTAGAGTAAAGGTTTATAACTGAAGCATAATGCATGGCATCACTCAGTTTGCGATACATTTGATTTCATAGAGGCTTTTCATAGCTCTTTCAGTCTCAAATGTTGTCATATTATAGAAAATTGAGCTAATGTGTGTGTTGGATTCCTATCATTCGGAACTCTAAATCAAAAGTTACGGACGATTTTTAATGCGGACATGTCAAGTTGATCGGCCAGTTAAAATGATCATTCCAAACTGATCATTGGCCCTCTTTGAGTAGAGGCTTATAAATGAAGTATAATGCATGGCATCACGCAGTTTGGGATACACTGGATTACTTGGAGGTTGTTCCTAGCTATTTTGGTGTTAAATGTTTTCACAATACAGAAAATTGAGCTAGCTTAATGAGGGCGTTGGAATCGCTTCGTTTTGAACTCTATATAAACTTAGAAACGATTGAGCTAATATGCTCATTCTAAAGTGATCATTGGTGCTCCTTTAGTAAAGCCCTATAAATGAAGCATAATGTATGGTATCACGCAGTTTGGGAAAAAATGGATTACTTGGAGGCTTTGTCGTAGCTATTTTTGTTTTAAATTTTCTCACAATGTAGAAACTTGACCCAGCGTGCCTTGGATTCGTGTCATTTTGAATTCTATATCTAAAGGTACGGACGATTTAGTGCATACATGTCAAGTCGATCGGGCAGTTAAAATGATCATTCTAAAACCGATCATTGGTGCGCCATTAATAAAGGCTTTTAAATGAACCATAATGCATGGCATCACGTAGTTTGGCATACATTGGATTACTTCGAGGCTTTTACATAGCTCTTTCAGTCTCAAAATTGTCACAATATTGAAAATTGAGCTCATAACGTGGGCGTCGAATTCATGTCATTCCGAACACTAAATCAGAAGTTATGGAAGTTTTAGTGTGGGCATGTCAAGTTGATCGACCAGTTAAAATAATCATTCTAAACTGATCAGTAGTGCTCCTTGAGCAAAGGCTTATAAATGGAACATAATTCATGGCATCACGCAGTTTGGGATAGAATGAATTACTTGGAGACCTTGTCATACCTATTTCGGTCTTAAATTTTTTCACAATATAGAAAATTGAGCTAGCTTAACTTGGGAGTTGGATTCGTATAATTTTGAAATCTAAATCAAAAGCTACAAAGGATTTAGTGCGTACATGTCTAGTTGATCGGCTAGTTAAAATGATCGTTTTAATCTGATCATTGGTGCTCCTTTAATAAAGGCTTATAAATGAAATATAATGCATGAAATCATGCAGTTTGGGATACATTGGATTACTTGGAGGCTTTGCCGTGGCAATTTTCGTTAGATTTTGCCACAATATAGAAAATTGAGCTAGATTAACGAAGACGTTGTATTCGTGTCATTCTAAACTCTAAATCAAAAGTTACAGATGATTTAGTGCGGACATCTTAAGTTGATTGGCCAGTTAAAATGATCAATCTAAAATGATTAGTGGTGTTCCTTGTGTAAGGGCTTATAAATGAATCATAATGCATGACATCACGCAGTTTGGGATACATTGGGTTAATTGGAGACTTTTTCGTACCTCTTTCAGTCTCAAATGTTGCCGCAATATGGAAAATTGAGCTAGATTAACGTAGGTGTTGAACTCATGTCATTTTGAGCTCTAATTCAAAGGTGATAAAATGATCATTATTAATGTGTGGCATCACGCAGTTTGCTATAGATTTGATTACTTCGAGGCTTTGTCGCAGCTACTTTAGTTTTAAATTTTGTCACAATATAGAAAACTGAGGTAGCTTAATGTGGTAGTTGCATTTGTGTCATTCTGAGCTCTGAATCAAAAGTTACAGACTATTTAGTGCGGATAAGTCAAATTTATTGGGCAGTTAAAATGATCATTCTAAACTGATCATTGGTGCTCATTGAGTAAAGGATTATTAATCAATCATAATGCGTGGCATCATGCAGTTTGCATAGATTCGATGACTTGGAGGCTTTGTCGTAGCTATTTCAGTTCTAAATTTTTTCACAGTATAGAAAATTGAGCTAGCTTAACGTGGGCGTTGGACTCGTGTCATTCTAAGCTCTGTATCCGAAGTTACCGACTATTTTGTGTGGACATGTAAAGTTTATCGGCCAGTTAAAATGATCCTTCTAAACTTATCATTGGTGCTCATTTAGTAAAGGCATGTTAATGAGGCATAATGCGTGGCATCACGCAGTTAGAGATAGATTCGATTACTTGGAGGCTTAGTCATAGCTATTTCAGCCTTAAATTTTCTGACAATAGATAAAATTGAGCTATCTTAACGTAGGCGTTGGATTCACGTAATTCTGAGCTCAGAATTAAAATTTACTGATGATTTTGTGCGGACATGTCAAGTTGACCGGCGAGTGAAAATGATCATTCTAAACTGATCATTGGTTCTCATTGAGTAAAGGCTTATTAATGAAGCATAATGCGTGGCAACATGCAGTTTGCGATAGTTTCAATTACATGAATGCTTTGTCGTAGCTATTTCATCCTTTAATTTTGTCACACTATAAAAAATTGAGCTAGCTAAACGTGGCTGTTGCATTCATGTCATTCCGAGCTCTGAATCAAAAGTTACAGATGATTTACAGCGGACATGTCAAATTGATCGGGTAGTTAAAATGATCATTCTAAATTGATCATTGATGCTCATTGAATAAAAGCTTATTGATGAAGCATAATGCATTGCATCAAGGAGTTTGTGATAGAGTGGATTACCTGGAGGCTTTGTCATAGCTATTTCAGTCTTAATTGAGCTAGCTTAACATGGGCGTTGGATTCGTGTAATTCTGAGCTATGAATCAAAAGTTACAGACTATTTAGTGCGTACAAGTCAAGTTGATCGGCCAATTAAAATGATCATTTTAAACTGATCATTGGTGCATATTCAGAACAGGCTTATTAATCAAGCATAATGTTTGGTATCACGGAGTTTGTGACAGATTCGATGACTTGGAGGTTTCGTCGTAGCTATTTCAATTATAATTTTTTTCACAGTATAGAAGATTGAGCTAGCATAACGTGGGTGTTGGATTCGCGTCATTTTGAGCTCTGAATCAGAAGTTATGGACAATTTTATGTGGACATGTAAAGTTGATCGGTCATTAAAATGATCATAAAGGCTTGTTAATGAAGCATAATGCTTGGAAATATGCATTTAGCGATAGATTTGACTACTTGGAGGCTTTTTCCTAGCTATTTCGATGTTATATTTTGTCACAATAAAGAGAATTGAGCTAGGTTAACGTGGGCGTTGGATTGGTGTCATTCGGAGCTCTGAATCAGAAGTTATAGACGTTTTAGTGAGGACATGTCACGCTGATTGGACTGTTAAAACGATCATTCTAAACTGATCATTAGTGATCATTGACTAAAGGCTTAATAATGAAGCATAATGTATTGCGTCAAGCAGTTTGCGATAGATTGGATTACTTGGAGCCTTTGTCATAGTAATTCAGTCTTAAATTTTCTCACTTTATAGTAATTTGAGCTACCTTAACGTTGGCATTGGGTTCGTGTCATTCAGAGCTCTGAATCAAAAGTTATGGACAATATCTTGCCGACATGTCAAGTTGACCGGCAAGTTAAAATGATCATTTTAAACTGATCATTGGTTCTCATTGAGTAAAGGCTTAATAATTAAGCATAATTCGTGGCATCAAGCAGTTTGCGATAGATTGGATTACGTGAACGCTTTGTCGTAACTATTTCAGTCCTAAATTTTTTCACAATATAGAAAATAAAGCTAGATTAACGTGAGCGACGGATTTGTTTCATTCTAAGCTGTGAATCAAAAGTTATAGACGATTTAGTGCAGACATGTCAAGTTGATGGGTCATTTAAATGATCATTCTAAACTGAGCATTGGTACTCATTAGTAAAGCGTTATTAATGAGGCATAATGTGTGGCATCATGCAGTTTGCGATAGATTCAATTACTTGGAGGTTTGGTTGTAGCTATTTCAGTTTTCAATTTTGTCAAAATATAGAAAATTGAGCTAGCTTAACATGGGCATTGGATTCGTGTCATTCTGAGCTCTGAATAATAAGTTACGGAAGATTTTATGCAGACATGTCAAGTTGACCGGTAGTAAAAATGATCATTCTAAACTGATCATTGGTGCTCCTTGAGTAACGGCTTATAAATGAAGCATAATGCATGACATCACGCAGTTTGGGATAGACTGGATTATTTGGAGGTTTTGTCATGCCTATTTCTGTCTTAAATTTATCACAATATAGAAAATTGAATTACCTTAACGTGGGTGTTGTATTGGTGTCATTTCTGAGCTATGAAACAAAAGTTATAGACGATTTACTGCGGACATGTCAAGTTGATCGGCCAATTAAAATAATCATTCTAAACTGATCATTGGTGCTGCTTAAGTAAAGGCTTATTAATGAAAGCATAATGCATGGCATCGTGCAGTTTGCGATAGATACGATAACTTGAAGGCTTTGTCATAGCTATTTCATCCTTAAATTTTTCCACAATATAGAAAATTAAGCTAGCTTAACGTGGGCGTTGGATTCGTCTCATTCTGAGCCCTAAATTAAAAGTTATAGACGATTTAGTGCAGACATATCAAGTTGATCTGCCAGTTAAAACGATCATCCTAAATTAGTCATTGGTGCTCATTGAGTATAGACTTATTAATCAAGCATAATGCAGGATATTTAGCATTTTGCGATAGATTGGATTACTTGGAGGCTCTTTCGTAGCAATTTCAGGCTTAAAATTTTTTCACAATAAAGAAAATTGAGCTAGTTTAACGTGAGCATTGGATTCGTGTCATTCACGGCTCTGAATCAAAAGCTATAGACGATATAGTGTGGACATATCACACTGATTGGGCAGTTAAAATGATCATTCTAAACTGATCATTAGTGCTCATTGAGTAAAGGCTTATTAATGAAGCATAATGCGTGGCATTTAGCAGTTTGCAATAGATTGGATTACTTGGAGGCTTTGTCGTAGCAATTTCAGTCTTAAATTTTGTCACAGTATAAACAATTGAGCTACTTTAACGTGGGCATCGGATTTGTGTCATTCAGAACAATGAATCGAAAGTTATGGATAATTTATTGCCGACATGTCAAGTTGACCTGCTAGTTAAAATGATCATTCTAAACTGATCACAGGTGCTCATTGAGTAAAGGCTTATTAATGAAGCATAATTCATGTCATCAAGTAGTTTGCGATAGATGAAATTACTTCGAGGCTTTGTCATTAGTAGTTCAATCCTAAATTTTTTCACAATATAGAAAATTGAGCTAGTTTAACGTGATCGTTGGATTCGTTTCATTCTCAGATCTGAATCGAAAGTTACATACGATTTAGTGCGGACATGTAAAGTTGATTGGTTAGTTAAAATGATCAATCTAAACTGATCATTTGTCCTCATTGAGTAAAGGCTTATTTATGAAGCATAATGCATGGCATCACACTGTTTGCGATAGATTCAATTACTTGGAGGCTTTCTTATAGCTATTTCAGTCTTCAATTTTGTCACAATAAAGAATATTGAGCTAGCTTAATGTGGGCAAGGGATTCGTGTCATTCTGAGCTCTGAATGAAAAGTTACGAAAGATTTTGTGGGTACATGTCAAGTTGACCGGTAGTAAAAATGATTATTCTAAACTGATCATTGGTGCTTCTTGATTAATGGCTTATAAAGGAAGCATAATGCATGGCATCACGTAGTTTGGGCTAGATTGAACTACCTGGAGGCTTTTTCATAGCTATTTTGGTCTTAAATTTTGTCACAATACACGAAATTGAACTAGCTTAATATGGGCATTGGATTTGTGCCATTCTGAGCTCTTAATCAAAAGTTACGGACAATTTTGTGCAGGTATGTCAAGCTGGTCGGCTAGTTAAAATGTTATTTCCAACCAATCATTAGTGCTCATTGAGTAAAGGTTTATTAATGAAGCATAATGCGTGGCATTAAGCAGTTTGCGATAGCCTGGATTACTTGGAGGCTTTGTCGTTCCAATTTCAGTTTTAAATTTTGTCACACTATAGAAAATTGAGCTACCTTAATGTGGGCATTGGATTTGTGTCATTCAGAGCTATGAATCAAAACTTACAGACATTTTCTTGCCGACATGTTAAGTTGACCAGCTAGTTAAAATGATCATTCCAAAATGATCACTAGTGCTCATTGAGTAAAGGTTTATTAATGAAGCATAATTCATGTCATCAAGCAGTTTGCGATACATTGGATTACTTAGAGGCATTGTCATAACTATTTCAGTCCTAAATTTTTTCACATTATAGAAAATTGAGCTAGCTTAATGTGATCGTTGGATTCGTTTTATTCTAAGCTTTGAATCGAAAGTAATAGACGATATAGTGCGGACATGTCAAGTTGGTTGGTTGGTTAAACTGATCAATCTAAACTAATCATTTGACCTCATTGAGTAAAGGCTTATTTATGAAGCATAATGCATGGCATCACATTGTTTGCGATTCGATTACTTGGAGGCTTTGTTGTAGCTGTTTCAGTCTTAAATTTTTACACAATATATAAAATTGAGATAGTTTAATGTGGGCGTTTAATTCCTCTAATTCTGAGCTCTGAATCCAAAGTTATGGACGATTTCTTGCCGACATGTCAATTTGATCCGCCAGTTAAAATGATTATTCTAAACTTATCATTGTTGCTCCTTGAGTAAAGGCTTATAAATGAAGCATAATGCGTGGCATCACGCAGTTTGTGTTAGATGGAATTACTTGTAGGATTTGTCGTAGCTATTTTGGTCTTAAATTTTTTCACAATATAGGAAATTGAACTAGCTTAATATGGGCATTGGATTCGTGCCATTCTGAGCTCTGAATTAGAAGTTATGGATGATTTGGTTCATACGTGTCAAGCTTGTCGGCTAGTTAAAATGATCATTCTAAATGATCATTAGTGCTCATCGAGTAAAGGCTTATTAATGAAGTATAATGCGTGGCATTAAGCCGTTTGCGATAGATTGGATTACTTGGAGGCTTTGTCGTAGCAATTTCAGTCTTAAATTTTGTCACACTCTAGAAAATTGAGATACCTTAACGTGGACATTGTGATGAGGACATCAGGTCGTACATCCAGCCAGGACACCAGACTGGCCGACCAGGAAGCTTGCCCGAGACAGCCGGACCATCTGGCACGCCTGCCGGCCCAAGCAGTACCGCCGGACCCTCGACCACAAGGACCAGAGCAACCAGCATTGCCGGCGGAGAGGCCCAAGCTTCCGGCACACTTGGTGGCGACGTGGATGACACCGCCGGTCCCTCTGGTGATGCCGCCAACTCCGGGATCAACTTGGCCAGTCCTGAAGGCATTCCGGCCAGTACCTCGCACAATCCAGCCGGTACAGCCGATCCAGCCGAGTACACGCGCATTTCCACTTCTACACAAGAAGACTCGGACCAAACGAGCTACCAGCTCCAGGACATGCACCTAGAGTAAGTCTCTACACCAGTGGTACCTCAAGGAGCAATGACAAGAAGCAGATCAAGGGCACTCTTCCACAAATTCAGCTTATGGGTTGACAAGCTCCTAGAGGAAGATCGACTAAGGACAATGGGCCAGAAGTGCAAAGTAGAGTCCAATGGCTTCTCAACAACACAAGGGACATCAGAGACTTGGGCTTTAGTGGCAAGAGAGGTCAGGGCCCAAAGATTCTTAACCCTACTCCAAGTCGAAGACTGGGAGCAAGGCGCGTGCATGCCACAAGGACGGCCACCTTCCATTTCTTGGCCATGAGGTAAGATAAGGTAAGTTTCAATTCGAATATATGCCTCTTTCTGTTTTGCAGGGTAGGATCTAGATGCTTTACATTTTTGAATCATGAACATTTTAGGAATAGGTCCTTTTTCGGTTATACACTTTTGTATCTTTTCCATTTGTCACTTTTGTAAACTTTCCTTTTCTTTATTTAAGTCGACCCTAGAAGGTCACGCTGTCGAGCATATTAATAAGGCTCCTTCCAGCATTGTAGTTCGACAACCTTTTTAATATTAATAAAGATAGAACTTTTTCCCCAACAAGTTTTCTCTCAAGAATCTTGTGCGCTTAGAATCTAGTTGAGACCAGCCCTCCTAGCTCTAAGTTTGTGATTTATCATGAGGTTCATCACCCCTCGTGTGGTTCACTTTACCTTTCCATCGAATACCAACCAAAACACCCCTATCCAAGAAGTCTAAGGTCGAGTTTCTCACCTAAACTTCTCCAAACAGCCCACGCGCATACATCCTTGAATCAAGGCTTGTATCATTTTGGTATCAGAGCTTAAAGCTCCTAAACCAGGTTGTTTCTATCCTTTAGCTTGTTTTGTTTTTAGTTCTTGCATTAGTTTAAGTCGCATTCAAGAAAAACAAAAAAATAACATCAAACTCCAAACCGAGTGCATCTAGCCTTCTACGTGTATCACTAGGGTTTAGATTCACTTTTGCATTGCCATTCACGTTTTCCTTTTTGTTTAAATCATATTTCCTTTATTTTTAAGTTCAATTAAAAAGAAAAGAAAAAGAAAATAGAAAGAATACTAAAAGAATTCGAATTGGACAGCTAGCACAAGTTGTCAAGAAAGTTTACTTTTTTTCAAATCTTCATATCTTTGAATTTCCAATTCTCAGATTTTTTCCTTTTTGCAAAATTTTTGAATCCTTATAAAAAGAAAACCCTCCTAATAATTGAGGAGCATCCTAACTTGTCTTCTTTCTTTGTAGCACACAATGGCAGAAGAAAATAGAGAAGCAACCGAAGCCATGATGGCCATGTTCACCACACTCCAAACACAACTCGCATCCATAGGCGAGAGGTTGGAGCGTGTGGAAAGACCGGTGAGATTCCAGGCCATAAGGCATGTGAGAGCTGAGCAAGACCGTCCTGAGGGTCCTGAGCACCTTAGGACACGGCACGAACAGGAGGAACCCCAGCCAGATGGAGATGAGGACACACAACCTCATAACTATCACCATTGGCCGAGAGGACCTCCACGTCAACCAGAGGCAGAAGATGATGGCTTTGAGCCATATGGTCTTCACCAGAGACCAAGAATGCCTCCTAGACATCATGAAGATGGAGATGAACACGCCTATAACCGGGTAACTCATCCTGATGTTAAGCTAACTCCTCCAAGTTTTGCAGGAAAAGTAGACCCTGAGGCTTACCTAGATTGGGAGAGAAGAATGGATCATATCTTTGACCATTACAACCAACCAGGACCTAGGAGAGTCTCAATGGCAGTAGCACAACTCACGGAAAATGCCTTCATCTGGTGGGATCGTGAGGTATCTGACAGAAGGAGGAAGAGAATAAGGCCCATAGACTCATGGGTCGACATGAAAGACGTCATGCGACAAAGGTTTGTTCCACCTTACTTTCATAGAGACTTGCAACGGCGTTCTCGTACTCTTAAGCAGGGTACTAGATCAGTAGAGGAGTACTATGACGAGTTCGAGAAGCTAAGGAACAGGCTAGAGCTCAATGATGATGATCAAGCATTGATGGCACAATTCTTGGATGGACTCCAAGAAAGAATCAGCCGCAAGGTGGAGAGGCAAATCTACAATGACTTCAAAGACTTGTTCCACCTATCTGTCCAGGCTGAGCAGCACATCAAACGTAAGAGCCAAGACATCCACAGCAAGCCTAAGATACCTTGGGCACCAAGCAACATGCCCAAGCCCGTAGACAAAGGCAAGAGCATAGAGATCGAGTCAAGGTTCAAGAGCAAGCCTCCTGAACCCACCCGTGACCAGAGAGAGCCTGGTAAGTCTTCTAACCCTCAAAGATCATGTGACATCACTTGTTTCAAGTGTAGGGGTCGTGGACACATCTCAAGGGAGTGCCCAAACAACTGGGTCATGTTGATTACGGAGGCTGGAGAATATGAGTCCCAAGATGAAGAGGACTATGAACCAGAAGAGGAGTATGGTGACATTGAGTACCCTGATGTGGGGGAAGTGCTGGTCACTAGATGCATCCTCAGTGCAATGGTGGATCCTTCGAGACCATCCAAAGGGAGAACATCTTCCATAGCCGTTGCACCATCAAGGGCAAGGTATGTAACCTCATCATAGATGGTGATTCTTGCACTAACGTTGCTAGTGCATATATGGGTTATAAGCTAGGTCTAGAGAAGACAAGGCATCCTCGACCATATAGACTGAGATGGCTGGATGACAAAGTGGAGCTCAAGATCCATGAGCAAGTCACTGTGCCATTCAGTGTGGGCAAGTACCAAGACCAAGTCGTGTGCGACGTGGTGCCCATGCAAGCTGGCCATCTTCTGCTAGGAAGACCATGGCAGTTTGACAAAGATACCAGGCATGATGGCGAACCAATCTCTACACTTTTGTGCATGACAAAAGAAAGGTCAGCTTGGCTCCTCTTACACCTGCCCAGGTACATGAGCTACAACTCCAAATGAGTAAGGAAAAGAAACTTATCAAGTCTAATTTTCTTATTCAACCAAGCCATGTCCGGAGAGCTTTAGCCTCGAAGGATTTAATGTTACTAATGGTTTTCAAGGAAGTGTTGAATTTAGAAAAAGAACAGGTAGAGCTACCTCCTGAAGTAGCAACTCTCCTCAACAAGTTCCAGGATGTATTTTCAGAGGAGATACCAGCAGGCTTGCCTCCTTTACGTGGCATAGAACACCAGATTGATCTAGTGCCCGGAGCAGCCCTGCCCAACCGGCCAGCCTACCGGATGAGTCCAGAGGAGTCCAAGGAGCTTGAGAAGCAAGTCAAGGAGCGACTGGAGAAAGGTTATGTTCGAGAGAGCCTCAGTCCATGTGCCGTACCAGTGCTACTAGTGCCCAATAAGGATGGGACTTGGCGAATGTGCGTGGACTGCCGAGCAATCAACAACATCACTGTCAAGTACCGGCATCCAATACCACGGCTGGATGACATGCTAGATGAGCTGAGTGGAGCCACGGTCTTATCCAAGATAGACCTCAAGAGTGGATACCACCAGGTCAGGATGAAGGAAGGTGATGAATGGAAGACTGCTTTTAAGACAAAGCAAGGGCTATACGAGTGGACAGTCATGCCATTTGGCTTGACTAATGCCCCAAGCACCTTCATGCGCCTTATGAACCAAGTTCTTAGGGCGTACATCAGTAAGTTTGTAGTGGTTTACTTTGATGACATACTAGTTTATAGTAAGTGCCTATGGGAACACCTCATACATCTTGAGATGGTACTTAAAACCCTTCGACAAGAAGAGGTTTATGCCAATCTCAAGAAGTGCATCTTTTGTACTGATAAACTTGTCTTTTTAGGTTTTGTTGTAAGTTCACAGGGCCTACAGGTTGATGAAGAGAAGATTCGAGCCATACAAGAATGGCCATCACCAGGCAACATCAGCCAAGTAAGGAGCTTCCACGGACTGGCCAGCCTCTATAGGAGATTCGTGCTCAACTTCAGCAGTATTGCCTCACCACTGATGGCAGTAGTGAAGAAGAACGTGGGATTCAGCTGGGGAGAAGCTCAGGAGAAGGCATTCCAGGCCTTGAAGGACAGCCTTACGCATGCACCAGTGCTAGTCCTGCCCGACTTCAACAAGACGTTTGAAGTGGAGTGTGATGCCTCTGGAATAGGCATAGGAGCAGTGCTAACCAAGGAGGGAGACCAGTGGCATACTTCAGTGAGAAGCTAGGTGGTGCCTCACTGAACTACCCCACTTATGACAAGGAGCTCTATGCCCTTGTCCGAGCATTGGAGACTTGGCAGCATTACTTGCTGTCCAAGGAGTTTGTGATCCACACTGATCACGAGACTCTCAAACACCTCAGAGGGCAAACAAATCTCAAGAGGAGACATGCCAGGTGGATGGAGTTCATAGAGACCTTCCCGTACGTCATCAAGTACAAGAAGGGCAAAGATAATGTGGTAGCCGATGCACTATCAATGAGGTTTGCCTTGATATCAACCATGGAGGCAAAGGTCCTAGGATTCGAGCACATCAAGGACCTATACAAGGATGATCCTGACTTTTCTGAGAGCTACAAGGAGTGTGGCAGAGGGAGTCATGGCAAGTTCTACATCCATGAGGGATTCTTGTTCCGAGAAAGAAGGCTGTGCATACCACAAGGATCATTAAGGGAGCTTATCATCCGAGAAGCTCATGGAGGAGGACTCATGGGCCACTTTGGTGTCGACAAGACTCTAGGAGTGGTTAAGGAGCACTTCTACTGGCCACACATCAAGAGGACAGTAGAAGCTCATTGTGCAAGATGCATCACTTGCAAGAAGGCAAAGTCCCGAGTGCAACCTCACGGGTTGTATCTCTCACTGCCCATACCTACACATCCATGGGTGGACATCTCAATGGACTTTGTTCTAGGTCTGCCCAAGATCAACCACAAAGATGCAATCTTTGTAGTGGTCGACAGATTCTCCAAGATGGCACACTTCATTCCGTGTGCCAATGTTAGTGATGCCATGCAAACAGCCGAGCTGATCTTCAGGGAGATAGTACGGCTTCATGGAGTGCCAAGGACCATCATATCAGACAGGGACACCAAGTTCCTCAGCCATTTCTGGAGGACCCTTTGGAGAAAGCTAGGCACGAAGCTACTCTTCTCTACCACCTGCCATCCTCAAACCGATGGCCAAACGGAAGTTGTCAACAGGACACTATCAACCCTTCTCAGGACTACACTAGGTGATGAGGACATCAGGTCGTACATCCAGCCAGGTGACCAGACTGGCCGACCAGGAAGCTTGCCCGAGACAGCAGGACCATCTGGCGCGCCTGCCGGACCAGACAGTACCGCCGGACCTTCGACCTATAGGACCAGACCGGTCAACATCGCCGGCGGAGAGGCCCAAGCTTCCGGCACACTTGGTGGGGATGTGAATGACACCGCCGGTCCCCCTGATGACACCGCCGACTCCGGGATCAACTTGGCTGGTCCTGAAGTCATTCCGGCCAGTACCGCGCACAATCCAGCCGGTACAGGCCATCCAGCCGAGTACACGCACACTTCCACTTCTACACAAGAGGACTCAGACCAAATGAGCTACCAGCTCCAGGACATGCACTTAGAGGAAGTATCTACACCAGTGGTACCTCCAGGAGCAATGACAAGAAGCAGATCAAGAGCACTCTTCCACAAATTCAGCTTATGGGTCGACAAGCTTCTAGAGGAAGAGCAGCTAAGGACAATGGGCCAGAAGAGCAAATTAGAGTCCAAAGGCTTCTCAACAACACAAGGGAACATCAGACACTTGGGCTTTAGTGGCAAGAGAGGTCAGGGCCCAAAGATATTTAACCCTACTCCAAGTCGAAGACTAGGAGCAAGGCGCGTGCATGCCACAAGGATGGCCACCTTCCATTTCTTGGCCGTGAGGTGAGTTAAGGTAAGTTTACATTCGAATATATGCCTCTTTCTGTTTTGCAGGGTAGGATCTAGTTGCTTTACATTTTGAGTCAAGAACATTTTAGGAATAGGTCCTTTTTCGGTTATACACTTTTGTATTTTTTCCTTTTGTGCACTTTTGTAAACTTTCCTTTTCTTTATTTGTGTCGACCCTAGAAGGTCAAGCTGTCGAGCATATTAATAAGGCTCCTTCCAGCATTGTAGTTCGACAACCTTTTTGATATTAATAAAGTAGAACTTTTTCCAACAAGTTTTCTCTCTAAGAATCTTGTGCGCTTAGAACCTAGTTGAGACCAGCCCTCCTAGCTCTAAGTTTGTGATTTATCACGAGGTTCATCACCCCTCGTGTGGTTCACTTCACCCTTCCATCGTTTACCAACCAGAAAACCCCTATCCAGAAGCCTAAGGTTGAGTTTCTCACCTAATCTTCTACAAACAGCCCACGCGCATACATCCTTGAATCAAGGCTTGTATCACTAGGGAAGAACCTAAAGACTTGGGTGGAGTGCCTGCCATTCATAGAGTTTGCTTACAACCGAGCCGTGCACTCAGCAACCAAGAAGACACCATTTGAAGTAGTATACGGCTTCAACCCTCTCACCCCATTGGAGCAAACGCCACTACCACCAGCAGAGTTGACCAACCTCAACGGAGCATCCAAGGCAGAGTTCATAAGGAGGTTACACCAGAAGGTAGCAGAAAACTTGGAGAAGAGGACCGGACAGTACGTGACTCATGCCAACAAGGGAAGAAAGGAGGTGATCTTTCAACCAGGCGATTGGGTGTGTCTACACCTACGGCAGGAGAGGTTCCCAAACCTAAGGAGTTCCAAGCTAGCCCCAAGAGGAGATGGACCATTCAGAGTGCTCGAGATGATCAACAACAACGCCTACCGGATCGAGCTCCCAGGTGAGTTTAATGTGTCCAATACGTTCAATGTTACTGACTTAGCCCCTTTCCATGCCGATGAACAAGTTTTGAGGACAAAACCTACTGAAGAGGGAGCGGATAATGAGGAAATAAGGTCGTACATCCAGCCAGGAGACCAGACTGGCCGACCAGGAAGCTTGCCCGAGACAGCCGGACCATCTGGCACGCCTGCCGGCCCAAGCAGTACCGCCGGACCCTCGACCACAAGGACCAGAGCAACCAGCATTGCCGGCGGAGAGGCCCAAGCTTCCGGCACACTTGGTGGCGACGTGGATGACACTGCTGGTCCCTCTGGTGATGCCGCCAACTCCGGGATCAACTTGGCCAGTCCTGAAGGCATTCCGGCCAGTACCTCGCACAATCCAGCCGGTACAGCCGAGTACACACGCATTTCCACTTCTACACAGGAAGACTCGGACCAATTGAGCTACCAGCTCCAGGACATGCACCTAGAGGAAGTCTCTACACCAGTGGTACCTCAAGGAGCAATGACAAGAAACAGATCAAGGGCACTCTTCCACATATTCATCTTATGGGTTGACAAGCTCCTAGAGGAAGATCGACTAAGGACAATGGGCCAGAAGTGCAAAGTAGAGTCCAATGGCTTCTCAACAACACAAGGGACATCAGAGACTTGGGCTTTAGTGGCAAGAGAGGTCAGGGCCCAAAGATTCTTAACCCTACTCCAAGTCGAAGACTAGGAGCAAGGCGCGTGCATGCCACAAGGACGACCACCTTCCATTTCTTGGCCATGAGGTAAGATAAGGTAAGTTTCAATTCGAATATATGCCTCTTTCTGTTTTGCAGGGTAGGATCTAGATGCTTTACATTTTTGAGTCAAGAACATTTTAGGAATAGGTCCTTTTTCGGTTATACACTTTTGTATCTTTTCCATTTGTGCACTTTTGTAAACTTTCCTTTTCTTTATTTGAGTCGACCCTAGAAGGTCAAGCTGTCGAGCATATTAATAAGGCTCCTTCCAGCATTGTAGTTTGACAACCTTTTGATATTAATAAAGATAGAACTTTTTCCCCAACAAGTTTTCTTTCAAGAATCTTGTGCGCTTAGAATCTAGTTGAGACCAGCCCTCCTAGCTCTAAGTTTGTGATTTATCACGAGGTTCATCACCCCTCGTGTGGTTCACTTCACCTTTCCATCGAATACCAACCCAAACACCCCTATCCAAGAGGTCTAAGGTCGAGTTTCTCACCTAAACTTCTCCAAACAGCCCACGCGCATACATCCTTGAATCAAGGCTTGTATCACATTGGATTTGTGTAATTAAGAGCTATAAATCAAAAGTTACGGACAATTTCTTGCCGACATGTCAAGTTGACCGGCTAGTTAAAATGATCATTCTTAATTTATCACTGGTGTCATTGTGTAAAGGCTTATTAATGAAGTATAATTCATGGCATCAAGTAGTTTGTGATAGATTGAATTACTTGGAGGCTTTGTCGTAACTGTTTCAGTCCTAAATTTTTTCACAATATAGAAAATTGAGCTAGCTTACCTTGGGCATTGGATTCATGTCATTTTGAGCTCTAAATCAAAAGTTAAATAAGATTTAGTGTGGACATGTAAAGTTGACCAGTTAGTTAAAATGATCATTCTAAACTGATTGTTGGTGCTCATAGAGTAAAGGCTTATGAATGAAGCATAATGCATGGCATCACGCAGTTTGTTATACATTGGATTAATTGATGGTTTTGTGGTAGCTCTTTCAGTCGCAAATGTTGTCACAATATGGAAAATTGAGCTACCTTAACATACTTATTGGATTGTTGTCATTGTGAACTCTAAATCAAAAGTTATGGATGACTAAATGCGTACATGTCAAGTTGAACAGCCAGTTGAAACATTCATTCTAAACTGATCATTGGTGCTCCTTGATTAAAGACTTATAAAAGAAGCATAATGCATATCATCACTCCATTTGGGATACATTGGATTACTTGGAGGCTTTATCGTAGCTCTTTCAATATCAAATGCTGTCACAATATGGAAACTTGTGCTAGCTTAACGTGGGCGTTGTATTCATGTCATTTTTTGAGCTCTAAAGCAAAAGTTAAAGACGATTTGGCGCGGACATGTCAAGTTGGTTAGCAAGTTAAAATGATATTTCTAAATATATCATTGGTGCTCATTTAGTAAAGGCGTATGAATGAAGCTTTGTCATAGCTAATCGATCTTAAATGTTGTCACAATATAGAAAATTGAGCTAGCTTAATGTGGGCACTGGATTTGTGTCATTTTGAACTTTAAATCAAAAGTTACAAATGATTTAGTACGGACATGTCAAATTGATAGGCCAGTTAAAATGATCATTCTAAACTTATCATGGGTGCTCCTGGAGTAAAGGCTTATAAATGAAGCATAATGCATGGCATCACGTGGTTTTGGATACATGGGATTACTTGAAGCTTTGTGGTAGCTCTTTCAGTCTCAAATGTTGTCACAATATAGAAAATTGAGCTAGTTTAACGTTGGCGTTGGATTCATGTCATTCTGAACTCTAAATCAAAAGTTATGGATGATTTAGTGCCAACATATCAAATTTATCGGCTCGTTAAATTGATCATTTTAAACTGATCATTGGTGCTCATTGAGCAAAAGATTACAAATCATTCATAATGCATGGCATCACGTAGCTTGGGATAGATTGGATTAGTTGGAAGCTTTGTCGTAGCTATTTCGATCTTAAATTTTGTCACAATATAGAAAATTGATTTAGCTTAACGTGGGCGTTGGATTACTGTCATTCTGAACTCTAAATCAAAAGTTACGTACGATTTGGTGCGGATATGTCAAGTTGATCGGCCAGTTAAAGTGATAGTTCTAAACTGATCGATGGTGCTCCTTGAGTAAAAGCTTATAAATGAAGCATAATACATGGCATCAAGCAGTTTGGGATTCATTGGATTACTTGAAAGCTTTGTGGTAGCTCTTTCAATCTCAAATGTTGTCACAGTATAGAATATTGAGCTAGTTTAATATGGGCGTTGGAATCGTGTCATTCTGAACTCTAAATCAAAAGTTACGGATGATTTAGTGCAGACATGTAAATTTTATCGGCTAGTTAAATTGATCATTTTGAAATGATAATTGGTGGTCATTGAGCAAAGGTTTACAAATGAAGCATAATGCATGGCATCACGCATTTTGCGATATATTGGATTATTTTGAGGCTTTGTCGTAGCTATTTCGGTCTTAAATTTAATCACAATATAGAAAGCTAAGCTAACTTAACGGGGGCATTGGATTCATGTCATTTTGAACTTTAAATCAAAAGTTACGGACGATTAAGTGTTGACATGTCAAGTTGATTGGCTAGTTAAAATGATCTTTCTAAATGGATCATTGGTGGTCTTTGAGTAAAGGGTCATAAATGAAGCATAACTCATGACATCACACAGTTTGGGATACATAGGAACACTTAAAGGCTTTGTGGTTGCTCCTTCCATCTTAAATGTTCTCTCGATATAGAAAATTGATCTAGTTTAATGTGGGTGTTGGATTTGTGTCATTCGGAACTCTAAATCCAAAGTTACGGATGATTAAGTGCGTACATATCATGTTGAATGGCCAGTTGAAATGATCATTCTCAACTGATCATTGGTGCTCCTTGAGTAAAGACTTATAAAGGAAGCATAATGCATGGCATCACGCATTTTGGGATACATTGAATTACTTGGAGGCTTTGTCGTAACTCTTTCAGTCTCAAATCTTGTCATAATATGGAAAATTGTGCTAGCTTAACCTGGGAGTTAGATTCATGTCATTTTGAGCTATAAACCAAATGTTAAACATGATTTAGTGCGGACATGTAAAGTTGATCAACTAGTTAACATGATTATTCTAAACTGATAATTGGTGCTCATTGAGTAATGGGATATATATGAAGCATAATGCATGACATCACGTAGTTTAGGATAGATTGGAATACTTGGAAGCTTTGTCATAGCTATTTTGATATTAAACTTTATCACAATACAGAAAATTGATATAGCTTAACGTGGGCATTGGATTCGTGTCATTATGATCTCTAAATCAATAGTTATAGAAAATTTAGTACGGACATGTCAGGTGGATCAGACAGTTAAAATGATCATTCTAAACTGATCATTGGTTCTCCTTAAGTAAAGGCTTATAAATGAAGCATAAAGCATGGCATCACACTGTGTGGGTTACATTAGATTACTTGAAGGCTTTGTGGTAGCTCTTTCAGTCTCAAATGTTGTCACATTATAGAAAATTGAGCTAGTTTAACAAGGACGTTGGATTCATCTCATTCGGAACTCTAAATCAAAAGTTACGGACGATTTTATTGGCTAGTTAAATTGATCATTTTAAACTGATCATTGGTGCTCACTGAGCAAAGGTTTACAAATGAAGCATAATGCATGGCATCACGCATTTTGGGATATATGGGATTACTTGGAGACTTTCTCATACCTATTTCGGTCTTAAAATTTTTCACAATATAGAAAATTGAGCTAGCTTAACATGGATATTGGATTTTTTTCATTCTGAACTCTAAATCAAAAGTTAAGAACGATTAGTGTACATGTTAAGTTGATCGGCCAGGCAAAATGATCATTGTAAACTGATCTTTGGTGCTCCTTGAGTAAAGGCTTATAAATGAAGCATAATGCATGGAATCATGCAGCTTATGATATACTGGATTACTTGATGCCTTTGTGGTAGCTATTTTAATCTCAAAATGTTATCACAATATATAAAATTGAGCTAGATTAATGTCGGCATTGAATTCATGTCATTTTTAGCTCTAAACCAAAAGTAAAAGATGATTTAGTGCGGACTGGTCAAGTTCATTATCTAGTTGAAATGATCATTCTAAATTGACATTAGTGCTCATTGAGCAAAGGTTTACAAATGAAGCATAATGCATGGCATTACACAATTTTGGATAGATTGGATTACTTGGAGGCTTTTTCATAACTATATCGATCATAACTATATTGAGCTTATTCAACGTGGGCGTTGGTTTCATGTCATTATGAACTCTAAATCAAAAGTTACGGACGATTTAGTGCGGACATGTCAAGCTGATCGGCCAGTTAAAATGATCATTCTAAATTGATCATTGGTGCTCACTGAGTAAAGACTTATAAAAGAAGCATAATGCATGGCATCACATAGTTTTGGATACATTGGCTTACTTGGAGACTTTGTCGTCCCTATTTTAGTCTTAAATTTTGGCACAATATAGAATATTGAGCTAGTTGAACGTTGGCGTTGGATTCATGTCATTTTGAACTCTAAATCAAAAGATACGTACGATTTTGTGCGGACATGTCAAGTTGATCGGGCCAATAAACTGATCATTCTAAACTGATCATCAGTGCTCCTTGAGTAAAGGCTTATAAAGGAGGCATAATGCATGGCATCATGGATTTTAGGATTGATTGGATTACTAGAAGCCTTGGTTGTAGGTTTTTCAGTCTATAATGTTGTCACAATATAGAAAATTGATCATTCTAAATTGATCATTGATGCTCATTGAGTAAAGACTTATAAATGAAGTTTGGGATACATTGAGTAATGCATGGCATCACAGAGTTTGGGATACATTGGATTACTTGGAGGCTTTGTCGTAGCTCTTTCAGTCTCAAACGTTGTCACAATATGGAAAATTGAGCTAATTTAACGTGGGTGTTGGATTAATGTCATTTTGAGCTCCAAGTCAAAAGTTAAATACGGTTTAGTGCGGACATGCCAAGTTGGTCAGCTAGTTACAATTATCATTCCAAACTGATCCTTGGTGCTCATTGAGTAAAGTAGTATAAATGAAGTATAATGCATGGCATCAAGCGATTTGGGATAGATTGGATTACTTGGAGGTTTTGTCTTAATTATTTAGGTCTTAAATTTTTTCACAATATAGAATATTGAGCTAGCTAAACGTGGGCGTTTGATTCGTGTCATTTTGAGCTCTAAATCAAGAGTTACAAACGATTTTGTGCGGACATGTCAAGTTGATCCACCAGTTAAAGTGATTGTTCTAAACCGATTGTTCTAACATGATCATTAGTGCTACTTGATTAAAGGCTTTAAATGAAGCATAAAGCATGGCATTACGCGGCTTAGCATAGATTGGATTACTTGAACGCTTTGTGGGAGCTGTTTCAGTCTCAAATTTTTTCATAATGTAGAAAATTGAGCTAACTTAACGTGGGCGTTTGATTCGTGTCATTCTGATCTCTAAACAAAAAGTTATGGACGATTTAGTGCATACACTTCAAGTTAATCGGCCAGTTAAATTGATCTTTCTAAGATAATTATTGGTGCTCATTGAGCAAAAGGTTTACAAATGAACCTAATGCATGGCATCACAAAGTTTGAGATGGATTTGATTACATGGAGGCTTCGTTTTAGCTATTTTGGTTTTAAATTTTGTCACAGTATAGAAAATTGAGCTAGTTCAACGTGGGCATAGGATTCATGTCATTCTAAACTCTAAATCAAAAGTTACAGACGATTAAGAGGACATGTCAAGTTGATCGGCCAGTTAAAATTATCATTCTAAACTGATCATTGGTCCTCCTGTGGTAAAGGCTTATGAATGAAGCATAGTGCATGGCATCGCACAGTTTTGGATACATTGGATTAGTTGGAGGCTTAGTGGCAGCTATTTTTGTCTCAAATGTTGTCACAATATAGACAATTGATATAGCTTAACGTGGGCATTGGATTCGTGTCATTCTGAACTATAGATAAAAAGTTACGGACGATTTAGTGTGGACATGTCAAGTTGATCGGCCAGTTAAAATGATCATTCGAAAATGATCATTGGTGCCCCTTGAGTAAAGGCTTATAAATGAAGCACAATGCATGGCATCACGCAGTTTCGTATTCATTGGATTACTTGAAAGCTTTGTCGTAACTCTTTCACACTCAAATGTTCGTACAATATAGAAAGTTTACCTACCTTAAAGTGGGTGTTGGATTCGTGTCATTCTGAACTCTAAATTAAAAGTTACTGACGATTTAGTGCGTACATGCCAAGTTCATCGGCCAGTTAAAATGATCATTTTAAATTGATCATTGCTGGTGATTGAGTAAAGTCTTATAAATGAAGCATAATGAATTGCATTACATAGTTTGGGATACATTGGATCACTTGGAGGCTTTGTCGTAGATCTTTAAGTATCAAATGTTGTCACAGTATGGAAAATTCAGCTCGCTTAACGTGGGCGGTGGATTAGTGTCATTTGAGCTCTAAATCAAATAAAGACGATTTAGTGCGGACATGTCAAGTTGATGAGCTACTTAAATGATCATTCTAAACTGATCATTGGTGCTCATTGATTCATGGCATCACACAATTTGGGATAGACTAGATTAGTTAGAGGCGTTGTCGTAGCTATCTCGGTCTTAAATTTTGTCACAATTCAAAATTTTGAGCTAGCTTATTGTGGGGGTTGGGTTCGTTTAATTCTGCACTCTAATCAAACGTTACGGACGATTTAGTGCGGACATATCAACTTGATCGGGCAGTTAAAGTGATCATTCTAAAGCCTTATAAATGAAGCATAATGCTTGGCATCACGCAGTTTGGGATAGATTGCATTACTTTGTGGCTTTGTCTAGCTCTTTCAGTTTAAAATGTTGTCACAACATGGAAAATTGAGCTAGGTTAAGGTGGGTGTTGGATTCATGTCATTTTGAGATCTAAATCAAAATTGAAAGACGATTTAGTGTGGACATGTCAAGTTGATCAGCTAGTTAAAATGAACATTATAAACTGAGCATTGGTGCTCATTGAGCAAAGCCATATAAGTGAAGCACAATGCATTGCATTACAAAGCTTAAGATAGATTCGAGTACTTGGAGGCTTTGTCGTTGCTATTTTATTGTTAATTTTTGTCACAATATAGAAATTTGAACTAGCCTAACTTGGGCGTTGGATTTATGTCACTCTAAACTGTAAATCAAAAGTTACAGACGATTTAGTACGGACATAAAAACTGGATCGGCCAGTTAAAATGATCATTCTAAACTGATCATTGGTGGTCATTGAGTAAAGACATATAAATAAAGCATAATGCATTGCATCACGTAGTTAGGGATACATTGGATTACTTGGAGGCTTTGTTGTAGCTCTTTAAATTATAAATTTTGTCACAATATAGATACTTGAGCTAGCTTAACGTGAGCGTTGGATTCGTGTCATTTTGAGCTCTAATTCAAAAGTTAAAATAAATTTACTGCTGACATGTCAAGCTGATCTGCTAGTTAAAGTGATCATTTTAAACTAATCATTGATGCTAACTGAGTTAAAGCGTATATATGGAGCATAATGCTTGCAACAATGCAATTTGGGATAGATTAGATTACTTGGAGGCTTTGTCGTAGATGTTTCGGTCTTAGCTTTTTTCACAGTACAAAATATTGAGCTAGCTTAACGTGGGCATTGTATTCATTTCATTCCGAACTCAAAATCAAAAGTTACAGGCGATATAGTGCGGACATGACAACTTGATCGGCCTGTTAAAATGATCATTCTAAACTGATCATTGGTGGTCATTGAGTAAAGATTTATAAATGAAGCGTAATGCATTGCATCACGTAGTTTGGGATACATTGGATTACTTGGAAGTTTTTTCGTGGCTCTTTAAGTCTTAAATTTTGTCACAATATAGAAAATTGAGCTAGCTTACGTAAAAGTTGGTTTCGTGTCATTTTGAGCTCTAATTCAAAAGCTAAAGATGATTTACTACGGACATGCCAACTTGATCAGCTAGTTAAAATGATCATTATAAACTGATCATTGGTGCTCCTTCAGTATGGCCTATCAATGAAGCATAATGCATGGACTCAAGCAGTTTGGGATATATTGGATTACTTGGAGGCTTTTTCGTAGGTATTTCGGTCTCAAATTTTTTCACAAAATAGAAAATTGTGATAGTTTAACGTGGAAGTTGAATTCATGTCATTCTAAATTCTGAATCAAAAGTTAAAGACGATTTAATGCGGACATGTCAAACTGGTCGGCTAGTTAATTTGATAATTCTAAACTAAACTTCGGTGCTCATTGAGCAAGGGTTTACAAATGAAACATAATGAATGGCATCACGCAGTTTGGGATAGATTGGATTACTTGGAGGCTTTGTCATAGCTATTTTGGTCTTAAATTTTGTCACAATATAGAAAATTTAGCTACATTAACGTGGGCGTTGGATTCGTGTCATTCCAAGCATTAAATAAAAATTAAAAGACGATTTAGTGCGAACATGTGAAGTTGATCCGCCAGTTAAATTGATCATTCTACAGTTTATCATTGGTGCTCAATGGGCAAAGGTTTACAAATGAAACATAATGTATGGCATCACTTAGTTTGGGATATATTGGATTACTTAGAGAGTTTGTCGTAGCTATTTTGGTCTTATATTTTGTCCCAATATAGAAAACTGAGGTATGTTAATGTGGGCGTTGGATTCGCCTCATTCTGAAGTCTGAATCAAAAGTTAAATACGATTTAGTGAGGACATATCAAACTTCTTGGCCAGTTAAATTGACCATTCTAAACTTATCACTGGTGCTCATTGAGCAAAGGTTTACAAATGAAGCATATTGCATGTCATGAGCAATTTGGGATAGATTAATTTACTTGGAGGCTTTATCATAGCTATTTTGGTTTTAAATTTTGTCACAATATAGAAAATTGAGCTAGCTTAACGTGGGCGTTGGATTCGTGTCATTCTAAGCATTAAATAAAAAATTAAAGACGATTTAGTGCGAACATGTCAAGTTGATCGGCAATTAAATTCATCATTCTACACTGATATTGGTGCTTAATTAGCAAAGGTTTACAAATGAAGCATAATGCATGATATCACGCAGTTTGGGGTAGATTGGATTTTTTGGTGGCTTTTTCGTAGCTATTTCTGTCTTAAATTTTGTCAAAGTATAGAAAATTAAACTAGTTTAACATGGGCGTTAGATTCGTGTTATTTTGAACACTAATCAAAAGTTAAAGATGATTTATTGCGAACAGGTCAAGTTGATCGGCTAGTTAAACTAATTCTTCTACACTGATCATTGGTGCTCATTGAGCAAAGGTTTACAAATGAAACATAATGCATGGCATCACTTGGTTTGGGATCAATTGGATTACTTAGAAGCTTTTTCATAGCTATTTTGGTCTTAATTTATTTTTCAATATAGAAAATTGAGCTAGCTGAACGTGGGCGTTAAATTCACGTCATTCTGAACTTTGAATAAAAAGTTAAAATGGTTTAGTGCGACCATGTCAAATTGCTCGGCAAGATGAATTGATCATTCCAAACTGCTCATTGGTGGTCATTGAGCGAAGGTTTACAAATGTAGTATACTGCATGGAATGACGATTTTTGAGATAGATTGGATTACTTTGAGGCTTTGTCGTACCTATTTTGGTCTTAAATTTTGAACAATATAGAAAATTAGCTAGCTTAACATGGGTGTTGGATTCGTGTCATTCAGAACTCTGAATCAAAAGTTAAAGACGATTTAGTGCGGATATATCAAGTTGATCGGCCAGGTTAATTGATTATTCTAAAGTGATCGTTGGTGTTCATTGAGCAAAGGTTTATAAATGAAGCATAACGCATGGCATCACGCAGTTTGTGATAGATTGGATTATTTGGAGGCTTTGTCATAGCTATTTTAGTTTTAAATTTTGTCACAATATAGAAAATTTTTCTAGTTTAACGTGTCATTGAATTCGTGTTATTCTAAACTCTGAATCAAAAGTTAAAGACGATTTAGTGCAGACATATCAAACTGGTCGGGCATTTAAATTGATCATTCCAAACCGGTCACAATTACTGATTGAGCAAAGGATTACAAATGAAGCATAATACATGATGCCACGCAGGTTGAGATAGATTGGATTACTCGGAGGGTTTGTCGTAGCTATATCGGTGTTAAATTTTGTCACAATAGAGAAAATGGAGCTAGCTTAACTTGGCCGTTGGATTCGTGTCATTCTAAACTCTGCTAAACTCTGCTTCACTGGTGCACGTTGAGTAAAAGCTTATTAATGAAGCATATTGCATGGCATCAAGGAGTTTGCAATAGATTGGATTACTCGGAGGCTTTGTCGTAACTTTTTTAGTCTTATTTTTTCACAATATAGAAAATTGAGCTAGATTAACGTGAGCGTTGAATTCATGTCATTCTAAGCTCAAAATCAAACGATTTAGTGCAGACATGCCAAGTTGATCGGTCAGTTCAAAATGATAATTCTAAACTGATTATTGGTGCTCATTGAGTAATGCTTATAAATGAAGCATAATGCATGGCATCACTCAGTTTGCGATATATTCAATTACTTTGAGGCTTTGTCGTAGCTATTTATGTCTTCAATTATGGCACAATATAGAAAATTGAGCTATCTTAACGTGGGAATTGAATTTGTGTCAGTTTGAGCTCTGAATTAAAAGTTACAGATGATTTAGTGCAGACATGCCAAGTTGATCGGTCAGTTAAAATGGTCACTCTAAATTGATCATTGGTGCTGCTTGAGTAAAGGATTATAAATGAAGCATAATTCATGGCATCAAGCAGCTTGCGATAAATTGAATTACTTGGAGGGTTTCTCGAAGCTATTTCAGTCTTAAATTTTTTCACAATATAGAAATTTGAGCTAGCTTAGCATGAGCACTGGATTCGTGTCATTATGAGCTCTGAATCAAAGTTACAAAAGATTTAGTGTGGACATGTCAAGTTGATCAGAAAGTTAAAATGATCATTCCAAACTGATCATTAATGCTCATTGAGTAAAGGCTTATTAATGAAGCATAATTCCTGGCATCAAGCAGTTTGCGATAGATTGAATTATTTAGAGGCATTCTCATAGGTATTTCAGTCTTAAATTTTTTCACAATATAGAAAATTGAGCTATCTTAACGTGAGCATTGGATTCGTGTTATTCTGGGATCTGAATCAAAAGTTACAGATGATTTAGTGCGGACATGTCAAGTTGATCGGTTAGTTAAAATGATCATTCCAAACTGATCGTTGTGCTCATTGAGTAAGGCTTATTAATGAAGCATAGTGCATGAAATCAAGCAGTTTGCAATATATTTGATTACTTGGAGGATTTGTCGCAGCAATTGCAGTCTTAAATTTTGTCATAATATAGAAAATTTAGCGAGCTTAACGTGCGCGATAGATTCGTGGCATTTTGAGCTTTGAATCAAAAGTTATAGACGATTTAGTGTGGACATGTGAAGTTGACCGGCGAGTTAAAATGATTATTCCGAACTGATCATTGGTGGTCATTTAGTAAAAGCTTATTAATGAAGCATAATACATAGCATCAAGCAGTTTGGGATAGATTGGATTATTCGGAAGCTTTGTCGTAGCTATTTCAGTCTTAATTTTTTCACAATATAGAAAATTGAGCTAGCTTAATGTGAGCATTGAATTCATGTCATTCTGAGCTCGAAATCAGTAGATTTAGTGCAGTAATGCCAAGTTGATCGGTCACTTAAAATGATAATTCTAAACTGATTATTTTTGCTCATTGAGCAAATACTTATAAATGAAGCATAATGCATGACATCACACGGTTTGTGATAGATTCGATTACTTTGAGGCTTTGTCGTAGCTATTTCTGTTCTCAGTTTTGTCACAATATAGAAAATTGAGATAGCTTAACGTGGGGCACAGGATTTGTGTAATTCTGAGCTCGAAATCAAAAGTTACAGACGATTTATTGGGGACATGCCAAGTTGATCAGTCAGTTAAAATGATCATTTCAAATTGATCATTGTTGCTCGTTGAGTGAAGGCTTATAAATGAAGCAAATTCATGGCATCAATCAGTTTGCAATAGATTGAATTACTTGGAGGCTTTCTCGTAACGTGAGCATTGGATTCGTTGCATTCTGAGCTATGTATCAAAAGTTATAGACGATTTATTGTGGACATGTCAATTTGACCGGCGAGTTAAAATGATCATTCTAAACTAATCATTGCTGATCATTGAGCAAAAGCTTATTAATGAAGCATAATGCATGGCATCAAGCAGTTTGCGATAGATTGGATGACTCGGAGGCTTTGTCGTAGCTATTTCAGTCTTAAATTTTTTCACAATATAGAAAATTGAGCTAGCTTAACGTGAGCATTGAATTCATGTCATTTTGAGCTCAAAAGCAGATGATTTAGTGTGGACATGCCAAGTTAATCGGTTAGTCAAAATGATAATTCTAAACTGATTATTGGTGCTCATTGAGTAAACGCTTATAAATGAAGCATAATGTGTGGCATCACGCAGTTTGCGATAGATTCGATTACTTTGAAGCTTTGTCGTAGCTATTTCTGTCTTCAATTTTGTCACAATATAGAAAATTGAGCTAGCTTAATGTGGGCATTGGATTCGTGTCATTCTGAGCTCTAAATCTAAAGTTATAGACAATTTTGTGCGGACATGCCAAGTTGATCGATCAGTTAAAATGATCATTCTAAATTGATCATTAGTGCTCCTTGCGTAAACGTTTATAAATGTAGCATAATTCATGGCATCAAGCAGTTTGCGATAGATTGAATTATATGGAGGCTTTTTCGTAGCTATTTCAGTCTTAAATTTTTTTACAATATAGAAAATTGAGCTAGTTTAACGTGAGCGTTGGATTCGTGTCATTCTGAGCTCTGAATCAAAAGTTATAGAAGATTTAGTATGGAGATGTCAAGTTGATGAGTCAGTTAAAATGATCATACTAAACTGATTATTAATGCTCATTGAGTAAAGGCTTATTAATGAAGCATAACTCATGGCATCAAGCGGTTTGCGATAGATTGAATTATTTGGAGGCATTCTCATAGCTATTTCACTTTTAAATTTTTTCACAATATTGAAAATTGAGATAACTTAACGAGGGCGTTTGATTCGCGTCATTTTGAGCGCTGAATCAAAAGTTGTAGACGATTTAGTGCGGACATTTCAAGTTGATCAGTTAGTTAAAATGATCATTCTTAATTGATCATTGTTGCTCATTGCGTAAAGGCTTATTAATGAAGCATAGTGCATGACATCAAGCAGTTTGCGATAGATTCGATTCCTTGGAGGCTTTGTCGTAGCTATTTTTGTCTTCAATTTTATCGGAATATGAAAATTGAGCTAGCTTAATGTAGGCATTGGATTATTATCATTCTGAAGTCTGAATCAAAAGTTACAAACGATTTGGCGCGGACACGCCAAGAGTATCGATGAGTTAAAATGATCATTCTAAATTGATCATTGGTACTCCTTGAGTAAAGGCTTAGAAATGAAGCATAATTCATGGCATCAAGGAATTTGTGATAGATTGAATTACTTGGAGGCTTTCTCGTAGCTATTTCAATCGTAAATTTTTTCACACTATAGAAAATTGAGCTAGCTTAACGTGAGCGTTAGATTCGTGTCATTATGAGCTATGAATAAAAAGTTACTGAAGATTTAGTGTGGACATGTCATGTTGATCAGTTAGTTAAAATGATCATTAATGCTCATTAATGCTCAGTTAGTTTAAATTGATCATTGGTACTTTTTGAGTAAAGGCTTATTGAGTAAATGCTTAAACTGGTCAGTTAGTTTAAAATGATCACTAATGCTCAGTTAGTTTAAACTAATCATTAATGCTCATTTAGTAAAGGCTTATTAATGAAGCATAATGCGTTGCATCATGCTGTTTGCGATAGATTTGATTACTTGGTGGCTTTGTTGTAGCTATTTCAGTCTTAAATTTTGTCAAAATATAGAAAATTTGTCTAGTTTTATATGGGCGTTGGGTTTGTGTCATTTTGAGCTCTGAATCAAAAGTTACAGATGATTTTGTGCCGACATGTCTAGTTGACCGGCTAGTTAAAATGAGCATTCTAAATGTATAATTGTTGCTCATTGAGTAAAGGCTTATTAATGAAGCATAATTCATGGCATCAAGCAGTTTGCGATAGATTGAATTTTTTGGAGGTTTTCTAGTAGCTATTTCAATCTTATATTTTTTCACAATATAGAAAATTGAGCTAGCTTAACGTGGGCGTTGGATCCGTGTTATTCTGAGCTCTGAATCAAAAGTTACAGAAGATTTTGTGCGGACATGTTAAGCTGATCTGCCAGTTAAAATGATCATTCTAAACTGATCATTGGTGCCCATTAAGTAAAAGCTTATTAATGAAGCATAATGCATGGCATCACATTGTTTGTGATAGATTCATGACTTGGAGGCTTTGTCGCGGCTATTTAAGTCTGAATTTTTGTCATAATATAGAAACTTTTGCTAGGTTAACGTGGGCGTTAGATTTGCGGCATTCTATCCTTTGAATCAAAAGTTATAGACGATTTAGTGTGGACATGCCAAGTTGACCGACAAGTTAAAATGATACTTCTAAAATGATAATTGGTGCTCATTGAGTAGAAGCTTATTAACGAAGCATAACGCATGGCATCAAGCAGTTTGCGATAGCTTGGATTACTCAGAAGCTTTGTCGTACCTATTTCAGTATTAAATTTTTACACAATATAGAAAATTGAGCTAGCTTAACATGAGCGTTGAATTCATGTCATTTTGAGCTCGGAATCAGACGATTTAGTGCGGACATGCCAAGTTGATCGGTCAATTAAAATGATAATTTTGAACTGATTATTGGTGATCATTGTGTAAACGCTTATTAATGAAGCATAATGCATGGCATCACACAGTTTGCGGTAGATTTGTTTACTTTGAGGCTTTGTCGTTGCTATTTCCGTCTTCAATTTTGTCACAATATAGAAAATTGAGTTAGCTTAACCTTGGCATTGGATTTTTGTCATTTTGAGCTCTGAATCAAAAGTTATGGACGATTTAGTGCAGATATGCCAAGTGGATCGATCAGTTAAAATGACCATTCTAAATTAATCATTGGTACTTTTTGATTAAAGGCTTATAAATGAAGCATAATTCATGACATCAAGCAGTTTGCGATAGATTAAATTACTTGGAGGCTTTCTCGTAGATTAAATTTTTTCTCGTAGATTAAATTTTTTCTCGTAGATTAAATTTTTTCTCGTAGATATCTCGTAGATCCTGAGCTCTGAATCAAAAATTACAGACGATTTAGTGCAAACATGTCAAGTTGATCGGCGAGTTAAAATGATCATTCTAAATAAATTATTGGTACTCATTGCGTAAAAGCTTATAAATAAAGTTGGATTACTTGGCGGCTTTGTCGTAGCTAATTATGTCATAATTTTTATCACAATATGGAAAATTGAGATAGCTTAATGTTGCCGTTGGATTCGTGTCATTCTGAACTCTAAATCAAAAGTTAGGGACTATTTTGTGCGGACATGTCAAGTTGATCGGGCATTTAAAATGATCATACTAAACTTATCATTGGTGCTCCTTGAGTAAAGGTTTATAAATGAAGCATAATGCATGGCATCACGCAGTTTAGGACAAATTGGATTACTTGGAGGCCTCAGGTAGCTGTTTCAGTTTCAAATGTTGTCACAACACAGAAAATGAGCTAGCTTAAGTTGGGCCTTGAATTCCTGTTATTCCGAACTCTAAATCAAAAGTTATGGACGATTTATTGCATACATGTCAAGGTTTTTCGCCACTTAAATTGCTTATTCTAAACTGATCAATTGTGCTCCTTGAGTAAAGGCTTATAAATGAAGAATAATGCCTACCATCACGCAGTTTCGGATAGATTGAATTACTTGAAGGCTTTGTGGTAGCTGATTTAGTCTCAAATACTGTCACAATATAGAAAATTGAGCTAATTAACGTGGGTGGTGGATTCTTGTCATTCCCTACTCTAAATCAAACGTAACAGATGATTTATTGCGTACATAACAAGTTTATCGGTGAGTTAAATTGATCATTCGTAACTGATCATTGGTGCTCCTTGAGTAAAGCGTTATAAATGAAGCATAATGCATGGCATCAACCAGTTTAAGATAGACTGGATTACTTGAAGGCTTTATGGAAGCTCTTTTAATATCAAATATTGTCACAATATAGAAAATTGAGCTAGCTTACCGTGGGTGTTGGATTTGTGTTATTCTGAACTCTTAATCAAAAGTTACAGACTCTTTAGTGTGTCATGTCAAGTTGATTGGCCAGTTAAATTGATCATTCTAAACTGATCATTGGAGTTCATTGAGCAAAGGTTTACAAATGAAGAATAATGTATGGAATCACGCAGTTTGGGATAGATTCGATTACTCAGAGGATTTAACATAGCTATTTTAGTATAAACTTATGTCACAATATAGAAAATTGAGCTGCTTAACGTGAGCGTAGGATTCATGTCATTCTGAAATCTAAGTCAAAAGTTATGGACAATTTAGTGCGGACTTGTCAAATTTTTCAGCTAGTTAAACTGATCATTCTAAATTGATCATTGGTGCTCATTGAGCAAAGGTTTACAAATGAAGCATATTGCATGGCATCACGCAGTTTGGTATAGAATGGATTACATTGAGGATTTGTCATAGCTATTTTGGTCTTCAAATTTATCATAATATTGAAAATTGAGCTAGCTCAATGTTGGCATTGGATTAGTGTCATTCCGAACTCTAAATCAAAATTTATGGACGACTTAGTGCGGACATGTCAGGTTGATAGGCCATTTAAAAATGATCATTTTATCCTTATCATTGGTGCTCCTTGAGCAAAGGCTTATAAATGAATCATAACGCATGGCCTCACGCATTTTGGGATACATTGGATTAGTTAGAGCCTTTGTCGTTGCTCTCTCAGTCTCAAATGGTGTCACATTATAGAAAATTGATCTAGCTTAACATTGGCGTTGGATTCGTGTCATTCTGAAATCTAAATAAAAAGTTATGGAAGATTTAGTGCGTACATGTCAAGTTGATCGGCCAATTAAATGATCACTCTGAACTGATCATTGGTGATCCTTGAGTAAAGGCTTATAAATGAAGTATAATACATATCATCACACAGTTTAGGATAGATTGGATTACTTGAAGGCTTTAAGGTAGCTGTTTCAGTCTCAAATGTTGTAACAATATACAAAATTGAGCTAGCTTAACATAGGCGTTGCATTTGTGTCATTCCAAACTCTAAATCAAAAGTTATGGAAGATTTAGTGCGTACATGTCAAGTTGATCGGCCTGTGAAATTAACCATTCTAAACTGACCATTGGAGTTCATTGACAAATGTTTACAAATGAAGCATAATTCTTAACATCATGCAGTTTTGGATAGATTCAATTTCTCGGAGGATTTGTCATAGCTATTTCAATATTAAATTTTATCACAGTAGAGAAAATTGAGCTAGCTTAAGGCGGGAGTTGGATTCCTGTCCTTATGAACACTAATCAAAAGTTACAAACGATTTAGTGATGATATGTCAAGTTTATCGGCTTGTTAAATTGATCATTCTAAACTGATCATTGGTGCTGATTGTGCAAAGGTTTAAAAATAAAGCATATTGCATGGTATCACGCAGTTTGGGATAGAATGGATTACATCGAGGCTTTTTGGTAGCTATTTCGGTCTTAAAGTTGATCACAATATTGAAAATTGAGCTAGTTTAAAGTGGGCATTGCATTCGTGTCATTTTAAACTCTAAATAAAAAGTTACGGACGATTTAGTGCGTACATGTGGAGTTGATTGGCCAGTTAAATTGGTCATTCTAAACTAATCATTGGTGCGAATTGAGCAATTGTTTACAAATGAAGCATAATGCATAGGATCACGCAGTTTGGGATAGATTTAATTACTTGATGGATTTGTGGTAGTTGTTTCACTCTCAAATGTTGTCACAATATAGAAAATTGAGCTAGCTTAATGTGGGCGTTGGATTCATGTCATTCTGAACTCTAAATCAAAAGTTACGGACGATTTAGTGTGTACATGTGAAGTTTATCAGCCTGGTAAATTGAGCATTCTAAACTGATCACTGGTGCTCCTTGAGGAAAGGCTTATAAATGAATCATAATGCATGGAGTTTCGCAATTTGGAATAGATTTGATTAGTTGAAGGCTTTGTGGTAGCTGTTTCAGTCTCAAATATTGTCACAATATTGAAATTTTGTCACATTTCGTTCTTATGTTTTTTAACATTTCGGTCTAAAGTTTTATCACAATATTGAAAATTGAGTAAGATTAATGTGGGTGTTGTATTCATGTCAAAAGTCAAAGATGATTTGGTGCGGACAGATCAAGTTGATCAGCTAGTTAAAATGATCATTCTAAACTGATGATTGGTGCTCATTCACCAAAGGTTTACAAATGAAACATAATGCACGGCCTCACGCAGTCCTGTATAGATTGTTTACTCGAAGGCTTTGTCGTATCTATTTTGGTCTAAAATTTTGTCACAATATAGAAAATTGAGCTAAATTAACGTGGGAATTGGATTTGTGTCATTTTGAACTCTAAATCAAAAGTTAAAGACAATTTAGTGAGGAATTGTCAATTTGATCGGCCAGCTAAAATGATCATTTTAAAGTGATCATTGGTGCTCCTTGAGTAAAGGATTATAAATGAAGCATAATACATGGCATCACGCAGTTTGGGATAGATTGGATTACTTGGAAGTTTTTTCATAGCTATTTCGATCTTAAAGTTTGTCACAATATAAAAAATTGAGCTAGCTTAACGTGGGCTTTGGATTCGTGTCATTCTTAACTCTAAATCAAAAGTTACAGAGGATTTACTGCGGACATGTCAAGTTGGTCGGCCAATTAAAATGATCATTCTAAACTGATCATTGGTGCCCCTTTAGTAAAGGCTGATAAATGAAGCATAATGCTTGGCATCACGCAGTTTTGGATAGATTGGATTACTGAAGGCTTTGTCGTAGCTATTTCGGTCTTAAATGTTGTCACAATATAGAATATTGGGCTAGCTTAACGTCGGCGTTGAATTCGTGTCATTGTGAACTCTAATTCAAAAGTTTTGAAAGTTTTTGTGCGTACATGTCAAGTTGATCGGCCAGTGAAATTGATAATTCTAAACTGATCATTGGAGTTCATTCGGCAATGGTTTACAAATGAAGCGTAATGCATGGCATCACACAGTTTTAGATAGATTCGATTACTCGGAGGATTTGTCATAGCTATTTCAATAATAAATTTTATCACAATATAGAATATTGAGCTACCTTAACGTGGGCGTTAGATTCATGTCATTATGAACAGTAAATCAAAAGTTACAAATTATTTAGTGTGGACATTACAATTTTATCGGCTAGTTAAATTGATCATTATAAACTGATCATTGGTACTCATTGAGCAAAGGTTTACAAATGAAGTATAATGCATGGCATCACGCAGTTTGGAATATATTTAATTACTTGATGGCTTTGTGGTTGCTGTTTCAATCTCAAATGTTATCACAATATAGAAAATTAAGCAAGCTTAACATGGGCGTTGGATTCATGTCATTCTAAACTCTAAATCAAAAGTTACGGATGATTTAGTGCGTACATATCCCGTTGATCAACACGTTAAATTGATCATTCTAAACTGATCATTGGTGCTAATTGAGCAAATGTTACAAATGAAGTATAATGCATAGGATCAGGCAGTTTGGGATAGATTTAATTACTTGATGGCTTTGTGGTAGCAGTTTCACTCTCAAATGTTGTCACAATATAGAAAATTGATCAAGCATAATGTGGGCGTTGGATTCAGGTCATTCTGAACTATAAATCAATTATTTTGAAAGAATTCGTGCATACAAGTCAATTTGATCGACCAGTGAAATTGATCATTCTAAACTGATCATTGGAGTTCATTGAGCAATGGTTTACAAATGAAGCAAAATGCATGGCATCACACAGTTTCAGGTAGATTTGATTACTCGGAGGATTTGTTATAGCTATTTCAATAATAAATTTTATCACAATATAGAATGTTGAGCTAGCTTAACGTGGGTGTTAGATTCATGTCATTATGAACACTAATTCAAAAATTACGAATTGTTTAGTGTGGACATGTCAATTTTATCGGATAGTTAAATTGATCATTCTAAACTGATCATTGGTACTCATTGAGCAAAGGTTTACAAATGAAGTATAATGCATGGCAACACGCAGTTTGGGATAGATTTAATTATTTGATGGCTTTGTGGTAGCTAATTCACTCTCAAATGTTGTCACAATATAGAAAATTGAGCTAGCTTAATGTGGGCGTTTGATTCATGTCATTATGAACTCTAAATCAAAAGATACGGAAGATTTAGCATGTACATCTCATGTTGATCGGCCAGTTAAATTGATCATTCTAAACTGAACACCGGTGCTCCTTGAGTAAAGGCTTATAAATGAAGCATAATGCATGGTGTCACGTAGTTTAGAATAGATTTGATAAGTTGAAGGCTTTGTGGTAGATGTGTCAGTCTCAAATGTTGTCAAAATATAGAAATTTTGTCACATTTTGGTACTAAGTTTTGTCGCATTTCGGTCTTAAGTTTTGTCACAATATTGAAAACTGAGCTAGATTTATGTGTGCGTTGGATTAATGTCATTTTGAGCTCGAGATCAAAAGTCAAGGATGATTTATTGCGGACAGATCAAGTTGATCAGCTAGTTAAAATGATCATTCTAAACTGATGATTGGTGCTCTTTCAACAAATGTTTACAAATGAAACATAATCCATGGCCTCACACAGTTTTGGATAGATTGGGTTACTTGAATTCTTTGTCGTACCTATTTCGGTCTAAAATAATGTCATAATATAGAAAATTGAGCTAGCTGAACATAGGAATTGGATTTGTGTCATTCTAAACTCTAAATCAAAAGATACACACAATTTAGTGCGGACATGTCAAGTTGATCGGCCAGCTAAAATGATCGTTCTAAACTGATCATTGGTACTCATTGAGCAAAGGTTTACAAATGAAGCATAATACACGGCATCATGCAGTTTGGGATAGATTTAAATACTTGATGGCTTTGTGGTAGCTGTTTCACTCTCCAATGTTGTCACAATATAGCAAATTGAGCTAGCTTAATGTGGGCGTTGGATTGATTTCATTATGAACTCTAATTCAAAAGTTATGGAAGATTTAGTGTGTACATGTCAAGTTGATTGGCCAGTTTTAACTGATCATTCTAAACTGATCACTGGTGCTCATTGAGTAAAGGCTTATAAATAAAGCATAATGCATGACGTCACGTAATTTAGAATAGATTTGATAAGTTGAAGGCTTTGTGGTAGATGTTTCATTCTCAAATGTTGTCACAATATAGAAATTTTGTCACATTTCGGTCTTAATTTTGTCACATTTCGGTCTTAAGTTTTGTCACAATATTGAAAACTGAGCTAGATTTATGTGGGCGTTGGATTCATGTCATTTTGAGCTCGAGATCAAAAGTCAAGGATGATTTATTGCGGACAGATCAAGCTGATCAGCTAGTTAAAACGATCATTCTAAACTGATGATTGGTGCTCATTCAGCAAATGTTTACAAATGAAACATAATGCATGGCCTCACGCAGTTTTGGATAGATTGGGTTACTTGAATTCTTTGTCGTACCTATTTCGGTCTAAAATAATGTCATAATATAGAAAATTGAGCTAGCTGAACATGGGAATTGGATTTGTGTCATTCTAAACTCTAAATCAAAAGATACACACAATTTAGTGCGGACATGTCAAGTTGATCGGCCAGCTAAAATGATAGTTCTAAACTGATCATTGGTACTCATTGAGCAAAGGTTTACAAATGAAGCATAATACATGGCATCACGCAGTTTGGGATAGATTTAATTACTTGATGGCTTTGTGGTAGCTGTTTCACTCTCAAATGTTGTCACAATATAGAAAATTGATCAAGCATAATGTGGGCCTTGGATTCAGGTCATTCTGAACTATAAATCAAAAGTTATGGAAAATTTAGTGTGTACATGTCAAGTTGATCGGCCAATTAAACTGATCATTCTAAACTGATCACTGGTGCTCCTTGAGTAAAGGCTTATAAATGAAGCATAATGCATGACGTCACGTAGTTTAGAATAGATTTGATAAGTTGAAGGCTTTGTGGTAGATGTTTCAGTCTCAAATGTTGTCACAATATAGAAATTTTGTCGCATTTTGGTCTTAAGTTTTGTCACATTTTGGTCTTAGGTTTTGTCACAATATTGAAAATTGAGCTAGATTTATGTGGGAATTGGATTCATGTCATTTTGAGCTCGAGATCGAAAGTAAAAGATGATATCTTGCGGACAGATCAAGTTGATCAGCTAGTTAAAATGATCATTCTAAACTGATGATTGGTGCTCATTCAGCAAATGTTTACAAATGAAACATAATGCATGGCTTCATGCAGTTTTGGATAGATTGGGTTACTTGAATTCTTTGTCGTACCTATTTCGGTCGAAAATAATGTCATAATATAGAAAATTGAGCTAGCTGAACATGGGAATTGGATTTGTGTCATTCTGAACTCTAAATCAAAAGATACACACAATTTAGTGCGGACATGTCAAGTTGATCGGCCAGCTAAAATGATCATTCTAAACTGATCATTGGTACTCATTGAGCAAAGGTTTACAAATGAAGCATAATACATGGCATCACGCAGTTTGGGATAGATTTAATTACTTGATGGCTTTGTGGTAGCTGTTTCACTTTCAAATGTTGTCACCATATAGAAAATTGAGTTAGCTTACTGTGGGTGTTGGATTGATTTCATTATGAACTCTAAATCAAAATTTATGGAAGATTTAGTGTGTACATGTCAAGTTGATCGGCCAGTTTTAACTGATCATTCTAAACTGATCACTGGTGCTCATTGAGTAAAGGCTTATAAATAAAGCATAATGCATGACGTCACGTAATTTAGAATAGATTTGATAAGTTGAAGGCTTTGTGGTAGATGTGTCAGTCTCAAATGTTGTCAAAATATAGAAATTTTGTCACATTTTGGTACTAAGTTTTGTCGCATTTCGGTCTTAAGTTTTGTCACAATATTGAAAACTGAGCTAGATTTATGTGTGCGTTGGATTAATGTCATTTTGAGCTCGAGATCAAAAGTCAAGGATGATTTATTGCGGACAGATCAAGTTGATCAGCTAGTTAAAATGATCATTCTAAACTGATGATTGGTGCTCATTCAGCAAATGTTTACAAATGAAAAATAATCCATGGCCTCACGCAGTTTTGGATAGATTGGTTTACTTGAATTCTTTGTCGTACCTATTTCGGTCTAAAATAATGTCATAATATAGAAAATTGAGCTAGCTGAACATAGGAATTGGATTTGTGTCATTCTAAACTCTAAATCAAAAGATACACACAATTTAGTGCGGACATGTCAAGTTGATCGGCCAGCTAAAATGATCGTTCTAAACTGATCATTGGTACTCATTGAGCAAAGGTTTACAAATGAAGCATAATACACGGCATCATGCAGTTTGGGATAGATTTAAATACTTGATGGCTTTGTGGTAGCTGTTTCACTCTCCAATGTTGTCACAATATAGCAAATTGAGCTAGCTTAATGTGGGCGTTGGATTGATTTCATTATGAACTCTAATTCAAAAGTTATGGAAGATTTAGTGTGTACATGTCAAGTTATAGAAATTTTGTCACATTTTGGTCTTAAATTTTTTCACATTTTGGTCTTAAGTTTTGTCACAATATTGAAAACTGAGCTAGATTTATGTGGCCGTTGGATTCATGTCATTTTGAGCTCGAGATCAAAAGTCAAGGATGATTTATTGCGAACAGATCAAGTTGATCAGCTAGTTAAAATGATCATTCTAAACTGATGATTGGTGCTCATTCAGCAAATGTTTACAAATGAAACATAATGCATGGCCTCACGCAGTTTTGGATAGATTGGGTTACTTGAATTCTGTCGTACCTATTTCGGTCTAAAATAATGTCATAATATAGAAAATTGAGCTAGCTGAACATGGGAATTGGATTTGTGTCATTCTAAACTCTAAATCAAAAGATACACACAATTTAGTGCGGACATGTCAAGTTGATTGGCCAGCTAAAATGATAGTTCTAAACTGATCATTGGTACTCATTGAGCAAAGGTTTACAAATGAAGCATAATACATGGCATCATGCAGTTTGGGATAGATTTAATTACTTGATGGCTTTGTGGTAGCTGTTTCACTCTCAAATGTTGTCACAATATAGAAAATTGATCAAGCATAATGTGGGTGTTGGATTCAGGTCATTCTGAACTATAAATCAAAAGTTATGGAAAATTTAGTGTGTACATGTCAAGTTGATCGGCCAATTAAACTGATCTTCTAAACTGATCACTGGTGCTCCTTGAGTAAAGGATTATAAATGAAGCATAATGCATGATGTCACGTAGTTTAGAATAGATTTGATAAGTTGAAGGCTTTGTGGTAGATGTTTCAGTCTCAAATGTTGTCACAATATAGAAATTTTGTCGCATTTTGGTCTTAAGTTTTGTCACATTTTGGTCTTAAGTTTTGTCACAACATTGAAAATTGAGCTAGATTTATGTGGGCATTGGATTCATGTCATTTTGAGCTCGAGATCGAAAGTAAAAGATGATATCTTGCGGACAGATCAAGTTGATCAGCTAGTTAAAATGACCATTCTAAACTGATGAGTGGTGCTCATTCAGCAAATGTTTACAAATGAAACATAATGCATGGCTTCAAGCAGTTTTGGATAGATTGGGTTACTTGAATTCTTTGTCGTACCTATTTCGGTCGAAAATAATGTCATAATATAGAAAATTGAGCTAGCTGAACATGGGAATTGGATTTGTGTCATTCTGAACTCTAAATGAAAAGATTCACACAATTTAGTGCGGACATGTCAAGTTGATCGGCCAGCTAAAATGATCATTCTAAACTGATCATTGGTACTCATTGAGCAAAGGTTTACAAATGAAGCATAATACATGGCATCACGCAGTTTGGGATAGATTTAATTACTTGATGGCTTTGTGGTAGCTGTTTCACTTTCAAATGTTGTCACCATATAGAAAATTGAGCTAGCTTACTGTGGGTGTTGGATTGATTTCATTATGAACTCTAAATCAAAATTTATGGAAGATTTAGTGTGTACATGTCAAGTTGATCGGCCAGTTTTAACTGATCATTCTAAACTGATCACTGGTGCTCATTGAGTAAAGGCTTATAAATAAAGCATAATGCATGACGTCACGTAATTTAGAATAGATTTGATAAGTTGAAGGCTTTGTGGTAGATGTTTCATTCTCAAATGTTGTCACAATATAGAAATTTTGTCACATTTCGGTCTTAATTTTGTCACATTTCGGTCTTAAGTTGTGTCACAATATTGAAAACTGAGCTAGATTTATGTGGGCGTTGGATTCATGTCATTTTGAGCTCGAGATCAAAAGTCAAGGATGATTTATTGCGGACAGATCACGCTGATCAGCTAGTTAAAACGATCATTCTAAACTGATGATTGGTGGTCATTCAGCAAATGTTTACAAATGAAACATAATGCATGGCCTCACGCAGTTTTGGATAGATTGGGTTACTTGAATTCTTTGTCGTACCTATTTCGGTCTAAAATAATGTCATAATATAGAAAATTGAGCTAGCTGAACATGGGAATTGGATTTGTGTCATTCTAAACTCTAAATCAAAAGATACACACAATTTAGTGCGGACATGTCAAGTTGATCGGCCAGCTAAAATGATAGTTCTAAACTGATCATTGGTACTCATTGAGCAAAGGTTTACAAATGAAGCATAATACATGGCATCACGCAGTTTGGGATAGATTTAATTACTTGATGGCTTTGTGGTAGCTGTTTCACTCTCAAATGCTGTCACAATATAGAAAATTGAGCTAGCTTAATGTGGGCGTTGGATTGATTTCATTATGAACTCTAAATCAAAAGTTATGGAAGATTTAGTCTGTACATGTCAAGTTGATCAGCCAATTAAACTGATCATTCTAAACTGATCACTGGTGCTCCTTGACTAAAGGCTTATAAATGATGCATAATGCATGACGTCACGTAGTTTAGAATAGATTTGATAAGTTGAAGGCTTTGTGGTAGATGTTTCAGTCTCAAATGTGGTCACAATATAGAAATTTTGTCACATTTTGGTCTTAAGTTTTGTCACATTTCGGTCTTAAGTTTTGCCACAATATTGAAAATTGATCTAGATTTATGTGGTGTTGGATTCAAGTCATTTTGAGCTCGAGATCAAAAGTAAAAGATGATTTATTGTGGACAGATCAAGTTGATCAGCTAGTTAAAATGATCATTCTAAACTGATGATTGGTGCTCATTCAGCAAATGTTTACAAATGAAACATAATGCATGGCTTCACGCAGTTTTGGATAGATTGGGTTTCTTGAATTGTTTGTCATACCTATTTCGGTCGAAAATACTGTCATAATATAGAAAATTGAGCTAGCTGAACATGGGAATTGGATTTGTGTCATTCTGAACTCTAAATCAAAAGATACACACAATTTAGTGCGGACATGTCAAGTTTATCGGCCAGCTAAAATGATCATTCTAAACTGATCATTGGTATTGATTGAGCAAAGGTTTACAAATGAAGCATAATACATGGCATCACGCAGTTTTGGATAGATTTAATTACTTGATGGCTTTGTGGTAGCTGTTTCACTTTCAAATGTTGTCACAATATAGAAAATTGAGCTAGCTTACTGTGGGCGTTGGATTGATTTCATTATGAACTCTAAATCAAAAGTTATGGAAAATTTAGTGTGTACATGTCAAGTTGATCGGCCAGTTTTAACTGATCATTCAAAACTGATCACTGGTGCTCCTTGAGTAAAGGCATATATATGAAGCATAATGCATGACGTCACGTAGTTTAGAATAGATTTGATAAGTTGAAGGCTTTGTGGTAGATGTTTCAGTCTCAAATGTTGTCACAATATAGAAAATTGATATAGCTTAATGTGGGTGTTGGATTGATGTCATTATGAACTCTAAATCGAAAGTTACGGAAGATTTAGTGTGTACATGTCAAGTTTATCGGCCAGTTAAATTGATCATTCTAAACTGATCATTGGTGCTCCTTCAGTAAAGACTTATAAATGAAGCATAATGCATGGCGTCACGGAGTTTAGAATAGATTTGATAAGTTGAAGGCTTTGTGGTAGATGTTTCAGTCTCAATGTTGTCACAATATAGACATTTTGTCACATTTCGGTCTTAAGTTTTGTAACATTTTGGTCTTAAGTTTTGTCACAATATTGAAAATTGAGCTAGATTTTTGTCATTTTGAGCTCGAGATCAAAAGTCAAAGATGATTTACTGCAGACAGATCAAGTTGATCAGCTAGTTAAAATGATCATTCTAAACTGATTATTGGTGCTCATTCAGCAAATGTTTACAAATGAAACATAATGCATGGCCTCATGCAGTTTTGGATAGATTGGGTTACTTGAATGCTTTGTCTTACCTATTTCAGTCTAAAATAATGTCATAATATAGAAAATTGAGCTAGCTGAACATGGGAATTGGATTTGTGTCATTCTGAACTGTAAATCAAAAGATACACACAATTTAGTGCGAACATGTCAAGTTGATCGGCCAGCTAAAATGATCATTCTAAACTGATCATTAGTGCTCCTTGAGTAAAGGATTATAAACCAAGCATAATGCATGGCATCTCGCATTTTGGGATAGATTGGATTACTTAGAAGCTTTATCATAGCTATTTCGATTTTAAATCTTGTCACAATATAGAAAATTGAGCTAGTTTAATGTGGACATTGGATTCGTGTCATTTGGAACTCTAAATCAAAAGTTACGGACGATTTAGTGCAGACATGTCAAGTTGATCGGCCACTTAAAATTATTATTCTAAACTGATCATTGGTGCTCCTTGAGTAAAGGATGATAAATGAAGCATAATGCATGGCATCACGCAGTTTTGGATAGATTGGATTACTTGAAGGCTTTGTCGTAGCTATTTCGGTCTTAAATGGTGTCACATTGAAGGCTTTGTCGTAGCTATTTTCTATATTGGGACTATATTTAAGACTGATATAGCTACAACAAAGCCTTTAATTAATCCAATCTATCCCAAACTACGTGATGCCATGCATTATGCTTCATTTATAAACAATTGCTCCATGAGCACCAATGATCCGTTTAGAATGATCACTTTAACTGGCCGATCAATTCTACATGCGCACTATATCATCCAAAACTTTTGATTTAGAGTTCAGAATTATACGAATCCTACGCCCACATTAAGCTAGCTGAATATTCTAAATTGTTACAAAATTTAAGACCGAAATAGCTAGGACAAAGCCTCCAAGTAATCCAATCTATCCAAACAGCTTGAAGCCATGCATTATGTTTCATTTGGAAACCATTTCTCAATCAGCACCAATGATCAGCTTAGAATGAGGATTTTAACTAGCTGATAACCTTGAAATGCCAAACTAAATCATCTTTTACATTTGATTTAAAGTTTAAATAATATGTATCCAACACCGACGTTAATCTAGCTCAATTTGCAACATTGTGACAACATTTGAGACTGAAAGAGCTACAACAAAGCCTCCAAGTAATCCAATCTATCCCAAACTGTGTGATGCCATGCATTATCGTGACAACATTTGAGACTGAAATAGATACAAAAAAGCATCCAAGAAATCCAATGTATCCCAAAATGCGTGATGCCATGCATTATGATTCATTTATAAGATTTTACTCAAGGAGCATGGATCAGTTTAGAATGATCATTTTAACTGGCTGATCAATTTCACATGTCCGTACTACATTGTTTGTAAATTTTGATTTAGAGTTCAGAATGACACGAGTCCAACGCCCACGTTAAGGTAGCTCAATGTTGTATATTGTGACAACTTTTGATAGTTAAAGAGCTAAAACAAAGAATTCAAGTAATACAATGTATCGTAAATTGCGTCATGCAATGCATTCGGATTCATTAATAAGCCTTTACTCAAGAAGCACGAATGATCTGTTTAGAATGATCATTTTAGCTGGCCAATCAACTTGACATGTCCGCACTAAATCATCCATAACTTTTGATTTAGAGTTGGAAATGACAGGAATCCAATGCCCATGTTAAGCTAGTTCAATTTTCTACATTGTGACAAAATTTAATATGGAAATAGCTACGAAAAAGTCTCCACGTAATCCAAAGTATTCCAAACTGCGTGATTCCATGCATTATATTTCTTTAATAAGACTTTACTCAAGGAGCAGCAATGATAAGTCTAGAATGATTATTTTAACTAGTTGATGGATTTGACATCTCTGCACTAAATCATTTTTAACTTTTGATTTAGAACTCAAAATGACATGAGTCCAACGCCCACATTAAGCTGGCTCAATTTTCCATATTGTGACAATATTTGAGACTGAAAGAGTTACGAAGAAGCCTCCAACTAATCCAATGTATCCAAATATGCGTGATGGCATGCATTATACTTCATTTATATGCCTTTATTTAACGAGCACCAATGATCAGTTTAAAATGATCATTTTAACTAGCTTATTAACTTGACATGTACGCACTAAATCATCTTTAACTTTGATTTAGAGATCAAAATGACATGAGTCCAACGCTCACGTTAAGCTGGCTTAATTTTCCATATTGTGACATCATTTGAGACTGAAAGACTTATGAAAAAGCATCTAAATAATCCAGTGCATCCCAAACTGTGTGGTGCCATACATTATGCTTCATTTGTATGCCTTGACATAAGGAGCACCAATGATCAGTTTAGAATGATAATTTTAACTGTCCGATCAACTTAACATGTCCACACTAAATCGTATTTAACTTTTGATTTAGAGTTCAAAATGACACGAATCCAACGTCCACGTTAAGGTAGCTCAATTTTCTATATTGTGAAAACATTTGAGACTGAAAGAGCTACGACAAAGCCCCCACGTAGTCACATGTATCCCGAACTGCGTTATGTCATGCATTATCCTTTATTTATAAGCATTTACTCAAGGAGAACCAATTATCAGTTTATAATGATAATTTTAACTTGCCGATACACTTGACATGTCCGGACTAAATCGTCCTTAAATTTTTATTTACAGTTCAGAATGACACAAATCCAATGCCCACGTTTGAAAAATCCAACGTCCACGTTAAGCGACCTCAATTTTCTATATTGTGACAACATTTGAGACTAAAAGAGCTACGAAAAAGCCTCCAAGTAATCCAATGTATCCCAAACTGCATGATGTCATGCATTATTCTTCATTTATATGACTTTAATCAAAGAGCACCAATGATCAGTTTAGAATGATCATTTAACTGGCCGATCAAATTGACATGTCCGCACTAAATTATACATAATTTTTTTTATAGTTCAGAATGACACGAATCCAATGCCAACGGTAAGCTAGCTCAATTTTCTATATTGTGACAATATTTGAGATTGAAAGCGTTATGACAAAGCCTCCAAGTAATTCTTTGTATCTCAAACTTCGTGATGCCATGCATTATGCTTCATTTATAAGCCTTTACTCAAGCAGCACCAATGATCAGGTTAGAATGGTCATTTAACTAGCTGATCAACTTGACTTTTCCGCACTAAATCGTATTTAACTTTTGATTTAGAGTTTAAAATGATATGAATCCAATGCCCATGTTAAGATAGCTTAATTTTCTATATTGTAACAACATTTGAGACTAAATGAGCAATGACAAAGACTCCAAGTAATCCAATGTATCCCAAACTGCGTGATGTCATGCATTATGCTTCATTTATAAGACTTAACTCAAGGAGCACCAATGATCAGTTTAAAATGATCATTTTAACTAACTGATCAACTTGATATGTCGCACTAAATCGCACATAAATTTGATTTAGAGTTTTAAATGACATGAATCCAACGCCCACGTTAAGTTAGCTATATTTTCTATATTGTGACAAATTTAAGACCAAAATAGCTTACGACAAAGCCTCTAAGTAATCAAAACAATTTCAAACTGCGTGATGCCATGCATTACGCTTCTTTTATAATCCTTTAATCAAGGAACACCAATGATAAGCTTAGATTGATCATTTTAACTAGCTGATCAGCTTGACATGTCCGCACTAAGTCTTCTTTAACTTTTGATTTGGAATTCTGAATGACATGAGTTCAACGCCCAGGTTAAGCTAGATCAATTCTGAATGATTAACTTGACATGTCCGCACTAAATCGTTTTAAACTTTTGATTTTGAACTCAAAATGACATGAGTCCAACACCTACGTTAAGCTAGCTTAATTTTAAATATTGTGACAACATTTGATACTGAAAGAGTTACGAAAAAACCTGCAAGTAATCCAATGTATTCCAAACTGCGTGATGCCATGCATTATGGTTCATTTTAATGCCTTTACTTATTGAGCACCAATGATCAGTTTAGAATGATCATTTTAACTGGCCGATAAACTTTACATTTCCGCGCTAAATTGTGCATAATTTTTTATTTAGAGTTCAAAATGACACGAATCCAACACCCACGTTAGGCTATCTCAATTTCCCATATTGTGACAAAATTTTAGACAGAAAGAGCTACAAAAATCTTCAAAGTAATCCAATGTATCTTAAATTGCGTGATGCCATGCATTATGCTTCATATATTAGCATTTACTCAAGGAGCACCAATGATCAGTTTAGAATAATCATTTGAACTGACCACTCAAGTTGACATGTCCGCACTAAATCGTCCGTAAATTTTAATTTAGAGTTTAGAATGACACTAATCTAATACCCACGTTTAGCTAGCTCATTTTTTTATATTGTGACAACATTTGAGACTAAAAGAACTACGACAAAGCCTCCACGTAATCCAATGTATCCCAAACAGCGTGATGCCATCCATTATGCTTCATTTATAACCCTTTACTTAAGGAGCATCAATCATCAGTTTAGAATGATCATTTAACTGGCCGATCAACTTGACATGTCCGTACTAAATCGTACGTAAATTTTGATTCAGAGTTCAAAATGACACAAATCCAATGCCCACGTTACGCTAACTTAATTTTCTATATTGTGACAACATTTGAGAGTAAAAGAACTATGACAAAGCCTCCAAGTAATCCAATGTATCCCAAACTGCATGATGTCATGCATTATGCTTCATTTTTATGACTTTACTCAAGGAGCACCAATGATCAGTTTAGAATGATCATTTAGCTGGCCGATCAAATTGACATGTCCGCACTAAATTATTTATAATTTTTTTTAGAGTTCAGAATGACACGAATCCAATGCCAACGTTAAGCTACCTCAATTTTCTATATTGTGACAACATTTGAAGCTGAAAGCGCTATGACGAAGCCTCCAAGTAATTCATTGGATCTCAAACTCCGTGATGCCATGCAGTATGCATCATTTATAAGCCTTTACTCAATCGTTTTTAACTTTTGATTTATAGCTCAAAATGACATGATTCCAACGCCCACATTAAGCTAGCGCAATTTTTAATATTATGACAACATTTGATACTGAAAGAGTTACGAACAAGCCTCCAAGTAATCCAATGTATTCCAAACTGCGTGATGTCATGCATTATGCTTCATTTATATGCATTTGCTTAAGGAGCACCAATGATTAGTTTATAATGATCATTTTAACTGGCCGTTCAACTTGACATGTCCGCACTAAATCGTGTGTAACTTTTGATTTCGAGTTCAAAATGACACGAATCCAACACCCACGTTAGGCTAGCTCAAATTTCCATATTGTGACAAAATTTTAGACTGAAAGAGCTACAAAAAAGCCTTCAAGTAATCCAATGTATCTTAAACTGCGTGATGCCATGCATTATGCTGCATATATTAGCATTTACTCAAGGAGCGCCAATGATCAGTGTAAAATAATCATTTTAATTGGTCGATCAACATGACATGTCCGCACTAAATTGTCCGTAAATTTTGATTTATAGTTCAGCATGACACAAATCCAATACCCATGTTTAGCTGTCTCAATTTTTTATATTGTGACAACATTTGTGACTAGAAGAGCTACGAAAAAGCCTCCAAGTAATCCAATGTATCCAAGACATCCTCATGCTATCAATTATGCTTCATTTATAACCCTTTACTTATGGAGCACTGATCAGTTTAGAATGATCATTTAACTCGCCGATCAACTTGACATATCCGCACTAAATCATCCGTAAATTTTGATTTAGTGCGCAAAATGACACAAATCCAATGCCCACGTTAAGCTAGCTTAATTTTCTATATTGTGACAACATTTGAGACTAAAAGAGCTATGACAAAGCCTCCAAGTAATCCAATGTATCCCAAACTGCATGATGTCATGCATTATGATTTGTTTATATGACTTTACGCAAGGAACACCAATGATCAGTTTAGAATGATCCTTTAACTGGCCGATCAAATTAATATGTTCGCACTAAATTATCCTTAATTTTTTAATTAGAGTTCAGAATGATATGAATCCACCGCCAATGTTAATCTTATTGACATAGAAAATCAAATAAGACCAATCTTGACCTACAAGTCAAATGTGAGCACGAAAATTCAGTTTGAATAACAAGGAAAAAGAAAAAGGAGGGAGTTATTATTAACCACATGGTTAAAATGGTTAAATAGCTTCCTTGGGAGAAGAATCAAGGTGACAAGGACATGTCCATGCTGCACACAGTATTGGTAATCACACCAAACAGTCATGCCTGTTGCACACAGCCTTGGTAACCACACCAAACATTCATGAGACAGTTTGCAGCTCTTCCCCTCTCTTCTCATTGGTTGTTGACAAGCTCCTCCTCTATTCAAGCTCATCCACAAGTTTGAATTCGTTTTTATTTTGTGTTCACATTGTAAATCCTCTATAAAAGGGCTGTAAAGACTCAATGTATGATTAGAACTCTTAGGAGATTTTTCTCCTGAAGTCTAAGACATTTTCTCATCTTCTCATGCTTTTCTTTGAGTTTCTGGATTCAATTCTTCACATTTTTCCTCTCTAATCTCAATATTCTTTCATGGTATCAGAGCATAAGATCATTCTCTTATCTTTTCTACTCAAATCTCTCAGTTTCTAATCTAGAATTCTGTTAAAAATCTATCAGCCTTTAAACTAAAAACTCACGGTTTTATTCAACCATAAAAGCTGCCTTCTTTGAGCTCTTGAAAGCCTAACAATGGAGGATACAGTTCAAATCAGTTCCAGCCTGAAACCTACGGTGATACCAGTAGTTCTCAAAGGCTTGAACTACACATTATGGTCAAGAACCATCAAGCAGCTACTTGTGGCCAAGGACTTTGGAATCACATCTTGGAGGATAATACTCCATCGATAGATGATCCAAAGGAGAAGAAGTATGAGGCAGCAAGAAAAGGAAAAGCTAGGTGGTTCCAAGAAGATCAATAAGTCCTTGGATTCCTCCAAAATTCATTGGACCAATCCATTCTTGAAGCTTATTCATATTGTGAAACCGCCAAGTCTCTTTAGGAGACTCTCAAGAGGGTGTATGGGGATGTTTCAAACCTCAGCCGTTTGTATGAGGTTAAGAAGGCTCTCAATGATCTACACCAAGAGGACATCGAATTCACAAAGTTCCTAGGCAAGTTCCAATCAACATGGTCCGAGCTTGACATGTTGAGACCAGGTTCTATGGATCCAAAGGTGCTTAATGAAAGGAAGGAACAAGACGAGATATTTGGGCTCCTTCTCAACCTAAATCCAGCCTTTAAGGATGTGATTAAGTCCATCCTAAGAGAGCCAAAACTCTCTGATTTCGAAGAGGTGTGCTCACGGATTCAGAAGGAGCAAGGCAACATTGGTTTGTTTGGTGGAAAAGGAGAACTAGTCATGGCCAACAAGAGCGTGTTTAAGCAAGAGGATACGAAGAGTGTGATGTGTGAACATTGTAAGAAGAATGGCCACATCAAGGACAAGTGCTGCATACTTTATCCTCATCTCAAGCCAAACCGGTTCAAGAATTCAAAGGCTAACATCTCTCAAAAGGTTGTGTCTGAACCGGCAAGTTCATCCAACAAGGAGGGGAGCTAGCTATGAATGTATCCATTAAGTATGCTAAGAAGAGTGACTTGGAGGATCTTATCAGGGCCTATGCCTCAAAACTCTCCGGTATCACACTCTACTCCCATAAATTGCTTGATAAACCAGATAATAAGTTGGTAGTGGATTCGGGTGCTTCTCACCATATGTAGCAATGCTAGGTTGTTAAAGAACATTGAACCATGTCTAGTACAAGTAACTATAGCTGATGGTAAGGGTATTCCAATTGAAGGAACCGGAAAATTAAGACTATTTCGCAAAGAAAGTACTGCTCTCTTTGTACCTAAGTTTAAGTCAAACTTAGTTTTGGTCAAAAGGGCTACTACAGACCTGAACTGCAATGTTACTTTTGGACCGAAAAATGTTTACTTTCACGATATTAAGAGTGGTAAGATACTTAGAAGTGGTGGGACTCAAGATGAGCTCTATGTTGTTGAGGACACTCCTCCAAGCAATTCGGATTCTTTAGCTTTCAAATCCTATGTTTTTTTCTAATAAAGATGTCTTATGGCATGATAGATTAGGACATCCTCATGCTCGTGCTTTAAGCTTAACAATGCCTAATGTTGCTTATGATCACTCAGTTTGTGAGGCTTGTATCCTTGGCAAACATTGTCGTGTTGTTTTCCCTAAATCGTCTACAATTTATGAGCATTGCTTTGATCTAGTACATTCCGATGTTTGGACCTCACCTTGCATGTCTAGAGATAGGAATAAATACTTTGTGACCTTTATAGATGAGAAATCGAAATATACATGGGTTACATTACTTCCATATAAAGATAGGGTTTATGAGGCATTTATAAACTTTCATAATTATGTTACTAATCAATTCAATGCCAAGATCAAAGTGTTAAGATCAGATAATGGAGGAGAATACACAAGTCAAAGATTCAAAGCTCACTTAAACAAACATGGAATACTACATCAAACTAGCTGCCCACACACACCACAACAAAATGGAGTTGCTGAAAGGAAGAACCGACACTTAATGGACGTAGCAAGATCCATGATGTTTCATACCAATGTTCCTAAAAATTTTTGGGGAGATGCAGTCTTGGTTGCTAGCTACCTCATCAATCGGATTCCAACCAAAGTCTTGGAAGACATATCCCCATTTGAGGTACTCAATAAACCTAAACCCTCCATTGATCATTTACGTGTATTTGGGTGTGTGAGCTTTTTGTATGTTCCAGGTTATCTAAGAAACAAGTTGGAGGCAAAGAGCATCGAGTGTATGTTCCTCTGATATTCGACAACACAAAAGGGTTATAAGTGTTATGATCCGAGCATCAACAGGACATATGTATCTAGAGATGTCAAGTTCATTGAAGAACAAAGCTATGATCAGAAAGATTGGGATGGATTGAAGGATCTCTCAAGGTCACCTTCTGATTTGGCTACGAGTTTGAGGTTTCTCTTGAATCATTTGGGAAATGATGTGCCAAAGGATTCAAGACAAGAAGAAGCAAGAACCCCAAGTAGTTCACAAGATACCCAAGAGAATGAACAAGGGGCAGTAACTCAAGAACCAACTCCAATCCAAGAAGAAGCTACGGCCCAAAACCAAGAACAAGACGACTTGGAAGTGGGTATAGAGGAACCTATTCACCAAATGGAAGAGGAAACGGTTGTAGAGGAGGCTGCACCACCTGTTCAGCAACTAAGGAGGAGAGGAAAGACCCATCCAATTGGGTAAACACTAGGGTCTTCTACAACAACCAGGCCGTGGCTCATCCCATACAAGCTGTTTGTTCCGTTGACCTCTTGCCATCTAGTCATCAAACATTCCTTGGAAAGATTGAACAAAGTCAGATTCGAAGGACTTATGAAGAAGCTAAGAGCAACAAAGAATGGTTAGATGCAGTAAGAGGTGAGAAGGGAGCTATGGAAAGGAATCATACATGGGATATACAAGAACTTCCCAAAGACAAGAAGGCTGTGAGTTCCAAGTGGGTGTTCACCATCAAGTATAAGAGCAATGGGGATATAGAAAGGTACAAGGCACGTCTAGCTGCAATAGGTTTCACTCAGACATATGGAGAGGACTATACTGATACATTTGCACCGGTGGCTAAGCTACACACTGTAAGGGTTGTTCTTTCACTAGCTACGAATCTGACTTGGGACTTATGGCACATGGATGTCAAGAACGCCTTCCTACAAGGAGAACTTGAAGAGGAAGTGTATATGACTCAACCACAAGGCCTTGAAGATCTCTGCAAAGAGGGACAGGTTCTAAGACTTAGGAAGGTAATATATGGGTTGAAGCAGTCAACAGGAGCCTGGTATCACAAATTAAGCTCCACACTTACTGATAATGGGTTTAGGAAATCCCATTCAGATCATACTTTGTTCACTCGTCAAAACCCCAAAGGAATTGTGGCGGTCTTGGTTTATATGGATGACCTTATCATCACAGGAGATGATAAGGAAGGAATTCAGTCCACAAAGGCCTTCTTAAACAGATCATTTGACATCAAGGATCTTGGAGAGTTGAAGTACTTCTTGGGTATTGAAGTGTGTCGGTCTCAGGAAGGGCTCTTTCTATCCCAAAGAAAGTATGCTCTTGATCTGTTGACAGACACGGGAAAGCTTGGGGCTAAACTGGCCAATAATCCTCTTGAAGATGGCTACAAGGTCAACGGAAAGGGGGAGAAAGCTGATGAGTTATTTTAGGATGTTTCTCAGTATAGGAGACTAGTTGGGAAGTTGATCTACCTCACCCTCACACGACCAGACTTGTGTTTTGCTGTGAATCAAGTGAGTCAACATATGCAAAAACCTACCGTATATAATTGGAGCATGGTAGAAAAGATCCTTAGATACATCAAAGGATCTCCTGGTCAAGGCATATGGATGGGCAAGAATGGGAACACTGAGATTGTCGGATATTGTGATGCGGATTAGGCTGGTGATAGGGTCGATCGGAAATCAACCACTGGGTATTGCACCTTTATTGATGGGAACTTAATCACTTGGAAGACTAAGAAGCAGAAGGCGGTATAATGTTCTAGTGCTGAAGCAGAATATATATAGGGCTATGAGGAAGCTGACAAATGAAGTAACTTGGCTCAAAGCGCTCTTGAAATATTTCGGTATTGAACAACCAGGGCCAGTTACCTTCCATTGTGATAATCAGGCAGCCATTCACATTGCTTCAAACTCAGTGTTTCACGAGGGGACCAAGCACATAGAGATCGATTGCCATAAGGTTAGGGAGAAAGTTCAAGATGGAACCATTCTGCCATGTTGTACAAAGAGTGAAGATCAACTAGCTGACATCTTCACAAAGGCAGCAAGTGTCAAAGTTTGCAATACCATCTTTAGCAAACTTGGGCTTGCTGATTTATCACATCCATGATCAAAGGTCCCCTAATCCAAGAGGAATGTTTTAAAAATTTGAAGTTATTTTTCTGTTTCTATGTTATTGTAATACCTAAAACGTTAATGTTCCTTTGGGATGAAGATTTTAATGTGTCTATACATTTATAGACGAATTCTTATTAATCCCATCCATTTTTCTATACTATCATTATGTATCTAACTTCTTGTTTCTCTTTTATTCATGAACATGTGTACGTAATCTTGTGTTTAGGTTTTCCATTTTTATGTTTTGAAAATATGTTGATTGATTCATGTTGTTTTACTGATTGGTGTCTTCCGATTCCTCCATTCATGATGTCCATCATGCTACATTATATTTGATCACCACATATCTATAGATCGTATATATTTTACAACCGGTAGGTGTTTGATTAGCCTCGAGTCTTTCGTTTTCAAGTTTTTTTGTATCTTTCAATTCATTGTGTTTTGTTTCATTTGGAGTCTTGTTAGCTCTTGAATCAAGGTGTGTTACAGTATTCATGTGGTATATGTTTCTTTTATTAATCTATATGCGTTCATATTAGTTTTTTCGAGCGGGTTAACCCACACGAGTTGAATAGAACTTGAAGGGAGAAGAAAATTCTTTTTGGAATACATTATAACAGATGGGCACTTTTTCAATAATAGTTAAACTTTTGATACATAACTGAAAATGGATTTAGTTTCATTCTATGATGAACAATACAGTAGTCACATATGAGATTCCAAATTTCCGATCGTTTGGGTGAAGGTTTATCAATGAAACAAAACACATGGCATTACACAATTTGCAAAAGATATGGTTATACAGACACTTTTCCGTATCTATTTTAGCCTCAAATCTGGTTATAATATATAAAATTAAGTTAGGTTAATGTGGGTGTTGGATTCATGTCATTTTGAACTCTAGATCAAAAGTTTTGGGCGATTTAGGGTGGACGTATCAAGTTGATTAACTAGTTAAAATGCTCCTTGTTAGCCGATCACGATGATATCAAAAATGAAATTTCTTGGTGCTCTTGTGATCAGTCAAATTAGTCCATCAAGATTTGTCTGATCAAAATTTTTAAAAAGTTGATTCTTTTTTTTTAGTCAACCCAATATCAATAAATAATGTAATTTTGAAAGTTTTAAAATTTTTAACTTTTTTTGGTTTCTACGTTATCGTAATACCTAAATTGTTAATGTTCCTTTGGGATGAAGATTTCAATGTGTCTATCCATTTAGAGACGAATTCTTATTAATCTCGTTCTTTTTTCTATGTTATCATTATGTATCTAACTTCTTGTTTCTCCTTTGTTCATTAACATGTGTACGTAGTTTTGCGTTTCGTTTTTCCATTTTTATGTTTTAAAAATATGTTGATTGATCCATGTTGTTTTAGTGATTGGCATCTTCGGATTCCTCCATTCATGATCTCCGTCCTGTTACATTATACTTGATCACCACATATCTAAAGATCGTATATATTTTACAACCGGTAGGTGTTTGATTAGCATCGAGTCTTTGGTTTTCAAGTTCTTGGGTATCTTTCAATTCATTGTCTTTTGTTGCATTTGGAGTCTTGTTATCTCTTGAATGAAGTTGGGTTATAGTATTCCTATTGTATATGTTTCTTTTATTGATCAGTATGCGTTCATATAAGTTTTTGCGAGCGGTTTTTAACCCACATGAGGTGAATACAACTTGAAGGGAGAAGAAAATGCGTTTTGGAATAGATTGTAACGGATGGACACTATTCCAATAATGTTAAACTTTAAATACATAACTAAAATGGAGTTAGTTTCATTATATGGTAAAAAATATAACAGTCACATATGAGATTCAAAAATTTCCGATCGTTTAAGTTAAGTTTTATCAGTGAAGCAAAACGCATGGCATTACACAGTTTGTTAAAGATATGATTATATGGAGACATTTCCGTATCTATATTAGTCTCAAAATCTAGTCATAATATACAAAATTAAGGTAGCTTAATATGGGCGTTGGATTCATGTCATTCTGAGCTCTAAATCAAAAGTTATGGGTGGTTTAGTGTGGATGTATCAAGTTGACCAACTAGTTAAAATGAACACTGTTAGCCGGTCACAGTGATTTATTTATCTATCGCAAAACATTGTGTTTAGAAATACCATAAGTTTCACACCGCGATCAACTACACAGCCGACAATACCATTTTGGAAAGCTTTCTCAAAGATCTTTGACGCGCCAATAGGTCGATTGGAAATGTTTTCCACCCCAAATTTTGATGTTTAGATACTCTTTCAGACGATTTTCTCGACCAGGAGTATTCACGACCTCGAAACCATTTTATCGGCCATCTCAAACTCATCGCATCGACGATCCAAAATGTTTCAACCATTTAGACAAGGCCCACACATCGTGTGGATTCTTCTTTATCACGTGGATCTCAAAAAGAAACATTGAAAAAATGGACGAATAGGATAATTATGGTTGCATGACATGTACTACCGGGTGTGATCATACTAGTACTAATGCACCGGATCCCATCAGAACTCCGGAGTTAAGCGTGCTTGGGCTAGAACAGTACTGGGATGGGCGACCTCCTTGGAAGTCCTCGTGTTGCACCCCTTTTTTTTATTCACTCGATTTTTATTTGTCTATTGCAAAACAGTGAAATTTCGAAATACCATAAGTTTCACATCTCGATGAACTACACAACAAGGAATACATTTTTGGAAAGCACTCTCAAAATTTTTTGACGCGCCGATAGGTCGACAACCGATTGAAAATGTTTTCGACCCAAAATTTGATGTTTAGATACTATTTCAGACATTTTTCTCGGGCAGAAGCAATCACACCCTCGAAACCGTTTTATTGGCCATCTCAAACTCATCGCATTGAAGATCCAAAACGTTACCATCTAGACAAGTCCCACACATCATGTGGATTCTTCATTATCACATGGAGCTCAAAAAGAAACATTGAAAAAGTGGATGAAAAAGATATTTACTATTTTATGACATGTACTACTGGGTGCGATCATATTAGCACTAATGCACGGGATCCCATCAGAACTCCGCATTTAAGCGTGCTTGGGCGAGAGTAGTACTTGGATGAGGGACCACCTGGGAAGTCCTCGTGCTGCACCGTTTTTTCTATTCACTCGCTATTTATTTCTCTATAGCAAAACATTGAATTTTCGAAATACCATGAGTTTCACAACGCGATGAATTACACAGCCGAGAATACCATTTCAGGAAACTCTCTCAAAGATCTTTGACGTGCCAATAGGTCGACGGCCGATTGGAAATGTTTTTGACCCCAAATGTTGATGTTTATATACTCTTTCGGACGTTTTTCTCGGGCAAAACCAATCACGATCTCGAAACCATTTTATCGGCCATCTCAAACACATCGCATCAACGATCCAAAATGTTTCAATCATCTAGACGAGTCCCACACATCGTGTGGATTATTCTTTATCACGTAGAGTTCAAAATGACACATTGAAAAAGTGGATGAAGAAGATATTTACGATTGCATGACATGTACTACCGGGTGCGATCATACTAGCACTAATTCACCGGATCCCATCAAAACTCCGCAGTTAATCGTGCTTGGGCCAGAGTAGTACTTTGATGAGTGAACTCCTGAGAAGTTTTCGTGTTGCACCCTTTTTATATTCACTTGCTATTTATTTGTGTATACCAAAACATTGAATTTTCGAAATGCCATAAGTTTCACACCGCGATGAATTACACACCCGATAATACCATTTCGGAAAACTCTCTCAAAGATCTTTGTCGCGCCAATAGGTGTACAACCGATTGGAAATGTTTTTGACCCCAAATTTTGATGATTATATACTCTTTCGGATGTTTTTCTCGGGTAGAAACAATCACGACCTCGAAATGATTTTATCGGCCATTTCAAACACATCGCATCGATGTCCCAAAATGTTTCAACCATCTAGTGAGTCCCACACATCGTGTGGATTCTTTTTTATCACGTGGATCTCAAAAAGATACATTGAAAAAGTGGATGAAGAGGATATTTACGATTACATGACATGTAGGGTGTGATCATACCATCACTAATGCACCGGATCCCATCAGAACTCCGCAATCAAGCGTGATTGGGCGAGAGTAGTACTGGGATGTGTGACCTCCTAGGAAATCCTCGTGTTGCACCCCTTTTTTATTCACTCGCTTTTTATTTATCTATCGCAAAACATTGTATTTTCGAAATGCCATAGGTTTCACACCGCGATGAACTGCACAGCCGACAATACAATTTATGAAAGCCTTCTCAAAGATCTTTGACGCGCCAATAGGTCGAAGACCAATTGGAAATATTTTCGACCCCAAATTTTAGGTGTAGATACTCTTTTGGATGTTTTTCTCGGGCAGAAGTAATCACGACCACAAAACCGTTTTATCGGCCATCTCAAACTCATCGCACCAACGATCCAAAACGTTTCAACCATCTAGACGAGGCCCACACATCGCATAGATTCTTCTTTATCACGTGGAACTCAAAAAGAAATATTGAAAAAGTGGATGAAGAGCATATTTACGATTGCATGATATGTACTACCGGGTGCGATCATACTAGCACTAATGCACCGGATCCCATCAGAACACCGCAATTAAGCGTGATTGGGAGAGATTAGTACTTGGATGGGTGACCTCCGGGGAAGCCCTCGTGTTTCACCTCTTTTTATTTGTCTATCGCAAAACATTGTATTTTCGAAATGCCATAAGTGTCACACCGCGATGAACTACACAGCCGACAATACCATTTCAGAAAGCTCTCTCAAAGATCATTGACGCGCCAATAGATCGAAGACCGGTTAGAAATGTTCTCGACCCCAAATTTTGATGTTTAGATACTATTTTGTAAATTTTTCTTGGACATAAGCAATCACGACCACGAAATCATTTTATTGGCCATCTCAAACTCATCGCATCGAAGATCCAAAACGTTTCAACCATATAGACCATCCCCACACATCGTGTGGATTCCTTTTTATCACATGGCGCTCAAAAAGAAACATTGAAAAAATGGAAGAAAAGGATATTTACTCTAGCATGACATGTACTAACGGGTGCGATCATACCAGCACAAATTCATCGGATCCCATCAGAATTCCGCAGTCAAGCGTGCTTGGGCTAGAGTAGTACTGGGATGAGTGACCTCCTAGGAAATCCTTGTGTTGCACCCCTTTTTTATTCACTCCTTTTTTAGTTGTCTATCGCAAAACATTGTATTTTCGAAATACCATAGGTTTCACACCGCGATGAACTACACAGTCGACAATACCATTTTGGAAAGCTCTCTCAAAGATATTTGACGCACAAATAGATCAAAGAGTGATTGGAAGTATTTTCCACCCCAAATTTTGATATTTAGATACTCTTTCGGCCATTTTTCTCGGGCACAAGCAATCACGACCTCAAAACCATTAAATCGGCCATCTCAAACTCATCGCATCGACGATCCAAAATATTTCAAACATCTAGATGAGACCCACACATCATGTGGATTCTTCTTTATTAAGTGGAGCTCAAAAAGAAAAATTGAAAAAGGGGATGAGTTGGATATTTACTATTGCATGACATGTACTACCGGGTGTGATCATACAAGAACTAATGCACCGGATCCCATCAGAATTCTGTAGTTAAGCGTGCTTGGGTGAGAGTAGTACGGGGATGGGTGACCTCTTTGGAAGTACTCGTGTTGCACCCCTTTTTTTATTCACTCATTTTTTATTTGTCTATCACTAAACATTGTATTTTCGAAATGCCTAAAGTTTAACATCGCGATGAACTATACAGCCGACAATACAATTTCGGAAAGCTCTCTCAAAGATCTTTGATGCGCCAATAGTTTAATTTCCAGTTGGAAATGATTTTGACCCCAAATTTTGATGTTTATATACTCTGTCGGACGTTCTTTTCGGGCAGAAGCAATCACGACCTCGAAACCATTTTATCGGCCATCTCAACCTCGAAACCGTTTTATCGGCCATCTCAACCTCATCGCATCGACGATCAAAAACATTTCAACCATCTAGAAAAGGCCCACACATCGTGTGGATTCTTCTTTATCACTTGGAGCTGAAAAAGAAGCATTGAAAAAGTGGATGTGGAGGATATTTACTATTGCATGACATGTACTATCGGGTGCGATCATACTAGCACTAATGCACCGGATCCCATCAGAACTCCGCAACTACGCGTGCTTGGGCGAGAGTAGTACTTGGATGGGTGACTTCCTGGGAAGCCTCGTGTTGCACCCCTTTTTTATTCGTTCACTTTTATTCGTCTATTGCAAAAAATTGTATTTTTGAAAATCCATAAGTTTCAAACCGCGATGAACTACACAGCGGACAATACCATTTCGGAAAGTTCTCTCAAAGATCGTTCACGCGCCAATAGGCCAAAGACCAGGGGGAAATGTTTTCGACCCTAAATTTTGATGTTTAGATACTCTTTCGGAAGTTTTTCTTGGGTAGAAGCAATAACGACCTCAAAACCGTTTTATCGGCCATCTCAAACTCATCGCATCAAAGTTCCAAAACATTTCAACCATCTTGAAGAGGGCCACACATCATGTGGATTCTTCTTTATCATTTGGAGCTCAAAAAGAATCATTTGAAAAAGTGGAAGAAGAGGATATTTACTATTGCATGACATATACTACCTGGTGCGATCATACCAGTACTAATGCACCGGATCTCATCAGAACTCCCAGTTAAGCGTGCTTGAAAAGAGTAGTACTCGGATGGGTGACCTTCTAGGAATTTCTCGTGTTGCACCCTTTTTTATTCACTAGCTTTTTATTTATCCATCATAAAACATTGTATTTTCGAAATGGCATAAGTTTCACACCGCAATGATTTACACAACCGATGATACCATTTCGGAAAGCTCTCTCAAAGTCTTTGACGCACCTATAAGTTGTAGACTGGTTGGAAATGTTTTTGACCCTAAATTGTGATGTTTGGATACTCTTTCAGACGTTGCTCTAGGGTTGGAGCAATCACGACCTCGAAACCGTTTTATAGGCAATCTCAAACTCATCGCATCGAAGATCCAAAATGTTTCAACCATCTAGACGAGGCCCACACATTGTGTGTATTCTTTTTTATCACATGAAGCTCAAAAAGAAACATTGAAAAATTGGATGAAGAGGATATTTTCTATTGCATGACATATACTATTGGGTGCGACCATACCAGCACTAATGCACTGGATCCTATCAAAACTCCATAGTTTAGCGTGTTTAGACTAGAGTCGTACTTGGATGGGTGACCTCCTGGGAATTCCTTGTGTTGCAGCCCTTTTGTTATTAACTAGCTTTTTATTTGTCTATCGCAAAACATTGTATTTTCGAAATGGCATAAGTCTCACATCGCGATGAACTACACAGCCGACAATACCATTTCGAAAAGCACTCTGAAAGATCTTTGACGCGCCAATAGGTCCAAGACAGATTGGAAATGTTTTCGACCCATAATTTTGATAATTAGATACTCTTCCGGACATTTTTCTTGGGCTGAAACAATCACGACCTCGAAACCATTTTATCGGCCATCTCAAACTCATCGCATCGACGATCCAAAACGTTTCAACCATCTAGACGAGGTCCACACATTGTGTAGATTCTTTTTTATCACGTGGAGCACAAAAAGAAACATTGAAAAAGTTGATGAAGAGGATATTTATGATTGCATGACATGTACTACGGGGTGCGATCATACCAGCAGTTATGCACCGGATCCCATCAGAAATTTGCAGTCAAGAGTGCTTAGGCAAGAGTAGTACTGGGATGGGTGACCTCCTGTGAATTCCTCGTGTTGCAACCATTTTTTTATTCACTCGCTTTTTATTTGTCTATTGCAAAACAATGTATTTTCGAAATGCCATTTGTTTCACACCGCGATGAACTACACAGCTGACAATACCATTTTGGAAAGCTTCCTGAAAGTTCTTTGACCCGCCAATTGGTCGACGACTGATTGGAAATATTTTTTCCCCAAATTTAGAGTTTTAGATTCTCTTTGAAGGTTTTTCTCGGGCAGAAGCATTCAAGGCCTCAAAACCGTTTTATAGGGCATCTCAAACTCATCGCATTGACGATTCAAAATGTTTAAACCACCTATACGTGGGCCACACATCGTGTGGATGCTTCTTTATCACTTGGAGCCCAAAAAGAAACATTGAAAAAGTGTATGAAGAGGATATTTATGATTGATGACATGTAATAGCGGGTGCAATCATACCAGCACTAATGCACCGGATCACATCAAAACTTCACAATCAAGCGTGCTTGGGTAAGATTAGTACTGGGATGGGTGACCTCCTCTCAATTCCTCGTGTTGCAGACCTTTTTTTATTCACTCGCTTTTTATTTGTCTATCGCAAAACATTGTATTTTCCAAATGCCATAGGTTTCACACCGCGATGAACTACACAACCGACAATACCATTTCGGAAAGCTCTCTCAAAGATCTTTGACGCGCTAATTGGTCAAAGACCGATTGGAAAATTTTTTGAAACTAAATTTTGATGTTTACATACTCTCTCGGACGTTTTTCTCGGGCAGAAGCAATCACGACCTCGAAACCATTTTTTATTGTCCATCTAAAACTCATCGCATTGACGATTCAAAACATTTCAACCATCTAGATGAGGCCCACACATCAAGTGGATTCTTGTTTATCAATTGGAGCTCAAAAAGAAACATTGAAAAAGTGGATGAAGAAGATATTTATGATTGCATGACATGTACTACCGGGTGCAATCATACCAGCACTAATGCACTGGATCCCATCACAACTTCGTAGTCAAGCGTGCTTGGACAAGATTAGTACTGGGGTGGGTGCCCTCCTCTAAATTCTTTGTGTTGCAGCCCTTTTTTGATTCACTCGCTTTTTATTTGTCTATCGCAAAACATTGTATTTTCAAAATGCCATAAGTTTCACACCCCGATAAACTACACAGCCGACAATTCCATTTCAGAAATCTCTCTCAAAGATCTTTGACGCGCCAATAGGTCGACGACCAATTGGAAATGATTTCGACCCCAAATTTTGATGTTTAGATACTTTTTTAGACGTTTTTCTTGGGCAAAATCAATCACGACCTCGAAATCCTTTTATCGGCTATCTCAAACTCATCGCATCAAAGATCCAAAATGTTTCAACCATCTGGACGAGGCCCACACATCCTGTGGATTCTTCTTTATCACATGGAGCTGGAAAAGTAACATTGAAAAAGTGGATGAAGAGGATATTTACTATTGCATGACATGTACTACCAGGTACGATCATACAATCACTAGTGCACCGAATCCCATCAGAACTCCGCAACAAAGCGTGCTTGGTCAGAGTAGTACTGGGATGGGTGATCTCCTGGGAAGTCCTCGTGTTGCACCCATTTTTTATTCACTCGCTTTTATTTATCTATTGCAAAACATTGTATTTCCGAAATACCATAAGTTTTAAACCGCGATGAACTACACATCGGACAATACCATTTCGGAAATCTCTCTCAAAGATCTGTCAGGCGCCAATAGGCCAAAGACCAATGGGAAATGTTTTTGACGCCAAATTTTGATGTTTAGATACTCTTTTGGACGTTTTCCTTGTGTAGAAGCAATCACGACATCGAAACCATTTTATCGGGCATCTCAAACTCATCGCATCGAAGATCCAAACGTTTCAACCATCTAGACGAGGCCCACACAACGTGTGGATTCTTCTTTATCACGTGTAGCTCAAAAGTAAACATTGAAAAAGTAGATGAAGAGGATATTTACTATTGCATGACATATATTACCGGGTGCGATCACACCAGCAGTAATGCACCGGATCCTATCAGAACTCTGCAGTTAAGCGTGCTTAGGTGAGAGTAGTACTTGGATGGGTGACCTCTTGGGAATTCCTCGTGTTGCACCCCTTTTTTATTCACTTGCTTGTTATTTGTCTATCGCAAAACATTGTATTTTCGAATTCCATAAGTTTCACACTGCGGTTGATACGAGCATGGAAAGCACACAAAAGGAGAAGCTCATGGCTAGGAATGAACCAGTGGAACATGAAGAAGCTGTGCACTACCTGCTGGACCATTAACCCGAGCCAAGGCCAAGAAACTCAAAAAGACAATCCGCAGCATGCTTAACAAGGAGAATGCACAACAAATTCACTTGAGCTTGAATGGAGAAGTGCCTAAAAGCACTCTAATTTTAGTACAAGCTCAAGACAACATACAAATGGGTATATGATCCATTTGTACTCTTTTTCCCTTATCCAAGTTTTCTCCCATTGGGTTTTCTTGGTAAGGTTTTTAATGAGACAAATGAATCACATTACAACCAGCCCAATTTGTTGTTTAAAATCAAAAGGAGTTCAATTCAAAATGATCAAAATTGGCGTCATCAAAGGGGGGGGGGGAAGTGTCTACACTCATAGTCAAAATAAGAGTTAATGAAGTCAAGGTCTTTGGTCAAGGTCTTTGGTCAAGGGGAAGAAGTAATTGTAACCAATTTAATGTTGTAGGCTCCTCATATTACGCCTCAAGTATAAATAGGGGCTTTCAGTTGTAAACTTGATCATTCAACTGAGAGTCAAGCTTCAGTGCTCAGTGTCTATCTAAGTCTACCAATTTAATGTTGTAGGCTCCTCATATTACGCCTTCTTACATTATAAATAGGGGATTTCAGTTATAAACTTGATCATTCAACTTTTCAAATAAACACAACTTCTTTTCTTAAGTTTGAGAGTGATTCTCTTCTTAATCTGATTGTTGGTGTGTAATATCCTTCAGTCAACATTTAGTAGCTTTAGTGTGTCATATCTAAGCTACTATCTTAGAAAAATCAGTATTCTTTCCGCAGCTACTTTGTGACCCTTCAATCCCCAACATTTGAACAGATTGAATTTTGATTCATTCTGTTGCAAAGCCTATCTCAACCGCATCCAGAAGTGCATTCCTTGGGAGGTTTGCATCAGCGGTGAACTTCACAACCGACAATACCATTTTCGAAAACTCTCTTGAAGATCTTTGACGCGCCATTAGGTCAACAACCGATTGGAAATGTTTTTGACCCTAAATTCTGATGTTTATATACTCTTTCATATGTTTTTCTCGGGCATATGCAATCACGACCTCGAAACTATTTTATCGACCATCTCAAACTCATCTCATCAACGATCCAAAACGTTTCAACCATCTAGACGAGGCCCACACATCCTGTGGATTATTGTTTATCAATTGGAGCTCAAAAAGAAACATTGAAAAAGTGGATGAAGAAGATATTTATGATTGCATGACATGTACTACCGGGTGCAATCATACCAGCACTAATGCACTGGATCCCATCACAACTTCGTAGTCAAGCGTGCTTGGACAAGATTAGTACTGGGGTGGGTGCCCTCCTCTAAATTCTTTGTGTTGCAGCCCTTTCTTGATTCACTCGCTTATTATTTGTCTATCGCAAAACATTGTATTTTCGAAATGCCATAAGTTTCACACCCCGATAAACTACACAGCCGACAATTCCATTTCAGAAATCTCTCTCAAAGATCTTTGACGCGCCAATAGGTCGACGACCAATTGGAAATGATTTCGACCCCAAATTTTGATGTTTAGATACTTTTTTAGACGTTTTTCTTTGGCAAAATCAATCACGACCTCGAAATCCTTTTATCGGCTATCTCAAACTCATCGCATCAAAGATCCAAAATGTTTCAACCATCTGGACGAGGCCCACACATCCTGTGGATTCTTCTTTATCACATGGAGCTGGAAAAGTAACATTGAAAAAGTGGATGAAGAGGATATTTACTATTGCATGACATGTACTACCAGGTACGATCATACAATCACTAGTGCACCGAATCCCATCAGAACTCCGCAACTAAGCGTGCTTGGTCAGAGTAGTACTGGGATGGGTGATCTCCTGGGAAGTCCTCGTGTTGCACCCATTTTTTATTCACTCGCTTTTATTTATCTATTGCAAAACATTGTATTTTCGAAATACCATAAGTTTTAAACCGCGATGAACTACACATCGGACAATACCATTTCGGAAAGCTCTCTCAAAGATCTGTCAGGCGCCAATAGGCCAAAGACCAATGGGAAATGTTTTTGACGCCAAATTTTGATGTTTAGATACTCTTTTGGACGTTTTCCTTGTGTAGAAGCAATCACGACATCGAAACCATTTTATCGGGCATCTCAAACTCATCGCATCGAAGATCCAAACGTTTCAACCATCTAGACGAGGCCCACACAACGTGTGGATTCTTCTTTATCACGTGGAGCTCAAAAGTAAACATTGAAAAAGTAGATGAAGAGGATATTTACTATTGCATGACATATATTACCGGGTGCGATCACACCAGCAGTAATGCACCGGATCCTATCAGAACTCTGCAGTTAAGCGTGCTTAGGTGAGAGTAGTACTTGGATGGGTGACCTCTTGGGAATTCCTCGTGTTGCACCCCTTTTTTATTCACTTGCTTGTTATTTGTCTATCGCAAAACATTGTATTTTCGAATTCCATAAGTTTCACACTGCGGTTGATACGAGCATGGAAAGCACACAAAAGGAGAAGCTCATGGCTAGGAATGAACCAGTGGAACATGAAGAAGCTGTGCACTACCTGCTCATGGCTAGGAATGAACCAGTGGAACATGAAGAAGCTCTTGCACTACCAGCTGGACCATTAACCCGAGCCAAGGCCAAGAAACTCAAAGAGGCAATCAGCTGCATGCTCAACAAGGAGAATGCACAACAAATTCACTTGAGCTTGAATGGAGAAGTGCCTAAAAGCACTCTAATTTTAGTACAAGCTCAAGACAACATACAAATGGGTATATGATCCATTTGTACTCTTTTTCCCTTATCCAAGTTTTCTCCCATTGGGTTTTCTTGGTAAGGTTTTTAATGAGACAAATGAATCACATTACAACCAGCCCAATTTGTTGTTTAAAATCAAAAGGAGTTCAATTAAAAATGCTCAAAATTGGCGTCATCAAAGGGGGGGGGGGGAAGTGTCTACATTCATAGTCAAAATAAGAGTTAATGAAGTCAAGGTCTTTGCTCAAGGTCTTTGGTGAAGTCTTCCCTTGTAATTGTAACCAATTTAATGTTGTAGGCTCCTCATATTACGCCTTCTTACATTATAAATAGGGGATTTCAGTTATAAACTTGATCATTCAACTTTTCAAATAAACACAACTTCTTTTCTTAAGTTTGAGAGTGATTCTCTTCTTAATCTGATTGTTGGTGTGTAATATCCTTCAGTCAACATTTAGTAGCTTTAGTGTGTCATATCTAAGCTACTATCTTAGAAAAATCAGTATTCTTTCCGCAGCTACTTTGTGACCCTTCAATCCCCAACATTTGAACAGATTGAATTTTGATTCATTCGGTTGCAAAGCCTATCTCAACCGCATCCAGAAGTGCATTCCTTGGGAGGTTCGCATCAGCGGTGAACTTCACAACCGACAATACCATTTTCGAAAACTCTCTTGAAGATCTTTGACGCGCCATTAGGTCAACAACCGATTGGAAATGTTTTTGACCCTAAATTCTGATGTTTATATACTCTTTCATATGTTTTTCTCGGGCATATGCAATCACGACCTCGAAACTATTTTATCGACCATCTCAAACTCATCTCATCAACGATCCAAAACGTTTCAACCATCTAGACGAGGCCCACACATCCTGTGGATTATTTTTTATCACGTGGAGTTCAAAAAGAAACATTGAAGAAGTGGATGAAGAGGATATTTTTGATTATGCATGACATGTACTACCGAGTGCAATTATACCAGCACTAATGCACCGGATCCCACCAGAACTCTGCAGTTAAGCGTGCTTGGGCGAGAGTAGTACTTGGATAGGTGACCTCTTGGGAAGTACTCGTGTTCCACTCCTTTTTTTATTCATTCGCTTTTTTATTTGTGTATCGCAAAATATTGTATATTTGAAATGCCATAGGTTTCACACTGTGATGAACTACACACCCGACAATACCATTTTGGAAAGCTCTCTCAAAGATCTTTGACGCACCAATAGGTCAAAGACCGATTGGAAATATTTTTGACCCCAAATTTTGATGCTTAGATACTCTTTCGGATGTTTTTCTCGGGCATAAGCAATCACAACCTCAAAACCGTTTTATTGGCCATCTCAAACTCATTGCATCGACGATCCAAAACATTTCAACCATCTAGACGAGGCCCACACATTGTGTGGATTCTTCTTTATCACGTGGAGCTCAAGAAGAAACATTGCAAAAGTGGATGAAGAGGATATTTACGATTGCATGACATGTACTAACGGGTGCGAACATAGCAGAACTATAGCACCGGATCCCATAAGAATTCTGCAGTTAAGCGTGCTTGGGCGAGAGTAGTACTGGGATGAATGACCTCCTAAGAAGTCCTCGTGTTACGCACCTTTTTTAATTCACTCGCTTTTTATTTGCCTATCGCAAAACATTGAATTTTCCAAATGCCATAGGTTTCACACCGCGATGAACTACACAGCTGACAATACCATTTCGGAAAATTCTCTCAAAGATTTTTGACGGGCCAATTGGTCGACGACCGATTGGAAATGTTTTTAAGCCTAAATTTTGATGTTTAGATACTCTTTCAAACGATTTTCTCGGGCAGAAGCAATCACGACAATAAAACCATTTTATTAGCCATCCAAAACTCATCGTATTTATGATCCAAAATGTTTCAACCATCTGGACAAGGCCCACACATCAAGTGGATTCTTCTTTATCACTTGGAGCTCAAATAGAAACATTGAAAAAGTGGATAAATAGGATATTTACGATTGCATGACATCTACTACCGTGTGCAATCATACTAGCACTAATGCACCGGGTCCCATCATAACTTCGCAGCCAAGCGTGCTTGGGCGAGATTAGTACAGGGATGGGTGACCTCCTTTGAATTCCTGGTGTTACACCCCTTTTTTATTCACTCGCTTTTTATTTTTCTATCGCAAAACAATGTATTTTCGAAATGCTATAGGTCTCACACCGCGATGAACTACACAGCCAACAATACCATTTTGGAAAGCTCTCTCAAAGATCTTTGACGCGCCAATTGATCGACGAGCGATTGGAAATGTTTTTGACCCTCAATTTTGATGTGTAGATACTCTTTTGGACATTTTTCTCGGGCATAAGCAATCACGACCTCGAAACCGTTTTATCGGCAATCTAAAACTCATCACATTTACGATTCAAAACGTTTCAACCATCTAGACGAGGCCCACACATCTCGTGGATTCTTCTTTATCACGTGGAGCTCAAGAAAAAACATTGCAAAAGTGGATGAAGAGGATATTTACTATTGCATGACATGTACTAGCGGGTGCGATCATACTAGAACTAATGCACCGGATCCCATAAGAATTCTGCAGTTAAGCGTGCTTGGGCGAGAATAGTATTCGGATGAATGACTTCCTAGAAAGTCCTTGTGTTGCTCACCTTTTTTTGTTCAGTCTCTTTTTATTTTTTTATCGCAAAACATTGTATTTTTGAAATACCATAAGTTTCACAACGTGATGAACTACACAGCCGACAATACCATTTCGGAAAGTTCTCTCAAATAGATCTTTGACGCGCCAATAGGTCAACGACCGATTGGAAATGTTTTTACCCAAAATTTTGATGTTTAGATATTCTTTCGGTCATTTTCTCAAGCAAAAGTAAACAGAACCTCAAAACTGTTTTATCCGCCATCTCAAACTAATCGCATTGACGATTCAAAACGTTTCTACCATCTAGATGATGCCCACACATCGTGTGGATTATTCTTTATCATTTGGAGTTCAAAAAGAAACATTGAAAAAGTGGATGAAGAGGATATTTACTATTCCATGACTACCAGGTGTGATCATACTAGCACTAATGTACCGGATACCATCAGAACTCCACAGTTAAGCGTGCTTGGGCGAGAGTAGTACTTGGATGGGTGATTTCCAGGGAAATCCTCGTGTTGCACCGCATTTTTTATTCTCTCACGTTTTAATTGTCTATAAAAAATATTTAATTTTCGAAGTGCCATAGGTATCACACCGCGATGAACTACATATTCAACAATACCATTTCCGAAAGCTCTCTCAAAGTTCTTTGACGCACCAATTGGTCAAAGACCGATTGGAAAATTTTTCGACCCCAAATTTTGATGTTTCGATTCTCTTTTGTATGTTTTTCTCGGGTAGAAGCAATCTTGACCTGAAAACCGTTTTATAGGCCATCTCTAACTCATCGCATCGATGATCCAAAACATTTCAACCATCTCAACGAACCCCACACATCGTGTGGATTCTTTTTTATTACGTGGAGCTCAAGAAAAAACATTGAAAAAGTGGATGAAGAGGATATTTATGATTGCATGACATGTACTAGCGGGTGCGATCATACCAGCACTAATGCACTGGATCCAAGCAGAAGTCTACCGTTACGTGTGCTTGGGCGAGAGTAGTTCTTGGATGGGTGACCTCCTAGGAAGTTCTCATGTTGCACCCTTTTTTTTATTCACTCGCTTTTTATTTGTCTATTACAAAACATTGTATTTTCGAAATTTCATAGGCTTCACACCGTGATGAAATACACAGCCGACAATACCATTTCGGAAAGCTCTCTCAAAGATCTTTGATAAACCAATTGGTCTTCGACCAATTGAAAATGTTTTTGACCCTAAATTTTGATGTACAGATACTCTTCCGGATGTTTTTCTCGGGCAGAAGCAATCACGACCTCAAAACCGTTTTATGGGCCATCTAAAACTCATTGCATTAACGATCCAAAACGTTTCAACCATCTAGATAAGGCACACACATCGTGTGGATTTTTCTTTGTCACTTGGAGCTCAAAAAGAAATATTGGAAAAGTGGATGAAGGGGATATTTAGGATTGTAAGACATGTACTACCGGACGCAATCATACCAGCACTAATGCACCGGATCCCATCAGAACTTCGCAGTTAGGCGTGGTTGGGCGAGAGTAGTACTGGGATGGGTGACCTCCTGTGAATTCCTCGTGTTGCACCCCATTTTTATAAACTTGCTTTTTATTTGTCTATTTCAAAACAATGTATTTTTGAAATGCCACAGGTTTCACACCACGATGAACTACACAACCGACAATACCATTTCGGAAAGCTCCCTCAAAGATCTTTGACATGCCAATTGGTCCACGAATGATTGGAAATATTTTTACCCCAAATTTAGATGATTAGATATTCTTTTAAACGTTTTTCTCGGGCACAAGCAATCACGGCCTCGAAACCATTTTATCGGCCATATCAATCTCATCGCATTGACGATTCAAAACGTTTTAACCACCTATACGAGCCCCACACATCGTTTGGATGCTTCTTTATCACTTGGAGCTCAAAAAGAAACATTGAAAAAGTGGATGAAAAGGATATTTACGATTGCATGACATGTACTACCAGGTGCGATCATACCAGCACTAATGCACCGGATCCCATCAAAACGACGCAATCAAGCGTGCTTGGGTGAGAATAGTGCTGGGATGGGTGACCTCCTTGGAAGTTTTTGTGTTGCACCCCTTTTTTATTGACTCGCTTTTTATTTCTCTATCGCAAAACATCGTATTTTCCAAATGCCATAGGTTGCACACCGCAATGAACTACACAACCGACACTACCATTTCGGAAAGCTCTCTCAAAGGTATTTGACACACCAATAGGTCGAAGACCGATTCGAAATATTTTTTACCCCAAATTTTGATGTTTAGATACTCTTTCGGATGTTTTTCTCGGGCAGAAGCAATCATGTCCTCAAAACCGTTTTATCGGCCATCTCAAACTGATCGCATTTACGATCCAAAATGTTTTAACTACATATACGAGGCCCACACATCGTGTGAATGCTTCTTTATTACTTGGATCTCAAAAAGAAACATTGAAAAAGTGTATGAAGAGGATATTTACGATTGCATGACATGTAATATTGAAAAAGTGTATGAAGAGGATATTTCCAAAAGTTTTTGACCCAAAATTTTGATGTTTAGATACTCTTTCATACGTTTTTCTCAAGCTGAAGCAATCACAACCTCGAAGCCGTTTTATCGACCATCTCAATCTCATCGAATCGATGATCCAAAACGTTTAAGCCATCTAGACTAGGCCCACACATCGTGTTGATTCTTCTTTATCACATCGATCTCAAAAAGAAGCATTGAAAAAGTTGATGAAGAGGATTTTATGATTAAATGCTGCTTGAGTAAAGGCTTATAAATGAAGCATACTGCATGGCATCATATAGTTTGGGATAGATTGCATTACTTTGAGTTTTTTCTAACTCTTTCAGTCTCAAATGTTGTCACAATATGGAAAATTATGGTAGCTTAACGTGGGCGTTGTATTCATGTAATCTTGAGCTCTAAAAAAAAACTAAAACACAATTTAGTGTGGACATGTCAAGTTGATCAGCTAGTTAAAATGATCATTCTAAACTGATCATTGCAGCTGCTTGAGTAAAGGCTTATAAAGTAAGAATAATGCATGACGTCACACATTTGGGGATATATTGGATTACGTGGAGGATTTGTCGTTGGAATTTCGTGCTCAAATTTTGTCACGATATAGAAAATTGAGTTAGGTTAACGTAGGCGTTGGATTCATGTCATTCTAAACTTTAAATCAAAAGTTACAGACGATTTAGTGTGGACATGTCAAATTGATCGGTGAGTCAAAATCATCAATCAAAAATCATCATTGGTGCTCCATGAATAAAGGCTTATAAATGAAGCATAATGCATGGCATCACACAATTTCGGATAAATTGGATTACTTTGAAGCTTTGTTTAGCTCTTTCAGTCTCAAATGTTGTCACAAATGGAAAATTGAGCTAGCTGAACGTGGGCCTTGGATTCATGTGACCTTGAGCTCTAAGTAAAAAGTAAAAGACGATTTAATGTGCACATGTCAAGTTGATCATCTAGTTAAAATGATTATTCTAAGCTGATCAATGTTTCTCCTTGAGTAAAGGCTGATAAATGAAGCATAATGAACATCACGCATTTTGAGATATATTAGATTACTTGGAGGATTTGTCTTAGCTATTTCATTCTTTAACTTTATCACAATATATAAAATTGAGCTAGCTTAACGTAGGCCTTGGATTCGTGTCCATCGGAATTGTAAACAAAAAGTTATGGACGATTTAGTTTGGACATGCCAAATTGATTGGCCAGTTAAAATGATCATTCTAAACTGATCATTGGTGCTTTTTCGTTGAATGCTTATAAATGGAGCATAATGAATGGCATCTCAAAGTTTGGGATTCATTGGATTACTGGGAGGCTTTGTCATATCTCTTTCAGTTGAAATGTTGTCGCAATATGGAAAGTTGAGCTAGCTTAACATGGGTGTTGGATTCATTTCATTTTGATCTCTAAATAAAAAGTGAACGACGATTTAGTGGAGACATGTCAAGTTGATCAGCTAGTTAAAATGATTATTCTAAACTAATCATTGGTGCTCCTTGGGTAAAGGGTTATAAATGAAGCATAATGCATGACATCACGCATTTTGGGATAGATTGGATTACTTGGAAACTTTTTCGTATCTATTTTGGTCTTAAATTTTGTCACGATATAGAAAATTGAGATAGCTTAATGTTGGCATTGGATATGTGTCATTCCCAACTCTAAATCAAAACTTACGTACTATTTAGTGTGGACATTTGAAATTGATCGGCTATTTAAAATGATCATTCTAAAATGATCATTAGTGCCACTTGAGTAAAGCTTATAAATGAATCATAATGCATGGCATCATGCAATTTGGGATAGATTGCAATACTTTGATGTTTTTTCTAGCTCTTTCAGTCTGAAATGTTGTAACAATATGCAAAATTGAGCTTGCTTAACGTGGGCATTGAATTCATGTCACCTTGAGCTGTAAATAAAAATTGGAAGACGATTTACTGTCGACATGTAAAGTTGATCAGCTAGTAAAAATGATCATTGGTGCTCATTGAGTAAAGGCTCATAAATAATGCATAATGCATGACATCACGCATTTTGGGATAGATTAGATTACTTGGAGGCTTCTTCATAACTATTTCGGTCTAAAATTTTTTCACAATATAGAAAATTGAGCTAGTTTAACGTGGGCATTGGATTCGTGTAATTCGGAACTTTAAATCAAATGTTAGGGACAATTTAGTGTGGACATGTCAAATTTATCGGCCAGTTAAAATGATCATTTTAATCTAATCATTGATGCTCTTTGAATAAAGGCTTATAATGAAGCTTAATGCATGATATCACGTAGTTTGAGATAGACTGTATAACTTTGAGGATTTGTCTAGCTCTTTTAGTTTCAAATGTTGTCACAATATGGAAAGTTGAGCTAGCTTAACGTGGGCGTCGGATTTATTTCATTTTGAGCTCTAAATAAAAAGTGAAAGACGATTTCTTGCACACATGTCAAGTTGATCAAATAATTAAAGTGAATATTCTAAACTGATCATTGGTGCTCCTTGAGTTAAGGCTTATAAATGAAGCATAATGCATGGCATCACACATTTTGGGATATATTGGATTATTTGGAAGCTTTGTCGTAGCTTTTTTGGTATTAAATTTTGTCACAATATAGAAAATTGAGCTAGCTTAACGTGGGCATTGGATTCTTTTCATTCTGACTCTGAATAAAAAGTTACGGACAATTTAGTGTGGACATGTGAAACTTATCGGCCAGTTAAAATGATCATTCTAAACTGATCATTGGTGCCCCTTGAGCAAAGGCTTATAAATGAAGCATAATCCATGACATCACGTATTTCGGGATAGATTGGATTACTTGAAGTCTTTGTCATAGCTATTTCAGTCTTTAATATTGTCACAATACATAAAATTGAGCTAGCTTAATGTGGGCGTTGGATTCATGTAATTCTGAATTCTAAATCAAAAGTTACATATGATTTAGTGTGGACATGTCAAAATTGATCGGGCAGTTAAAATGATCATTCTATACTGATATTTGGTGCTCCTTCCATAAAGGCTTTTAAATGGAGCATAATGCATGGAATCCCGAAGTTTGGGATACATTCCATTACTGCGAGGCTTTGTCATAGCTCTTCCAATTGAAATGTTGTCACAATATGGAAAGTTGAGCTATCCTAATGTGGGCGTCGAATTCATTTCATTTCGGTCTATCCAAATAAAAAGTGAAAGACGATTTAGTGCACACATGTCAAGTTGATCAGCTAGTTAAGATGACTATTCTAAACTGATCATAGGTGCTCCTTGAGTAAAGGCTTATAAATGAAACATACTGCATAGTATCACACATTTTGGGATAGACCAGGATAATCGATTCTCATATGTTATTCAGACTCCCACGTCTCTTCTTCAATTCCGTCTCTTTCCCAACGAACACACACTGATTTAACATGCTTCCCTTGCATATCGACTGTTCGTTGTCTAGTGATTTTTACCGGTTTACTAAGAATTGTCAAGTTTTCTTCCAAATCCTCTGGTGGTTGCTGCATAATGAGTTGGGGTTCTTTGAGAAATTTTTGGATGACTGATACATGAAACACATCATGAAATGCTGCTAACTCCTTTGGTAATCCCAATCTATATGCAACTGTCCCAATCCTTTTAGTAATTGGATAAAGCCCCATAAAACGTGGTTTGAGATTTCCCAACTTCTTCTTCTTATTTTATCCTCTGAATACTCTCATTTTCAAATACACCTCGTCTCCCACTCTGAACTCCAATTTTCTTCTCTCTATATCATTGTAACTCTTTTGGCGATCATGAGCCTCCTTTAGTCTAGCACGAAGAGTTTCCACTTGATCCACTTGATCCACTGTCTCTTGAACCAACTCAGGTTCCAAGACTCTACGCTTTCCCACTTCTTTCCAGCAAAGTGGTGTCCGACAAGGTCGCCCATACAAAGCCTCATATGGTGACATTTTCATGCTACTATGATATTGTTCTACGCAAACTCAGCTAACGGTAAATATCTCTCCCAACGACCTCCCCAATGCAACATACACGCTCGCAACATATCCTCAAGGGTTTGAATTGTTCTTTCTGACTTTCCATCTCTCTATGGGTGATATGCGGTACTCAGATGCACTTTCGTCCCAAGTGCCTTTTGGAATGCATGCCAAAATATTGAAGTGAATTTTGGGTTTCTGTCTGAAACAATGCTCACTAGAACCCCATGCAGCCTACCAACCACTTCCAAATATACTCTTGCTAAGTGGTCCACATTGTCTGTCTTCTTAATCGCAAAGAAATGAGCTGACTTCGTAAGTCGATCAACAATTACCCAAATCGTCTCCAATTTACTAACTGTCTTTGGTAGCGCTGTCACAAAATCCATAGTGATCATATCCCATTTCCATTCAGGCAACCGTAGACTTTGCAATAATCCACCAGGTACTCTACGTTATGCTCTTTACTAGTTGGCATGTAGAGCACTTCACAACCCATTCCGCACTATCCTGTTTTATACCGTTCCAATGATGATAACGTTTTAGATCTCGATATAGCTTTGTCGCCCCTGGATGGATTGAAAAACGTCACTGGTGTGCATGCGATAAGATGTCATCCTTTAATTCCTTAACATTGGGAACACATACCCGATTCTTATACAAGTAGGTTCCATTGTCTGCGGTATGGTATCCTTCCACATTATTATCCACAGCTTTTCTTAGGGCATTGTCTACCTTTTGAGTCTCACATATTTTCCAAAGTAAGTCTGCCCGGTTTATGGCTTCCAATCCTATGGCATCTTTGGTAACCGTAGTAGCACACAAGCTTAATTTTCCCAAGAAAGCCACTAACTCCTCTGCTTCGTGTTCCCTTGATATGTCATTTCTCATTCTACTTAATGCATCTGCTACCATTTTAGCCTTTCCAGGTTGGTATGCGATTTCCATGTCATAATCTGCTAGTAGCTCCATCCATCTTCTCTATCTCAGATTAAGATCTGGTTGCATAAATATATATTTTAGATTCTTTTGGATAGTAAAAACTTGGACTTTTTCCCCATATAAATACGCACGCCAATTTTTTAAAGGAAAAACAAATGGTGCTAATTCTAAATCATGGATGGGATAATTTATCTCATGTTTCCTCAACTGTCTAGACGCATAGGCAATTACTCGTTCTTCCTGCATTGGTAGACAATCCAATCCTGACCCTGATGCATAAGTGTATACCAAATATGGTACCCCAGTCCTTGGTAAAATCAATATTGGTGTCTTAGTCAAATGCCCTTTCAACCTTTGAAAGCTCTCTGCGCACTCTTTGGTCCAATTAAATTTCACATCCTTTCTCGTAAATTGAGTCATAGGCTTAGCTATACTTGCAAATCCTTCAACAAATTTTCAATTGTGACCCACTAGGCCAAGAAAACTACGGACCTCTGTTGCGTTTTTGGGTGTTGGCCATCCCATAATCATTGCAATTTTTTTCCGGATCCACTGATACTCCAGCTTCCAACACAACGTGACCTAGAAAGCCAATCTTCCTTTGCCAGAAACTACATTTACTCAACTTAGCATGCAACTTGTATTCACGCAACTTTTTTGGTACTACCCTTAAGTGCTCCATATGTTCATCCCGACTCTTAGAATAAATTAGGATGTCATCAATGAACACAATAACAAATTTTTCTAAATACTTCCGAAACACGTTGTTCATGAGCTTCACAAAAGCCGCTGGTGCATTAGTCAAACCAAATGGCATAACCACAAATTCGTAATGACCATAGCGTGTCCGGAAAGCTGTCTTCCTTATATCCTTTTCAGCAATCGTAATCAGGTGCTACCCTGACATTAGATCGATCTTAGAGAACCATGAAGCTCCTTCTAATTGGTCCAATAGCTCATCGAGGTAATGGGTACTTATTTTTGATGGTCACGTTATTCAATCCACGATAGTCAATGCAAAGTCTAAACCTTCCATCTTTCTTTTTCACAAACAACACAGGTGCTCCCCATGGCGAACTACTAGGTCTTATAAATCCTTTACTTGTTAAGTCTTCTAATTGCTTCTTTAGCTCAGCCATTTCTGCAGGGGCTAACCAGTAAGGTCGCTTAGACACGGGAGTGGTCCCAGGCTCCAAATCGATGGTAAAATCATCACCTCGTGATGGTGGAACCCCCTTTAACGGTTCAAATACATCCTCATATGTTGCTGCTACTGGGATACCGCTTAGCTCAACTTCTTCTTATTTTCTTTCAATCGTGATTGTTGCCAAGTAAGCCTCATTCCCTCTATTGATAAGCCTCATTCCCGCTTAGCAAAGGTAATGCGTGCACGTCGACAATCCAACATGACTTGATGGCGTGTAAGCCAATCCATACCCAATATTACTTCATAACCTTTTAACTTCATCTCTATAAGGTCTCCAAGTAATTTCACTCCTTCCAAGATTACAGGAACCTCCTTGTAAGTCCCTAGTGATTCTACCTCTTCTGCCCCCGCTGTTTCAATCCTTCTTGCCTTCCTGGAAAACCCTCCTTTAAAACCCCATCACTTTTCGAATTCAGGACTAACAAAACTATGTGTGGCTCCAGAGTCAAATAAGGTATGAGCGATCGCTTCTCCGACCGAAATCGAGCGTACATGGTTTATCTTTCTAAGAAACAGTACCAAAGAAGTATACAAAACCAAAATAATCCCCCTGCATTTAAGTAAAAATAACAGGCAAAGGTTCTAAACATACCTGGGATCGGTTCGGCGCCCTCCTCGACATCTACGGCAAACACCCGAGGTTCCACAGCTTGTCTCTTTGGGGGTGGTGGTGGCATACGCACCCTCACCCTATCTCTGTTACCTAGCTTCCTCGTAGGACAGTTCCTTCAGATGTGTCCTGGTAGCTTACAATTGTAACATAGATCATCTCCACTTGGACAATGCATCTTGGTATTTCCGGTCTGACCGCACCTGAAACAAGTGAGCACTCCTCTAACCTGCATCGGGCCCATATTCTGATTATATGTGGTACGTCTCTGCGGCTCCACTAATTTTCCCACCCTTGCTTGGGCTGCTTTTGCTTGCTTGGTTTCTGCCTCAATGCCTTGTTCCACTACGGATGCGGTTTCCAATAAATCGACCATGTTATTGTATTTCCGCACCATGCAACGATTTTTCACCTCTAGCCTTAAACCTCTTTGAAATTTTAGAATCATGTCATATTTGCTTGTTCATCTTCCTGCGAACCTCCTGAGTCGACGAAACTCTAGATCACACTCTCGAACTGACTTAGCCCATTAGCCAAGGTCGGCAAACAATCTGACCATTTGGTCTAAAGCCTCTTGTGGAAAGTACTTCCGTGCAAATTCCTCCTTAAAGTCATGCCAGCTCACAAAATGGTATGCATGCGTGCTAGCGACCACACTATCCTACCAAACCTGCGCTTCGTCCCTTAGGTACTGAACCGCCAACTGATTCCTAAATTCAATCGGACACATGATTGTCTCATAGTTACTCTCTAACATATTCATCCAGTTGTCTGCTGCAATTGGATAGATCCCTTGACTAAACATCTCCATGTTCAAATTTCTTAACATCTTCAAAGCATCCCAATATGTGGGTCCCTGGTCCCGTATGGGTACCCTTCGCATTAGAGGAGACGGCGGTGGGTACTGAGGTGCCACAAACTCTTGAACAGGAGGTTTGGGTGTAGCGAACTCCGAAGCTGCTTGTTCAGGCACTGCAACTCGTGGTATCTGATTTGCTACAGGAATTTGCTGCAACAAAGGCGCTAACACCTCATGCATACTTTGCATCATAGCTGCACTGAGTTCCGCATAATCCACCACGGGTGCAACAACAGCTGGTTGCTGAACTAGAGCAACACCTTCCTGCTCAAGCAGTTGGTCACTATGGTTGCGCTCATGATCTCCACTACGCCAACCAGTCCTACAATTAACTCTACTTGGCGGCATACTGTCCAAATAAACACCCAATTCACACAATCATTCCAATAGTATTATAAATCAACGAAAATTAATTGAATTCACGACAATTATTCTGAGTGGTGCTCCCCCATTGAGTATATATATATATATATATTCTTTTTTAAAACACTTTTTCTTCTAAAAACTTAGAATAACGCTCTCCGGACCAGAACTAGAGTAGCAACCTCGATTTGATACCAAAATTGTAACACCCGTCTCCAAAATACATGACATGTGTCATCATCTCGTATTTAACTTATAATTCATTTGAAATCTCATTTAATATATAAAGTACAAGTAATAATTCTTTTTATTAAAATAACTCTCGACAAAACAAAGTATAAAATTATTAAAAATAAACCTAAAACAATAACTTTAAAAAAAATCAACAATACTCATGATTCAAAATAAAATAAATTAATAATATTTAAAAATTTCCAAAACGTATCACCACCCCGAGTCATTGCATCACTATTTCTCGAACTCACCTGCATCCAAAAGAAGGCATGAGTAACATAATTACTTAGTGAAACGATCACGCCTACCCACATATTCTCATTATACAAGTGTGTATCTAATCTTGGTAATTACTTTATTTCGGGACGAAAACTAGCACAATTGATTCTACTAAAAGTCGAGTAATGCTACCAAGATATATCCATTTAAACGATGCTTGCGTAAGTCACAACCACTCTCCTCATCCCTAACCACGTTTTTTTAAGGATTCGGAACCCCCAAAGCCACATTGGCTTTCCACCATGGCCATGTCGGCCTATTTGCTCACGTCGAGCTCCCGTCGCATCGATGGTTGTTTCCGGCCTGCTAGCCATTATTGAACTATGACTCAACACCGCTGTTATCGTAGCCCAACACCCATCAACGTAGTTGAACCAACTAACGTTGCTCACATCCACCATATCCACGTTACATGAATATCACACTCGACAGAAATTTATTCCCACATTAATAAATCAACCATCATACTTGATTAGACTAAATTTTTAATATTTCTCTAATAATTATATTAATTTATTTCAATTAATTAATTGATTATGGTTCATTTTACTATACCATAATCAAACATAAATAATTCAGTATAGCACATAACAATTTATCTTTCTAAATAATTAAGTCAACATAATAAACTCCCTTAAAATAATAAATTAACCTAATATTTCTACTCTCTTCCTACACCACACGCGTACACCACCACATTTCTATTCATCTTTTTAATATTTATTTATTTATTATTTGTAGGATATTCTGTAGCTCTTTCAGTCTCAAATGTTGTAAAAATATGGAAAATTGAGCTCCCTTGACATGGGCGTTGGACTCAGGTCATTACTAGCTCTAAATTAAAAGTTAAAGACAATTTAGTGTTGTCAAGTCACGTTGATCAGGTAGTTAAAATGATTATTCTAAACTTATCATTGGTGCTTCTTGAGTAAAGGTTTATAAATGAAGCATAATGAATAGCATCACGCAATTTTGGAAAATTGGATTACTTAAGAGCTTTTTCGTAACTCTTTCACTCACAAATGTTGTCACAATATAGAAAATTGTGCTAGCTTAATATGGTCATTGCATTCATGTCATTCTGAACTCTAAATCAAAGGTTACGAACGATTTAGTGCGGCCATGTAAAGTTGATCGGCTAGTTAAAATGATCATTCCAAACTGATCACTGGGCCTCCTTGAGTAAAGGCTTACAAATGACGCATAATGCATGGTATCACCCAGTTTTGGATACATTGGATTACTGGGAGGCTTTTTAGTAGCTCTTTCAATCACAAATGCTGTCACAATATGGACAATTAAGCTCGGCTGACGTGGACATTGGACTCATGTCATTACAAGCTCTAAATTAAAAGCTAAAGACGATTTAGTTCAACATGTCAATTTGATCAGCTAGTTAAAATGATCATTCTAAGCTGATCATTGGTGCTCCTTGAGTAAAGGCTTATAAATGAAACATAATTCATGGCATCACACAGTTTGGGATAGATTAGATTACTTGGAAGCTTTGTCGTAGCTATTTTGGACTTAAATTTTGTCACACTATAGAAAATTAAACTAGCATAACATGGGCGTTGGATTTTGTGTGATTTTGAACTCTAAATCTAAAGTTACATACCATTTGTGTAGATATGTCAAGTAGATCGGCAAGTTTAAATGAATATTGTAAATTGATCATTGGTGCTCCTGGATTAAAGGCTTATAAATAAAGCATAATGCATGGCATCACACAGTTTGGGACACATTGGATTACTTGGAGGCTTTTGCGTAGCTTATTCAGTCTCAAATCTTGCCACAATATAGAAAATTGAGCATGCTTAACGGGGGCATTGGATTCGTGTCATTCTGAACTTTAAGTCAAAAGTTACGAATGATTTATGGCGGACATATCAAATTGATCGGCCAGTTAAAAATGATCAATCTAAACTGATCATTGGTGCTCCTTGAGTAAAGGGAAAATGAAGCATAATGCATGGCATCACGCAATTTGGGATACATTGGATTTCTTAGAGGCTTTTTCGTTGCTTTTTCATTCTCAAATATTGTCACAATATGGAAAATTGAGCTAGCTTAATGTGGGCGTTAGACTCATGTTCTTTTAAGCTCTAAATCAAAGGTTAAAGATGGTTTACTATGGTCATGTCGAGTTGATCAGCTAGTTAAAATTAGATTTCTAAACTGATCATTAGTGCTCCTTGAGTAAAGACTAATAACTGAAATATAATGCGTAGCACCACATAGTTTGGGAAAACTATATTACTTGGACTCTTTTTCATTGCTATTTCGGTCTTAGGTTTTGTCACAACATTGAAAATGAAGCAAGCTTAACGTGCGTGTTGGATTCGTGTCATTTTGAACTCTAAATCAACAATTACTGACGATTTAGTGCGGACATGTCAAGTTGATCGGCCAGTTCAAATGATCATTCTAGACAGATCCTTGGTGTTCCTTGAGTAAAGGCTTATAAATGATGCATAATGTATGGCATCACGCAGTTTTGGATACATTGGATTACTTGGGGCCTTTGTCGTTGCTCTTTTAGTCTCAAATGTTGTCACAATATAGAAAATTTAGCTAAATGAACATGGGAGTTGGATTTGTATCCTTTTGAACTTTAAATAAGAAATTATAGACAATTTAGTGTGAACATTTCAAGTTGATCGGCCAGTTAAAATGATCATTCTAAACTGATCATTGGTGTTCCTTGAGTAAAGGCTTACAAATGAAGCATAGTGCATGGCGTCACGCAGTTTGGGAAACATTGGATTATTTGCAGGCTTTTTCGTAGCTCTTTCAGTATCAAATGTTGTCACAATATTGCAAATTGAACTAGCTTAATGTGGGCATTGGACTCATGTCATTATGAGCTCTAATTCAAAAGTTAAAGACGATTTAGTGCGGATATGTCAAGTTGATCAGCGAGTGAAAATGATCATTCTAAACTGGTCTTTGGTGCTCCTTGAGTAAAGGCTTATAAATGAAGCATAATGCATATCATCACGTAGTTTGGGATAGATTGGATTACTTAGAGGCTTTGTAGTAGCTATTTCAGTTTTAAATATTGTCACAATATAAAAATTGAACTAGCTTAACCTGAGAGTTATATCTGTGTCATTTTGAATTCTAAATGAAAAATTACAGACGATTTAGTGCGAATATGTCAAATTCATCGGCATGTGTAAATGATCATTCTATATTGATCATTGTTGCTCATTAAGTAAAGGATTATAAATGAAGCATAATGTATAACATCACATAGTTTGGGATACATTAGATTACGTGGAGGCTTTGTCGATGCTCTTTCAGTCTCATATGTTATCATAAATAGAAAATTGAACTAGTTTAATGTGTGCGTTAGATTCGTGTCATTTTGAACGCTAAATCAAAAGTTATAGACGATTTAGTGCAAACATGTCAAGCCTATCGGCCAGTTAAAATTATCATTCTGAAGTGATCATTGGTGATCATTGAGTAAATGATTATAAATGAAGCATAACGCCTAGCATCACGCAGTTTGGGAAAAATTGGATTACTTGGGGGCTTTGAAATAGCGCTTTCAGTCTCAAATGTTGTCACAATCTGAAAAATTGAGCTAGCTTAACGTGGGTGTTGGACTCATGTCATTTTGAGCTCTAAATCAAAAGTTCGACATGATTTACTGCAGACATATCAAGTTGATCAGCTAGTTAAAATGATCATTCTAAACTAAACATTAGTGCTCCTTGAGTAAAGGCTTATAAATGAAGCTAATGCATTGCATCAAGAAGTTTGGGATAGATTGGATAATTTGTAGGCCTTTACGTAGCTATTTTGATGTTAAATTATATCATAATATCGAAAATTGAGCTAGCTTAACGTGGGCGTTGGATTCTTGTCATTCTGAACTCTAAATCAAAAGTTATGAACGATTTAGTGCAAACATGTCAAGTTGATCGCCAAGTTCAAATGATAATTCTAAACTGATCATTGGTGCTCCTTGAGTAAAGGCTTATAAATGAAGCCTAATGCATGGCATCACACAATTTGGGATATATTGGATTACTTGGAGGCTTTGTCGTAGCTCTTTCAGTCTCAAATGTTGTCACAATATAGAAAATTGTGCTAGATTAACGTGGGCGTTGGATTCGTGTCCATTTGAACTCTAAATCAGAAGCTACAGACAATTTAGTGCGAACATTTCAAGTTAATCGGCCAGTTAAAAGATCATTCTAAACTGATCATTGGTGCTCATTGAGTAAAGGCTTACAAATGAAACATAATGCATGGCATCACGCAGCTTGGGATTGATTGGACTACTTGGAGGCTTTACCGTAGCTATTTCGATTTTAAATTTTGTCACAATATAGAAATTTGAGCAAGCTTAACTTGAGCGTTATATTTGTGTCATTTTAAATTCTAATTCAAAAGTTACAAATGATTTAGTGCGAATATGTCAAGTTGATCGGTCAGTGTAAATGATCATTTTAAACTGATCATTGCTGTTCATTGAGTAAATGCTTATAAATGAAGCATAATGAATGGCATCATGCAATTTGGGATACATTGGATTAGTCGGAGGCTTTGTTGTTGCTCTTTCAGACGCATATGTTGTCATAATATAGAAAATTGAGCTAGGTTAACATGGGCGTTAGATTCATGAAATCAAAAGTTCCGGACGATTTAATGTAGACATGTCAACATGATCGGCTAGTTAAAATGATCATTCTATACTGATAATTGGTGCTCCTGGAGTAAATACTTATAAATGAAGCATAACACATGACATCACGTAGTTTGGGGTACATTGGATTACTTGGAGGCCTTGAGTAGCTCTTTCAGTATCAAACATTGTCACAATCTCGAAAATTGAGCTAGTTTAACGTGGGCATTGAAATCATGTCATTTGAGCTCTAAATAAAAAATTCAAGACGATTTAGTGCCGACATATCAAGTTTATCAGCTAGTTAAAATGATCATTTTAAACTGATCATTGGTGCTCCTTGAGTAAAAGCTTATAAATGAAGCATAATGCCTAGCATCACACAGCTTGGGATATATTGGATTACTTGGAGGCTTTCTCATAGCTATTTCGGTTTAAATTTTGTCACAAATATAGAAAATGGAGGGCGTTGGATTCGTGTGATTTTGAACTCTAAATCAAATCTTACGAAAGATTCAGTGCGTACATGTCAAGTTGATCTGACAGTTAAAATGATCATTGAAAACTAATCATTGGTGCTCCTGGAGTAAAGGCTTATAAATGAAGCATAATGCATGACATCACGCAGTATGGGATACATTGGATTACTTGGAGGATTTGTAGCTCTTTCAGTACTACATGTTGTCATAATACAGACAACTGAGCTAGCTTAATGTGGGTGTTGGATTTGTGTCATTTCGAACGCTAAATAAACATTTACGGACCATTTAGTGCATACATGTGAAGTTGATCGGCCAGTTAAAAAGATCATTATAACTGATCATTGGTGCTCCTTGAGGAAACACTTATAAATGAAGTATACTGCATGCAATCACGTAGTTTGGGATACATTGATTACTTGTAGGCTCTGTCGTAGCTCTTTCAGTCACAAATGTTGTCACAATATAGAAAATTGACCTTGCTTAACGTGGGCGTTGGATTCGTGTCATTTTGAATTCTAAATAAAAAGTTATAGACAATTTAGTGCGGACATGTCAAGTTGATCGTCTAGTTAAAATGATCGTTCTAAAATGATCATTGGTGCTCCTTGAGTAAAGGCTTATAAATGAAGCATAATGCATGACATCACGTAGTTTGAGATACATTGGATTATATGTAGGCTTTATAGTAGCTCTATCAGTCTTAAATGTTATCACAATATAGGAAATTGAGTTAGGTTAACGTGGACGTTGAATTCGTGTCATTTTGAACGCTAAATAAAAAATTTACTGACGATTTAGTGTGTACATGTGAAGTTCATCGACCAATTTAAAAGATCATTCTAAACTGATCATTGGTGCTCCTTAAGGAAAAGCTTATAAATGAAGTATATTGCATGGCATCACGCAGTTTTGGGATACATTGGATTACTTGGAGGCTTTTTAGTAGCCGTTTTAGTCCCAAATGCTGTCACAATATAGAAATTTGGTCTTGCCTAACGTGGGCGTTGGATTCATGTCATTTTGAACTCTAAATAAAAAGTTATGGACGATTTAGTGCGGACATGTCAAGTTCATCGGCCAGTTAAAATGATCATTTTAAACTGATCATTGGTGCTCCTTGAGTAAAGGCTTATAAATGAAGCATAATGCATGGTATCACGCAGTTTGGGATACATTGGATTACTTGAGAGTCATATTTTTTCAGTCTCAAATGTTGTCACAATATAAAAAATTGAGCTAGCTTAACGTGAGACTTGGATTCGTGTCATTCTTAACTTTAAGTAAAAATTTACAGACGATTTAGTGCGGACGTGTCAAGTTTATCAAAAAGTTCAAATGATCAAACTAAGTTATCATTGGTGCTCCTTGAGGAAAGGCTCATAAATGAAGCATAATGCTTGGCATCACGCACTTTAGGATAGATTGGATTACTTGAAGGCATTCTAGTAACTAATTCGGTCTTAAATTTTGTCACAATATAGAAAATTGAGCTAGCTTAACGTGGAAGTTGGATTCGTGTCATTTTTTGAATTCTAAATCAAAACTTACAAACGATCTAGTGCAGATATGTCATGTTGATCGGCCAATTAAAATGATCATTCTAAATTGATCATTCCTGCTCATTGAGTAAAGGCTTATAAATGAAGTATAATGCATGACATCACGAAATTCAGAATACATTGGATTATTGGAGACTTTGTCGTGGCTCTTGCAGTCTCAAACGTTGTCACAATATAGAAAATTAATATACCTAAACATGGGCGTTTGATTCGTATCATTCTGAACTCTAAATTAAAATCGGCCTATTAAAATGGTCATCCTAAAGTGATCATTGGTGCTACTTGAGTAAATACTTATAAATGAAGCATAACGCATGGCATCACGCAGTTTGGGATACATTGGATTACTTGGAGGCTTTGTAGTATCTCTTTCAGTCTCAAATGTTGTTAGAATGTGGAAAATATAGCTAGTTTAACGTGAGCGTTGGACTCATGTCATTTCGAGCTCGTGATCGAAAGGCAGAGATGATTTAGTACGGACATATCAAGTTGATCAGCTAGTTAAAATGATCATTCTAAACTTATCATTGGTGCTCCTTGACTAAAGGCTTATAAATGAACCATTATTCCTCCACTACAAGAAAACATCAAATTTGCGACCACGCACATGGTCACAAAGTAGTTGCAAAACAGGAGTTTGCGACTACTTTGCGACCACGTAAAGTAGTCGCAAATTCTTAGTCGCAAATATAAGTAGTCGCAAATCAGTGCGACCACGGTAATAGTGGTTCAATTTGCGACTGATTTGCGACCAATCGTTGGTGACTATGTTTGCGACTACTTTTCGACTGAAATTCAGTAACAAATTTTGCCACTATTTTGCCACTACTTATGTGGTTGCAAAACCCATACTCACAAATCAATCACAAAGTTTTGTAACTGATTTGAGACTACAAGAACCATTGTAGTCCCAAATCAGTCGTAAATCAGTAACAAAATTTTGTGACTGATTTGCGACTGTAGATGTTCATAATTTTGTGACTGATTTGTGACTACAAATTATACGTAGTCGCAAATCAGTGGCAAATAATTGCAACTGATTATAAAATATTCAAAAAAAATTATGTAGTCGCAAATCGATCCCAAAAAATTGAGACTGATTTGGGACTGATTTACGACTACAACATAATTAGATTTAAAAAAACTAATAATGAATTAAATTATTTTGAAATTAAAATAAAAAATTTTAGTTTTAATTTCTGAATGTTTTAATTAATTATTATTGTTGAAAACTTTAAATTATTATTAATATTATTTATTAACTAATAATAAATATAATATATAATATTAAATATAAAGTTTTTTTAAATTAATTATTTTGTAAGCAATAATATTATTTAAATTATAATTAAAATATTAATTAATTATTTTATGAAAAAAAAATTAAAAATTAAAAATAGAAATTTTATAAATTAAAATTCAATTTACAAAAAAACAATAAAACTAATTCTCCGGCGGCAGAAATTGAAAATCCGATGGCGAGAATGGGGTCGGAGCCGTCGACGGCTCCCCTGGGCAATTATTATCCTGCATAAAGGAGGCAAATGTGGGATCCGTCTGTCGAAAATACCCGAGGAGCATCTCCAAGTTGGAGATCTTCTTTTGGTTTTCTTTATGCTCTTCTTGCATCTTCTGATTTGCTTCCAAAATCTGCGCATTTTGTTGTACAATAAGCGCGTTTTGTTCTACATTACGCATGTTGATTGTGTTTTGTTCTTCGATTTTGTGCTGCGTGGCTAGAAGTTGGTCTTGAAGCATAACGTATTTGGCGGTAGTGGATTGCAACCCAGTACACCTACCCGACCCGTGGACGCGGTTCAGGCTACCGAGTTCGTAAAGATGGCCTCGATCATACGCAACGGAAGACTACAAAATAATGAAAATAAAAATAAAATATTAAATCAAATAAATAGAATAAATATAAATAATTTTATAGAAATAAAAAAATTTTACCTGAATGAAGATCTTATTCTTCTCTTCTGGAGTCAACTCAATTGGATGGAAAGTACCGTAAGACGTTTCTGTTGGATCGACCTCCACGATCGCCATCATCTTTTGGATGTTACGTTCGTATGCTTTATAGATTTGTTTTACTTTCAAATCTACATACGAACCATCCGGTATAGTGTGAGTCTTTATAAAGACCTCACCTATTGATACAGATCGTCCCAAATTATTTTCCTACACATATATTGAAATATATTTTAATTAAATAATATTAAAAATTTTAATTAAATTTAAATAATTGAAATTACTTACCATTTCCTGCTGGATCTGGATGTAGGATTTTTGGCCCGACAAATGCTTGTGCAGACCAAGGCCGTCCCGAGAGGAGTTGCGATTATTAGAGGATTTACTACTCCTCTTGTTAGACGTTTCTGTTCCCCAATAGTATGTCATCATTTTGAACAGACTCGGGGAAATCCATCGGGGACGTTTGTCGGTTATACGAACCATGTTCACCATCCCTTTCATCCGTCTTACACATATGGTATCTAACTCTTTTCGTACCACCGGGGTAATTATAGAATCCCAGATGTACGATGGATTTGAATTAAATAATAAAATATTAATAAGTATTATTTAAATTTTATAAAATAAATAAAATTTAAAAAGCAAAAATTACTTACCACAAACTCGATGAAATATTTTTCCGGCCTTTTTGCAGGTACGACCGTCCAACTATAGTAGGGGCCATCAAATTTATTTTTTTAAATTTTTAGAATTTGACGGGTAATAGCCCCTTTATCGCGATCATTCCTAATATTTTTATTATATAAAATTTTTAGATTTCATATTTATAATAATAAATTTATAATAATTATTTATAAAGAAAAAATTAAAAAGAAAAAAATTTTGAGATTCAGCAACAAATCTAGGATGTAGATTTAGAAAATTTTTCCACTCTACAGCATAAGATGGATGACTCATTTATCCGTCTTCTGCTTCATGCTTTGCGTGCCACCTCATTGCCTCTGCGGTTTTCTCGCTTTGATACATTCTTTTAAGTCTATCCCATATAGGTAAATACCACATACGACTAAAACGTATTCTCGTCCTGCCCTCGCTTGGCTTATATTGGGGGGAATCGCAAAATTTGTATTTTTCTCATTTCTCATCTTCTTTACAGAAGATCATACAATTGTGAACACACACGTCAATTGTATAAAACGGGAAGCCTAAATTTTGCATCAATTTTTCGGTTTCATAATATGAACCCGTTGCCTGATTCTATTCGGGCAAATATTCTGTAAACAGCTCCTCCCAAGAATCCATACATTTTTCTGGTATATTAAAATCAGACTTAATGTTCATGAACCGAGCAGCTAAAGATAACTGTGAATGCCATTCATGACAACCATCATTCAATGGATTTTTTTGCAGCTTCTAACATGTTGTAAAAATTTTGCGCTCCTTCATTAGGCCATTCTTCATCATTGTTATATTCTTCTTCGTTTGGATTATAGTATTGATCATCAGTCGTTGTCTCACGAAATGCATCCGTCACCATTTCAACATATCTATTACCGGATGTACCAACTGTTTCATCACTAGTACTACCACGCGTACCTCCCTGATTTCTTTGAACATCACCCCGACTAGACATTCAGCTCTTCTCCATGTTTATAGCAAATATAATAATTTGGCATAAATCCTCGACTATATAGATGACTCCATATTTTCCGTCCCGGAATAAATTTATCGTTTTTGCAATTAATACAAGGACAGAAAAACTTACCTGCACTACTTTGAGCTATTGGTTGACTACTTGCAAAATTCATGAATTGCTCCATACCTTGTGCAAATTCCGCCGATATATTTCTTGTTTGATTATCAATCCTTTTGTACATCCAATCTCTCGAATTATTATAATTTCCCCACATGTTTGAAGATTTTTTTCCCTTCGATTCTAGAAATGAAAGAATGAGATGGGGAATATATATACAACATTTTGCCACTACTTTGCCACTACTTTGCCACTGCTTTGCCACTACTTTGCGACTACAGTAGTGTAGTCACCTAAATATCGTTATACCTAACACGCACATGTTTTTTTATGTTGGCACTTTGCCACCACTTTGTGACAGAAGAACCACTCCAAAATGTAGTCGCAAATTGGTCGCATTTTTAGCGACCAATATGCCACTAACATGTGGTTTTTCCACATGTAGTCGCTAATCAGTCGCTATTTTGCGACTGATTAGCGACTGCATAGAGGAATCACAAAACAGTCGTATTTCGGTCTCTAAATGGTTGTGTATTGCGACCAATATGCGACTACAGGTTTTGGTCACACTTTTGCCACCACTTTGCGACTACATCTCCGTAGTCGCAAAGTGGTCGCAAAATCGTGGCAAATGTGGTCGCAAATTTTGCGACTACATATCTGGTTGCAAAATGCAGTGGCATTTTGGCACTTTTCTTGTATTGCATCTCGTGCACCCAAACTGCTACCATATACCAACCCACTGTTAAAGATTGATTTACTCATTGATCGAACCCCAGGACATTGGAATGCAGATATAATTAATGATTTGATTAAACAAGAAGATCATCACCTTATCTATAAAATCTATCTTACTCCTGAATCAAGTTAAAGATTATTGGTATTGGAAATTATCTAACAATGGAGTATATTTTGTTAAGTCTTGCTACTATCATGCGATTAATGTAAATGATAACGGGTCTGTTGGTATTCAACCTAATTTGGCAAATCATCAGGATCTCACAAAGTGTATTTGGGCTCTGAAAATTCCACCCAAGATACAACATTTTTCGTTGTGATTGTTGTCTCGAGTTTTACGTTTAAAATCACATTTAAAGCATCAACATATTCTCTCAGACAATCAGTGCACATGGTTTCGAAGAAACAGAACTACACACATTCTTTCTATGTCATTATTCTCAAATGATGTGGAGAAAAATAGGTATTCTAACTACTACCATTTGTAGTCCATCTATTCATGACAATGTCAGATATTTAATAGCAAGTTATAATCAGTTTAATTACGATTCGCCACAGAAGTCTATTCCTTTCTTTGTCATGTAGCGCTTATGGAAAGTCATGAATGATCTTACTTTCAACAAGAAGGACTTAATCAGTGGATTCCCTGTTACAAAGAAGCCACGACGATGCTCTGGAATCGATAAATAAAAAGTTCAAGATAGAGGAAAATTGACTATCAACGACATTTAACTCTGCCCTTACAAAATGGAAATCACCACATCCAGAATTGTTAAATGTAACTACGATGCTGCTCATCGGAATGGCAGTTGTTTTTCAGGTTTAGGATGGATTGTACGCGATAATAGCAGCTTTTTAATTAAGGCAGGAAGGGGAAAGTTTTATGGACTTTATACTGTAATTGAAGAGGAATTTACTGCACTTATCTAGGCCTTACAATGCACGTGGTCTCTGGGATTCAGCGCCAACGTTAAGCTAGCTATATTTTCTATATTGTAATAAAATTGAACATCGAAATAGCTGCGAAAAAGCTTCCAAGTAATCCATTCTATCGCAAAATACGTGATGCCATGCATTACGATTCATTTATAAGCCTTTACTTAAGTTGCACAAATGATCAGTTTAGAATGATCATTTTAACTGGCTGATCAACTTGACATGTCCGCAGTAAATCGTCCGTAACTTTTTATTTAGAGCTGAAAAGGACACAATCCAACACCCACATTAGGCAAGCTCAATTTTCCATATTGTGACAACATTTGATACCGAAAGAGCTACAAAAAAGTGTCCAAGTAATCCCATGTAACCCAAACTATGTGATGTCATGCAATATTCTTCATTTATAAGCCTTTACTTAAGGATCACCATTGATTAGTTTGGAATGATCATTTTAATTGGCCGTCAATATAGAATGATCACATTAACTGGCTAATCAATTTGACATGTCTTCACTAAATCGTCCGTAATTTTTGATTTAGAATTCAGAGTGACAAGAATCCAACGCCCACGTTAATCTAGCTGAATTATCCATATTGTGACAACATTTGAGACTGAAAGAGTTACGAAAAAGCCTCCAAGTAATCCAATGTATCCCAAACTGTAGGATGCCATGCATTATGATTAATTTGTAAGCCTTTAGTGAAGTAGCACCAATGATCAGTTTAGAATGATCATTTTAACTGGCTGAAGAACTTGACATGTACGCACTAAATCTTGCGTAACTTTTTATTTGGAGCTCAAAAAGACACGAATCTAACACCCACGTGAAGCAAGCTCAATTTTCTATATTGTGACAAAAATTAAGACAGAAATAGCTAGGACAAAGCCTCCAAGTTATCCAATCTATTCCAAAGTTTGTGATGCCATCCATTATGCTTTATTTATAAGCCTTTACGCAAGTAGCACCAATAATAAGTTTAGAATGATGTTTTTAGTAGCTGGTCAACTTGACATGTTCGCACTAAATCGTTTTTAACTTTTGATTTAGAGCTCAAAATGACATGAGTCCAACGCCCATGTTAAGGTAGCTCAATTTTCCATATTTTGACAACATTTGAGACTAAAAGTGTTAGGAAAAAGCCTCCAAGTAATCTAATGTATCCCATGCCGCTCCATGCATTATGCTTCATTTATAAGGTTTTACTTAAGGATCACCGATGACCAGTTTAGAATGATCATTTTAACTGGACAATCAACTTGACATGTCCGCACTAATTTGCCCATAACTTTTGATTTAGAGTTCAGAATGACAGGAATCAACCATCCCCGTTAAGCTAGCTCAATTTTCTATATTGTGACAACATTTGAGACTGCAAGAGCTACGACAAAGTCTCCAACTAATACAATGTATCCCAAGCTCCGTGATGTCATGGATTTTGATTCATTTATAATCCTTTACTCAAGGAGCACCAACGATCAGTTTAGAATGATCATTTTAGTATGCCGATCAACTTAACATGTCTGCACTAAATCGTCCGTAAATTTTGATTTCGAGTTCAGAATGACACGAATTTAACACCCAAGTTCAGGTAGCTCAATTTTTTATATTGTGACAACATTTGGGACTGAAAGAGCTAAGAAAAAGGTTCCAAGTAATCCAATGTATCCCAAACTGCGTGATGCACAACATTATACTTTTTCGTAGCTCTTTTAGTCTCAAATGTTGTCACAATATGGAGCTAGCTTAACGTAGCCTTTGGAATCATGTCCTTTTTAGCTCTAAATCAAAACTAAAAGACAATTTAATGCGGACTTGTCAAGTTGATCAGCTAGATAAAATGATCATTCTAAATTGTTCATTGGTGCTCATTGAGTAAAGGCGTATAAATGAAGCACAGAATGCATAGCATCACGCAGTTTGAGATAGGTTTGATTACTTGGATGCTTTGTAGTAGCTATTTTCATCTTAAATTTTGTCACAAGAAAGTTGAGCGAGTTTAACACGGGTGTTGGATTCGTGACATTTTGAACTCTTAATCAAAAGGTACAGACGATTTAGTTCGGTGTCAATTTGATCGGCTAGTTAAAATTATCATTCTAAACTGATCATCGGTGCTCCTTGATTAAAGGCTTATAAATGTAGCATAATGTATGGCATCACGTAGATTGGGATACATTAGATTACTTGGAGCTTTTGTCATAGCTTTTTCAGTCTCAAATGTTGTCACAATATGGAAAATTGAGCTAGGTCAACGTGGGCTTTGGATTCATGTAATTTTGAGCTTTAAACAAAAGTTAAAGATGATTTAGTGTGGACTTGTCAAGTTGATCAGCTAGTTCACTGATAATTGGTGCTCCTTGAGTAAATGCTTATAAATGAAGAATTATGCATGGCATCATGCAATTTGAGATAGATTGGATTACTTGTAGGCTTTTTCATAGCTATTTCGATGTTATATTTTGTCACAATATAGAAAATTGAGCTAGCTTAACATGGGCGTTGGATTCGTATCATTCTGAACTCTAAATCAAAAGTTACAGACGATTTAATACGGACATGTCAAGTTGATCGGCCAGTTAAAATTATCATTCTAAACTGATCATCGGTGCTTCTTGATTAAATGCTTATAATTAAAGCATAATGCATGGCGTCACATAGTTTTCTATACATTGGATTACTAGGATGCTTTGTCGTTGCTCTTTCAGTCTCAAATGTTTTCATAATATGGAAAATTGAGCTAGCTTAACGTGGGTGTTGGATACATGTCATTTTGAACTCTAACTCAAAATTTAAAGACGATTAAATGCGGACATGTCAAGTTGATCAGCTAGTTAAAATGATCATTCTAAATTGTTCATTGGTTCTCATTAAGTAAAGGCGTCTAAATGAAGCACATAATGCATAGCATCCCGCAGTGTTGGATAGATTGGCTTACTAGGAGTCTTTGTCGTAGTTATTTCAATTTAAATTTTGTCACAAGAAAGTTGGGCGAGTTTAGCGTGGGTGTTGGATTCATGTCATTTTGAACTCTAAATCAAAAGATACAAACGATTTAGTGCGGACATGTCAATTTGATCGGCTAGTTAAAATTATCATTCTAAACTGATCATCGGTGCTCCTTGATTAAAGGCTTATAAATGAAGCATAATGTATGACATCACGTAGATTGGGATACATTGGATTACTTGGAACTTTTGTCATAGCTTTTTCAGTATCAAATGTTGTCATAATATGAAACATTGAGCTAGCGTAACCTGGGCTTTGGATTCATGTCATTTTGAGCTTTAAATCAAAATTTAAAGATGATTTAGTGCGGACTTGTCAAGTTGATCAGCTAGTTAAACTTATAATTGGTGCTCCCTGAGTAAATGCTTATAAATGAAGCATTATGCATGGCATCACACAATTTGAGATAGATTGGATTACTTGTAGGCTTTGGCATAGCTATTTCGATGTTATATTTTGTCACCATATAGAAAATTGAGCTAACTTAATGTGGGCGTTGGATTTTTATCATTCTGAACTCTAAATCAAAAGTTACGCACGATTTAATGCGGACATGTCAAGTTGATCGGCCAGTTAAAATTATCATTTTAAATTGATCATTGGTGCTCCTTGATTAAAGGCTTATAATTGAATCATAATGCATGGCGTCACGTAGTTTTCTATACATTGGATTACTAGTAGGCTTTGTCGGTACTCTTTCAGTCTCAAATGTTTTCACAATATGGAAAATTCACCTAGCTTAACGTGGGTGTTGGATACATGCCATTTTGAGCTCTAAATCAAATGTTAAAGACATTAAATGCGGACATGTCAAGTTGATCAGCTAGTTAATATGATCATTCTAAACTGTTCATTGGTTCTCATTGAATAAAGGCGTATAAATAAAAACACATAATGCATAGCATCACACAGTATGGGATAGAATGTATTACTTGTAGGCTTTGTCGTATGAATATTTTAATCTTAAATTTTGTCACACGACAGTTGAGCGAGTTTAACGTGGGTGTTGGATTCGTGTCATTTTGAACTGTAAATCAAAAGTGACAAACAATTTAATGCGGACATGTCATGTTTATCGGCTAGTTAAAATTATCATTCTAACTGATCATTGGAGCTCCTTGATTAAAGGCTTATAAATGAAGCATAATGCATGGCATCACGTAGATTGGGATACATTGGATTACTTGGAGGTTTTGTCGTATCTATTTCAGTCTCAAATGTTTTCAAAATATGGAAAATTGAGCTAGCTTAACGAGGGCGTTGGATTCATTTTATTTTGAGCTCTAAATCAAAAGTTAGAGACGATTTAGTGCGGAAATTTCAAGTTGATCAGCTAACTAAACTGATCATTTTAAACTGATCATTGGTGCGCCTTGAGTAAAGGCGTATAAATGAAGCATAATGCATGGCATCACGCAGTTTAAGATAAATTGGATTACTTAGAGGCTTTCTCATAGCTATTTTGGTCTTAAATTTTGCCACAATAAAGAAAATTGAGCTAGCTTAACTTGGGCATTGGACCCTTGTCATTTTGAATTCTAAATAAAAAATTACGTACCATTTAGTGTGGACATATCACGATTACCAGACATTTAAAATTATCTTTCCAAACTGATCATTGGTGCTCATTGAGCAAATGTTTGCAAATGAAGCATAATGCATGGTATCACGCTCTTTGTGATGGACTGGATTAATTAAAAATTTTGTCTTAGCTATTTTGGCCTTAAATTTTGCAACAATGTTGAAAATTGAGCTAGCTTAACGTTGGCGTTGGATTCATGTCATTCTGAACTCTGAATCAAAAGCTAAAGACGATTTAGTGCACACATGTCATGTATATCGGCCAGTTAAACTGATAATTCTAAACTGATCACCGGTGCTCATTGGCAAAAAGTTTACAAATGAAACATAATGCATGCCATCGCCCAGTTTAGGATAGATTTTGGATTACTTTGAGGCTTTTTACTTTGAGGATATTTCAAACTAAAATTTTGTCACAATATAATATATAGCTAGCTTAACGTGGGCGTTGGATTTGTGTCATTCTTAACTCTAAATCAAAAGTTACAAACAATTTAGTGCGGATATGTCAAGTTGATCGGCAAGTTAAAATGATCACTCTAAACTGATCACTGGTGCTCCTTGAGTAAAGGCTTATAAATGAAGCATAATGCATGGCATCAAGCAATTTAGGATTGATTGGATTATTTTGAGGCTTTGTCATAGCTATTTCGGTCTCAAAGTTTGTCACAATATAGAAAATTGAGCTACCTTAACGTGGGCGTTGGATTCGTGTCATTATGAACTGTTAATCAAAACTTAAAGACGATTTATTGCGGACATGTCAAGTTGATGGGCCAGTAAAATTGATCATTCTAAACTGATCATTGGTGCTCATTGAGTAGAGGCTTATAAATGAAGCATAATGCATGACATCATGCAGTTTGGGATAAACTGGATTACTTTGACGCTTTTTTATAGCTATTTCGGTCTTAAAATTTGTCACAATATGGAAAAATTGAGCTAGCTTACTGTGGGCGTTTGATTCATGTCAATATGAGCTCAAAATCAATAGTTAAAGACAATTTAGTGCGAACATGTCAAGTTCATCAACTAGTTCAAATGATCATTCTAAACTGATGATCCTTGAGTAAACGCGTATAAACGAAGCATAATGCATGGTATCACGCAGTTTGTGATATATTCGATCACTTGGAGGCTTTGTCCTAGCTATTTCGGTTTTAAATTTTATCACCATATAGAAAATTGAACTAGCTTTACTTGGGTGGGTGGTGGACTCATGTCATTTTGATCTCTAAATAAGAAGTTAAAGATTATTTAGTGCGGACATGTCAAGTTGATCAACTAGTTAAAATGTTAATTCTAAACCGATCATTGGCGCTCATTGAGTAAAGGTGTATAAATGAATCATAATGCATTGCATCACGTATTTTGGGATAGATTGGATTACATGGAGGCTTTTTCATAGCTATTTCGATCCTAAATTTTGGCACAATATTGAAAATTGAGCTACCTTAACGTGGGCATTGGATTCGTGTCATTTTGAGCTCTAAATCAAAAGTTATAGACGATTTAGTGTGGACATGTCAAATTGATCAACTAGTTAAAATGATCATTCTAAAGTGATCATTGGTGCTCCTTGAGTAAAGGTTTATAAATGAAGCATAATGCATGGCATCACGCAGTTTATATACATTGCATTACTTGGAGGGCTTTGTCCTAGCTTTTATATCTCAAATGTTGTCACAATATGGAAAATTGAGCTAGTTTATTGTGGGCATTGGACTCATATCATTTTGAGCTATAAATCAGAAGTTAAAAACGATTTAGTGCGACATGTCAAGTTAATCAGCTAGTTAAAATGATCACTCTCAACTGATTATTGGTGCGCATTGAGTAAAGGCGTATAAAAGAATCATAATGCATAGCATTACATAGTTTTGTATAGATTGGATTATATGGAGGCTTTTTCATAGCTATTGAGATCCTAAATTTTTGCACAATATAGAAAATTGAGCTAGGTTAACGGGGCGTTGGATTCGTGTCATTTTGAACTTTAAGTCAAAATTTACGGGCGATTTAGTGCGGACATGTGAAGTTGATCCACTAGTTAAAATGATCATTCTAAACTGGTCATTGGTGCTCCTTGAGTAAAAGCTTATAAATGAAGCATAATGCATAACATCACGTAGTTTGGGATAGATTGCATTACTTTGAGGCTTTGTCGTAGCTCTTTGAGTCCCAAATGTTGTCAAAAATGGAAAATTGAGCTAGCTTAATGTGGATGTTGAACTCATGTCATTTTGAGCTCTAAATCAGAAGTTAAAGATGATTTATTGCGGACATGTCAAGTTCAGCAGATAGTTAAAATTATATCTAAACTGATCATTGGTGCTCATTGAGTAAATGTCTATTTAGGCATCATAATGCATATCACAACGCAGTTTGGGATAGATTGGATTACATGGAGGCTTTGTCATAGCTAACGACGATTTAGTGCGGACATGTCAAGTTGATCAGCTAGTAAAAATATTAATTCGAAACTGACATTGGTGCTCATTGAGTAAAGGCATATAAATGAAGCATAATGCATGGCATCACACAGTTTGTCATAGATTGGATTATTTGGAGGCTTTGTTGTAGCTCTTTTAGACTCAAATTTTGTCACAATATGGGAAATTGAGCTAGCCTTATGTGGGCGTTGGACTCATGTCATTTTGAGCACTAAATCTAAAGTTAAAGCCAATTTAGTGCGGACATTTGAAGTTGATCATCTAGTTAAAATGATAATTCCAAACTGACATTGGTTCTCATTGAGTAAAGGCGTATAAATGAAGCATAATGCATGGCACCATGTAGGAAAGTGAGCTAGCTTGACTTGGGCGTTGGATTTGTGTCACTCTAAACTCTAAATCAAAGGTAACGGATTATTTGGTGCAGACATGACAAGTTTAATGGCTAGTTAAAATGATCATTCTAAACTGATCATTGGTGCTCATTCAGCAATGGATTACAAATGATGCAAAATGCACGGCATCACGCAGTTTGGGATAGATGGGATTACTTGGCGGATTTATCGTAGTTATTTTGGTTTTAAATTTTGTAACAATATAGAAAATTGAGCTAGCTTAACGTCGGCGTTGAATTCATGTCATTATGAACTCTAAATAAAAAGTTATGAAATATTTAGTGCTACATGTCAAGTTGATTGGCCAGTTAATACGAGCTCATTCCAAACTGCATCATTCTAAATTGATCAGAAAAGGCTTATAAATGAAGCATAATGCATTGACATCACACATGTTTATCTTGTTGTAGCTCTCTCTTTTGTCAAATATGCTTTATGTGGTACTCATGTCATTTTGAGCTAAATCTAAAGTCTCACAAAGTTGATTGCAAACTGAACACGTAGAAGCATAATTGGCAGTAAGCTTAATGTGGGCGTTGGATTCGTATGATCATTCTAAACTGATCAATTCTAACATCAAAATGTTACCGGATGTAGTTATATTTCATACATGTAATTCATGTTGATCAGCTAGTTAAAATGATCATTCTATAAATGATGAATAATGCATGGCATCACACAGATTGGGATAGATTGGATTATTTGGAGGCTTTGTCATAGCTATTTCGGTCTTAAATTTTGTCACAATAGAGAAGAGCTAGCTTTACTTGGGCGTTGGATTCGTGTCACTTTGAACTATAAATCAAAAGTTACAGACAATTTAGTGCGGACATGAAAATTTGATTGCCAGGTTAAAATGATCATTCTAAACTAATCATTTGTTCTCATTGAGAAAAGTATTACAAATGAAGCATACTGCATGGCATCATCCAGTTTGTGATAGATTGGATTAATTGAAGGCTTTGTCGTATCTCCTTAAGTCTCAAATGTTTTCACAATATGGAAAATTGAGCTAGCTTAATGTGGACATTGGACTCATGTCATTTTGAGCTCTAAATCAAAGTTAAGACGATTTAGTGTGGACATGTCAATTTAATCAGCTAGTTAAAATGATAATTCCAAACTGACATTGGTTCTAATTGAGTAAAGGCGTATAAATGAGGCATAGTGCATGGAATCACACAGTTTAGGATAGATAGCATTACTTGGAGGCTTTGTCGTACCTATTTCAATCTTAAATTTTTTCACAATATAGAAAAGTGAACTAGCTTTACTTGGGCGTTGGATTTGTGTCATTCTAAACTTTGAATCAAAATTTATGAACGATTTGGTGCGGACATGAGTTTAATGGCTAGTTAAAATGATCATTTTAAATCGATCATTAGTGCTCATTGAGCGAAGGTTTATAAATGTAGCATATTTCATGGCATCACACAGTTTTGGATATATTGGATTACCTGGACGATTTGTTCAAGCTATTTTGGTCATATATTTTGTCACAATATAGAAAATTGAGCTAGGTTACCATTGGCGTTATAAATCAAAAGTTATAGACGATTTAGTGCAGACAAGACAAGTTGATCCGCTAGTTAAAGTGATCATTCTAAACTGATCATTCTAAATTGAACATTAGTGGACCTGGAGTAAAGGCTAATAAATAAAGTATAATGCGTGGCATCACACTGTTTATGATAGAATGTGTTAGTTGAAGGGTTTTTTCTAGCTTTTTGTCTCAAATGTTGTCACAATATGGAAGATTGAGCTAGCTTAACGTGGGCATCGGATTCATGTCATTTTGTGCTCTAAATCAAAAGTTAAAGATGGTTTAGTGGGGACATATCAAGTTGATCAGCTAGTTAAGATGATCATTCTACTATGATCACTAGTGCTCATTGAGCAAAGGTCTACAAATGAAGCAATATGCATGGCATCACGCAGTTTGGGATAGATTGTATTGCTTGGGGGCTTTGTCGTACCTATTTTGGTTTTAAATTTTGTCAAAATATAGAAACTTAAGCTAGCTTAACATGGGCGTTGGATTCGTGTCATTCCGAACTCTAAATCAAGAGGTGAAGACAATTTAGTGCAGACATGTCAAGTTGATCCACAGTTAAATTGATAATTCTAAACTGATCATAAGTGCTCATTGAGCAAAGGCTTACAAATGGAGCAACATGCATGGCCTCATGCTGTTTAGGATATATTGGATTACTTGGGGGCTTTGTCGTGGCTATTTCGGTCTTAAATTTTCTCCCAATATGAGCTAGCTTAACATGGGCGTTGGATTCGTGTCATTTTGAACTCTGAATCAAAAGGCAAAGACGATTTAGTGCAGAAATTTCTAGTTGATCGGCCAGTTAAATTGATCATTTTAAACTGATCATTGGTGTTCATTGAGCAAAGGTTTACAAATGAAGCATAATGCATGGCATCGCGCAGTTTTGGAAAAATTAGATCACTTAGAGGCTTTTTCATAGCTATTTCACTATTAAATTTTGTCACAATATAGAAAATTGACCTCTCTTAACGTCGGCATTGCATTTGTCTCATTCTGTACTCTAAATCAAAAGGTATGGACAATTTAGTGTGGATATATCAAGTTGATCAGCCAATTAAAACAATCATTCTAAACTGATCTTTGGAAAAGGCTTATAAATAAAACATAATGCATGGCATCACGTAGTTTAGGATAGATTGGATTACTTTGAGGCTTTCTCTAGCTCTTTTAGTCTCAAATATTGTCACAATATGGAGAATTGAGCTAGGTTAACGTGGGTGTTGGGTTCATTTCATTTTGAATTCTAAATCAGAAGTTAAAGATGATTTAGTGTGGACATGTCAAGTTGAATAACTAGTTATGATGATCATTCTAAACTGATCACTGTTGCTCATTGAGCAAAAAATTACAAATGAAGCATTATGCATGGCATCACGCATTTTGGGATATATTGGATTACTCAGAGGCTTTATCGTAGATATTTCGGTCTTACAGTTTGTCACAATATAGAAAATTTAGCTAGCTTAACGTGTACGTTGGATTCGGGTTATTCTGAACTCTGAATCAAAAGTTAAAGATGATTTAGTGTATACATGTCAAGTTGATCGGCCAGTTAAATTGATTCTTCTAAACTGATCATTGGTGCTCCTTGAGTAATGGCGTATAACTCAAGCATAATGCATGGCATCAGGCAGTTTGGGATAGATTGGACTACTTGGAGGCTTTTTCTTAGCTATTTCTGCCTAAAATTTTATCACAATATAGAAAATTGACCTAGCTTTACTTGTCATTGGATTCATCTCATTTTGAACTCTGAATGAACTCAAATAACACGTTTTTGCTTCCCTGATAGGTACTACTTTGTTTTCGGTGTCGACAAAAAAAGGAATTCCAATTTGGGTCGAGTGAATAAATATAAATGGATGGATAAAAAAAATTTTCTTTATTCCAGGAAAAATAAAGTTAAAGAAAATTAGTGCAAACATGTCAAGTTGATCGGCCAGTTAAATCGATCATTCTAAACTGATCATTGGTGCTCATTCAGCAAAAGTTTAGAAATGAAGCATAATGCATGGCATCACGTAGTTTGGGATTAATTGGATTACTTGGAGGCTTTTTCATAGCTGTTTTGGTATTAAATTTTGTCACAATATAGAAAATTGAACTAGCTTAACTTGGGCATTGAATTTGCCTCATTCTGCACTCTAAATCAAAAGTTATGAACGATTTAGTGTGGAAATGTCAAGTTGATCGGCCAGTTAAAATAATAATTATAAACTGATCAATGGTTCTCCTTGAGGAAAGGCTTATAAATTAAACAAAATTCATTGCATCACGTAGTTTAGGATAGATTGGATTACTTTGAGGCTTTGTCTAGCTCTTTTAGTCTCAAATATTGTCACAATATGGAAAATTGAGCTAGCTTAACGTGGGCATTAGATTCATTTCATTTTGAATTCTAAATCCAAAGTTAAAGACGTTTAGTGTGGCCATGTAAAGTTGAATAACTAGTTAAAAGTGTCATTCTAAACTGATCATTGTTGCTCATTGAGAAAAGATTACAAATGAATCATAATGTATGACAGCATGCAGTTCGGGACAGATTGGATTACTCAGTGGCTTTGTCGTAGCTATTTCGGTCTTACAATTTGTCACAATATTGAAAATTTAGCTAGCTTAACGTGGGCGTTGGATTTAGGTTATTCTGAATTCTGAATCAAAAGTTAAAGATGATTTAGTGCAGACATGTCAAATTGATCAACCAGTTAAATTGATTATTCTAAACTGATCATTGTGCTCCTTGAGTAACGACGTATAACTCAAGCATAATGCATGGCATCAGGCAATATGGGATATATTGGACTACTTGGAGACTTTGTCTTAGCTATTTCTGTCTAAAATTTATCACAATACAAAAAATTTACCTAGCTTTACTTGGGCGTTGGATTCGTCTCATTATGAACTTTGAATGAATTCAAATAACACTTTTTGCTTCCCTGATTGGTACTACTTTGATTTCCTTGTCGACAAAAATAGGAATTCCAATTTGGGTCGAGTGAAAAATATCAATGGATGGATAAAAAAGTTTTCTTTAGTGTAGAAAAAATAAAGTTAAAGATGATTTAGTGAAGACATGTCAAGATGATCGGCCAGTTAAATTGATCATTCTAAACTTATTATCGGTGTTCATTGCGCAAAGGTTTAGAAATAAAGCATAATGCAATGCATCGCGTAGTTTGGGATTAATTGGATTACTTGGAGGCTTTGTGATATCTATTTCGGTATTAAATTTTGTCACAATATAGAAAATTGAACTAGATTAACGTGGGCATTGGATTTCTCTCATTCTGCAGTATAAATCAAAAGTTATGAACTATTTAGTGCGGACATGTAGAGTTGATCGGCCAGTTAAAATAATCATTCTAAACTAATCATTTGTTCTCCTTAAGAAAGGCGTATAAATGAAACATAATATATGCCATCACAAAGTTTAGGATAGACTAGATTACTTTGAGGCTTTGTCTAGCTCTTTTAGTCTCGAATGTTGTAACAATATGGAAAATTGAGGTAGCTTAACATGGGCGTTGGATTCGTGTCATTATGAAGAATCAAAGGTTACAGACAATTTATTGGGGACATGTCAAGTTGATCGGCCTATTAAAATGAACATTCTTAACAGACCATTGGTGTTCATTGAGCAATGTTTTACATATGAAAAATAATACATGGTATCACGCAGTTTGGGATAGATTGGAATACTTGAAGGCATTGTCATAGCTATTTCTATTTTAAGTTTTGTCATAATATAGAAAATTGAGCTATCTTAACGTGGGCATTGAATTCGTGTCATTCTAAACTCTGAGTCAAAAGATAAAGACGATTTAGGGCGGACATGTCAAGTTGATCGGCTAGCTTAACTGATCATGTCAAGTTAAATTTATAATTCTAAACTGATCATTGGTGCTCCTTGAGTAACGGCATATAAATCAAGTTTAATGCATGGCATCAGGCAGTTTCGGATAGATTGGATTACTTTGAGGCTTTGTCAAGCTCTTTCATTATCAAATGTTATCACAATATGGAAATTTCAGATAGATTAACGTGGGCTGTGGGGGGGTTGAATTCTCGTCATTTTGAGCCCTAAAGACAATTTAGTGCGGACATGTCAAGTTGATCGGCCAGTTAAAATAATCATTCTAAACTGATAATTGGTTCTCCTTGAAGAAAGGTGTATAAATGAAACATAATGCATGCCATCACAAAGTTTAGGATAGACTAGATTACTTTGAGGCTTTGTCTAGCTCTTTCAGTCTCGAATGTTGTAAAAATATGGAAAATTGAGGTAGCTTAACATGGGCGTTGGATTCGTGTCATTTTGAAGTTTAAATCAAAGGTTACAAACAATTTATTGGGGACATGTCAAGTTGATCGGCCTATTAAAATGACCATTCTTAACAGACCATTGGTGTTCATTGAGCAATGTTTTACATATGCAGCATAATACATGGCATCACGCAGTTTGGGATAGATTGGAATACTTGGAGGCATTGTCATAGCTATTTCTATCTTAAGTTTTGTCATAATATAGAAAATTGAGCTATCTTAACGTGGGCATTGGATTCGTGTCATTCTAAACTCTGACTCAAAAGTTAAAGACGATTTAGGGCGGACATGTCAAGTTGATCGGCCAGCTTAACTGTTCATGTCAAGTTAAATTTATCATTCTAAACTGATCATTGGTGCTCCTTGAGTAACGGCGTATAAATTAAGTTTAATGCATGGCATCAGGCAGTTTCGGATAGATTGGATTACTTTGAGGCTTTGTGAAGCTCTTTCAGTCTCAAATGTTATCACAATATGGAAAATTGAGATAAATTAACGTTGGCCAGGGGGGGGGGGGTTGGATTCTCATCATTTTGAGCACTAAAGACAATTTAATGTGGACATGTCAAGTTGATCAGCTAGTTAAAATGACTATTCTAAACTTATCATTGTTGTTCATTGAGCAAAGGTTTACAGATGAAGCATAATGCATGACATCATGCAGTTTGCGATATATTGGATTACTTGGAGACTTTAACATAGCTATTTTGGTTTTAAAATTTGACAAAATATAGAAAATTGAGCTAGATTAACATGGGCGTTGGATTCGTGTCATTCTGAACTTTCAACCAAAAGTTAAAGACAATTTACTGCGGACATATCAGGTTGATCGGCCAGTCAAATTGATCATTCTAAACTGATCATTGGTGCTCCTTGAGTAACAGTGTTTAAATCAAGAATAATGCATGGCATCAGGCAGTTTAGGGTAGATTGGATTATTGGAGGCTTTGTCGTAGCTATTTCCGTCTAAAATTTTATCACAACATAGAAAATTGAGCTAGTTTTACTTGGGCGTTGGTTTCGTGTCATTCTTAACTCTGAATGAATTCAAATAACACTTTTTGCTTGTCTGATTGGTAGTACTTTGTTTTTAGTGTCGGAAAAAAGAAATTCCCATTTTGGTCGAATGAATTCATATAAAAAAAAGTTTTATTTATTTCAAGAAACAAAAGTTAAAGATGATTTAGTGCAAAAATATCAAGTTGATCGGCCAGCTAATTGATCATTCTAAATTGATCACTGGTTCTCATTAACCAAAAGTTTACATATGAAGCATAATGTTTGGAATCACACAGTTTGGTTTTCAATTTTTCTCAAAATATAAAATTTGAGCTAGCTGAACGTAGGCGTTGGATTCGTGTCATTCTGAACCCTGATTAAAAAGTTAATGACGATTTAGTGGAGACATGTATATTTTATCGCCCAATTAAATTGATCATTCTAAACTGATCATTGGTGCTCCTTGACTAACACCATATAAATCAATAATAATTTATGGCATCACGTAGTTAGGGATAGATTGAATTACTTGGAGGTTTTTTCATAGATATTTTAGTCTTAAATTTTGTCACAATATAGAAATTTTAGCTAGCTTAACATAGGCGATAGATTCATGTCATTCTAAACTTTAAATCAAAAGTTACAGACATTTTAATGCAGACATGTCAACTTGATCGGCCAGTTAAAATGATCATTCTAAACAGATCATTGGTGCTCCTTGGGTAAGGGCTTATAAATGAAGCACAATGCATGGCATCACGTAGTTTAGGATAGATTGGATTACTTTAAGCCTTTTTCTAGCTTTTTCAATCTCAAATAAAGTCACAATATAGAAAATTGAGCCACCTTAACGTGGGCTTTATATTCGTGTCATTCTGAACTCTAAATCAAAAGTTAAAGACAATTTAGTACGGACATGTCCAGTTGATCTGCTACTTAAATTGATCATTCTAAATTGATCATTGGTGCTTCTTAAGTAACAGCATATAAATCAAGCATAATGCATGGCATCAGACAGTTTAGGGTAGTTATTTCGGTCTAAAAGTTTATCACAATATTTAAATTGAGCTAGTTTTACTTGGGCGTTGCATTCGTGTCATTCTAAACTCTGAATGAATTCAAATAACTCTTTTTGGGATAGATTGGATTACTTGGAGGATTTGTCGTACCTATTTTTGTTTTAAATTTTCTCACAATATAGAAAATTGAGCTAGCTTAACGTTGGCGTTGGATTCGTGTCATTCTGAACCCTATATCAAAAGTTACGGATGATTTAGTTCAGACATTTATAACTTATCGGCCAATTAAATTGATTATTCTAAAATGATCACAGGTGCTCCTTGAGTAAAGGTGTATAAATGAAGCATAATGCATGGCATCACCCAGTTTGGGATAGAATGGATTATTGTGAGGCTTTTCTAGCTCTTCCAGTCTCAAATGTGGTCACTATATGGAACATTAAGCTAGCATAACGTGGGCGTTGGATTCATGTCATTTTGAGTTCTGAATCAAAAGTTAAAGACTCATTTCATTTTAAGCTCTAAATAAAAAGCTAAATATGATTTAGTGCGGACATGTCAAGTTGATCAGCTAGTTAAAATGATCATTATAAACTGATCATTGGTGCTCATTGAGTAAAGGCTAATAAATGAAGCATAATGCATCGCATCACACAGTTTGGGATATACTGAACTACTTACAGGCTTTTTCGTCGCTATTTCGGTTTTAAAGTTTGTCACAATATAGAAAATTGAGCTAGATTAATGTGGGCACTTGATTCATGTCAATTTGAAGTCTAAAGAAAAAGTTAAGGACGATTTTGTGCAGACATGTCAAGTTGATCGGCCAATTAAAATGATCATTCTAAACTAATCACTTATGCTCCTAGAGTAAAGGCTTATAACTGAAGCATAATGCATGGCATCACTCAGTTTGCGATACATTGGATTTCGTGGAGGCTTTGTCATAGCTCTTTCAGTCTCAAATGTTGTCATATTATAGAAAATTGAGCTAATGTGTGCGTTGGATTCCTATCATTCTGAACTCTAAATCAAAAGTTACGGATGATTTTTAATGCGGATATGTCAAGTTGATCGGCCAGTTAAAATGATCATTCCAAACTGATCATTGGCCCTCGTTGAGTAGAGGCTTATAAATGAAGTATAATGCATGGCATCACGCAGTTTGGGATACATTGGATTACTTGGAGGTTATTCCTAGCTATTTTGGTGTTAAATTTTTTCACAATACAGAAAATTGAGCTAGCTTAATGAGGGCGTTGGAATCGCTTCGTTTTGAACTCTAAATAAAGTTACGGACGAATTATGCAGACTTGTCAAGTTGACCAGCCAGTTAAAAATATCATTTAAACTAATCATTGGTGTTCCTTCAATAAAGGCTTATAAATGAAGCATAATGCATGGCATCACGCAGTTTGGGATACATTGGATTACTTGGAGGCTTTTTCAAAGCTCTTTCAGTCTCAAATAGTGTCACAATATGGAAAATTGAGCTAGCTTAGCGTGGGCATTGGACTCATGTGATTTTGTGCTCTAAATCAAAAGTTAAAGATGATTTAGTGCGGACATGTCAAGTTGATCAGCTGGTTAAAATGATCATTTTAAACTGATTAGTGGTGCTCCTTGAGTAAAGGCTAATAAATGAAGCATAGTGCACGGCATCACGCCGTGTGGGATAGATTTCATTACTGTGAGTTTTTTTTCGTAGCTATTTCGTATTAATGTTTGTCACAATTTAGAAAATTGAGCTAGCTTAACATTGGCGTTGGATTCATGTCTTTTTGAACTCTAAATCAATAATTACGGATGATTTAGTGCGAACATGTCAAGTTGATCGGCCAATTAAAATGATCATTCTAAACTGATCATTGGTGCTCCTTGAGTAAAGGGTGATATATGAAACATAATGCATTGCATCACCCAGTTTGTGATATATTGGATTATTTGGAGGCTTTGTATTAGCTATTTCAGTTTAAATTTTGTCATAATTGAGCTACGTTAACGTGGGCGTTGGATTCGTGTCATTTTGAACTCTAAATAAAAATTTACGGTCAATTTAGGGCGGACATGTCAAGTTGATTGGCCAGTTAAAACGATCATTCTAAGCTGATCCTTGGTGCTCCGTGAGTAAAGGCTAATAAGTGAAGCATAATGCATGTCATCATGCAATTTGCGATACATTGGATTACTTGAAGGCTTTGTATTATCTCTTCCAGTCTCAAATGGTGTCACAATATGGAAAAATGAGCTCACTTAACGTGGCTATTGGACTCATTTCATTTTAAGCTCTAAATAAAAAGCTAAATACGATTTAGTACGGACATGTCAAGTTGATCAGCTAGTTAAATTGGTCATTATAAAGTGATCATTGGTGCTCCTTGAGTAAAGGCTAATAATTGAAGCATAATGCATCGCATCACGCAGTTTGGGATATATTGAATTACTTAGAGGCTTTTTCGTCGCTATTTCGGTCTTAAAGTTTGTCACAATATAGAAAATTGAGCTAGCTTAACGTGGGCGCTTGATTCATGTCAATTTCAACTCTAAAGAAAAAGTTAAGGACGATTTTGTGCGGACATGTCAATTGATCAGCCAATTAAAATGATCATTCTAAACTAATCACTTATGCTCCTAGAGTAAAGGCTTATAACTGAAGCATAATGCATGGCATCACTCAGTTTGCGATACATTGGATTTCATGGAGGCTTCGTCATAGCTCTTTCTGTCTCAAATGTTGTCATATTATAGAAAATTGAGCTAATGTGTGCGTTGGATTCCTGTCATTCTGAATTATAAATCAAAAGTTACAAACGATTTATTGCGGACACGTCAAGTTGATGGGCCAGTTAAAATGATCATTATAAACTGATCATTGGTGCTCCTTGATTAAATGCTTATAAATGAAGTATAATGCATGGCATCACACAGTTTGTGATATAGAATGGATTACTTTGAGGCTTTGTCATAGCTATTTTGGTATTAAATTTTGTCACAATATAAAAATTTAGCTAGCTAAGTGTGTGCATTGGATCATGTCTTTTTGAATTCAAAATCAAAAGTTATGGACGATTTAGTGCGGACATGTCAAGTTTATCAGCCAGTTGAAATGATCATTCTAAATGATTATTGGTGCTCCTTGAGTAAAGGCTTATAAATGAATCATAATGCGTGACATCACACAGTTTGGGATAGAATGGTTTATTTGGAGGCTTTTCGTAGCTATTTCGGTATTAAAATTTGTCAAAATATAGAAAATTGGGCTAGCTTAACATGAGCGTTGGATTCATGTCATTTGGAACTCTAAATCAAATGTTACAGACGATTTAGTGCGGACTTGTCAAGTTGATCGGCCAGTTAAAATGATCATTGGTGCTCCTTGAATAAAGGGTGATATATGAAACATAATGCATTGCATCACCCAGTTTGTGATATATTGGATTACTTGGAGGCTTTGTATTAGCTATTTCAGTTTAAATTTTGTCATAATTGAGCTAGGTTAGCGTGGGCGTTGGATTCGTGTCATTTTGAACTCTAAATAAAAATTTATGGTCAATTTAGGGCAGACATGTCAAAGTGATTGGCGAGTTAAAATGATCATTCTAAGCTGATCATTGGTGCTCTGTGAGTAAAGGCTGATAAGTGAAGCATAATGCATGTCATCATGCAGTTTGCGATACATTGGATTACTTGAAGGCTTTGTAGTATCTCTTTCTGTCTCAAATGGTGTCACGATATGGAAAAATGAGCTTGCTTAACGTGGGCATTGGACTCATTTCATTTTAAACTCTAAATAAATAGCTAAATACGATTTAGTGCGGACATGTCAAGTTGATCAGCTAGTTAAAATGATCTTTATAAACTGATCATTGGTGCTCGTTGTGTAAAGGCTAATAAATGAAGCATAATGCATCGCATCACGCAGTTTGGGGTATATTGAATTACTTAGAGGCTTTTTCGTCGCTATTTCGGTCTTAAAGTTTACCACAATATAGAAAATTGAGCTAGCTTAACGTGGGCCCTTGATTCATGTCCATTTGAACTCTAAAGAAAAAGTTAAGGATGATTTTCTGCGGACATGTCAAGTTGATCGTCCAATTAAAATGATCATTCTGAACTAATCACTTATGCTCCTAGAGTAAAGGTTTATAACTGAAGCATAATGCATGGCATCACTCAGTTTGCGATACATTTGATTTCATAGAGGCTTTGTCATAGCTCTTTCAGTCTCAAATGTTGTCATATTATAGAAAATTGAGCTAATGTGTGTGTTGGATTCCTATCATTCGGAACTCTAAATCAAAAGTTACGGACGATTTTTAATGCGGACATGTCAAGTTGATCGGCCAGTTAAAATGATCATTCCAAACTGATCATTGGCCCTCTTTGAGTAGAGGCTTATAAATGAAGTATAATGCATGGCATCACGCAGTTTGGGATACACTGGATTACTTGGAGGTTGTTCCTAGCTATTTTGGTGTTAAATGTTTTCACAATACAGAAAATTGAGCTACCTTAATGAGGGCGTTGGAATCGCTTCGTTTTGAACTCTAAATAAAGTTAGAAACGATTGAGCTAATATGCTCATTCTAAACTAATCATTGGTGCTCCTTTAGTAAAGCCCTATAAATGAAGCATAATGTATGGTATCACGCAGTTTGGGAAAAAATGGATTACTTGGAGGCTTTGTCGTAGCTATTTTTGTTTTAAATTTTCTCACAATGTAGAAACTTGACCCAGCGTGCCTTGGATTCGTGTCATTTTGAATTCTAAATCTAAAGGTACGGACGATTTAGTGCATACATGTCAAGTCGATCGGGCAGTTAAAATGATCATTCTAAAACTGATCATTGGTGCGCCATTAATAAAGGCTTTTAAATGAACCATAATGCATGGCATCACGTAGTTTGGCATACATTGGATTACTTCGAGGCTTTTTCATAGCTCTTTCAGTCTCAAAATTGTCACAATATTGAAAATTGAGCTCATAACGTGGGCGTCGAATTCATGTCATTCCGAACACTAAATCAGAAGTTATGGAAGTTTTAGTGTGGGCATGTCAAGTTGATCGACCAGTTAAAATAATCATTCTAAACTGATCAGTAGTGCTCCTTGAGCAAAGGCTTATAAATGGAACATAATTCATGGCATCACGCAGTTTGGGATAGAATGAATTACTTGGAGACCTTGTCATACCTATTTCGGTCTTCAATTTTGTCACAATATAGAAAATTGAGCTAGCTTAACTTGGGAGTTGGATTCGTATCATTTTGAAATCTAAATCAAAAGTTACAAAGGATTTAGTGCGTACATGTCTAGTTGATCGGCTAGTTAAAATGATCATTTTAAACTGATCATTGGTGCTCCTTTAATAAAGGCTTATAAATGAAATATAATGCATGAAATCATGCAGTTTGGGATACATTGGATTACTTGGAGGCTTTGCCGTGGCAATTTTCGTTAGATTTTGCCACAATATAGAAAATTGAGCTAGATTAACGAAGACGTTGTATTCATGTCATTCTAAACTCTAAATCAAAAGTTACAGATGATTTAGTGCGGACATCTTAAGTTGATTGGCCAGTTAAAATGATCAATCTAAAATGATTAGTGGTGTTCCTTGTGTAAGGGCTTATAAATGAATCATAATGCATGACATCACGCAGTTTGGGATACATTGGGTAAATTGGAGACTTTTTCGTAACTCTTTCAGTCTCAAATGGTTCCACAATATGGAAAATTGAGCTAGATTAACCTAGGTGTTGAACTCATGTCATTTTGAGCTCTAATTCAAAGGTGATAAAATGATCATTATTAATGTGTGGCATCACGCAGTTTGCTATAAATTCGATTACTTCGAGGCTTTGTCGCAGCTACTTTAGTTTTAAATTTTGTCACAATATAGAAAACTGAGGTAGCTTAATGTGGTATTTGCATTTGTGTCATTCTGAGCTCTGAATCAAAAGTTACAGACTATTTAGTGCGGATAAGTCAAATTGATCGGGCAGTTAAAATGATCATTCTAAACTGATCATTGGTGCTCATTGAGTAAAGGCTTATTAATCAATCATAATGCGTGGCATCATGCAGTTTGCATAGATTCGATGACTTGGAGGTTTTGTCGTAGCTATTTCAGTTCTAAATTTTTTCACATTATAGAAAATTGAGCTAGCTTAACGTGGGCGTTGGACTCGTGTCATTCTAAGCTCTGTATCCGAAGTTACCGACTATTTTGTGTGGACATGTAAAGTTTATCGGCCAGTTAAAATGATCCTTCTAAACTTATCATTGGTGCTCATTTAGTAAAGGCATGTTAATGAGGCATAATGCGTGGCATCACGCAGTTAGAGATAGATTCGATTACTTGGAGGCTTAGTCATAGCTATTTCAGCCTTAAATTTTCTGACAATAGATAAAATTGAGCTATCTTAACAAAGGCGTTGGATTCGCGTAATTCTGAGCTCAGAATTAAAATTTACTGATGATTTTGTGCGGACATGTCAAGTTGACCGGCGAGTGAAAATGATCATTCTAAACTGATAATTGGTTCTCATTGAGTAAAGGCTTATTAATGAAGCATAATGCGTGGCAACATGCAGTTTGCGATAGTTTCAATTACATGAATGCTTTGTCGTAGCTATTTCATCCTTTAATTTTGTCACACTATAGAAAATTGAGCTAGCTAAACGTGGCTGTTGCATTTGTAACACCCCCGATCCTCAGTAAAGATCGGTAGGGCGAGCTGACCGACAGCTGGGCGAGCTGGCCGGTAGCTGGGCGAGCTGGCCGGTAGCTGGGCGAGCTGGCCGGTAGCTGGGCGAGCTGGCCGGTAGCTGGGCGAGCTGGCCGGTAGCTGGGCGAGCTGGCCGGTAGCTGGGCGAGCTGGCCGGTAGCTGGGCGAGCTGGTCGGTAGCTGGGCGAGCTGGTCGGCAGTAGACGAGCTGGTTGGTAGTTGGGGCCAACTGGCCAGCTAGCAATGGCTCGGGCAGTTGGTGCCGAACCAGTGCCTCGACCAGGCACAACGGTTCGACCGAAAACGTTGATTGGTCGAACAAAGGCCGTGACCGTTCGTGAAAAACTACCACGAGCCCTATAAATAGAGGGCTTGGGGGGCGACACAAGGACACAGGCTGGGACAGAAAACTCAGAGGGATACACCCAGATATCCACACACACACATAGAGAGAGACACACACACACACTTACACACATGGGAAATGTCCTATTGATCGGCTGGCCATGGGAAATGGGTGATCCCTTCCACGGCTGGATAGTCGACTAGGTATTCCCTGCGACCGAACAAAGTATGTCAATCCGAGTGTTTGGCTTGCCGGGGGATTGGGTGATCCCTTCCGGACGGATGGTTGGCCGGATGTGTCGTATGACCGGACTGAGAATGTCATTGGCCAGACTTGGGGTGACCCTTACAGCTGGAAGTCGGGTGTGTCCTTTGGCTAGATCGGGTATGTCCTTTGGCTAGATCGGGTGTGTCCTTTGGCTAGAATGGGTGTGTCGTTTGGCCAGATCGGGTGTGTCCGTTGGTGAGATCAGGTGTGTCCGTTGGCGAGATCAGGTGTGTCCATGTGCCAGAACGAGTGTGTCCTTTGGCCGGAACAGGTGTGTCCTTTGGCCAAGGTTAGAGTAACCTAAAGACATCGAAAGTAGATCCGGTCCGAGAAGGACGAATCGGGAATGGGGAAAGCCCGGTCTCTTTGTGTGCTTGGTCTGTGGGGATGGTTGGTTGTATGACTAAGTACCAAAGGGATCGGTTTGACCTAATCAGCCCTTGGGTGGATTCTGTTGATGGTGCACGACACGAATGGGCTAAGGTGCGTAGTGAGCTTCTTCTAACTTGGTTATAGATAGATGGAATCTAGACTCCTAAGTGTATCGCCGCGTAAAGGGAATGACTTGAACCTAGAAAGTTGAGAATAATAAAAATGGTTCCGCTGCATAACAATAATGCCTATTGCATTCAATCTTAGAAAACTGCTAGGTAAAGTCGTAGATTCTAAAGTTGAACCTCAAATGGGAATAAAAGAAATGTGAGATCCAATACTCATAGCTCGGCTAGAAGGTGAGCTGAGCCAGAATGCCTTTACCGTAGCCTAAGGATGGTCAGGTAGGGTGTTTCAACTCGGATTCTTTGGGAATCCGAAAGGGGACAACCTTTACGGACTGGAAGTCCGGGAAGGGGTGTTTCAGCATTCATGTCATTCCGAGCTCTGAATCAAAAGTTACAGATGATTTACAGCGGACATGTCAAATTGATCGGGTAGTTAAAATGATCATTCTAAATTGATCATTGATGCTCATTGAATAAAAGCTTATTGATGAAGCATAATGCATTGCATCAAGGAGTTTGTGATAGAGTGGATTACCTGGACGCTTTGTCATAGCTATTTCAGTCTTAATTGAGCTAGCTTAACATGGGCGTTGGATTCGTGTAATTCTGAGCTATGAATCAAAAGTTACAGACTATTTAGTGCATACAAGTCAAGTTGATCGGCCAATTAAAATGATCATTTTAAACTGATCATTGGTGCACATTCAGAGCAGGCTTATTAATCAAGCATAATGTTTGGTATCACGGAGTTTGTGACAGATTCGATGACTTGGAGGTTTCGTCGTAGCTATTTCAATTATAATTTTTTTCACAGTATAGAAGATTGAGCTAGCATAACGTGGGTGTTGGATTCGCGTCATTTTGAGCTCTGAATCAGAAGTTACGGACAATTTTATGTGGACATGTAAAGTTGATCGGTCAGTTAAAATGATCATTCTAAACTTATCATTGGTGCTCATTGAATAAAGGCTTGTTAATGAAGCATAATGCTTGGAAATATGCATTTAGCGATAGATTTGACTACTTGGAGGCTTTTTCGTAGCTATTTCGATGTTATATTTTGTCACAATAAAGAGAATTGAGCTAGATTAACGTGGGCGTTGGATTGGTGTCATTCGGAGCTCTGAATCAGAAGTTATAGACGTTTTAGTGAGGACATGTCACGCTGATTGGACTGTTAAAACGATCATTCTAAACTGATCATTAGTGATCATTGACTAAAGGCTTATTAATGAAGCATAATGTATTGCGTCAAGCAGTTTGCGATAGATTGGATTACTTGGAGCCTTTGTCGTAGTAATTCAGTCTTAAATTTTCTCACTTTATAGTAATTTGAGCTACCTTAACGTTGGCATTGGGTTCGTGTCATTCAGAGCTTTGAATCAAAAGTTATGGACAATATCTTGCCGACATGTCAAGTTGACCGGCAAGTTAAAATGATCATTTTAAACTGATCATTGGTTCTCATTGAGTAAGGCTTAATAATTAAGCATAATTCCTGGCATCAAGCAGTTTGCGATAGATTGGATTACGTGGACGCTTTGTCGTAACTATTTCAGTCCTAAATTTTTTCACAATATAGAAAATAAAGCTAGATTAACGTGAGCGTCGGATTCGTTTCATTCTAAGCTGTGAATCAAAAGTTATAGACGATTTAGTGCAGATATGTCAAGTTGATGGGTCATTTAAAATGATCATTTTAAACTGAGCATTGGTACTCATTAGTAAAGCGTTATTAATGAGGCCTAATGTGTGGCATCATGCAGTTTGCGATAGATTCAATTACTTGGAGGTTTGGTTGTAGCTATTGCAGTTTTCAATTTTGTCAAAATATAGAAAATTGAGCTAGCTTAACATGGGCATTGGATTCGTGTCTTTCTGAGCTCTGAATAATAAGTTACGGAAGATTTTATGCAGACATGTCAAGTTGACCGGTAGTAAAAATGATCATTCTAAACTGATCATTGGTGCTCCTTGAGTAAAGGCTTATAAATGAAGCATAATGCATGATATCACGCAGTTTGGGATAGATTGGATTATTTGGAGGTTTTGTCATGCCTATTTCTGTCTTAAATTTATCACAATATAGAAAATTGAATTACCTTAACGTGGGTGTTGCATTGGTGTCATTTTTGAGCTATGAAACAAAAGTTATAGACGATTTAGTGCGGACATGTCAAGTTGATCGGCCAATTAAAATAATCATTCTAAACTGATCATTGGTGCTGCTTAAGTAAAGGCTTATTAATGAAAGCATAATGCATGGCATCGTGCAGTTTGCGATAGATGCGATAACTTGAAGGCTTTGTCATAGCTATTTCATCCTTAAATTTTTCCACAATATAGAAAATTAAGCTAGCTTAACGTGGGCATTGGATTCGTCTCATTCTGAGCCCTAAATTAAAAGTTATAGACGATTTAGTGCGGACATGTCAAGTTGATCTGCCAGTTAAAATGATCATCCTAAACTAGTCATTGGTGCTCATTGAGTATAGACTTATTAATCAAGCATAATGCAGGACATTTAGCATTTTGCGATAGATTGGATTACTTGGAGGCTCTTTCGTAGCTATTTCAGGCTTAAAATTTTTTCACAATAAAGAAAACTGAGCTAGTTTAACGTGAGCATTGGATTCGTGTCATTCACGGCTCTGAATAAAAAGTTATAGACGATTTAGTGTGGACATATCACACTGATTGGGCAGTTAAAATGATCATTCTAAACTGATCATTAGTGCTCATTGAGTAAAGGCTTATTAATGAAGCATAATGCGTGGCATTTAGCAGTTTGCAACAGATTGGATTACTTGGAGGCTTTGTCGTAGCAATTTCAGCCTTAAATTTTGTCACACTATAAAAAGTTGAGCTACTTTAACGTGGGCATCGGATTTGTGTCATTCAGAACAATGAATCGAAAGTTACGGATAATTTTTTGCCGACATGTCAAGTTGACCTGCTAGTTAAAATGATGATTCTAAACTGATCACAGGTGCTCATTGAGTAAAGGCTTATTAATGAAGCATAATTCATGTCATCAAGTAGTTTGCGATAGATGAAATTACTTCGAGGCTTTGTCATTACTAGTTCAATCCTAAATTTTTTCACAATATAGAAAATTGAGCTAGTTTAACGTGATCGTTGGATTCGTTTCATTCTCAGCTCTGAATCGAAAGTTACATACGATTTAGTGCGGACATGTACAGTTGATTGGTTAGTTAAAATGATCAATCTAAACTGATCATTTGTCCTCATTGAGTAAAGGTTTATTTATGAAGCATAATGCATGGCATCACACTGTTTATGATAGATTCAATTACTTGGAGGCTTTCTTATAGCTATTTCAGTCTTCAATTTTGTCACAATAAAGAATATTGAGCTAGCTTAATGTGGGCAAGGGATTCATGTCATTCTGAGCTCTGAATGAAAAGTTACGAAAGATTTTGTGGGTACATGTCAAGTTGACCTGTAGTAAAAATGATTATTCTAAACTGATCATTGGCGCTTCTTGATTAATGGCTTATAAAGGAAGCATAATGCATGGCATCACGCAGTTTGGGTTAGATTGAACTACCTGGAGGCTTTTTCGTAGCTATTTTGGTCTTAAATTTTGTCACAATATACGAAATTGAACTAGCTTAATATGGGCATTGGATTTGTGCCATTCTGAACTCTTAATTAAAAGTTACGGACAATTTTGTGCAGGTATGTCAAGCTGGTCGGCTAGTTAAAATGTTATTTCCAACCAATCATTAGTGCTCATTGAGTAAAGGCTTATTAATGAAGCATAATGCGTGGCATTAAGCAGTTTGCGATAGACTGGATTACTTGGAGGCTTTGTCGTTCCAATTTCAGTTTTAAATTTTGTCACACTATAGAAAATTGAGCTACCTTAATGTGGGCATTGGATTTGTGTCATTCAGAGCTATGAATCAAAACTTACAGACATTTTCTTGCCGACATGTTAAGTTGACCGGCTAGTTAAAATGATCATTCCAAAATGATCACTAGTGCTCATTGAGTAAAGGTTTATTAATGAAGCATAATTCATGTCATCAAGCAGTTTGCGATAGATTGGATTACTTGGAGGCATTGTCATAACTATTTCAGTCCTAAATTTTTTCACAATATAGAAAATTGAGCTAGCTTAATGTGATCGTTGGATTCGTTTTATTCTAAGCTTTGAATCAAAAGTAATAGACGATATAGTGCGGACATGTCAAGTTGGTCGGTTGGTTAAACTGATCAATCTAAACTAACCATTTGACCTCATTGAGTAAAGGCTTATTTATGAAGCATAATGCATGGCATCACATTGTTTGCGATTCGATTACTTGGAGGCTTTGTTGTAGCTGTTTCAGTCTTAAATTTTTACACAATATATAAAATTGAGATAGTTTAATGTGGGCGTTTAATTCCTCACAATATAGGAAATTGAACTAGCTTAATATGGGCATTGGATTCGTGCCATTCTGAGCTCTGAATTAGAAGTTACGGACGATTTGGTTCATACATGTCAAGCTAGTCGGCTAGTTAAAATGATCATTCTAAATGATCATTAGTGCTCATCGAGTAAAGGCTTATTAATGAACTATAATGCGTGGCATTAAGCCGTTTGCAATAGATTGGATTACTTGGAGGCTTTGTCATAGCAATTTCAGTCTTAAATTTTGTCACACTCTAGAAAATTGAGATACCTTAACGTGGACATTGTGATGAGGACATCAGGTCGTACATGCAGCCAGGAGACCAGACTGGCCGACCAGGAAGCTTGCCCGAGACAGCCGGACCATCTGGCACGCCTGCCGGCCCAAGCAGTACCGCCGGACCCTCGACCACAAGGACCAGAGCAACCAGCATTGCTGGCGGAGAGGCCCAAGCTTCCGGCACACTTTGTGGCGACGTGGATGACACCGCCGGTCCCTCTGGTGATGCCGCCAACTCCGGGATCAACTTGGCCAGTCCTGAAGGCATTCCGGCCAGTACCTCGCACAATCCAGCCGGTACAGCCGATCCAGCCGAGTACATGCGCATTTCCACTTCTACACAAGAAGACTCGGACCAAATGAGCTACCAGCTCCAGGACATGCACCTAGAGGAAGTCTCTACACCAGTGGTACCTCAAGGAGCAATGACAAGAAGCAGATCAAGGGCACTCTTCCACAAATTTAGCTTATGGGTTGACAAGCTCCTAGAGGAAGATCGACTAAGGACAATGGGCCAGAAGTGCAAAGTAGAGTCCAATGGCTTCTCAACAACACAAGGACATCAGAGACTTGGGCTTTAGTGGCAAGAGAGGTCAGGGTCCAAAGATTCTTAACCCTACTCCAAGTCGAAGACTGGGAGCAAGGCGCGTGCATGCCACAAGGACGGCCACCTTCCATTTCTTGGCCATGAGGTAAGATAAGGTAAGTTTCAATTCGAATATATGCCTCTTTCTGTTTTGCAGGGTAGGATCTAGATGCTTTACATTTCTGAGTCAAGAACATTTTAGCAATAGGTCCTTTTTCGGTTATACACTTTTGTATCTTTTCCATTTGTGCACTTTTGTAAACTTTCCTTTTCTTTAGTTAAGTCGACCCTAGAAAGTCACGCTGTGGAGCATATTAATAAGGCTCCTTCCAGCATTGTAGTTCGACAACCTTTTTAATATTAATAAAGATAGAACTTTTTCCCCAACAAGTTTTCTCTCAAGAATCTTGTGCGCTTAGAATCTAGTTGAGACCAGCCCTCCTAGCTCTAAGTTTGTGATTTATCATGAGGTTCATCACCCCTTGTGTGGTTCACTTCACCTTTCCATCGAATACCAACCCAAACACCCCTATCCAAGAAGTCTAAGGTCGAGTTTCTCACCTAAACTTCTCCAAACAGCCCACGCGCATACATCCTTGAATCAAGGCTTGTATCATTTTGGTATCAGAGCTTAAAGCTCCTAAACCAGGTTGTTTCTATCCTTTAGCTTGTTTTGTTTTTAGTTCTTGCATTAGTTTAAGTCGCATTCAAGAAAAATCAAAAAAATAACATCAAACTCCAAACCGAGTGCATCTAGCCTTCTACGTGTATCACTAGGGTTTAGATTCACTTTTGCATTGCCATTCACGTTTTCCATTTTGTTTAAATCATATTTCCTTTATTTTTAAGTTAAATTAAAAAGAAAAGAAAAAGAAAATAGAAAGAATACTAAAAGAATTCGAATTGGACAGCTAGCACAAGTTGTCAAGAAAGTTTACTTTTTTCAAATCTTCATATCTTTGAATTTCCAATTCTCAGATTTTTTTCCTTTTTGCAAAATTTTCGAATCCTTATAAAAAGAAAACCCTACTAATAATTTAGGAGCATCCTAACTTGTCTTCTTTCTTTGTAGCACACAATGGCAGAAGAAAATAGAGAAGCAACCGAAGCCATGATGGCCATGTTCACCACACTCCAAACACAACTCGCATCCATAGGCGAGAGGTTGGAGCGCGCGGAAAGACCGGTGAGATTCCAGGCCATAAGGCATGTGAGAGCTGAGCAAGACCGTCCTGAGGGTCCTGAGCACCTTAGGACACGGCAGGAACAGGAGGAACCCCAGCCAGATGGAGATGAAGACACACAACCTCATAACTATCACCATAGGCCGAGAGGACCTCCACGGCAACCAGAGGCAGAAGATGATGGCTCCGAGCCATATGGCCTTCACCAGAGACCAAGAATGACTCCTAGACATCATGAGGATGGAGATGAACACACCTATAACCGGGTAACTCATCCTGATGTTAAGCTAACTCCTCCAAGTTTTGCAGGAAAAGTAGACCCCAAGGCTTACCTAGATTGGGAGAGAAGAATGGATCATATCTTTGACAATTACAACCAACCAGGACCTAGGAGAGTCTCAATGGCAGTAGCACAACTCACGGACAATGCCTTCATCTGGTGGGATCGTGAGGTATCTGACAGAAGGAGGAAGATAATAAGGCCCATAGACTCATGGGTCGACATGAAAGACGTCATGCGACAAAGGTTTGTTCCACCTTACTTTCATTGAGACTTGCAACGTCGTTCTCGTACTATTAAGCAGGGTACTAGATCAGTAGAGGAGTACTATGACGAGTTCGAGAAGCTAAGGAACAGGCTAGAGCTCAATGATGATGATGAAGCATTGATGGCACAATTCTTGGATGGACTCCAAGAAAGAATCAGCCGCAAGGTGGAGAGGCAAATCTACAATGACTTCAAAGACTTGTTCCACCTATCTGTCCAGGCTGAGCAGCACATCAAACGTAAGAGCCAAGACATCCGCAGCAAGCCGAAGACACCTTGGGCACCAAGCAACATGCCCAAGCCCGTAGACAAAGGCAAGAGCATAGAGATCGAGTCAAGGTTCAAGAGCAAGCCTCCAAAACCCACCCGTGACCAGAGAGAGCCTGGTAAGTCTTCTAACCCTCAAAGATCATGTGACATCACTTGTTTCAAGTGTAGAGGTCGTGGACACATCTCAAGGGAGTGCCCAAACAACCGGGTCATGTTGATTACGGAGGCTGGAGAATATGAGTCCCAAGATGAAGAGGACTATGAACCAGAAGAGGAGTATGGTGACATTGAGTACCCTAATGTGGGGGAAGTGCTGGTCACTAGATGCATCCTCAGTGCAATGGTGGATCCTTCAGAGACCATCCAAAGGGAGAACATCTTCCATAGCCGTTGCACCATCAAGGGCAAGGTATGTAACCTCATCATAGATGGTGGTTCTTGCACTAACGTTGCTAGTGCATATATGGGTTATAAGCTAGGTCTAGAGAAGACAAGGCATCCTCGACCATATAGACTGAGATGGCTGGATGACAAAGTGGAGCTCAAGATCCATGAGCAAGTCACTGTGCCATTCAGTGTGGGCAAGTACCAAGACCAAGTCGTGTGCGACGTGGTGCCCATGCAAGCTGGCCATCTTCTGCTAGGAAGACCATGGCAGTTTGACAAAGATACCAGGCATGATGGCGAACCAATCTCTACACTTTTGTGCATGACAAAAGAAAGGTCAGCTTGGCTCCTCTTACACCTGCCCAGGTACATGAGCTACAACTCCAAATGAGTAAGGAAAAGAAACTTATCAAGTCTAATTTTCTTATTCAACCAAGCCATGTCCGGAGAGCTTTAACCTCGAAGGATTTAATGTTACTAATGGTTTTCAAGGAAGTGTTGAATTTAGAAAAAGAACAGGTAGAGCTACCTCCTGAAGTAGCAACTCTCCTCAACAAGTTCCAGGATGTATTTTCAGAGGAGATACCAGCAGGCTTGCCTCCTTTACGTGGCATAGAACACCAGATTGATCTAGTGCCCGGAGCAGCCCTGCCCAACCGGCCAGCCTACCGGATGAGTCCAGAGGAGTCCAAGGAGCTTGAGAAGCAAGTCAAGGAGCTCCTGGAGAAAGGCTATGTTCGAGAGAGCCTCAGTCCATGTGCCGTACCAGTGCTACTAGTGCCCAATAAGGATGGGACTTGGCGAATGTGCGTGGACTGCCGAGCAATCAACAACATCACTGTCAAGTACCGGCATCCAATACCACGGCTGGATGACATGCTAGATGAGCTGAGTGGAGCCACGGTCTTCTCCAAGATAGACCTCAAGAGTGGATACCACCAGGTCAGGATGAAGGAAGGTGATGAATGGAAGACTGCTTTTAAGACAAAGCAAGGGCTATACGAGTGGACAGTCATGCCATTTGGCTTGACTAATGCCCCAAGCACCTTCATGCGCCTTATGAACCAAGTTCTTAGGGCGTACATGAGTAAGTTTGTAGTGGCTTACTTTGATGACATACTAGTTTATAGTAAGTGCCTATGGGAACACCTCATACATCTTGAGATGGTACTTAAAACCCTTCGACAAGAAGAGCTTTATGCCAATCTCAAGAAGTGCATCTTTTGTACTGATAAACTTGTCTTTTTAGGTTTTGTTGTAAGTTCACAGGGCCTACAGGTTGATGAAGAGAAGATTCGAGCCATACAAGAATGGCCAACACCAGGCAACATCAGCCAAGTAAGGAGCTTCCACGGACTGGCCAGCCTCTATAGGAGATTCGTGCCCAACTTCAGCAGTATTGCCTCACCACTGATGGCAGTAGTGAAGAAGAACGTGGGATTCAGCTGGGGAGAAGCTCAGGAGAAGGCATTCCAGGCCTTGAAGGACAGCCTTACGCATGCACCAGTGCTAGTCCTGCCCGACTTCAACAAGACGTTTGAAGTGGAGTGTGATGCCTCTGGAATAGGCATAGGAGCAGTGCTAACCCAAGGAAGGAGACCAGTGGCATACTTCAGTGAGAAGCTAGGTGGTGCCTCACTGAACTACCCCACTTATGACAAGGAGCTTTATGCCCTTGTCCGAGCATTGGAGACTTGGCAGCATTACTTGATGTCCAAGGAGTTTGTGATCCACACTGATCATGAGACTCTCAAACACCTCAGAGGGCAAACCAATCTCAAGAGGAGACATGCCAGGTGGATGGAGTTCATAGAGACCTTCCCATACGTCATCAAGTACAAGAAGGGCAAAGACAATGTGGTAGCCGATGCACTATCAAGGAGGTTTGCCTTGATATCAACCATGGAGGCAAAGGTCCTAGGATTCGAGCACATCAAGGACCTATACAAGGATGATCCTGACTTTGCTGAGAGCTACAAGGAGTGTGGCAGAGGGAGTCATGGCAAGTTTTACATCCATGAGGGATTCTTGTTCCGAGAGAGAAGGTTGTGCATACCACAAGGATCATTAAGGGAGCTTATCATCCGAGAAGCTCATGGAGGAGGACTCATGGGCCACTTTGGTGTCGACAAGACTCTAGGAGTGGCTAAGGAGCACTTCTACTGGCCACACATCAAGAGGACAGTAGAAGCTCATTGTGCAAGATGCATCACTTACAAGAAGGCAAAGTCCCGAGTGCAACCTCACGGGTTGTATCTCTCACTGCCCATACCTACACATCCATGGGTGGACATCTCAATGGAATTTGTTCTAGGTCTGCCCAAGATCAACCACAAAGATGCAATCTTTGTAGTGGTCGACAGATTCTCCAAGATGGCACACTTCATTCCATGTGCCAATGTCAATGATGCCACACAAACAGCTGAGCTGTTCTTCAGGGAGATAGTACAGCTTCATGGAGTTCCAAGGACCATCGTATCAGACAGGGACACCAAGTTCCTCAGCCATTTCTGGAGGACCCTTTGGAGAAAGCTAGGCACGAAGCTACTCTTCTCTACCACCTGCCATCCTCACACCGATGGCCAAACGGAAGTTGTCAACAGGACACTATCAACCCTTCTCAGGACTACACTAGGGAAGAACCTAAAGACTTGGGTGGAGTGCCTGCCATTCATAGAGTTTGCTTACAACCGAGCCGTGCACTCAGCAACCAAGAAGACGCCATTTGAAGTAGTATACGGCTTCAACCCTCTCACCCCATTGGAGCAAACGCCACTACCACCAGCAGAGTTGACCAACCTCAACGGAGCATCCAAGGCAGAGTTCATAAGGAGGTTACACCAGAAGGTAGCAGAAAACTTGGAGAAGAGGACCGGACAGTACGTGACTCATGCCAACAAGGGAAGAAAGGAGGTGATCTTTCAACCAAGCGATCACTACAAGAAAACATTAACATTTCCGACGGCATTTCCGACGGAAAAAAAACCGTCGGCCTTTTCCGACGACTTTACGACGGATACGCGACGAATACCCAAGGGAATTAAAACCGTCGGAGGTCCATCGGTAATTTCCGACGCCGTAGAGATCGTCGGTAAATTGATGGTGAAAACTGACGGTAACCCGTTGTGTTTCCGACGATATCCTAATCGTCGGGATATCCTCTTGAAATCGTCGGAATATTACCGACGGCTTCAGATACGTCGGTAATATTCCGACGAGTTCGTGACGGATTATGTATTTTATAGCCCGTCGGGAATCCGTCGGCAGAGGTCGTCGGAAACCCATCGGAACTATCCGACCATTGTCGGATACAGTCGGAAATCCGTCGGAAATATACGTACCTTGTTAAAATTTTGTGTTTATCCGTCGATGGTCGGACATCCATCGGAAAACCGTCGGTTTATTTTGATAAGATTTATTCGAAATACGTGAATATCCGGTTGTGGTCGGTAACCGTCGGAATTCCGTCGGAAATAGAGAATATTCTGAAGAATAATCTTTTTACAGTTCGTAATTATCTGTTAATAATTCTTAATAATCTGTTAAAAATCGTGATAATATCTATTTTTCAGTATAAATAAGCTATGATCTTTCAAAATTTTAACAGAACCAAAATTTTTTAAAAAATGTGTTCTTCGGGTTCTTTTGAGTATTTTCAATCGTGGATGGATAAACCTCGATATGATTCAACCACGGGGGAATTGACTGATGAATTTGCGCAAGGTGTTGAAGAGTTCATGACATTTGCATCAAAGAATAGCATGACATCGGAATACGGTAAAATGTATTGTCCGTGTATTAAATGTCGAAATCATAGATTAATCTCTGTTAGAGAAGTACGTAATCATTTGTATAGGAATGGATTTATGCCGGGTTACAAAATTTGGTATTCACATGGAGAAACTGATGCAACGATGCAATATTATGGTAGTACTTCAAAAAGGATAGATAATACTAATGTTAGGGTAGAGGAACCGGCATCAGAAGTTGATATAAACGGAGGTACTGTTCAGATGGTGAATGATGCATTTCGTGAACAAGGAGAATCGTACATCGAAGATATTAGCAGAATAGAGGAACCTAATATGGAAGCCCGGAAATTTTTTGATATTTTAGATGCATCCAAGCAGCTTTTGTATAAAGGATGTAGAGATGGATTATCGCCTTTATCTGCTGCAAGCAGGTTGATGACGATAAAGACAGATTTCAACTTGCCTGAAGATTATGTGAATGCGATAGCTGATTTTGTTAGAGATATATTACCTGAAGATAATATTGCACATGCTTCATATTACGAGGTTCAAAAACTTGTATCTGGTCTTGGATTGCCATATCAGATGATCGATGTATGTATTGACAATTGCATGATCTATTGGAGAAATGACGAAAACTGCATGAAGTGCCGATTTTGTCACAAACCTCGATTTCAAGAGACAAGCGGTAGAGTACCTATTCCGCATAAACGGATGTGGTATTTGCCATTAACAGAGAGGTTAAAGAGGTTATATCAATCTGAACACACGGCAAAACCTATGAGATGGCATGCAGAACATAATTCGAATGGAGAAATTGTGCATCCCTCGGATGCAGAAGCATGACAACATTTTCAACAGGTTTATCCTAGTTTTGCATATGAGCCTAGAAACGTATACCTCGGGTTATCTACAGATGGATTCAATCCTTTTGGGAAGCATGGGAGGCAATACTCGTTGTGGCCAGTTATCGTTACACCTTATAATTTGCCTCCTTCTTTGTGCATGAAACGAGAGTTTTTATTTCTAACAATTCTCGTCCCTGGCCCAGAGCATCCTAAGCGATCGCTTGATATTTTCTTGCAGCCACTAATTCATGAGTTAAAAATATTATGGGAAAATGGTGTCGAAGCATTCGATGTTTCCAACCAACAGAACTTCTTGATGCGAGCTGTACTTATGTGGACGATAAGTGATTTTCCAGCATATGGTATGTTATCAGGATGGTCGACACATGGAAGATTAGCATGCCCATATTGTCAAGATAATACTGATGCGTTCCAACTAAAACACGGACGAAATACTAGTTGGTTCGATTGTCATCGTCGATTTCTACAACAAGATCAGCCATATCGCCGGAGCACGACATTGTTTAGGAAAAACAAAAAAAATTTTGATGCTCCACCTCCTATTTTTGACAGGAATTATATGTTGACTCAACTTAGAGATTTTGGTGCTGAGAGAACGGCTTCTTGTGGAGGTAACGGACATTACCCTGTTGATGGTTGTGGCGAATACCATAATTGGCACAAGAAGAGTATTTTTGGGATTTACCATATTGGAAGGACCATTTGTTGCGCCATAATCTAGATGTTATGCACATTGAGAAGAATTTTTTCGACAACATAATGAATACCGTTCTAAATGTGCAAGGAAAAACAAAAGATAATTTGAAAGCTAGATTGGATTTGCCGGATATTTGTTCCCGGAAGGAACTACATGTAATGTCAAATGGAAAATCATTGTCTCCCGCATTCCGGTTAGATGCGCATGCAAAAGATGAATTCTTTGACTGGATTAAGCATAGTGTCAAATTTCCAGATGGATACGCATCTAATCTTCGTAATTGTGTCGATACTATTGAAGGTAAATTTTCAGGGATGAAAAGTCATGATTGTCATGTTGTCATGCAAAGATTATTCCCATTTGCCTTTAGCGATCTACTGCCTAAAAACGTCCACGGAGCAATTGCAGGTACGACGTTAAATTTACATTATTATATATATAATAATATTTTCATATATTATATGATATTAAAATATATTTTTTATGTAGGGATTGGTGCTTTTTTCTGAGATTTATGTACAAGATCACTTACTGTAGACGATATCCGAAATTTGGAGGAAAAAATACCGGTTCTCATTTGTAACCTGGAGAAAATATTTCCACCAGCATTTTTTGATGTTATGGAGCATCTTCCTATTCACCTCCCTAGAGAAGCAGCCCTTGGAGGACCTGTTCAGTACAGATGGATGTATCCTTTTGAGAGATATATGTTCCACCTAAAGAAAAAAGTTAAAAATCTTGCCAGGGTTGAAGGTTCAATCGTCGCACAAAGTATTAATGAAGAAACATCTAACTTTGCTAGCTACTATTTTCCATCGCAAGTGCAAACAAAAAATAGACGGCCTTCACAACATGATGGTGGAGGAGAAAAACCAAGCTATCCAGTGTATGTGCCAGAAATATTTGCACAAATTGGACGTTTAAGTGGAAAAGGGAAGATGCGACGCCTATCAGAGGAGGAACACAATCACTTGCATTTGTATATTTTGACAAATTGCGATGACGTTTTGGAATATGAAAGGTACATTCAATTTAATTTTGTTTTTAGTTATTATTATAATTTATTGTTAATTTATTTTTTTATAATTAACAGGATATATATGGAACAAATACGTGTTCATTATTCAGATTACAGCGAGAATGAGTTGGCCGAACTTAAAAAAAGCGAATTTGCAAAATGGTTGCATTTTTATGTTAGTGTTACCACAATTAATTACATAATTTTCAATAATAGTTTACTATATATCTATATATATATATTTTTTTATAATTTACTACATTCTATTATTTTGTAGGTTACTACAGGTCCTTCTAGGGGCATAACGTTTCCCACGTGGTTAGTTGAGTGGTGAGTGGTCCTACATTTACTCCAAAATCTTATCCAATGTACTGCACTTGTGGTTATGCTTTTAAGAGTCATCGCGAAGGAAACTCACAAACAATTTGTAATTATGGTGTATCATCTCAATCGGGAGAAATTGTATACAATGGTATTCTTCGTGAAATATTAGAAGTTCACTATCCAGGAATGATTGATTTGAGGTGTATTGTGTTCTATTGTGACTGGTATGACCCTGTCATGGGTCAACGTGAAGACGAATTCGGTGTTACATCTGTCCACTCTCATAAGCGACATCGAAAATATGATCCTTTTATACTTGCATCACAAGCGGACCAGGTTTGTTACATTCGATATCCTCGTGTGAGAAACAAGCAAGATCCTTGGATTACAGTGACCTCAATACATCCTAGAGGAATGGTATGTGGTCTTACCGAACAAGAGCCTATGCAACAAAGCACAATTGGTAACTTAGGTTCCATAGACACTTCTCTTGAAGTTAACCTTGTTGTTGATGATACCACGAACGAAGATTACAACGTGTTTCAAGATTCAGAAGAAGAGATTGGCGAGTTTGACGACCGAAATTCAGCTAATTCAGAATATTCATCAGATTCAGATTAAATTTGTGATTTTGTTTTGATATTTATGATTTTAATTTTAAATATTGTAAATAAATATTTCTGATTTTATTTTTAAATCTATGTGCACAAACATTTCACAATATTATAATTAAAAGTGCTTTTTAAAAAATAAATTTATATATATATATTTTGTAACTTTTTTAAATTAAATAGTTTTTTGAAATATTGATTAACATTACTGATGGCTTCCCGACGGCTTTAGTAATTCCGTACGGAAGCCGTCGACAATTTTATAATTAAAATCATTTTTTTGAATATTTACTATACTACCCGACGCATTTCCGACGGCCATTGTAATTCCATCGGAAATCGTTTGCAACCTGGGCAGACCACGTGTCAATCATGCACGGCGTTATAAAAAATCCGACGGATTTCCGATGAATTTAAGTGGTAAACGAAATTAAAAACGCGGGGTTTCGCGAAAATTAATTGATGTACCGACGGATTTCCAACGGAATAGTCCATCGGAAATATCGAATATAACCTACAACTTCTTCTTCTTCTTTCTCTCGTCGTTTCGCATTACCCTAAAGATTTCTTCGGTCGATCGCTGATTCCTCCTTTTCGCCGTTGCTCCTTGCCGCCATTTTTCTCCTCGTCGCCGCTGATTCGCATCCATGTAAGTTTTATCGAAACGATGTGTTTATATAACAAAATTTTGCGATATGTTTATATAAAACTATGTGTTTCTCATTCATGGTTATTAAGAGTTGTATAATTTTGCTTTGAACAATCCCATAATCTTAGTTAATTAGAGTTTCTATAGAACATACATTAGAGTTGATCCGTTTTGATTTGATCAGTTTTGATAATGAAGAAGGTTTGATTTTACTGTTAATAAAGAAGGTTTTTTTTACTGTTAATAAAGAAAGTTTTTTTTTACTGTTAGATTTGATCAGTTTTGATTGCTTTGATTTTATCAGTAATGCTATCGAATCCCTTGAAGCTCCTGTTTTAAAAAAAAAGAGATCATAAGGGTTTTGAGCTTCGAAAGTTAATAGATTTGTGTTTATGAATGAGAGACTTTTCATTTACTGTCAAGTGATGATAATTCACATATAATCTTCAAAATCCATCGAGTACCATTAGGGAAGCATAAGAACAATTTAGGATTTTCTAAAAATTGTTGCTTTAAGTTGTTGTTTATGTCATTATTATAAAATAGAAAGTTTGCAAAATAGAAACTCAAAAATATGAATTTATATTTTGGTGGTTTATAAATATATTAGCAAATTATTAAATTTGAACTTCTCACATTTCTCGATCCGAGACGTCAAGGAAACTCGACATGGTAAATTAAATTTTCTATAATTATATTTAAAATAATTATTTTAATACTAGTCTATAAATATATTTAAAATAATTATTTTAATACTATTGTAATAAAAATTCGTAGGTTTGATATTTCAAACAATGGAATAAGCAAATCTATATTAAAGATGCTTCATTCTCTTTTGAATAAATCATATACCAAATTTCGAGATATTCCGTACGAAGAACGTCAGATTTGGTTCAGGACGTTTGCGGTACGTTATTTAAATTTTAAATATATAATTATTTTAAATATTTTTTAATAATAATTTTTAGTAATATATATTAAAATTTCGCAGCAAGAATTTACATGGGATCTCATGAACACAAAATTGGTGGAAGACGCTTTCGAAAAAGAGGCTGTAGTACAATTTTCCCGCCACATGAACGAATGGAAACAAAAATGGAAAAAGGGAAAAGATAAACCAAGAGGGTTGAATGAGTCGGTTTGGAACGACTTCATTCGTTATTGGGAATCTTCCACCGCTGAGGTTATCTCGAAAACTAATTCGGGAAACCGGAAGAGCGACCGAGGAGGCAAAGGCATTTATATTCACAATGCCGGATCGACTAGTTTTCTCAGACGAGCCGATCAATTGGTAAATTAATTATTATATTAATTATTATATTAATTATTTATTATTATTTAAAAGTTTTAAAATTATTAATTTAGAATTTTTTTATTTTTAGGCACAAGAAATTGGAGCGCCTCCAGATCACTTGCAACTTCTCGAGGCCATCCACACAAACAAAACGACTGGTCGTATCCAAGATGGTCTCGTTAGTGAGATCATCGAAAAAGTAAAAAAGAAAAAAAGTGATATTCTAACCCAGCAATCTCAAGTTGGTTCTTCATCTTTGGTCGTTGAATTGCCACGTTCTGAGATTAACCGTCTCGTTCTTGATGTAAGTTTTTTTTTAAAATATATAATTAATATATAATAATTTTTATTAAATTTTTTAATAATATTTCTTATTTTTACAGGAAGTACCATTTTCAAAGGGTCGTCATCCAGGACTCGGGAGAGTTGCAAATACTGGTGGCGCAACATATGCAGTTAGAAACGAGGAAAATGAACAGTTAAAAGAAGAAATGTTGTCCATGAAAATAGAGATGAATAATCTCAAAAACTTTGTAGAAATGATAAAAAATAATTTGCCTGATAACTTTTTTTCTCCTCCTTCTCCTCCTGCTCCTCCTTTGTAATTTGTAATTTAAAATAAATGTTTAATAATATTTATATTTATAATATTATTTTTATTAATTGTATGATTCTTTTTAATAATACTAATTTAAATATTCAAATAAAAATAAAAAAATTTATTTTTTAATATTTATATTTTTAAAATATTTAATTAAATAATTAAATATTTTAAAAATATAAATATTAAAAAAATAAATTTTTTATTTTTTCAATTATTTGGTGTTTCCGACATAATTCCTGACGGAAAAAGCCGTCGGAAATGTGTTGCTACATCCCGACGGTTATAAACCGTCGGAAAATATCATCGGACAATATTTCCAACGGCACAAGTCATTGGAAAATGCCCTCGAAAATTCGTCGGCGTTTTCTGATGTATCCGGACCATCGCAGATCCGTCGGTTATTTCCGACGGAAGGATGTCATCGAACATCCGTCGGAAGTTTCCGATGGCACAGTTAATCGCTAATCCGTCAGAAAGTCTCGATACCTTCCCGACGGAAGCGCATTTCCGACGAAATAGTCCTGACGGACTAGTTTCATCGGAAAGTAGTCGAGAAACCGTTTTACCGACGTATTTCCGATGGATACAGCTGTCGGAAATACGCTGTTTTCTTGTAGTGGATTGGGTGTGTCTACACCTACGGCAGGAGAGGTTCCCAAACCTAAGGAGTTCCAAGCTAGCCCCAAGAGGCGATGGACCATTTAGAGTGCTCGAGATGATCAACAACAACGCCTACCAGATCGAGCTCCCAGGTGAGTTTAATGTGTCCAATACGTTCAATGTTACTGACTTAGCCCCTTTCCATGCCGATGAACAAGTTTTGAGGACAAAACCTACTGAAGAGGGTGGGGATGATGAGGACATAAGGTCGTACATCCAGCCAGGAGACCAGACTGGCTAACAAGGAAGCTTGCCCGAGACAGCCGGACCATCTGGCACGCCTGCCGGCCCAAGCAGTACCGCCGGACCCTCGACCACAAGGACCAGAGCAACCAGCATTGCCGGCGGAGAGGCCCAAGCTTCCGGCACACTTGGTGGCGACGTGGATGACACTGCCGGTCCCTCTGGTGATGCCGCCAACTCCGGGATCAACTTGGCCAGTCCTGAAGGCATTCCGGCCAGTACCTCGCACAATCCAGCCGGTACAGCCGATCCAGCCGAGTACACGCGCATTTCCACTTCTACACAAGAAGACTCGGACCAAATGAGCTACCAGCTCCAGGACATGCACCTAGAGGAAGTCTCTACACCAGTGGTACCTCAAGGAGCAATGATAAGAAGCAAATCAAGGGCACTCTTCCACAAATTCAGCTTATGGGTTGACAAGATCCTAAAGGAAGATCGACTAAGGACAATGGGCCAGAAGTGCAAAGTAGAGTCCAATGGCTTCTCAACAACACAAGGGACATCAGAGACTTGGGCTTTAGTGGCAAGAGAGGTCAGGGCCCAAAGATTCTTAACCCTACTCCAAGTCGAAGACTAGGAGCAAGGCGCGTGCATGCCACAAGGACGGCCACCATCCATTTCTTGGCCACGAGGTAAGATAAGGTAAGTTTCAATTCGAATATATGCCTCTTTCTGTTTTGCAGGGTAGGATCTAGATGCTTTACATTTTTGAGTCAAGAACATTTTAGGAATAGGTCCTTTTTCTGTTATACACTTTTGTATCTTTTCCATTTGTGCACTTTTGTAAACTTTCCTTTTCTTTATTTGAGTCGACCCTAGAAGGTCAAGCTGTCGATCATATTAATAAGGCTCCTTCCAGCATTGTAGTTCGACAACCTTTTTGATATTAATAAAGATAGAACTTTTTCCCCAAGAAGTTTTCTCTCAAAAATCTTGTGCGCTTAGAATCTAGTTGAGACCAGCCCTCCTAGCTCTAAGTTTGTGATTTATCATGAGGTTCATCACCCCTCGTGTGGTTCACTTCACCTTTCCATCGAATACCAACCCAAACACCCCTATCCAAGAGGTCTAAGGTCGAGTTTCTCACCTAAACTTCTCCAAACAGCCAACGCGCATACATCCTTGAATCAAGGCTTGTATCACATTGGATTTGTGTAATTAAGAGCTATAAATCAAAAGTTACGGACAATTTCTTGCCGACATGTCAAGTTGACCGGCTAGTTAAAATGATCATTCTTAATTTATCACTGGTGTCATTGTGTAAAGGCTTATTAATGAAGTATAATTCATGGCATCAAGCAGTTTGAGATAGATTGAATTATTTGGAGGCTTAGTCGTAACTGTTTCAGTCCTAAATTTTTTCACAATATAGAAAATTGAGCTAGCTTACCTTGGGCATTGGATTCATGTCATTTTGAGCTCTAAATCAAAAGTTAAATAAGATTTATTGTGGACATGTAAAGTTGACCAGTTAGTTAAAATGATCATTCTAAACTGATTGTTGGTGCTCATAGAGTAAAGGCTTATGAATGAAGCATAATGCATGGCATCACGCAGTTTGTTATACATTGGATTAATTGATGGTTTTGTGGTAGCTCTTTCAGTCGCAAATGTTGTCACAATATGGAAAATTGAGCTACCTTAACATAGTGGTTGGATTGTTGTCATTGTGAACTCTAAATCAAAAGTTATGGATGACTAAATGCGTACATGTCAAGTTGAACAGCCAGTTGAAGCATTCATTCTATACTGATCATTGGTGCTCCTTGATTAAAGACTTATAAAAGAAGCATAATGCATATCATCACTCCATTTGGGATACATTGGATTACTTGGAGGCTTTGTCGTAGCTCTTTCAATATCAAATGTTGTCACAATATGGAAACTTGTGCTAGCTTAACGTGGGCGTTGTATTCATGTCATTTTTTGAGCTCTAAAGCAAAAGTTAAAGACGATTTGGCGCGGACATGTCAAGTTGGTTAGCAAGTTAAAATGATATTTCTAAATATATCATTGGTGCTCATTTAGTAAAGGCGTATGAATGAAGCTTTGTCATAGCTAATCAATCTTAAATGTTGTCACAATATAGAAAATTGAGCTAGCTTAATGTGGGCACTGGTTTTGTGTCATTTTGAACTTTAAATCAAAAGTTACAAATGATTTAGTACGGACATGTCAAATTGATAGGCCAGTTAAAATGATCATTCTAAACTTATCATGGGTTCTCTTGGAGTAAAGGCTTATAAATGAAGCATAATGCATGGCATCACGTGGTTTGGGATACATGGGATTACTTGAAGCTTTGTGGTAGCTCTTTCAGTCACAAATGTTGTCACAATATAGAAAATTGAGCTAGTTTAACGTTGGCGTTGGATTCATGCCATTCTGAACTCTAAATCAAAAGTTATGGATGATTTAGTGCCAACATATCAATTTTATCGGCTCGTTAAATTGATCATTTTAAACTGATCATTGGTGCTCATTGAGCAAAAGATTACAAATCATTCATAATGCATGGCATCACGTAGCTTGGGATAGATTGGATTAGTTGGAAGCTTTGTCGTAGCTATTTCGATCTTAAATTTTGTCACAATATAGAAAATTGATTTAGCTTAACGTGGGCGTTGGATTACTGTCATTCTGAACTCTAAATCAAAAGTTACGTACGATTTGGTGCGGATATATCAAGTTGATCGGCCAGTTAAAGTGATAGTTCTAAACTGATCGATGGTGCTCCTTGAGTAAAAGCTTATAAATGAAGCATAATACATGGCATCAAGCAGTTTGGGATTCATTGGATTACTTAAAAGCTTTGTGGTAGCTCTTTCAATCTAAAATGTTGTCACAATATAGAATATTGAGCTAGTTTAACGTGGGCGTTGGAATCGTGTCATTCTGAACTCTAAATCAAAAGTTACGGATGATTTAGTGCAGACATGTAAATTTTATCGGCTAGTTAAATTGATCATTTTGAAATGATAATTGGTGGTCATTGAGCAAAGGTTTACAAATGAAGCATAATGCATGGCATCACGCATTTGGCGATATATTGGATTATTTTGAGGCTTTGTCGTAGCTATTTCGGTCTTAAATTTAGTCACAATATAGAAAGCAAAGCTTGCTTAACGGGGGCATTGGATTCATGTCATTTTGAACTTTAAATCAAAAGTTACGGACGATTAAGTGTTGACATGTCAAGTTGATCGGCTAGTTAAAATGATCTTTCTAAACGGATCATTGGTGGTCTTTGAGTATAGGGTCATAAATGAAGCATAACTCATGACATCACACAGTTTGGGATACATAGGAATACTTAAAGGCTTTGTGGTTGCTCCTTCCATCTTAAATGTTCTCTCGATATAGAAAATTGATCTAGTTTAATGTGGGTGTTGGATTTGTGTCATTCGGAACTCTAAATCCAAAGTTACGGATGATTAAGTGCGTACATATCATGTTGAATGGCCAGTTGAAATGATCATTCTCAACTGATCATTGGTGCTCCTTGAGTAAAGACTTATAAAGGAAGCATAATGCATGGCATCACGCAGTTTGGGATACATTGAATTACTTGGAGGCTTAACCTGGGAGTTAGATTCATGTCATTTTGAGCTATAAACCAAATGTTAAACACGATTTAGTGCGAACATGTAAAGTTGATCAACTAGTTAACATGATTATTCTAAACTGATAATTGGTGCTCATTGAGTAATGGGATATATATGAAGCATAATGCATGACATCACGTAGTTTAGGATAGATTGGATTACTTGGAAGCTTTGTCATAGCTATTTTGATATTAAACTTTATCACAATACAGAAAATTGATATAGCTTAACGTGGGCATTGGATTCGTGTCATTATGATCTCTAAATCAATAGTTATAGACAATTTAGTACGGACATGTCAGGTGGATCTGACAGTTAAAATGATCATTCTAAACTGTTCATTGGTTCTCCTTGAGTAAAGGCTTATAAATGAAGCATAAAGCATGGCATCACACTGTGTGGGTTACATTAGATTACTTGAAGGCTTTGTGGTAGCTCTTTCAGTCTCATATGTTGTCACATTATAGAAAATTGAGCTAGTTTAACAAGGACGTTGGATTCATCTCATTCGAACTCTAAATCAAAAGTTACGGACGATTTTATTGGCTAGTTAAATTGATCATTTTTAACTGATCATTGGTGCTCATTGAGCAAAGGTTTACAAATGAAGCATAATGCATGGCATCACGCATTTTGGGATATATGGGATTACTTGGAGACTTTCTCATACCTATTTCGGTCTTAAATTTTTTCACAATATAGAAAATTGAGCTAGCTTAACATGGATATTGGATTTTTGTCATTCTGAACTCTAAATCAAAAGTTAAGAACGATTAGTGTACATGTTAAGTTGATCGGCCAGGCAAAATGATCATTGTAAACTGATCTTTGGTGCTCCTTGAGTAAAGGCTTATAAATGAAGCATAATGCATGGAATCATGCAGCTTATGATATACTGGATTACTTGAAGCCTTTGTGGTAGCTATTTTAATCTCAAAATGTTATCACAATATATAAAATTGAGCTAGATTAATGTCGGCATTGAATTCATGTCATTTTTAGCTCTAAACCAAAAGTAAAAGATGATTTAGTGCGGACTGGTCAAGTTCATTATCTAGTTGAAATGATCATTCTAAATTGACATTAGTGCTCATTGAGCAAAGGTTTACAAATGAAGCATAATGCATGGCATTACGCAATTTTGGATAGATTGGATTACTTGGAGGCTTTTTCATAACTATATCGATCATAACTATATTGAGCTTATTCAACGTGGGCGTTGGTTTCATGTCATTATGAACTCTAAATCAAAAGTTACGGACGATTTAGTGCGGACATGTCAAGCTGATCGGCCAGTTAAAATGATCATTCTAAATTGGTCATTGGTGCTCACTGAGTAAAGACTTATAAAAGAAGCATAATGCATGGCATCACATAGTTTCGGATACATTGGCTTACTTGGAGACTTTGTCGTCCCTATTTTAGTCTTAAATTTTGGCACAATATAGAATATTGAGCTAGTTGAACGTTGGCGTTGCATTCATGTCATTTTGAACTCTAAATCAAAAGATACGTACGATTTTGTGCGGACATGTCAAGTTGATCGGGCCAATAAACTGATCATTCTAAACTGATCATCAGTGCTCCTTGAGTAAAGGCTTATAAAGGAGGCATAATGCATGGCATCATGGATTTTAGGATTGATTGGATTACTAGAAGCCTTGGTTGTAGCTTTTTCAGTCTATAATGTTGTCACAATATAGAAAATTGATCATTCTAAATTGATCATTGATGCTCATTGAGTAAAGACTTATAAATGAAGTTTGGGATACATTGAGTAATGCATGGCATCACAGAGTTTGGGATACATTGGATTACTTGGAGGCTTTGTCGTAGCTCTTTCAGTCTCAAACATTGTCACAATATGGAAAATTGAGCTAGTTTAACGTGGGTGTTGGATTAATGTCATTTTAAGCTCCAAGTCAAAAGTTAAATACGGTTTAGTGCGGACATGCCAAGTTGGTCAGCTAGTTACAATTATAATTCCAAACTGATCCTTGGTGCTCATTGAGTAAAGTAGTATAAATGAAGTATAATGCATGGCATCAAGCGATTTGGGATAGATTGGATTACTTGGAGGTTTTGTCTTAATTATTTAGGTCTTAAATTTTTTCACAATATAGAATCTTGAGCTAGCTAAACGTGGGCGTTTGATTCGTGTCATTTTGAGCTCTAAATCAAGAGTTACAAACGATTTTGTGCGAACATGTGAAGTTGATCCACCAGTTAAAGTGATTGTTCCAAACCGATTGTTCTAACATGATCATTAGTGCTACTTGATTAAAGGCTTTAAATGAAGCATAAAGCATGGCATTACGCGGCTTAGGATAGATTGGATTACTTGAACGCTTTGTGGGAGCTGTTTCAGTCTCAAATTTTGTCATAATATAGAAAATTGAGCTAACTTAACGCGGTCGTTTGATTCGTGTCATTCTAATCTCTAAACAAAAAGTTATGGACGATTTAGTGCATACACTTCAAGTTAATCGGCCAGTTAAATTGATCTTTCTAAGATGATTATTGGTGCTCATTGAGCAAAAGGTTTACAAATGAACCTAATGCATGGCATCACAAAGTTTGAGATGGATTTGATTACATGGAGGCTTCGTTTTAGCTATTTTGGTTTTAAATTTTGTCACAGTATAGAAAATTGAGCTAGTTCAACGTGGGCATAGGATTCATGTCATTCTAAACTCTAAATCAAAAGTTACAGACGATTAAGAGCGGACATGTCAAGTTGATCGGCCAGTTAAAATTATCATTCTAAACTGATCATTGGTCCTCCTGTGGTAAAGGCTTATGAATGAAGCATAGTGCATGGCATCGCACAGTTTGGGATACATTGGATTAGTTGGAGGCTTAGTGGCAGCTATTTTTGTCTCAAATGTTGTCACAATATAGAAAATTTATATAGCTTAACGTGGACATTGGATTCGTGTCATTCTGAACTATAGATAAAAAGTTACGGACGATTTAGTGTGGACAGTTAAAATGATCATTCGAAAATGATCATTGGTGCCCCTTGAGTAAAGGCTTATAAATGAAGCACAATGCATGGCATCACGCAGTTTCGTATTCATTGGATTACTTGAAAGCTTTGTCGTAACTCTTTCACACTCAAATGTTCGTACAATATAGAAAGTTTAGCTACCTTAAAGTGGGTGTTGGATTCGTGTCATTCTGAACTCTAAATTAAAAGTTACTGACGATTTAGTGCGTACATGCCAAGTTCATCGGCCAGTTAAAATGATCATTTTAAATTGATCATTGCTGGTGATTGAGTAAAGTCTTATAAATGAAGCATAATGAATTGCATTACATAGTTTGGGATACATCGGATCACTTGGAGGCTTTGTCGTAGATCTTTAAGTATCAAATGTTGTCACAGTATGGAAAATTCAGCTCGCTTAACGTGGGCGGTGGATTAGTGTCATTTGAGCTCTAAATCAAATAAAGACGATTTAGTGCGGACATGTCAAGTTGATGAGCTACTTAAATGATCATTCTAAACTGATCATTGGTGCTCATTGATTCATGGCATCACACAATTTGGGATAGATTAGATTAGTTAGAGGCGTTGTCGTAGCTATCTCGGTCTTAAATTTTGTCACAATTCAAAATTTTGAGCTAGCTTATTGTGGGGGTTGGGTTCGTTTAATTCTGCACTCTAATCAAACGTTACGGACGATTTAGTGCGGACATATCAACTTGATCGGGCAGTTAAAGTGATCATTCTAAAGTCTTATAAACGAAGCATAATGCTTGGCATCACGCAGTTTGGGATAGATTGCATTACTTTGTGGCTTTGTCTAGCTCTTTCAGTTTAAAATGTTGTCACAACATGGAAAATTGAGCTAGGTTAAGGTGGGTGTTGGATTCATGTCATTTTGAGATCTAAACCAAAATTGAAAGACGATTTAGTGTGGACATGTCAAGTTGATCAGCTAGTTAAAATGAACATTATAAACTGAGCATTGGTGCTCATTGAGCAAAGGCATATAAGTGAAGCACAATGCATTGCATTACAAAGCTTAAGATAGATTCGAGTACTTGGAGGCTTTGTCGTTGCTATTTTATTGTTAATTTTTGTTACAATATAGAAATTTGAACTAGCCTTACTTGGGCGTTGGATTTATGTCACTCTAAACTGTAAATCAAAAGTTATAGACGATTTAGTGCGGACATAAAAACTGGATCGGCCAGTTAAAATGATCATTCTAAACTGATCATTGGTGGTCATTGAGTAAAGACATATAAACAAAGCATAATGCATTGCATCACGTAGTTTGGGATACATTGGATTACTTGGAGGCTTTGTTGTAGCTCTTTAAATCTTATATTTTGTCACAATATAGATACTTGAGCTAGCTTAACGTGAGCGTTGGATTCGTGTCATTTTGATCTCTAATTCAAAAGTTAAAATAAATTTATTGCTGACATGTCAAGCTGATCTGCTAGTTAAAGTGATCATTTTAAGCTAATCATTGATGCTCACTGAGTTAAAGCGTATATATGAAGCATAATGCTTGCAATCATGCAATTTGGGATAGATTAGATTACTTGGAGGCTTTGTCGTAGCTGTTTTGGTCTTAACTTTTTTCACCGTACAAAATATTGAGCTAGCTTAACGTGGGCGTTTGATTTGTGTCATTCTGATCTCTACACAAAAAGTTATGGACGATTTAGTGCATAAACTTCAAGTTAATGGGCCAGTTAAATTGATCTTTCTAAGATGATTATTGGTGCTCATTGAGCAAAGGTTTACAAATGAACCTAATGCATGGCATCACAAAGTTTGAGATGGATTTGATTACATGGAGGCTTCGTTTTAGCTATTTTGGTTTTAAATTTTGTCACAGTATAGAAAATTGAGCTAGTTCAACGTGGGCATAGGATTCATGTCATTCTAAACTCTAAATCAAAAGTTACGGACGATTTAGAGCGGACATGTCAAGTTGATCGGCCAGTTAAATTTATCATTCTAAACTGATCATTGGTCCTCCTGTGGTAAAGGCTTATGAATGAAGCATAGTCCATGGCATCACACAGTTTGGGATACATTGGATTAGTTGGAGGCTTAGTGGTAGCTATTTTTGTCTCAAATGTTGTCACAATATAGAAAACTGAGATAGCTTAACGTGGGCATTGGATTCGTGTCATTCTGAACTATAGATCAAAAGTTACGGACGATTTAGTGTGTACATGTCAAGTTGATCAGCCAGTTAAAATGATCATTCGAAAATGATCATTGGTGCCCCTTGAGTAAAGGCTTATAAATGAAGCACAATGCATGGCATCACGCAGTTTCGTATTCATTGGATTACTTGAAGGCTTTGTCGTAACTCTTTCACACTCAAATGTTTGTACAATATAGAAAGTTTACCTACTTTAAAGTAGCTGTTGGATTCATGTCATTCTGAACTCTAAATTAAAAGTTACTGACGATTTAGTGCGTACATGTCAAGTTCATCGGCCAGTTAAAATGATCATTTTAAATTGATCATTGCTGGTGATTGAGTAAAGTCTTATAAATGAAGCATAATGAATTGCATTACGTAGTTTGGGATACATTGGATCACTTGGAGGCTTTGTCATAGATCTTTAAGTATCAAATGTTGTCACAGTATGGAAAATTCAGCTCGCTTAACGTGGGCGGTGGATTAGTGTCATTTGAGCTCTAAATCAAATAAAGACGATTTAGTGCGGACATGTCAAGTTGATGAGCTACTTAAATGATCATTGTAAACAGATCATTGGTGCTCATTGATTCATGGCATCACACAATTTGGGATAGAATAGATTAGTTAGAGGCGTTGTCGTAGCTATCTCGGTCTTAAATTTTGTCACAATTCAAAATTTTGAGCTAGCTTACTGTGGGGGTTGGGTTCGTTTAATTCTGCACTCTAATCAAATGTTACGGACGATTTAGTGCGGACATATCAACTTGATCGGGCAGTTAAAGTGATCATTCTAAAGCCTTATAAATGAAGCATAATGCTTGGCATCACGCAGTTTGGGATAGATTGCATTACTTTGTGGCTTTGTCTAGCTCTTTCAGTTTAAAATGTTATCAAAACATGGAAAATTGAGCTAGGTTAAGGTGGGTGTTGGATTCATGGCATTTTGAGATCTAAATCAAAATTGAAAGACGATTTAGTGTGGACATGTCAAGTAGATCAGCTAGTTAAAATGATCATTATAAACTGAGCATTGGTGCTCATTGTGCAAAGGCATATAAGTGAAGCACAATGCATTACATTACAAAGCTTAAGATAGATTCGAGTACTTGGAGGCTTTTTCGTTGCTATTTTATTGTTAATTTTTGTCACAGTATAGAAATTTGAACTAGCCTTACTTGGGCGTTGGATTTATGTCACTCTAAACTGTAAATCAAAAGTTACAGACAATTTAGTGCGGACATAAAAACTGGATCGGCCAGTTAAAATGATCATTCTAAACTGATCATTGGTGGTTATTGAGTAAAGACATATAAATAAAGCATAATGCATTGCATCACGTAGTTTGGGATACATTGGATTACTTGGAGGCTTTGTCGTAGCTCTTTAAATTATAAATTTTGTCACAATATAGATACTTGAGCTAGCTTAACGTGAGCGTTGGATTCGTGTCATTTTGAGCTCTAATTCAAAAGTTAAAATAAATTTACTGCTGACATGTCAAGCTGATCTGCTAGTTAAAGTGATCATTTTAAACTAATCATTGATGCTCACTGTGTTAAAGCGTATATATGGAGCATAATGCTTGCAATCATGCAATTTGGGATAGATTAGATTACTTGGAGGCTTTGTCGTAGATGTTTTGGTCTTAACTTTTTTCACAGTACAAAATATTGAGCTAGCTTAACGTGGGCGTTGTATTCATTTCATTCCGAACTCAAAATCAAAAGTTACAGGCGATATAGTGCGGACATGACAACTTGATCCGCCTGTTAAAATGATCATTCTAAACTGATCATTGGTGGTCATTGAGTAAAGATTTATAAATGAAGCGTAATGCATTGCATCACGTAGTTTGGGATACATTGGATTACTTGGAAGTTTTGTCGTAGCTCTTTAAGTCTTAAATTTTGTCACAATATAGAAAATTGAGCTAGCTTACGTAAAAGTTGGTTTCGTGTCATTTTGAGCTCTAATTCAGAAGCTAAAGATGATTTACTACGGACATGCCAACTTGATCAGCTAGTTAAAATGATCATTATAAACTGATCATTGGTGCTAATTGACCAAAGGCATATAAGTGAAGCACAATGCATTGCATTACAAAGCTTATGATAGATTCGATTACTTGGAGGCTTTGTCGTTGCTATTTTGTTGTTAATTTTTGTCACAATATAGAAATTTGAACTAGACTTACTTGGGCGTTGGATTCATATCACTCTAAACTCTAAATCAAAAGTTACAGACAATTTAGTGCGGACATAAAAACTGGATCGGCCTGTTAAAATGATCATTGGTGGTCATTGAGTAAAGACAGATAAATGAAGCATAATGCATTGCATCACGTAGTTCAGGATACATTGGATTACTTGGAGGCTTTGTTGTAGCTCTTTAAATCTTAAATTTTGTCACAATATAGAAACTTGAGCTAGCTCAACGTGTGCGTTGGATTCGTGTCATTTTGAGCTCTAATTCAAAAGTTAAAAACAATTTACTACGGACATGTCAAGTTGATCTGCTAGTTAAAGTGATCATTTTAAACTAATCATTGATGCTCATTGAGTTAAAGCGTTTATATGAAGCATAATGCTTGGCATCATGCAATTTGGGATAGATTAGATTACTTGGAGGCTTTGTCGTAGCTGTTTCGGTCTTAAAGTTTTTCACAATACAAAATATTGAGCTAGCTTAACGTGGGCGTTGGATTCATTTCATTCCGAACTCAAAATCAAAAGTTACATGCGATTTAGTGCGGACATGACAAATTGATCGGCCTGTAAAATGATCATTCTAAACTGATCATTAATGGTCATTGAGTAAAGACTTATAAATGAAGCGTAATGCATTGCATCACGTAGTTTGGGATACATTAGATTACTTGGAGGCTTTGTCGTAGCTCTTTAAGTCTTAAATTTTGTCACAATATAGAAAATTGAGCTAGCTAAACATAAGCGTTGGATTCGTGTCATTTTGGCCTCTAATTCAAAAGCTAAAGACGATTTACTACGGACATGCCAACTTGATCAGCTAGGTTGGTGCTCATTGAGCAAAGGCATATAAGTGAAGCATAATGCATTGCATTACAAAGCGTAAGATAGGTTTGATTACTTGGAGGCTTCGTCGTTGCTATTTTGTTGTTAATGTTTGTCACAATATAGAAATTTGAACTAGCCTTACTTGGGCGTTGGATTCATGTCACTCTAAACTGTACTCAAAAGTTACAGACGATTTAGTGCGGACATAAAAACTGGATCGGCCAGTTAAAATGATCATTCTAAACTGATCATTGGTGGTCATTGAGTAAAGACATATAAATGAAGCATAATGCATTGCATCACATAGTTTGGGATACATTGGATTACTTGGAGGCTTTGTTGTAGCTCTTTAAATCTTAAATTTTGTCATTTTTAAATTGATCATTCTAAACTAATCATTAGTGCTCATTGAGTAACGCATAAATGAAGCATAATTCATGGCATCACATAGTTTGGCTATTTTATTGTTAATTTTTTTCGTTGCTATTTTATTGTTAATTTTTGTCGTTGCTATTTCATTGGTGGTCACTGAGTAAAGACATATAAATGAAGCATAATGCATTGCATCACATAGTTTGGGATACATTGGATTACTTGGAGGCTTTGTTGTAGCTCTTTAAATCTTAAATTTTGTCATTTTTAAATTGATCATTCTAAACTAATCATTAGTGCTCATTGAGTAACGCATAAATGAAGCATAATTCATGGCATCACATAGTTTGGCTATTTTATTGTTAATTTTTTTCGTTGCTATTTTATTGTTAATTTTTGTCGTTGCTATTTCATTGGTGGTCACTGAGTAAAGACATATAAATGAAGCATAATGCATTGCATCAAGTAGTTTGGGATACATTGGATTACTTGGAGGCTTTGTTGTAGCTCTTTAAATCTTAAATTTTATCACAATATAGAAACTTGATCTACCTTAACGTGAGCGTTGGATTCATGTCATTTTGAGCTCTAATTCAAAAGTTAAAAAAAATTTACTCTGGACATGTCAAGTTGATCTGCTAGTTAAAGTGATCATTTTAAACTAATCATTGATGCTCATTGAGTTAAAGCGTATATATGAAGCATAATGCTTGGCATCATGCAATTTTCCATAGATTAAATTACTTGGAGGCTTTGTCGTAGCTGTTTCGGTCTTAAAATTTTTCACAGTACAAAATATTGAGCTAGCTTAACGTGGGCGTTGGATTCATTTCATTCCAAACTCAAAATCAAAAGTTACAGACGATTTAGTGCGGACATGACAACTTGATCGGCCTGTTAAAATGATCATTCTAAACTGATCATTGGTGGTCATTGAGTAAAGACTTATAAATGAAGCGTAATGCATTGCATTACGTAGTTTGGAATACATTGGATTACTTGGAGGCTTTGTCGTAGGTCTTTAAGTCTTAAATTTTGTCACAATATAGAAAATTGAGCTAGCTTAACGTAAGTGTTGGATTCGTGTCATTTTGAGCTCTAGTTCAAAAGTTAAAGATGATTTACTACGGACATGCCAACTTGATCAGCTAGTTAAAATGATCATTCTAAACTGATCATTGATGCTCATTGAGATAAAGCGTATATATGAAGCATAATGTGTGGCATCATGCAATTTGGGATTGATTGGATTACTTGTAAGCTTTGTCGAAGATGTTTCAGTCAGAAATTTGTTCACAGTACAAAATATTGAGCTACCTTAACGTGGGCGTTGGATTTATTTCACTCCGAACTCAAAATCAAAAGTTACAGACGATTTTTTGCAGCCATGTCAACTTGACCTGCCAGCTATAGTGATCATTCTAAACTGATTAATGGTGCCCCTTCACTAAAGGTTGACAAATGAAGTGTAACGCATGACATCATGCAGCTTGGGATACATTGGATTACTTGGAGGCTTTATCATAGCTCTTTCATCCTCAAATGTTGTCACAATATGGAAAATTTAGCTAGCTTAACGTGGGCAGTGGATTAGTGTCATTTTGAGCTCTAAATCAAAAGTTAAAGATGATTTAGTGTATACATGTCAAGTTGATCAGTTAGCTAAATGATCATTCTAAACTGATCATTGGTGCTCATTGAGTAAAGGCGTATAAATGAGGAATAATTCATGGCATCACACAATTTGGGATAGATTGGATTACTTGGAGGCTTTGTTGTTGCTATTTCTGTCTAAAATTTTGTCATAATATAGAAAACTGAGATAGCTTAACATGGGCGCTGGATTCGTGTCATTTTGAACTCTTTTTCAAAAGTTACAGTCAATTTAGTGCGGACATTACAGTTGTTCGACCAGTTCAACTGATCATTTTAGACTGATCATTGGTTCTCCTTGAGTAATGGCTTATAAATGAAGTATAATGCATGGCATCATGCAGTTTTGGATACATTTGATTACTTGGAAGCTTTGTCGTAGGTCATTCAGACTCAATGTTTTTTACAATATTGAATATTGATCTAGATTAATGTGGGCAATGGGTTCATATAATTTTGAACTCTAAATCAAATGTTAAAGACGATTTAGTGCGGACATTTTGAATTCTAAATTGATCATTGGTGCTCATTGAGCAAAGGTTAAGAAACGAAACATAATGCATGGCGTCATGCAGTTTGGGATGGATTGGATTGCTTGGAGGCTTTTTCGTAGCTATTTTGGTCCTAAATTTGTTCCCAATATAGAATATTTACCTAGATTAACGTGGGCGTTAGATTCGTGTCATTCTGAACTCTAAATCAAAAGTCACGAATGATTTAGTGCAGACATGTCAGCTAGTGAAATTGGTCATTATAAACTGAGCATTGGTGCTCATTGAGCAAAGGTTTACAAATAAAGCATAATGCATATAATCACACAATTTGGGATACATTGGATACTTGGAGGCTTTTTTGTAGCTTGTTCAGTCTCAAATGTTGTCACAATATAGAAAATTGAGCTAAATTAATTTGGGTGTTGAATTGATGTCATTTTAAGCTCTAAATAAAATGTTAAAAACGATTTAGTGCGGACATATCAAGTTCATTAGATAGTTAAAATGATCATTCTAAACTGATCAGTGGTGCCCATTTAGTATAGGTGTACAAATGAAGCATATTGCATGGCATCACACAATTTGGGATAGATTGGATTACCTGGATTGTTTGTTGTAGCTATTTCGGTCTTAAATTCTGTCACAATAAAGAATATTTTGCTAGCTTAACGTGGGGATTGGATTAGTGTCATTCTGAACTCTAAATCAAAAGTTACGGACAACTTAGTGTTGACATGTCAAGTTGATGGGCAAGTTAAAGTGATTATTCTACTGTGATCATTCTAAACTGATCATTAGTAATCCTTGAGTAAAGGCTTATAAATGAAGCATAATGCATGGCATGACGCATTTTAGGATATATTGCTTACTCGAAGCCTTTGTGGTAGCTCTCTCAGTCTCTAATGTAGTCACAATATAGAAATTTGAGCTAGCTTAACGTGGGCGTTGGATTCGTGCCAGTTAAAATGATTATTCTAAACTGATCATTGGTGATCCTTGAGTAAAGACTAAACAATGAGGCATAATGCATGGCATCACGCAGGTTGGGATACATTGGATTACTTTGAGGCTTTGTCATAGCTATTTTAGTCTTAAATTTTATAACAATATAGAAAACTGAGGTAGCTTAACGTGGGCTTGGATTCATGTCATTCTGAACTCTAAATGAAAAGTTACGGATAATTTAGTTCAGACATGTCACGTTTATCAGCTAGTTAAATTGATCATTCTAAACTGCTCATTGGTGCTCATTGAGCAAAGGTTTACAAATGAAGCATAATGCATGGCATCACGGAGTTTGGGATAGATTGGATTACTTGCACGCTTTGTTGTAGCTAGTTAAACGATTTACTGCGGACATGTGAAGTTGATCAGCTAGTTAAAATGATCATTCGAAACTGATCATTGGTGCTCCCTGAGTAAAGGCTTATAAATGAAGAATAATGCGTGGTATCACGAAGTTTGGGATACAATTGTTTACTTGGAGGCTTTGTCGTAGCTCTTTAAGTCTCAAATGTTGTCACAATATAGAAATTTAGCTAGCTTAACGTGGTCATTGGATTCGTGTCATTTTGAACTCTAAATCAAAAGTTACGAACGATTTAGTGCGGACATGTCAAGTTCATCGGCTAGTTAAATATATCATTCTAATTTGATCATTGTTGTTGCTTGAGTAAAGGCTTATACATGAAGCATAATTCATAGCATCACGCAGTTTCTGAAATATTGGATTACTTGGAGGCTTTTCGGTAGCTCTTCCAGTCTCAAATATTGTCACAATATCGAAAGTTTGGATAGCCTAACATGGGCGTTGGATTCTTGTCACTATTAACTCTAAGTTAAAAGTTACGAACGATTTAGTGCGGACATGTCAAGTTGATTGCCATGTTAAAATTATCATTCTAAACTGATCATTCCTGCTCCTTGAGTAAAGACTTATAAACGAACCATAATTCATAGCATCACGTAGTTTGGGATACATTGGATTACTTGTAGGCTTTTTCTTAACTCTTTCAGTCTCAAATGTTGTCACAATATAGAAAATTGAGCTAGCTTAATGTGCGCGTTGGATTCGTGTCATTCAGAACTCTAACTCAAAAGTTACGGATGATTTAAAGGGGACATGCCAAATTGATCGGCCAGTTAAAATGATTATTTTTAACTGGTCATTCGTGCTCCTTGAGTAAAGGCTTATAAAAAATGCATAATGCATGGCATCACAAAGTTTGGGATACCTTGGATTACTTGAAGGCTTTTTTGTAGTTCTTTCAGTCTCAAATGTTGTCACAATATGGAAAACTTAGCTAGCTTAACGTGGGCGTTGGATTCGTGTCATTTTGAACTCTAAATCAAAAGTTACGAACGATTTACTGCTGACATGTGAAGTTGATCAGATAGTAAAAATGATCATTCTAAACTTATCATTGGTGCTCTTTGAGTAAAGGCTTATAAATTATGCATAATGCATGGCATCACACAGTTTGGGATACATTGGATTATTTGGAGGCTTTTTCGTAGTTCTTTCAGTATCAAATGTTGTCACAATATTGAAAATTTAGCTAGATTAACGGGGGCATTGGATTCGTTTCATTTTGAACTCTAAATAAAAAGTTATGGAAAATTTAGTGTGGACATGTCAAGTTGATCGGCCAGCTCAAATGATCATTCCAAACTGGTCACTGATGCTCCTCGAGTAATGGGTTATAAATGATGCAAAATGCATGGCATCACGCAGTTTGTAATAGATTGGATTACTTGTAGGCTTTGTTGTAGCTATTTTTGTCTTAACTTTTATCAGAATATATAGAAAATTGAGCTACCTTACCATGGGTGTTGGATTCGTGTCATTTTGAGCTCTAAATCAAAAGTTACGGAGGACTTAGTGTAGACATGCCAAGTTGATCAGCCAGTTAAAATGATCATTATAAACTGATCATTTGTGATCCTTGAGTAAAGGCTTATAAATGAATCATAATCCATGGCATCATGCAGTTTGCAATAAATTGGATTACTTGGACGCTTTGTCGTAGGTCTTTTAGTCTCAAATATTGTCACAATATAGAAAATTGAGCTAGCTCAACCTAGGTATTGGATTCTTGTCATTTTGAACTCTAAATCAAACATACACAAGATTTAGGTCGTACATGTCAAGGTGATTGGCCTGTTAAAATGATCATTCTAAACTGATCATTTGTCATCCTTCAGTAAAGACTTATAAGTGAAGCATAATGCATGGCATCACACAGTTCGGGAAAATTGGATTACTTTGAGGCTTTGTCATAACTCTTTGAGTCTGAAATGTTGTCACAATATTGAAAATTGAGCTAGGTTAACGTGGTTGTTGGTTTCGTGTCATTCTGAACCCTAAGTCAAAAGTTACAAACGATTTAGTGCGGTCATCTCAAGTTGATATGCTATTAAAATGATCATTCTAAACTAATCATTGGTGCTCCTTGAGTAAAGGCTTGTAAATGAAGCATAATGCATAGCATCACACAGTTTGGGATACATTGTATTACGTGGAGGCTTTTTCTTAACTCTTTCAGTCTCAAATGTTCCCACAACATGGAAAATTGAGCTAGCTTAACGTGGGCGTTGGACTCATATCATTTTGAGCTCTAAATCAATAGTTAAAGACGATTTCGTGTGGCCATGTAAGGTCGAACAATTACTTAAAATGATCATTCTAAACTTATCATTGGTGCTCTTTGAGTAAACACTTGTAAATTAAGTATAATGCATGGCATCACAAAGTTTAAGATAGATTGGATTACTTTGAAGCTTTTTCGTAGCTATTTCGTACTTAAATTTTGTCACAATATTGAAAATTAAGGTAGCTTAAAGTCGGTGTTGGATTTGGGTCATTTCGAATTACAAATCTAAAGTTACGGACGATTTAGAACGGACATGTCAAGTTGATCGGCCAGTAAAAATGATCATTGTAAACTGAACATTGTTGCTCCTTCTGTAAAGGCTTATAAATGAAGTATAATGCATGGCATGACGCAGTTTGGGATAAATTAGATTGCTTTGAGGATTTTTTTAGCTCTTTCAGCCTGAAATGTTGTCGTAATATGGAAAATTAAGCTAGATTAACGTGGGCGTTGGACTCGTGCCATTTTGAATTCTAAATCAAAAGTTAAAGACGATTTAGTGGGGACAAGTTAATCAGCTAGTTAAAATGATCATTCTAAACTGATCATTGGTGCTCCTTGAGTGAAGGCTTATAAATGAAGCATAATGCATGGCATCACGCAGTTTGGGATACATTGGTTTACTTGGAGGCTTTGTCGTAGCTCTTTAAGTCTCAAATGTTGTCAAAATATAAAATTTAGCTAGCTTAATGTGGTCATTGGATTCGTGTCATTTTGAACTTTAATTCAAAAGTTACGAACAAATTAGTGCGGACATGTCAAGTTGATCGGCTAGTTAAATTGATCATTCTACATTGATCGCTGTTGTTCCTTGAGTAAAGGCTTATACCTGAAGCATAATTCATGGCATCACGCAGTTTCTGAAATATTGGAATACTTGGAGGCTTTTAGGTAGCTCTTCCATTCTCAAATGTTGTCACAATATAGTAAGTTTAGCTAGCCTAACATGGGCATTGGATTCGTGTCATTATTAACTCTAAGTTAAAAGTTACGAACGATTTAGTGAGGACATGTCAAGTTGATTGCCATGTTAAAATTATAATTCTAAATTGTTCACTAGTGCTCCTTGAGTAAAGACTTATAAACGAACCATAATGCATGGAATCACGTAGATTGGGATACATTGGATTACTTGGAGGCTTTTTCGTAACTCTTTCAGTTTCAAATGTTGTCACAATACAAGAAACTGAGCTAGCTTAATGTGGACGTTGGATTCGTTGAACTCTAAATCAAAAGTTACGGACGATTTAATGCGGACATGTCAAGTTGATCGGCCAGTTAAATGATCATTCTTAACGTGTCATTCGTGCTCCTTGAGTAAAGGCTTATAAATTATGCATAATGCATGGCATCACAAAGTTTGGGATACATTGGATTACTTGAAGGCTTTTTCGTATTTCTTTCAGTCTCAAATGTTGTCACAATATGGAAAATTTAGCTAGCTTAAGGTGGGCGTTGGATTCGTGTCATTTTGAACTCTAGATCAAAAGTTACAAACGATTTACTGCGGACATGTCAAGTTGATCAGCTATTTAAAATGATCATTCTAAACTTATCATTGGTGCTCCTTGAGTAGAGGCTTATAAATTATGCATAATGCATGGCATCACACTGTTTGGATACATTGGTTTATTTAGAGGCTTTTTCATTCTAAACTTTTCATTGGTGCTCCTTGAGTAATGGCTTATAAATTATGCATAATGCATGGCATCACACAGTTTGGGATACCTTGGATTATTTGGAGGATTTTTAGTAGTTCTTTCAGTTTCAAATGTTGTCACAATATGAAAAATTTAGCTTGATTAACGTGGGCATTGGATTCGAGCCATTTTGAACTCTAAATAAAAAGTTATAGACAATTTAGTTTGGACATGTCAAGTTGATCGGCCAGCTAAAATGAGCATTCTAAACTGGTCATTTGTGATCCTTGAGTAAAGGCTTATAAATGAATCATAATGCATGGCATCATGCAGTTTGCAATAAATTGGATTACTTGGACGCTTTGTCGTACGTCTTTTAGTCTCAAATATTGTCATAATATAGAAAATTGAGCTAGCTTAACCTGGGTATTGGATTCTTGTCATTTTGTACTCTAAATCAAACGTACACAACATTTAGATCGTACATGTCAAGTTGATTGGCCTATTAAAATGATCATTCTAAACTGATCATTTGTCATCCTTCAGTAAAGGCTTATAAGTGAAGCATAATGCATGGCATCACGCAGTTCGGGAAAATTGGATTACTTTGTGGCTTTGTCATAACTCTTTCAGTCTCAAATGTTGTCACAATATTGAAAATCGAGCTAGGTTAACGTGGGTGTTGGTTTCGTGTCATTCTGAACTCTAAATCAAAAGTTACAAACGATTTAATGCGGTCATCCCAAGTTGATATGCCTATTAAAATGATCATTCTAAACTAATCATTGGTGCTCCTTGAGTAAAGGCTTGTAAATGAAGCATAATGGATCGCATCACACAGTTTGGGATACATTGTATTACATGGAGGCTTTTTCTTAACTCTTTCAGTCTCAAATGTTACCACAATATGGAAAATTGAGCTAGCTTAACGTGGGCATTGGACTCATAACATTTTGAGCTCTAAATCAATATTTAAAGACGATTTCGTGTGGACATGTAAGGTCGAACAATTAGTTAAAATGATCATTCTAAACTTATCATTGGTGCTCTTTGAGTAAACACTTATAAATTAAGCATAATGCATGGCATCACACAGTTTAAGATAGATTGGATTACTTTGAAGCTTTGTCGTAGCTATTTCGTACTTAAATTTTGTCACAATATTGAAAATTAAGGTAGCTTAAAGTCAGTGTTGGATTTGGGTCATTTTGAATTACAAATCACAAGTTACGGACGATTTAGAACGGACATGTCAACTTGATCGGCCAGTAAAAATAATCATTCTAAACTGATCATTGTTGCTCCTTCTGTAAAGGCTTATAAATGAAGTATAATGCATGGCATGACGCAGCTTGGGATAAATTAGATTGCTTTGAGGATTTTTCTTAGCTCTTTCAGCCTGAAATGTTGTCGTAATATGGAAAATTGAGCTAGATTAACGTGGGCGTTGGACTCGTGCCATTTTGAATTCTAAATCAAAAGTTAAAGACGATTTAGTGGGGACAAGTTAATCAGCTAGTTAAAATGATCATTCTAATCTGACAATTGGTGCTCCTTGAGTGAAGGCTTATAAATGAAGCATAATGCATGGCATCACGCAGTTTGGGATACATTGGTTTACTTGGAGGCTTTGTCGTAGCTCTTTAAGTCTCAAATGTTGTCAAAATATAAAATTTTGCTAGCTTAATGTGGTCATTGGATTCGTGTCATTTCGAACTTTAAATCAAAAGTTACGAACAAATTAGTGCGGACATGTCAAGTTGATCGGCTAGTTAAATTGATCATTCTATATTAATCGTTGTTGTTCCTTGAGTAAAGGCTTCATGAAACATAATTCATGGCATCACGCAGTGTCTGAAATATTGGAATACTTGGAGGCTTTTAGGTAGCTCTTCCATTCTCAAATGTTGTCACAATATAGTAAGTTTAGCTAGCCTAACATGGGCGTTGGATTCGTGTCATTATTAACTCTAAGTTAAAAGTTACGAACGATTTAGTGCGGACATGTCAAGTTGATTGCCATGTTAAAATTATAATTCTAAATTGTTCACTGATGCTCCTTGAGTAAAGACTTATAAACGAACCATAATGCGTGGAATCACATAGATTGGGATACATTGGATTACTTCGAGGCTTTTTCGTAACTCTTTCAGTTTCAAATGTTGTCACAATACAAAAAATTGAGCTAGCTTAATGTGGACGTTGGATTCGTTGAACTCTAAATCAAAAGTTATGGATGATTTAATGCGGACATGTCAAGTTGATCGGCCAGTTAAAATGATCATTCTTAACTGGTCATTCGTGCTCCTTGAGTAAAGGCTTATAAATTATGCATAATGCATGGCATCACAAAGTTTGGGATACATTGGATTACTTGAAGGCTTTTTTCGTAGTTCTTTCAGTCTCAAATGTTGTCACAATATGGAAAATTTAGCTAGCTTAACGTGGACGTTGGATTCGTGTGATTTTGAACACTAGATCAATAGTTGCAAACGATTTACTGCGGACATGTCAAGTTGATCAGCTATTTAAAATGATCATTCTAAACTTATCATTGGTGCTCCTTGAGTAGAGGCTTATAAATTATGCATAATGCATGGCATCACACTGTTTGGATACATTGGTTTATTTAGAGGCTTTTTCATTCTAAACTTTTCATTGGTGCTCCTTGAGTAATGGCTTATAAATTATGCATAATGCATGGCATCACACAGTTTGGGATACATTGGATTATTTGGAGGATTTTTAGTAGTTCTTTCAGTTTCAAATGTTGTCACAATATGAAACATTTAGCTTGATTAACGTGGACATTGGATTGGAGCCATTTTGAACTCTAAATCAAAAGTTACAGACAATTTAGTGTGGACATGTCAAGTTGATCGGCCAGCTAAAATGATCATTCTAAACTGGTCATTTGTTATCCTTGAGTAAAGGCTTATAAATGAATCATAATGCATGGCATCATGCAGTTTGCAATAAATTGGATTACTTGGACGCTTTGTCGTAGGTCTTTTAGTCTCAAATATTGTCACAATATAGAAAATTGAGCTAGCTTAACCTGGGTATTGGATTCTTGTCATTTTGAACTCTAAATCAAAAATACACAAGATTTAGGTCGTACATGTCAAGTTGATTGGCCTGTTAAAATGATCATTCTAAACTGATCATTTGTCATCCTTCAGTAAAGGCTTATAAGTGAAGCATAATGCTTGGCATCACGCAGTTCGGGAAAAATTGGATTACTTTGAGGCTTTGTCATAACTCTTTCAGTCTCAAATGTTGTCACAATATTGAAAATTGAGCTAGGTTAACGTGGGTGTTGGTTTCGTGTCATTCTGAACTCTAAATCAAAAGTTACAAACGATTTAGTGCGGTCATCTCAAGTTGATATGCCTATTAAAATGATCATTCTAAACTAATCATTGGTGCTCCTTGAGTAAAGGCTTGTAAATGAAGCATAATGCATAGCATCACACAGTTTGGGATACATTGTATTACGTGGAGGTATTTTCTTAACTCTTTCAGTCTCAAATGTTACCACAACATGGAAAATTGAACTAGCTTAACGTGGGTGTTGGACTCATATCATTTTGAGCTCTAAATCAATAGTTAAAGCGATTTCGTGTGGACATGTAAGGTCGAACAATTAGTTAAAATGATCATTCCAAACTTATCATTGGTGCTCTTTGAGTAAACACTTATAAATTAAGCATAATGCATGGCATCACAGAGTATAAGATAGATTGGATTACTTTGAAGCTTTGTCGTCGCTATTTCGTACTTAAATTTTGTCATAATATTGAAAATTAAGGTAGCTTAAAGTCGGTGTTGGATTTGGGTCATTTTGAATTACAAATCAAAAGTTACGGACGATTTAGAACGGACATGTCAAGTTGATCGGCCAGTAAAAATAATCATTCTAAACTGATCATTGTTGCTTCTTCTCTAAAGGCTTATAAATGGAGTATAATGCATGGAATGACGCAGTTTGGGATAAATTAGATTGCTTTGAGGATTTTTCTTAGCTCTTTCAGCTTGAAATGTTGTCGTAATATGGAAAATTGAGCTAGATTAACGTGGGCGTTGGACTCGTGCCATTTTGAATTCAAAATCAAAAGTTAAAGACGATTTAGTGGGGAAAAGTTAATCAGCTAGTTAAAATGATCATTCTAAACTGATCATTGGTGCTCCTTGAGTGAAGGTTTATAAATGAAGCATAATGCATGGCATCACGCAGTTTGGGATACATTGGTTTACTTGGAGGCTTTGTCGTAGCTCTTTAAGTATCAAATGTTGTCAAAATATAAAATTTAGCTAGCTTAATGTGATCATTGGATTCGTGTCATTTTGAAATTTAAATCAAAAGTTATGAATAAATTAGTGTGGACATGTCAAGTTAATCGGCTAGTTAAATTGATCATTCTATATTGATCGTTGTTGTTCCTTGAGTAAAGGCTTATACATGAAGCATAATTCATGGCATCACGCAGTTTCTGAAATATTGGAATACTTGGAGGCTTTTAGGTAGCTCTTCCATTCCCAAATGTTGTCACAATATAGTAAGTTTAGCTAGCCTAACATGGGCGTTGGATTCGTGTCATTATTAACTCTAAGTTAAAAGTTACGAAGGATTTAGTGCGGACATGTCAAGTTGATTGGCATGTTAAAATTATAATTCTAAATTGTTCACTGATACTCCTTGAGTAAAGACTTATAAACGAACCATAATTCATGGCATCACGTAGATTGGGATACATTGGATTACTTGGAGGCTTTTTCGTAACTCTTTCAGTTTCAAATGTTGTCACAATACAAAAAATTGAGCTATCTTAATGTGGATGTTGGATTCGTTGAACTCTAAATCAAAAGTTACGGACGATTTAATGCGGACATGTCAAGTTGATCGGCCAGTTAAAATGATCATTCTTTACTGCTCATTCGTGCTCCTTGAGTAAAGGCTTATAAATTACGCATAATGCATGGCATCACAAAGTTTGGGATACATTGGATTACTTGAAGGCTTTTTCGTAGTTCTTTCAGTCTCAAATGTTGTCACAATATGGAAAATTTAGCTAGCTTAAGGTGGGCGTTGGATTCCTGTCATTTTGAACTCTAGATCAAAAGTTACGAACAATTTACTGCGGACATGTCAAGTTGATCAGCTATTTAAAATGATCATTCTAAACTTATCATTGGTGCTCCTTGAGTAGAGGCTTATAAATTATGCATAATGCATGGCATCACACTGTTTGGATACATTGGTTTATTTAGAGGCTTTTTCATTCTAAACTTTTCATTGGTGCTCCTTGAGTAATGGCTTATAAATTATGCATGATGCAAGGCATCACACAGTTTGGGATACATTTGATTATTTGGAGGATTTTTAGTAGTTCTTTCAGTTTCAAATGTTGTCACAATATGAAAAATTTAGCTTGATTAACGTGGGCATTGAATTGGTGCCACTTTGAACTCTATATCAAAAGTTACAGACAATTTAGTGTGGACATGTCAAGTTGATCGGCCAGCTAAAATGATCAATCTAAACTGGTCATTTATGCTCATCGAGTAATGGGTTTTAAATGACGCAAAATGCATGGCATCATGCAGTTTGTAATAAATTGGATTACTGGGAGGCTTTCTTGTAGCTATTTTGGTCTCAGATTTTATTAGAATATATAGAAAACTAAGCTAGCTTAACATGGGTGTTGGATTCGTGCCATTTTGAGCTCTAAATCAAAAGTTACGGATGACTTAGTGTAGACATGCCAAGTTGATCGGCCAGTTAAAATGATCATTATAAACTGATCATTTGTGATCCTTGAGTAAAGGCTTATAAATGAAACATAATGCATGGCATCATGTAGTTTGCAATAAATTGGATTACTTGGACGCTTTGTCGTAGGTCTTTTAGTCTCAAATATTGTCATGATATATAAAATTGAGCTAGCTTAACGTGGATATGATCATTGAAAACTGATCATTTGTGATCCTTGAGTAACGGCTTATAAATGAAGCATAATGCATGTCATCACACAGTTCGGGAAAAATTGGATCACTTTGAGGTTTTTTCTTAACTCTTTCAGTCTCAAATGTTGTCACAATATTGAAAATTGAGCTATGTTAACGTGGGTGTTGGTTTCGTGTCATTCTGAACTCTAAATCAAAAGTTAAAACGATTTAGTGCGGTGATCTCAAGTTGATTTACCTATTAAAATGATCATTTTAAACTGATCATTGGTGCTCCTTGAGTAAAGGCTTGTAAATGAAGCATAATGCATGACATCACACAGTTTGGGATACATTAGATTATGTGGAGGCTTTTTCGTAACTCTTTAGATGTCAAATGTTACCACAATATGGAAAATTGAGCTAGCTCAACGTGAGTGTTGGACTCATATCATTTGAACTCTAAATCTATAGTTAAAGACGATTTCGTGTGTACATGTCAAGTCGAAAAATCAGTTAAAATGATCATTCTAAGCTTATCATTGGTCCTCTTTGACTAAATTCTTATAAATGAAGCATAATGCATGGCATCACACAGTTTAAGATAGATTGGATTATTTTGAAGCTTTGTCGTAGCTATTTCGCACTTAAATTTTGTAACAATATTGAAAATTAGTGTAGGTTAAAGTCGGTGTTGGATTTGGGTCATTTTGAATTACAAATCAAAAGTTACGGACGATTTAATACGGACATGTCAATTTGATCGGCCAGTTAAAAAGATCATTCTAAACTGATCATTGTTGCTCCCTCTGTAAAAGCTTATAAATGAAGCATAATGCATGGCATCACACAGTGTGGGATAAATTAGATTACTTTGAGGGTTTTTCTTAGCTCTTTCAGCCTGAAATGTTGTCATAATATGGAAAATTGAGCTAGCTTAACGTGGGCATTGGACTCATGCCATTTTGAATTCTAAATCAAAAGTTAAGACGATTTAGTGGGGACATGTCAAGTTAATCAGCTAGTTAAAATGATCATTCTAAACTGATCATTGGTGCTCCTTGAGTAAAGGCTTATAAATGAAGCATAATGCATGGCATCACGCAGTTTGGGATACATTGGTTTACTTGGAGGCTTTGTCGTAGCTCTTTAAGTCTCAAACGTTGTCACAATATAAAATTTAGTTATCCTAATGTGGTCATTGGATTCGTGTCATTTTGAACTCAAAATCAAAAGTTACGAACGATTTAGTGCGGACATGTCAAGTTGATAGGCTAGTTAAATTGATCAGTCTGAATTGATCATTGTTGTTCCTTGAGTAAATGCCTATACATGAAGCATAATGCATGGCATCACGCAGTTTCTGAAATATTGAATTGCTTGGAGGCTTTTTGGTAGCTCTTCCAGTCTCAAATGTTGTCACAATATAGTAAGTTTAGCAAGCCTAACATGAGCATTGGATTCGTGTCATTATTAACTCTAAGTTAAAAGTTACGAATGATTCAAGTTGATTGGCATGTTAAAAGTATCATTCTAAACAGATCATTGCTGCTCCTTGAGTAAAGACTTATAAATGAACCATAATGCATGGCATCACGTAGTTTAGGATATATTGGATTACTTGGAGCCTTTTCGTAACTCTTTCAGTCTCAAATGTTGTCACAAAATAGAAAATTGAGCTAGCTTAATGTGGATGTTTGATTCGTGTCATTCTAAACTCTAAATCAAAAGTTATGAACGATTTAATGCGGACATGTCAAGTGGATCGGCCAGCTAAAATGATCGTTCTTTACTGGTCATTCCTGCTCCATGAGTAAAGGCTTATATACTATGCATAATGCATGCATCACAAAATTTGAGATACATTTGATTACTTGAATGCGTTTTCGTAGTTCTTTCAGTCTCAAATGATGTCACAATATGCAAAATTTAGCTAGCTTAACGTGGGCGTTGGATTCGTGTCATTTAAACTCTATATCAAAAGTTACAAACAATTTAGTGCGGCCATGTCAAGTTGATCAGCTAGTTAAAATGATCATTCTAAACTGATCATTGGTGCTCCTTGAGTAAAGGCTTATAAATGAAGCATTATGCATGGAATCACGCAGTTTGGGATATAATTGTTTACTTGGAGGCCTTCTCGTAGCTCTTTAAGTCTCAAATGTTGTCACAATATAGAAAATTTAGCTAGCTTAACGTGGTCAATGGATTTGTGTCATTTTGAACTCTAAATCAAAAGTTACGAACGATTGAGTGTGGACATGTCAAGTTTATCGGCTAGTTAAATATGTCATTCTAATTTGTTCATTGTTGTTCCTTGAGTAAAGGCTTATACATGAAGCATACTTCATAGCATCACGCAGTTTCTGAAATATTGGATTACTTGGAGGCTTTTTGGTAGCTCTTCCAGTCTCAAATATTGTCCCAATATAGAAAGTTTAGCAATCCAAACATGGGTGTTGGATTCGTGTCATTATTAACTCTAAGTTAAAAGTTACGAACGATTTAGTGCGGACATGTCAAGTTGATTGGCATGTTAAATTATAATTCTAAACTGATCATTGCTGCTCCTTGAGTAAAGACTTATAAACGAACCATAATGCATGGCATCACGTAGTTTGGGATACATTGGATTACTTGGAGCTTTTTCGTAACTCTTTCAGTATCAAATGTTCTTACAATATAGAAAATTAAGCTAGCTTAATGTGGACGTTGGATTCGTGTCATTCTGAACTCTAAATCAAGAGTTACGGACAATTTTATGCGGACATGTCAAGTGGATAGGCCAGTTAAAATGATCATTCTTAACTGGTCATTCGTGCTCCTTGAGTAGAGGCTTATAAATTATGCATAATGCATGGCATCACAAAGTTTGGGATACATTGGATTACTTGAAAGCTTTTTCGTAGTTCTTTTAGTCTCAAATGTTGTCACAATATGGAAAATTTAGCTAGCTTAACATGGGCGTTGGATTAGTGTCATTTTGAACTCTAAATCAAAAGTTACAAACGATTTACTACGGACTTGTCAAGTTGATCAGCTAGTTAAAATGATCATTCTAAAATTATCATTGGTGCTCCTTGAGTAAAGGCTTATTAATTATGCATAATGCATGGCATCACAAAGTTTTGGGTACATTGGATTAGTTGGAGACTTTTTCGTAGTTCTTTCAGTCTCAACTATTGTCACAATATTGAAAATTTAGCTAGATTAACGTGGGCATTTGATTCGTGTCATTTTGAATTCTAAATCAAAAGTTATAGAAAATTTAGTGTGGACATGTCAAGTTGATCGGCCAGCCTAAATGATCATTCTAAACTGGTCATTGATGCTCCTTGAGTAATGGGTTATAAATGATGCAAAATGAATGGCAGCAAGCAGTTTGTAATACATTGGATTACTGCGAGGCTTTGTTGTAGCTATTTTGGTCTAAAATTTTATCAGAATATATAGAAAATTAAGGTAGCTTAACACGGGTGTTGAATTCGTGTCATTTTGAGCTCTAAATCAAAATTTATGGACGACTTAGTGTAGACATGCCAAGTTGATCGGCCAGTTAAAATGATCATTATAAACTGATCATTTGTGATCCTTGAGTAAAGGCTTATAAATGAAACATAATGCATGGCATCGTGCAGTTTGTAATAAATTGGATTACTTGGACGCTTTTTCGTACGTCTTTTAGTCTCAAATGTTGTCGCAATATAGAAAATTGAGCTAGCTTAACGTGGGTGTTGGATTCTTGTCATTTCGAACTCTAAATCAATAGTACGGAAGATTTAGGTCGTACATGTCAAGTTGATCGGCCTGTTAAAATGATCATTCTAAACTGATCAATTGTGATAATTGAGTTCAGGCTTATAAATTAAGCATAATGCATGACATCACGCAGTTTGGAAAAAATTGGATTACTTTGAGGGTTTGTCGGAACTCTTTCTGTCTCAAATGTTGTCACAATATTGAAAATTGAGCTTGGTTAACGTGGGTGATGGTTTCGTGTCTTTCAAAACTCTAAATCAAAAGTTACAAACGATTTAGTGTGGTCATGTCAAGTTGATTTGCCTATTAACAATTTATTCTAAACTGATCATTGGTGCTGCTTGAGTAAACGCTTATATGAAGCATAATGTATGGCTTCACACAGTTTAAGATAGATTGAATTACTCTGAAACTTTGTCGTAGCTATTTCGTACTTAAATTTTGTCACAATATTGAAAATTAAGGTAGCATAAAGCCGGTGTTGGATTTGGCTCATTTTGAATTACAAATCAAAAGTTACGGACGATTTAGTGCGGACATGTCAAGTTGATCGCCCAGTTAAAAAGATCATTCTAGACTGATCATTGTTGCTCCTTCTGTAAAGGTTTATAAATGAAGCATAATGCATGGCATCACACAATTTGGGATAAATTAGATTACTTTGAGGCTCTTTCTTAGCACTTTCAGCCTGAAATGTTGTCGTAATATGAAAAATTGAGCTAGCTTAACGTGGGCGTTGGACTCGTGCCATTTTGAATTGTAAATCAAAAGTTAAAGACAATTTAGTGGGGGCATGTCAAGTTGATCAGGTAGTTAAAATGATCATTCTAAACTGATCAGTGGTGCTCTTTGAGTAAAGGCTTATAGATGAAGCATAATGCATGGCATCACGCAGTTTGGGATACAATTGTTTACTTGGAAGCTTTGTCATAGCTCTTTAAGTCTCAAATGTTGTCACAATAGAGAAAATTTAGCTAGCTTAACGTGGTCATTGGATTCATGTCATTTTGAACTCTAAATCAAAAGTTACGAACGATTTAGTTCGGACATGTCCACTTGATCGGCTAGTTAAATATATCATTCTAATTTGATCATTGTTGTTCCTTGAGTAAAGGCTTATACATCAAGCATAATTCATAGCATCCCGCCGTTTCTGAAATATTTGATTACTTGGAGGCTTTTTGGTAGCTCTTCCAGTCTGAAATGTTGTCACAATATAGAAAGTTTAGCTAGCCTAACATGGGCGTCGGATTCGTGTCATTATTAACTCGAAGTTAAAAGTTACGAACGATTTAGTGCGGACATGTCAAATTGATTGGCATGTTAAAATTATCATTCTAAACTGATCATTGCTGCTCCTTGAGTAAAGACTTATAAATGAACCATAATGCATGGTATCACGTAGTTTGGGATACATTGGATTACTTGGAGGGTTTCTCGTAACTCTTTCAGTCTCAAATGTAGTCACAATATAGAAAATTGAGCTAGGTTAATGTGGATGTTGGATTTGTGTCATTCGGAACTCTAAACCAAAAGTTACGGACGATTTAATGCGGACATGTCAAGTTGATCAGCCTGTTAAAATGATCATTCTTAACTGCTCATTCGTGCTCCTTGAGTAAAGGCTTATAAATTATGCATAATGCATGGCATTAAAAAGTTTGGGATACATTGGATTACTTCAAGGGTTTTCCATAATTCTTTCGGTCTCAAATGTTGTCACAATATGGAAAATTTAGCTAGCTTAACGTCGGCATTGGATTCGTGTCATTTTGTACTCTAAATCAAAAGTTACAAACGATTTACTGCGGACATGTGAAGTTGATCAGCTAGTTGAAATGATCATTCTAAACTGATCATTGGTGCTCCTTGAGTAAAGGCTTATAGATGAAGTATAATGCATGGCATCACACAATTTGGGATACAGTTGTTTACTTGTAGGCTTTGTCGTAGCTCTTTAAGTCTCAAATGTTGTCACGATATAGAAATTTAGCTAGCTTAACGTGGTCATTGGATTTGTGTCATTTTGAACTCTAAATCAAAAGTTACGAACGATTTAGTGCATACATGTCAAGTTGATCAACTAGTTAAATATATCAATCTAATTTGATCATTGTTGTTCCTTGAGTAAAGGCTTACACATGAAGCATAATTCATAGCATCACGCAGTTTCTGAAATATTGGATTACTTGGAGGCTTTTTGGTAGTTCTTCCATTCTCAAATATTGTCACAATATCGAAAGTTTAGCTAGCCTAACATGGGCGTTAGATTCTTGTCACTACTAACTCTAAGTTAAAAGTTAGGAACGATTTAGTGCAGACATGTCAAGTTGATTGTCATGTTAAAATTATCATTCTAAACTGATCATTGTTGCTCCTTGAGTAAAGACTTACAAACGAACCATAATGCATGGCATCACGTAGCTTGGGATACATTGGATTAGTTGGAGGCTTTTTCTGAACTCTTTCAGTGTCAAAAGTTGTCACAATATAAAAAAATTGAGCTAGCATAATGCACGACATCATACAGTTCGGGATACATTAGATTACTACGAGGCTTTTTCGTAGCTCTTTCAGTCTCAAATGTTGTTCCAATATGGAAAATTGAACTACTTAACGTGGGCATTGGATTCGTGTCATTCAGAATTCTAAATCAAAAGTTAAAGACTATTTAGTGCAGACATGTCAAGTTCATCAACTAGTAAAAATGATCATTCTAAACGGATCATTCATGCTCCTTGAGTACAGGCTTATAAATGAAGCATAATGCACGGCATCATGCAGTTTATCAGCTAGTTAAAATGATCATTCTAAACTGATTATTGGTGCTCATTTAGTAAAGGCATGTAAATGAAGCATAATGCATTGCATCACGCAGTTTGGGATATGTTGGATTACTTGGAGGCTTTGTCGTAAGCTATTTTGGTCATAAATTTTGTCACAATATAGAAAACTGAGCTAGGTTAACGTGGGCGTTGGATTCGTCTCATTTCAAACTCTAAATCAAATGTTATGGACGATTTAGTGCGGACATGTCAAGTTGATCGCCAGTTAAAATGATCATTCTAAACTGATCATTGGTGCTCATTGACTTAAAGGGAATATATGAAGCATAATGTGTGACTTCATGCAATTTGGAATAGATTGGATTACTTGGAGGCTTTGTCGTAGCCGTTTTGGTTATAAATTTTTTTCACAATACAAAATATTGAGCTAACTTAACGTGTGCGTTGGATTCATTTCATTCCAAACTCAAAATCAAAAGTTACAGAAAATTTAGGCGGACATATCAACTTGATCGGCCAGTTATAGTGATCATTCTAAACAGATCATTGGTTCCCCTTTAGTAAAGGTTTACAAATGAAGCGTAACGCATGGCATCACGCAGTTTGGGATACATTGGATTACTTGAAAACTTTTTCGTTGCTCTATCAGTCTGAAATACTGTCACAATATGGAATATTGAGCTATCTTGACGTGGACGTTGGACTAATGTCAATTTGAGCTCTAAATCAAAACTTAAAAAATATTTAATGCGGACATTTCAAGTTGTTCAGCTAGTTAAAATGATCATTCTAAACTTATCATTCGTGCTCCTTGAGTAAAGGCTTATAAATAATGCATAATGCATGGCATCACGCAGTTTTGGATACATCAGACTACTTCGAGGCTTTTTTGTAGCTCTTTCAGTCTCAAATGTTGTCCCAATATGGAAAATTGAACTACTTAACGTGGGCATTGGATTCGTGTCATTCGGAATACTAAATCAAAAGTTAAAGACTATTTAATGCACACATGTCAAGTTGATCAACTAGTAGAAAAAATCATTCTAAATGGATCATTCGTGCTCCTTGAGTAAAGGCTTATAAATGAAGCATAATGCACGGCATCACGCAGTTTATCAGCTAGTTAAAATGATCATTCTTAGCTGATTATTGGTACTCATTTAGTAAAGGCGTGTAAATGAAGCATAATGCATGGCATCACGCAGTTTGGGATATGTTGGATTACTTGGAGGCTTTGTCGTACGCTATTTCGGTCTAAACTTTTGTCACAATATAGAAAATTGAGCTAGGTTAATGTGGGCGTTGGATTCGTCTCATTTCAAACTCTAAATCAAATGTTACGGACGATTTAGTGCAAAAATGTCAAGTTGATCGGCCAGTTAAAATGATCATTCTAAACTGATCATTGGCGCTTATTGAGTTAAAGGTTATATATGAAGCATAATGTGTGGCTTCATGCAATTTGGGATAGATTGGATTACTTGGAGGCTTTGTCGTAGCTGTTTCGGTTATAACTTTTTTTCACAGCACAAAATATTGAGCTAACTTAACGTGGGTGTTTGATTCATTTCATTCCAAACTCAAAATCAAAAGTTACAGAAAACTTAGTGCGTACATGTCAACTTGATCCGCCAGTTATAGTGATCATTCTAAACAGATCATTGGTTCCCCTTAAGTAAAGGTTTACAAATGAGGCATAATGCATGGCATCACGCAGTTTGGGATACATTGGATTACTTGAACACTTTTTCATAGCTCTATCCGTTTGAAATGCTGTCACAATATGGAATATTGAGCTAGCTTAACATGGACATTGGATCATTCTACACTAATCACTGGTGTTCCTTGAGTAAAGGCATAAAATAAAGCATAATGCATTGCATCACGCAGTTTTGGATACATTGGATTACTTGGAGGCTTTGCCTTAGGTCTTTCAGTCTGAAATATTGTCGAAATATAGAAAATTGAGCTAGATTAACGTGTGGATTCGTGTTATTCATAAATCTAAATCAAAAGTTACTGACGATTTAGTGTGGTATGTGAAGTTGATCGGCCATGTAAAATGATCATTCGAAACTGATCAATGGTGTTCGTTGAGTAAAGGCATATAAATGAAGCATAATGCATTGCATCCCGCAGTTTGGGATACATTGGATTACTTAGAGGCTTTGCCTTAGCTCTTTCAGTCTGAAATATTGTCAAAATATAGAAAATTGAGCTAGCTAAACGTGGGCATTGGATTCGTGTTATCTGAATTATTAATCAAAAGTTACAGACGATTTAGTGCGGCATGTCAAGTAGATCGGCCAGTTAAAATTATCATTATAACCTGATCATTGGTGCTCCTTGTTTAAAGGCATATAAATAAAGCATAATGCATGGCATCTTGTAGTTTAAGATACATTGGATTACGTGGAGGCTTTTTTGTAGCACTTTCAGTATCATTCGTAGTTTAAGATACATGTCATCACAATATGGAAAATTGAGCTTGTTTAACATGGGTGTTGGATTCGTGTCATTCGGAACTCTAAATAAAAAGTTACAGACGATTTAGTGCGGCCATGTCAACTTTATCGGCCAGTTAAAATGATCATTCTAAACTGATCATTGGTGCTCCTTAAGTAAAGGCATATAAGTGAAGCATAATGCAAGGCATTACGGAATTTGGGATACATTGGATTTCTTGGATGTTTTTTCGTAACTCTTTCAGTTTCAAATGTTGTCCCGATATGGAAAATTGAGCTAGCTTAATGTGGGCGTTGTACTCATGTCATTTTATGTCATTTTGAGCTGTAAACCAAAATTTATAGACGATTTAGTGTGGAGATGTCAAGTTGATCAGATAGTTAAAATGATCATTCTAAACTGATCATTGGTGCTCATTGAGCAAAGGCATATAAATGAAGCACAATGCATGGCATCACGAACCTTAGGATAGATTCGATTACTTGGTGGCTTTTTCGTTGCTATTTCGTTCCTAATTTTTGTCACAATATAGAAATTTGAGCTAGCCTTACTTAATTGGGCAATTAATTCATGTCACTCTAAATTCTAAATCAAAAGTTACAGACGATTTAGTGTGGACTTGACAACTTGATCGGCCTGTTAAAATGGTCATTCTAATTTGTTCATTGGTGGTTAGTGAGTAAAGACTGATAAATGAAGCGTAATGCATTGCATCACGTAGTTTGGGATTCATTGGATTACTTGTAAGCTTTGTCGAAGCTCTTTAAGTTTTAAATTTTGTCACAATATAGAAAATTGAGCTAGCTTGACGTGAGCGTTGGATTTGTGTCATTTTGAGCTCTAATTCAAAAGGTAAAGACGATTTACTGCATACATGCCAAGTTGATCAGCTAGTTAAAATGATCATTCTTAACTGATCATTGATGCTCATTAAGTTAACGCGTATATATGAAGCATAATGTGTGGCATCATGCAATTCGGGATAGATTGGATTTCTTGGAGGCTTTGTCGTAGGGTTTCGGTCTTAAATTTTTTCAGAGTAAAAAAATATTGAGCCAGCTTAACGTGGACGTTAGATTAATTTCATTCCAAACTCAAAATCAAAAGTTACAGACGATTTAGTGCGGACATGCAACTTGATCGGCCAGTTATAGTGATCATTCTAAACTGATCATTGGTGCCCGTTTAGAAAAGGTTTACAAATGAAGCGTAACGCATGGCATCACACTGTTTGGGATATATTGGATTACTTGGAGGTTTTGTCATAGCTCTTTCAGTCTCAAATCTTGTCAGCATATGGAAAATTTTGGTAGCTTAACGTGGGCGGTGGATTAGTGTCATTTTGAGCTCTAAATCAAAAGTTAAAGACGATTTAGTGAGGACATGTCAAGCTGATCAGCTATTTAAATGATCATTTTACACTGATTATTGGTGCTCATTGATTCATGGCATCGCACGATTTTGGATAGATTAGATTAGTTGGAGGCTTTTTTCATAGCTATCTCGGTCTTAAATTTTGGCACAATAAAAAATATTGAGTTAGCTTAACGTGGGGGTTGGATTTGTTTCATTTTGAACTATAAATCAAAAGTTTTGGATGATTTAGTGGGGACATGTCAACTTGATCGGCCAGTTAAAGTGATCATTCTAAACTGATCATTGGTGCCCCTTCAGTAAAGGCTTATAAATGAAGCATAATGCATTCCATCACGCAGTTTGGGATTGATTGCAATACTTTGAGTCTTTGCCTAGCTCTTTCAGTCTAAAATGTTGTCACAACATGTGTGTCGGATTCATGTCATTTTGAGCTGTAAATAAAAATTTAAAGACGATTTAGTGAGGAGATGTCCAATTGATCAGATACATTAAATGATCATTCTAAACTGATCATTGGTGCTCATTGAGCAAAGGCATATAAATGAAGCACAATGCATGGCATCATGAAGTTAGGATAGATTCGATTACTTGGTGGCTTTGTCGTTGCTATTTCGTTCCTAATTTTTGTCACAATATAGAAATTTAAGTTAGCCTTACTTAATTGGGCATTGGATTCGTGTCACTCTAAACTTTAAATCAAATGTTATGGACTATTTAGTGCAGACATGACAACTTGATCAGTCAGTTAAAATGATCATTCTAATTTGTTTATTGGTGGTCAATGAGTAAAGACTGATAAATGAAGCGTAATGCATTGCATCACGTAGTTTGGGATTCATTGGATTACTTGTAGGCTTTGTTGTAGCTCTTTAAGTTTTAAATTTTGTCACAATATAGAAAATTGAGCTAGCTTAAAGTGAGCGTTGGATTCGTGTCATTCTGACCTCTAATTCAAAAGTTAAAGACGATTTGCTGCGGACATGGCAAGTTGATCAGCTAGTTAAAATGATCACTCTAAACTGATAATTGATGCTCATTGAGTTAACGCGTATATATGAAGCATAATGTGTGGCATCATGCAATTTGGGATAGATTGGATTACTTGGAGGATTTTTTCGTTGCTGTTTCGGTCTTAAATGTTTTCAAAGTACAAAATATTGAGCTAGCTTAACGTGGACGTTAGATTAATTTCATTCCGAACTCAAAATCAAAAGTTACAAACGATTTAGTGCGGACATGCAACTTGATCGGCCAGTTATAGTGATCATTCTAAACTGATCATTGGTTCCCGTTCAGTAAAGGTTTACAAATGAAGCGTAATGCATGGCATCACACTATTTGGGATACATTGGATTACTTGGAGGCCTTGTCGTAGCTCTTTCAGTCTCAAATTTTGTCAATATATGGAAAAATTTGGTAGCTTAACGTGGGCGGTGGATTACGGACATTTTCAACTCCAAAATCAAAAGTTTTACTGAGGACATGTCATGTTGATCAACTATTTAAATGATCATTTTAAACTGATCGGTGGTGCTCATTTATTCATGGCATCACAAAATTTTGTATATTAGATTAGTTGGAGGCTTTTTCGTAGCTATCTCAGTTTTAAATTTTTTCACAATAAAAAATATTGAGCTACCTTAACTTGGGTTGGGCTCGTTCATTCAAAACTATAAATCAAAAGTTTTGAACGATTTAGTGCGGACATGTCAACTTGATCGGCAAATTAAAGTGATCATTCTAAAATGATCATTGGTGCCCCCTTCAGTAAAGGCTTATAAATGAAACATAATGCATGGCATCACACAATTTGGGATAGATTGCATTACTTTGAGGCTTTGTCTAGCTCTTTCACTCTGAAATGTTGTCACAATATGGAAAATTGATCTAGTTTAACGTGGGTGTTGGATTCATGTCATTTTGATCTCTAAATCAAAATTTAAAGACACTTTAGTGTGGATATTTCAAGTTGATCAGGTAGTTAAAATAATCATTGTAAACTGATCATTGGTGCTCATTGAGCAAAGGCATATAAATGAAGCACAATGCATGGCATCACGAAGCTTAGGATAGATTTGATTACTTGAAGGCTTTGTCGTTCCTACTTCGTTCTTAATTTTTGTCACATTATAGTCATTTGATCTAGCCTTACTTGGGCATTGGATTTGTGTAACTCTAAACTCTAAATCAAAAGTAACGAATGATTTAGTGCGGACATGAAAACCTGATCGTCCAGTTAAAATGATCATTCTAAACTGATCATTGGTGGTCATTGAGTAAAGACTTTTAAATGAAGCGTATTGCATTGCATCATGTAGTTTCTGATACATTGGATTACTAGGAGGCTTTGTCGTAGCTCTTTAGGTCTTAAATTTTGTTACAATAGAGCTAGCTTATAAACGTGAGCGTTGGGTTCGTATCACTTTGACCTCTAATTCAAAAGTTAAAGACGATTTATGATGGACATGCCAAGTTGATCAGCTAGTTAAAATGATCATTTTAAACTGATCATTGATGCTCACTGAGTTAAAGGGAATATATGAAGCATAATGTGTGGCTTCATGCAATTTTGGATAGATTGGATTACTTGGAGACTTTGTCGTAGCTGTTTTGGTTTTAATTTTTTTTTCACAGTACAAAATGAGCTAACTTAACGTGGGCGTTGGATTCATTTCATTCCGAACACAAAATCAAAAGTTGCAGACATTTAGTGCGGAAATGTCAACTTGATCGGCCAGTTATAGTGATCGTTCTAAACAGATCATTGGTGCCCCTTTAGTAAAGGTTTACAAATGAAGCGTAACGCATGGCATCACGCAGTTTGGAATACATTAGATTATTTGGAGGCTTTATCGTTGCTCTTTCAGTCTCAAATATTGTCACAATATGGAAAATTTAGCTAGTTTAACGTGGGCGGCGGATTAGTGTCATTTTGTGATCTAAATCAAAAGCTAAATACGATTTAGTTCGGACATGTCAAGTTGATCAGTTATTTAAATGATCATTCTAAACTGTCATTGGTGTTCATTGCATAAAGGTGTATGAATGAGGAACAATTCTTGGCATCACACAATTTTGTATAGATTGGATTACTTGAATGCTTTGCCGTAACTATTTCGGTCTAAAAATTTGTCATAATATAGAATATTTAGCTAGCTCATCACTGGTGTTGGATTTGTGACATTCTGAACTCTAAATAAAAAATTATGGATGATTTAGTGTGGACATGTCAAGTTAATTGGCCAGTTAAAGTGATCATTCTAAACTGATCATTAGTTCTACGTGATTAAAGGCTTAAAAATGAAGCATGTTGCATGACATCACGCAGTTTAGGATAGATTGGATTATTTGAATGCTATGTGGTAGCTGTTTTTGTCTCAAGTGTTGTCACAATATAGAAAATTGAGCTAGCTAAACGTGGACATTGGATTCGTGTCATTCGGAACTGTAGATCAAAAGTAACGGACAATTTAGGGTGGACATGTCAAGTTGATCGACCAGTTAAAATGATCATTCTAAACTGATCATTGGTGCTCCTTGAGTAAAGGCTTATAAATGAAGCACAATGCATGGCATCACACAGTTTCAGATTCATTGTATTACTTGAAGGCTTTGTTGAAACTCTTTCACTCTCAAATGTTGTCACAATATAGAAAGTTGACCTACCTTAAAGTAGGTGTTGGATTCGTGTCATTCTGAACTCTAAATCAAAAGTTACAAACGATCTAATGCATACATGTCAAGTTCATCGGCCAGTTAAAATGATCATTCTAAATTGATCATTGGTGGTCATTGAGTAATGACTTATATATGAAGCGTAATGCATTGTATCACGTAGTTTGGGATACATTGGATTACTTGGAGTCTTTCTCGTAGCTCTTTAAGTCTCAAATATTGTCACAATATGGAAAATTGTGCTAGCTTAACATGGGCGGTGGATTAGTGTCGTTTTGAGCTCTAAATCAAAAGTTAAAGCCGATATAGTTCGGAAATGTCTAGTTGATCAGCTATTTAAATGATCATTTTAAACGGATCATTGGTGCTCATTGATTCATGGCATCACACAATTTTGGATAGATTAGATTAGTTGGAGGCATTGTCGTAGCTATCTCGGTCTTAAATTTTGTCACAATACAAAATATTGAGCTTGCTTAACGTAGGGGTGGTTCGTTTCATTTTGAACTATAAATCAAAATTTTTGGACGATTTAGTGCGGACATGTCAACTTGATCGGCTAGTTAAAGTGATCACTCTAAACTGATCACTGGTGCCCCTTCAGTAAAGGCTTATAAATGAAACATAATGCATGACATCACGCAGTTTGGGATAGATTGCATTACTTTGAGGCTTTGTCTAGCTCTTTCAGTCTGAAATGTTGGCACAATATGCAAAATTGAGCTAAATCATCATGGGCATTGGATTCGTGTCATTTTGAGCTCTAAATACAATATTTAAGCCGATTTAGTGCGGACATGTCAGGTTGATCAGCTAGTTAAAATGATCATTCTAAGCTGATCATTGGTGATCATTGAGTAAAGGCTTATAAATGAATCATAATGCATGGCATCATGCAATTTGGGATAGATTGGATTATTTTGAGGATTTGTTGTATCTATTTTGGTCTTAATGTTTTTTCATAATATAAAATGTTGAGCTAGGTTAGCGTGGGCCTCAAATTCGTGTCATTCTTAACTCTAAATTAAAAGTTACAGACAATTTAATGCGGACATGTCAAATGGATCGGCTAAGTAAAGTGATCATTAGTGCTCCTCGAGTAAAGGGTTATAAATGAAGCATAATGCATGGCATCACTCTGTTCAGGATAGATTGGATTACTTGAAGGCTTTGTGGTAGCACTTTCAGTTTCAAATGTTGTCACACAATAGAAAATTGAGCTAGGTTAACGTGGGCGTTGGATTCATGTCATTCTGAACTCTCGATAAATAGTTAAGGAAGATTTAGTGCATACATGTTTAGTTTATCGGTTAGTTAAAATGATCATTCTAATCTGATCATTGGTGCTCCTTTAGTAAAAAGGTTTAGAAATGAAGCCTAATGCATGGTATAACGCAGTTTGGGACACATTGGATTACTTGGAGGCTTTATCGTAGCTATTTCGCTCTTTCTTTTTGTCATAATATAGAATATTGATCTAGCTTAATGTGGGCGTTGGATTCGTGTCATTTTGAACTCTTAATGAAAAGTTATGGACGATTTTAGTGCGGACATGTCAAGTTTATCGGCTAGTTAAATTGATCATTCGAAACTAATCATCGTTGCTTGGCATCACCCAGTTTGGGATAGATTTACAAATGAAACATTGGATTAATGTGGGCGTTGGATTCGTGTCATTTTGAACTCTTAATGAAAAGTTATGGACGATTTTAGTGCGGACATGTCAAGTTTATCGGCTAGTTAAATTGATCATTCGAAACTAATCATTGTTGCTTGGCATCACCCAGTTTGGGATAGATTTACAAATGAAACATAATGCATGGCATCACCCAGTTTGGGAAATATTAGATTACATGGATGCTTTGTTTTAGCTATTTCGGTCAAAACTTTTGTCACAATATAGAATATTGAGGTAGCTTAACGTGGGTGTTGGATTCGTGTCATTCTAAAATCTAAATCAAAATTTACTGACGATTTAGTGCAGACATGTCAAGTTTATCGACTAGTTAAAATGATCATTCTAAACTGACATTGGTGCTAATTGTGTAAAGGATTTTAAAGGAAGCATAATGCATTGCATCACGCAATTTGGGATAGATTGGATTTTAAAGGAAGCATAATGCATTGCATCACGCAATTTAAAGGAGGCTTTGTCATAGCGATTTCGTTCTTAATTTTTGTCACATTCTTTAAAAGTGAACTAAAAATTAATGTTGGCGTTGGATTGATATCATTTTGATAAGCTCGTTAAATGATCATTCTAAACTGATCGCTGGTGCTCATTGAGCAATGGTTTACAAATGAAGCATAATGCATAGCATCACGCAGTTCGGGATGCATTGGATTAGTTGGAGGCTTTGTTGTAGCTTTTTCTTTGTCAAATGTAGTCACAATATTTAAATTTGAGGTAGATTAATGTGGGCATTGGATTCATGTCATTTTGGTCTCGAAATCAAATGTTAAACACGATTTGGTGCGGACATGTCAAATTGATCAGCTAGTTAAAATGATCATTCTAAACTGATAATTGGTTCTCATTGAGTAAGGGCTTATGAATGAAGCATAATGTATGGCATCACGCAATTTAGGATATATTGGATTAACTGGTGGCTTTATTTTAGCCATTTTGTTCTTAATTTTTTCATAATATAAAATATTGAGCTAGCTTAACGTGGGAGTTAGATTCTACTCATCTGAACTCTAAATAAAAAGTTATATACGATTTACATACGACATGTCAAGTTGATCAACCTGTTAAAATGATAATTTTAAACTGATCATTGGTGCTCCATGAGTAAATGCTTATAAATGAAGCATAATGCATGGCATCACGCAGTTTAGGATACATTGGATTAATTGGAGACTTTTTCGTACCTATTTTGTCACAATATTGAAAATTGAGCTAGATTAACGTGGGCGTTCGATTCATATCATTTTGAGTTCTAAATCAAATGTTAAAGACGAATTAGTGCGGACATGTTAAATTGAGAACCTAGTTAAAATAATCGTTATAAACTGATCATTGGTGCTTATTGAGCAATGGTTTACAGATGGAGAATAATGCATGGCATAGCACAGTTTGGGATACATTGGATTATTTAGAGGCTTTTTCATAGCTCTTTAAATCCCAAATGTTGTCAGAATGTTGAAAATTGAACTAGATTAGCATGGGCATTGTATACATGTCATTTTGAGCTCTAAATCAAATGTTAAAGACGATTTAGTGCGGACATGTCAAGTTGATCAGTTAGCTAAAATGATCAACCTAAACTGACCATTGGTGCTCATTGAGTAAAGGTGTATAAAACAGAATAATGCATGGCATCACGCAATTTGGGATGGATTGGGTTACCTGTAGGCTTTGTCGTACCTATTTTGTCTTATATTTTCTCACAATATAGAATGTTGACCTAGCTTAACGTGGGAGTTGGATTCATGTCATCTTTTACTCTAAATAAAAAAATACGGACAATTTAGTGCGACATGTCAAGTTGATCGGCCTCATAATGTCATCATTCTAAACTGATCATTAGTGCTCCTTGAGTAAAGGTTATAAATGAAGCATAATGCATGGCATCACGCAGTTCAGGATACATATGTTGGATTACTTGAAGGCTTTGTGGTAGCTCTTTCAGTTTCAAATGTTGTCACAATGTAGAAAATTGAGCTAGCACAGCGTCGTCGTTGGATTCATGTCATTCGGAACTCTAATCAAAACATACGGACAATGTAGTGAGGACATTTCAAGTTAATCAGCTAGTTAAAATGATCATTCTAAACTAATCATTGGTTCTCCTTTATAAAAGGCCTATAAATGAAGCATAATACATGGCATCACGCAGTTTGGAATACATTGGATTACTTGGAGGCATTGTTGTAGCTATTTGGGTCTGATATTTTGTCACAATATAAAAAATTGAGTTAGCCTAAGCTGGGTGTTGGATTCGTGTCATTTTGAACTCTAAATTAAAAGTTATGGACGATTTAGTGCGGACATGTCAAGTTGAACGAATAGTTAAAATGATCATTCTAAACTAATCACTCGTGTTGCTTGAGTAAAGGTTTATAAATGAAGCATAATGCATTGAATCACGCATTTCAGGATACATTGGATTACTTGTAGGCCTTGTCATAGCTCTTTCAGCATCAAATGTTTTCACAATATTGGAAATTGAGTTAGATTAACGTGGACGTTCGATTCATATCATTTGAGCTCTAAATCAAATGGTAAAGACGATTTAGTGCGGACATGTCAACTTCATCAGCTAGTTAAAGTGGTCATTCTAAACTGATCATTGGTGCCCATTGAGCAAAGGTTTACAAATAACGCATAATGCATGGCATCACGCAGTTTGGGATATATTGGATTACTTAAAGGCTTTATCGTAGCTCTTTCAATCTTAAATGTTGTCACAAAATTGAAAATTGAACTAGATTAACGTGAACGTTGGATTCATGTCATTTTAAGCTCTAAATCAAATGTTAAAGACGATTTAGTGAGGAAAGGTCAAGTTGATCAGTTAGATAAAATGATCATCCTAAACTGATCATTGGTGCTCATTGAGTAAAGGCATATAAAAGAAGAATAATGCATGGAATCACGCAATTTGCGATAGATTGGATTACGTGGAGGTTTTGTTGTTGCTTGTTCGGTCTTATATTTTGTCACAATATAGAATATTCACCTATCTTAATGTGGCCGTTGGATTCGTATTATTCTAAACTCTAAATCTAAATTTATGGACAATATAGTGCGACATGTCAAGTTGATCTGCCACTTAAAGTGATCATTCTAAACTGATCACTCTAAAATGATTATTAGTGCTCCTTCAGTAAAGGTTATAAATGAAGCTTAATGCATGGCATCACACATGTCAGGATAGATTGGATTATTTGAAGGCTTTGTGGTAGCTCATTTAGTTTCAAAAGTTTTCACAATATAAAAAAATTGGGCTAGCTTAACGTCGTCGTTGGATTCGTGTCATTCTGAACTCTAAATCAAACGTTACAGACAATTTAGTGCGTACATGTCAACTTGATCGGCCAGTTAAAACGATCGTTTTATACTGATCATTGGTGCTCCTTTAGTAAAGGCCTATAAATGAGGCATAATGTATGGCATCACGCAGTTTGGAGTACTTTGTATTAATTGCAGGCATGGTTGTAGCTATTTGGGTTTTAAATTTTGTCACAATATATAATATTGAGCTAGCTTAACGTAGGCATTGGATTCGTCTCATTCTCAGCTCTAAATCAAAACTTACAGACGATTTAGTGCGTACATGTCAAGTTGATCGGCCAGTTAAAATGATCATTCTAAACTGATCATAGGTGCTCCTTTAGTAAAGGCTTATAAATGAAGGCTTATACATGGCATCATGCAGTTTGGAATACACTTGATTACATGGAGGCTCTTTCGTAGCTATTTCGGTCTTAATTTTTGTCATAATATAGAATATTGACCTAGCTTAACACGGACATTTGATTCGTGTCATTCTGAACCCTAAATCAAAAGTTACGGATGATTTAGTGCACACATGTCAAGTTTATCGGTGAGTTAAATTGATATTCTTAACTGATCATTGGTGCTCATTGAAAACTGGTTTACAAATGAAGCATAACGCATGGCATCACATAGTTTAAGATAGATTGGATTCTTGGAAGGCTTTGTCGTACCTCTATGTGTCTTAAATTTTGTCGCAATATATAATATTAGCTTAACGTGGGCATTGGATTCGTGTCATTCAGAACTCTAAAATCAAAAGTTAGAAACGATTTAGCGCAGACATGTCAAGTTGATCGGCAAGTTAAATTTCTTATTCTAAATTGATTATTCTAAATTGATTATAAATGAAGCATAATTCATGGCATCACACAATTAAGGATATATTGGATTAGTTGAAGGCTTGGCGGTAGCTCCTTCAGTCTCAAATTTTGTCATAATAAAGAAAATTGACTTACTTTAACGTGGGCATTGTATTCGTGTCATTCTAAACTCTAAATCAAAAGTTACGGACGATTTAATGCGTGCATGTCAAGTTGATCGGCCAGTTAAAATGATCATTCTAAACTGATCATTGGTGCTCTTTGAGTAAAGGCTTATAAATGATGCATATTGCATGGTATCACAATGTATGGGATACATTCGGTTTTTTGGAGGCTTTTTCATAGTTCTTTCAGTCTCAATTGTTGTCACAATATGGAAAATTTAGCTAGCGTAACGTGGGTGTTGGATTCGTGTCATTTTGAATGCTAAATCAAAAGTTACGAATGATTTAGTGCAGACATGTCAAGTTGATTGGCCTGTTAAAATGATCATTCTAAACTGATTATTGGTGCTCCTTGTGTAAAGGCTTATAAATGAAGCATAATGCATGGCATCACGCAGTTTGGGATACATTGGATTACTTGGAGGATGTTTCAAAACTCTTTTAATCTCAAATGTTGTCACAATATGGAAAATTGAGGTAGATTAACGTGTGCGTTGAATTCGTGTCATTCTGAACTCTAAACTAATCGTTAAAGATGATTTAGTGCGGACATGTCAAGTTGATCGGCCAGTTAAAATGATCATTATAAACTACTTCATTGGTGCTCCTCGACTAATGGGTTATGAATAAAGCATAATGCATGGCATCACGCAGTTTGGAATAGATTGGACTACTTGACGGCTTTGACGTAGCTATTTTTGTCATAAATTTTGTCAGAATATAAAAAAATGAGCTAGCTTATTGTGGGTGTTGGATTCGTGTCATTTTGAGCTCTAAATAAAAAGTTCTGAACAATATAATGCGGAAAAGTCAGGTTGATTGGCATGTTAAAATGATCATTCTAAACTGATCATTGGTGCTCCTGGAGTAAATGCTTATAAATCAAGTATAATGCATGGCATCACGTAGTTTGGGATACATTGGATTACTTGGAGGCTATTTCGTAGCTCTTTCAGTCTCAAATGTTGTCACAATATAGAAAATTGAGCTATCTTAACGTGGATGCTGGATTCGTGTCATTCTAAACTCTAAACAAAAGTTACCGACGATTTAGTTCGGACATGTCAAGTTGATCGGCCAGTTAAAATGATCATTCTAAACTGGTCATCGGTGCTCCTTAAGTATAGGCTTGTAAATGAAGCATAATGCATGACATCACGCATTTTGGGATTCATTGGATTACATGGAGGATTTTTTGTAACTCTTTCAGTCTCATTTGTTGTCACAATATGCAAAATTGTACTACCTTAATGTGAGCGTTAGACTCCTGTCAATTTGAGCTCTAAATCAAAAGTTAAAGATTGTGCGGACATGTAAAGTTTATAAGCTAGTAAAAATGATCATTCTAAACTTATCATTGGTGCTCCTTGAGTAAAGGATTACCAATGAAACATAATGCATGGCATCACACAGTTTCGAATAGATTGGATTATTTGGAGGCTTTGTTGTAGCTATTTCGGTATTAAATATCATCCCAATATAGAAAATTGAGCAAGCTTAAGGTGGGTGTTGGATTCGTGTCATTTTGAACTCTAAATCAAAAGGAACGGAAGATTTAGAGTGGACATTTTAAGTTGATCGGCTAGTTAAAATGATAATTTTAAACTGATCATTGGTGCTCCTTGAGTAAACGCCTATACGTGAAGCATAATGCATGGCATCACATAGTTCAGAATAGATTGGATTACTTGGAAGCCTTTTCATAGCTTTTTCGGTCTTAAATTTTTTCACAATATAGAAAATTGAGCTAGGTTAACGTTGGTGTTGGATTCGTGTCATTTTTAACTCAAAATCAAAAGTTACAAATGATTTAAGTCGTACATGTCAAGTTGATTGGCCATTAAAAATGATCATTCTAAACTAATCATTGGTGCTCTTGATTAAAGGCTTATTTTTGATCGTGGATGGATAAACCTCGGTATGATTGACTACGGGGGAATGGACGGATGAATTTGCCCAAGGTGTTGAGGAGTTTATGCAATTTGCATCAAACAATATCATGGCATTGAAATACCGTAAAATGTATTGTCCATGTATTAAATGTCAAAATCAAAGATTAATCTCTGTTAGAGAAGTATGTAATCATTTGTATAGGACGGATTTATGCTGGGTTACAAAATTTGGTATTCACATGGAGAAACTGATACAACGATGCAATATTATGATAGTAGTTTAAAAAGGTTAAATAGTACTATTGATAGAGTAGAGGAACCGGCATCAGAAATTGATATAAACGAAAGTATTGCTCAGATGGTGAATGATGCGTTTTGTCAACAAAGAGGATCATACATTGAAGATAGGAGTAGAATAGAGGAACCTAATTTGTTAGCCCAAATTTTTTTGATATGTTAGATGCATCAAAGCAGCCTTTGTATAAAGGATGTAGAGATGGATCATCGCCTTTATCTGCTACAAGCAGGTTGATGACGATAAAGATGGATTTCAACTTGGCTGAAGATTGTGTGAATGCGATAGCTGATTTTGTCAAAGATGTATTACCTGAAGACATCATATTACGAGGTTCAAAAACTTGTACCTGGTCTTGGTTTGTTGTATCAGATGATCGGTGTATGTATTGACAATATATTGGCAAAATGATGAAAACCGCATGAATTGCCGATTTTGTCACAAACCTTGATTTCAAGAGACAAGCGGCAGAGTACCTATTCCTCATAAAAGGCTGTGATATTTGCTATTAACAGAGAGGTTAAAGAGATCATATCAATCTGAACACACAACAAAGCCTATGAGATGGCATGCAGAACATAACTCAAATGGAGAAATTGTGCATCCCGGATGCAAAAGCATGGAAACAATTTAAAGAGGTTTATCCTAGTTTTGCATATGAGCCAAAGAACGTATACCTCGGGTTATCTACAGATGGATTCAACCCTTTTGGGAAGCATGAATGGCAATATTCGTTGTGGCCAGTTATCGTGACACCTTATAATTTGCCTACTTCATTGTGCATGAAACGAGAGAGTTTTTATTTCTAACAATTCTCATGTCCAGTCCAGAGCTTCCTACGTGATCATTTGATATTTTCTTGCAACCCCTAATTCATGAGTTAAAAATGTTGTGGCAAAATGGTGTCGAAGCATTTGATGTTTCCAACCAGCAGACCTTTTTGATGCGAGCAGTACTTCTGTGGACCATAAATGATTTTTCAGCATATGGTATGTTATCAGGATGGTCAACGCATGGAAGATTAGCATGCCCATATTCTCAAGATAATACTGATGTGTTCCAACTGAAACATGGACAAAAGAGTAGTTGGTTCGATTGTCATCAACGATTTCTACCACAAGATCATCCATATCGCCGGAGCACGACATTGTTTAAGGAAAAACAAATTTGATGGTCCACCTGCTATGCTTGACAAGAATTATATGATGACTCAACTTAGACATTTTGGTGCTGAGAGAACGGCTTCATGTGGAGGTACCCTGTTGATGGTTGTGGCGAACACCATAATTGGCACAAGAAGAGTATTTTTTGCGATTTACCATATTGGAAGGACCATTTGTTCCGCCGTAATCTAGATGTTATGCACATTGAGAAGATTGTTTTTGACAACATAATGAATACCGTTCTAAAAGTGCAAGGAAAAACGAAAGATAATTTGAAAGCTAGATTGGATTTGCCGGATATTTGTTCCGGGAAGGAGTTATATGTAATATCAAATGAAAAATCATTGTTTCTTGCATTCTGGTTGGATGCGCATGCAAAAGACGAGTTCTTTGAGTGGATTAAGCAAAGTGTCAAATTTGAAGACGAATACGGATCTAATCTTCGTAATTGTGTCGATACTATTAAGGCAAATTTTCAGGGATGAAAAGTCATGATCGTCATGTTATCATGCAAAGACTATTTCCATGTGCTTTTAGCGATCTTCAGCCTAAAAATATCCACAGAGCAATTGCAAGTACGTTTACATTATTTTATATATAATTAATCATAATTTTATGTAATATATGATATTAACTTTTTTTATTATGCAGGGAGTGGTGCTTTTTCTGAGATTTATGTACAAGATCACTTACTCGAGATGATATCCGAAATTTGGAAGAAAAAAATACCGTTTCTCATTTGTAACCTGGAGAAAATATTTCCACCTGCGTTTTTTGATGTTATGGAGCATCTTCCTATTCACCTCCCTAGAGAAGCAGCGCTTGGAGGACCTGTTCAGTACCTATGGCTGTATCCTTTTGAGTGATATATGTTCCACCTAAAGAAAAAAGTTAAAAAATCTTGCCAATGTTGAAGGTTCAATCGTCGCACAAAGTATTAATGAAGAAACATCTAACTTTGCCATCAACTATTTTCCATTGCAAGTCCAAAAAAAAAATAGACGACCTGCACGACATGATGATGGAGGAGAAAAACCAAACTATCCAGTGTATGTGCCTGAAGTATTTGCAAAAATTGGACGTTCAAGTGGAAAAGGGAAGACGCGACGCCTATCAGAGGAGGAACACAATCACTTGCATCTGTATATTTTGACAAATTACGATAATGTTTTGGAATATGTAAGGTACATTCAATTAAAAAAAATTATTTGTTATTATAGTTAATTTTTAATTATTTTGTTTATAATTAACAGGATATACATGGATCAAATACGTGTTCATTATTCAAATTCCACAGAGAATGAGTTGGTCGAACTTAAAAAGAGCGAATTTGCAAGGTGGTTGCACTTTTATGTCATTGTTACCATAATTATGTAATTTTCAATAATAGTTTCCTATATATATAAATATATAGTTTAGTGCATTCAATTATTTTGCAGGTTACTATTGGTACTTTTAGGGGGATAACGTTTTTCACGTGGTTAGTTGAGTTGGTGAATGGTCCTATATTTACTGCAAAATCTTATCCAATGTACTGCATTCGGGGATATGCTTTTAAAAGTAATGGTGAAGGAAATTCACAAACAACTTGTAATTATGGTATATCATCTCAATATGGTGAAATTGTATGCAACGGTGTGCTTCGTGAAATATTAGAAGTTCACTATCCACGAATGATTGATTTAAGGTGTATTGTGTTCTACTGTGACTGGTATGACTCTGTCATGGGTCAACATCAAGACGAATTTGGTGATGCATATGTGCACTCTCGTAAGCGACATCGAAAATATGATCTTTTTATACTTGCATCACAAGCGGACAAGGTTTGTTACATTCGATATCTTCGTGTGAGGAACAAGTAAGATCTTTATATTACAGTTACCTCAATACATCATAAAGGAATGGTATGTGGTGTTACCGAGCAAGACCCTATGCAGCAAAGCACAATTGGTAACTTAGGTTCCATAGAGACTTTTCTTGAAGTTAATCTTGTTGTTGAAGACACCAATCACCGAGATTACAACGTATTTCAAGATTCAGAAGAAGAGATTGGCGAGTTTGACGATGAAAATTCAGCTATTTTGGAATGTTCATCAGCTTCTGATTAAATATGTGATAATAATGTTTTAGTTTTTACGATACATTAATTGTCGGTGTTAAATAATATTTTCTAAAAGTTTAAGTATCTGTGTCCGACAGAGTTCCGACAGTCGTCCAGATTATTCCGTCAGATTTTCTATAAAAGTGTAACATCCGTCGCTATTCCGGCGGAAATTATGCTCGGATTCCCGACATCTATCGTGTTGGAGATTTTTTTGAAACACTGGATTTTGAATCCGACGGATTGCCGACGATGTTGTTATATCCATTGGAATTCTGTCTGACATTACAGTCAGATTCTCGACGACTTAGAGTATTGATGCTATACGCTATCGTGTCGGAACATTTTTCGAAACACTAGATTCTAAATCCAACGGATTGACATGGTGTTGTTATATCCGTTGGAAATCTGTCTGTAATTTTTGACGATTTTGCAACGAACAGTAATTATAAATACAGAATTTAATAGATTTAAAATTATAAATACAGAATTTAATAGATTTAAAATTCTAAATAAATATATGGATTGAAAAAAGCCAAATGGTACACATTTCTATTGTTATATACTCTATTGTTTTTTTCAAGATAAACAGTTTTATTAATAGTTCCAATATAAATCGAAAACCATAGTTATGGAATTTGTAGTCATCTCCTCTATGAAATGGAGAGCTCTTATAGTTATAAATACGGATATGGCAAATGTGTAATTAAAATTTTTGTTGGAATTTTTATCATCGGTTCTAAAACTATAGGATCCAATAACCTAGTATTTTTATTAAAATTGTAAAATCGAATTTCACACTTATGAAATGACATCTGAAATGGTATAACTACTAATCTAATTGGTTTTCTATAGTTTTATAAATCAGAGGAGCAATTAAAAATGAAGGGTATTATATATTATGCACGATATAACCATGGTAGTGTTACGTATGTGATGTTACTAACAAACTATTATTAAGTAAACTATATAAAATCAAATCCATACTTTTATTTATTGTATTAAGTACCTAAAATTTATTATTTATCTTTTCAAGAAAATATTGTTCGAATATCACATTATCATCATATTTAAATCCTATAATAATTTAAATTTTAAATTTATAAATTTTTGTGTGAAAATTTGTATATACCAACGGATTACCGACGACATCCATTGGAAAGCCGTCGAAAACATCTTTGCAACGTGGATTGGCTATTTGACGAACATGCATGGTTTTCAACTTGAATGATATGTCTGATTTCTGTTATAGATGTTTCAACAATTTTGTATCTTGTTGTAACCTACGAATATTGTAAAATTAGTTATGATATTCGCATACGGTTTTTAGTGATATCAGATTGGTAAAAGCTAAACCGAGCAAATTTTTATTCCAAAGTTGAACCAATTTGGGTTTGAAAGTTGCTAATGTGAAAACTCACTGTTTCCAATTCAAGATATTTTTAACGAGTGGAAAATATTATGCTTTATATAAATATTTTGAATAATATTAAATTATAATATTTTTAAAATTGGGTTCCAAAGAGAAAATGACAAATAGTCAATGTAGCTAGATAGATTAATAAAATATCATAATCATAATATTTTAAGCTCGTATCAAGATTATCAAAGACGTGCTGATTCGTCTATTCCGAGTTTTATACCAACTCAAGTTCCAGAATATGGAAATGATTCCTTTCGACCAATGACCATTGAAGAATTAGTTCAGCTACCTGGTCGTGAACTTCTTACTTTTCCCTATCCGAGACGTCAAGGGAATTCGACATGGTATTTTAAAATTTCTATAATTATATTTACAATAATTATTTTAACATTATTCTAATAAAATTCATAGGTTTGGTATTTCAAACAACAGAATAAGAAAATCTATATTAAAGATGCTTTATTCTCTTTTGAACAAACTATATACACTATTTAGAGATATTGCATACGAAAAACATCAAGATTTTGGTTCACGACGTTTATGGAACGTTAATTTATTTTTAAATAAGTAATTGTTTTAAATATTTTTTAGTAATATATAATATATATATATAAGTAAATCTCGTAGCAAGAATTTACATGAGATCCCATGAACACAAAGTTGGTGGAAGAAGCTTTTCAAAAAGCGATTGCGGTACAATTTTCCTGCCACATGAATGAGTGGAAACAAAAGCGAAAAAAGGGAAAAGGCAAACCAAGTGGGTCGAATGAGTCGGTTTGGAATGACTTTATTCGTTGTTTGGTATCTTCCAGCGCTGAGGCCATCTCGAGGACTAATTCGGGAAACCAGATGAGCGGATGGGCATGCAAAGGCATTTACATTTACAATGCTCGATCGACTGGTTTTCCGAAACGAGCCGATCAATTGATAAATTTATTTTTATATTAGTTTTATTTCTTATTATTTGAAAATTTTTTACATATTAATTTAGTATTTTTTACTTCAGATCACTTGTAGCGCCTCCAAATCACTTGCAACTTCTTGAGGCCGTCCAAACCAAATACTGGTCGCATCCAAGATCGTCTCATTAGTGAGATCTCGAAAAAATGAAAAAAGTGATATTTTGTCTCATCAGTCTTAAGTTTGTTCTTCATCTTCGATCGCCGAATTACCTCGTTTTGAGAGCAATTGTTTGGTTATTAATGTAAGTTTGTTTTCTCTTTTAATTTATTTTCATATTTAATATTATAATACTTTTCTAATAATATTTTAAAATTTTTTTACAAGAAGTACCGTTTTCGAATGGTCATCATGTAGGACTCGGTAGAGTTGTAGATACTAGTGATGCAACATCTGCAGGTGGAAATGAGGAGAACGCCCAACTTAAAGAAAAAAAGGCGGCTATGAAGATAGATATGGCTAGGCTGAAATATTTTGTAGGTTTTATGAAATCTAAATTCCCGGAATATCCGGTTCAATTTTTTCCTCCTTCTACTCCTCCTCCAATGTAATTTGTAGATTTTAGATTTCAAAAAAATTAAAATTTAAATATTATTATTATTTTTAATTTGGAATATTATTTTTATTTATTTATTTTAATATTTTATTAACTATTTTAAATTTTTTTAATAAATATAAAAAATAAAAAAACTTATTTAAAAAAATTGATTTAAAAGAAAAAAATAATTTTTAAAAACTTTTCTCTTACATGTTTGGTTATTTCCGACAGAATTAGTCGTCGGAAAACCGAGAAACATCCATCTCAAATTGTGGATACATTGGATTACTTGGAGGCTTTGTCGTAACTCTTTCCATCTCAAATGTTGTCATACTATCGAAAATGAGCTAGTTTAACGTGGGTGTTGGATTCGTGTCATTATGAACTTTACGAACGATTTAGTGCGTACATGTCAAGTTGATCGGCCAGTTAAGATGATCTTTCTAAACTGGTTATTGGTGCTCCTTAAGTAAAGGTTTATAAATGAAGCATAATGCATGGGATCACGCAGTTTGAGATACATGGGATTACTTGGAGGCTTTTTCGTAACTATTTCAATCTCAAATGTTGTCACAATATGGAAAATTTAGTTAGCTTAACGTGGGCCTGGGACTCATCTCATTATGAACTCAAAATCAAAAGTTAAAGAGGATTTAGGCAGACATGTCAAATCGAACAGCTAGTTAGAATTATCATTCTAAACTTATCATTGGTGCTCCTTGAGTAAAGGCTTATAAATGATGCATAATGCATGGTATCACGTAGTTACGGATAGATTGGATGACTTGAACGCTTTGTCGTAGATATTTCAGACTTAAATTTTGTCATAATATTGAAAATTGAGCTTGCTTAATGTCGGCGATGGATTTGTGTCATTTTGAACTATAAATCAAAAATTACGGACAATTTGGTGTGGACATGTCAAGTTGATCTGCGAGTTAAAAAGATCATTCTAAAATGATTTTTGGAGCTCCTTGAGTAAATTCTTATAAATAAAGCATAATGCATGGCATCATGCAGCTTGGTATACATTAGATTACTACAAGGCTTCTTCGTAGCTCTTTCAGTCTCAAATGTTGTCACAATTGGGAAAATTGAGCTACTTAACGTGGGCACTGGGCTCGTGGCATTTTGAATTCTAAATCAAAAGTTAAAGACTATTGAGTGTCGACATGCCAAGTTGATCAGCTAGTTAAAACGATCATTCTAAACTGATCATTCGTGCTTCTTTAGTAAAGGCTTATAAATGAAGCATAATGCACGGCATAACACAGTTTAAAATAGATTGGATTATTTGGAGGCTTTTTCATTGCTATTTTCGGTCTTAAATTTGGTCACAATATAGAACATTGAACTAGCTTAACGTGTGTGTTGGTTCATGTCATTCTGAACTCCAAATCAAAAGTTACGAACATGCCAAGTTGATCGGCCTGTTAAAATGATCATTCTAAACTAATCATTGATGTTTCTTGAGTAAAGGCATATAAATAAAGCATAATGCATGGCATCACGCAGTGTGGGATACATTGGATTACTTGGAGGCTTTGTCGTACCTATTTCAGTCTCATATGTTGTCACGGTAAGGAAAATTGAGCTAGCTTACCCTGGGCGGTGGAATTGTTTCATTTTGAACTCTAAATCAAAGGTCACAGACGATTTAGTGCAGACATGTCAAATTGTTCGGCCAGTTAAAATGATCACTCTAAAATGATCATTGGTGCTCCTTAAGTAAAGGCTTATAAATGAATCATAATGCATGGCATCATGTTGTTTGGATACATTGGATTATTTGGAGGTTTCTTCGTTGCTCTTTTAGTCTCAAATGTTATCACAATATGGAAAATTGAGCTAGCTTAACGTGGACGTTGGATTCGTGTGATTTCGAACTCTAAATAAAAGGTTACAGACGATTTACTGCAGACATTTCAAATTTATTGGCCAGTTAAAAAATCATTCTAAACTGATAATTGAAGCATAATGTATTGCAACATGCTCTTTGGGATACATTGGATTACTTGGAACTTTTGTCGTAGCTCTTTCAGTCCAAAATGTTGTTATAATGTAAAAAATTGTGATAGCTTAACATGGGCGTTGGATTCGTGTCATTTTGAACTTTAAATCAAAAGTTACGAAAGATTTAGTGTGGACATGTTAAGTTGATCGGCCAGTTAATATGATCACTCTAAAACAAACATTCTAAACTGATGATTAGTGCTCCTTGAGTAAAGGCTTATAAATGAAGCATAATGCATGACTTCACGCAGTTTGGCATAAATTGGATTACTTGGAGATTTGTCGTAGCTCTTTCAGTCTCAAATGTTGTCACAAAATAGAAACTTGAGCTAGCTTAACGTGGCATGGATTCATGTCACTTTGAACTCTAAATCAAAAGTGACAAAAAATTTAGTGCGGACATGTCAAGTTGATCGGCCATTTAAAATTATTATTCTAAACTGATCACTAGTGCTCCTTAAGTAAAGGCATATAAATGAAGCATAACGCATGGCATCACACAGTTTGGGATACATTGGATTATTTGGAGGCTTTCTCATTGCTATTTTGGTCTTAAAGTTTGTCATAACATAAAATATTCAGCTAGCTTAACGTGGGCATTGGATTTTTATTATTTTGAACTCTAAATCAAAAGTTACGGATGATTTAGTGCGGACATGTCAAGTTGATTGGCCATATAAAAGGATCATTCTAAACTGATCACTAGTTGTCCTTGAGTAATGGCATATAAATGAAGCAGAATGCATTGCATCACGTAGTTTGGGATACATTGGATTACTTGAAGGCTTTTCCTTAGCTCTTTCAGTCTGGAATATTGTCGAAATATAGAAAATTGAGCTAGCTTAAAGTTGGCATTGGATTCATATCATTCCAAACTCTAAATCAAAAGTTACAGGCGATTTACTACCGAAATATCAAGTTTATCGGCTAGCTAAAATGATCATTGTAAACAAATCTTTGGTGCTCTTTGAGTAAAGGCTTATTAATGAAGCATAATGCATTTCATCAGGCAATTTGGGATAAATTGGATTAATTGGAGGCTTTGTTGTTGCTTTTTTAAGTCTGATATGTTGTCACAATAAAGAAAATTGAGCTTGTTTAGCGTGGGCGTTGGACTCGTGTCATTCTGAACTCTAACATAAAAGTTAGAGAAGATTTAGTACGGAAATGTCAAGTTGATCATCCTGTTAAAAGGATCATTTGTGCTTCTTGAGTAATGGCTTTTAAATGAATCATAATGCATGGCATCACGCAGTTTGGGATACATTGGATTACTTGGATGCTTTTTTGTAGCTCTTTCAGTCTCAAATGTTGTCACAGTATGGGAAATTGAGTTATCTTAACGAGGGCGGTGGATTCGTATTCTTCTGAACTTTAAATAAAAACTGATGGATGATTTAGTGGCTATATGTCAAATTGATCGGACTGTTAAAATGATCATTCTAAACTCATCATTCTAAACTGATCATTCTAAATTAATCATTGTTGTTTCTTAAGTAAAAGCTTATAAATGAAGTATAATGCATGGCATCATGCAGTTTGGGATACATTGGATTACTTAGAGGCTTTTTCGTAGCTCTTTCAGTCTCAAATGGTGTCCCAATATGGAATATTAAGATAGCTTAACGTGGACGTTGGATTCGTGTCATTATGAAATCTAAACCAAAAGTTACGGACAATTTAGTGCGAACATATCAAGTTGATCATCTAGATAAAATGATCATTCTAAACTTATCATTTGTACTCCTTGAGCTAAAGCTCATAAATGAAGCATAATGCATGGCATCACACAGTTTGGGATACATTGGATTTCTTGGAGGCTTTTTCGTAGCTCTTTCTGTCTCAAATGTTGTCACAATATAGAAAATTGAGCTAGCTTAACCTGGGCGTTTGATTCGTGTTATTCTGAAGTCTAAATCAAGAGTTAAGAACGATTTAGTGCAGACATGTCAAGTTGATCAGGCTGTTAAAATGATCATTCTAAACTGATTATTGGTGCTACTTGAGTAAAGGCTTATAAATGAAGCATAATGCATGGCATCACACATTTTGGAATACATGGGTTTGTTGTAGCTCTTTCATTCTCAAATATTGTCACACTATGGAAAATTGTGCTAGCTTAACGTAGGCGTTGGATTCATGTCATTATGAAACCTAAACCAAAAGTTACGGACAATTTAAGGTGGACACGAAAAGTTGATCGGCCAGTTAAAATGATCATTCTAATCTGATCATTGGTGATCCCTGTGTAAAAGCTCATAAATGAAGCATAATGCATGACATCACGCTGTTTGTGATTGATTGGATTACTTGGAGGCTTTGGTGTTGCTCTTTCAATCTCAAATACTGTTACAATATAGAAAATTTAGCTAGTTTAACGTGGGCATTGAATTCGTGTCATTCTGAACTCTAAATCAAAATATATGGATGATTAAGTGCAGACATATCAAGTTGATCGATGAGTTAAAATGATCATTCTGAACTGATCTTTGATTCTTCTTGAGTAAGAGGTTATGAATGAAGCATAATGCATATCACGTAGCTCATTCAGTCTCAAATGGTGTCAGAATATGAAAAATTGACCTAGCTTAACGTGGGCATTGGATTGCTATCATTCTGAACTCCAAATAAAAACTTATGAACGATTGAGTGTGCATATGTCAAATTGATCGGCGAGTTAAAATGATCATTCTAAACTGATCATTGGTGCTCATTGAGTAAAGGCTTATAAATGAATTGGAATACGTTGGATTACTTGGAGGCTTTGCCGTTGGTCTTTCAATATCAAATGTTGTCACAATATAAAAGATTGAGCTAGTTTAACAAGGGTGTTGGATTCGTATGATTCTGAACTCTAAATCAAAAGCTACGAACGATTTAGTGCGGACATGTCAAGGTGATCGGCCTGTTAACATTATCATTCTAAACTGGTAAGTGCTGCTCCTTATCTAAAGTCTTATAAATGAAGCATAATGCAGTTTGGGATACATTGGATTACTTGAAGGCTTTTTCGTAACACTTTAGCCTCAAATATTGTCACAAAATGGAAAATTGAGCTAGATTAACGTGGGCATCGAAATCATGTCATTTTGAGCTCTAAATCAAAGTTGATGACGATTTAGTGCGGACATTTCAAGTCGATGAGCAAGTTAAAATGATCATTCTAAACTTATCATTGGTGCTCCTTTAGTAATGGCTTATAAATGAAGTAATATGCATGGCATCACAAACTTTGAAATAGATTGGATTACTTAAAGGCTTTGTCATAGCTATTTCGGTCTTAAATTTGGTCACGATATTGAAAACTGAGCTAGCTTAACGTGGGCGTTGGATTTATGTCATTTTGAACTCTAAAAAAAAAGTTATGGAAAATTTAGTGCGTTCATGTAAAGTTGATTGGCCAGTTAAAATGATCACTCAAAAATGATCGTTCTAACTCATCATTGGTGCTCCTTTAGTAAACACTTATAAATAATCATACTGCATTGCATCACGCAGTTTGGGATACATTGGATAACTTGGAGGCTTTGTCGTAGCTATTTCAATCTCAACTGTTTTCACAATATAGTTAATTTAGCTAGCCTAACGATGGCGTTGGACTCGTGTCAACTCTAAATTTAAAGTTATAGATGATTTAGTGCGTACATGTCAAGTTTATCGGCCAGTTAAATGATCATTTTAAACTGATCATTGGTGTTCCTTAAGTAAAGGCTTATAAATGAAGCATAATGCATGGCATCACCCAGTTTGGGATACATTGGATTACTTGGAGGCTTTTGTCGTAGCTTTTCCAGTCTCAAAGCTTGTCACAATATAGAAAATTGGGCTAGCTTAACATGGGCGTTGGATTCATGTCATTCTTAACTTTAAATCAAAAGCTACAAACGATTTAGTGCGTACATGTCAAGTTGATCGGCCAGTTAAAATGATCATTCTAAACTGATCATTGGTGTTCTTTGTGTAAAGGCTTATAAATGAATCATAATGTATGGCATCACGCAATTTGGGATACATTGGATTACTTGTACGCTTTTGTCGTAGCTTTTTCAGTCCCAAATGTTGTCACAAAACAGAAAACTGAACTAGATTAGCATGGGTGTTGGATTCGTGTCCTTCTGAACACTAAATCAAAAGTTACGGACAATTTAGTGCAGACATGTAAAGTTGATAAGCCTGTTTAAATGATCATGCTAAACTGATCACTGGTGCTCCTTGAGTAAAGGCTTATAAAAGAAGCATTATGCATGGCCTCACACAGTTTGGGATACATCGGATTACTTGGAGGTTTTGTAGTAGCTCTTTCAGTCTCGAATGTTGTCACAATATGGAAAAGTGAGATAGTTTAACGTGGGCGTTGGACTCATGTCATTTTGAGCACTAAATCAAAAGTTAAAAATGATTTAGTGCGGACATGTCAAGTTGATCAGCTAATTAAAATCATCATTCTAAACTTATCATTGGTGCTCCTTGAGTAAAGGCTTATAAATGAAGCATAATGCTTGGCATCACGCAGTTTGGAATAGATTGGATTACTTGCAGGCTTCTATTTCGATATTAAATTTGGTCACCATATAGAAAAAAGCTAGCTTAACGTGGGCGTTGGGTTTGTGTCATTCAGAATTCTAAATCAGAAGTTACAGATGATTTTATTGTAGACATGTCAAGTTGATCGGCAATTTAAAATGATCATTCTAAACAGATCACTGGTGCTCCATGAGTAAAGGCTTATAAATGAAGTATAATGCATGTCATCATGAAATATGGGATACGTTGGATTACTTTGAGGCTTTTTCGTAGCTCTTTGAGTTTCAAATGTTGTCACAATATAGAAAATTGAGCTAGCATAACATGGGCGTTGCAATCATGTCATTTTCAGCTCAAAATCAAAAGTTAAAGACAATTTAGTGCTGACACGTCAATTTGATCAGCTAGTGAAAATGATCAATCTAAACAGATCTCTGGTGCTCCTTGAGTAAATGCTAATAAATGATGCATAATACATGGCATCATGTAGTTTGGGAAACATTGGATTACTTAGAGGCTTTGTCATAGCTCTTTCAGTTTAAAATTTTGTCACAATATAGAAAATTGAGGTAGCTAATGTGTGTGATAGATTTGTGTCATTCTGAATAACATTGGATTACTTAGAGGCTTTGTCATAGCTCTTTCAGTTTAAAATTTTGTCACAATATAGAAAATTGAGGTAGCTAATGTGTGTGATAGATTTGTGTCATTCTGAACTTTAAATCAAAAATTATAGCGAATTTGTGCGGACATGTCAAGTTGATCAGCCAGTTAAAATGATCATTCTAAAGTGATCATTTTTGTTACTTGAGTAAAGACTTATAAAAGAAGCACAATGCATGGCATCATGAAGTTTGGGATACATTGGATTACATGGAGCTTTTTCGTATCTCTTTGAGTCTCAAATGTTATCAAAATGTGGAAAATTCAGCTAGCTTAATGTGGGCGTTGGACTCATGCCATTTTGAGCTCTAACGCAACAGTTAAAGACGATTTTATGTGGACATGTAAAGTTGATCAGCAAGTTAAAATGATCATTCCAAACTTATTATTGGTGCTCCTTCAGTAAAGGCTTATAAATGAAGCATATTGCATGGCATCACGCAGTTTGGGATTGATTGGTTTTGTCGTTGCTCTTTCAGTCTCAAAGGTTGTTACAATATAGAAAAATGAGCTAGCTTAAAGTGGGCGTTGGATTCGTGTCATTCAAAACTCTAAATAGAAAGTTATGTATGATTTAGTGCGAACATGTCAAGTTGATCGGCGAGTTAGAATGATCATTCTAAACTTGCTCCTTGAGTAAAGGCTTATAAATGATGCATAATGCATGACGTCACGCAGTTTGGGATAGATTGGATTACTTGGAGGCTTTGTCATAGCTATTTCGAACTTATATTTTGTCACTATATTGTAAATAAAAAATTATGTTCAATTTAGTGCGGAGATGTCAAGTTCATCGGCTAGTTAAAATTATCATTCTAAATTTATCATTGGTGTTCCTTGTGTAAAGGCTTAAAAATGAATCATAATGCATGTCATCATACAGTTTGGAAAAGATTGGATTACTTAGAGGCTTTGTCGTACTCTTTTAGTGTCAAATGTTGTCACAATATAAGAAAATTGAATTAGCTTAACGTGGGCATTAGATTTCTATCATTCCGAACTCCAAATCAAAAGATATGAATGATTTAGTGCAGACATGTCAAGTTTATCAGCTAGTTAAAATGATCATTCTAAGATCACTAGTGCTACTTGAGTAATGGCTTATAAATGAAGCATAATGCATGGCATCACACAGTTTTGGGATAGATTGGATTACTTGGAGGCTTTGTCATAGATATTTCGAACTTAAATTTTGTCACCATATTGAAAATTGAGCTAGCTTAATGTGGGCTCTGGATTCGTGTCATTCTGAACTCAAATCTAAAGTTAGGGACGATTTAGTGTGGACATGTCAAGTTGATTGGCCAATTAAAATGATCATTCTAAACTGATCATTGGTGCTACTTGAGTAAAAGCTTATAAATAAAGCATAATGCATGGCATCACGCATTTTGGGATAGATTGAATTACGTGAAGGTTTTGTCGTAGCTATTTTGGAATTAAATTTTGTCACAATATTGAAAATTGAGTTAGATTAACGTGAGCGTTGGATTTGTTTCTTTTTTACCTCTAAATCAAACGTTACAAACGATTTAGTGTGGACATGTCAAGTTGATCGGCCTGTTAAAATGATCATTCTAAACTGATTATTGGTGCTCCTTGAGTAACCGGTTATAAATGAAGCATAATGCATCACGCAGGTTGGGATACATTGGATTACTTGAGGCTTTGACGTAGCTATTTTAGTCATAAATGTTGTCATAATATAGAAAATTGAGCTAGTTTTTACATGGGCATTGGATTCATGTCATTCTGAAATCTAAATTAAAATTTACGGACGATTTAGTGCGGACATGTCAAGTTGATCGGCCAGTAAAAAAAATTATTCTAAACCGATCATTGATGCTCCTTGAGTAAAACGTTATAAATGAAGCATATTGCATGGCATCACGCAGTTTGAGATACATTGGACTACTAAGAGGCTTTTTCGTAGCTTTTCAGTCTCAAATGGTGTCACAATATGGAAAATTAAGATAGCTTAACGTGGGCGTTGGATTCGTGTCATTATGAAATCTAAATCAAATGTTACGGACAATTTAGTGCGGACATATCAAGTTGATCATCTAGATAAAATGATAATTCTAAACTTATCATTTGTGCTCCTTGAGTTAAAGCTCATAAATGAAGTATAATGCACAACATCACACAGTTTGGGATACATTGGATTTCTTGGAGGCTTTGTCGTAGCTCTTTCGGTCTCAAATGTTGTCACAATATAGAAAATTGAGCTAGCTTAACGGGGGAATTTTTTTTGTGTTATTCTGAAGTCTAAATCAAAAGTCAAGAACGATTTAGTGCAGACATGTCAAGTTGATCAAGCTGTTAAAATGATCATTCTAAACTGAATATTGGTGCTCCTTGAGTCAGGGCTTATAAATGAAGCATAATGCATGGCATCACATAGTCTAGAATACATTGGATTACTTGGAGGCTTTGTCATAGCTATTTTGGTCTTAAAATTTGTCACAATATTGAAAATTGAGCTACCTTAACGTGGGTGTTGGATTCGTGTTATTTTGAACTATAAATCAATAGCTACTGACGATTTAGTGCATACATGTCAAATTGATCGGCCAGTTAAAATGATAATTCTAAACCGATCATTGGTGCTCCTTGAGTAAAGGGTTATAAATGAAGCATAATACATGGCATCACGCAGTATGGGGTACATATCGATTACTTGGAGGTTTTGTCGTAGCTCATTTAGTCTCAAATGTTGTCACAATATAGAAAATTAAGCCATATTACCGTGGGCGTTGGATTCGTGTCATTCTGAACTCCAAATAAAAATTTACGGACGATTTAGTGCGGACATGTCAAGTTGATCGGGCAGTTAAAATGATCATTCTAAACTTATCACAGGTGTTCCTTGAGTAAAGGCTTATAAATGAAGAATAATGCATGGCAAAATGCAGTTTGGGATACATTGGATTAATAGGAGGCTTTGTCATAGCTCTTTTAGTTACAAATGTTGTCACACAATAGAAAATTGTGCTAGCTTAACGTGAGCTTTGGATTCGTGTCATTCTGAACTCTAAATCAAAAGTTACAGACCCCGGAAATAACAAGTTGATCGGCCAGTTAAAATGATCATTCTAAACTGATCATTGGTGCTGCTTGAGTAAAGGGTTATAAAAGAAGCATAATGCATGGCATCATGCAGTTTGGGATACATTGTATTATTTGGAGGCTTTTTCATATATCTTTCATTCTGAAATTGTGTCACAATATGGAAAATTAAGTTAGCGTAACGTGGGTGTTGATTTCATTCTAATTTTAGCTCTAAATGAAAAGATAAGGACGATCTAGTGCGGAAATGTCAAGTTGATCAGCTAGTTAAAGTGATCATTCTAAAGTTATAATTGGTGCTCCTTGAGTAAAGGCGTATAAATGAAGCATAATGAATGGCATCACGCATTTTGGAATAGTTTGGATTACTTGGAGGCTTTTTCGTAGCTATTTCGGTTTTAAATTTTGTCACAATATAGAAAATCAAGCTAGCTTAACATGGGTGTTGGATTCGTGCTATTTTGAACTATAAATCAGAAGCTACGGACGATTTAGTGCGGACATGTCAAGTTGATCGGCCAGTTAAAATGATCATTCGAAACTGATCATTGGTTCTCCTTGAGTAAAGGCTTATAAATGAAGCATAATGAAAGACATCACGCAGTTGGGGAAACATTGGATTACTTGGAGGCTTTGTCTTAGCTCTTTTAGTCTCAAATGTTGTCACAATATAAAAAATTAGGTAGCTTAACGTGCCAATTGGATTCATGTCATTCTAAAATCTAAATCAAAAGTTACTGACGATTTAGTTCGCACATGTCAAGTTTATCAGCAAGTAGGAATGATCATTCTAAACTGATCATTGGTGCTCCATTAGTAAATGCTTATAAATGAAGCAGAAGTCATGACATCACACAATTTTAGATAGATTGGATTACATCGAGGCTTTTTCTTAGATCTTTTAGTCTCAATTGTTATCTCAAAATAGAAAATTGACATAGCCTAACGTAGGTGTTGGATTCTTGTCATTCTAAACTGTAAATCAAAAGATACAAAAGATTTAGTGCGGAAATGTCAAGTTGATCGGCTAGCTAAAATGATCATTCTAAACTGATCATTGGTGCTGCCTGAGTGAAGGCTTATAAATGAAGCATAATGCAAGGCATCACGCTGTTTGGGAGACATTGGATTACTTGAAGGCTTTTTTGTAGCTCTTTTAGTCTCAAATATTGTCACAATATGGAAATTTTAGCTAGCTTAACATGGACGTTGGATTCGGCCATTCTGAACTCCAAATCAAAAGTTACGTATGATTTAGTGCGGATATATCAAGTTTATAAGCCAGTTAAAATGATTTTAAACTGATCGCTAGTGTTCCATGAGTAAAGGCTTATAAATGAAGCATAATGCATGGCATCACAAAGTTTTGGGAGAGATTGGATTACTTGGAGGCTTTGTCATAGCTATTTTGAACTTAAATTTTGTCACTATATTGAAAATTAAGCAAGTTTAACATGGGCATTGGATTTGTATTATTTTGAACTCTAAATAAAAAATTACAATCGATTTTGTGCGTACATATCGAGTTGATCGGCTAGTTACAATTATCATTCTAAACTGATCTTTGGTGCTCCTTGAGGTAAGGGTTATAAAAGAAGCATAATGCATGGCATCACACGGTTTGGGATACATTGGATTACTTGGAGGCTTTGTCGTACCTCTTTTAGTCTCCAATGTTTTCACAATATAGAATATTGAGCTAGCTTAATGTGGGCATTGGATTCGTGTCATTCTAAACTCTAAATTAAAATTTAAGGACGATTTAGTGCGGGAACATCAAGTTGATCGGTTAGTTAAAATGATCTTTCTAAACTGATCATTGATGCTCCATGAGTAAAGGGTTATAAAAGAAGCATAATGCATTGCCTAACACAGTTTGGGATACATTGGATTACTTGGAGGCTTTTTCGTTGCTCCTTGAGTTTCAAATGTTATCACAACGTGGAAAACTGAGCCTGCTTAACGTGGGTGTTGGACTCATGTCATGTTGAGCTCTAAATAAAAAGTTACGGACAATTTAGTGCGGACATGTCAAGTTGATCGGCAAGTTAAAATGATCATTCCAAACTGATCATTTTTGCTCCTTGAGTAAAAGCTTATAAATGATGCATAATCCATGGCATCACACAGTTTGGGATACATTGGATTATTTGGAGGCTTTTTCGTTGCTATTTTGGTCTTAAATTTTGTCCCAATGTATAAAAATGAGCTAGCTGAACGTGGGCGTAAGATTCGTTTCATTCGGAACTCTAAATCAAAAGTTATGAATGATTTATTGCAGACATGTCAAGTTGATCAGCCAGTTAAAATGATCATTCTAACTTGATCATTGGTTTTCCTTGAGTAAAGGCTTATAAATGAAACATAATGCATTGCATCACACAGTTTGGTAACATATTGGATTTCTTTGACGCTTTCTCGTAGGTCTTTCTGTCTCAAATGTTGTCACAATATAGAAAATTGAGCGAGCTTAAAATGGGCGTTGGATACGTCTCATTCTGAACTCTAAATCAAAAGTTAAGAACGATTTAGTGCTGACATGTCAAGTTGATCGTCCTATTAAAATGATCATTCTAAACTGATTACTGATGCTCCTTGACTAAATTCTTATAAATGAAGCATAATGCATGGTATCACACAGGTTGGGATACATTGGATTACTTGGAGGCTTTGCCGTAGCTCTTTTAGTCACAAATGTTATCACAATATAGAAAATTGAGCTAGCTTAACGTGGGCATTGGATTCATATCATTCTGAACTCTAAATAAAAATTTACGGACGATTTAGTGCGGACATTTCAAGTTGATCGGCCAGTTAAAATGATTATTCTAAGCTGATCATTGATGCTCCCTGAGTAAAAGGTTATAAATGAAGCATAATGCATGGCATCGTGCAGTTTGAGATACATTGGATTACTTAGAGGCTTTGTCGTAGCTCTTTCCATCTCAAATGGTGTCACAATATGGAAAATTAAGATAGCTTAACGTAGGTGTTGGATTCGTGTCATTATGAAATCTAAACCAAAGGGTATGGACAATTTAGTGTGGACATGTCAAGTTGATCGGCCAGTTAAAATGATCATTCTAAGCTTATCATTGGTGCTCCTTGAGTAAAAGCTCATAAATGAAGCATAATGCATGGCATCACGCCGTTCGGGATTGATTGGATTACTTGGAGGCTTTGCTGTTTCTCTTTCAATCTCAAATGTTGTTTCAATATAGAAAATTTAGCTAGTTGAATGTGGGCATTGGTTTCGTGTCATTCTGAATTCTAAAACACAATTTACGGACGATTTAGTGCGGATATGTCAAGTTGATCGGCAAGTTAAAATGATCATTCTGAACTAATCATTGATGTTATAAATGAAGCATAATGCATGGCATCACGCAGTTTGAGATAAATTGGGTTACTTAAATGCATTTTCGTAGCTCATTCAGTCTCTAATGGTGTCAAAATATGAAAAATCTACCTAGCTTAACGTGCGCATTGAATTTCTGTAATTTTGAACTCCAAATCAAAAGTCACAGAAGATTTAGTGCGGACATGTCAAGTTGATCGGCCAGTTAAAATGATAATTTTAAACTGGTCATTGGTGCTTCTTGATTAATGGCTTATAAATGAAGCATAAATCATGGCATCACGCATTGTGGGATAGATTGGATTAATTGGAGGATTTGTCATAGCTATTTTGAACATAAATTTTTCACTATATTGAAAATTGAGCTAGCTTAGCGTGGGCGTTGGATTTGTGTTATTTTGAACTCTAAATAAAAAATTATAGCCGATTTAGTGCAGACAGGTCAAGTTGATCGGCCAGTTAAAATTATCTTTCTAAACTGATCATTGGTGCTCCTTGAGTTAAGGGTTACAAATAAAGCATAATGCATTGCATCACGCAGTTCGGGATACATTGGATTACTTGGAGGCTTTGTCATAAATCTTTTAGTATCAAATGTTGTCACAATTTAGAAAATTGTGCTAGCTTAACGTGGTCTTATGATTCGTGTCATTCTGAGCTCTAAATCGAAAGTTAAAAATCATTTACTGCGGTTATATTAATTTGATCGGCTAGTTAAAATGATCATTCTGAACTGATCAGTGGTGCTCTTTGAGTAAAGGCTTATAAATGAAGCATAATGCATGACATCACCCAGTTTGGAGTATACTGGATTATTTGGAATACTTGTCGTAGCTATTTTGGTCTTAAAATTTTCCACAATATAAAAATTGAGCAAGCTTAACGTGGGTGTTGGATTCGTTTCATTCTGAACTCTAAAACAAAAGTTATGGACGATTTAGTGCATACATGTCAAGTTGATCGACCAGTTAAAATAATCATTCTAAACTGATCATTGGTGCTCCTTGAGTAAAGACTTATAAATGAAACATAATGCATAGCATCACGCAATTTTGGACAGATTGGATTATTTCGAGGCTTTGTCGTAGCTATTTCGGTCTTAAAATTTGTCACAATACTAAAAATTGAGCTAGCTTAACGTGGGTGTTAGATTTTTGTCATTTTGAACTCTAAGTCAAAAATAACGGATGATTTAGTGCGGACATGTCAAGTTGATGAGCCAGTTAAAATGATCATTCTAAACTGATCATTAGTGCTACTTGTTTAAAGGGTTATAAATGAAGCATAACGCATGGCATCATGCATTTTAGGATACATTGGATTATCTGGAGGCTTTGTTGTAGATCTTTTAGTATCAAATATTGTCACAATATAGAAAATAGAGCTAGCTTAACATGGGCATTGTAATCATGTCATTCTAAACTCTAAATAAAACTTTATGGACGATTTAGTGTGAATATGTCAAGTTGATCTTCTAGTTAAAATGATCATTCTAAACTGATCATTTGTGCTCCTTGGGTAAAGGCTTATAAATGAAGCATAATTCATGGCATCACGTAGTTTGGGATATATTGGATTACTTGGAGCCTTTTTCGTAGCTATTATAGTCTCAAATGTTGTCACATGGAAAATTAAGCTAGTTTAACGTGTGTGTTGTATTCTTGTCATTCTAAACTCTAAATAAAAAGTTATTAATGATTTAGTGCGAACATGTCAAGTTTATAGCCCAGTTAAAATGATTATTCTAAAATGATCATTGGTGCCCCTTATGTAAAGGGATATAAAGGAAGCATAATGCATGGCATCAGGTAGTTTGGGATAAATTGGATTACTAGGAGGCTTTTTCGTATATATTTTAGACTTAAATTTTGTCACAATATTTAAAATTGAGCTAGATTAATGTGAGCGTTGGATTTGTTTCTTTTTGAACTCTAAATCTAAAGTTACGGACAATTTAGTGTGGATATGTCAAGTTGATCGGTCTATTAAAATGATCATTCTAAACTGATTATTAGTAAACGCTTATAAATGAACCATAATGCATGGCATCACGCAGGTTGGGATACATTGCATTACTTGGAGGCTTTGTCGTAGCTCTTTTATTCATAAACAATGTCACGGTATAGAATCTTGAGCTTGCTTAACATGGGCATTGGATTCATGTCATTATGAACTCTAAAATAAAATTCACGGACGATTTAGTGCAGACATGTCAAGTTGATCGGCCGGTTAAAATGATTATTCTAAATTGATCATCGATGCTCCTTGATAAAAAGGTTATAAATGAAGCATAATGCATGGCATCATGCAGTTTCAGATACATTGGATTACTTTTAGGTTTTTTCGTAGCTCTTTCGGTCTCAAATGGTGTCACAATATGGAAAATTAAGATAGCTTAACGTGGGCGTTGGATTCGTGTCATTATGAAATCTAAACCAAAAGTTACGGACAATTTAGTGCGGACATATCAAGTTGATCATCTAGATTAAATGATCATTCTAAACTTATCATTTGTGCTCCTTGAGTAAAATCTTATAAATGAAGCATAATGCATGCATGGCATCACACAGTTTGGGATACGTTGGATTTCTTGGAGGCTTTGTCGTAGCTCTTTCTGTCTCAGATGTTGTCACAATATAGAAAATTGAGCTAGCTTAACGTGGGCGTTTGATTCGTGTCATTCCAAACTCTAAGTCAAAAGTTAAGAACGATTTAGTGCGGACATGTCAAGTTTATTAGCCTGTTAAAATGATCATTCTAAACTGATTATTGCTGCTCTTTGAGTAAAAGCTTATAAATGAAGCATAATGCATGTCATAACGCATTTTGGAATACATGGGTTTGTCATAGCTCTTTCATTCTCAAATGTTGTCACACTATGGAAAATTGAGCTAGCTTAACGTAGGAGTTGGGATCGTGTCATTATGACATCTAAACCAAAAGTTACGGACAATTTAGTGCGGACATAACAAGTTGATCGGCCAGTTAAAATGATCATTCTAAGCTGATCATTGGTGCTCCTTGAGTAAAAGCTAATAAATGAAGCATAATGCATGGCATCACGCTTTTTGGGATTGATTGGATTACTTGGAGGCTTTGCCATTGCTATTTCAATCTTAAATATTGTTACAATATAGAAAATTTAGCTAGTTTAACATAGACAATGGATTCCTGTCATTCTGAACTCTAAATCAAAATTTACGGACGATTTAGTGCGGACATGTCGGGTTGATCGGCCAGTTAAAATGATCATTCTGAACTGATCTTTGATGCTCCTTGAGTAAGGGGTTATAAATGAAGCATAACGCATGCCATCACGCAGTTTGAGATACATTAAATTACTTGAAGGCTTTTCAATAGCTCATTCAGCCTCAAATGTAGTCACAATATGAAAAATTGACCTATCTTAACGTGGGCATTGGATTCATATCATTCTGAACTCCAAATCAAAAGTTAAAAACGATTTAGTGCGGACATGTCAAGTTGATTGGCCAGTTAAAATGATCATTCTAAACTGGTCATTGGTGCTCCTTGATTAGAGGCTTATCAATGAAGCATAATGCATGGCATCATCCATTGTGGATAGATTGGATTAATTGGAAGATTTGTCATAGCTATTTCGAACTTAAATTTTCTCAGTATATTGAAAATTGAGCTAGCTTAACGTGGGTGTTGGATTTGTAAAATTTTGAACTCCAAAAAAAATATTATGGACAATTTTGCGCGGACATGCCAAGTTGATCGGCCAGTTAAAATTATTAGTCTAAACTGATCATTGGTGCTCCTTGAATTAAGGGTTATAAATGAAGCATAATGCATGGCATCACGTAGTTCAGGATACATTGGATTACTTGGAGGCTTTATCGTAGATCTTTTTTCAATCTCAAATGTCGTCACTATTTAGAAAATTCTGCTAGCTTAACGTGGGTGTTGGATTCGTGTCATGCTGAACTCTAAATCTAAAGTTACAAATCATTTAGTGCGGACGTGTTAAGTTGATCGGTCAGTTAAAATGATCATTCTAAACTGATTATCGGTTTGAGTAATGGCTTATAAATGAAGCAAAATGCATGACATCACGCAGTTTGGGAAACATTGGATTACTTGGAGGCTTTGTCTTAGCTCTTTTAGTCTCAAATGCATTCAAAATATAGAAAATTGGGCTAGCTTAACGTGCCAACTAGATTTGTGTCATTCTCAAATCTAAATCAAAAGTTACAGACAATTTAGTTTGGACATGTCAAGTTGATCGGCCAGTAAGAATGATCATTTTAAGTTGATCATTGGTGCTCCTTAAGAAAATGTTTATAAATGAAGCAGAAGTCATGACATCACACAATTTTGGGTACATTGGATTATATCGAGGCGTTTTCTTAGATCTTTTAGTCTCAAATATTATCACAATATAGAAAACTGAGCTAGCTTAACGTACGTGTTGGATTCGTGTCATTTTGAACTATAAATCAACAGCTACGGACAATTTACTGCGGTCATGGAAACTTGATCGGCTAGTTAAAATGATAATTCTAAACTGATCATTGGTGCTGTCTGAGTAAAGGTTTATAAATGAAGCATAATGCATGGCATCACGCTGTTTGGGATACGTTGGATTACTTGGAGGCTTTTTGTAGCTCTTTTAGTCTTAAATGTTGTCACAATATGGAAAATTTAGCTAGCTTAACATGGACGTTGGATTCGTGTCATTATGAACTCTAAATCAAAAGTTACGAATGATTTAGTGCGATATGTCAAGTTGATCAGCCAGTTAAAATGATCATTCTAAACTCATCATTGGTGCTCCTTGAGTAAAGGCTTGTAAACGAATCATAATGCATGGCATCACACAGGTTTGGACACAATGGATTACTTGGAGGCTTTGTCATAGCTCTTTAGGTCTCAAATGTTGTCACAATATAGAAAATTGAGCTTGTTTAACGTGGGCGTTGGATTCGTATCATTCTGAACTTTAAACCAAAAGTTACGAACGATTTAGTGCGAACATGTCAATGGCGCGAGCAGGTAAAATGACCATTGTAAACTGATCATTGGTGATCCTTGAGTAAAGGCTTAAAAATAAAGGATAATGCATGGCATCACACAGTTTGGGATACATTGGATTACTTCGAGGCTTTTTCATAGCTCTTTTTATCTCGAATGTTGTCATGATATTGAAAATTGAGATAGCTTAATGTAGATATTGGATTCGTTTCATTCTGAATTCTAAATCAAAAGTTATGGACGATTTAGTGCGGACATGTCAAATTGATCGGCAAGTTAAAATGATCACTCTAAACTGATCATTGGTGCTCGTTAAGTAAAGGCGTTTAAATGAAACATAATGCAGGGCAGCACACAGTTTGGGATACATTGGATTACTTGGAGGCTTTTTCGTATCTCTTTCAGTCTTAAATGTTGTAATAATATGGAAAATTGAGCTAGTTTAACGTGGGCATGGGACTCATGTCATTTTGAGCTCTAAATGAAAAATTAAAGAAGATTTAGTGCGGATATGTCAAGCTGATCAGCTAGTCAAAATGATCATTCTAAACTTATTATTGGTGCTCCTTCAGTAAAGGCTTATAAATGAAGCATAATGCATGGCATCACACAGTTTGGAATAGATTGGATTACTTGGAGGCCTTGTTGTAGCTATTCCGGTCTTAAATTTTGTTACAGCATAGAAATTTAAGCGAGATTAATGTGGGCGTTGGATTCGTGTCATTTCGAACTCTAAATCAAAAGTTACAGACGATTTAGTATGGATATTTCAAGTTGACCGGCCAGTTAAAATAATCATTCTAATCTCATCATTGGTGCTCCTTGAGTAAAGGCCTATAAATGAATCATAATTAATGACATCACGCAATCTCGGATACATTGGATTACTAGGAGGCTTTGTCATAGCTCTTTAGGTCTCAAATATTGTCACAATATAGAAAATTGAGCCAACTTAACGTGGGCATTGGATTTGTGTCATTCTGAAATTTAAATAAAAAGTTACGGACAATTTAGTCCGGACATGTCCAGTTGATCGGCCAGTTAAAATGATCATTCTAAACTGATCATTGGGATCCTTGTGTAAAGGCTTATAAATGAAGCATAATGCATGGAATCACACAGTTTGGGACACATTGGATTACTTCGAGGTTTCTTTGTAGCTCTTTTAGTCCCAAATGTTGTCACGATATGAAAAATTGAGCTAGCATAACGTGAGCATTGGATTCGCTTCATTCTGAATTATAAATCAAGAGTTATAGACGATTCAAATTGATCGGCAAGTTAAAATGATTATTCTAAACTGATCATTGGGGCTCGTCAAGTAAAGGCGTATAAATGAAGCATAACTCATAACATCACGCAGTTCGGGATACATTGGATTACTTGGAGGCTTTTTCGTAGCTCTTTCTGTCTTAAATGTTGTCACAATACGGAAAATTGAGCTACCTTAACGTGGGCGTGGGACTCATGTCATTTTGAGCTCTGAATCAAAAGAAAAATATGATTCAGTGCGGACATGTGAAGTTGATCAGCTAGTTAAAATGATGATTCTAAACATATTACTGGTGCGTCTTGAGTAAAGGCTTATAAATGAAGCATAATACATGGCATCATGCAGTTTGAAATAGATTGGATTACTTGGAGGCTTTGTCGTAGCTATTCCAGTATTAAATTTTCTCACAATATAGAAAATTGAGCTAGCTTAACGTGGGCTATGGATTCATGTCATTTTGTACTCTAAATCATAAATTACAAACGATTTAGTGTGGACATGTCAAGTTGATTGGCCAGTTAAAATGAGAATTCTAAACAGATCATTGGTGCTACTTGAGTAACAGTTTATACATGAAGCATTATGCATTGCATCATGCAGTTTGGGATACATTGATTCCTTGGAAGCTTTGTCGTAGCTCTTTCATTCTCAAATAATGTCACAATACAAAATATTTTGCTAGCTTCACGTGGGCTAGTTAAAATGATCATTCTAAAATGAATATTGGTACTCATTGAGTAAAGGCTTATTACTGAAGCATCATGCAGTTTGGGATACATTGGATTACTTGGAGACCTTTTCTTAACTCTTTAAGTCTCAAATGTTGTAAAAATATGGAAAATTGAGACGTGTCTTAGCTTTACTTGAACATTTGATTCGTGTCTTTTTGAACTATAAATCAAAAGTTAAAGACGATTTAATGCAGATATGTCAAGTTGATCGGGCAGTTAAAATGCATTCTAAACAGATCAGTGGTGCTTCTTGAGTAAAAGCTTATAAATGAAACATATTGCATGGCATCACGCAGTTTGGGATAGATTGGATTACCTAGAGCTTTTATCATAGCTTTTACGGTCCTAAATTTTGACACGACATTGAAAATATAGGTAGCTTAATATGGGCGTTGTAATCGTGTCATTTTGTGCTATGAATCAAAACTTATAGAAGATATAGTGCGCACATGTCAAATTGATCTACCAATTGAAATGATTATTCTAAACTGATCATTGATGCTCATTGAGTAAAGGCTTGTTAATGAAGCATAATGCATGACATCACACAGTTTGAGAGAGATTCAACTACCTGGAGGCTTTTTTTTAACTATTTCAGTCTTAAATTTTCACATAACATAGAAAATTGAGGTAGTTTTAACGTCAGTGTTGGATTCGTGTCATTCTTTGCTATGAATCAAAAAATATAGACGACTTAGTGTGGACATGTCAAGCTGATTGGCCAGTTAAAATGATCATTCTAAACTGATCACTGGTGCTCATTGAGTAAAGGCTTATTAATCAAGCGTAATGCATGGCATCATGCTGTTTTCAATAGATTCGATTACTTGGAGGCTTTGTCATAGCTATTTCAGTCTTAAATTTTGTTACACTATAAAAGTTTGAGCGAGCTTAACGTGAGAATTGGATTCATGTCATTCTGAGCTCTGAATCAATAGTTACGGGCGCTTTCGTTTGGACATGTCAAGTTGACCGAGTAATTAAAATGATCATTCTAAACTAATCACTGGTGCTCATTGATTAAAGGGTTACTAATGAAGCATAATGGATGGCATCAAGCAGTTTACGATAGATTGGATTACTTGGAGGCTTTGTCGTAGCTATTTCAGTCTTAAATTTTTTCACAATATAGAGAATTATTTAGCTTAAGGTAAGCATTGGATTCTTGTCATTCATAGCTCTGATTCAAAAGTTATAGATGATTTAGCGCAAACATGTCAAGTTGATCTGCCAAGTAAAATGATCATTGGTGCTCATTGAGTAAAGGCTTATTAATGAAGCATATTGCATGACATCACACAGTTTCCGATAGATTCAAGTACTTGGAGGCTTCGTCGTAGCTGTTTCAGTCTTAAATTTTCACACAATATTGAAATAGTGGTAATTTATTATGGGTGTTGGATTCGTGTCATTCTTAGCTCTTAATCAAAAGTTATTGACGATTTAGTGCGGACATTTCAAGCTGATTGGCCAGTTAAAATGATCATTCTAAACTAATCAATAGTGGTCATTGAGTAAAGGCTTATTAATCAAGCATAACGCATGGCATCACGCTGTTTGCAATACATTTGATCACTTGGAAGCTTTGTCATAGCTATTGCAGTTTTAAATTTTGTCACTCTATAGAAATTTGAGTGAGCTTAACGTAGGCATTGGAGCCGTGTCATTCTAAGCTCTGAATCAATAGTTACGGGCGATTTCGTGCAAACATGTCAAGTTGATATACTAGTTAAAATGATCGTTCTAAACTAATCATTGGTGCTCATGGAGTAAAGGCTTATTAATGAAGAATTTTGCATGGCATCAAGCAGTTCGCGATATATTGGATAACTTGGAGGCTTTGTCATAGCTATTTCAGTCTTAAATTTTTTCACATTATAGAAAATTGAGTTAGCTTAAGTTAACCGACTAGTTAAAATGGTCATTCTAAAATGATCATAGGTGCTCATTGAGTAAAGGCTTATTAATGAAGCATAATGCATGACATCACACATTTTCGATAGATTCAAGTACTTGGAGTCTTTGTCGTAGATATTTCGGTCTCAAATTTTTTTAAAATATAGAAAATTGAGCCACCTTAATGTGGGTGTTGGATTCATGTCATTCTGAACTCTAAATGAAAAGTTAGAGACGGGCTTATTAATCAAGCATAATGCATGCCATCATGTTGTTTGCGATAGATTCGAGTACTTGGAGGCCTTGTCATAGCTATTTCAGTCTTAAATTTTGTCACACTATAGAAATTTGAGCAAGCTTAACGTGAGCATTGGATTCGTGTTATTTTGAGATCTGAATCAACAGTGACGGACGATTTTGTGCCGACATGTAAAGTTGACCGACTAGTTAAAATGATCATTCTAAACTAATAATTGGTGCTCATTGAGTAAAGGCTAATTAATGAATCATAACGCATGCCATCACATAGTTTGCGATAGATTGGATTACTTGGAGCCTATGTGGTAGCTATTTTAGTTTTAAATGTTTTCACAATATAGAAAATTGATCTACCTTAACCTGGGCGTTGGATTCATGTCATTCTGAACTCTGAATCGAAAATTATAGATGATTTAATGTGGACATGTCAAGCAAATTGGCCAATTAAAATGATCATTCTAAACTGATCATTTGTGCTCATTGAGTAAAGCCTTACTAATCAAGCATAATGCATGGCATCACGCTGTTTGCAATAGATTCGATTACTTAGAGGCTTTGTCATAGCTATTTCAGTATTAAATTTTGTCCCAATATAGAAATTTGAGCAAAATTAACGTGAGCATTGGATTCATGTCATTCCCGGCTCCGAATCAATATTTACGGGCAATTTTGTACGGATATGTCAAATTGACCGACTAGTTAAAATGATCATTCTAAACTAATTATTGGTGGTCATTGAGTAATGCTTATTAACGAAGCATAATGCATGTCATCACGAAGTTTGAGATAGATTGGATTACTTGGAGGCTTTTTCGTAACTATTTTAGTCTAAAATGTTTTTACAATATTGAAAATTGCGTTAGCTTAACGTGAGCGTTGGATTCGTGTCATTTTGAGCTCTGAATCAAAAGTTATAGAAAATTTAGTGAGGACATGTCAAGTTGATCTGCCAATTAAAATGATCATTCTAAACTGATCATTGGTGCTCATTGAGTAAAGGCTTATTAATCAAGCATAATGCATGGCATCACGCTGTTTGCGATAGATTCGATTACTTGGAGGCTTTTTCATAGCTATTTCAGTCTTAAAGTTTGTCACACTATAGAAATTTGAGCGAGCTTAACGTGAGCATTGGATTCGTGTTATTTTGAGCTCTGAATCAACAGTGCCAGGCGATTTTGTGCGGACATGTAAAGTTGACCGACTAGTTAAAATGATCATTCTAAACTGATCATTTCTGCTCATTGAGTAAAGGCTTACTAATCAAGCATAATGCATGGCATCACGCTAATTGCAATAGAGTCCACTACTTGTAGGCTTTGTCATAGCTATTTCAGTATTAAATTTTGTCATAGTATAGAAATTTGAGCGAGATTAACGTGAGCATTGGATTCATGTCATTTTAGCTCCGAATCAATATTAATGGGCGATTTTGTGCAGACATGTCAAGTTGACTGTCTAGTTAAAATGATCATTCTAAACTAATTATTGGTGCTCATTGAGTAAAGGCTTATTAATGAAGCATAATGCATGACCTCACACAGTTTGCGATTGATTCAAGTACTTGGAGGCTTTGTCGTAGCTATTTCAGTCTTAAATTTTCACACAATATAGAAAATTGAGCTAGTTTAACATGGCCGTTGGATTCGTGTCATTCTTAGCTCTGAATAAAAAGTTGTAGATGACTTACTGTCGACATATCAAGCTGATCGGCCAGTTAAAATTATCATTATAACTGATCATTGGTGCTCATTAAGTAAAGGCTTATTAATCAAGCATAATGCATGGCATCACACTGTTTGCAATAGATTCGATTACTTGGAGGCTTTTTCATAGCTATTTCAGTTTTCAATTTTGCCGCACTATAGAAATTTGAGCGAGCTTAACGTCAGCTTTGGATTTGTGTCATTCTGAGCTCTGAATCAATAGTTACGGGTGATTTTGTGCGGACATGTCAAGTTTACCGACTAGTTAAAATGATCATTTTAAACTAATCATTGGTGCTCATTGAGTAAAGGCTAATTAATGAAACATAACGCATGGCATCACACAGTTTGCAATAGATTGGATTACTTGGAGTCTTTGTCGTAGCTCTTTTAGTTTTAAATTTTTTCACAATATTGAAAATTGAGCTACCTTAACCTGGGTGTTGGATTCATGTCATTTTGAACTCTGAATCGAAAGTTATAGACGATTTAGTGCGGACATTTCAAGTTGATCTGCCAATTAAAATGATCATTCTAAATTGATCATTGGTGCTCATTGAGTAAAGCCTTATTAATTGAAGCATAATGTGTGACATCACAAAGTTTGCCGTAGATTCAAGTAATTGGAGAATTTGTTGTAGCTATTTCAGTCTTAAATTTTAACACAATATAGAAAATTGAGGTAGTTTAACGTGGATGTTGGATTCGTGTCATTTTTAGAGCTGAATTAAAAGTTATAGACGATTTAGTGTGGACATGACATGCTGATCGGCCAGTTAAAATGATCATTCTAAACTAATTATTGGTGCTCATTGAGTAAAGGCATATTTATCAAGCATAATGCATTGCATCACGCTGTTTGCGATAGATTCGATTACTTGGAGGCTTTGTCATAGCTATTTCAGTGTTAAAGTTTGTCACGTGAGCATTGGATTCATGCTATTTTGAGCTCTGAATCAACAGTGACAGGTGATTTTGTGCGGACATGTCAAATTGACCGACTACTTAAAATGATCATTCTAAACTAATCATTGGTGCTCATTGAGTAAAGGATAATTAATGAAGCATAACACATGGCATCCTGCAGTTTGCGATAGATTGGATTACTTAGAACCTTTGTCGTAGCTATTTCAGTTTTTAATTTTTTTACAATATAGAAAATTGAAATACCTAAATGTGGGTGTTGGATTCGTGTCATTCTGAACTCTGAACCAAAAGTTATAGATGATTTAGTGAGGACATGTCAAGCTGATCGGAAAGTTAAAATTATCATTCTAAACTGATCATTGGTGCTAATTGAGAAAAGGCTTATTAATCAAGCATAATGGATGGCATCACCCTGTTTGCCATATATTCTATTACTTGGAAGCTTTGTCTTGGCTATTTCAGTGTTAAATTTGGTCACCCTATAGAAAATGGAGCAAGTTTAACGTGGGCATTTGATTCGTGTCATTCTTAGCTCTGAATCAATAATTACGGGTGACTTCGTGTGGACATATATCAAGTTGACTGACTAGTTAAAATGATCATTCTAAACTAATCATTGGTGCTCACTGAGTAAAAGCCTTATTAATGAAGCATAATGCATGGCATGAAGCAGTTTGCGATTGATTGGATTACTTGGAGGCTTTGTCGTAGCTATTTTAGTCTTAAGCTTTTTCACAATATAGAAAATTGAGCGACTGTAACCTAGACGTTGGATTCGTGTCATTATAAACTTTGTATCGAAAGTTAGCTGTAATGTTTATTGGTGCCATAATAGAAAACAAGCATTTGGTAATAACAACGAACGAGGCTACTTTCGTTATAGACAATTTAGTACGGATATGTCAAGCTGATCGACCAGTTAAACTGATCATTCTAAACTGATCATTGTTGCTCATTTTGTAAAGGCTTATTAATCAAGCAAAATGCATGGCATCACCCTGTTTTGGACAGATTCGATTATTTGGAAGCTTTGTCTTGGATATATCAGTCTTAAATTTGGTCACACTACAGAAATTTAAGCGAGCATAACGTGAGCATTAGGTTCATGTCGTTCCGAGCTCTGAATCAATAGTTACGGGTGATTTTGTGCGGACATGTAAAGTTGACCAACTAGTAAAAATTATCATTCTAAACTAATCATTGGTGCTCATTGAGTAAAGGCTTATTGATGAAGCATAAGGCATGTCATCAAGCAGTTTGCGATAGATTAGATTACTTGGATGCTTTGTCGTAGCTATTTCAGTCTTAAATGTTTTCACAATATTAAAAATTGAGTTTGCTTAACGTGAGCGTTGGATTCGTGTCATTCTCAGCTCTGAAACAAAAATTATACACGATTTAGTGCGGAAATGTCAAGTTGATCTTCCAATTAAAATGATCATTCTAAACTGATCATTGGTGGTCATTGAGTAAAGGCTTATTAATGAATCATAATGTGTGACATCACACCGTTGGCCGTAGATTCAAGTACTTGGAGGCTTTGTTGAAGCTATATTTGTCTTAAATTTTCACACAATATAGAAAATTGAGATAGTTAAACGTGGATGTTGGATTCATGTCATTCTTAGTACTGAATCAAAAGTTATAAACGATTTAGTGCGGACATGACAAGCTGATCTGCCAGTTAAAATGATAATTCTAAACTGATCATTGGTGCTCCTTGAGTAAAGGCTTTTTAATCAACCATAATGCATGACATCAGACTGTTTTCGATAGATTCGATTACTTGGAGGCTTTATCATAGCTATTTCATTATTAAAGTTTGTCACACTATAGAAATTGAAGAGGGCTTAACGTGAGCATTGGATTCGTGTCATTTTGAGCTCTAAATCAACAGTGACAGGCGATTTTGAGCTCTAAATCAACAGTGACAGGCGATTTTGAGCTATAAATCAATAGTGACAGGCAATTTTGAGCGGACATGTCAAGTTGACCGACTAGTCAAAATGATCATTCTAATTAATGAAGCATAACGCATGGCATCAAGCAGTTTGTGATAGATTGGATTACTTGGAGACTTTCTTGTAGCTATTTTAGTATTAAATTTTTTCAAAATATAGAAAATTGAGCTACCTTATTGTGGGCGTTGGATTCGTGTCATTCTAAACTCTAAATCAAAAGTTATAGACGATTTAGTGCGATCATGTCAAGCTGATCGGAAAGTTAAAATGATCATTCTAAACTGAATATTGGTGCTCATTGAGAAAAGGCTTAGTAATCAAGCATAATGGTTGGCATCACCATGTTTTCGATAGATTCGATTATTTGGAAGGTTTGTCTTGGCTATTTCAGTCATAGACTTTGTCACACTATATAAAATTGAGCGAGCTTAACGTGGCCTTTGGATTCGTGGCCTTTGGATTCGTGTCAATAATTACGGGCAATTTCGTGCAGACATGTCAAGTTGACCCACTAACTAAATTGATCATTCTAAACTAATAATTGTTGCTCATTGAGTAAAAACTTATCAATGAAGCATAATGCATGGCATCAAGCAGATTATGATAGATTGGATTACTTAGAGGCTTTGTAATAACTATTTTAGAGTCAAATTTTTTCACAGTATAGAAAATTAAGCTACCTTAACCTGGGTGTTCGATTCGTGTCATTCTAAACTCTGAATCGAAGTTATAGACAATTTAGTGTGGACATGTCAAACAGATCGACCTGTTAAAATGATCATTCTATACTGATGATTTGGGTGCATTGAGTAAAGGCTTACTAAACAAGCATAATGCATGGCATCACGCTGTTTGCGATAGATTTGATTACTTTTGGAAGCTTTGTCATAGCTATTTCAGTCTTAAATTTTGTCACACAATAGAAAAATGAGCTAGGTTAACGTGGGCATTTGTTTTGTGTCATTCTGAGAAAAAATTAAAAGTTACAGATGATTTCATGTGGAAATGTCAAGTTGACCGGCTATGTGAAATGATCATTCTAAATTGATCATAGGTGCTCATTGACTAAAGGCTTATTAATGAAGCATAATGCATGGCATCAAGTACATTGTCATAGATCGGACTACTTCGAGACTTTGTAATATCTATTTTAGTCATAAATTTTATCACAATATAAGAAATTGAGTTAGCTTAACGTGAGCGTTGTATTTGTTTCATTTTGAACTCTGAATCAAAAGTTATAGCCGATTTAATGCGGACATGTCAAGTTAATCTGCCGATTAAAATGATCATTCTAAACTAATCATTGATGCTTATTGAGTAAACACTTATTAATGAACCATAATGCATGACATCACACAGTTTACGATGGATTCAACTACTTGGAGGCTTTGTTGTAGCTATTTTTTGACACAATATAGAAAATTGAGATAGTTTAACATGGGCGGCTGATTCGTGTCATTCTTAGCTCTGTATCAAAAGCTATAGTTGATTCAGTGCAGACATGTCAAGCTTATCAGCCAGTTCAAATGATCATTCTAAACTGTTCATTGGTGCTCATTTAGTAAAGGCTTATTAAACAAGCATAATGCATGGCATCACGCTTTTTGCAATAGATTCAACTACTTGGAAGCTTTGTCATAGCTAATTCAGTCTTAAATTTTGTCACACTATAGAAATTTGAGCGAGCTTAACGTGAGCATTGGATTCATGTCATTGTGAGCTCTCAATCAATAGTTACGGGTGATTTCATGCGGTCATGTCAAGTCGACCGACTAGTTAAAATGATCATTCTAAACTAATCATTGGTGCTCATTGAGTAAAGGCTTATTCATGAAGCATAATGCATGGCAACAAGCAGTTTGCGATTGATTGGATTACTTGGAGGCTTTGTCGTAGCTATTTAAGTCTTAATTTTTTTCACAATATAGAAACTTCAGTTAGCTTAATGTGATCGTTGGATTCGTGTCATTCTAAGCTCTGAATAAAAGTTATACACGATTAAGTGCGGAAATGTCAAGTTGATCTACCAATTAAAAAGATCATTCTAAACTGATCATTGGTGCTTATTGAGTAAAGGCTTATTAATGAAGCATAATGCATGATATCACATAGTTTGCAATAGATTCAAGTACTTGGAGGCTTTGTTGTAGCTATTGCAGTCTTCAATTTTCACACAATATAGAAAATTCAATTAGTTTAACGTGGGTGTTGGATTCGTGTCATTTTTAGCACCGAATTAGAAGTTATAGAAAATTTAGTTCGGAAAGTCAAGCTGATCGGCCAGTTAAATTGATCATTCTAAACTGTTCGTTGGTGCTCATTGAGTAAAGGCTTATTAATCAAGCATAATGCATGGCATTACTCTGTTTACGATAAAATCAATAACTGGAGGCTTTGTCATAGCTATTTCAGTCTTAAATTTTGACACACTATAGAAATTTGAGCGAGCATAATGTGAGCATTAGATTCGTATCATTCTTAGATCTGAATCAATAGTTACAGGCAATTTTGTGCGGACATGTCAAGTTGACCGACTAGTTAGAATGATCATTCTTAACTAATCATTGGTGCTCATTGAGTAAAGGCTTATTAATGAAACATAACGCATAACATCAAGCATTTTGGGATAGATTGGATTATTTGGAGGCTTTGTTGTAGCTATTTCAGTCTTAAATTTTGTCACACTATAGAAAAATGAGTTAGCTTAACGTAGGCATTGGATCTGCATCATTCAGTGCTCTGAATCAATCGTTATGTGTGATTTCGTGCGGACATGACAAGTTGACCGACTAGTTAAAATGATCATTCTAAACTAATCATTGGTGCTCATTGAGTAAAGGCTTATTAATGAAGCATTATGCATGGCATCAAACAGTTTGCGATAGATTGGATTACATGGAGGCTTTGTCATAGCTGTTTCAGTATTAAATCTTTTCACAATATAGAAAAGTGAGGTACCTTAATGTGGGCGTTGGATTCGTCTCATTGTGAACTGTGAACGAAAGTTATAGGCGATTTTGTCCAGACATGTCAAGCTGATCAGCCAGTTAAACTGATCAATCTAAACTGATCATTGGTGCTCATTGAGTAAAGACTTATTAATCAAGCATAATGCATGGCATCACCCTGTTTGCAATAGATTCGATTACTTGGAAGCTCTGTCTTTGCTATTTCATTCTTAAATTTAGTCACACTATAGCAATTTAAGCGAGCTTAATGTGAGCATTGGATTCGTATTATTTTGAAGTCTGAATCGACAGTGACAGACATTTTTGTGCGGACATGTAAAATTGACCGACTAGTTAAAATGATCATTCTAAACTGATCATTTCTGCTCATTGAGCAAAGGCTTACTAATCAAGCATAATGCCTGGCATCACTCTGTTTACGATAAAATCAATAACTGGGAGGCTTTGTCATTGCTGTTTCAGTCTTAAATTTTGACACACTATAGAAATTTGAGCGAGCATAATGTGAGCATTAGATTCGTATCATTCTTAGCTCTGAATCAATAGTTACAGGCAATTTTGTGCGTACATGTCAAGTTGACCGACTAGTTAGAATGATCATTCTTAACTAATCATTGGTGCTCATTGAGTAAAGGCTTATTAATGAATCATAACGCATAACATCAAGCATTTTGGGATAGATTGGATTATTTGGAGGCTTTGTTGTAGCTATTTCAGTCTTAAATTTTGTCACACTATAGAAAAATGAGTTAGCTTAACGTAGGCATTGGAAACGCATCATTCAGTGCTCTGAATCAATCGTTATGTGAGATTTCGTGCGGACATGACAAGTTGACCGACTAGTTAAAATGATCATTCTAAACTAATCCTTGGTGCTCATTGAGTAAAGGCTTATTAATGAAGCATAATGCATGGCATCAAACAGTTTGCGATAGATTGGATTACATGGAGGCTTTGTCATAGCTGTTTCAGTATTAAATCTTTTCACAATATAGAAAAGTGAGGTACCTTAATGTGGGCGTTGGATTCGTCTCATTGTGAACTGTGAGAAAAAGTTATAGGCGATTTTGTCCAGACATGTCAAGCTGATCAGCCAGTTAAACTGATCAATCTAAACTGATCATTGGTGCTCATTGAGTAAAGACTTATTAATCAAGCATAATGCATGGCACCACCCTGTTTGCAATAGATTCTATTACTTGGAAGCTCTGTCTTTGCTATTTCAGTCTTAAATTTAGTCACACTATAGAAATTTGAGCGAGCTTAATGTGAGCATTGGATTCGTATTATTTTGAGCTCTGAATCGACAGTGACAGACAATTTTGTGCGGACATGTAAAGTTGACTGACTAGTTAAAATGATCATTCTAAACTGATCATTTCTGCTCATTGAGTAAAGGCTTACTAATCAAGCATAATGCATGGCATCACTCTGTTTACGATAAAATCAATTACTGGGAGGCTTTGTCATAGCTATTTCAGTCTTAAATTTTTACACACTATAGAAATTTGAGCGAGCTTAAAGTGAGCATTAGATTTGGATCATTGTTATCTCTGAATCAATAGTTACGGGCGATTTTGTGCGGACATGTAAAGTTGACCAACTAGTTAAAATGATCATTCTTCACTAATCATTGGTGCTCATTGAGTAAAGGCTTATTAATGACGCATAACGCATAGCATCAAGCAGTTTGGGATATATTGGATTATTTGGAGGCTTTGTCGTGGCTATTTCAGTCTTAAATTTTGTCACACTATAGAAAAATGAGTTACCTTAACGTGGGCATTGGATACGCGTCATTCAGTGCTCTGAATCAATAGTTATGTACGATTTCGTGCGGACATGACAAGTTGATCGAGTAATTAAAATGATCATTCTAAACTAATCAATGGTGCTCATTGAGTAAAGGCTTATTAATGAAGCATAATGCGTTACATCGCATTGTTTGTGATAGATTCAAGTACTTGGAGGCTTTGTCTTGCCTATTTCAGTCTTAAATTTTTTCACACTACAGAAAGTTGAGCAAGATTAACGTGGGCATTGAATTCGTGTCATTCTGAGCTCTGAATCAATAAGTACGGGCGATTTTGTGTGGACATGTCAAGTTGACCGACTAGTTAAAATGATCATTCTAAACTAATCATTGGTGCTCATTAAGTAAAGGCTTATTAATGAAGCATAATGCATGGCATCAAATATTTGCGATAGATTGGATTACATGGTGGCTTTGTCGTAGCTGTTTCAGTATTAAATTTTTTCACAATATAGAAAAGTGAGGTACCTTAATGTGGGCGTTGGATTCGTCTCATTGTGAACTGTGAACAAAAGTTCTAAGCGATTTTGTCTAGACATGTCAAGACGATCGGCCAGTTAAACTGATCAAACTAAACTGATCATTGGTGCTCATTGAGTAAAGACTTATTAATCAAGCATAATGCATGGCATCACCCTATTTGCAATAGATTCGATTACTTGGAAGCTCTGTCTTGGCTATTTCAGTCTTAAATTTAGTCACACTATAGAAAATTGAGCAAGATTAACGTGGGCATTGGATTCGTTTCATTCTGACCTCTGAATCAATAATTACGGGCAATTTCGTGCGGACTTGTCAAGTTGACAGAGTAGTTAAAATGATCATTCTAAACTTATCATCGGTGCTCATTGAGTAAAGGCTTATTAATGAAGCATAATGCATGGCATCAAGCAGTTTGCGATAGATTGGATTACTTGGAGGCTTTGTCGTAGCTGTTTCATTCTTAAATTTTTTTACAATATAGAAAAGTGAGCTACCTTAGTGTGGGCGTTGGATTCGTCTCATTGTGAACTGTAAACAAAAGTTATAGACGATTTAGTGTGGACATGTCAAGCTGATCAGCCAGTTAAAATGGTCATTCTAAATTGATCATTGGTGCTCCTTGAGTAAAGACTTATTAATCAAGCATAACGGATGGCATCACCCTGTTTGCGATAGAATCGATTACTTGGAAGCTTTGTCTTGGCTATTTCAGTCTTGAATTTTGTAACACTAATGAAAATTGAGCAAGATTAACGTGGGCATTGGATTCGTGTCATTTTGACCTCTAAATTAATAATTACGGGTGATTTCGTGCAAACATGTCAAGTTGTCCGACTAGTTAAAATGATAATTCTAAACAAATCATTGGTGCTCATTGACTAAAGGCTTATTAATGAAGCATAATGCATGGCATCAAGGTGTGTGCGATAGATTAGATTACTTCGAGGTTTTGTCGTAGCTGTTTGATTCTTAAATTTCTTCAGAATATAGAAAATTGAGCTACCTTAACCTGGGCGTTGGATTCGTGTCATTCTGAACTCTGAATCGAAAGTTATAACCGATTTAGTGCGGACATGTCAAGCTGATCGGCCAGTTAAAATGATCATTCTAAACTAATCATTGGTACTCATTGAGTAAAGACTTACTAATCAAGCATAATGCATGGCATCACGCTGTTTGCGATAGATTAGATTACTTGGAAACTTTGTCGAAGCTATTTCAGTTTTGAATTTTGTCACACTGTAGAAACATTAGCTAGCTTAACGTGGGCATTTGATTTGTGTCATTCTGAGTTCTGAATTAAAAGTTACAGACGATTTCGTGCGGACATGTCAAGTTGACAGAGTAGTTAAAATGATCATTCTAAACTTATCATCGGTGCTCATGGAGTAAAGGCTTATTAATGAAGCATAATGCATGGCATCAAGCATTTTGCGATAGATTGGATTACTTGGAGGCTTTGTCGTAGCTGTTTCATTCTTAAATTTTTTTACAATATAGAAAAGTGAGCTACCTTAATGTGGGCGTTGGATTCGTCTCATTGTGAACTGTAAACAAAAGTTATAGACGATTTAGTGTGGACATGTCAAGCTGATCAGCCAGTTAAAATGATCATTCTAAATTGATCATTGGTGCTCCTTGAGTAAAGACTTATTAATCAAGCATAACGGATGGCATCACCCTGTTTGCGATAGATTCGATTACTTGGAAGCTTTGTCTTGTTTATTTCAGTCTTAAATTTTGTAACACTATTGAAAATTGAGCAAGATTAACGTGGGCATTGGATTCGTGTCATTTTGACCTCTAAATTAATAATTACGGGTGATTTCGTGCAAACATGTCAAGTTGTCCGACTAGTTAAAATGATCATTCTAAACTAATCATTGGTGCTCATTGACTAAAGGCTTATTAATGAAGCATAATGCATGGCATAAAGGTGTGTGCGATAGATTAGATTACTTCGAGGTTTTGTCGTAGCTGTTTGATTCTTAAATTTCTTCACAATATAGAAAATTGAGCTACCTTAACCTGGGCGTTGGATTCGTGTCATTCTGAACTCTGAATCGAAAGTTATAGACAATTTAGTGCGGACATGTCAAGCTGATCGGCCAGTTAAAATGATCATTCTAAACTAATCATTGGTGCTCATTGAGTAAAGACTTACTAATCAAGCATAATGCATGGCATCAAGCTGTTTTTTGCGATAGATTCGATTACTTGGAAGCTTTGTCGAAGCTATTTCAGTTTTGAATTTTGTCACACTGTAGAAACATTAGCTAGCTTAACGTGGGCATTTGATTTGTGTCATTCTGAGTTCTGAATTAAAAGTTACAGACGATTTCGTGCGGACATGTCAAGTTGAACGACTAGATAAAATGATCATTCTAAACTAATCATTGGTGCTCATTTAGTAAAGGCTTATTAATGAAACATTCTGCATTGAATCAAGTACTTTGCGATAGATTGGATTAGTTGGATGCTTTGTCGTAGCTATTTAAGTCTAAATTTTTTTCACAATATAGAAAATTGAGCTACATTAATGTGGGCGTTGGATTCGTGTCATTCCGAACTCTGAATTAAAATTTCTAGCCAATTTAGTTTGGACATGCCAAGCTGATCGGTTAGATAAAATGATCATTCTAAACTTATCATTGCTGCCCATTGAGTAAAGGCATATTACTCAAGCATAATGCATGGCATCACCCTATTTGTGATATATTTGATTAATTGGAAGCTTTGTCATAGCTATTTCAATTTTGTCACACTATAGAAAATTGAGCAAACTTAACATGGGCATTGGATTCGTGTCATTCTGAGCTCTGAATCAATATTTATGGGCGATTTTGTGCGGACATGTCAAGCTGACCAACTAGTTAATTCTAAACTAATCAAGGGTGCTCATTGAGTAAAGTCTTATTAATGAAGCATAATGTGTGGCATCAAGCAGTTTGCAATAGATTGGATTACTTAGAGGCTTTGTCGTAGCTATTTCAGCCTTAAATTTTTTCACAATATAGAAAATTGAGTTAGGTTAACGTGAGCGTTGCATTCGTGTCATTCTGAGCTTTGAATCCAAAGTTATAGACGATTTAGTGTGGACATGTCAGGTTGATTTGCCAATTTAAATGATCATTCTAAACTGATCATTGGTGCTCATTGAGTAATGAACATAATGCATGGCATCAACCTGTTTGCGATAGATTCATTTATTTGGAGGCTTTGTCTTGGCTATTTAAGTCTTAAACTAATCATTGGTGCTCATTGAGTAAAGGCTTATGAATGAAGCATAATGCGTGGCATCAAGCAGTTTGCGATAGATTGGATTGCTTGAGGCTTTGTCGTAGCTGTTTCACTGTTAAAGTTTTTTTATAATATAGAGAATTGAGCTAACTTAATGTGGGCGTTGGATTTGTCTCATTGTGAACTTTGAACAAAAGTTATAGACAATTTTGTGCGGTCATGTCAAGTTAATCGATGAGTTAAAATGATTATTCTCAACTGATCATTTGTGCTAATTGAGTAAAGGCTTATTAATCAAGTATAATGCATGGCATCAGCCTCTTTGCGATAGATTCGATTACTTAGAAGCTTTGTATTATTTTAGCCCTATATTGGGCCACATTATAGAAAATTGAGCAAGCTTAATGTAGGCATTGGATTCGTGTCATTCTAAGCTTTGAATTAATAATTACGGGAAATTTTGTGCGGACATGTCAAGTTGACCGACAAGTTAAAATGATCAATCTAAACGAATCATTGGTGCTCATTGAGTATAGGCCTATTAATGAAGCATAATGCATGGCATCAAGCAGTTTGCGATAGATTGCATTACTTGGAGGCTTTCTTGTAGCTATTTCCGCCTTAAAGTTTTTCACAATACAGAAAATTGAGCTACCTTAACATGGGCGTTGGATTCGTGTCGTTCTGAACTTTGAATCGAAAGTTATAGATGATTTAGTGCGGAAATGTCAAACTGATCGACCAGTTCATATGATGATTTTAAACTAATCATTGGTGCTAATTGAGTAAACGCTTACTAATCAAGCAAAATGCATGGCATCAGATGTTTGCGATAGATTTGATTACTTGGAAGCATTTTCTTAGCTGTTTCAGTCTTAAATTTTGTCACACTATAGAAAAATAAGCTAGCTTAACATGGGCATTTGATTCGGGTTATTCTAAGCTCTGAATTAAAAGTTACAGATGATTTCGTGCAGAGATGTGAAGTTGACCGGCTACTTTAAATGATCATTCTAAACTGATCATTGGTGTTCATTGAGAAAGGGCTTATTAATGAAGTCTATATTGTGATATATTAGGTTACTTGGAGGCTTTGTAATAGCCATTTCAGTCTTAAATTTTTTAACAATATAGGAAATTGAGTTACCTTGACGTGAGCGTTGGATTCGTGTAATTGTGAGATCTGAATCAAAAGTTATAGATTATTTAATGCGGACATGTCAAGTTGATCTGTCAATTAAAATGATCATTCTAAGCTGATCATTGGTGCTCATTGATTAAAGACTTATTAATGAAGCATAATGCATGACATCACATAGTTTACGATAGATTCAAGTACTTGGAGGCTTTATTGTAGCTATTTCAGTCTTCAGTTTTCACACGATATAGAAATTGAGGTAGTTTAATGTGGGCGTTGGATTCATGTCATTCTGAGCTCTGAATCAAAAGTTATGGACGATTTAGTGTTGACATTTTAACTAATCTGATCGGCTAGTTAAAATGATCATTCTAAACTAATCATTGGTGCTCATTGAGTAAAGACTTATTAATCAAGCATAATGCATGGCATCATGCTGTTTGTGATAGATTTAATTACTTATAGGCTTTGTCATAGCCATTTCAGTGTTAAATTTTGTCACACTATAGAAATTTGAGCGAGCTTAACGTGAGCATTGCATTCGTGTCATTCTGAGCTCTGAATAAATAGTTACGGGCGATTTCGTGCAGACATGTCAAGTTGACTGACTAGTTAAAATGATCATTCTAAATAAATCATTGTTGCTCATTTAGTAATGGCTTATTAATGAAGCATATCGCATGGCATAAAACAATTTGCGATAGATTGGATTAGTTGGAGGCTTTGTCGTTGCTATTTCAGTTTTAAAATTTTCCACAATATAGAAAATTTAGCTACCTTAATATCGGTGTTTGATTCGTTTCATTGTGAACTGTGAACAAAAGTAATAGACGATTTAGTGCAGCCAAGTCAAGCTGATCTGCCAGTTAAAATGATCATTCTAAACTGATCATTGGTGCTCATTGATTAAAGACTCATTAATCAGGCATTATGCATGGCAACAGCCTGTTTGCGATAGATTCGATTACATGGAAGCTTTGTCTTGGCTATTTCAGTTTTAAATTTTGTCACAGTATAGAAAATTGAGCAAGATTAACATGGGCAGTAGATTCATGTCATAATGAGCTCTGAATCAATAATTACGGGCGATTTCGTGCGGATATGTCAAATTGACCGACTAGTTAAAATGATCATTCTAAACTTATCATTGGTGCTCATTGAGTAAGGGCTTATTAATGAAGCATAATGCATGGCATCAAGTAGTTTGCGATAGATTGGATAACTTGGAGGCGTTGTCGTAGCTGTTTCAGTATTAAATTTTTCACAATATAGAAAATTGAGCTACCTTAACCTGGGTGATGAGGTCATCGGCACAACTCCTGCCCAACTGCCTGACCCAGCCTGCCTAAGGAACACAAAGGCGGCCAAATATGCGCAAAAGGATACATGGGTGTATCTTCATGAGTCCAAGCCAAACCAAGAAGCGGTCAGCCAAGACCAAACCTGGCCTATAATCCTAAGTCACAGAGGACACGCGCTGACATGGAGCTCACCCCAAACCAGGCCGGATAAAGTCATTCACCATACATCAAGTTGGAGTTTTTGAAACTTACGATATTTGGAACTTTCCTTATATGAAAGTCTCCAAACATTTCTTTGGCGACCAGGAGACTTTTTGGTACGTCTAGGAGCTCCCTTAAACACTTCTAGAAGTGAAAATACGCCTTGGAGCAGACGGGTCCATCCGTGCCTTCAAATGAACCGATTGGAGCCATTTATGGCAAGGGAGACAAACTGGTTTAATCACTTGCAAGCCAAAACATGGCGTACAGGAGATATTATTAAGGCCCTAAAGAAGCCCAAAATAAACCTACCATGCACCAGCCACCATAGGATCAGGCGAATCCCTTTCCTCCAAAACTTGCCATATATGGACCAAAGTGCATTTAATGTGTTCATATTGCAATATCTCTATTCCTTGCAACTTGGGCACGTATTGAGGACTTTCCAAAGCATCCAGGGTGTACCTAGACACCTTACATTCGCCCCAAGGCTGTCAAGATACAAGCATCTACACTTTCCTTCTTAGCCAAACTAGACATTAATGGCCAACAACCATATATTTTAAATGTAAGATTTCCTTTTGTCTTTTTTTGGTTTAGGACCATTGCTAGGAGAACTATATAAGCTCGGCACGATCTCATTGTAAAGATAGAGCACCACTGAAATTATTCGAATACAAAGTATTTTCTTCAAAGCCTTGTCTTTGAATCTTGTTCTTGTTCTTTAGAAATAAAGTGTGTGACTCACTTTCTTTCTATTAAAGCCACGGCCAGGTTAGTTTGGGAAATTTAAACTCACTTGGTTCACCTTTGATCGTTTGACTCGATCAAAACCCCATCCTTTTAGTTCCCTTACCCACTTAAGCCAAGAGAGATTCTCGGCCTTGCGAGTCACGGCCGTACCACATGCTAGATTGATACTCAATCTTACATCATTTGGTATCAGCACTAAAAGCTCCTATCCCAGGTTGTGTTCATCCAACCTTTATCCTTTATCTTTTATGCTTTTGTTTTGAATTTTCTTAATTACATCTTATCGAAAAAAACCAAATAAAAAAACATTGTTCTTAATTCTTCATTACCATTGTTTTTTGTTATTGTTTCTTCCCATTTAAATCTAAAACCAAAAAAAAAATTGCATTTGATGTTTTGTTAATTTCGTCCAATTAAGAGAAAAAAATCCAAAAATATAAACATCACTTCATTTTGTTATTTTCCAATTTAGTTGCTAGTTAAGTTTTTTTTTAAAAAAAAAAAAGAAGAAAAGATTTATATAACAATCCTATTATTTTCGTGCTAATTTAATTTCAAAACCAAAAAGATATGGTCATTTAATTTGTTTTTAAGTTAGTTGCCAAAAGTAACAAAAAACAAAATCATAAAAATATTTTATTGTGTTGATTTCCTTTTGGTACTACTTGCGTGTTAAGTGATACAAGCCTCGATTCAAGGCTTATATGCGCGTGGGCTGTTTGGATAAGGTTAGGTGAGAAACTCGACCTTAGACTTCTTGGATAGGGGTTTTTGGGTTGGTATTCGATGGAAAGGTGAAGTGAACCACACGAGGGGTGATGAACCTCATGATAAATCACAAACTTAGAGCTAGGAGGACTGGTCTCAACTAGATTCTAAGCGCACAAGATTCTTGAGAGAAAACTTGTTGGAAGAAAAGTTCTACTTTATTAATATCAAAAAGGTTTTCGAACTACAATGCTGGAAGGAGCCTTATTAATATGCTCGACAGCTTGACCTTCTAGGGTTGACTCAAATAAGAAAATGAAAATTTACAAAAGTGCACAAAAGGAAAAGATACAAAAGTGTATAATCGAAAAAGGACCTATTCCTAAAATGTCTTTGACTCAATAAATGTAAATATTCTAGATCCTACCCTGCAAAACAGAAAGAGGAAAATATTCTTATTGAAAACATACCTTACTTACCTCACGGCCAAGAAATGGAAGGTGGTCGTCCCTGTGGCATGCACGCGCCTTGCTCCTAGTCTTCGACTTGGAGTAGGGTTAGGAATCTTTGGGCCCTGACCTCTCTTGCAACTAAAGCCCAAGTCTCTGATGTCCCTTGTGTTGTTGAGAAGCCTTTGGACTCTTCCTTGCACTTCTGGCCCATTGTCCTTAGTCGATCTTCCTCTAGGAGCTTGTCGACCCATAAGCTGAATTTGTGGAAGAGTGCCCTTGATCTGCTTCTTCTCATTGCTCCTTGAGGTACCACTGGTGTAGAGACTTCCTCTAGGTGCATGTCCTGGAGCTGGTAGCTCATCTGGTCCGAGTCTTCTTGTGTAGAAGTGGAAATGCGCGTGTACTCGGCTGGATCGGCTGTACCGGCTGGATTGTGCGAGGTACTGGCCGGAATGCCTTCAGGACCGGCCAAGTTGATCCCAGAGTCGGTGGCATCACCAAGGGGACCGGCGGTGTCATCCACGTCGCCACCAAGTGTGCCAGAAGCTTGGGCCTCTCCGCCGGCAATGCTGACTGGTCTGGTCCTATTGGTCGAGGGTCTGGTGGTACTGCTTGGTCCGGCAGACGTGCCAAATGGCCCGGCTGTCTCGGGCAAGCTTCCTGGTCGGCCAGTCTGGTCTCCTGGCTGGATTTACGACCTGATGTCCTCATCATCCCCACCCTCTTCCATAGGTTTTGTCCTCAAAACTGGTTCATCTGCATGGAAAGGGGCTAAGTCAGTTACGTTGAACGTGTTGGACACATTAAACTCACCTGGGAGCTCGATCCGGTCGGCGTTGTTGTTGATCCTCTCAAGCACTCTGAATGGTCCATCTCCTCTTGGTGCTAGCTTGGAGCTCCTTAGGTTTGGGAACCTCTCCTGCCGTAGGTGTAGCCACACCCAATCGCCTGGTTGAAAGACCACCTCCTTTCTTCCCTTGTTGGCATGAGTCACGTACTGTCCGGTCCTCTTCTCCAAGTTTTCTGCTACCTTCTTGTGTAACTTCCTTATGAACTCTGCCTTGGATGCTCCGTTTAGGTTGGTCATCTCAGCTGGTGGCAGTGGCGTTTGCTCCAATGGGGTGAGAGGGTTGAAGCCATATACTACTTCAAATGGTGTCTTCTTGGTTGCCGAGTGCACGGCACGGTTGTAAGCGAACTCTATGAATGGCAGGCACTCCACCCAAGTATTTAAGTTCTTCCCTAGTGTAGTCCTGAGAAGAGTTGATAGTGTCCTGTTGACTACTTCAGTTTGGCCATCGGTTTGAGGATGGCAGGTGGTAGAGAAGAGTAGCTTCGTGCCTAGCTTCCTCCAAAGTGTCCTCCAGAAATGGCTGAGGAACTTGGTGTCCCTGTCTGATACAATGGTCCTTGGCACTCCATGAAGCCGTACTATCTCCCTGAAGAATAGCTCAGCTGTTTGCGTGGCATCATTGACATTGGCACACGGAATGAAGTGTGCCATCTTGGAGAATCTGTCCACCACTACAAAGATTGCATCTTTGTGGTTGATCTTGGGCAGACCTAGAACAAAGTCCATTGAGATGTCCACCCATGGATGTGTAGGTATGGGCAGTGGGAGATACAACCCGTGAGGTTGCACTCGGGACTTTGCCTTCTTGCAAGTGATGCATCTTGCACAATGAGCTTCTAATGTGCTCTTGATGTGTGGCCAGTAGAAGTGCTCCTTGACCACTGCTAGAGTCTTGTCGACACCAAAGTGTCCCATGAGTCCTCCTCCATGAGCTTCTCGGATGATAAGCTCCCTTAATGGTCCTTGTGGTATGCACAACCTTCTTTCTCGGAACAAGAATCCCTCATGGATGTAGAACTTGCCATGACTCCCTGTGCCACACTCCTTGTAGCTCTCAGCAAAGTCAGGATCATCCCTGTATAGGTCCTTGATGTGCTCAAACCCTAGGACCTTTGCCTCCATGGTGGATAGCAAGGCAAACCTCCTTGATAGTGCATCAGCTACCACATTATCTTTGCCCTTCTTGTACTTGATGACGTACGGGAAGGTCTCTATGAACTCCATCCACCTGGCATGTCTCCTCTTCAGATTGGTTTGTCCCTCTGAGGTGTTTGAGAGTCTCATGATCAGTGTGGATCACAAACTCCTTCGACAGCAAGTAATGCTGCCAAGTCTCCAATGCTCGGACAAGGGCATAAAGCTCCTTGTCATAAGTGGGGTAGTTCAGTGAGGCACCACCTAGCTTTTCACTGAAGTATGCCACTGGTCTCCCTCCTTGGGTTAGCACTGCTCCTATGCCAATTCCAGAGGCATCACACTCCACTTCAAACGTCTTGTTGAAGTCGAGCAGGACTAGCACTGGCGCATGTGTAAGGCTGTCCTTCAAGGCCTGGAATTCCTTCTCCTGAGCTTCTCCCCAGCTGAATCCCACGTTCTTCTTCACTACTGCCGTCAAGGGTGAGGCAATACTGCTGAAGTTGGGCACGAATCTCCTATAGAAGTTTGCCAGTCCGTGGAAGCTCCTCACTTGGCTGATGTTGCCTGGTGTTGGCCATTCTTGTATGGCTCGAATCTTCTCTTCATCAACCTGTAAGCCCTGTGAACTTACAACAAATCCTAAAAAGACAAGTTTATCAGTACAAAAGATGCACTTCTTGAGATTGGCATAAAGCTCTTCTTGTCGAAGGGTTTTAAGTACCATCTCAAGATGTGTGAGGTGTTCCCGTAGGCACTTACTATAAACCAATATATCATCAAAGTAAACCACTACAAACTTACTGATGTACGCCCTAAGAACTTGGTTCATAAGGTGCAGGAAGGTGCTTGGGGCATTAGTTAAGCCAAATGGCATGACTGTCCACTCGTAGAGCCCTTGCTTTGTCTTGAAAGCAGTCTTCCATTCATCACCTTCCTTCATCCTGACCTGGTGGTATCCACTCTTGAGGTCTATCTTGGAGAAGACCGTGGCTCCACTCAGCTCATCTAGCATGTCATCCAGCCGTGGTATTGGATGCTGGTACTTGAAAGTGATGTTGTTGATTGCTTGGCAGTCCATGCACATTCGCCAAGTCCCATCTTTCTTGGGCACTAGTAGCACTGGTACGGCACATGGACCGAGGCTCTCTCGAACATATCCTTTCTCCAGGAGCTCCTTGACTTGCTTCTCAAGCTCCTTGGACTCCTCTGGACTCATCCGGTAGGCTGGCTGGTTGGGCAGGGCTGCTCCGGGCACTAGATCGATCTGGTGTTCTATGCCACGTAAAGGAGGCAAGCCGGCTGGTATCTCCTCTGCAAACACATCCTGGAACTTGTTGAGGAGAGTTGCTACTTCAGGAGGTAGCTCTACCTGTTCTTTTTCTACATTCAACACTTCTTTGAAAACCATTAGTAGCATTAGATCCTTCGAGGCTAAAGCTCTCCGGACATGACTTGGTTGAATGAGAAAATTAGATTTAATGAGCTTCTTTTCCTTACTGATTTGCTGTTGAAGCTCATGTACCTGGGCAGGTGTGAGAGGAGCTAGGCTGACCTTTCTCTTGTCATGCACGAAAGTGTAGAGATTGGTTCGGCCATCATGCCTGGTCTCCTTGTCAAACTGCCATGGCCTTCCTAGTAGAAGATGGCCAGCTTGCATGGGCACCACGTCGCACACGACTTGGTCTTGGTACTTGCCCACACTGAATGGCACGGTGACTTGCTCATGGATCTTGAGCTCCACCTTGTCATCGAGCCATCTCAGTCTATATGGTCGAGGATGCCTTGTCTTCTCTAGACCTAGCTTATCAACCATATATGCACTAGCAACGTTAGTGCAAGAACCACCATCTATGATGAGGTTACATACCTTGCCCTTGATGGTGCAACGGCTGTGGAAGATGTTCTCCCTTTGGATGGTCTCTGAAGGATCCACCATTGCACTGAGGATGCGTCTAGTGACCAGCACTTCCCCCACATCAGGGTTCTCAATGTCACCATATTCCTCTTCTGGTTCATAGTCCTCTTCATCTTGGGACTCATATTCTCCAGCCTCCGTAATCAGCATGACCCGGTTGTTTGGGCACTCCCTTCAGATGTTTTCACGACCCCTACACTTGAAACAAGTGATGTCACGTGATCTCTGAGGGTTAGAAGACTTACTAGGCTCTCTCTGGTCACGGGTGGGTTCAGGAGGCTTGCTCTTGAACCTTGACTCGATCTCTATGCTCTTGCCTTTTTCTATGGGCTTGGGAATGTTACTTGGTGCCCAAGGTGTCTTAGTCTTGCTGTGGATGTCTTGGCTCTTACGCTTGATGTGCTGATCAGCCTGGACAGATAGGTGGAACAAGTCTTTGAAGTCACTGTAGATTTGCCTTTCCACCTTGCGGCTGACTCTTTCTTGGAGTCCATCCAAGAATTGTGCCATCAATGATTCTTCATCATCATTGAGCTCCAATCTGTTCCTTAGCTTCTCGAACTCTTCATAGTACTACTCTACTGATCTGGTACCCTGCTTAAGAGTACGAAAACAACGTTGCAAGTCCCTATGAAAGTAAGGTGGAACAAACCTTTGTCGCATGACATCCTTCATGTCGACCCATAAGTCTATGGGTCTCATTCTTTTCCTCCTTCTGTACGATACCTCACGATCCCACCAGATGAGGGCATTGTCCGTGAGTTGTGCTACTGCCATTGAGACTCTCCTAGGCCCTGGTTGGTTGTAATGATCAAAGATATGATCCATTCTTCTTTCCCAATCTAGGTAAGCCTCGGGGTCTACTTTTCCTGCAAAACTTGGAGGAGTTAGCTTAACATCAGGATGAGTTACCCGGTTGTAGGCGTGTTCATCTCCATCCTCATGATGTCTAGGAGGCATCCTTGGTCTCTGGTGAAGACCATATTGCTCGAAGCCATCATCCTCTGCCTCTGGTTGCCGTGGAGGTCCTCTCGGCCTATGGTGATAGTTATGAGGTTGTGTGTCCTCATCTCCATCTGGCTGGGGCTCCTCCTGTTCGTGCCATGTCCTAAGATGCTCAGGACCCTCAGGAAGGTTTTGCTCAGCTCTCACGTGCCTTATGGCATGGAATCTCACAGGTCACTCCACGCGCTACAATCTTTCGCCTATGGATGCGAGTTGCGTTTGGAGGGTGGTGAACATGGCCATCATGGCTTCGGTTGCTTCTCTATTTTCTTCTGCCATTGTGTGCTACAAAGAAAGAAGACAAGTTATGATACTCCTAAATTATTAGGAGGGTTTTCTTTTTATAAGGATTCAAAAAAAATGCAAAAAGGAAAGTTCTAAGGAATGGAAAATTCGAAAATATGGAGATTTGAATAAAAGGAAATTTTCTTGACAACTATTGCTAGCTGTCCAATTCGAAATCTTTTGGTATTTTTCCTATTTTCTTTTCTTTTCTTTTTCTTTTCTTTTAATTTAACTTAAAAATAATAGAAATATGATTCTAACAAAAAGGAAAGTCGAATATAGCAATGCAAGAATGATTCTTGAACCTAGTCATGCATGTAGGAACTAGATGCACTCGGTATGAACTTAGATGTTCTTTTTTTGATTTTCCAGAATGAAACTTAAACTAATGCAAGAACAAGAAACAATACAAGCTAAGGGATAGAAACAACCTGGTTTAGGAGCTTTAAGCTCTGATACCAAAATGATACAAGCCTCGATTCAAGGCTTATATGCGCGTGGGCTGTTTGGAGAAGGTTAGGTGAGAAACTCGACCTTAGACTTCTTGGATAGGGGTTTTTGGGTTGGTATTCGATGGAAAAGTGAAGTGAACCACACGAGGGGTAATGAACCTTGTGATAAATCACAAACTTAGAGCTAGGAGGGCTGGTCTCAACTAGATTCTAAGCGCACAAAATTCTTGAGAGAAAACTTGTTGGAAGAAAAGTTCTACTTTATTAATATCAAAAGGTTGTTGAACTACACTGCTGGAAGGAGCCTTATTAATATGCTCGACAGCTTGACCTTCTAGGGTCGACTCAAATAAGAAAAGGAAAATTTACAAAAGTGCACAAAAGGAAAAGATACAAAAGTGTATAATTGAAAAAGGACCTATTCCTAAAGTGTCTTTGACTCAATAAATGTAAATATTCTTATTGAAAACTTACCTTACTTACCTCACGGCCAAGAAATGGAAGGTGGCCGTCCTTGTGGCATGCACGCGCCTTGCTCCTAGTCTTCGACTTGGAGTAGGGTTAGGAATCTTTGGGCCCTGACCTCTCTTGCCACTAATGCCCAAGTCTCTGATGTCTCTTGTGTTGTTGAGAAGCCTTTGGACTCTTCCTTGCACTTCTGGCCCATTGTCCTTAGTCGATCTTCCTCTAGGAGCTTGTCGACCCATAAGCTGAATTTGTGGAAGAGTGCCCTTGATCTGCTTCTTGTCATTGCTCCTTTAGGTACCACTGGTGTAGAGACTTCCTCTAGGTGCATGTCCTGGAGCTGGTAGCTCATCTGGTCCGATTCTTCTTGTGTAGAGGTGGAAATGCGCGTGTACTCGGCTGGATCGGCTGTACCGGCTGGATTGTGCGAGGTACTGGCCGGAATGCCTTCAGGACCGGCCAAGTTGATCCCAGAGTCGGTGGCATCACCAAGGGGACCGGCGGTGTCATCCACGTCGCCACCAAGTGTGCCAGAAGCTTGGGCCTCTCCGCCGGCAATGCTGACTGGTCTGGTCCTATTGGTCGAGGGTCTGGTGGTACTGCTTGGTCCGGCAGACGTGCCAAATGGCCCGGCTGTCTCGGGCAAGCTTCCTGGTCAGCCAGTCTGGTCTCCTGGCTGGATGTACGACCTGATGTCCTCATCATTAAGGTACCAAATATTCACTCAAGTCTAGTTTCCTTATTTGTGTATTTCGACTTAAATCTATCATCTTCCTTGTGCAAGGTACAAAATTAAAATATGGAGTATTATAAAAAAGTTTGAAGAAAATTATCGTGATGAATGGCACCAAGACTTGTCCGATGTAGATTATTGCTATGGATATGAGACATGGCATGAAGACTATTCAGAATATCATTTTGACAATGAAACATGAGTTGAAGAACTCGAACCAGAGCCACCAGACTACTATTCAACATATAGGAGCTGGCCAAACACAATCACACCTTGCCACTTCGTTGTATCAAGCCGAGTGCCAACCTACACCACTCCAACAAGATCAAGGAATCGGACTAGTAAGGTATATATTTACAATTCCAAATCTCTAACCTTTTCAGGGTATAACAAGGACCCAGATGAATACCTCTGATGGGAAACCAACATGAAACAATGGCTGCGCTCAAACAACATCCCCAAAAAAGAGAAGCTCTCATATGCCGTTGATATGCTCGTTGGAGATGCCTACAATTGATGGTTGAAGGAAAATGCACGGACCTTCTACAACAAGCCAGTCCTTTATTGGGGAGACCTTAAGGCACGAATGTATAGGGAGTTTGTGAAGAAGTACCAAACACGCAGAAACATCACCAAACAATCTATGCGCCCAACAACATCGAAGAGTGAGATGTCTACACCAAAAATGCAGCCCTTTCATATTCCCAGGCTTGCCTACTGCTCTGAGAATAACAATATGTTTTCAAACACCTTAGAAGGACAAAAGGTAGCTAAGCCGATGGTCAAACCAAAAATTGACCAGCAAGTTCAAAAGCCTCAAGCCATAGCACACATGAAACCATCAAAGCCATTGTTTGGAATACACGTCAAGGAAACGCCAGGTAAGTCCTCAAAAAATGTGAAAACAGATGAAATTATATGCTATAGATGTCAAGAAAGAGGACACTTTGCTAGGACATGCCCAACTAGACAACTAATAACAAGTTTACAAGTAGAACGTGAAAATGTTAAGCCTAAAAGTGTTAAGGCAGTAATGGAGCTTCAATTTGAAATTTCCAGTACTAGAATAATTCACTTTTTTTGCCAAAGGTTGTTAAAACAGGTCAAATAAAGCAAGGATTCAACAAAGATCAAGAAGACTCACCTCCTACATTAAACCGATGTTCAGAATCAAGAGGACACAGTGGAGAACCCAACACCTTGGAGGCAAAGCAAAGCAACCAGCTGAAATGGAAAGGAGTAATTTCTTCCTTTCTTATCAGGGAGCAACCGCCAGATGCACCATGGCTACATCCGAACCATATAAGGTCCATAAACCGAGGTAAAGCATTAAACCCACAAGTAAATCAAGGTATTAACTTGCCTTCGCTATGTGCAGGCCAAAATGTTTTGAGGGCAAAACATTTCGAAGGGGGAGGGTATGATGAGGTCATCAGCACAACCCCTGCCCAACTGCCCGGCCCGGCCGGCCCAAGGAACGCAAAGGCGGCCAAATACGCCCAAAAGGATACATGGGTGTATCTTCATGTATCCAAGCCTAACAAAAAAAGGCCAGCCAAGAAAAAACCTGGCCTATAATTCGGACTCACAGAGGACATGCGGTGACATGGAGCTCACCCCAAACCAGGCCAGATAAAGTCATGCACCATACATCAAGTTGGAGTTTTCCAAACTTACCATATTTGGAACTTTTCTTATATGAAAGTCTCCAAACGTTTCTTTGGCGACAAGGAGACTTTTTGGTACTTCTAGGGGCTCCCTTAACCACCTCTAGAAGTGAAAATACGCCTTGGACCAGGCGGGTCCATCCGTGCCTTCAAATGAACCGATTGGAGCTGTTTATGGCAAGTGAGATGGCCAACTGGTTTATTCACTTGCAAACCAAAACATGGCGTCCAGGAGATAATATTAAGGCCCTAAAGAAGCCCAAAATAAACCTACCATGCACCAGCCACCATAGGATCACTCGAATCCCTTTCCTCCAAGACTTGCCATATATGGACAAAAGTGCACATAATGTGTTCAGATTGCAATATCTCTATTACTTGCAACTTGGGCACGTATTGAAGACTTTCCAAAGCATCCAGGGTTTACCTAGACACCTTAAATTCGCCCCAAGGCTCTCAAGATACAAGGATCTACACTTTCCTTGTTAGCCAAACTAGACATTAATTGCCAACAACCATATATTTTAAATGTAAGATTTCCTTTTCTCTTTTTTGGTTTCGGACCGCTGCAAGGAGAACTATATAAGCTCAGCACAACCTTGTTGTAAAGATAGACCACCATTTAAATTAAATTTGAATAAAAAGTATTTTCTTCAAAGCCTTGTCTTTGGGCACGTATTGAAGACTTTCCAAAGCATCCAGGGTTTACCTAGACACTTTAAATTCGCCCCAAGGCTCTCAAGATACAAGGATCTACACTTTCCTTGTTAGCCAAACTAGACATTAATTGCCAACAATCATATATTTTAAATGTAAGATTTCCTTTTCTCTTTTTTGGTTTCGGACCGCTGCAAGGAGAACTATATAAGCTCAGCACAACGTAGTTGTAAAGATAGACCACCATTTAAATTAAATTTGAATACAAAGTATTTTCTTCAAAGCCTTGTCTTTGGGCACGTATTGAAGACTTTCCAAAGCATCCAGGGTTTACCTAGACACCTTAAATTCGCCCCAAGGCTCTCAAGATACAAGGATCTACACTTTCCTTGTTAGCCAAACTAGACATTAATTGCCAACAACCATATATTTTAAATGTAAGATTTCCTTTTCTCTTTTTTGGTTTCGGACCGCTACAAGGAGAACTATATAAGCTCAGCACAACCTTGTTGTAAAGATAGACCACCATTTAAATTAAATTTGAATACAAAGTATTTTCTTCAAAGCCTTGTCTTTGAATCTTGTTCTTGTTCCTTAGAAATAAAGTGTGTGATTCATTTCCTTTCGATCGAAGCCACGACCAGGTTAGTTTTAGAGATTTAAACTCCCTTGGTGCACCTTTGATCGTGTGATTCGATCAAAACCCCCTCCTTTTAGTTCCCTTGCCCGTTTAAGCCAAGACAGATTCTCGGCCTTGCGAGTCACGGCCATACCGCTTGCTAGATTAATACTCAATCTTACATAACTGGGTGTTGGATTCATGTCATTCTGAACTCTGAGTCAAAAGTTATTGATGATTTAGCGCGGATATGTCAAGCTGATCGGCCAGTTAAAATGATCATTCTAAAAAACTGATCATTGGTGCTCATTGAGTAAAGGCTTACTAATCAAGAATAATGCATGGCATCATGCTGTTGGCGATAGATTCGATTACTTGGAAGCTTTGTCGAAGCTATTTCAGTCTAAAATTTTGTCACACTATAGAAAAATGAGCAAGATTAACGTGAGCATTTGATTCGTGTCATTCTAAGCTCTTAATTAAAAGTTACAGACGATTTTGTGTGGACATGTCAAGTTGACCGCTTAGTTGAAATGATCATTGTAAAATGATCATTGGTGCTCATTGAGTAAAGGCTTATTAATGAAGCATAATTCCTGGTATCAAGCAGATTGTGATAGATTGGATTACTTGGAGGCTTTGTAATAGCTATTTATGTCTTAAATTTTGTCACACTATTGAAAAATGAGCTATCTTAACATGGGCATTGAATTCGTTTTATTCATAGCTCTATATCAATAGTTATGGGACCGACTAGATAAAATGATCATTCTAAAGTAATCATTGGTGGTCATTGAATAAAGGCTTATTAATGAAACATAATGCATGGCATCAATCAGTTTGTGATAGATTGGATTACTTGGAGGCTGTCTTACCTATTTCAGTCTTAAATTTTTTTCAGAATATAGAAAATTGGGCTACCTAAATTTGGGCATTAGATTCGTGTCATTTTGAACTCTGAATGAAAATTTATAGAAAATTTAGTTCGGACATGTCAAGCTGATCGGCCTGTTAAAATGATCATTCTAAACTGATCATTGGTGCTCATTGAGTAAAGGCTTATTAATCAAGCATAATGCATGGCATCACCCTGTTTGCGATAGATTCGATTACTTGGAAGCTTTGTCATAGATATTCCAGTATTAAATTTTGTCACACTATCGAAAATTGAGTGAACTTAACGTGGGCATTGGATTCGTGTCATTCTTAGCTCTGAATCAATATTATAGGCGATTTCGTGTGGACATGTCAAGCTGCCCGACAAATTAAAATGATCATTCTAAACTAATCAATGGTTCTCATTGAGTAAAGGTTTATTAATGAAGCATAATGCATGGCATCAAGCAGTTTGCGATGGATTGGATTACCTGGAGTCTTTGTCGTAGCTATTTCAGTCTTAAATTTATTCACAATACAGAAAATTGAGCTATCTTAATGTCGGCATTGGATTCGTGTCATTGTGAACTGTGAACAAAATTTATAGACGATTTAGTGCGGACATGTCAAGCTGATCGGCCAGTTAAAATGATCATCCTAAACTGATCATCGGTGCTCATTAAGTAAAGACTTATTAATCAAGCATAATGCATGGCAGCACCCTATTTGCGATAGGTTCGATTACTTGGATGCTTGGTGTTGGCTATTTCAGTCTTAAATTTTGTCACAGTATAGAAAATTGAGCAGGATTAACATGGGCATTGGATTCGTGTCATAATGAGCTCTCAATCAATAATTGCGATCGTGACAAGTTAAAATGATCGTTCTAAACTAATTATTGGTGCTCCTTGAGTATAGGTTTATTAATGAAGCATAATGCATGGCATCAAGCAGTTTGCGATAGATTGGATTACTTGGAGGACTTGTTGTAGCTATTTCCGTCTTAAATGTTTTCACAATCCAGAAAATTGAGCTACCTTAACCAGGGCGTTGGATTTGTGTTGTCTGAACTATGAATCGAAAGTCATAGACGATTTAGTGCAGAAAGGTCAAGATGATCGGCCAGTTAAAATGATCATTCTAAACTGATCAGTGGTGGTAATTGAGTAAAGGCTTACTAGTCAAGCATAATGCATGGCATCACGCTGTTTGCGATAGATTTGATTACTCGGAAGCTTTGTCGTAGCTATTTCATTCTTAAATTTTGTCACATTATAGAAAAATGAGCTAGCTTAACATGGGCATTTGATTCATGTCATTCTATGCTCTGAACTAAAAGTTACAAATGATTTCGTGCGGACATGTCAAGTTGACTGGCTAGTTGAAATGATCATTCTAAACTGATAATTGGTGCTCATTAAGAAAAGGCTTATTAATGAAGCATAATGAATGGCATGAAGCAGATTGTGAAAGATTGGATTACTTGGAGGCTTTGTAGTAGCTATTTCAGTCTTAAATTTCTTCACAATATAGGAAATTGAGGTAGCTTAACGTGAGCATTGGATTCGTTTCATTGTGAGCTCTGAATAAACATTTATAGACGATTTAGTGCGGACATGTCAAGTTGATCTGTGAATTAAAATGATCATTCGAAACTGATCATTGGTGCTCATTTAGTAAAGGCTTATTAATGAAGCATATCGCATGGCATCAAACAATTTGCAATAGATTGGATTAGTTGGAGGCTTTGTCGTGGCTATTTCGGTCTTAAATTTTTCCACAATATATGAAATTAAGGTACCTTTATGTGGGAGTTTGATTTGTGTCATTCATACGATTTATTGCGGATATGTGAAGATGATTGGCCAGTTAAAATGATCATTGGTACTCATTGAGTAAAGGCTTACTAATCAAGCATAATGCATGGCATCATGCTGTTTGCGATAGATTCAATTATTTGGAAGATTTGTCATAGCTATTTTAGTATTAAATTTTGTCACACTATACAAAAATTAGCTAGATTAACGTGGGCATTTTATTTGTGTCATTCTGAGCTCTGAATTAAAAGTTATAGATGATTTATGCGGATATGTTAAGTTGACCGGCTAGTTGAAAGGATCATTCTAAACTGATTATGGGTTCTCATTGAGTAAAGGCTTATTAATGAAGCATAATGCATGGCATCAAGCAGATAATGAAAATTGTGGTAGTTTAACGTGGGCGTTAGATTCATGTCATTCTAAGCTCTGGATCAAAAGTTATAGACGATTTAGTGTGAACATGTCAAGCTGATTGGCCAGTTAAAATGACCATTCTCAACTTATCATTTGTGCTCATTCAGTAAAGGCTTATTAATCAAGAATAATGCATGGCATCACGCTGTTTGGGATAGATTCGATTACTTGGAAGCTTTGTCATAGCTATTTCAATCTTAAACTTTGTCACACTATAGAAAACTGAGCAAGCTTAATGTGGGCATTGGATTTGTGTCATTCTGAGCTCTGAATCACTAGTTATGGGCGATTTTGTGCATAAATGTCAAGTTTACCGACTAGTTAAAATGATGATTCTAAACTAATCATTGGTGCTCATTGAGTAAAAGCTTATTAATTAAGCATAATGCATGGCGTCAAGCAGTTTGCGATAGATTGGATTACTTGGAGGCTTTGTCGCAGATATTTCAGTGTTAAATTTTTACACAACATAGAAAATTGGGCTACCTTAATGCGGGCGTTAGATTCTTGTCATTTTGAACTCTGAATCAAAAATATAGACGATTTAGTGCGCACATGTCAAGCTGATTGGGCAGTTAAAATGATCATTCTAAACTGATAATTGGTGTTCATTGAGTAAAAGCTTATTAATGAAGAATAGTGCATGTGATACAAGCCTTGATTCATGGATGTATGTCATTCTAAGCTCTGAATCAAAAGTTATGAAACATTTTGTGCGGACATGTCAAGTTGATTGGCAAGTTAAAATGATAATTCTAAAATGAGCATTGGTGCTCATTGAGTAAAGGCTTATTAATGAATCATAGTGCATGACATCAAGCAGTTTGCGATAGATTCGATTACTTGGAGGCATTTTCGTAGCTGTTTCAGTTTTAAATTTTGTCACAATATAGAAAATTTAGGTAGGTTAATGTGGGCGTTGGATTTGTGGCATTCTAAGCTCTAAATCAAAAGGTACAGATGATTTAGTGGGACATGTCAAGTTGATCGGCGCTTTAAAATGATAATTCTATGCTCACTGAGTAAAAGCTTATTAATGAAGCATAATGCATGACATCATCTATTTGAGATAAATTGGATTATTTGGAGCCTTTGTTAAAGCTATTTCAGTCTTAAATTTTGTCACATTATAGAAAATTAAGGTAGCTTAACGTGGGCATTGGATTCGTGTCCTTTTGAGCTCTAAATCAAAAGATATGGACGATTTCGTGCCGATATGTCAAGTTGACCTGATAGTTAAAATGATCATTCGAAACTGATCATTTGTGCCCATTGAAAAAAAAGGCTTATTAATGAAGCATAATTCATGGCATCAAGCAGTTCGCGATAGATTGGATTACTCGAAGGCTTTGTCATAGCTATTTCGGTCTTAAATTTTGTCACACTATAGAAAATAAAGCTACCTTAACCTGGGCTTCGGAATCATCTCATTCTGACCTTTGAATGAAAAGTTACTGACGATTTTGTGCGGACACATCTAGTTGATCGGGGAGTTAAAATAATAATTCTAAACTGATCATCGGGCACATTGAGTAAAAGCTTATAAATGAAGAATAGTGCATTACACCATGCATTTCGCGATAGATTGGATTAGTTGGAGGCTTTATTGTAGCTATTTAAGTCTTAAATTGTTTCAGAATATGGAGAATTGAGCTACCTTAACGTGGGCATTGGATCCGTGTCATTCTGAGCTTTGAATCAAAAGTTATGGAAAATTTTGTGCGGACATGTCAATTTGATCGGCGAATTAAAATGATCGTTCTAAACTGATCATTGGTGCTCATGGAGTAAAGGCTTATTAATGAATCATAGTGCATGATATCAAGCAGTTTGCAATAGATTCGATGACTTGGAGGTATTTTCATAGCTATTTCAGATTTAAATTTTGTCACCGTATAGAAAATTTAGCTAGGTTAACGTAGGCGTCGAATTTGTTGCATTCCAAGCTGCAAATCAAAAGTTATGGACGATTTAGTGCGGACATGTCAAGTTGACCGGCGAGTTTAAATGATAATTCAAAACTGATCAGTGGTGCTCACTGAGTAAAAGCTTATTAACGAAGCATAATGGATGGCATAAAACAGTTTGAGATAGATTCATTTACTTAGAGGGTTTATTTTATTCTTAAATTTTTTCATGCCATAGAAAATTATGGTAGCTTAACGTGGGCATTGGATTCATGTCATTCTGAGCTTTGAATCAAAAGTTATGGAAAATTTGGTTCTTATATGTCAAGTTGACCGGCTAGTTAAAATGATCATTCTAAACTGATCATCGGTGCTCATTGACTAAATGCTTACTAATGAAGCATAATTGATGGCATCAAGCAGTTTGCGATAGATTGGATTAGTCAAAGGCTTTAACGTAGCTATTTCAGTCTTAAATTTTGTCACACCATAGAAAATGGAGGCAGCTTAACGTGGGTGTTAAATTTGTCTCATTCTGAGGTATGAATCAAAAGTTACTGACAATTTTGTACGGACATGTCATGCTGATCGGCGAGTTAAAATCATAATCTAAACTGATCATTGGTGCTCATTGATTAAAAGCTTATAAATGAAGAATAGTGCATGGCATCATGCATTTTGCGATAGATTGGAATACTTGGAGGCTTTATTTTACCTATTTAAGTCTTACATTTTTTTCACAATATAGAAAATTGAGGTAGCGTAACGTGGGCATTGGATTCGTGTCATTTGGAATTCTGAATCACAAGTTACGGAAGATTTTGTGCAGACATGTCAAGTTGATCCGGGAGTTAAAATGATAATTCTAAACTAATCGTTGGTGCTCACCGAGTAAACACTTATTAATGAATCATAGTGCATGACATCATGCAGTTTGCGATAGATTCGATTACCTGGAGGCATTTTGTAGCTATTTCAGTCTTAAATTTTGTCACAATGTAGAAAATGTTGATAGCTTAACGTGGACGTTGGATTTGGGGCATTCTAATCTCTGAATCAAAAGTTACGGGTGATTTAGAGCGGACAAGTCAAATTGACCGGCAAGTGAAAATGATAATTTTAAAATAATCAGTGGTGCTCACTGTGTAAAAGCTAATCAATGAAGCATAATGCATGGCATCAAGCAGTTTGAGATATATTGGATTATTTGGAGGCTTTTTCAAAAGTATTTCCTGTTTTAAATTTTGTCACACTATAGAAAATTGAGTTAGATTAACGCGGGCATTAGATTCCTGTCATCTGAGCTCTGAATCAAAAGTTACAGACGATTTCATGCCGATATGTCAAGTTGACTGGCTAGTTAAAATGAGGATTCTAAACTGATCATTGGTTCTCATTGAGTAAAGGCTTATAAATAAAGCATAATTCATGGCATCAAGCAGTTTGCGATAGATTGGATTACTCGAAGGCTTTGTCATAGCTATATCAGTCTTAAATTTTGTCACGCAATAGAAAATTGAACTAGCTTAACGTGGGCGTTGGATTCATCTCATTTTGAGCTCTGAATCAAAAGTTACTGACGATTTTGTGCAGACATGTCAAGTTGATCTCCGAGTTGAAATCATAATTATAAACTGATCATTGGTGCCCATTGAGTAAAAGCTTATAAATGAAGAATAATGCATGGCATCATGCATTTCGCAATAGATTGGATTATTTGTAGCCTTTATTTTAACTATTTAAGTCTTAAATTTTCTTCATAATATATAAAATTGAGCTAGTTTAACGTGGGCATTGGATTCGTGTCATTCACAGCTCTGAAACAAAAGTTACAGAAGATTTTGTTCGGAAATGTTAAGTTGATCGACAAGTTAAAATGATCTTTCTAAACTGATCATTGGTGCTCATTGAGTAAAAGCTTCTACCTGAAGAATAATGCATGGCATCAATCATTCTGTGATAGAATGGGTTATTTGGAGGCTTTATCATAGCTATTTCAGTCTTAAATTTTTCCCAATATCGAAAATTGAGCTAGCTTAACGTGGCCATTGGATTCATGTTATTCTGAGCTCTGAATCAATAGTTATAGACGATTTACTGAGGACATGTTAAGCTGATCGGCCAGTTAAAATGATCGTTCTAAATTGATCATTGGTCCGCATTGAGAAAGGTTTACAAATGAAGCATAATGCATGGCATCACGAGGTTTGGGATATATTGGATTACTTTGAGACTTTGTCGTAGCTATTTTAATCTAAAATGTTGTCACAATATGGAATATTGAGGTAGCTTAACGTCGGCGTTGGATTCGTCTCATTTTGAGCTCTGAATCAAAAGTTACAAACGATTTAGTGCGGATCTGTCAAGTTGATTGGTCAGTTAAAATAATCATTATAAACTTATCATTGGTTCTCATTAAGTAAAGGCTTATTAATGAAGCATAATGTGTGGCATCACGCAGTTTGCGATTGATTTGGTTACTTGAAGTTTTTGTCATAACTATTTTAGTCTTAACTTTTCTCACAATATAAAAAATTAAGCTAGCTTAACGTGGGCATTGAATTTGTGTCATCCTGAGATTTGAATCAAAACTTACGGACGATTTTGTGTGTACATGTCAAGTTGTTTGGCGAGGTAAAATGATCATTCTAAACTGATCATTGGTGTTCATTGAGTAAAATCTTATAAATGAATAATAATGCATGGCATCAAACATTTCGTGATATAATGGATTACTCAGATGCTTTATCGTAGCTATTTGAGTCTTAAATTTTTACATAATATAGAAAATTGAGCTAGGTTAACGTGGGCGTTAGATTCGTGTCATTCGGATCTTTGAATCAAAATTTACAGACGATTTAGTACGGACATGCTTAGCTGGTCGGCAAGTTGAAATGATCATTCTAAACTGATCATTGGTGCTCATTGAGCAAAGGTTTACAAATAAAGCATAATGTATAGCATCACACAGTTTGGGATATATTGGATTACTTTGAGGCTTTGCGTAGCTCTTTCAGTCTAAAACATTGTCACAATATGGAAAATTGAGCTAGCTTAATGTGCGCGATGGACTCATGTCATTCTGAGCGTTGAATCAAAAGTTACAAACGATTAGTGCGGCATGTCAAGTTGATCGGTAATTTAACATGATCATTATAAACTTATAATTGGTTCTCATTAAGTAAAGGCATATTAATGAAGCATAATGTGTGGCATCACGCAGTTTGCGATAAATTCGATAACTTGAATGCTTTTTCATACCTATTTTAGTCTAAAATTTTGTCGCAATATAGAAAATTAAGCTAGCTTAACATGGGCATTGGATTCGTTTCAGTATGAGCTCTAAATCAAAAGTTACAGACGATTTTATGCGGACATGTCAAGTTTATGGGCAAGTCAAAATGATCATACTAAACTGATCAATCGTGCTCATTGACTAAAACCTTATATATGAAGAATAATGCCTAGCACCAAGAATTTTGTGATATATTGCATTACTTCTAAGCTTTATCATAGCTAGTTCAGTCTTAAATTTTTACATAATATAGAAAATTAAGCTAGGTTAACATGGGCGTTGGATTCGTGGCCTTCCGATCCTTGAATCAAAAGTTACAGACGATATAGTACGGACATGTTTAGCTGATCGGCAAGTTAAAATGATCATTCTAAACTGATCATTGGTGCTCATTGAGCAAAAGTTTACAAATGAAGCATAATGTATAGCATCACATAGTTTGCAATATATTGGATTACTTTGAGGCATTGCGTAGCTTTTTTAGTCTAAATGTTGTCACAATATGGAAAACTGAGCTAGCTTAATGTGCGCGATGGATTCGTGTCATTCTGAGCTTTGGATCAAACGTTACAGACATTTTAGTGTGGACATGTCAAGTTGATCGGTCAGTTAAAATGATCATTCTGAACTTATAATTGGTTCTCATTTGGTAAAGGGATATTAATGAAGCATAATGTGCGGCATCACGTAGTTTGCGATAGATTTGATAACTTGAATGCTTTGTCATAGCTATTTTAGTCTTAAATTTTGACGCAATATAGAAAATTAAGCTAGCTTAACGTGGGCATTAGATTCGTTTCATTTTGATATCTTAATCAAAAGTACGGACAATTTTATGCAGACATGTCAAGTTTATGGGCAATTTAAAATGATCATACTAAACTGATCAATCGTGCTCATTGAGTAAAAGCTTGTAAATGAATAATAATGCCTGGCATAAGCATTTTGTGATATATTGGATTACTTCTAGACTTTATCGTAGCTATTTCAGTATTAAATTTTTGCATAATATAGAAAATTGAGCTAGCTTAACAAGGACGGTTGATTCGTGTCATTCTGAGCAGTGAATTAAAAGTAACAGACGTTTGTGATGACATGTTAAGCTGCTCGGCAAGTTAAAATGATCATTCTAAACTGATCATTGGTGCTCATTGAGCAAAGGTTTACAAATGAAGCATAATGCATGGCATCACGAAGTTTTCGGATATATTGGATTACTTTGAGGCTTTGTCGTTGCTCTTTCAGTGTAAAATGTTCTCACAATATGAAAATTAATCTAGCTTAACGTGGGCATTGGATTCGTGTTATTCTGAGCTCTGAATCAAAAGTTATTGCCGATTTAGTTCAGACATGTCATGTTGATCGGTGAGTTAAAATGATCATTCTAAACTAATCATTGGTTCTCATTAAGTAATGGCTTATTAATGAAGCATAATGCATGGCATCATGCAGTTTTCGATAGATTCAATTACTTGAAGGCTTTTTCTTACCTATTTTGGTCTTAAACTTTGTCACAATATCGAAAACTAAGCTAGTTTAACGTAGGCATTTTATTTGTGTCATTCTGAGCTTTGAATCAAAAGTTATGGATGATTTTGTGCAGACATGTCAAGTTGATCGGCGAGTTAAAATGATCATTCTAAACTGATCATTGCTGCTCATTGTGTAAAACTTATAAATGAAGAATAATTCATGGCATCAAGCATTTCGTGATAGAATGGATTACTTGGATGCTTTATCGTAGCTATTTGAGTCTTAAATTTTACATAATATAGAAAATTGAGCTAGGTTAACTAGAGCGTTGGATTCGTGTCATTATGAGCTTTGAATCAAAATTTACAGAAGATTTAGTACGGACATGTTAAGCTGATTGACCACTTAAAATGATCATTCTAAACTGATCATTGGTGTTCATTAAGCAAACGTTTACAAACGAAGCATAATGCATGGCATCAAGCAGTTTGGGATATATTGGATTACTTTGAGGCTTTGCATAGCTCTTCAGTCTAAAATGATGTCAGAATATGAAAAATTGAGCTAGCTTAACATGGGCATTGGATTCGTTTCATTATGAGCTCCGAATCAAAAGTTACAAACATCTTAGTGCGGACATGTCAAGTTGATTGGTCAGTTAAAATGATCATTCTAAACTTATAATTGGTTCTCATTAAGTAAAGGCATATTAAAGAAGCATAATGCATGGCATCACTCAGTTTGAAATAGATTCGATAACTTGAATGCTTTGACGTAGCTATATTAGTCTTAAATTTTGTCACAATATAGAAAATTAAGCTAGCTTAACGTGGGCATTGGAGTCCTGTCATTATGACCTCTAAATCAAAAGTTACGGACAATTTTATGCGGACATGTCAAGTTTATGGGCGAGTTAAAATGATCATTCTAAACTGATCATTCGTGCTCATTGAGTAAAAGCTTATAAATGAAGAACAATGCCTGGCATCAAGCATTTTGCGAGAGATTGGATTACTTCTAGGCTTTATCGTAGCTATTTCAGTACTAAATTTTTTCATAATATAAAGAGCTAGTTTAACGTGGACGTTCGATTTGTGTGAATCTGAGCTCTGAATCAAAAGTAACAGAACATTGTCCTGATATGTTAAGTTGATCGACCAGTTAAAATGATCATTCTAAACTGATCATTGGTGGTCATTGAGCAATGGTTTACAAATGAAGCATTGCATGGCATCACGCAGTTTCGGATATATTGGATTAGTTTGAGGCTTTGTCATTGCTCTTTCAGTCTAAAATGTTGTCACAATATGGAAAATTGAGCTAGCTTAACGTGGGCATTGGATTCTTGTCATTCTGAGCTCTAAATCAAAAGTTACAGACGATTTAGTTCAGACATGTCAAGTTGATCGGTGAGTTAAAATGATCATTATAAACTAATCAATTGTTCTCATTAAGTAAAGGGTTATGAATGAAGCATAATGTGTGGCATCATGGAGTCTGCGATTGATTCGATTACTTGAAGTCTTTGTCATAACTATTTTAGTCTTCAATTTAGTCACTATATCAAAAATTAAGCTAGCTTAGCGTAGGCATTGGATTCATGTCATTCTAGCGTAGTTTAGCGTAGGCTTTGCTAGGGTTTGTTCTTTTGTCTTTGTTTCAGCAAATTGTTGTGTCAGTTTCTGTGTTTTACTTTGAACCTTTTACTTGCTTAGTTGTCTAAATTTTTCAGGTACCATGGTAGGAACCAGCAATAATGGAGAAGAATCCTCAAACTCCAACAAACAACTCCTTGATTCCTTTAAAGCCATGATGGATGAAAGTATGGCAACCATGAGAGCGGAAATAGAAAGATCCATCAATGACCGACTTATGGTAAACCAGCCACATTCTGACACTGAGCAAAGTAGAGTCACTCATCTATGTCACAACACCCTAGGAGAAGGCGGCCAAGAGACGACCAACCACATATGAATAACCAACCCAATCCTCGTGACCCTTTGGCTGGCCTTAAAATCAAGATTCCCTCTTTCCGTGGAACCAATGACCATGAGGAGTATCTAGAGTGGGAAAAGAAGATAGAATTAGTCTTTGATTGTAGGGAATACACTCAGGATAGGAAGGTTAGAGTAGCACCAACCGCTTTTAAAGATTTTGCCTTAAGTTGGTGGGATCAATTAGTTAATTCTTGGAGAAGGGCTGGGAATTCGCCTATAGATTCATGGAAGCAGATGAAATTAATCATGAGGAAAAGGTTTATACCTAGCCACTACCATAGGGAACTTCACTTTAAGCTTAGAAACCTATCTCAAGGATCTAGAACTGTAGAGGAGTACTTTAAGGAGATGGAAACCTTATTGCTTAGGGCTGATGTTCAAGAGGATAGTGAAGCCACTATGGCTAGGTTTATGGGTGGCCTTAATAGGGAAATCACAGATAGGCTAGAGGTTCACCTTATGTTGAAATAGAAGAACTTCTCCATAAGGCTATCATTTTCGAAAAACAACTTAAGAGGAAAAACCCTAAACCCGGATTTAGTTCTTCTAGGTTTAGCCAAACTAAGGAGGATAAATCTAGTGAAGATTACAAGCATTTAACTAAACCTAAGGTAGAAGATTCGAAACTTAAGGGAATGGATATGGGTTCTAGCACCAAAACTAGGGAAATTCAGTGTTTTAAGTGTAAGGGCTTTGGTCACTACTCTTGAGATTATTAACAGGTCTAAACCCTATAAGTTGCAATGGCTTAATGATGAGGGTGAGCTCGAAGTAGAGAACCAGGTCCTAGTTCCTTTGTCCATAGGCAAATATGAATATGAGGTTTTGTATGATGTTTTACCCATGGATGTTGATCACATCTTGTTAGGTAGACCTTGGCAATCGGATAGAAGGGTTATTCATGATGGGTTTACTAATAGGTACTCATTTGAGTTTAAGGGAAAGAAACATATTTTAGTACCTTTATCCCCATAAGTGGTTCATTTAGGTCAGGTAGCTTTAAAGAAAAACAAAATCCACTGAAGCATAATGCATGGCATCAAGCAATTTGCGATAGATTAGATTACTCAGAGACTTTGTGGTAGCTATTTCAGTCTTAAATTTTTTCACAATATAGAAAATTGAGCTAGCTTAACGTGAACGTATAATTCATGTCATTTTGAGCTCGGAATGATATGATTTAGTGCGGACATGCCAAGTTGATCGAACAGTTAAAATGATAGTTCTAAACTGATAATTGGTGCTCATTGAGTAAAGGCTTATTAATGAAGCATAATGTGTGGCATCACACAGTGTGTGATAGATTCAATTACTTGGAGGTATTTTCATAGCTAATTCAGATTTAAATTTTGTCACCGTATAGGAAATTTAGCTAGGTTAACGTAGGCGTCGAATTTGTGGCATTCCAAGCTGCAAATCAAAAGTTACGGACAATTTAGTGCGGACATGTCAAGTTGACCGGCGAGTTAAAATGATAATTCACAACTGATCAGTGGTGCGCACTTAGTAAAAGCTTATTAACGAAGCATAATGGATGGCATAAAACAGTTTGAGATAGATTCATTTACTTAGAGGGTTTATTTTATTCTTAAATTTTTTCACGCCATAGAAAATTATGGTAGCTTAACGTGGGCACTGGATTCATGTCATTTTGAGCTTTGAATCAAAAGTTATGGACAATTTGGTTCTTATATGTCAAGTTGACCGGCTAGTTAAAATGATCATTCTAAAATGATCATCAGTGCTCACTGAGTAAATGCTTACTAATGAAGCATAATTGCTGGCATCAAGCAGTTTGCGATAGATTGGATTAGTCGAAGGCTTTAACGTAGCTATTTCAGTCTTAAATATTGTCACACCATAGAAAATGGAGGTAGCTTAACGTGGGTGTTAAATTTGTCTCATTCTGAGCTATGAATCAAAAGTTACTAACAATTTTGTACGGACATGTCATGCTGATCGGCGAGTTAAAATCATAATCTAAACTGATCATTGGTGCTCATTGATTAAAAGCTTATAAATGAAGAATAGTGCATGGCATCATGCATTTTGCGATAGATTGGAATACTTGGAGGCTTTATTTTACCTATTTAAGTCTTACATTTTTTTCACAATATAGAAAATTGAGGTAGCGTAACGTGGGCATTGGATTCGTGTCATTTGGAATTCTGAATCACAAGTTACGGAAGATTTTGTGCAGACATGTCAAGTTGATCCGGGAGTTAAAATGATAATTCTAAACTAATCGTTGGTGCTCACCGAGTAAACACTTATTAATGAATCATAGTGCATGACATCATGCAGTTTGCGATAGATTCGATTACCTGGAGGCATTTTGTAGCTATTTCAGTCTTAAATTTTGTCACAATGTAGAAAATGTTGATAGCTTAACGTGGACGTTGGATTTGGGGCATTCTAATCTCTGAATCAAAAGTTACGGGTGATTTAGAGCGGACAAGTCAAATTGACCGGCAAGTGAAAATGATAATTTTAAAATAATCAGTGGTGCTCACTGTGTAAAAGCTAATCAATGAAGCATAATGCATGGCATCAAGCAGTTTGAGATATATTGGATTATTTGGAGGCTTTTTCAAAAGTATTTCCTGTTTTAAATTTTGTCACACTATAGAAAATTGAGTTAGATTAACGCGGGCATTAGATTCCTGTCATCTGAGCTCTGAATCAAAAGTTACAGACGATTTCATGCCGATATGTCAAGTTGACTGGCTAGTTAAAATGAGGATTCTAAACTGATCATTGGTTCTCATTGAGTAAAGGCTTATTAATAAAGCATAATTCATGGCATCAAGCAGTTTGCGATAGATTGGATTACTCGAAGGCTTTGTCATAGCTATATCAGTCTTAAATTTTGTCACGCAATAGAAAATTGAACTAGCTTAACGTGGGCGTTGGATTCATCTCATTTTGAGCTCTGAATCAAAAGTTACTGACGATTTTGTGCAGACATGTCAAGTTGATCTGCGAATTGAAATCATAATTATAAACTGATCATTGGTGCCCATTGAGTAAAAGCTTATAAATGAAGAATAATGCCTGGCATCATGCATTTCGCAATAGATTGGATTATTTGGAGCCTTTATTTTAGCTATTTAAGTCTTAAATTTTCTTCATAATATATAAAATTGAGCTAGTTTAACGTGGGCATTGGATTCGTGTCATTCACAGCTCTGAATCAAAAGTTACAGAAGATTTTGTTCAGAAATGTTAAGTTGATCAACAAGTTAAAATGATCTTTCTAAACTGATCATTGGTGCTCATTGAGTAAAAGCTTCTACCTGAAGAATAATGCATGGCATCAATCATTCTGTGATAGAATGGGTTATTTGGAGGCTTTATCATAGCTATTTCAGTCTTAAAGTTTTTCACAATATCGAAAATTGAGCTAGCTTAACGTGGCCATTGGATTCATGTTATTCTGAGCTCTGAATCAATAGTTATAGACGATTTACTGAGGACATGTTAAGCTGATCGGCCAGTTAAAATGATCGTTCTAAATTGATCATTGGTGCTCATTGAGAAAGGTTTACAAATGAAGCATAATGCATGGCATCACGAGGTTTGGGATATATTGGATTACTTTGAGACTTTGTCGTAGCTATTTTAATCTAAAATGTTGTCACAATATGGAATATTGAGGTAGCTTAACGTCGGCGTTGGATTCGTCTCATTTTGAGCTCTGAATCAAAAGTTACAGACGATTTAGTGCGGATCTGTCAAGTTGATTGGTCAGTTAAAATAATCATTATAAACTTATCATTGGTTCTCATTAAGTAAAGGCTTATTAATGAAGCATAATGTGTGGCATCACGCAGTTTGCGATTGATTTGGTTACTTGAAGTCTTTGTCATAACTATTTTAGTCTTAACTTTTCTCACAATATAAAAAATTAAGCTAGCTTAACGTGGGCATTGAATTTGTGTCATCGTGAGATTTGAATCAAAACTTACGGACGATTTTGTGTGTACATGTCAAGTTGTTTGGCGAGGTAAAATGATCATTCTAAACTGATCATTGGTGTTCATTGAGTAAAATCTTATAAATGAATAATAATGCATGGCATCAAACATTTCGTGATATAATGGATTACTCAGATGCTTTATCGTAGCTATTTGAGTCTTAAATTTTTACATAATATAGAAAATTGAGCTAGGTTAATGTGGGCGTTAGATTCGTGTCATTCGGATCTTTGAATCAAAAGTTACAAACGATTTAGTACGGACATTCTTAGCTGGTCGGCAAGTTAAAATGATCATTCTAAACTGATCATTGGTGCTCATTGAGCAAAGGTTTACAAATAAAGCATAATGTATAGCATCACACAGTTTGGGATATATTGGATTACTTTGAGGCTTTGCATAGCTCTTTCAGTCTAAAACGTTGACACAATATGGAAAATTGAGCTAGCTTAATGTGCGCGATGGATTCGTGTCATTCTGAGCTTTGAATCAAAAGTTACAGAAGAATAGTGCGGCATGTCAAGTTGATCGGTAAGTTAACGTGATCATTATGAACTTATAATTAGTTCTCATTAAGTAAAGGCATATTAATGAAGAATAATGCGTGGCATCACGCGGTTTGCGATAAATTCGATAACTTGAATGCTTTTTCATAGCTATTTTAGTCTAAAATTTTGTCGCAATATAGAAAATTAGGCTAGCTTAACGTGGGCACTGGATTCGTTTCATTATGAGCTCTAAATCAAAAGTTACAGACGATTTTATGCGGACATGTCAAGTTTATGGGCAAGTCAAAATGATCATACTAAACTAATCAATCGTGCTCATTGAGTAAAAGCTTACATATGAAGAATAATGCCTGGCACCAAGCATTTTGTGATATATTGCATTACTTCTAAGCTTTATCGTAGCTAGTTCAGTCTTAAATTTTTACATAATATAGAAAATTAAGCTAGGTTAACATGGGCGTTGGATTCGTGGCCTTCCGATCTTTGAATCAAAAGTTACAGATGATTTAGTACGGACATGTTTAGCTGATCGGCAAGTTAAAATGATCATTCTAAACTGATCATTGGTGCTCATTGAGCAAAAGTTTACAAATGAAGCATAATGTATAGCATCACATAGTTTGCAATATATTGGATTACTTTGAGGCATTGCGTAGCTTTTTCAGTCTAAATGTTGTCACAATATGGAAAATTGAGCTAGCTTAATGTGCGCGATGGATTCGTGTCATTCTGAGCTTTGGATCAAACGTTACAGACATTTTAGTGTGGACATGTCAAGTTGATTGGTCAGTTAAAATGATCATTCTAAACTTATAATTGGTTCTCATTTGGTAAAGGGATATTAATGAAGCATAATGTGTGGCATCACGTAGTTTGCGATAGATTTGATAACTTGAATGCTTTGTCATAGCTATTTTAGTCTTAAATTTTGTCGCAATATAGAAAATTAAGCTAGCTTAACGTGGGCATTAGATTCGTTTCATTCTGAGATCTAAATCAAAAGTACGGACAATTTTATGCAGACATGTCAAGTTTATGGGCAATTTAAAATGATCATACTAAACTGATCAATCGTACTCATTGAGTAAAAGCTTGTAAATGAATAATAATGCCTGGCATAAGCATTTTGTGACATATTGGATTACTTCTAGACTTTATCGTAGCTATTTCAGTATTAAATTTTTGCATAATATAGAAAATTGAGCTAGCTTAACGTGGACGGTTGATTCGTGTCATTCTGAGCTGTGAATTAAAAGTAACAGACGTTTGTGATGACATGTTAAGCTGCTCGTCAAGTTAAAATGATCATTCTAAACTGATCATTGCTGCTCATTGAGCAAAGGTTTACAAATGAAGCATAATGCATGGCATCACAAAGTTTTCAGATATATTGGATTACTTTGAGGCTTTGTCATTGCTCTTTCAGTGTAAAATGTTCTCACAATATGAAAATTAATCTAGCTTAACGTGGGCACTGGATTCGTGTCATTCTGAGCTCTGAATCAAAAGTTATTGCCGATTTAGTTCAGACATGTCATGTTGATCGGTGAGTTAAAATGATCATTCTAAACTAATCATTGGTTCTCATTAAGTAATGGCTTATTAATGAAGCATAATGCATGGCATCATGCAGTTTGCGATAGATTCAATTACTTGAAGGCTTTTTCTTACCTATTTTGGTCTTAAATTTTGTCACAATATCGAAAACTAAGCTAGTTTAACGTAGGCATTTTATTTGTGTCATTCTGAGCTTTGAATCAAAAGTTATGGATGATTTTGTGCAGACATGTCAAGTTGATCGGCAAGTTAAAATGATCATTCTAAACTGATCATTGCTGCTCATTGTGTAAAACTTATAAATGAAGAATAATTCATGGCATCAAGCATTTCGTGATAGAATGGATTACTTGGATGCTTTATCGTAGCTATTTGAGTCTTAAATTTTACAGAATATAGAAAATTGAGCTAGGTTAACTAGAGCGTTGGATTCGTGTCATTATGAGCTTTGAATCAAAATTTACAGACGATTTAGTACGGACATGTTAAGCTGATCGACCACTTAAAATGATCATTCTAAACTGATCATTGCTGTTCATTGAGCAAAGGTTTACAAATGAAGCATAATGCATGGCATCAAGCAGTTTGGGATATATTGGATTACTTTGAGGCTTTGCATAGCTCTTCAGTCTAAAATGATGTCAGAATATGAAAAATTGAGCTAGCTTAACATGGGCGTTGGATTCGTTTCATTCTGAGCTCTGAATCAAAAGTTACAAACATCTTAGTGCGGACATGTCAAGTTGATTGGTCAGTTAAAATGATCATTCTAAACTTATAATTGGTTCTCATTAAGTAAAGGCATATTAAAGAAGCATAATGCATGGCATCACTCAGTTTGCAATAGATTCGATAACTTGAATGCTTTGACGTAGCTATATTAGTCTTAAATTTTGTCACAATATAGAAAATTAAGCTAGCTTAACGTGGGCATTGGAGTCCTGCCATTATGACTTCTAAATCAAAAGTTACGGACAATTTTATGCGGACATGTCAAGTTTATGGGCGAGTTAAAATAATCATTCTAAACTGATCATTCGTGCTCATTGAGTAAAAGCTTATAAATGAAGAACAATGCCTGGCATCAAGCATTTTGCGAGAGATTGGATTACTTCTAGGCTTTATCGTAGCTATTTCAGTACTAAATTTTTTCATAATATAAAAATTGAGCTACTTTAACGTGGACGTTCGATTTGTGTGATTCTGAGCTCTGAATCAAAAGTAACAGAACATTGTCCTGATATGTTAAGTTGATCGACCAGTTAAAATGATCATTCTAAACTGATCATTGGTGGTCATTGAGCAATGGTTTACAAATGAAGCATTGCATGGCATCACGCAGTTTTGGATATATTGGATTAGTTTGAGGCTTTGTCATTGCTCTTTCAGTCTAAAATGTTGTCACAATATGGAAAATTGAGCTAGCTTAATGTGGGCATTGGATTCTTGTCATTCTGAGCTCTAAATCAAAAGTTACAGACGATTTAGTTCAGACATGTCAAGTTGATCGGTGAGTTAAAATGATCATTATAAACTAATCAATTGTTCTCATTAAGTAAAGGGTTATGAATGAAGCATAATGTGTGGCATCATGGAGTTTGCGATTGATTCGATTACTTGAAGTCTTTGTCATAACTATTTTAGTCTTCAATTTAGTCACTATATCAAAAATTAAGCTAGCTTAGCGTAGGCATTGGATGCGTGTCATTCTAGCGTAGTTTAGCGTAGGCTTTGCTAGGGTTTGTTCTTTTGTCTTTGTTTCAGCAAATTGTTGTGTCAGTTTCTGTGTTTTACTTTGAACCTTTTACTTGCTTAGTTGTCTAAATTTTTCAGGTACCATGGTAGGAACCAGCAATAATGGAGAAGAATTCTCAAACTCCAACAAACAACTTCTTGATTCCTTTAAAGCCATGATGGATGAAAGTATGGCAACCATGAGAGCTGAAATAGAAAGATCCATCAATGACCGACTTATGGTAAACCAGCCACATTCTGATACTGAGCAATACTAGAGTCACTCATCTATGTCACAACACCCTAGGAGAAGGCGGCCAAGAGATGACCAACCACATAGGAATAACCAACCCAATCCTCGTGACCCTTTGGCTGGCCTTAAAATCAAGATTTCCTCTTTCCGTGGAACCAATGACCATGAGGAGTATCTAGAGTGGGAAAAGAAGATAGAATTAGTCTTTGATTGTAGGGAATACAGTCAGGATAGGAAGGTTAGAGTAGTACCAACCGCTTTTAAAGATTTTGCCTTAAGTTGGTGGGATCAATTAGTTAATTCTAGGAGAAGGGCTGGGAATTCGCCTATAGATTCATGGAAGCAGATGAAATTAATCATGAGGAAAAGGTTTATACCTAGCCACTACCATAGGGAACTTCACTTTAAGCTTAGAAACCTATCTCAAGGATCTAGAACTGTAGAGGAGTACTTTAAGGAGATGGAAACCTTATTGCTTAGGGCTGATGTTCAAGAGGATAGTGAAGCCACCATGGCTAGGTTTATGGGTGGCCTTAATAGGGAAATCACAGATAGGCTAGAGGTTCACCATTATGTTGAAATAGAAGAACTTCTCCATAAGGCTATCATTTTCGAAAAACAACTTAAGAGGAAAAACCCTAAACCCGGATTTAGTTCTTCTAGGTTTAGCCAAACTAAGGAGGATAAATCTAGTGAAGATTACAAGCATTTAACTAAACCTAAGGTAGAAGATTCGAAACTTAAGGGAATGGATATGGGTTCTAGCACCAAAACTAGGGAAATTCAGTGTTTTAAGTGTAAGGGCTTTGTTCACTACTCTTGAGATTATTAACAGGTCTAAACCCTATAAGTTGCAATGGCTTAATGATGAGGGTGAGCTCGAAGTAGAGAACCAGGTCCTAGTTCCTTTGTCCATAGGCAAATATGAATATGAGGTTTTGTATGATGTTTTACCCATGGATGCTGATCACATCTTGTTAGGTAGACCTTGGCAATCGGATAGAAGGGTTATTCATGATGGGTTTACTAATAGGTACTCATTTGAGTTTAAGGGAAAGAAACATATTTCAGTACCTTTATCCCCATAAGTGGTTCATTTAGATCAGGTAGCTTTAAAGAAAAACAAAATCCACTGAAGCATAATGCATGGCATCAAGCAGTTTGCGATAGATTAGATTACTCAGAGACTTTGCGGTAGCTATTTCAGTCTTAAATTTTATCAAAATATAGAAAATTGAGCTAGCTTAACATGAACGTATAATTCATGTCATTTTGAGCTCGGAATGATATGATTTAGTGCGGACATGCGAAGTTGATCGAACAGTTAAAATGATAATTCTAAACTGATAATTGGTGCTCATTGAGTAAAGGCTTATTAATGAAGCATAATGTGTGGCATCACACAGTGTGTGATAGATTCAATTACTTGGAGGCTTTTGCATAGCTATTTCCGTCTTCAATTTTATAACAATATAGAAAATTTAGCTAGCTTAACGTGTGCATTGGGTTCGTGTCATTCTGAGCTCTTAATCAAAAGTTACAAATGATTTAAAGCAGACATGCCAAGTTGATCGGTCAGTTAAAATGATCATTCTAAACTGATCACTGGTGCTCAGTGAGTAAAAGCCTATTAATGAAGCATAATGCATGTCATCAAGCAGTTTGCGATAGATTGGATTACCCAGAGGTTTTGTCGTAGCTATTTCAGTTTTCAATTTTTCACAATATAGAAAACTTAGCTAGGTTGACGTGGGCATTGGATTCGTGTCATTCTAAGCTCTAAATCAAAAGTTACAAACGATGTAGTGCGGACATACCAAGTTGATCGGTCAGTTAAAATAATCATTCTGAATTGATCATTGGTGCTCCTTGAGTAAAGGCTTATAAATGAAGCACAATTCATGGCATCAAGCAGTTTGCGATACATTGAATTACTTGGAGGCTTTCTCATAGCTATTTCAGTCTTAAAGCTTTTCACAATATAGATAATTGATCTACCTTAACGTGAGCGTTGGATTCGTGTCATTCTGAGATTTGAATCAAAAGCTACAGAAGATTTAGTGTGGACATGTCAAGGTGATCAATCAGTTAAAATGATCATTTTAAACTAATCATTAATGCTCACTGAGTAAAGGCTTATTAGTGAAGCATAATTCATGGCATCAAGCAGTTTTTGAAGATTGAATTATTTGGAGGCTTTCTCGTAGCTATTTCAGTCTTTAAGTTTTTGCACAATATAGAAAATTGAATCTTAACGTGGGCGTTGGATTCGTGTTATTCTGAGCTCTGAATCAAAAATTGCAGACGATTTATTGCGGACATGTTAAGCTGATAGGCCAGTTGAAATGATCTTTCTAAACTGATCATTGGTGCTCGTTGAGTAAAGGCTTATCAATGAAGCATAATGCATGGCATCACGCTGTTTGCGATAGATTCGATTACTTGAAGGCTTTATTGTAGCTATTTAAGTTTTAAATTTTGTCACAATATAGAAAATTTAGATAGCTAAACATGGGCATTGGATTCGTGTCATTCTAAAATCTTAATCAAAAGTTACAGACAATTTTGTGCGGACATGTCAAATTGATCGGCGAGTTAAAATGATCATTCTAAACTGATCATTGGTGTTCATTGAGTAAAGGCTTATTAATGAAGCTAGTGCATGACATCAAGCAGTTTGCGATAGATTTGATTATGTGGACGCTTTGTCGTAGCTATTTCACAATATTGTCACAATATAAAAAATTGAGCTAGCTTAATGTGGGAATTGGATTCTAGTCATTCTGAGCTCTGAATCAAAAGTTACGGATGATTTAGTGCGGACATGTCAGGTTGACCGGTCAGTTAAAATGATCATTCTAAATTGATCAGTGGTGCTCCTTGAGTAAAGGCTTATAAATGAAGCATAATTGATGACATCAAGCAGCTTGCGATAGATTGAATTTCTTGGAAGCTTTCTCATATCTATTTTAGTCTTAAAGTTTTTCAAAATATAGAATATTGAGCTAGATTAACGTGGGCATTGGATTCGTGTGATTCTGAGTTCTGAATCAAAAGTTATAGACGATTTTGTGCGGACATGTTAAGCTGATTTGCCAGTTAAAATGATCATTTTAAACTGATCATGAATGCCCATTGAGGCTTATTAATGAAGCATAATGCATGGCATCACAGTGTTTGCAATAGATTCGATTACTTGGAGGCTTTGTCGTACCTATTTAAGCCTTAAATTTTGTCACAATATAGAAATTTAGCTAGATTAACGTGGGCGTTGGATTCGTGTCATTCTGAACTCTGAATCAAAAGTTACGGACGATTTTGTGTGGACATGCCAAGTTGATCGCTCAGTTAAAATGATCATTCTAAATTGATAATTGCTGCTCATTGAGTAAAGACTTAAAAATGAAGTATAATTCATGACATCAAGCAGTTTGCGATAGATTGAATTACTTGGAGGCTTTCTCGAAGCTATTTAAGTCTTAATTTTTTTCACAATATAAAAATTGAGCTAGATTAACTTGAGCGTTGGGTGTCATTCTGAGCTCTTAATCAAGAGTTACAGAAGATTTAGTGCATAGATGTCAAGTTGATCAGTCAGTTAAAATGATTATTCTAAACTGATCATTAATGCTCATTGAGTAAAGGCTTATTAATGAAGCATAATGCATGACATCACACAGTTTGCGATAGATTTGATTACATCGAGTCTTTGTTGTAGCTATTTCAGTCTTAAATTTTGTCAAAATATAGAAGATTGAGCTAGTTTAACGTGGCCATTGGATTCGTGTCATACTGAGATCTGAATCAAAAGTTACGGTCGATTTAGTGCGGACATATCAAGTTGATCGGCGAGTTAAAATGATCATTCTAAATTGATCATTGGTACTCATTGAGTAAAAGCTTATAAATGAAGAATATTGCATGGCATCAAGCATTTTGCGGTAGATTGGATTACTTGGTGGCTTTGTCGTAGCTACTTCGGGCTTAAGTTTCATCACAATATGGAAAGTTGAGATAGCTTAACATTGCCGTTGGATTCGAGTCATTCTGAACTCTAAATCAAAAGTTAGAGACGTTTTGGGTGGACATGTGAAGTTGATCAGGCATTTAAAATGATCATTCTAAACTGATCATTGGTGCTCCTTGAGTAAAGGCTTAAAATGAAGGATAATGCATGGCATCACGCAGTTTAGGATAGATTGGATTACTTGGAGACTTCATGGTAGATGTTTTTTAGTCTCAAATGTTGTAACAATATACAAAATTGAGCTACCTTAACGTAGGCGTTGAATTTGTGTCATTCTGAAATCTAAATCAAAAGTTACAGAACATTTATTGCATACATGTCAAGTTGATCAGCCCGTGAAATTGATCATTCTAAACTGATCATTGGAGTTCATTGAGCAAATGTTTACAAATGAAGCATAATGCATGACATCATACAGTTTTGGATAGATTCGATTTCTCGGAGGATTTTTCATAGCTATTTCAATATTAAATTTTATAACAATATACAAAATTGAGCTAGCTTAACTCAGGTGTTGGATTCATGTTATTATGAACACTAATCAAGAGTTACGAACGATTTAGTGCGGACATGTCAAGTTTAAAGGCCAATTAAATTCATCATTCTAAACTGATCATTGGTGCTGCTTGAGTAAAGGCTTATAAATGAAGTATAATACACGCATCATGCATATTAGGATAGATTAGATTACTTGAAGGCTTTATGGTAGCTGTATCAATCTCAAATGTTCGAACAATATAGAAAATTGAGATAGCTTAACGTAGGCGTTGAATTTGTGTCATTCTGAACTCTAAATCAAAAGCTACGGAAGATTTAGTGCATACATGTCAAGTTGATCAGCCAGTGACATTGATCATTCTAAACTGATCATTGGAGTTCATTGAGCAAAGGTTTACAAATGAAGCATAATGCAGGACATCATGCAGTTTTGGATATTTGATTTCTCGGAGGATTTTTCATAGCTATTTTAATATTAACTTTTATCACAACATAGAAAATTGAGTTAGCTTAACGTGAGCGTTGGATTCATGTCATTATGAACACTAAATCAAAAGTTACGAACGATTTAGTGCGGACATGTCAAGTTTATCATTCTAAACTGATCATTGGTGCTTATTGAGCAAAGGTTTACAAATGAAGTATAATGCATGGCATCACTCTGTTTGGAATAGATTTAAATACTTGATGGCTTCAGGGTAGCTGTTTCAGTCGCAAATGTTGTCACAATAAAGAAAACTAAGCTAGCTTAACATAGGCGTTGGATTTATGTCATTTTTAACTATAAATCAAAAGTTTCATACAATTCCCAGTTGATCGGCCTGTTAATTTATCATTCTAAACAGATCATTTGTGCTGATTGAGCAAAGATTTACAAATGAAGCATAATGTATATGATCACGCAGTTTGGGATATATTTAATTACTTGAAGGCTTTGTTGTATCTATTTTTCATAATATAGGAAATTGAGCTAGCTTAACGTGGGCGTTGGATTTGTGTCATTCTAAACTCTGAATCAAAAGATACACACAATTTAGTGCGGACATGTCAAGTTGATCGGCCAGCTAAAATGATCATTCTAAACTGATCGTTGGTGCTCCTTGAGTAAAGGATTATAAATGAAGCATAATGCATGCCATCACGCAATTTGGGATAGATTGGATTACTTGGAAGCTTTGTCAAAGCTATTTCAATTTTAAATTTTTGTCACAATATAGAAAATTGAGCTAGCTTAACGTGGGCGTTGGATTCGTGTTATTCTAAACTCTAAATCAAAAGTTTTGGACGATTGAGTGCGCACATGTCAAGTTGATCGGCCAGTTAAAATTATCATTCTAAACTAATCATTGGTGCTCCTTGAGTAAAGGCTGATAAATGAAGCATAATGCATGGCATCACACAGTTTTGGATAGATTGGATTACTTGAAAGCTTTGTCGTAGCTATTTCGGTCTTAAATGGTGTCACAATATCAAAACTTGAGCTAGCTTAACTAGGTGTTGGATTCGTGTCCTTCGGAACTCTAATTCAATAGTTACGAAATATTTAGTGCGTATATGTCAAGTTGATCGACCAGTGAAATCTTTCATTCTAAACTGATAATTGGGTTTCATTGAGCAATGGTTTAAAAATGAAGCATAATGCATGACATCACGAAGTTTTTGATAGATTCAATTACTCGGAGGATTTTTTAAAGCTATTTCAATATTAAATTTTATCACAGTATAGATCATTAATCTAGCTTAACGTGGGCATTTGATTCATGTCATTATGAACACTAAATCAAAAGTTACGAATTATTTAGTGTGGACTTGTCAAGATTATTGGCTAGTTAAATTGATCATTTTAAACTGATCATTGGTACTCATTGAGAACAGGTTTACAAATGAAGCATAATGCATGGCGTCACACAGTTTGGAATAGATTCAATTACTTGATGGCTTTTTCGTAGCTGTTTCACTCTCAAATGTTGTCACCATATGGAAAAATGAGCTAGTTTAACGTGGGCGTTGGATTCATGTCATTTTGAACTCTAAATCAAAAGTTACGGAAGATTTAGTGCGTACATGTCAAGTTGATTGGCCAGTTAAATTGATCATTTTAAAATGATCATTGGTGCTCCTTGAGTAAAGGCTTATAAATGAAGCATAATGCATGGCGTCACGCAGCTTAGAATAGATTTGATTGGTTGAAGGTTTTGTTGTAGCTGTTTCAGTCTCAAATGTTGTCATAATATAGAAATTGTGTGAGACATTTTACGTATAATTCTTAATTTTTGTAACCGTTTTTCTCTCAACTTTCACGCCTTTTCCGATTTCTGTTTTCTTCTCCGGCGTCGTCTCCGGTGACGAATACCTCGGGTTCCATCGACGAACTGTCCATCTCTTCCTTTGGAAAAGTGTTTGTCATCAAATCTGACGGTTTCCTTTTCCTAATTCGTATTGCCTGTCTATAAATACTCCAATTCTACAAATCTGTTTTTTACACATCTTCTCTTTTAAATCAATTTCTTCCTGCAACTTTCAAAACCAACCATGTCTGATTTCATTACCAAGCAACCACATGATATCTCCTTGGGAATTAATTAGGCCCCAATTGAATTACCGGTTGAATTATGTATTCAAGCCACAAATGAGACTCCTTTTCTCTCATCAGGAAACCGATAAACCACCGTAAACAAAATTTACAAGCTCTGATGACAACACTCCCGCGATTGTGGAGTGTTGGAGAGACTGTTGTGTCTCGAATAATCGAGGGAAATAGGGTGCAATTCCTATTTCAAACGGAAGAAGGCCTCATCTCCGTCCTCCGCAGAGCCCGTGGTCTTTCAACAATTACACGGTTGTCCTTCATAAATGGGCGCCGGATTTATCGGAATCCGACTTCCAACAAATCCCGTTGAGGGTTCATATTCCCGAAATACCCCTCCAAGTTGTAACTTACCGCATGGTTATGCATATTGGAGGAACATTAGGGGAGCTTCTTGAATCGGACTTCAACACGGAGGGTGTGCACCACGTTGAGTTTTCCCTGGTCCGTGTTTTGCTTCTCGTTGATTCACCTCTGATTTTTCAGAGGAAGTTTCAATTTGGTGATCTCGAAGTTCCACTTCGTTTCCGGTATGAACGCCTTCGTAATTTCTTTTCAAAGTGTGGATTAATCAGTCATGAGGCTTTGAAATGCCCCTCCTCCGCGACTCTGGCAAATCAATCTCCTCCGTGACCCTGATTCTGATGATGATTCCGAGAATAAAGATGCTGATTTTCCTCTCGGTTTTTATGAGCCAACGGAGAAACGATGCATCAGTGCCGTAATTGAGGATCCCCTTGAGGCAAAACACCAGTAAGCCAAACCCCCAGATCTCGGCGAGCCATCGCATCCTCCCAGTGTATCGACATCAGGTTATGGTGTGGTGGGCCATAATCCACCGGAATCTGAATGAATATTGCATTTTGGAACTGCTGGGGTTTGGGAGGTGATGAGGTCATCGGCACAACCCCTGGCCAACTTCCCGGCCCGGCCGGCCCAAGGAATACAAAGGAGGCCAAATACGCGCAAAAGGATACATGGGTGTATCTTCATGAATCCAAGCTTAACCAAGAAGCGGCCAGCAAAGACCAAACCTGGCCTATAATCCTGACTCACAGAGGACACGCGGCGACATGGAGCTCACCCCAAAAAAGGCCAGATCAAGTCATGCACCATACATCAAATTGGAGTTTTTGAAACTTGCCATATCTGGAACTTTCCTTATATGAAAGTATCCAAACGTTTCTTTGGCAACCAGGAGACTTTTTGGTACTTATAGGAGCTCCCTTAAGCACTTCTAAAAGCTCAAAAACGCCTTGGACCAGGCGGGTCCATCCGTGCCTTCAAATGAACCGATTGGAGCCGTTTATGGCAAGTGAGATGGCCAACTGGTTTAATCACTTGCAAACCAAAACATGGCATCCAGGAGATATTATTAAGGCCCTAAGGAAGCCCAAAATAAATCTACCATGCACCAGCCACAGAAGGATCAGGCGAATCCCTTTCCTCCAAGACTTGCCAGATATGGACCAAAGTGCACCTAATGTGTTCAGATTGCAATATCTCTATTCCTTGCAACTTGGGCACGTAGTGAAGAGTTTCCAAAGCATCCAGGATGTACCTAGACACATTACATTCACCCCAAAGCTCTCAAGATACAAGCATATACACTTTCCTTGTTGGCCAAACTAGACATTAATGGCCAACAGCCATATATTTTAAATGTATGATTTCCTTTTCTCCTTTTTAGGTTTAGGACCATCGCTAGGAGAACTATATAAGCTCAGCACGACCTCATTGTAAAGATAGACCACCATTGAAATTAAATTTGAATACAAAGTATTTTCTTCAAAGCCTTGTCTTTGAGTCTTGTTCTTGTTCTTTAGAAATAAAGTGTGTGATTCACTTCCTTTCTATTGAAGCCACGGCCTGGTTAGTTTGAGAGATTCAAACTTCCTTGGTTCACCTTTGATCGTGTGATTCGATCAAAACCCCCTCCTTTTAGTTCCCTTGCCCGCTTAAGCCCAGAGAGATTCTAGGCCTTGCGAGTCACAGTCGTACCGCTTGTAAGATTGATACTCAATCTGACATCATTTGGTATCAGAGCGAAAAGCTCCTATCTCAGGTTGTGTTAATCCAACCTTTATCCTTTATTTTTTATGCTTTTGTTTTGCATTTTCTTATTTACATCTTATCAAAAAAACCAAATAAAAATATTTGTTCTTATTATTCATTTGCATTGTTTCTTGTTGATTCTTGTTGTTTTTTTTGTTTGCTCTCATATAAATCTAAAACCAACTTTAAAAAATTGTATTTCATGTTTCCTTAATTTCGTTCATCATAAGGAAAAAAACCAAAAATATAAGCATCACTCATTTTGTTATTTTCGAATTTAGTTAATAGTAAAGTTAAAAAAAAAGATTCATTGAATATTTTTTTTCGTCCTAAATTAATTTAAAATATCAAAAACCAAAAAAAAAATATTGTCTTTTAGTGCTTTAAAGTTAGTTTCCAAAAGAAACAAAAACAAAAATCTCAAAATATTTACTTGTATCGATTTTCCTTTTACTACTACTTATGTTTTAATATCATATATTCACTAGAGTGTAGTTTCCTTATTTGTTGATTTGGGCCTGATATCTCTTCTTATTGTTGTGCAAGGTACAAAATTTAATGATGGAGCACTATGATGAAGAAGAAGACACCATGAGCATACCACAAACTGATTGTAGTCTAGACAACGACTATGATCAATGCCTAAGCACCAGCGAGTGTGACTATGCAGAAGAGTCATGGAATCAAGACTATTTGGAGACTGATTTTAGGGAAGAATCAGATGGAGAAAACCTTGAACCAGATCAACTGGACTATGACCAAGACTTGTCCGACGTAGATGATTCTAATGGATATGGGACATGGCATGAAGACTATTCAGAATATCATTTTGACAATGAAACAGAAGTTGAAGAACTCAAACCAGAGTCACCAGACTACTATTCCACTAACAGAAGCTGGCCAAAGATAATTACACCTCGCCACTTCGTTGTGTCAAGCCGAGTGCCAACCTACACCACTCCAACTAGATCAATAAATCAGACCACCATTGAAATTAAATTTGATATACAAAGAATTTTCTTCAAAGCCTTGTCTTTGAGTCTTGTTCTTGTTCTTTACAAATAAAGTGTGTGATTCACTTCCTTTCTATTGAAGCCACTGCAGGTTAGTTTGAGATATTCAAACTCCCTTGGTTCACCTTTGATCGTGTGATTCGATCAAAACCCCCTCCTTTTAGTTCCCTTGGCCACCTAAGCCAAGAGAGATTCTCGGTCTTGCGAGTCACGGCCGTACCGCTTGTGAGATTGATATTCAATCTTACATCAGGAGGCTCTCTGGTAGTTCGACGCCTGAAGGGAATAAAGAAAGACTATTCCCGGGACATACTCTTCTTGGTGGAAACCAAAAATCCAAATAATGTGGTTCATGATGTTGCTGCTGTATTAAATTATGAACAAGCATTATGTGTTCCACCTCATGGAAAAGTTGGTGGATTAGCTTTGTTATCGAACAAGAATGGTGATCTTACGATTGTCACTGCTGATGAAAGACTCATCGATTGTTAAATCAATAATAAAGTGTATGACTTCTATTTGTCTTGCGTATATGGACACCTGATTCATAAATACCGATCTAATCTTTGGGAAAGATTACATAGAATCGCTATTGTACAAAATAGTCCGTGGATGATTTGTGGGGATTTCAATAAAATCCTACACGCACATGAAAAAGTTGGTGTACCTTTAAGAGAACGTGGAGTCTTTTAGATTTTCAACATATGGTAACTTCATGTAATATGTCAGATCTACAATATAGTGGAAATAATATGACTTGGGTTGGCAAAAGAAATAACAAATTGTTCAGTGCTAGTTAGACAGAGTCATGGTAAATGACGAATGGAAAGCCATTTATCCTGCCTCTAAGGTTAAATATTTGGAGTTTATTGATTCGGATCACAGACCTGGTATAATAAGTATTCAAAGAAATTCTGAATTCGGAATAAGGATGTTCAAATATAAGCGCTGTTGGTCGAATCATGAAGGATTTCAGGAAATTGTTAACCAGAGTTGGAATCGAATTCAGCATTTATCTAATTCGGAGCTCTTATCTACACTTATTACCTGCCAGAAAAGGATGTCTTTTTGGAAGAAGAACAACTTTCAAGTTCTCTCCATAATTCAGGAGATGAAGTCTGCAATAGATATTGGAAAGACAAATTCCCAATGTGCAGAGGATTATATTTCTTCTTTGAAAAAAGAGCTAACAATGGCTTATGTGGATGAGGAAAAAATTTGTAAGATTAAACGTAGAAATCTGTGGCTTAAAGAGGGGGATAGAAATACAAAGTTGTTTCCTGCAGTAACTAAGAATCGACGTTCAAGAAACAATATATCTTCCATTAAGTTGGATAATGGTATTGAAGTCTTTGGCAATGAAGCCATTGCTCACGAAGCTCAGCAATATTTTATCAAAGTATTTAGCCAAGCTGATTAGGAGAATATGGAATCAGTTATCTGAAATGTAGAAAAACTTGTTTCAGATAATACGAATGCGGAATTTGTTCGACCAGTTTTTAAAGATGAATTTTTAGATGTTATATCGTTTTTTTGGACCTAACAAAGCCCCTGGACTGTATGGATTTTCGGCGGGTTTTTTTTCAAAAACATTGGAAAATAGTTGGACAAGACGTTTATATGGAAGTAGACCAATTTTCATTCAGGGGAACTGATAACGGAATTTAATCATACCAACATTTGCCTCATCCGAAAACGGCTTGTCCTCAAACTATGAAAGATTTTCGGCCGATGTCACTATGTAATGTGATTTACAAAATTATTTCCAAAATTCTGGTACATCGGTTGAAAAAGTATCTTGAGACTTTGGTAGCTTTCATTCCGGGAAGACTTCTCTCGGATAATGTACTTATTGCCCATGAAGCATTACATTCTTTACGTTCTCACAATTCCAATGCTAAATCCTTCATGGAAGTAAAAACGCATATCAGTAAGGCATATGATCGAATTGAGTGGAGCTTTCTAGAATTAGTGCTATTGAAAAAAGGTTTTTCTCCGATCTAGATAAATTGGGTGATGGAGTGCGTTACTACAGTGTCTTTTTCTGTCCTTATTAATTGGAGTCCTTATGGTTCGTTTCACCCATACAGGGGGCAAAGACAAGGAGATCCACTTTCTCCCTATTTGTTCATATTTTGTTCATATGTCTTAAGTTCTATGCTAAATAATGCCGAAAGAATCATTGCATTCAGACTCTGCGTATTTCGCATAATAGGCCTTCCATCTCTCATCTCTTATGGGCTGATTACTCCCTCTTTTTCATTAGAGTAGTCAGGAAAAATGATTTATCATTAAGGAATATTTTTCAAGAATATGGTAGAGTCTCTGGCCAGATAATAAATATGGATAAATAGTCAGTTATATTTGGAAATCAACTATTTGAACATACGAGAATTCACATCCGCCAAATGTTGGGGATTAACAATATTGGTGGAGGAGTGAAATATTTGGGGCTACCAGAACAGTTTAAACAGAATAAACATCAGATGTTCAGATACATTCTGAACAAAGTTCATTCAAAAATATTAGATTGGCAAATGAAATTCTTATCACCAGCTTGAAAGGAAACCTTAATCAAAGCAATTTCCTTTGCTATGCTAGTGTATTCAATGAATGTTTTTAAGTTACCGTGTGTGCTCCTTAGTTGCTACCGTATGCAAACCCTAAGTTGCAAGTACAATTTTTCATCAATAAGGAGACAGGTCAATAGGATGAGACTATTATTTCTGATTTGATTGAACAAGATGACCATACTACTACTCCAGATAGTTGGGTTTGGAAATATACGAATAACGAAGTATACTCGGTGAAATCTGTTCATCGGAGGGCTGTCTATAATAATGAAAATGACGTTGTTGTTCTACCACCCTTGGCAAACCAACTAGACTTGGAAAAACTCATCTTGTCTATTAAACTACCACCAAGGCTACATCATTTCATGTGGCGACTTTTATCTTGGGTTTTAGCTTTAAAATCACATCTACATTATCGACATATATCTTCTGATAATACATGTCCACGTTGCTGTGATTCTGAAGAAACAGAGCTCCATATATCTTTCATATGTCATTACTCTCAAATGATTTGGCGAAATTGGGAACTGAAACTTCATCAATCTGTTCTCAATCTGTTAACTTACAAGACAACATCAGATTCTTCATTGAAAGTTATAATCGTCTTCAACCTGATTATAAAAATTAGTATATTCCTTTCTTCCTACTTTGGAGAGTATGGAAATCCAAAAACAATCTTCTTTTTAATAATAAAGGTATTCATGTGGATAAGTTACTAAAAACAAGCCATGACGATGCTCTTGAATGGATGCAAAATAATATAACAACGGAAATAATCAGCTCGCATTCCAAATCTACTACTCAAATATTGGAAGCACCACCACCAGGTTCGGTCAAATGCAACTATGATGCGGCTCATCGTAAAGGCAATCAGCATTTTGGACTAGGTTGGATTATCCGTAATAACAATAGACTTTTTCTACATGCTGGACAGGGAAAATTTCAAGAACAGTCAACAGTAATTGAAGCAGAATTTACGGCACTTATTTAGGCACTCCAATCTTCATGGTCTTTAGGTTACCGTAAAATTATTTTTGAAGGAGATAATTTAGCTTTGAATAATCTCATCAACACTACATGACTCCATCTCCATTTGCAACACTATTTTCAGAGGATTCAACATTGGATTCCAAGGTTTATCGATATTCGCCTTCAGTACCAACCAAGAACATGCAATCATGGTGCTGATGCTTTAGCGTCAACATCTACTCTTTCATCCATTGATTGGAATATTTATCATTGTTTTCCTTTCTATTTACAAACTCATGTAATCAACGATCGTGGTTATTAATAAAATCCTTATTGTTGAAAAAAAAATATAGAAATTTTTTCACAATATTGAAAATTGAGCTAGATTAATGTGGGCGTTGGATTTAGTGCGGACAGGTCAAATTGATCAGCTAGTTAAAATGATCATTCTAAACTGATGATTGGTGCACATTCAGCAAAGGTTTGCAAATGAAACATATTGCCTGGCCTCATACAGTTTTCGATAGATATTGGATTACTTGAATGATTTGTCATGCCTATTTCGGTGCAAAATTTTGTCATAATATGAAAATTGAGCTAGCTTAACGTGGGCGTTGGATTCGTGTCATTCTGAACTTTAAATCAAAAGATATGGACGATTTAGTGCGGACATGTCAAGTTGATCGGCCAGTTAAAATGATCAATCTAAACTGATCCTTGGTGCTCCTTGAGTAAAGGCTTATAATTGAAGCATAATTCATGGCATAACGCAGTTTGGGATACATTGGATTACTTGAAGGATTTGTTGTAGCTCTATGAGTCCCAAATGTTGTCAAAATATAAAAAACTGAGTTAGCTTAACGTGGGTGTTGGATTCGTGTCATTCTGAACTCTTAATCCAAAGTTACAGATGATTAAGTGCGTACATGTCAAGTTGAACAAGTAGTTGAAATGATCATTCTAAACTAATCATTAGTGCTCCTTGAGTAAAGACTCATAAAAGAAGCATAATGCATAGCATCATGCAGTTTGGGATCCATTGGTTTACTTGGAGGCTTTGTCGTACCTCTTTCAGTCTGAAATCTTCTCTCAATATGGAAAATTGAGCTAGCTCAACGTTGGTGTTGGATTCATGTCATTTTGAGCTCTAAATAAAAAGTTCAAAACGATTTAGTGCGGACATGTCAAGTTGATTAATTAGTTAAAATGACCATTCTAAACTGATCATTGGTTCTCATTGAGTAAAGGCGTATAAATGAATCATAATGCATGGCATCAGGCAGTTTGGGATAGATTAGATTACTTGGAAGCTTTTCCATAGCTTTTTGGATCTTACATTTTCTCACAATATAGAAAATTGAGCTAGCTTAACGTGGGTGTATGATTAGTGTCATTCTGAACTCTAAATCAAAAGTTACGTACGATTTAGTGCGGACATTTCAAGTTGATCGCCAATTAAAATGATCATTCTAAACTGATCATTGGTGCTCCTTTAATAAAGGCATATAAATGAAGCATAATGCATGGCATCACGCAGTTTGGGACACATTGGATTACTTGAAGCCTTTGTGGTAGCTCTTTCAGTCTCAAATGTTGTCACAATATGGAAAATTCTGCTAACTTAACATGGGCAATCGATTGATGTCATTTTGAGCTCCAAATCAAAAGTTAAAGACCATTTAATTCGGACATGTCGAGTTGATCAACTGGTTAAAATGATCATAAAAACTGATCATTGGTGCTCATTGAGTAAAGGCGTATCAATGAAGCATAATGCATGGCATCACGCAGTTTTGGATAGATTGGATTACTTGGAAGCTTTGTCATAGCTATTTCGATCTTAAATTTTGTCACAATATAGAAATTTAGCTAGCTTAACGTTGGCATTGGATTCATGTCATTTTGAACTATAAATCAGAAGTTAAGGACGATTTAATGCGGACATGTCAAGTGGATTGTCAGGTTAAAATGATCATTCTAAACAGATCATGGTGCTCCTTGAGTAAAAGCTTATAAATGAAGCATAATCATGGCATCACGCAGTTTGGGATACATTGGATTACTTGAAGGATCTGGGTAGCTCTTTCAGTCTCAAATGTTGTCACAATATAGAAAATTGAGCTAGTTTAATGTTGGGGTTTGATTTGTGTCATTCTGAACTATAAAATTATAAAAGAAGCATATTACATGGCATCACGGAGTTTGGGATACATTGGATTACTTGGATGCTTTCTCGTAGCTCTTTCAATCTGAATTGTTGACAGAATATGGAAAATTAACCTAGCTTAATGTGGGCGTTGGATTCATGTCATATTGAGCTCTAAAACAAAAGTTAAAGAAGATTTAGTGCGGATATGTCAAATTGATCAGTTAGTTAAAATGATCATTCTAAATTGATCATTGGTGCTCATTGAGTAAAGGCATATAAATGAAGCATAATGCATGGCATCACACATTTAGGATAGATTGGATTACTTGGAACCCTTTTCATAGCTTTTTCGATATTAAATTTTGTCACAATATAGAAAATTGAGCTACCTTAACGTGGGCGTTCGAGTAGTGTCATTCTGAACTCTAAATCAAAAGTGATGGACAATTTACTGCGGACATGTGAAGTTGATCGGCCGGTTAAAATGATCATTCTAAACTGATCATTGATGCTCCTTGAGTAATTGCTTATAATTGAAGCATAATGCATGGCATCACGCAGTTTGGGATAGATTGGGACTTGGAAGCTTTGTCATAGCTAAAATCTTAAATTTTGTCACAATATATGATATTGAGCTGGCTTAACATGGCGTTGAATTCGTGTCATTTTGAACTATCAATGAAAACTTAAGGACGATTTAGTGCGGACATGTCAAGTTGATCAGCCAGTTAAAATTATCACTCTAAATTGATCATGGTGCTCCTTGAGTAAAGGCTTATAAATGAAACATAATTATGGCATCACGAAGTTTGGGATACATTGGATTACTTGAAGGCTTTGGGGTAGCTCTTTCAGTCTCAAATGTTGTCACGATATAGAAAATTTAGCTAGCTTAATGTGGGGGTTTGATTCGTGTCGTTCTGAACTCTAAACCAAACATTACGGATGGTCAAAGCTATTTCAGTCTTAAATTCTTTCAAAAAATAGAAAATTGAATTAGCTTAATGTGGACGATTTCGTGCGGACATGTCAAGTTGACAGGCATCAAAATGAGCATTCTAAACTTATCATTGCTTCTCATTGAGTAAAAGCTTATTAAGGAAGCATAATTCATGGCATCATGCAGTCTCACAATATAGAAAATTGAGCTAGCTTAACGTGGGCATTGGATTGGTGTTAGTTTGAGCTCTGAATCAAAAGATACATACCATTTAGTGCAGACATGTTAAGCTGATCGGCCAGTTAAAATGATCATTCTAAACTTATCATTGGTGCTCATTGAATAATGGCTTATCAATGAAGCATAATGCATGACATCACACTATATGTGATAGATTCGGTTACTTAGAGGATTTTTCGTAGCTATTTAAGTCTTAAACTTCGTCACAATATAGAAAATTTAGCTAGCTAAATGTGGGCGTTGGATTCGTGTTCTTCTGAACTCTGAATCAAAAGTTAAGGACGATTTTGTGCGGACATGTCAAGTTGATCGCCGAGTTAAATATGATCAAAAGTTATTAATGAAGCATAGTGCATGACATCAAGCAGTTTGCGATAAATTCGATTACTTGGAGGCTTTTTCGTAGCAGTTTCAGTGTTAAATTTTGTCACAATATTGATAATTTTGCTAGCTTAATGTGGCTGTTAGATTCGTGACATTTGGAGCTTTGAATCAAAAGTTATAGACTATTTAGTGTGGACATGTCAAGTTCACCGGCGAGTTAAAATGATCATTCTAAACTGATCATTGGTACTCATTGAGTAAAAGCTTATTAATGAATCATTATGCATAGCATCAAGCAGTTTCTTATAGATTGGATTACTCGGATGCTTTGTCGTAGCTATTTCAGCCTTAAATTTTTTCACAATATAAAAATTGAGCTAGCATAACGTTAGCGTTGAATTCATGTCATTCTAAGCTCGGAATAACTCGATTTATTGTGGACATACCAAGTTGATTGGTCAGTTAAAATGATAATTTTAAACTGATTATTGGTGCTCATTGAGTAAACGCTTTTTAATGAAGCATAATGCATGGCAGCATGCAGTTTGCGATAGATTAGATTACTTTGAGGCTTTGTCGTAGCTATTTCCGTCTTCAATTTTGTCATAATATAGAAAATTGAGCCAGCTTAACGTGGGCATTGGATTTTTGTCATTCTGAGCTTTGAATCAAAAGTTACTGACGATTTAGTGTAGACATGCCAAGTTGATCGGTCACTTAAAATGATCATTCTAAATTGATCATTTCTGCTCCTTGAGTAAAGGCTTATAAATGAAGCATAATTCACGGCATCAAGCACTTTTTGATATATTGAATTACTTGGAGGTTTTCTCGTAGCTATTCAGTCTTAAGTTTTTCACAATATAGAAAATTGAGCTAGTTTAACATGAGCGTTGGATTCGTGTTATTCTGAGCTCTGAATCAAAATTTACAGAAGATTTAGTGTGGACATGTCAAGTTGATCGACAAGTTAAAATGATCATTCTAAACTGATCATTGATGGTCATTGTGTAAAGACTTATTAATAAAGCATAATTCATGGCATCAAGCAGTTTGCGGTAGATTGAATTACTTAAAGGTTTTCTTGTAGGTATTTCAGTCTTAAACTTTTTCAAAATATAGAAAATTGAGCTAGATTAACGTGGCCGTTGGATTCATGTTATTCTTAGCTTTGAATCAAAAGTTACTGACGAATTAGTGCAGACATGCTAAGCTGATCAGCTAGTTAAAATGGTCATTCTAAACTGATCATTGGTGCTCACTGAGTAAAGGCTTATCAGTGAAGCATAATGCATGGCATCGCGCTCTTTGCGTTAGATTCGTTTACTTGGAGGCTTTGTCGTAGCTATTTAAGTCTTAAATTTTGTCACAATATAGAAAATTTAGCTTGCTTAACGTGGGCGTTGGATTGGTGTCATTCTGAACTTTGAATCAAAAGTGACGGACGATTTTCTGCGGACATGTCAAGTTGATCGGCGAGTTAAAATGATCATTCTAAACTGATCATTGGTGCTATTTGAGTAAAGTCTTATTAATGAAGCATAGTGCATGACATCAAGCAGTTTGTGATAGATTAGATTACTTGGAGGCTCTGTTGTAGCAATTTCAGTGTTAAGTTTTGTCACGATATAGAAAATTTTGTTAGCTTAATGTGGGTGTTAGATTCGTGGCATTCTGAGCTTTGAATCAAAGCTTATCGACTATTTAGTGTGGACTTGTCAAGTTGAGCGGTGAGTTAAAATGATCATTCTAAATGGATCATTGGTGCTCATTGAGTAAATGCTTATTAATGAAGCATAATGCATGGTATCAAGCAGTTTGCGATAGATTGGATTACTTGGAGGCTTTGTCGTAGCTATTTCAGTCTTAAATTTTTTCACAATATAAAAAATTGAGCTAGCTTAACATGAGCGTTGAATTCGTGTCATTCTGAGCTCGGAAGAACACGATTAAGTGCGGACATGCCAAGTTGGTCAGTTAAAATGGTACTTCTAAACTGATTATTGATTCTCTTTGAGTAAACGCTTATTAATGAAGAATAATTTGTGGCAGCACGCAGTTTGCGATAGATTCAATTTCTTTGAGGCTTTTTCGTAGCTATTTCCGTCTTCATTTCGTCACAATATAGAAAATTGAGCTTGCTTAACGTGGGCATTGAATTTGTGACATTCTGATCTCTGAATCAAAAGTTATGGATGATTTAGTGTGGAAATGCCAAGGTGATTGGGGCGTTAAAATGATCATTCTAAATTGATCATTGGTGCTCCTTGAGTAAAGGCTTATAAATGAATCATAGTTCATGGCATCAAGCCGTTTGCGATAGGTTGAATTACTTGGAGGCTATCTTGTAGCTATTCAGTCTTAAATGTTTTCACAATATTGAAAATTGAGCTAGCTTAACGTGAGCGTTGGATTCGTGTCATTCTGAGCTCTGAATCAAAAGTCACAAAAGATTTAGTGTGGATATGTCAAGTTGATCAGTTAGTTAAAATTATCATTCTAAACTGATCAATAATACTCATCGAGTAAAGGCTTATTATTGAAGCATAATTCATGGAATCAAGTAGTTTGCGATAGATTGAAGTATTTCGAGGGATTCTAGTAGCTATTGCAGTCTTATTTTTTGCACAAAATAGAAAATTGAGCTAGGTTAACTTGGGCATTGGATTCATGTTATTCGGAGCTCTAAATCAAAAGTTACAGTGATTTAATACGGAAATATCAAGTTGATCGGCGAGTTAAAATGATCATTCTAGACTGATCATTGGTGCTCATTGTGTAAGGCTTATTAATAATGCATAGTCCAGGACATCAAGCAGTTTGCAATATATTCGATTACTTGAAGGCTTTGTCGTAGCAATTTCAGTCTTTAATTTTGTCACAATATAGAAAATTTAGCTAGTTTAACATGGGCGTTTGATTCGTGGCATTCTAAGATTTGAATAAAAAATTCTTGACGATTTAGTGTGGACATGTCAAGTTGACCGGCGAGTTAAAATGATCAATATAAACTGATCATTGGTGCTCATTAAATAAAAGTTTATTAATGAAGCATATTGCATGGCATCAAGCAGTTTGCAATAGTTTGGATTACTCGGAGGTTTTGTCGTAGCTATTTCAGTCTTAAATTTTTTGACAATATAGAAAATTGAGCTAGCTTAATGTGAGCGTTGAATTCATGTCTTGCGGAGCTCAAAATCAGACGATTTAGAGCGGACATGCCAAGTTGATCGGTCAGTTAAAATGATAATTCTAAACTGATTATTGGTGCTCATTGAGGAAACGCTTATAAATGAAGCATAATGCATGGCATCACGCTGTTTGCGATAGATTAGATTATTTGGAGGCTTTGTCGTAGCTATTTATTTCTTCACTTTTGTCACAATATATAAAATTGAGCTTGCTTAACGTGGGCTTTGGATTCGTGTCATTCTATGTTCAGAATCAAAAGTTATAGACGATTTAGTGCAGACATGCCAAATTGATCAGTCAGTACAAATGACCAGTCTAAATTGATCATTTGTTCATTGAGTAAATGCTTATAAATGAAGGATAATTAATGTCATCAAGCAGTTTGCGATGTATTGAATTACTTGGAGGTTTTCTCGTAGATATTTTAGTCTTAAATTTTTTCACAATATAAAAAATTGAGCTAGCTTAACGTGAGAGTTGGATTCGTGTCATTCTCAGTCTGCATCCAACATTAAAGAAGGTTTAGTGTGGAGATGTCAAGTTGATCAGTCAGTTAAAATGATCATCATAAATTAATCATTAGTGCTCATTGAGTAAAGGCTTATTAATGAATCAAAATTCATGGCATCAAGCAGTTTGCGATAGATTGGATTACTCTGAGGCTTTATCGTAGCTATTTCAGTCTCAAATTTTTTTACAATATAGAAAATTGATCTAGCGTAACATGAGTGTTGAATTCATGTCAATATGAGCTCGAAATCAGTAGATTTACTGAAGACATGCCAAGTTGATCGGTCAGTTAAAATGATAATATCTAAACTGATCATTGTTGCTCATTGAGTAAACGCTTTGATATAAAGCATAATGCATGGCATCACGCAGTTTGTGATAGATTCAATTACATGGAGGCTTTGTCGTACCTATTTAAGTCATAAATTTTGTCACAATATAGAAAATTGATCTACCTTAACATGGGCGTTGGATTCGTGTTTTTCGGAGCTCTGAATCAAAAGTTACGGACGATTTATTGCGGAAATGTCAAGTTGATCAACGAGTTAAAATGATCATTCTAAGCTGATCATTTGTGCTCATTGAGTAAATGCTTATTAATGAAGCATAGTGCATGACATCAAGCAGTTTGAGATAGATTCGATTACTTGGAGGCTTTGTCGTAGCAATTCAGTATTAAATTTTGCCACAATATAGAAAATTTAGCTAGATTTGGGCGTTATATTCGTGGCATTCTGAACTTCAAATGAAAAGTTATAGAAGATTTAGTGTGTACATGTCAAGTTGACCGGCGAGTTGAAATGATCATTCTAAAGTAATCATTGGTGCACATTGAATAAAAGGTTATTAATGAAGCATAATGCATGGCATCAAGCAGTTTGCGATAGATTGGATTACTCGGAGGCTTTGTCGTAGCTATTTTAGTCTTCAACTTTTTCACTATATAGAAAATTTAGCTACCTTAACGTGAGTGTTGAATTCATGTCATTTTGAGCTCAGAATCAGACGATTTAGTGCGTACATGCCAAGTTGATTGGTCAGTTAAATTAATAATTCTAAACTGATTATTGATGCTCATTGAGTAAACGCTTATTAATGAAGCATAATGCACGGCATCACGCAGTTTACGAAAGATTCGATTACTCGGAGGCTTTGTCGTAGCTATTTCTGTCTTCAATTTTGTCACAATATAGAAAATTGAGCTAGTTTAACGTGGGCCTTCGATTCGTGTAATACTGAGCTGTCAATCAAAATTACTCTCAGAATTACGAACGATTTAGTGCAGACACACCAAGTTGATCGGTCAGTTAAAATGATCATTCTAAATTGATCATTGGTGCTCATTGAGTAAAGGCTAATAAATGAAGCATAATTCATGGAATAAGCTGTTTGTGATAGATTGAATTACTTGGAGGCTTTCTCGTAGCTATTTCAGTCTTAAATTTTTTCACAATGTAGAAAATTGAGCTAGCTTAACGTGAGCATTAGATTCTTGTCATTATGAGCTCTAAAACAAAAATTACAGAAGATTTAGTGCGGACATGTCAGGTTGATCAGTCAGTTAAAATGATCATTCTAAACTTATCTTTAATGCTTATTGAGTAAAGGATTATTGATGAAGCATAATGCGTGGCTTTCTTGTAGCTATTTCAATATTAAATTTTTTCACAATATAGAAAATTGAGCTAGCTTAACATAGGCGTTGGATTCGTGTTATTCGGAGCATTGAATCAAAAGTTACAAACGATTTTGTGCGGACCTCTTAAGCTGATCGGCCTGTTAAAATAATCATTATAAACTGATCATTGGTGCCCATTGAGTAAATGCTTATTAATGAAGCATAATGCATGGCATCACACTGTTTACGATAGATTCGATTACTTGGACGCTTTGTCGTAGCTATTTATGTCTTAAATTTTGTCACAATATAAAAAATTTAGCTAGCTTAACGTGGGTGTTAAATTCGTGACATTCTGAGCTTTGAATTAAAAGTTATAGACGATTTAGTGTGGACATGCCAAGTTGACCGGCTAGTTAAAATGATCATTCTAAACAGATAATTGATGCTCATTGAGTAAAAACTTATTAATAAAGCATAATGCATGGCATCAAGTAGTTTGCGATAGATTGGATTACTCAGAAGCTTTGTAATAGCTATTTAATTCTTAAATTTTTTCACAATATAGAAAATTGAGCTAGCTTAACATGAGCGTTGAATTCATGTCACTATGAGCTCGGAATAAGACGATTTAGTGCGGAAATGCCAAGTTGATCGGTCAGTTAAAATGATAATTCTAAACTGATTATTGGTGCTCATTGAGTAAACGCTTATTAATGAAGCATAATGCATGACATCATTCACTTTGCGATAGATTTGTTTACTTTGAGGCTTTGTCGTAGCTATTTCCGTCTCCAATTATGTCGCAATATAGAAAATTGAGTTAGGCTAACGTGGGCATTGAATTTGTGTTATTTTGAGCTTTGAATCAAAAGTTAAAGACGATTTAGTGTGGACATACCAAGTTGATCGATCAGTTAAAATGTTCATTCTAAATTAATCATTGGTGCTCATTGAGTAAAGGCTTATAAATGAAGCATAATTCATGACATCAATCAGTTTGCGATAGATTGAATTACTTGGAGTCTTTGTCGTAGAAAATTGAGCTTGTTTAATGTGAGCGTTGGATTAGTGTCATTTTGAGCTGTGAATAAAAAGTTGCAGAAGATTTAGTCCAGACATGTCAAGTTAATCAGTCATATAAAATGATCATTCTAAAATGATCATTAATGCTCACTTAGTAAAGGCTTATTAATGAAGCATAATGCGAGGCATCATGCAGTTCGCGATAGATTCGATTACTTGGAGGCTTTTTTGTAGCTATATTAGTCTTAAATTTTGTCAAAATATAGAAAATTGAGCCATCTTAACATGGGCATTGAATTCATGTCATACTGAGCTGTGAATCAAAAGTTACGGACGATTTAGTGCGGACATGTCAAGTTGATCGGCGAGTTAAAATGATCATTTTAAATTGATCATTGGTACTCAATGAGTAAAAGCTTATAAATGAAGAATAATGCAAGGATTTTGCGATTGATTGGATTACTTGGCGGCTTTTGCGATTGATTGGATTACTTGGCGGCTTTGTCGTAGCTACTTCGGTCTTAAATTTTATCACAATATAGAAAATGGAGATAGCTTAACGTTTCCGTTGGATTCGTGTCATTCTGAACTTTAAATCAAATGTGAGGGACGATTTGGTGCGGACATGTCACGTTGATCGGGCATTTAAAATAATCATTCTAAACTTATCATTGGTACTCCATGAGTAAAGGCTAATAAATGAAGCATAATGCATGACATCACTCAATTTAGGATCGATTAGATTACTTGGAGACTTCATGGTAGTTTTTCCAGTTTCAAATGATGTCACAACATAGAAAAATGAGCTAGCTTAACTTGGGCATTGGATTCCTCTTATTCTGAACTCTAAATCAAAAGTTACGGACGATTTATTGCGTACATGACAAGTTCTTTGGCCACTTAAATTGATCATTCTAAACTGATCAATTGTGCTCCTTGAGTAAAGGCTTATAAATGAAGAATAATGCTTCGCATCACGCAATTTTGGATAGATTGGATTACTTGAAGGCTTCATGGTAGCTCATTTAGTCTCAAATATTGTCACAATATAGAAAATTGAGCTAGCTTAAGGTGCGCATTGGATTCGTGTCATTCCGAACTCAAAATCAAAAGTTACGAGTGATTTAGTGTGTACATGTCAACTTTATCGGCGAGTTAAATTGATCATTCTAAATGTTTCATTGTTGCTCCTTGAGTAAAGTGTTATAAATGAAGCATAATGCATGGCATCAAGCACTTTAGGATATATTGGATTACTTGAAGGCTTTGTGGTAGCTCTTTCAATCTCAAATGTTGTCACAATATAGAAAATTGAGCTAGCTTACCGTGGGAGTTGGATTTGTGTCATTCTGAACTCTTAATCAAAAGTTACAGACGATTTACTACGTACATGTCAAGTTAATTGGCCAGTTAAATTGATCATTCTAAACTGATCATTGGAGTTCATTGAGAAATGGTTTACAAATGAAGCGTAATGCATGGCATCACGCAGTTTTGGATAGATTCGATTACTCGGGGGATTTGTCATAGCTATTTCAATATTAAATTTTATCACAATATAGAATATTGAGATTTCTTAACGTGGGCAATGGATTCATGTCATTATGAACACTAAATCAAAAGTCACGAATTATTTAGTGTGGACATGTCAAGTTTATGGGCTAGTTAAATTGATCATTCTAAATTGATCATTGGTCCTCATTGAGCAAAGGTTTACAAATGAAGCGTAATGCATGGGATCATGCAATTTGGAATATATTAAATTACTTGATGGCTTTGTGGTAACTGTTTCAGTCTCAAATATTGTCACAATATAGAAAACTAAGCTAGCTTAACATGGGCATTGGATTCATTTCATTCTGAACTCTAAATCAAAAGTTACAGACGATTTAGTGCATACATGTGCAGTTGATCGGCAAGTTAAATTGATCATTCTAAATTGATCATTGGTGCACATTGAGCAAAGGTTTACAAATCAAGCATATTCCACAGGATCACGCAGTTTGGGATAGATTTAATTACTTGATGGCTTTGTGGTAGTTGTTTCACTCTCAAATGTTGTCACAATATAGAAAATTGAAGTAGTTTAATGTGGGCGTTGGATTCATGTGATTCGAAACTCTAAATCAAAACTTACGGAAGATTTAGTGTGTACATGTCAAGTTGATCGGCCAGTTAAATTGATCATTCTAAACTGATCACTGGTGCTCCTTGAGTAAAGGCTTATAAATTAAGCATAATGCATGGTGTCATGCAGTTTAGAATAGATTTGGTTAGTTGAAGGCTTTGTGGTAGCCGTTTCAGTCTCAAATGTTGTCACAATATAAAACTTTTGTCACATTTTGATCTTTAGTTTTGTCCCATTTCGGTCTTAAGTTTTGTAACAATATTGAAAATTGAGCTAGATTAATATGCGCGTTGGATTCATGTCATTTTGAGCTCGAGATCAAAAGTCAAAAATGATTTAGTGGGGAAGGGTCAAGTTGATCAGCTATTTAAAATGGCAATTCTAAGTTGATGATTGGTGCTCATTCAGCAAAGGTTTACAAACGAAACATAATGCATGGCCTCACACAGTTTTGGATAGATTGGGTTATTTGAAGGCTTTCGGTCTAAGATTTTGTCATAATATTGAAAATTGAGCTAGCCTAATATGGGAATTGATTTGTGTCATTCTGAACTCTAAATAAAAAATACTAAAAATTTAGTGCGGACATGCCAAGTTGATCGACAAGCTAAAATGATCATTCTAAACTGATCGTTGGTGCTCTTTGAGTAAAGGATTGTAAATGAAGCATAATGCATGGCATCAGGCAGTTTGGGAAAGATTGGATTACTTATAAGCTTTTTCATAGCTATTTCGATGTTAACTTTTGTCACAATATAGAAAATTGAGGTAGCTTAGCATGGGCGTTGGATTCGTTTCATTCTGAACTCTAAATCAAAAGTTTCGGATGATTTAGTGCGGACATGTCAAGTCGATCGGCCACTTAAAATGATCATTTTAAACTCATCATTGGTGCTCCTTGAGTAAGGGCTGATAAATGAAGCATAACGCATGTCATCACACAGTTTTGGATAGATTGGATTACTTGTAGGCTTTCTTGTAGCTATTTCAGTCCTAAATGGTGTCACAATATAGAAAATTGAGCTAGCTTAACGTCTGCATTAGATTCATGTCATTCGGAACTCTAATTCAAAAGTTATGAAAGATTTAGTGCGTACATGTCAAGTTGATCGATCAGTGAAGTTGATCATTCTAAACTGATCATTGGATTTCATTGAGCAAAGGTTTACAAATGAAGCGTAATTCATAGCATCACACAGATTTGGATAGATTCGATTACTCGGAGGATTTGTTCAATGTTAAATTTTATCACAATATAGAATCTTGAGCTAGCTTAACGTGGACGTTGGATTCATGTCATTATGAATACTAAATCAAAAGTTACGAATTATTTAGTGTGGACAGGTCAAGTTTATCGACTAGTTAAATTGATCATTCTAAACTGATCATTAGTGCTCCTTGAGTAAAGGCTTATAAATGAAGCATAATACATGGCATCACTCAGTTAAGGATAGATTGGATTACTTGGAGAGTTCACATAAGTTTTTTCAGTCTCAAATGTTGTCACAACATAGAAAAATGAAATAGCTTATCTTAGGCCTTGGAATCCTGTCATTCCGAACTGTAAATCAAAAGTTACAAACGATTTATTGCGTACATGACAAGTTTTTTGACCACTTAAATTGATCATTCTAAACTTATCAATTGTGCTCATTGAGTAAAGGCTTATAAATGATGCATAATGGCTGGCATCACGCAGTTCTGGATAGGTAGGATTACTTGAAGGCTTTGTGATTGCTGATTTAGTCTCAAATATTGTCACAATATAGAAAATTGAGCTACCTTAAGGTGGGTGTTGGATTCGCGTAATTCCGAACTCTAAATCAAAAGCTACGAAATATTTAGTGCGTACATGTCAAGTTGATCGAATAGTGAAATTGCTCATTCTAAACTGATCATTGGAGTTCATTGAGCAAAGGTTTACAAATGAAGCTTAATGCATGGCATCACGCAGTTTTGGATAGATTCAATTACTCGGAGGATTTGTCATAGCTATTTCAATATTACATTTTATCACAATGTAGAATATTGAGCTAGCTTAACGTGGGCGTTGGATTCATGTCATTATGAACACAAAATCAAAAGTTACGAATTACTTAGTGTGGACATGTCAAGTTTATCGGCTAGTTAAATTGATCATTCTAAACTGAACATTGGTGCTCATTGAGCAATAGTTTAAAAATGAAGCATAATGCATGGCATCACACAGTTTGGAATATATTTAATTACTTGATGGCTTTGTGGTAGCTGTTTCAGTATCAAATGTTGTAACAATATAGAAAACTGAGCTAGCTTAACGTGGGCGTTGGATTCGTGTCATTCTGAACTCTAATTCAAATGTTACGAAAGATTTAGTGCGTACATGTCAAGTTGATCGACCAGTGAAATTGATCATTCTAAAATGATAATTGGAGTTCATTGAGCAATGGTTTACAAATGAAGCGTAATGCATGGCATCACGCAGTTCTGGATAGATTCGATTACTCGGAGTATTTGTCATAGCTATTTCAATATTAAATTTTATCACAATATAGAATATTGAGCTAGCTTAGCGTGGGTGTTGGATTCATGTCATTATGAACACTAAATCAAAAGTTACGAATTATTTAGTGTGGACATGTCAATTTTATCGGCTAGTTAAATTGATCATTCTAAATTGATCATTGGTGCTCAATGAGCAAAGGTTTACAAATGAAGAATAATGCATGATATCACGCAGTTTGGAATGTATTTAATTACTTGATGGCTTTGTGATAACTCTTTCAGTCTCAAATATTGTCACAATATAGAAAATTAAGATAGCTTAACATGGGAGTTGGATTCATGTCATTCTGAACTCTAAATCAAAAAGTTACGGATGATTTAGTGCGTACATGTCCAGTTATAGGCCAGTTAAATTGATCATTCTAAACTGATCATTGGTTCTCATTGAGCAAAGGTTTACAAATGAAGCATAAAGAATAAGATCACGTAGTTTCGGATAGATTTAATTACTTGATGGCTTTGTGGTAGCTATTTCACTCTCAAATGTTGTAACAATATAGAAAATTGAGCTAGCTTAATGTGGGTGTTGGATTCGTGTCATTTTGAACTCTAAATCAAAGTTACAAAAGATTTAGTGTGTACATGTCAAGTTGATCGGCCAGTAAATTGATCATTTTAAACTTATCACACGTGCTCCTTGAGTAAAGGCTTATAAATGAAGCATAATGCATGGCGTCACGCAGTTTAGAATAGATTTGGTTAGTTGAAGGCTTTGTCGTAGCCGTTTTAGTCTCAAGTGTTGTCACAATATAGAAATTTTGTCACATTTCGATCTTTTGTTTTGTCCCATTTCGGTCTTAAATTTTGTCACAATATTGAAAATTGAGCTAGATTAATGTGGGCATTGGATTCATGTCATTTTGAGCTCGAGATCAAAAGTCAAAGGTGATTTAGGTTGGACAGGTCAAGTTGATCAGCTAGATAAAATGATTATTCTAAACTGATGATATGTGTTCATTCAACAAAGGTTTACAAATGAAACATAATGCATGGGCTGACGCAGTTTTTGATAGATTGGGTTACTTGAAGGCGTTGTCGTATCTATTTTGCTCTAACATTTTTTCATAATATAGAAAATCAGGCCAGCTTAACATGAGAATTGGATTTGTGTCATTCTGAACTCTAAATCAAAAGATTCAGAAAATTTAGTGCGGACATGTCAAGTTGATCGGCCAGCTAAAATGATTATTCTAAACTGATCAATGGTGCTCCTTGAGTAAATGATTATAAATGAAGCATAATACATGGCATCACACAGTTTGGGATAGATTGGATTACTTGTAAGCTTTTTCATAGCTATTTCGATCTTAAATTTTTGTCACAATATAGAAAATTGAGTTAGCTTAAAGTGAGCATTGAATTCGTGTCATTCGGAACTATAAATCAAAAGTTATGGAAGATTTTGTGCGGACTTGCCCAGTTGATCGGCCACTTAAAATTATCATTTTAAACTGATCATTGGTGCTCCTTGAGTAAAGGCTGATAAATGAAGCATAATGCATGGCATCACACAGTTTTGGATAGATTGGATTACATAAATGCTTTGTTGTAGCTATTTCGGCCTTAAATGGTGTCAGAATATAAAAAATTAAGCTAGCTTAACATGGGCGTTGGATTAGTGTCATTCGGAACTCTAATTCAAAACTTTCGAAAGATTTAGTGCGTACATGTCATGTTGATCGACCAGTGAAATTGATCATTATAAACTGATCATTGGAGTTCATTGAGCAAAGGTTTACAAATGAAGCGTAATGCATGGCATCACACAGTTTTGGATAGATTCGATTACTCGGAGGATTTGTTCAATATTAAATTTTATCACAATATATAATCTTGAGCTAGTTTAACATGGACGTTTGATTCATGTCATTATGAACACTAAATCAAAAGTTACGAATTATTTACGGTGAACATGTCAAGTTTATCGCCTAGTTAAATTGATCATTTGTGCTCCTTGAGGAAAGGCTTATAAATGAAGCATAATGCATGGCATCACGCAGTTAAAGATAGATTGGATTACTTGGAGACTTTACAGTAGTTTTTTCAGTCTCAAATGTTGTCACAACATAGAAAAATGAGCTAGCTTATCTTAGGCCTTGTATTCCTGTCATTCCGAACTGTAAATCAAAAGTTACGAACGATTTATTGCGTACATGAAAAGGTTTTTGGCCACTTAAATTGATCATTCCAAACGTATCAATTGTGCTCATTGAGTAAAGGCTTATAAATGAAGCATAATGCCTGGCATCACGCAGTTTTGGATAGTTTGGATTACTTGAGGGCTTTGTGGTAGCTGATTTAGTCTCAAATATTGTCACAATATAGAAAATTAAGCTAGCTTAAGGTATGTATTGGATTCGTGTCATTCCGAACTCTAAATCATAAGTTACGGATGATTTAGTGCATACATGTCAAGTTTATCTGTGTGTTAAATTGATCATTATAAACTGATAATTAGTGCTCATTGAGTAAAGCGTTATAAATGAAGCATAATGCATGGCATCAAGCAGTTTAGGATAGATTGGTTTACTTGAAAGCTTTGGGGTAGCTCTTTCAATACCAAATGTTGTCACAATATAGAACATTGAGTTAGCTTACCGTGGGCGTTGGATTTGTGTCATTCTGAACTCTTAATCAAATGTTACAAACAATTTATTGCGTACATCTCAAATTGATTGGCCAGTTAAATTGATCATTCTAAACTGATCATTGGAGTTCAATGAGCAAAGGCTTACAAATGAAGCATAATGCATGGAATCACGCAGTTTGGGATAGATTCGATTACTCAGAGGATCTAACGTAGCAATTTCAGTATAAAATTTTGTAACAATATAGAAAATTGACCTAGCTTAACGTGGGTGTTGGATTCATGTCATTCTGAAATCTAAGTCAAAAGTTATGGACGATTTAGTGCGGACATGTCAAGTTTATCAGCTACTTGAATTGATCATTCTAAACTGATCATTGGTGCTCATTGAGTAAATGCGTATAAATGAAGCTTAATGCATGGCATCACGCAATTTAGGATAGATTGGATTACTTGGAAATTTTTTATAGCTTTTCCATCTTAAATTTTGTCACAATATTGAAAATTGAGCTAACTTAACATGGGTGTTTGATTAGTGTAATTCTGAACTCTAAATCAAAAGTTACGAACGATTTAATGCGGAGATGTCAAGTTGATCAGCTAGTTAAAATGATCATTCCAAATTTATCCCTAATGGTCATTGAGTAAAGGCTTATTAATGAAACATAATGCATGGCATCAAGCAGTTTGCGATAGATTCAATTACTTGGAGGCTTTGACGATTTAGTGCGGACATGTCAAGTTGATCGGCCACTTAAAATCATCATTCTAAACTGATCATTGGTGCTACTTGTGTAAAGGATGATAAATGAAGCATAATGCATGGCATCACGCAGTTTTTGATAGATTGGATATCTTGAAAGCTTTGTTGTAGCTATTTTGGTCTTAAATGGTGTCACAATATAACAAATTAAGCTAGCTTAATGTGGGCGTTGGATTAGTGTCATTCGGAACTCTAATTCAAAAGTTACAAAAGATTTAGTGCATACATGTCAAGTTGATCGACCCGTGAAATTGATCATTCTAAACTGATCATTGCAGTTCATTGAGGTTTACAAATGAAGCGTAATGCATGGCATCACGCAGTTTTGGATAGATTCGATTACTCGTAGGATTTTTCATAGCTATTTCAATATTAAATTTTATCACAATATAGAATAATTAGCTAGTTTAATGTGGGCATTGGATTCATGTCATTATGAACACTAAATCAAAAGTTACGAATTATTTAGTGTGGACATGTCATGTTTATCGGCTTGTTAAATTCATCATTCTAAACTGATCATTGGTGCTCATTGAGCAAAGATTTACAAATGAAGCATAATGCATGGCATCACGCAGTTTGGAATATATTTAATTACTTGATTGCTTTGTGGTAGCTGTTTCAATCTCAAATGTTGTCACAATATAGAAAATTAACCTAGCTTAACATGGGCGTTGGATTCATGTCATTCTGAACTCTAAATCAAAAGTAATGGTCGATTTAGAACGTACATGTCCAGTTGATCGGCCAGTTAAATTGAACATTCTAAACTGATCAATGGTGCTCATTGAGCAAAGTTTTACAAATGAAACATAATGTATAGGATCACGCAGTTTTGGATAGATTTAATTACTTGATGGCTTTGTGGTAGCTGTTTCACTCTCATATGTTGGCACAATATAGAAAATTGAGCTAGGTTAATGTGTGCATTGGATTCATGTCATTCTGAACTCTAAATTAAATGTTACGGAAGATTTACTGTGTACATGTTAAGTTGATCGGCCAGTTAAATTGATCATTCTAAACTGATTACTGGTGCTCCTTGAGTCAAGGCTTATCAATGAAGCATAATGCATGGCGTCACGCAGATTATAATGGATTTGATTAGTTGAAGGCTTTGTGGAAGATGTTTCAATCTCAAATGTTGTCACAATATAGAAATTTTGTCACATTTTGATCTTAAGTTTTGTCACATTTCGGTCTTAAGTTTTGTCAGAATATTGAAAATTGAGCTAGATTAATGCGAGCGTTGGATTCATGTCATTTTGAGCTCAAGATCAAAAGTCAAAGATGATTTAGTGCAGACAGGTCAAGTTGATCAGCTAGTTAAAATGATCATTATAAACTGATGATTGGTGATCATTCAGCGAAGGTTTCAAATGAAACAACCTCACGCAGTTTTGGACAGATTGGGTTACTTGAAGGCTTTGTCATACCTATATTGGTCGAAAACTTTGTCATAATATAGAAAATTGATCTAGTTTAACATCGGAATTGGATTTGTGTCATTCTGAACTATAAATCAAAAGATCAGACAATTTAGTGCGGACATGTCAAGTTGATCGACTAGCTAAAATGATCATTCTAAAAAGAACATTGGTGCTCCTTGAGAAAAGGATTATAAATGAAGCATAATGTATGGCATCATGCAGTTTGGGATAGATTGGTTTACTTGGAAGCTTTGTTATAGCTATTTCGATCTTAAATTTTGTCACAATATAGAAAATAGACCTACCATAACATGGGCATTGGATTCATGTCTTTCTGAACTCTAAATCAAAAGTTACGGACAATTTAGTGCGGGCATGTCAAGTTGATCGGCCACTTAAAATGATAATTCTAAACTGATCATTGGTGCTCATTGCGTAAATGCTGATAAATGAAGCATAATCCATGGCATCACACAGATTTGGATAGATTGGATTACTTGGAGGCTTTGTCGTAGCTCATTCAGTGTCAAATGTTTTCACAATATAGAAAATCGAGCTTACTTAACATGGGCGTTGGATTCCAGTCATTCTGAACTCTAAATAAAAGGTCATGGATGATTAAGTGCGTACATGTCAACTTCAACGACCAGTTGAATTGATCATTCTAAACTGATAATTGGTGTTCCTTGAGTAAAGACTTACCAAAGAAGCATAATGCATGGGATCACACAGTTTGGGATACATTGGATTACTTGGAATCTTTGTCGCAGCTCTTTCAGTCTCAAATGTTGCCAGAATATTGAATATTCCGCTAACTTAACGTGGGTAATCGATTCATATTGTTTTGAGCTCCAAATCAAAAGTTAAAGAATATTTAGTGCAGAATTATCAAGTTGATCAGCTGGTTAAAATGATCATTTTAAACTGATCATTGGTGCTCAATGAGTAAATGCATATATATGAAGCATAATGCATGGCATCACGCAGTTTGGGATAAATTGGATTACTTGGAAGCTTTGTCATAGGTATTTCGATCTTAAATTTTGTCACAATATAGAAAATTAAGATAGCTTAACGTTGGCATTGGATTCATGTCATTTTGAACAATAAATCAAAAGTTAAGGATGATTTAGTGCGGACATGTCAAGATCATCGAACATTTAAAATGATCGTTTTAAACTGATACATTGGATTACTTTAATGCTAATAAATGGAGCATAATCATGGGGGTTTATAAATGAAACATAATCATGGCATCACACATAATCATGGCATCACGCAGTTTAGGATACATTGGATTACTTAAATGCTTTGTGGTAGCTTTTTCAGTCTCAAATGTTTTCACAATATAGAAAATGGAGCTAGTTTAACGTGGGGGGTTTGATATGTGTCATTCTGAACTATAAACCAAAAGTTACGGATGATTAAGTGCGTACATTTCACGTTGAACAGTCAGTTGAAACGATCATTCTAAACCGATCATTGGTGCTCCTTTAGTAAATACCTATAAAAGAGCATATTGCATTGTATAACGCAGTTTGGGATATATTGGATTACTTGGATGTTGGATTGTGCAAACTTACCGTGGGCGCTGGAGTCATGTCATTTTGAGATCTAAATCAAAAGTTAAAGATGATTTAGTGCGGAAATGTATAGGTTATCAGCTAGTTAAAATGATCATTCTAAACTGGTTATTGGTGCTCATTGAGTAAACTCGTATAAATGAAGCATAATGCATGACATCACACAGTTTGGGATAGATTGGATAATTTGGAATCTTTGTCATAGGTTTTTTGATCTTAAAATTTATCACAATTTCGAAAATTGAGCTAGCTTAATGTGGGCGTTGGATTCGTGTCATTCTGAACTCTAAATCAAAAGTTACGGACAATTTTGCGCGGACATGTCAAGTTGATCGAACAGTTAAAATGATCATTCTAAACTGATCATTGGTGCTAATTCGTGTAATTCTAAACTCTAAATCAAAACTTACGAATGATTAAGTGCGTACATGTAAAGTTGAACGGCCAGTGAAAATGATCATTCTAAACTGATCATTGTTGCTCATTGAGTAAAGACTTATAAAATATGTATAATGCATGGGATCACGCAATTTGTTATACATTGGATTACTTGGAGGCTTTTTCATAGCTCATTCAGTCTGAAACATTGTTACAATATGTAGAATTGAGCTAGCTTAACGTGGGCGTTGGATTCATGTCATTTTGAGCTCTAAATCAAAAGTTAAAGAAGATAGAGTGAGGACATGTCTAGTTGATCACTTAGTTAAAATGATCTTTCTAAACTGATCATTGGTGCTCATTGAGTAAAGGCGTATAAATGAAGCATAATGCATGGCATCACGCAGATTGGGATAGATTGGATTACTTGGAAACTTTTCCATAGCTTTTTTGATCTTAAATTTTGTCATAATATCGAAAACGGAGGTAGCTTAATGTGGCCGTTTGACTAGTGTCATTCTGAACTCTAAATCAAAAGTTACATACGATTTAGTGGGGACATGTCAAGTTGATCGCCCTATTAAAATGCTCATTCTAAACTGATCATTGTTACTCCTTGAGTAAAGGCTTATAAATGAAGCATAATGTATGACATCACGCAGTTTAAGATACATTGGATTACTTAAAAGCTTTGGGGTAGCACTTTCACTCTCTAATGTTGTCATAATATAGAAAATTGAGGTAGATTAACGTGGATTCGTGTCATTGTGAATTATGAATCAAAAGTTATGAATGATTAAGTGCGTACATGTGAAGTTGAACGGCCAGTGAAAATGATCAATCTAAACTTATCATTGTTGCTCATTGAGTAAATATATATAAAATATGCATAATGCATGGCATCACGCAGTTCGGTACACATTGAATTACTTGGAGGCTTTGTCATAGCTCATTTAGTCTCAAATGTTATCATAATATGGAGAATTGTGCAAGCTTAACATGGGTGCTGGATTCATGTCATTTTATCTTAAATTGGGATAGATTGGATTACTTGGAAGCTTTTCCATAGCTTTTTATCTTAAATTTTTTCATAATATTGAAAATGGAGCTAGCTTAACGTGGGCGTTTGACTAGTGTCATTCTGAACTCTAAATTAAAAGTTACAGACGATTAAGTGCGGACTTGTCAAGTTGATTCGCCAGAGAAAATGATCATTCTAAACTGATCGCTGGTGCTCCTTGAGTAAAGGCTTTTAAATGAAACATAATGCATGGCATCACGCAGTTTGGGATACATTGGATTGCTTGAAAGTTTAGTGTTAGCTCTTTCACTCTCAAATGTTGTCATAATATAGTAAATAGAGGTAGGTTAACGTGGATTCGTGTAATTCTAAACGAATGATTAAGTGCTTACATGTAAAGTTGAACGGCCAGTGAAAATGATCATTCTAAACTGATCATTGTTGCTCATTGAGTAAAGACTTATAAAATATGTATAATGCATGGGATCACGCAATTTGTTATACATTGGATTACTTGGAGGCCTTTTCATAGCTCATTCAGTCTGAAACATTGTTACAATATGTAGAATTGAGCTAGCTTAACGTGGGCGTTGGATTCATGTCATTTTGAGCTCTAAATCAAAAGTTAAAGAAGATAGAGTGAGGACATGTCTAGTTGATCACTTAGTTAAAATGATCTTTCTAAACTGATCATTGGTGCTCATTGAGTAAAGGCTTATAAAGGATAGATTAAATTACTTGGAAGCATTTCCATAGCTTTTTCGATCTTACATTTTGTCACAATATAGAAAATTAAGCTAGATTAACGTGGGCCTTGGATTAGTGTCATTCTGAACTCTAAATCAAAAGTTAAGGACGATTTAGTGCGGACATGTCAAGTTGATCAGCCAGTTAAAATAATCATTCTAAAATGATATTTGGTGCTCCTTGAGTAAAGGCTTATAAATGAAGCATAATGCATGGCATTACGCAGTTCGGGGTCGTTGGATTACTTGAATGCTTTGTGGTAGCTCTTTCAGTCCCAAATGTTGTCACAATATAGAAAAGTGAGCTTGTTTAACGTGGGGGTTGGATTCGTGTCATTCTAAACTCTAAATTAAAAGTTACGGATGATTAAGTGCGTACGTGCTCAGTTGAACAGCCAGTTGAAACGATCATTCTAAACTGATCATTGGTGCTCATTGAGTAAATACTTATATAAGAAGCATAATGCATGGCATCGCACAGTTTGGAATACATAGGATTACTTGGAGGCTTTGTCTTAGCTCATTCAGTCTCAAATTGCTCAATATAGAAAATTGAGCTAGCTTAACGTGGCCGTTGGATTCATGTCATTTTGAGCTCTAAATCAAAAGTTAAAGAAAATTTAGAGCGGACATGTCAAGTTGATCAGTTAGTTAAAATGATCATTCTAAACTGATCATTGGTGCTCATTGACTAAAGGCGTATAAATGAAGCATAATGCATCGCATCACACTGTTCGGGATAGATTGGATTACTTGGAAGTTTTTCCATAGCTTTTTCGATATTAAATTTTGTCATAATATAGAAAATGGAGCTAGCTGAACGTGATCATTTGACTAGTTTCATTCTGAACTCTAAATCAAAAGTTACAAACGATTTAGTGGGGACATGTCAAATTGATCAGCCAGTTAAAATGATCATTCTGAACTGATCATTGGTGCTCCTTGAGTAAAGGCTTATAAATGAAGGATAATGCATGATATAACGCAGTTTGGGATACATTGGATTACTTAAAGGCTTTGTTGTAGCTCTTTCACTTTTAAATGTTGTCATAATATAGAAAATTGAGGAAGCTTAACGTGGATTCGTGTCATTCTGAACTCCAAATCAATAGTTACAAATGATTAAATGCGTCATGTAAAGTTGAACGGCCAGTGAAAATGATCATTCTAAACTTATCATTATTGCTCCTTGAGTAAAGACTTATAAAATATGCATAATGCATGGCATCACGCAGTTTGGTACACAATGATTACATGGAGGCTTTGGTCGTAGCTCATTCAGTCTCAAACATTGTCACAATATGGAAAATTGAGGTAGCTTAATGTTGGCGTTGGATTCATATCATTTTGAGCTCTTAATCAAAAGTTAAAGAAGATATAGTGCCGACATATTTAGTTGATCAGTTAATTAAAAAGATGATTCTAAACTGATCATTAGTGCTCATTGAGTAAAGCATATAAATGAAGCATAATGCATGGCAGCAGGCAGTTAGGGATATATTGGATTACTTGAAAGCTTTTCCATTGGTTTTTCGATCTAACATTTTTTCACAATATAAAAAATTGAGCTAAGTTAACGTGGGCGTTGGATTATTGCATTATGAATTCTAAATGAAAAATAAGGACGACTTTGTGTGGACATGTCAAGTTCATCGGCCAGTTAAAATGATCATTCTAAACTGATCATTGGTGATCCTTGTGTAAAGGATTATAAATGAAGCATAATGCATGGCATCGCGCAGTTTGGGATACATTGGATTACTTGAAAGCTTTGTGGTAGCTCTTTCATTCTCAAAAGTTGTCGCAATATTGAAAAGTGAGCTAGCTTAGCGTGGGGGTGGGATTCGTGTCATTCTAAACTCTAAATTAAAAGTTACGGATGATTAAGTGTGTACATGTCCAGTTGAACAGCCAGTTGAAACGATCATTCTAAACTGATCATTGGTGCTCTTTGAGTAAGTACTTATATAAAAAGCATAATGCATAGAATCACGCAGTTTGGAATACATTGGATTACTTGGAGGCTTTGTCGTAGCTCTTTTCGTCTCAAATGTCACAATATGGAAAATTGAGCTAGCTTAACGTGGGCATTGGATTTATGTCATTTTGAGCTCTAAATCAAAAGTTAAAAAAGATTTAGTGCGGAAATGTCAAGTTGATCAGTAACTTAAAATGATCATTCTAAACTGATCATTGGTGCTCATTGAAGAAAGGCATATATATGAAGCATAATGGATGCCATCACGCAGTTTGGGATAGATTGGATTACTTGGAAGCTTTTCCATAACTTTTTCGATTATATATTTTTCATAATATAGAAAATGGATCTAGCTTAACGTGGGCGTTTGACTAGTGTCTTTTTGTACTCTAAATCAAAAGTTACAGACGATTTAGTGCGGACATGTCAAGTTAATCGGCAAGATAAAATTATTATTCTAATCTGATTATTGGTGCTCCTTGAGTAAAGGCTTATAAGTGAAGCATAATGCATGGTATCACGCATTTTGGGATACATTAGATTTCTTGAAGGCTTTGTGGTAGCTTTTGCACTTTCAAATGTTGTCATAATATAGAAAATTGAGGAAGCTTAACGTTGATTCTGAACTCTAAATCAAAAGTTACAAATGATTAAGTGCATACATGTAAAGTTGAGCGGCTTGTGAAAATGATCATTCTAAACTGATCACGTAGTTTGGTACACATTTGATTACTTGGAGGCTTTGCCGTAGCTCATTCAGTCTCAAACATTGTCACAATATTGAGAATTGAGTTAGCTTAATGTGGGCGTTGGATTCATGTCATTTTGAGCTCTAAATCAAAAGTTAAAGAAGATATAGTGCGGACATGTCTAGTTGTTCAGTTAGTTAAAATGATCATTCTAAACTGATCATTGGTGCTCATTGAGTAAAGGTGTATAAATGAAGCATAATGCATGGCATCAGGCAGTTAGGGATACATTGGATTGCTTGGAAGCTTTCCCATAGCTTTTTCGATCTTACATTTTGTCACAATATAGAAAATTGAGCTAGCTTAACGTGGGTGTTTGACTAGTGTCATTCTGAACTCTAAATTAAACGTTACAGAAAATTTAGTGGGGACATGTCAACTTAATCGGCCAGTTAAAATAATCATTCTAAACTGATGATTGCTGCTCCTTGAGTAAAGGCTTATAAATGAAGCATAATGAATGGCATCACGCTGTTTGGTAAACATTGGATTACTTGAAGGCTTTGTGGTAGCTCTTGCACTTTCAACTGTTTTCATAATATAGAAAATTGAGCTTAACGTTGATTCGTGTCATTCTGAACTCTAAATCAAAAGTTACAAATGATTAAGTGCGTACATTTAAAGTTGAACGGCTAGTGAAAATGATCATTCTAAACTAATCATTGTTGCTCCTTGAGTAAAGACTTATAAAATATGCATAATGCATGGCATCACGCAGTTTGGTACACATTTGATTACTTGGAAGCTTTGTCGTAGCTCATTCAGTCTCAAACATTGTCACAATATTGAGAATTGAGCTAGGTTAATGTGGGCGTTGGATTCATATCATTTTGAGCTCTAAATCAAAAGTTAAAGAAGATATAGTTTGGACATGTCTAGTTGATCAGTTAGTTAAAATGTTTATTCTAAACTGATCATTGGTGCTCATTGAGTAAAGGCATATAAATGAAGCATAATTCTTGGCAAGAGGCAGTTAGGGATACATTGGATTGCTCGGAAGCTTTTCCATAGCTTTTTCGATATCATTTTGTCACAATATAGAAAATTGAGCTTACTTAACGTGCGCGTTGGATTAGAGCCATTCTGAACTCTAAATGGAAAGTTAAGGATGACTTAATGCGGATATGTCAAGCTGATTGGCTAGTTAAAATTCACATTCTAAACTGATCATTGGTGCTCCTTTAGTAAAGGCTTATAAATGAAGCATAATGCATGGCATCACGCAGTTTGGGATCGTTGGATTACTTGAAGGCTTTGTGGTAGCTCTTTCAGTCTCAAATGTTGTCACAATATAGAAAAGTGAGCTAGCTTAACGTTGGGGTGGGATTCTTGTCATTCTAAACTCTAAATTAAAAGTTACGGATGATTAAATGCGTACATGTCCAGTTGAACAGCCAGTTAAAACGATCATTCCAAACTGATCATTGGTGCTCTTTGAGTAAATACTTATATAAGAACCATAATGCATGGGATCACGCAGTTTGGAATACATTAGATTACTTGGAGGCTTTTTCATAGCTCTTTCAGTCTCAAATGTCACAATATGGAAAATTGAGCTAGCTTAACACGGCATTGGATTCTTGTCATTTTGAAACCTAAATCAAAAGTTAAAGAAGATTTAGTGCGGACATGTCAAGTTGATCAGTTAGTTAAAATGATCATTCTAAACTTGTCATTGGTGCTCATTGAGGAAAGGCGTATAAATGAAGCATAATGCATGGCACCAAGTAGTTTGGGATAGATTGGATTACTTGGAAGCTTTTCCATAGGTTTTCGATCTTAAATTTTGTCATAATACAGAAAATGGTGCTAGCTTAACGTGGGCGTTTGACTAGTGTCATTCTGAACTCTAAATCAAAAGTTACAGACGATTTAGTGGGGACATGTCAAGTTGATCGGCCTGTTAAAATGATCATTCTAAACTGATCATTGGTTCTCCTTGAGTAAAGGCTTATAAATGAAGCATAATGCATGGTATCACACAGTTTGGGATACATTGGATTACTTGAATGCTTTGTGGTAGCTCTTTCACTCTCAAATGTTGTCATAATATAGAAAATTGAGCAAGCTTAACGTGGATACGTGTCATTCTGAACTCTAAATCAAAAGTTACGAATTATTAAGTGCGTACATGTAAAGTTGAACGGGCAGTAAAAATGATCATTCTAAACTGATCATTGTTGCTTCTTGAGTAAACAGTGATAAAATATGCATAATGCATGGCATCACGCAGTTTGGTACACATTGGATTCCTTGCAGACTTTGTCGTACCTCATTCAGTCTCAAACATTGTCACAATATGGAGAATTGAGCTAGCTTAATGTGGGCGTTAGATTCATGTCGTTCTGAGCTCTAAATCAAACGTTAAAGAAGATATAGTGCGGACATGTCTAGTTGATCAGTTAGTTAAAATGATCATTCTAAACTGATCATTGGTGCTCATTGAATAAAGGAATATAAATGAAGCATAATGCATGGCATCAGGTAGTTAGGGATAGATTGGATTACTCGGAATCTTTTCCATAGCTTTTTTGATCTTACATTTTGTCACAATATAGAAAGTTGAGTTAGCTTAACGTGGGCGTTGGATAAGTGTCATTCTGAACTCTAAATGAAAAGTTAGGGACGACTTAGTGCGGACATGTCAAGTTGATCGGCCAGTCAAAATGATCATTCTAAACTGATGATTGCTGCTCCTTGAGTAAAGGCTTATAAATGAAGCATAATGAATGGTATCACGCTGTTTGGGATACATTGAACAACCAGTTGAAACGATCATTCTAAACTGATCATTGGTGCTCTTTGAGTAAATACTTATATAAGAAGCACAATGCATGTCATCATGCAGTTTGGAATACATTGGAGTACTTGGAAGCTTTGTTGTAGCTCTTTCAGTCTCAAATGTCACAATATGGCAAATTGAGCTAGCTTAACGTGGTAGTTGGATTCATGTCATTTTGAGCTCTAAATCCAAAGTTAAAGAAGATATAGTGCGGACATGTCTAGTTGATCAGTTAGTTAAAATGATCATTCTAAACTGATCATTGGTTCTCATTGAGTAAAGACATATAAATGAAGCATAATGCTTGGCATCAGGAAGTTAAGGATAGATTGGATTACTTGGAAGATTTTCCATAGCTGATTTTACATTTTGTCACAATATAGAAAATTGAGTTAGCTTAACGTGGGCATTGGATTACTGGCATTCTGAACTCTAAACGAAAAGTTAAGGACGATTTAGTGCGGACATGTCAAGTTGATCGGCCAAATAGAAATGATCATTCTAAACTGATCATTGGTGCTACTTGAGTAAAAGCTTATAAATTAAGTATAATGCAAGGCATCACGCAGTTTGGGATACATTGGATTACTTGAAGACTTTGTGGTAGCTCTTTCTGTCTGAATTGTTGTCACAATATAGAAATATGAGCTAGCTGAACGGGATTCATGTAATTTTGAACTCTAAATCAAAAGTTACGGATGATTAAATGCGTACATGTCAAGTTGAACGACCAGTTGAAATGATCATTCTAAACTGATCATTGGTGCTCCTTGAGTAAGAACTTATAAAATAAGCATAATGTATGGTATCACACAGTTGAATACACATTGGATTACTTGGAGGCTTTGTCGTAGCTCTTTTAGTCTCAAATGTTGTCACAATATGGAAAATTGTGCTAGCTTAACGTGGGCATTGATTTCATGTCATTTAGAACTCTAACTCAAAAGTTAAAGACTATTTAGTGCAGATATGCCAAGTTGATCCGCTAGTTAAAATGATCATTCTAAACTAATCATTGCTGCTCATTGAATAAAGGCGTATAAACAAAGTATAATGCATGGCATCATGTAGTTTGGGATAGATTGGATAACTTGGAAGCTTTGTCGTAGCTATTTCAATCTTCAATTTGGTCAGAATATAGAAAATTAAGCTAGCTTAACATAGGCGTTGGATTCGTTTCATTTTGAACTATAAATCAAAAAATTTCTTGTCATTTTGAACTATAAATCAAAAATTATGGACGATTTAGTGCGGCATGGCAAGTTGATCAGCTAGTTAAAATGATCATTATAAACTGATCATTGGTGCTCACTGAGTAAAGGCGTATAAATAAGCATAATGCATGGCATCACGCAGTTTAGGATACATTGGATTACTTGGAAGCTTTGTCATAGCTATTTCAGTCTTACATTTTGTCAGAATATAGAAAATTGAGCTAGCTTAACGTGGGCATTGGATTCATGTAATTCTTAACTATAAATCAAAATTATGGATCATTTAGTGCGGATAAGTCAAGTTCATCGGCCAGTTAAAATGATCATTCTAAAATGATCATTGGTGCTCCTTTAGTAAAAGTTTATAAATGAAGCATAATGCATGACATCAAGAGTTTCAGATACATTAGATTACCTGGAAGATTTGTCGTAGCTATTTTGGTCTTAAATTTTTACAACAATATAGAAAATTGAGCTTGTTTAACGTTGGCGTTGGATTCTTGTCATTCCGAACTCTAAATCAAAAGTTAAGGATGATTTAGTGCATACACATCAAGTGATCGTTTGGTTAAAATGATCATTCTAAATTGATCACTGGTGGTCCTTGAGTAAAGGCTTATAAATAAAGCATAATGCACGACATCACGCAGTTCTGAATATATTGGATTACTTGGATGCATTGTTGCAGCTATTTCGGTATAAAATTGTGTCATAATATATATAATTGAGCTAGATTAACATGGGCATTGCATTACTATCATTCTAACCTCTAAATCAAAACTTGCGTAAGATTTAGTGTGGGATGTCAAATTGATCGGCTAGTTAAAATGATCATTCCAAACTGATCATTGGTGCTCCTTGAGTAAAGGCTTATAAATGAAGCATAATGCATGGCATCACGCAGTTTAGGATACATTGTATTGCTTGGAGGCTTTGTCGTAGCTATTTCAGCTATAAATTTTATCACAATATAGAATATTAAGCTAGCTTAACGTGGGTGTTGGATTCGTGTCATTATGAACTCTAAATCAAAAGTTTTAGACAATTTATTGCAGATATTTTAAGTTGATTGGCCAGTTAAAATGATCATTCTAAACTCATCATTGGTTCTCCTTAAGTAAAGGCTTATAAATAAAGCATAATGAATGGCATGACGCAGTTTGGGATACAATGCATTATTTGAAGGCTTTGTGGTATCTCTTTCAGTCTGAAATGTTGTCACAATAGAGTAAATTGAGCTAGCTGAACGGGATTCATGTCATTGTGAATTCTAAATCAAAAGTTACGGATGATAAATTGCGTACATGTCAAGTTCAACGGCCAGTTGAAACGATCATTCCAAACTGATCATTGGTGCTCCTTGAGAAAAGACTTATAAAATAATCATAATGCATGGTTTCAGGCAGTTTAATACACATTGGATTACTTGGAGACTTTGTCGTAGCTCTTTCAGTCTCAAATGGTGTCACAATATGGAAAATTGTGCAGGCTTAACTTGGGCGTTGGATTCATGTCATTTTGAGCTCTAATTAAAAAAGTTAAACACGATTTAGTGCGGATGTGTCAAGGTTATCAGCTAGTTAAAATGATCATTCCAAAATGGTCATTGGCGCTCATTGAGAAAAGCCATATAAACAAAGCATAATGCATGGCATCACGCAGTTTGGGATAGATTAGAATACTTAGAAGCTTTTTCACAGCTATTTTGATCTTTAATTTTGTCAGAATATAGAAAATTGAGCTAGCTTAACGTGTGCGTCGGATTCGTGTCATTTTGAACTATAAAAAAACTTACTGATGATTTAGTGCGGACATGTCAAGTTGATCAGCTAGTTAAAATGATCATTATAGACTGATCATTGGTGCTCACTCAGTAAAGGCATATAAACAAAGCATAGAGCACGGCATCACGCAGTTTAGGATACATTGGATTACTTGGAAGCTTTGTCATAGCTATTTCAATCTTAGATTTTATCAGAATATAAAAAATTGAGCTAGCTTAACGTGGGAGTTGGATTCGTATTATTCCGAACTATAAATCAAAAATTACGCACGATTTAGTGCGTACATGTCAAGTTGATCGGCCACTTAAAATGATAATTCTAAATTGATCATTGGTGCTCCATGAGTAAAGGCTTATAAATGAAGCATAATGCATTGCATCACACAGTTTGGGATACATTGGATTACTTGGAGGCTTTGTCATTGCTGTTTCGGTCTTAAATTTTACAACAATACAGAAAACTCAGCTTGCTTAACGTTGGCGTTGGATTCGTGTCATTCTGAACTCTAAAACAAAAGTTATGGATGATTTACTGCATACATGCCAAGTTGATCGTCTAGTTAAAATGGTCATTCTAAACTAATCATTGGTGCTCTTTGAGTAAAAGCTTATAAATGAAGCATAATGCATGGCATAACGCAGTTTCGAATACATTGGATTACTTGGATGCTTTGTTGTAGCTATTTCAGTTTAAAATTTTGTCATAATATATATAATTGAGCTAGCTTAACGTGGCATTGGATTAGTGCCATTCTGAACTCTAAATAAAAAGTTACGGACGATTTAGTGCGGATATGTCAAGTTGATCGGGTAGTTAAAATAATCATTCCAAACTGATTATTGCTGCTCCTTGAGTAAAGGCTTATAAATGAAGTATAATGCATGGCATCACACAGTTTAGGATACACTGGATTCCTTGGAGGCTTTGTCGTAGCTATTTTGGCCATAAATTTTGTCACAATATAGAATATTGAACTAGCCTAACGTGGGCGTTGGATTCGTGTCACTGTGTACTCTAAATCAAAAGTTTCACACGATTTAGTTCGGACATGTCAATTTGATTGTCCAGTTAAAATGATATTTCTAAAGTGATCATTGGCTCTCCTTGAGTAAAGGCTTATAAATGAATCATAATGCATGTCATCACGCAGTTGAGGATACATTGGATTACATGTAGGCTTTGTCGTAGCTATTTCGGCCATAAATATTGTCACAGTATAGAATATTGAGCTAGTTTGATGACATACTAGTTTATAGTAAGTGCCTACGGGAACACCTCACACATCTTGAGATGGTACTAAAAACCCTTCGACAAGAAGAGCTTTATGCCAATCTCAAGAAGTGCATCTTTTGTACTGATAAACTTGTCTTTTTAGGTTTTTTTGTAAGTTCACAAGGCCTACAGGTTGATGAAGAGAAGATTCGAGCCATACAAGAATGGCCAACATCAGGCAACATCATCTAAGTAAGGAGTTTCCACGGACTGGCCAGCTTCTATAGGAGATTCATGCCCAACTTCAGCAGTATTGCCTCACCATTGACGGCAGTAGTGAAGAAGAACGTGGGATTCAGCTGGGGAGAAGCTCAGGAGAAGGCATTCCAGGCCTTGAAGGACAGCCTTACACATGCACCAGTGCTAGTCCTGCCCGGCTTCAACAAGACATTTGAAGTGGAGTGTGATGCCTCTGAATAGGCATAGGAGCAGTGCTAACCCGAGGGAGACCAGTGGCATACTTCAGTGAGAAGCTAGGTGGTTCCTCACTGAAATACCCCACTTATGACAAACTGATTATTGCTGCTCCTTGAGTAAAGGCTTATAAATGAAGTATAATGCATGGCATCACACAGTTTAGGATACACTGGATTCCTTGGAGGCTTTGTCGTAGCTATTTTGGCCATAAATTTTGTCACAATATAGAATATTGAACTAGCCTAACGTGGGCGTTGGATTCGTGTCACTGTGTACTCTAAATCAAAAGTTTCACACGATTTAGTTCGGACATGTCAATTTGATTGTCCAGTTAAAATGATATTTCTAAAGTGAACATTGGCTCTCCTTGAGTAAAGGCTTATAAATGAATCATAATGCATGTCATCACGCAGTTGAGGATACATTGGATTACATGTAGGCTTTGTCGTAGCTATTTCGGCCATAAATATTGTCACAGTATAGAATATTGAGCTAGTTTATCGTGGGCGTTGGATTCATGTCATTATGAACTCTAAATCAAAAGTTTTGGATGATTTAATGCGGACATTTAAAGTTGATCGGCCAGTTAAAATGATCATTCTGAACTGATAATTGGTGCTCCTTGAGTTACCGCTTGTCAATGAAGCATAAGGAATGGCATAACGCAATTTGGGAGATATTGGATTGCTTGGACGCTTTATCCTAGCTCTTTCAGTCTCAAATGTTTTCATAATATTGAAAATTGAGCTAGATTAACGTGGGCCTTGGATTCATGTCTTTTTGATCCCCAAATCACATGTTAAAGATGATTTAGTCCGGACATGTCAAGTTGATCAGCTAGTTAAAATGATCATTCTATAAACTGATCATTGGTTCTCATTGAACAAAGGTTTAAAAATGAAACATAATGCATGGTATCCAGCAGTTTTGTATAAATTGGATTACTGTAAGGCTTTGTCGTAGCTATTTTGGTTTTATATTTAATTACAATATAGAAAATTGAGCTAGCTTAACGTGTGCATTGGATTCGTGTCATTATGAACTCTAAATCTAAAGTTTTGGATGATTTAGTGCGGATATGTCATGTTGATTGGCCTATTAAATGATAATTCTACACTGATCATTGGTGCTCCTTGAGTAAAGCCTTATAAATGAAGCATAATGCATGACATCACCTAGGTTGGGATAAACTTGATTACTTGGAGGCATTGTTAGAGCTCTTTCAGTCTCATATGTTGTCACAATGATTAAAATTGAGCTAGACTAAAGTGGATGTTGGATTCATGTCATTTTGAGCTTTAAATGAAATATGAAAGACAATTTAGTCAGGACATGTCAAGTTTATCAGCTAGTCAAAATGATTATTCTAAATTGATCATTGGTGCTCAAAGAGAAATGCTTTAAAATGAAGCATAATGCATGGCGTCATGCAGTTTGGGATAGCTTAGATTACTTGGAGATATTGTCGTAGCTCTTATAGTCTCAAATGTTTTCACAATAATGAAAATTGAGATAGGTTAATAGTGCATTGGATTCATGTCATTTTGAGCTATAAATAAAATTTTATAGACATTTTAGTGCGGACTTGTGAAGTTGATCAGCTAATTAAAATGCTCATTCTAAACTGATCATTGGTGCTCATTGAGCAAAGGTTTACAAATGAAGCATAATACATGACAACACGCAGTTTGGGATAGATTGGATTACTTGGAGGATTTGTGGTCGCTATTTCGGCCATAAAGTTTGTCACAATATAGAACATTGAGCTAGCTTCACGTGGGCGTGGGATTCGTGTCATTACAAACTCTAAATCAAACATTTTGGACGATTTAATGCAGACATTTTAAGTTGATCGGCTACTTAAAATTATCATTCTAAACTGATCATTGGTACTCCTTCAGTAAGGGCTTATAAATGAAACATAATGCATGGCATCATGCAGTTTGGGAGACATTGGATTACATGGAGGCTTTGTCCTAGCTATTTTAGTGTCAAATGTTGTCAAAATATTGAAAATTGAGCTAGATTAATGTGGGTCTTGGATTCATCTCTTTTTGAGCTCTACTCACATGTTAAAGATGATTTAGTCAGGAAATGTCAAGTTGATCGGCTAGTTAAAATGATCATTATAAACTGATCATTGGTGCTCATTGAGCAAAGGTTTATCAATTAAGCATAATGCATGGCATCCAGCAGTTTTGGATATATTGGATTACATGAAAACTTTGTCGTAGCTATTTTGGTATTAAATTTAATCACAATATAGAACATTTAGATATCTTAACGTGGATGATTTAGTGCGGACATGTCAAACTGATCGGCCAGTTAAATGATATTTCTAAACTGATCATTGGTGCTCCTTGAGTAAAGGCTTATAAATGAAGTATAATGCATGATATCACACAGTTTAAGATATAATGGATTAATTGGTGGCTTTGTTAGAGCTCTGACTGTCTCATATGTTGTCACAATAATTAAAATTGAGCTAGATTAATGTGGGTGTTGGATTCATGTCATTTTGAGCTCTAAATCAAATATTAAAGACAATTTATTCTGGTCATGACAAGTTGTTCAGCTAGTTAAAATGATTACTCTAAATTGATCATTCGTGCTCAAGGAGAACATGTTTAAAAATAAACCATATTGCACGACATCGCGCAGTTTTGGATATATTGGATTACTTGGAGGGTTTTTCGTAGCTATTTCGTCCCTAAATTTTGTCACAATATAAAATATTCAGCAAGCTTAACGTGGACGTTGGATTCATGTCATTTTAAACTTGAAATCAGAAGTTTAAGATGATTTAATGCGGGCTTTTCAAGGTTGTCGGCGAGTTAAATGATAATTTTAAACTGATCACTGGTGCCCGTTGAGTAAAGGCTTATCAATGAAACATAATGCAGGGAATCACGCAGTTTGGGATATATTGGATTACTTGGTGGCTTTGTTGTAGCTATTTCATTCTCAAATGTTGTCACAATATGGGAAATAGAGCTAGATTAATGTGGACGTTCGATTAATGTCATTTTGAGCTCCAAGTCAAATGTTAAAGACGATTTAGCCCAAACATGTCAAGTTGATCAGGTAGTTAAATTTATCATTCTAAACAGATCATTGGTGCTCATTGAGCAAAGGTTTACAAATGGAGCATAATGCATGGCATCCAGTAGTTTGTAATAGATTGGATTACTTGGAAGCTTTGTCGTAGCTATTTTGGGCTTAAATTTCATCACAATATAGAAAATTTAGCTAGCTTAACGTGGGCGTTGGATTCGTGTCATTTTGAATTTTAAATCAAAAGTTTCGGATGATTTAGTATGTACATGTCAAGGTTATCGGCCAGTTAAATGATTATTCTAAACTGATCATTGGTGCTCCTTGAGTAAAGGCTTATAAATGAAGCATAATGCATGGCATCACGCAGATTGGGGTACTTTGAATTATTTTAAGGCCTTGTCTTATCTCTTTCATTTTCAAACGTTGTATAAATATTGAAAATTGAGCTAGATTAACGTGGGTTTTGGATTCATGTAATGTTGAGCTCTAAATCAAATTTTAAAGACGATTTAGAGGAGCAGGGATTGGTGCTTTTTTCCGAGATTTATGTATAAGATCACTTACTAGAGATGATATCCAAAATTTGGAGTAAAAAATAGCGATTCTCATTTGTAACCTGGAGAAAATATTTCCACCAGCGTTTTTGATGTTATGGAACATCTTCTTATTCACCTCTCTAGAAAAGCAGCGCTTGGAGGACTTGTTCAGTACAGATGAATGTATCCTTTTGAGAGATATATGTTCCACCTAAAGAAAAAATTTAAAAATCTTGCTAGGGTAGAAGGTTAAATCATCGCACAAAATATTAATGAAGAAACATCTAACTTTGTCAGCTACTATTTTCCATCGCAAGTCCAAACAAAAAATAGACGACCTGCACGACATGATGATGGAGGATAAAAACCAAGTTATACAGTGTATGTGCCAGAAATATTTGTACATATTGGACGTTTAAGTGGAAAAGGGAAGATGTGACACCTATCAGTGGAGGAACACAATCACTCGCATATGTATATTTTGACAAATTGCGATGACGTTTTGGAATATAAAAGGTATCTTAATTAAATTTTGTTTTTAATGGTTATTATAATTTATTTTTAATTATTTTGTTCATAATTAACAGGATATACATGGATCAAATACGTGTTCATTATTCAAATTACACAGAGAATGAGTTGGTCAAACTTAAAATGAGCAAATTTGCAAGATGGTTACACTTTTATGTCAGTCGAACCACAATTATGTAATTTTCAATAATAGTTTCTAATATATATAAATATATAGTTGAGTGCATTCAATTATTTTGCAGTTTACTACAGATCCTTATAGGGGGATAATGTTTCCCACGTGGTTAGTTGAGTTGGTGTGTATTCCTACATTTACTGCAAAATCTTATCCAATGTACTGCACTCGTATATATGCTTTTAAGAGTCATCACGAAGAAAATTCATATAAAACATGTAAATATGGTATATCATCTCAATCTGGAGAAATTGTATACAACAGTGTTCTTCGTGAAATATTAGAAGTTCACTATCCAGGAGTGATTCATTTGAGGTGTATTGTGTTCTACTGTGACTGGTATGACCCTGTCATGGGTCAACGTCAAGATGAATTTGGTGATACGTCTATCCACTCTCATAAGCGATATCGAAAACTTGGTCCTTTTATACTTGCATCACAATCGGACCAGGTATGTTACATTCGATATCCTTGTGTCAGGAACAAGCAAGATCCTTGGATTACAGTGACCTCAATACATACTAGAGGAATGGTATGTGGTCTTACCGAGCAAGACCCTATGCAACAAAACACAATTGGTAACTTAGGTTCCATAGAGACTTCTCTTCAAATTAACCTTGTTGTTGATGACACCACGAACGGAGATTACAACATGTTTCAAGATTCAGAAGAAGAGAATGGCGAGTTTGACGACAAAAATTCAGCTACGTCGGAATGTTCATCAGCTTCAAATTAAATCTGTGATAATAATGTCTAAACACTTACCATGTCTCCGGAACCTATTATTTAGAGAGTCTTTTCGATATTTTAAAATTGGGTTTAGAAGGGGAAAATGACAAATAGTAAATGTAGGTAGACTAATAAAATGTCACAATCATAATGTTTTAAGGTCGTATCAAGAATACCAAAGAAGTGGTGAGTCGTCTACTCCGAGTTTTATACCAACTCAAGCTCCGGAATCAGGAAATGATTCTTTCTGACCAATGACAATTGAAGAATTGGTTCAGTAGCCTAGTCGTGAACTTCTTACTTTTCTCGATCCGAGGCGTCAAAGAAATTCGACATGGTAAATTAAATTTAAAATAATTATTTTAACGTTATTGTAATAAAATTTCGTAGATCTGGTATTTCAAACAACAGAATAAGCACATCTATATTAAAGATGCTTCATTCTCTTTTGATAAAACCATATACAAATTTAGAGATATTCCATATGAAGAACGTCAGATTTCGTTCAAGACGTGTTCTGTACATTAATTTATTTTTAAAATGTAATGGTTGTAAATATTTTTTTAGTAATATATAACTGAATTTCACAGCAAAAATTTATATGGGATCCCATGAATACAAAGTTTGTAGAAGAAGCATTTCAAAAAGAGGCTACGGTACAATTTTCCCGCCACATAAAAGAGTGGAAACAAAAGTGGAAAAAGGGAAAGACAAACCAAGAGGGTTGAATGAGTTGGTTTGGAACCACTTTATTCATTACTATGAATCTTCCAGCATTGAGCCCATTTCGAGGACTAATTTGGGAAACCGGAGCGAACGAGGAGGCAAAGGCATTTACTTTTTAAACGAGCCGATCAATTGGTAAATTTATTATTATATTAATTTTATTTATTATTGTTTGAAAATTTTTAAAATATTAATTTAGTATTTTTTTACTTTTAGGCACAATAATTTGGAGCGCCCTCAGATCACTTGCAACTTCTCGAAGCCGTGCACACGAACAAAAAGACTGGTTGCATCAAAGATGGTCTCTTTAGTGAGATCATCAAAAAAGTGAAAAAGAAAAAAGTGATATTTGGTCTCAGTAGTCTCAAGTTTGTTCTTCATCTTCGGTCGCCAAATTGCCTCGTTCTGAGATTAACCATTTTGTTCTTAATGTAAGTTGATTTCTCTTTTTATTTACTTTTATATTTAATATTATAATATTCTTTTAATATTATTTTTTGGTTTTTACAGGAAGTACAATTTTCTACACGTCGTCAACCAAGACTCTGGAGAGTTGTAGATACTAGTAGTGCAACATCTACGGCTGGAAATGAGGACAATGCACAACTCAAAGAAAAAATGGTGGCTATGGAGATAGAGATGACCAAGCTTAAATATTTTGTGGATTTTATGAAAACTCAATTTCCGGATTATCTGGATGAAATTTTTCCTCTTTCTCCTCCTCCGATGTAATCTGTAGATTTTCAAACAATTAAACTTTAAATATTATTATATTTATAATTTGAAATATTATTTTTATTTAATTGTTTTAATATTTTTATTAAATATTTTTTAAAAAATTATTAAATTTAAAAATTTAAAAATAAATATATTTTTTAAAATAAAAAATAATTAATAAAATTTTTTTTTCAATTGTTTGGTTATTTCCGACGGAAGAAATCATCGATAATCGATACAGGTCTGACGGATAGAGTTATCGCTAATCCGTCGGGAATTACCAATGGACACGCTTCCGTTGGGAAGTTTATTTCAACTCGATGTCGTCAGTTCTATCTCGACGGCTGAAAACCATCGGGATATACCAGCAGATATACACCATTGGGTGTGCGTCGGTAGGTTCTGTCTCCATGTATCATCAGTGTAATTCTTGATGGCATCTGTCATCGGAAGTCATCGGCGGCCCGACGGACGAGATCAATCACAAATAGGTTGGTAATTTCCAATGGATAGCGCCCATCAACTATCTGTCGGCTTTTGCCGACGGCTGCGCTGATCGCAAACCCGTCGGGAAGTACCGAAAATTTCCTGACGAAAGTTGGTTTCCGACAAAATAGTCCCGACGGACATCTTTTGTCGAAAATTCGACGAGAAATGCTATTTTTGATGGATTACCGACAAAATTTTGTCGTCGGGAAATAGATGTTTTCTTGTAGTGTATTTTGGCCATAAATTTTGTCACAATATATAATATTGAGCTAGCTTAACGTGTGCATTGGATTCTTGTCATTCTGAACTCCAAATCAAAAATTTAATGCAAACATGTCAAGTTTATAGGCCAGTTAAAATGACCATTCTAAACTGATAATTGGTTTTCCTTGAGTAAACGCATATAAATGAAACATAATGCATGGCATCACGCATTATGGGATACATTGAATTACTTAGAGGCTTTTTCGTAGCTCTTTCAATCTTAAATGTTGTCACAATATTGAAAACTGAGATAGATTAACATGGGCATTCGATTCATGTCATTTTGAGCTCAAACTCAAATGTTAAAAACAATTTAGTCCGGACATGTCAAGTTGATCAGCTAGTTAAAATGATCATTTTAAACTGATCATTGTTGCTCATTGAGCAAAGGTGTACAAATGAAGCATAATGTATGGCATCACGCAGTTTTGGATAGATAGGATTACTAGGAGGCTTTGTTGTAGCTCTTTCAGTCTCAAGTATTGTCACAATATTGAAAATTGAGCGAGATTAACGTGGGATTGGATTCATGTCATTTTGAGCTCTAAGTCAAATGTTAAAGACGATTTAGTCCGGACATGTCAAGTTGATCAGCTAGTTATAATGATCATTTTAAACTAATCATAGGTGCTCACTGAGCAAAGGTTTACAAATGAAGCTTAATTCATGGCATCCAGCAGTTTGCGATAGGTAGGATTACTTGGAGGCTTTGGCATAGCTATTTGGGGCTTAAGTTTAATCACAATATAGACAATTGAGCTAGTTTAACGTGGTCGTTGGATTCGTGTTGTTCGGAACTCTTAATCAAAAGTTTCAGACGTTAGTATAGACATGTCAAGTTGATCGGCCTGTTAAATGATAATTCTAAGCTGATCATTGGTGCTCCTTGTGTAAAGGCTTATAAATGAAGCATAATGCATGGCATCACGCAGTTGGGATACATTGGATTAGATGGAGGCTTTGTAGTAGCTCTTTAAGCCTCAAATGTTGTCACAATACTGAAAATTGAGCGAGATTAACGTGGGCGTTGGATTCATGTCAGTTTGAGCTCTAAATCACATATATTAAAGACGATTTAGTCCAGACATGTATGGTTAAACAGCTAGTTAAAATGCTCATTCTAAACTGATCATTGGTGCTCACTAAGAAAAGGTTTACAAATGAAGCATAGTGTATGATATCCAGCAGTTTGGGATAGATAGGATTACTTGGAGGATTTGTCATAGCTATTTGGGTCTTAAATTTAATCACAATATAGAAAATTGAGCTAGCTTAATGTGAGCATTGGATTCAAGTCATTCTGAACTCTAAATCAGAAGTTTCGGACGATTTAGTGCAGAAATGTCAAGGTTATCAGCCAGTTACTGAGAATTCTAAAATGATAGTTGGTGCTCCTTGAGTAAAGGCTTATAATGAAGCATAATGCCTTGCATCATGCAGTTTGGGATACTTTGGATTACTTAGAGGCTTTGTCGTAGTTCTTTCAGCTTCAAAAGTTGTCACAATATTGAAAATTGAGCTAGATTAACTGGGCGTTGGATTCATGTCATTTTGAGCTCTAACTGAAATGTTAAAGACGATTTAGTCCAGACATGTCAAGTTGTTCAGCTAGTGATAATGATGATTTTCAACTAATCATTGGTGCTCATTGAGCAAAAGTTTACAAATGAAGCATACTGCATGGCATCCACCAGTTTGGGATAGATTGGACTACTTGGAGGCTTTGTCCTAGATATTTTCGTCCTAAATTTAATCACATTATAGAAAATTGAGCTATCTTAATGTGAGCGTTGAGTTCAAGTCATTCTGAACTCTAAATCGAAGTTTCGGATGATTTAGTGCGGAAAATGTCAAGGTTATCGGCCAGTTAATGATAATTCTGAAATGATCATAGGTGCTCTTTGAGTAAAGGCTTATAAATGAAGAATAATGCATGGCATCACGGATTTTGGGATACATTGGATTACTTGGAGGCTTTGTTGTAGTTCTTTCAGCCTAAAAAGATGTCAGAATATTGAAAATTATGCTAGATTAATTGGGCATTGGATTCATGTCATTTTGTGTTCTAAATAAAATATTAAAGATGATTTAGTCCAGACATGTCAAGTTGATCAGCTAGTTAATATTGTCATTCTAATATGATCATTGGTGCTCACTAAGAAAAGGTTTTCAAATGAAGCATAGTGCATGGCATCCAGTAGTTTTGGAGAGATTGGATTATTTGGAGGCTTTGTCATAGCTATTTGGGTCTTAAATTTAATCACAATAGTGAAAATTGAGCTAACTTAACGTGGGCGTTGGATTCATGTCATTTGGAACTATAAATCAAAAGTTTCGGATGATTTAGTTTGGACATGTCAAGGTTATTGGCCAGTTAAATGAGAATTCTATACTAATCATTTGTTCTCCTTGAGTAAAGGAATATAAATGAAGCATAATGCATGCATCACGCAGTTTGGGATACATTGGATTGCTTGGAGGCTTTTTCGTAGCTCTTTTAGTCTCAAATGTTGTCACAATATTGAAAATTGAGCTTGATTAACGTGGGTGTTGGATTCATGTCATTTTGAGCTCTAAATCAAATATTAAAGATGATTTAGTCCGGACATGTCAAATTGATCAGCTAGTTAAAATGATTATTCTAAACTTATCGTTGGTGCTCATTGAGAAAAGGTTTACAAATGAAGCATAATGCATGACATTACGCAGTTTGGGATAGATTGGATTATTTGGAAGTTTTGTTGCAGCTCTTTCAGTCACAAATATTCTCACAATATTGAAAATTGAGCTATATTAACGTTGGCATTGGATTCATGTCATTTTAAACTCTAAATAAAATGTTAAAGACGATTTAGTGCCGACATGTCAAGTTCATCACCTAATAAAATGCTCATTCTAAGCTGATCACTTGTGCTCATTGAGCAAAGTTTTACAAATGAAGCATAATTCATGGCATCATGTAGTTTGGGATAGATTGGATTACTTGGAGGCTTTGTTGTAGCTATTGCGGCCATAAATTTTGTCACAATATAGAATATTGAGCTAGCTTAACGTGGGCGTTGGATTCGTGTCACTCTTAACTCTAAATCAAAACTTTCACTCTCCATTCTTGTAATATCCACCTAGTAATTTTGGAGTAGCCATATTTTTCCATGAAACACATGCTGTTTTCTTTTTATCCCCCGAAGATCCCCACCAGAACTGAGTTAAGGACTTGTTTATCAGTCTGCAAATTGTAACTGGTAATTTAAAAACATTCATAGAGTAAACTAGCAAAGCAAAAGCCACAGCTTTGATGAGAATTTATTTCCTGGTGGGTGAAAGAAACTTAGTTTGCCATCCCGAAATACGAGAATGAACGTTATCAACCACATATTTCATTAATTGCCTCTTATTACGACTGAATTGTTCTGGTAGACCCAAATATTTTCCACCTCCTCCAATAGAATTGATTCCCAATATGTTCTGAATTCAGATTCTCGGTGATGAAACACTTTCTGGTCAAATATTAGCGAAGATTGTTCCATATTGATGATTTGCCCTGATATCCAACTATACTCTTGGAAGATATGTTTCAAATGCATGAAATTTCTCCTATCTGATTTAACGAAAAAGAGGGAATCATCCGAAAAAAGAAGATAAGATATAGTAGGTCCATTTCGGGTTTCAAAGTGGCTGAATCAATCCATTCTTTTCCGCGTTATGGAGCATAGCACTTAGCACATCAGCACATATTATAAATAAATATGGTGAAAGAGGATCTCCTTGTCGTAAACTACGTTGAGGTTTAAAATTACCATATGGGCTTCCATTAATAAGTACGGAAAAGGATACCGTGGTGACACTTTCTATTATCCAATGAATCCATTGACTCGGAAAACCTTTCTTAGTCAGAACAGCCTGAATAAAATTCCATTCCACACAGTCATATGGTTTACTGAAATAGGTTTTAACACACATGTAGGATTTTGCACACATCTGTTGAGCCCGAAGTGAATGTAAGGCATCATGAGCAATAAGAACATTGTATAAAAGCCGCCTGATTTTTGGAAACGATACTATTCAATATCTTTTTGAGACGGAAAACCAAGAGATATTGATCTGAAATCTTTCGTATCTATAGGGCAAACCAGCTTAGGTATAAGACAGAGGTTTGTATGGTTGAACTCTGGATTCATATTCCCAGTTTGAAAAAATTGTTCTACTTCCTTATAAACTGCATTACCAACTGTATTCCAATGCTGATGAAAAAAAAGCAGCTGAAAATCCATATGGTCTTGGAGTTTTATTGGCCCTTATTGAATGGATAGCTTCATAGACTTCAGCTTTCCAAATTCCTTTTGTTAACTCTTTATTCATATCGTCAGAGACATCAGAGTGCCATACTTAAAGCCTGTTCCATATTACCCTCTTGAGTTTTCTGGAATAATTCCGTGAAGTATTGCTGTGCTTCATCAGCAATAGTGTCGTTCCCAAATACATACATACCAGAGGAATTCTTGATAGAAGTAATATTACTTCTTGATCATCTATTTTTGTTTTGTAGAATGGAAGAATTTGGTATTTTTGTAGACCTCTTTTAGCCATTGATTTCGGCTCTTTAATTTCCAATTTGTTTCCTCATTAGCATATGCTTCAACCAATTGATTCTTTAGAGTAGCAATTTTAGCGAAATCCAACTGAGCCTCTATTTGAGCTGAATCTATAGCTGAAGAAATCTCTTGAATTCTCTGTAATAATCTTTCCTCCACGGGGGCATTTTATGTCGACATATTTTCATTAGCAGTGATAAGGCGGAATCTGATTGCTGGGGGATATCATTCCAAGAACAATTAACAATATTTACAAAATCCTCATGCCATATCCACCTGGGATCATATCAGAATGTCCTTTTTCCGAATTCTGATTCTCGTCTGATTTGAATGATCCTTGGGCGGTGATCAGAATCTATCAACTCTAAATACTGGACAAAAGAAGCCGGATAAGTTACTTTCCATTCTTCATTACCCTATCAAGCAAACACTGCACTAGATGGTTATGCCTTTTACCAATCCAAGTCATATTATTTCAATGTACTTAAGATTTGACATCATACACGATGAAACTATTTGTTGGAAATCTATTAGACTCCAAGGTTCTCTGTAAGAAGCCCCCCCCCTTTATCGTTGGGTCGTAAAATTTCATTAAAGTATTAGCACATCAACCATGGACCGTTCTGTGATAGATTGATTTTTTGTAATCAGATATTATGTTTAAATTTACAGATGGGATGGCCATAAATACAAGATAAAAAGAAATAGAATCCATTATTCTTAATTTTACAATCCAGTAGTCTTTCATCAGCACTTACAACAGATACATCACCTATTTTTTTCGACAATAACGCTAATCCACCAGTGAGACCTCTTGGAGGGATACATAGTACACGTTCATAATCTAAAATAGCTGCTAAATCATGAATTACATCACTATTATTCTTGGTTTCAACTAGGAAGTGTATGTCCGGGAAATAATCCTTCATTATTACCTTTAGGCGTCGAACTGTCAGAGACCCTCCTAGACCCCGAAAATTCCAAAAGACAATATTCATTCTCTGCCCTGTGGTATATGGCCCGTTAAAATGATAATTCTAAATTTATCATTGGTGCTCCTTGAGTAAAGGCTTAAAATTAAATATAAGATGTGGCATCACGCAGTTTGGGATACATTAGATTACTTGGAGGCTTTGTCATAGCTATTTCAGTCTCAAATGTTGTCACAATATTGAAAATTGACCTAGATTAACGTGGGTGTTGGATTCATGTCATTTTGAGCTCTAAATCAAATACTAAACTTCAAGTTGATCAGCAAATTAAAAAGATCATTCTAAACTGATCATTGGTGCTCACTGAGAAAAGGTTTACGAATAAAGCATAATGCATGGCATCATGCAGTTTGGGACAGATTGGATTATTTGGAGGATTTGTCGTAGCTCTTTCAGTCTCAAATGTTGTCACAATATTGAAAATTGAGCTAGATTAACACATGGGCGTTGGATTTATGTCATTTTGAGTGCTAAATCAAATGTTAGAGATAATTTAGTACAGATATGTCAAGTTGATCAGCTAGTTAAAATGCTCATTCTAAATTGATCATTGGTGCTCATTGAGCAAAGGTTTACAAATGAAGCATAATGTATGGCATCATGCAATATGGGATAGATTGGGTTACTTGGTGGCTTTGTAATAGCTATTTCGGTCTTAAATTTTTTTAAATTATAGAATATTGAGATAGCTTAATGTGGGCCTTTGATTAGTGTCATTCTGAACTCTATGTCAAAAGTTAGGTACGATTTAGTGCGGACATGTCAAGTTGATCGGCCAATGAAAATGATCATTTTAATTATCTTTGGTGCTTCTTGAGTAAAGGCTTATAAATGAAGCATAATGCATGGCAACACGTAGTTTGGGATATATTGGATTACTAGGAGGCTTTTTCGTAGCTCTCTCAGTCTCAAATGTTGTCAAAATATTGAAAATTAGGCTAGATTAAGGTGGGCGTTGGATTCATGTCATTTTGTGCTCTAATTCAAATACTAAAGATGATTTAGTCTGGACATGACAAGTTGACCAGCTTGATAAAATGATCATTCCAAACTGATCAATTATGCTCATTGAGCTAAGGTTAACAAATGAAGCATAATGCATGGCAACACGCGCACTGAGCAAAGGTTTACAAATCAAGAATAATGCATAGCATCACATAATTTGTGATAGATTGGATTACTTAAAAGCTTTGTCGTAGCTATTTTGGTCTTAAATTTAGTCATAATATAGAAAAATTGATCTAGTTTAACGAGGGCATTAGGTTCTCGTCTTTCGGAGCTCTAAATCAATAGTAACAGAAAATTTAGTGTGGACATGTATAGTTTATCGGCCAGTTAAAATGATCATTTTAATCTATTCATTGGTACTTCTTGAGTAAAGTCTTATGAATGAAGCATAATGCATGGCGTCACGCAGTTTGGGATATATTGGATTACTTGGAGGCTTTGTCGTAGCTCTTTCCGTCTCAAATGTTGTCACAAGATTGAAGATTGAGCTAGATTGAGGTGGGCATTGGATTCATGTCATTTTATTAAAGACGATTTTGTCCGGATATGTCAAGTTGATCAGCTAGTTAAAATGATCATTCTAAACTGATCATTGGTGCTCATTGAGCAAAGGTTTAGAAATAAAGCATAATGCATGGCATCACGCAGTTTTAGATAGATTGGATTACTTGGAGGCCTTGTCGTAGCTATTTTAGTCTTAAAGTTAATCAAAATTTAGTAAATTGAGTGAGCTTATTGTGGGCATTGGATTCATGTCATTCTGAACTCTAAATCAAAAGTTTTGGATGATTTAGTGTGGACATGTCAAGTTGATCGGCGAGTTAAAATGATCATTCTAAACTGATCATTGGTGCTACTTGAGTAAAGGCTTATAAATGAAGTGTAATGCATGACATCACGCAGTTTGGAATATATTGGATTACTAGGATGCTTTGTCGTAGCTCTCTCAGTCTCAAATGTTGTCACAATATTGAGAATTGAGCTAGATTATGGTGGGTGTTGGATTTATGTCATTTTGAGCTCTAATTCAAATATTAGAGATGATTCAGTCTGGATATTTCAAGTTGATTAGCTAGTTAAAATGATCATTCCAAACTGATCACTGGTGCTCATTGAGCAAAGGTTTACAAATGAAGCATATTGCATTGCATCAGGCAGTTTGTGAGAGATTGGATTACTTGGAGGCTTTGTCGTAGCTATTTCGGTATTAAATTTCCTCACAATATAGAAAATTGATCTAGATTAACGTGGGCATTGGATTTTCTTGTAATTCTGAACTGTAAATAAAAAATTACTGTCGATTTAGTGCGGCGTGTATAGTTTATCGGCCCATTAAAATGACCATTCTAAACTGACCATTGGTACTCCTTGAGTAAAGTCTTATGAATGAAGCATAATGCATGGCATCACGCAGTTTGGGATATTTTGGATTACTTGGAGCCTTTGACGTAGCTCTTTCAGTTTCAAATGCTGTCACAATATTGAAAATTGAGCTAGATTGAGGTGGGCGTTTGATACAAGCCTCGATTCAAGGCTTTTATGCGCGTGGGCTGCTTGGAGAAGGTTAGGTGAGAAATTCGACCTTAGACTTCTTGGATAGGGGTTTTTGGTTTGGTATTGGGTGGAAGGGTGAGGTGAACCACACGAGGGGTGATGAACCTCGTGATAAATCACAAACTTTGAGTTAGGAGGGCTGGTCTCAACTAGGTTCTAAGCGCACAAGATTCTTACAGAGAAAACTTTTAAGAAAATTCGTACTTTATTAATATCAAAAAGTTTGTCGAACTACAATGCTGGAAGGAGCCTTATTAATATGCTCGACAGCTTGACCTTCTAGGGTCGACTCAAAGAAAGAAAAGGAAAGTTTACAAAAGTGCACAAATGGAAATTGTACAAAAGTGCATAACCAAAAAAGAACCTATTCCTAAAATGTCTTTGACTCAAAAATGTAAACAATCTAGATCCTACCCTGCAAAATAGAAAGAGGCATATATTCAGATTGAAAACTTACCTTTCTTACCTCACGGCCAAGAAATGGAAGGTGGCCATCCTTGTGGCATGCATGCGCCTTGCTCCTAGTCTTCGACTTGGAGTAGGGTTAGGAATCTTTGGGCCCTGACCTCTCTTGCCACTAAAGCCCAATTCTCTGAAGTCCCTTGCATTGTTGAGAAGCCGTTGGACTCTTCTTTGCACTTTTGGCTCACAGTCCTTAGTCGATCTTCCTCTAGGAGCTTGTCGACCCATAAGCTGAACTTGTGGAAGAGTGCTCTTGATCTGCTCCTTGTCATTGCTCCTGGTGGCACCACTGGGGTAGAGACTTCCTCTAGATGCATGTCCTGGAGCTGGTAGCTTATCTGGTCCGAGTCTCCTTGTGTAGATGCTGAAATGCCCATGTACTCGCTGGATCGGCTGTACCGGCTGGACTGTGCGAGGTGCTGGCCGGAATGCCTTCTGGACCGGCCAAGTTGATCCCGGAGTCGGTGGCATCACCAATGGGACCGGCGGTGTCATCCACGTTGCCACCAGTTGTGCCGGAGGTTTGGGCCTCTCCGCCGGCAATGCTGATCGGTCCGATCCTATTGGTCGAGGGTCCGGCGGTACCGCTTGCGCCGGTAGACGTGCCAAATGGCCTGGCTGTCTCGGGAAAGCTCCCTGGTCGGCCAGTCTGGTCTCCTGGCCAGCCATACGACCTCATGTCCCCATCATCCCCTCCCTCTTCAGTAGGTTTTGACCTCAAAACTTGTTCATCTGCATGGAAAGGGGCTAAGTCAGTTACGTTGAACGTGTTGGACACATTAAACTCACCTGGGAGCTCAATCCGGTAGGCGTTGTTGTTGATCCTCTCCAGAACTCTGAGTGGTCCATCTCCTCTTGGTGCTAGCTTGGAACACCTTAGGTTGGGGAACCTCACCTGCCGTAGATGTAGCCACACCCAATCACCTGGTTGAAAGATCACATCGTTTCTTCCCTTGTTAGCGTGAGTCAAGTACTGCCCGGTCCTCTTCTCCAAGTTCTCTGCTACCTTCTGGTGTAACTTCCTTATGAACTCTGCCTTGGATGTTCCGTTGAGGTTGGTCATTTCTGCTGGTGGTAGTGGCGTTTGCTCCAATGGGGTGAGAGGGTTGAAGCCCTATACTACTTCAAAGGGTGTCTTCTTGGTTGTTGAGTGCACGGCTCGGTTGTAAGCGAACTGTATGAAGGGCAGGCACTCCACCCAAGTCTTGAGGTTCTTCCCTAGTGTAGTCCTGAGAAGTGTTGATAGTGTCCGGTTGACAACTTCAGTTCGGGCATCGGTTTGAGGATGGTAGGTGGTAGAGAAGAGTAGCTTCGTGCCTAGCTTCCTCCAAAGGGTCCTCCAGAAATGGCTGAAGAATTTGGTGTCCCTGTCTGACACGATGGTCCTTGGCACTCCATGAAGCCGTACTATCTCCCTGAAGAACAGCTCGGCTGTTTGTGTGGCATCATTAACATTGGCACACGGAATGAAGTGTGCCATGTTGGAGAATCTGTCCACCACTACAAAGTTTACATCCTTGTGGTTAATCTTGGGCAGACCTAGAACAAAGTTCATTGAGATGTCCCTCCATGGATGTGTAGGTATGGGCAATGGGAGATACAACCCGTGAGGGTGCACTCGGGACTTCGCCTTTTTGCAAGTGATGCACCTTGCACAATGGGCTTCTACTGACCTTTTGATGTGTGGCGAATAGAAGTGCTCCTTGACCACTGCTAGGGTCTTTTCGACACCAAAGTGGCCCATGAGTCCTCCTCCATGAGCTTCTCGGATAATAAGCTCTCGTAATGATCCTTGTGGTATGCACAGCCTTCTCTCTCGGAAAAAGAATCCCTCATGGATGTAAAACTTGCCATGACTCCATGTGCCACACTCCTTGTAGCTCTCAGCAAGGTCAGGATCATCCTTGTATAGGTCCTTGATGTGCTCGAATCCTAGGACCTTTGCCTCCATGGTGGATATCAAGGAAAACCTCCTTGATAGTGCATCGGCTACCACATTGTCTTTGCCCTTCTTGTACTTGATGACGTACGGGAAGGTCTCTATGAACTCCATCCACCTGCCATGTCTCCTCTTGAGATTGGTTTGCCCTCTGAGGTGTTTGAGAGTCTCGTGATCAGTGTAGATCACAAACTCCTTGGAAAGCAAGTAATGCTGCCAAGTCTCCAATGCTCGGACAAGGGCATAAAGCTCCTTGTCGTAAGTGGGGTAGTTCAGTGAGGCACCACCTAGCTTCTCACTGAAGTATGCCACTGGCCTCCCTCCTTGGGTTAGCACTTCTCCTATGCCTATTCCAGAGGCATCACACTCCACTTCAAACGTCTTGTTGAACTCGGGTAGGACTAGCACGGGTGCATGTGTAAGGCTGTCCTTCAAGGCCTGGAATGCCTTCTCCTGAGCTTCTCTCCAGCTGAATCCCACGTTCTTCTTCACTACTGCCATCAATGGTGAGGCAATACTGCTGAAGTTGGGCACGAATCTCTTGTAGAAGCTGGCCAGTCCGTGGAAGCTCCTCACTTGGCTGATGTTGCTTGCACTACAAGAAAACATTAACATTTCCGACGGCATTTCCGACGGAAATAAAACCGTCGGACTTTTCCAACGATTTTGCGACGGATACGCGACGGATCACCAAGGGAACTAGAACCATCGGAGTCCGTCGGTAATTTTTGACGCTGGCAAGATCATCGGTAAATCGATGGTAAAAACTGATGGTAAACCGTTGCATTTCCGACGAAAGCATAATCGTCGGGATATCCTCTTGAAATCATCGGAATGTTACCGACGTATCTCAGGCCGTCGGTAATATTCCGATGATTTCCTGACGGATCCTGTGTTTTAGAGTCTGTCGGGAATCCGTCGGCAGGTGTCATCGAAAAACCATCAGAAATATCCAACCATTGTCGGACACCGTCGGCAATCCGTCGGAAATTTACGTACACTCTATTAAAATTTTGTGTTTATCCGTTGGTGGTCGGAAACCATCGGAAATCCGTCGGTTGATGAAGATAAAATCTATTCAAAATATTTGAATATCTGGTTGTGGTCGGAAACCGTCAGAATTCCGTCGGAAACAGAGAATATTCCAAAAAATAATCTGTTTAAAATTCGTAATTATCTGTTAAAAATTCTTAATAATCTGTTAAAAATTCGTGATAATATCTAATTTTCACTATAAATAGGCTATGATCTTTCACAATTTCAACAGAACCAAAAATTTTAAGAAAATGTGTTCTTCGGGTTCTTATGAGTATTTTCGATCGGGGATGGATAAACCTCGATATGATTCAACCACGGGGGAATTGACTGATGAATTTGCGCAAGGTGTTGAAGAGTTCATGGCATTTGCATCAAAGAATAGCATGACATCAGAATACGGTAAAATGTATTGTCCATGTATTAAGTGTCGAAATCATAGATTAATCTCTGTTAGAGAAGTACGTAATCATTTGTATAGGAATGGATTTATGCCGGGTTACAAAATTTGGTATTCACATGGAGAAACTGATGCAACGATGCAATATTATGGTAGTACTTCAAAAAGGATAGATAATACTAATGTTAGGGTAGAGGAACCGGCATCAGAAGTTGATATAAACGGAGGTACTGTTCAGATGGTGAATGATGCTTTTCGTGAACAAAGAGAATCGTACATTGAAGATATTAGCAGAATAGAGGAACCTAATTTGGAAGCCCGGAAATTTTTTGATATGTTAGATGCATCCAAGCAACCTTTGTATAAAGGATGTAGAGATGGATTATCGCCTTTATATCCTGCAAGCAGGTTGATGACGATAAAGACGGATTTCAACTTGCCTGAAGATTGTGTGAATGCGATAGCTGATTTTGTTAGAGATATATTACCTGAAGATAATATTGCACCTGCTTCATATTACGAGGTTCAAAAACTTGTATCAGGTCTTGGATTGCCATATCAGATGATCGATGTATGTATTGACAACTGCATGATCTATTGGAGAAATGATGAAAACCGCATGAAGTGCCAATTTTGTCACAAACCTTGATTTCAAGAGACAAGCGGTAGAGTACCTATTCCACATAAACGGATGTGGTATTTGCCATTAATAGAGAGATTAAAGAGGTTATATCAATCTGAACACACGGCAAAACCTATGAGATGGCATGCAGAACATAATTTGAATGGAGAAATTGTGCATCTCTCGAATGTAGAAGCATGGAAACATTTTCAACAGGTTTATCCTAGTTTTGCATATGAGCCTAGAAACGTATACCTCGGGGTATCTACAGATGGATTTAACCCTTTTGGGAAGCATGGGAGGCAATACTCGTTGTGGCCAGTTATCGTTACACCTTATAATTTGCCTCCTTCTTTGTGCATGAAACGAGAGTTTTTATTTCTAACAATTCTCGTCCCTGGCCCAGAGCATCCTAAGCGATCGCTTGATATTTTCTTGCAGCCACTAATTCATGAGTTAAAAATATCATGGGAAAATGGTGTCGAAGCATTCGATGTTTCCAACCAACAGAACTTCTTGATGCGAGCTGTACTTATGTGGACGATAAGTGATTTTCCAGCATATGGTATGTTATCAGGATGGTCGACGCATGGAAGATTAACATGCCCATATTGTCAAGATAATACTGATGCGTGCCAACTGAAACACGGACGAAAGACTAGTTGGTTCGATTGTCATCGTCGATTTCTACCACAAGATCAGTCATATCGCCGGAGCACGACATTGTTTAGGAAAAACAAAAAAAATTTTGATGCTCCACCTCCTATTCTTGACGGGAATTATATGATGACTCAACTTAGAGATTTTGGTGCCGAGAGAATGGCTTCATGTGGAGGTAATGGACATTACCCTGTTGATGGTTGTGGCGAATACCATAATTGGCACAAGAAGAGCATTTTTTGGGAGTTACCATATTGGAAGGACCATTTGTTGCACCATAATCTAGATGTTATGCACATTGAGAAGAATTTGTTCGACAACATAATGAATACCGTTCTAAATGTGCAAGGATAATTTGAAAGCTAGATTGGATTTGCTGGATATTTGTTCCCGGAAGGAACTACATGTAATGTCAAATGGAAAATCATTGTCTCCCGCATTCCGGTACGATGCGCATGCAAAAGATGAATTCTTTGACTGGGTTAAGCATAGTGTCAAATTTCGAGATGGATATGCATCTAATCTTCGTAATTGTGTCGATACTATTGAAGGTAAATTTTCAGGGATGAAAAGTCATGATTTTCATGTTGTCATACAAAGATTATTCCCATTTGCCTTTAGCGATCTACTGCCTAAATATGTCCACGGAGCAACTGCAGATACGACGTTTACATTATTTTATATATAAACAATAATAATTTCATATATTATATTAATTATATTAAAATATATTTTTTTTATAAAGGGACTGGTGTTTTTTTCCGAGATTTATGTATAAGATCACTTACTGTAGACGATATCCAAAATTTGGAGGAAAAAATACCGTTTCTCATTTGTAACCTGGAGAAAATATTTCCACCAGAATTTTTTGATGTTATGGAGCATCTTCCTATTCACCTCCCTAGAGAAGCAGCACTTAAAGGACCTGTTCAGTACTGATGGATGTATCCTTTTGAGAGATATATGTTCCACCTAAAGAAAAAAGTTAAAAATCTTGCCAGGGTTGAAGGTTCAATCGTCGCACAAAGTATTAATGAAGAAACATCTAACTTTGCAAGCTACTATTTTCCATCGCAAGTGCAAAAAAAAATAGACGACCTTCACGACATGATGATGGAGGAGAAAAACCAAGCTATCCAGTGTATGTGCCAGAAATATTTGCACAAATTGGACGTTTAAGTGGAAAAGGGAAGACGCGGCGCCTATTAGAGGAGGAACACAATCACTTGCATTTGTATATTTTAACAAATTGCAATGACGTTTTGGAATATGAAAGATACATTCAATTTAATTTTGTTTTTAGTTATTATTATAATTTATTGTTATTTTTTTTTCATAATTAACAGGATATACATGGAACAAATACGTGTTCACTATTCAGATTACAGCGAGAATGAGTTGGTCGAACTTAAAAAAAGCGAATTTGCAAAATGGTTGCATTTTTATGTTAGTGTTACCACAATTATGTAATTTTCAATCATAGTTTACTATATATCTTTATATATATATATATATATATATTTATAATTTACTATATTCTATTATTTTGTAGGTTACTACAGGTTCTTCTAAGGGTATAACGTTTCCCACGTGGTTAGTTGAGTTGGTGAGTGGTCCTACATTTACTGCAAAATCTTATCCAATGTACTGCACTCGTGGATATGCTTTTAAGAGTCATCGTGAAGAAAACTCACAAACAACTTGTAATTAGGTGTATCATCTCAATCGGGAGAAATTGTATACAATGGTATTCTTCGTGAAATATTAGAAGTTCAGTATCTAGGAATGATTGATTTAGGTGTATTGTGTTCTATTGTAACTGGTATGACCCTGTCATGGGTCAACGTGAAGACAAATTCGGTGTTACATCTGTCCACTCTCGTAAGCGACATCAAAAATATGATCCTTTTATACTTGCATCACAAGCGGACCAGGTTTGTTACATTCGATATCCTCGTGTGAGAAACAAGCAAGATGTTTGGATTACAGTGACCTCAATACATCCTAGAGAAATGGTATGTGGTATTACCGAACAAGAGCCTATGCAACAAAGCACAATTGGTAACTTAGGTTCCATAGACACTTCTCTTGAAGTTAACCTTGTTGTTGATGACCCCACAAACGAAGATTACAACGTGTTTCAAGATTCAGAAGAAGAGATTGGGGAGTTTGACGACCAAAATTCAGCTAATTCGGAATATTCATCAGATTCAGATTAAATTTGTGATTTTATTTTGATATTTATGATATTTTAAATATTGTTAATAAATATTTATGATTTTATTTTTAAATCTATGTGCACAAACATTTCACAATATTATAATTAAAAATGCTTTTTTAAAAATAAATTTATCTATATATTTTTTCGAAATATTGATTAACAACACCGACGGTTTCCCGACGGCTTTATTCAGTCCGTCGGACAACCGTCGGGAACACGTTGATTAAATAATTGCAACGTGGGTAGACTATATGTCGATCATACCTGGGATTAGACTTTCCGACGGATCCGTCGACTCGTCGATGGATTGCCGATGGATTCCTGACGGCATTACGCGGGAAACCTATTTCCCAAGGTGGGCTTCCGGATAGATATTTATTTCAGTTCCGACGGATTCCCGACGGCAATTTCCATCGGAAATTTTTAATATAACCTACGGCCGTTTCTTCTCTTTTTCTCTCTCGCGTTCTCTTTCGACCATTCGCCTCCCTGCCGCATTCTCGCCGGAAAAGACGCTTTCGTTGCCGGTATTCGACTTGTAGTCGTAAATAATGTAAGTTTTTCTTCATTTCTTTCTCGTAAATTTGTATTGGTTTGTTCAATTTCTACTAAATATTTCAAATCACGTTAGAAAGATTGACATTGTAGAAAGTCCTAAGGTCAGAAAAATCACTGGTCTAGTAGAAAATAAACCTCATAAAGAAACCTCGTTCGATGAAGATAATCGCCTCATATCCTCCCACAATATCTAAAATCATCACTAATTCACTGGTGTAGTGAATTCACTGGTCAACTAGAGATTAATAATCGGTAAAATATTATTAAAGCAGAATTTTTAGAAAATCATTTGTAAATTCTTTAACAAAAAAAAAATCATTGTGAGTTTATGTGTCATGTTATAGTCTCAGTACTCAATAGTCACAGTAGAGGTGAGTCATGGAGAATCTGCGATCGTTCAAACAAAAAAGATATTCATTCAAACCACTCAAAAGCCAATTCAATAATCCATAAAGCAAGAGAAAAATGATAAGATGTTTGTTTCTTAATTGGTGTCGTTTCAGATAAACCACATGCACACAAAAACAACAATTTTCCAAACTATAATGATTTTCTTGCACTCTTCCTTGTCGAACAAAACACAATTTATTTCGAACATTGTTTTTGAGAAAAAAACGTTGGCTTAGAACACTCTTACACGTGATTTGATGTTAAGTATTACAATCTTCTTAATATATTTGTTATCAGTTTGTTCTTCTTTTACGGATTCAATTAAAGTACTGTGTAGGTTTAGATTTTCCTTGATCAAAACTATATCAAGAGCTTTAATGGCTGCAGAGATTTTGTACTTGGGTCAGTACTAAGATTGTCTTCCATGTTCGTTCTTTTCACCATTGACTGGTTTTATTTTCTATAACCAAGCTTCTTGTTTTCCTTAGAGTAGTTTGGATCTGGCAAGTCACTTGCTCCAAGTTTTTTTTTTGCAAAATCTTCCTCAAACCGCTGACTAATTATACAACTTAAAAGCAAGATTCAGTTCACTTTTTTTTACTTTGAATATTGATGTAATGGTTATCTCATTGTTAATGGAAAACATTGTTCTCTTTTTTGGTTAACTTAAATACAAAACACCCGTTCTTTGGATGAGCACCTAAAACCTTGGTTTTAGAATTTTTTATTTCCTCCACTGTTACTTGATTGATTGATTTTGACAGATTTGAATCGTCATTTTCGCAAATAAATTTTCAAAAAAAGTTTCCCAATATAATTTCTATTCGCCATTCTTAGTATCCAAACAGATTATTTCTACCACTTCCAGAAAAAAAATGTTCATCAATTCATTTTCATTCAAAAGTTTCCCGGTATTTATTTTTCCTAAAAAATTCCAAATAATAAATCTTGATTTTTTCAAAAAATAAAAATAAAAATAAATGATTATTATTTTAAATAATTTAATATTTTGAAAAAATGGTAAATAGTAAATATAGATAGATTGATAAAATATTCTAATCATAGGTCATATCAAGATTACCAAAGACGTGGTGAGTCGTCTACTCCGAGTTGTTTACCAACTCAAGTTCTAGAATCTGCAAATGATTCTTTCCGGCCAATGACAATTGAAGAATTGGTTCAGCAGCCTGGTCGCGAACTTCTTACTTTTTTTGATCCGAGACGTCAAGGAAACTCGACATGATAAATTAATTTTCTATAAATATATTTAAAATAATTATTTTAATGTTATTATATAATTATATTTAAAATAATTACTTAAATGCTATTGTAATAAAAATTCATAGGTTTGGTATTTCAAACAATGGAATAAGCAAATCTATATTAAATATGCTTCATTCTCTTTTGAACAAACCATATACCAAATTTCGAGATATTCCGTACGAAGAACGTCAGATTTGGTTCAGGACGTTTGCGGTACGTTATTTAAATTTTAAATATATAATTATTTTAAATAGTTTTCAATAATATTTTTTTAGTAATATATACTAAAATTTCGCAGCAAGAATTTACATGGGATCCTATGAACACAAAATTGGTGGAAGAAGCTTTCGAAAAAGAGGTTGCAGTACAATTTTCCCGCCACATGAAAGAGTGGAAACAAAAATGGAAAAAGGGAACAGATAAACCAAGAGGGTTGAATGAGTCGGTTTGGAACGACTTTATTTGTTATTGGGAATCTTCCAGCGCTGAGGTCATCTCGAAAACTAATTCGGGAAACCGGAAGAGCGACCGAGGAGGCAAAGGCATTTATATTCACAATGCCGGATTGACTAGTTTTCTCAGATGAGCCGATCAATTGGTAAATTAATTATTATATTAATTATTTATTATTATTTAAAAATTTTAATATTATTAATTTACAATTTTTTTATTTTTAGGCACAAGAAATTGGAGCGCCTCTAGATCACTTGCAACTTTTCGAGGCCGTCCACACGAACAAAAAGACTCATCGTATCCAAGATGGTCTCGTTAGTGAGATCATCGAAAAAGTAAAAAACAAAAAAAGTGATATTCTAACCCAGCAATCTCAAGTTGGTTCTTCATCTTCGCTCGTCGAATTGCCTCGTTCTGAGATTAACCGTCTCGTTCTTGATGTAAGTTTTTTTTAAATATATAATTAATATTATAATAGTTTTCATTAAATTTTCTAATAATATTTTTTATTTTTACAGGAAGTACCATTTTCAAAAGGTCGTCATCCAGGACTCGGGAGAGTTGCAGATACCGGTGGCGCAACATCTAAAAGAAAAAATGGCGTCTATGAAAATAGAGATGAATAATCTCAAAAACTTTGTAGAAATGATAAAAAAAACTTTTTTTCTCCTTCTTCTCCTCTTGCTCCTCCTTGGTAATTTGTAATTTAAAATAAATGTTTAATAATATTTCTATTTATAATATTATTTTTATTAATTGTATGATTATTTTTAAAAATATTAATTTAAATTTTAAAATAAAAAATTTATTAATTTATTTATTAATTTTTTTAATATTTATATTTTTAAAATATTAAATTATTTTTAATAAAATATTTTTAAAATATAAATATTAAAAAAATAAATTTTTTATTTTTTCAATTATTTGGTTTTTTCCGACGGATTAGGTCGTCGGAAAGTTCCGACGGACGAAGCCGACGGAAATGCGTTGCGATATCCCGACGGTTATAAACCATCGGGAAATATCATCGGACAAAATTTCCGACGGCAGAAGTCATCGGAAAATGCCCTCGATAATTCGTCGGAAATTCCCGATGGCTGCGGACAATCGAATATCCGTCGGTACTTTCCGACGGACCGGTGCCATCGCAAATCAATCGACATATTCCGACGGCGTATTTAATCGCCAATCCGTCGGAAATTCCCGATAACTTCCTGACAGAAACGAATTTCCGATGAAATAGTCCCGATGGACTATTTTCATCGGAAATTAGTCGAGAATTGGTTTTACCGACGTTTTTCCGACGGATATGGCCGTCGGGAATATGCTATTTTCTTGTAGTGTTGGTGTTGGTCATTCTTGTATGGCTCGAATCTTCTGTTCATCAACCTGTAGGCCCTGTGAACTTACAACAAAACCTAAGAAGACAAGTTTATCAGTACAAAAGATGCACTTCTTGAGATTGGCATAAAGCTCTTCTTGTCGAAGGGTTTTAAGCACCAACTCAAGATGTGTGAGGTGATCCCTTAAGCATTTACTATAAACCATTATGTCATCGAAATAAACTACAACGAACTTACTGATATACGCGCTAAGAACTTGGTTCATAAGGCGCATGAAGGTGCTTGGGGCATTAGTCAAGCCGAATGGCATGCCTGTCCACTCGTAGAGCCCTTGCTTTGTCTTGAAAGCAGTCTTCCACTCATAACCTTCCTTCATCCTGACCTGGTGGTATCCACTCTTGAGGTCTATCTTGGAGAAGACCGTGGCTCCACTCAGCTCATCTAGCATGTCATCCAGCCTTGGTATCGTATGCCGGTACTTGACTGTGATGTTGTTGATTGCTCGGCAGTCCACGCACATTCGCCAAGTCCCATCCTTCTTGGGCACTAGTAGCAGTGGCACGACACATGGACTGGGCTCTCTCGAACATATCCTTTCTCCACGAGCTCCTTGACTTGCTTCTCAAGCTCCTTGGACTCCTCTGGACTCATCCGGTAGGCTGGCCGGTTGGGCAGGGCTGCTCCGGGCACTAGGTCGATCTGGTGCTCTATGCCACGTAAAGGAGGCAAGCCTGCTGGTATCTCCTCTGGAAACACATCCTGGAACTTGTTGAGGAGAGTTGCTACTTCAGGAGGTAGCTCTACCTGTTCCTGTTCTATACTCAAAATTTCTTTGAAGACAATTAGTAACATGAAATCCTTCGGACATGGCTTGGTTGAATAAGAAAATTAGACTTGATAAGTTTCTTTTCCTTACTCATTTGGAGTTGTAGCTCGTGTACCTGGGCAGGTGTAAGAGGAGCCAAGCTGACCTTTCTTTTGTGATGCACAAAAGTGTAGAGATTGGTTCGGCCATCATGTCTGGTCTCTTTGTAAAACTCCATTGGCCTTCCTACCAGAAGATTGCCAGCTTGCATGGGCATCACGTCGCACACGACTTGGTCATGGTACTTGCCCACACTGAATGGTACAGTGACTTGCTCGTGGATCTTGAGCTCCACTTTGTCATCGAGCCATCTCAATCTATATGGTCGAGGATGCCTTGTCTTCTCTAGACCTAGCTTATCAACCATGTACGCACTAGCAACGTTAGTGCAAGAACCACCATCTATGATGAGGTTACATACCTTGGCCTTGATGGTGCAACGGCTGTGGAAGATGTTCTCCCTCTGGATGGTCTCTGAGGGATCTACCATTGCACTGAGAATGCGTCTAGTGACCAGCACTTCCCGCACATCAGGTACTCAATGTCACCGTATTCTCCTTCTGGTTCATAGTCCTCTTCATCTTGGGACTCATACTCTCCAGCCTCCGTAATCAGCATCACCCGGTTTTTTGGGCACTCCCTTGAGATGTGTCCACGACCCCTACACTTGAAACAAGTGATGTCACGTGATCTTTGAGGGTTAGAGGACTTACCAGGCTCTCACTGGTCACGGGTTGGCTGAGGAGGCTTGCTCTTGAACCTTGACTCGATCTCTATGCTTTTGCCTTTGTTTACGGGCTTGGGAATGTTGCTTGGTGCCCAAGGCGTCTTAGGCTTGTTGCGGATGTCTTGGCTCTTACGTTTGATGTGCTGCTCAGCCTGGACAGATAGGTGGAACAAGTCCTTGAAGTCATTGTAGATTTGCCTTTCAACCTTGCGGCTGATTCTTTCTTGAAGTCCATCCAAGAATTGTGCCATCAAAGCTTCCTCATCGTCATTGAGCTCCATCCTGTTCCTTAGTCTCTCAAACTCTTCATAGTACTCCTCTACTGACCTGGTACCCTGCTTAAGAGTACAAAAACGTCGTTGCAAATCTCTATGAAAATAAGGTGGAACAAACCTTTGCCTCATGAGGTCTTTCATGTCGACCCATGAGTCTACGGGCCTCAATCTTTTCCTCCTTCGGTCAGACACCTCACGATCCCACCAGATGAGGGCATTGTCCATGAGTTGTGCTACTGCCATGGAGACTCTCCTAGGGCCTGGTTGGTTGTAGTGATCAAAGATGTGGTCCATCCTTCTCTCCCAATCTAGGTAGGCCTCGGGGTCTACTTTTCCTGCAAAACTCGGAGGTGTTAGCTTAACATCAGGATGAGTTACCCGGTTTTAGGCGTGTTCATCTCCATCCTCATGATGTCTAGGAGACATCCTTGGTCTCTGGTGGTGTCCATATGGCTCGAAGCCATCACCTTCTGCCTCTGGTTGCCGTGGAGGTCTCTCGGCCTATGGTGATAGTTATGAGGTGGTGCGTTCTCATCTCCTTCTGGCTGGGGCTCCTCCTGTTCGTGCCGAGTCCTAAGGTGCTCAGGACCCTCAGCACGGTCTTTCTCAGCTCTCACGTGCCTTATGGCCTAGAATCTCACAGGCCTCTCCACGCGCTCCAACCTCTCGCCTATTGATGCGAGTTACGTTTGGAGGGTGGGGAACATGGCCATCATGGCCTCGGCTGCATCTCTATTCTCTTCTGCCATTGTGCTACAAGAAAGAAACACAAGTTATTTTGCTCCTAAGGAGGGTTTTCTATTATAGGGAAATTCGAATTTGCAAAAAGGAAAAAGTTGAGAAAAAGGAAAAACCTGAAAAAAGGAAAGTTTAGAAAAATGGAAACTTCCTACAACTTGTGCTAGCTGTCCAATTCGAATTCTTTTGGTATTTTTCCTATTTTCTTTTTCTTTTCTTTTTAACTTAACATAAAAATAATGGAAATATGATTTGAACAAAAAGGAAAACGTGAATGGCAATGCAAAAGTGAATCTAAGCCCTAGTGATACACGTAGAAGCTAGATGCACTCGGTTTGGAGTTTGATGTTATTTTTTTGATTTTTCTTGAATGCGACTTAAACTAATGCAAGAACTAAAAGCAAGACTAGGGAAAGGTTAGAAAAAACCTGGTTCAGGAGCTTTAAGCTCTGATACCAAAATGATACAAGCCTCGATTCAAGGCTTATATGTGCGTGGGCTGCTTGGAGAAGGTTAGGTGAGAAACTCGACCTTAGACTTCTTGGATAGGGGTTTTTGGTTTGGTATTGGGTGGAAGGGTGAGGTGAACCACACGAGGGGTGATGAAACTCGTGATAAATCACAAACTTAGAGTTAGGAGGGCAGGTCTCAACTAGGTTCTAAGCGCACAAGATTCTTGGAGAGAAAACTTGTAAGAAAATTCGCACTTTATTAATATCAAAAAGGTTGTCGAGTCAAAGAAAGAAAAGGAAAGTTTACAAAAGTGCACAAATGCAAAATGTACAAAAGTGCATAACCTAAAAAGGACCTATTCCTAAAATGTCTTTGACTCAAAAATGTAAACAATCTAGATCCTACCCTGCAAAACAGAAAGAGGCATATATTCGAATTGAAAACTTACCTTTCTTACCTCACGACCAAGAAATGGAAGGTGGCCGTCCTTGACGCATGCACGCGCCTTGCTCCTAGTCTTTGACTTGGAGTAGGGTTAGGAATCTTTGGTCCCTGACCTCTCTTGCCACTAAAGCCCAAGTCTCTGAAGTCCCTTGCAATTTTGAGAAGCCTTTGCACTCTTCTTTGCGCTTCTGGCCCATTGTCCTTAGTCGATCTTCCTATAGGAGCTTGTCGACCCATAAGCTGAACTTGTGGAAGAGTGCTCTTTATCTGCTCCTTGTCATTGCTCCTGGTGGCACCACTGGTGTAGAGACTTCCTCTAGATGCATGTCCTGGAGCTGGTAGCTTATCTGGTCCGAGTCTCCTTGTGTAGATGCTGAAATGCCCGTGTACTCGGCTGGATCGGCTGTACGGGCTATACTGTACGAGGTGCTGGCCAGAATGCCTTCTGGACTGGCCAAGTTGATCCCGGAGTCGGCGGCATCACTAATGGGACCGGTTGTATCATCCACGTTGCCACCAGTTGTGCCGGAGGTTTGGGCCTCTCCGCCAGCAATGCTGATCGGTCCGGTCTTGTTGGTCGAGGGTCTGGTGGTACCGCTAGGGCCAGCAGACGTGCCAAATCGCCCAGCTGTCTCGGGCAAGCTCCCTGGTCGGCCAGTCTGGTCTCCTGGCCAGCCAGACGACCTGATGTCCCCATCAGCGTTGGATTCATGTCATTTTGAGCTCTAATTCAAATATGCAAGACGATTTAGTCTGGACATGTCAAGTTGATCAGCTAGTTAAAATGATAATTCTAAACTGATTATTGGTGCTCATTGAGCAAAGGTTTACAAAAGAAGCATAACTCATGGCATTACACAGTTTGTGATAGATTGGATTACTTGGAGGCTTTGTCATACATATACTGGTCTTAAATTTTGTCACAATATAGAATATTGAACTAGCTTAAAGTGGGCGTTGGATTCGTGTCATTCTGAACTCTAATTCAAAAGTTATTGACGGTTTAGTGCGGACATGTTAAGTTGATCATCCAGTTAAAATGATCATTCTAAACTGATCATTGCTGCTCCTTGAGTAAAGGCATATAAATAAAGCATAATGCATGATATCACGTAGTTTGGGATACATTGGATTACTTGGAGGCTTTGTTGTAGCTCTTTCACTCTCAAATGTTGTCACAATATTGAAAATTGAGCTAGATTAATGTAGGTGTTGGATTCATGTCATTTTCAGCTCTAAATCAAATATTAAAGACGATTTAGTCCGAATATGTGAAGTTGATCAGCTAGTTAAAATGATCATTGGTGCTCTTTGAGAAAAGGTTTGGAAATGAAGCACAATGGATGGCAAGGATAGATTGGATTACTTGGAAGCTTTGTCGTAGCTCTTTTGGTCTTAAAGTTTTTAACATTATACAAAATTGAGCTAGCTTAATGTGGGTGTTGGATTCGTGTCATTCTGAACTCTCAATCAAAAGTTACAAACGATTTAGTGGAAACATGTCAAGTTGATCGGCCAATTAAAATGATCATTCTAAACTGATCATTGGTGCTCCTTGAGTAAATGCTTATAAATGAAGCATTATGCATGGCATCATGCAGTTTGGGATATATTGGATTACTATGAGGCTTTGTCATAGCACTCCCACTCTGAAATGTTGTCACAATATTGAAAATTGATCTAGATTAAGGTGGGCGTTGGATTCATGTCATTTTGAGCTCTAATTCAAATATTAAAGGCGATTTAGTCCAGCCAGTTGGTCAGCTAGTTAAAATGATCATTCTAAACTGATCATTGGTGCTCATTGAGAAATTTTTTATAAATGAAGCATAATGCATATCATCATGCAGTTTGTGATAGATTGGATTACATGGAGGCTTTGTCGTAGTTATTTCACTTTTAAATTTAGTCGCAATATAGAAAATTGATCTAGCTTAACGTGGGCATTTGATTCATGTCACTCTGAACTCTGAATCAAAAGTTACGGACAATTTAATCCGGACATGTATAGTTTATCGGCTAGTTAAAATTATCATTTTAAGCTGATCATTGGTACTCCTTGAGTAAAGTCTTATGAATGAAGTATAATGCATGGCATCACGCAGTTTGGGATATATTGGATTACTTGGAGGCTTTGTCGTAGCTTTTTCAGTCACAAATGTTGTTACAATATTGAAAATTGAGCTAGATTGAGGTGGGCATTGGATTCATGTCCTTTTGAGTTCTAAATCAATGATTAAAGACGATTTAGTCCGGATATGTCAAGTTGATCAGCTAGTTAAAATGATCATTCTAAACTGATCATTGGTGCTCATTGAGCAAAAGTTTACAAATGAATCATAATGCATGGTATCACGCAGTTTGTGATAGATTGGATTACTTAGAGGCTTTGTCGTAGCTCTTTCAGTCTGAAATGGTGTCACAATATTGAAAATTCAGCAAGATTAAGGTGGGCGTTGGATTCGTGTCACTTTGAGCTCTAAGTCAAATACTAAAGACGAATTATTTCTGACATGTCAAGTTGATCAGCTAGTTAAAATTATCATTCTAAACTTATCATTGGTGGTCATTTAGCAAAGGTTTACAAATTAAGCATAATGCATTGCATCACGCTGTTTGGGATAGATTAGATTACTTGGACGTTTTCTCATAGATATTTTGGTCTTAAAGGTTTTTCACAATGTAAAATATTGAGGTAGATTAACGTGGGCGTTGGATTCGTGTCATTCGGTACTCTAAATCAAAAGTTACAGACGATTTAGTGCGGACATGTCAAGTTGATCGGCCATTTAATGATTCTTCTAAATTGATCATTGGTGCTCCTTGAGTAAAGTCTTATAAATAAAACATAATGTAGTGCATCACGCAGTTTGGGATACATTGTATTACTTGGAGGTTTTGTTGTAGCTCTTTCAGTCTCAAATATTGTCAAAATATAGAAAATTGAGCTTGATTAACTTGGCCATTGGATTCATGTCATTTTAAGTTCTAAATAAAATGTTAAAGATGATATAGTTCGGACATGTCAAGTTGATCAGCTAGTTAAAATGATCATTATAAACTAATCATTGGTTCTCATTGAGGAAAGGTTTAGAAATGAAGCATAATGCATGGCATCACGCAGTTTTATATAGATTGGATTACTTGGAGGCCTTGTTGTAGCTATTTTGGTCTTAAAATTAATCAAAATCTAGTAAATTGTGCGAGATTAACATGGGCTTTGGATTTATGTCATTCTGAACTCTAAATCAAAAGTTTTGGATGATTTAAAGCTGACATGTCAAATTGATCGTCGAGTTAAAATGATCATTCTAAACTGATCATCGGTGCTCCATGAGTAAAGGCTTATAAATGAAGCATAATGCATGACATCACGCAGTTTGGGATATCTTGGATTACTAAGAGGCTTTGTCGTAGCTCTCGTAGTCTCAAATGTTGTCACAATATTGAGTATTGAGCTAGATTAAGGTGGGCATTGGATTTATGTCTTTTTGAGCTCTAATTAAAATATTAAAGGCAATTTATTCTGGACATGTCAAGTTGATCAGCTAGTTAAAATGATCATTCTAAACTGATTATTGGTGCTCATTGAGCAAGGTTTACATATGAAGCATAATGGATGGCAAGGATAGATTGGATTACTTGGAAGCTTTGTTGTAGCTCTTTCGGTCTTAAAGTTTTTAACATTATAGAAAATTTAGTTAGCTTAATGTTGGTGTTGGATTCGTGTCATTCTAAACTCTCTATCAAAAGTTGCGGACGATTTAGTGCAAACATGTCAAGTTGATCGGCCAATTAAAATGATCATTCTAAGCTGATCATTGGTGCTCCTTGAGTAAAGGCTTATAAAGAAGCATAATGCATGGCATCACGCAGTTTGGGATATATTGGATTACTAGGACGCTTTATTGTAGCTCTCGCACTCTAAAATATATTGATCTAGATTAAGGTGGACATTGGATTCATGTCATTTTAAGCTCTAATTCAAATATTAAAGGCGATTTAGTCCGGACATCTCCAGCTGGTCAGCTAGTTAAAATGAACATTCTAAACTGATCATTGGTGGTCATTGACAAATTTTTTTATAAATGAAGCATAATGCATGGCATCATGCAGTTTGGGATAGATTGGATTACATGGAGGCTTTGTCGTAGCTATTTCAGTCTTAAATTTAGTTTCAATATAGAAAATTGATCTAGCTTAACGTTGGCATTTGATTCGTGTCACTATGAACACTGAATCAAAAGTTAAGGACGATTTAGTGCGCACATGTATAGTTTATCGGCCAGTTAAACTTATCATTTTAAACTGATCATTGGTACTACTTGAGTAAAGTCTTATGAATGAAGCATAATGCATGGCATCACACAGTTTGGGATATATTGGATTACTTGGAGGCTTTGTCGTAGCTTTTTCATTCTCAAATGTTGTCACAATATTGAAAATTGAGCTAGATTAACGTAGGTGTTGGAGTCATGTCATTTTGAGCTCTAAATCGAATATTAAAGATGATTTAGTCCGAATATGTCAAGTTGATCGGTTAGTTAAAATCATCATTCTAAACTGATCATTGGTGCTATTTTAGAAAAGGTTTGGAAATGAAGCATAATGGATGGCAAGGATAGATTGGATTACTTGGAAGCTTTGTCGTAGCTCTTTTGGACTTTATGTTTTTAACATTATAGAAAATTGAGCTAGTTTAATATGGGTGTTGGATTCGTGTCATTCTGAACTCTCAATCAAAAGTTACGGACAATTTAGTGGAAACATGTCAAGTTGATCGGCCAATTAAAATCATCATTCTAAACTGATCATTGGTGATCCTTAATTAAAGGCTTACAAATGAAGCATACTGCATGGCATCACGCAGTTTGGAATAGATTGGATTACTTGGAAGCTTTGCTGTAGCTTTTTCAATCTCAAATGTTGTAACAATATTAAAAATTTAGCAAGATTAATGTGGGCCTTGGATTCATGTCATTTTGAGCTCTGAATCAAATGTGAAAGAAGATTTAGTCCAGACATGCTAAGTTGATCAGCTAGTTAAAATAATCATTCTAAACAGATCATTGGTGCTCATTGAGCAAAGGTTTACAAATGAAGCATAGTGCATGTTAAGTTGTCATTGAGCAAAGGTTTACAAATGAAGCTTTGCCGTAGCTCTTTAAGACTCAAATGTTGTCACAATATTGAAAATTGAGCTAGATTAATGTGGGCATTGGATTCATGTCATTTTTAGGTATAACTCAAATGTTAAAGACGATTTAGTACGGACATGTTAAATTGATCAGCTAGTTAAAAGTTTGCAAAAGAAGCATAATGCATGGGATCCAGTAGTTTGGGATAGATTGGATTACTTGGAGGCTTTGTCGTAGCTATTTCGGTCTTAAATTTACTCAAAATATAGAAAATTGAGTTGGCTTAACGTGGACAATAGGTTCGTGTCATACTGAACTATAAATCAAAAGTTCAGACGATTTAGTTCGGACATGTGAAGTTGATCGGCCAGTTAAAATGATCATTCTAAACTAATCATTGGTAATCATTGAGCAAAGGTTTACAAATGAATCATAATGCAAGCATCACACAGTTTGGGATAGACTGGATTAATTGTAGGCCTTGTCGTAGCTAATTCGGTCTTATATTTTGTCACAGTATAGAAAATTAAGCTAGATTAACGTGGTCATTAGATTCATGTCATTCTAAATTTTAAATCAAAAGTTATAGACGATTTAGTACAGACATGTCAAGTTTATCAGCCAGTTAAAAATATCTTTCTAAACTGATCATTGCTGCTCCTTGAGTAAAGGCATATAAATGAAGCATAATGCATGACACAATGCGATTTGGGATATATTGGATTACTTGGAGGTTTTATCGTAGCTCTTTCAGTCTCAAATGTTGTCACAATATCGAAAAGTGAGCTAGATTTTGCGTGGGCATTGGATTCATGTCATTTTGAGCTCTAAATCAATTTTTAAAGACGATTTAGTGTGGACATGTCAAGTTGATAATCTAGTTAAAATAAACATTATAAACTGATCATTGGTGCTCATTGAGCAATGGGTGACAAATGACGCATACTACATGGGTTCACGCGTGTGGGATAGATTGGATTACTTGGAGGTTTTGTCAAAGCTATTTTGGTATTTAACATTATCACAATATAGAAAATTGTGCTATCTTAACGTGGGCGTTCGATTCGTATCATTCTGTTACGGACGATTTAGTGCAGACATGTCAAGTTGATCGGCTAGTTAAATGATCATTCTAAACTGATCATTGGTGAGCATTGAGTAAAGACTTATAAATGAATCATAATGCATGACATTAGGCAGTTTGGGATACATTGGATCAAAAGTTAAAGATGATTTAGTGCGGACATGTCAAATTGATCAGCTAGTTAAAATGATCCTTCTAAAATGATCATTTGTGCTCATGGAACAATGGCTTATAAATGAAGCATAATGCATGACATCACGCAGTTTGGGATACATTGGAATACTTGGAGGCTTTGGCGTTGCTCTTTCAGTCTCAATTGTTGTCACAACGTTAAAAATTGAGCAAAATCAAAGTGGGTGTTGGATTCATGTCATTTTGAGCTATAAATCAAATGTTAGAGACGATTTAGTCCGGACATCTCAAGTCAATCAATAAGTTAAAATGATCATTCTAAGATGATCATTGGTGCTCATTGGGCAAAGGTTTACCAATGAAGCATAACGCATGGCATAACGCAGTTTGAGATAGATTGGATTACTTGGAGGCTTTGTCACAGCTATTTCGGTCTTGAATTTTGTCACAATATAAAATATTGTGCTAGCTTAACGTAAGCATTGGATTCGTCTCATTCTGAACTCTAAATCAAAAGTTACAGAAGATTTTGTGCGAACCTGTCAAGTTATCGGCGAGTTAAAATGATCATTCAGAACGAATCATTGGTGCTCATTGAGCAATGGTATATAAATGAAGTATAATGCATGGCATCACGTAGTTTGGAATAGATTGGATTACTTGGAGGCTTTGTCGTAGCTTTTTCAGTCTCAAATGTTGTCACAATATTGCAAATTGAGCTAGATTAACGTGGGCGTTGGATTCATTTTATTTTACCTCTAAATCAAATGTAAAAGACGATTTAGTGCGGACATGTCAAGGTTATCAGATAGTTAAAATCATCATTCTAAACTGATCATTGGTGCTGATTGAGAAATGGTTTACAAATGAAACATAATGCATTTCTTCACGTAATTTAGATAGATTGGATTACTTGGAGGCTTTGTCGTATGTATTTCGGTCTTAAATTTTGTCACAAAATAGAAAATTGAGCTAGCTTAATTTTGGCATTGGATTCGTGTCATTCTAAACTCTAAATCAAATGTTAATGACGATCTAGTGTGGACATGTCAAGTTGATCAGCTAGTTAAAATGATAATTCCAAATTTATATATGCTGCTCATTTGGGAAAGGTTTACAAATGAAGCATAATGCATGGCATCACGCAGTCTGGGATGCATTGGATTATTTGGAGCCTTTCTTGTAGGTCTTTCAGTCTCAAATATTTTGTCACAATATAGAAAATTGAGCTAGGTTAACGTGGGTGTTGGATTTTTGTCATTCTGAACTCTAAATAAAAAGTTACGAACGATTTAGAGCGAAACGCCAAGTTCATCGGCCAGTTAGAATGATTATTCTAAACCAATAGTTGGTGCTCTTGAGTAGAATCTTATAAATGAAGCATTATGCATGGCATCAAGCTGTTTAGGATATATTGGATTACATTGAGGCTTTGCTTAGCTCTTTCCATCTCAAATGTTGTTACAAATTGGAAACTTAAGATATCTTAATGTGGGCGTTGGATTCATGTCATTTTGAGATCTAAGTCAAAAGTTAACGACGATTTAGTGCGGACATGTCAAGTTGATCAGTTAGTTAAAGTGATCACTCTAAACGTGGATAGGTTGGATTACTTGTAGACTTTGTCGTAGCTATTTTGGTCTTGATTTTCGTCACAATGTAGAAAATTGAGTTAGGTTAACGTGTGCGTTGGATTTGTGTCATTCTGAACTCTGAATCAAAAGTTAAAGACGAGTTAGTGCGGACATGTCAAGTTGATCAGCTAGTTAAAGTGATCATTCTAAACTGATAATTGGTGCTCATTGAGTAAAGGCTTACAAATGAAGCATAATGCAAGGCATCACACATTTTGGCATAGGTTCGATTACTTGCAGACTTTCTCGTAGCTATTTTGGTCTTAAATTTCATCACAATGTAGAAAATTGAGCCAACGTAACGCCGGCGTTGGATTCGTGTCATTATGGACTATGAATCAGAAGTTAAAGACGATTTAGTGTGGACATGTCAAGTTGATCGGCCAGTTAAATTGATCATTCTAAACATATCATTGGTGCTCATTGAGCAAAGCTTTACAAATGAAGCATCATGCATGGAATCACGCAGTTTGGGATATATTGGATTAGTTGGAGACTTTTTCTGTTGCTATTTCGGTCCTAAATTTTGTAACAATATAGAAAATTGAGCTAGCTTAACGTGGCTGTTGGATTTGTGTCATTCTGTACTCTAAATCACAAGTTACGAACGATATAGTGCGACATGACAAGTTCATCGGCCAGTTAAAATGATTATTCTAAACTGATCATTGGTGCTCCTTGAATAAAGATAAAGGAATCATAATGCTTGGCATCATGCAGTTCAGGATAGATTGGATTACTTTGAGGCTCTTTTAGTATCAAATGTTGTCACCATATGGAAAATTGAGATATCTTAACGTGGGCGTTGGGTTCATGTCATTTAAAACTATAAATCAAAAGTTAAAATAGATTTATTGCGGATATGTTAAGTTGATCAACTAGTTAAAATGATCATTCTAAACCGAAAATTTGTGCTCATTGAACAATGGTTTACAAATGAAGCATAATGCATGACATCACACAGTTTGGAATAGATTGGATTACTTGGAGACTTTTTCTTAGCTATTTTGGTCAGAAATTTTATGACAATATAGAAAATTGACCTAGGTTAATGTGGTTGTTGGTTTCATGTTATTATGAAATCTGAATCCAAAGTTAAAGACAATTTAGTGCGGACATGTAATTTTTATCGGCCAATTAAAATGATAATTCTAAACTAATCATTGGTGCTTCTTGAGTAAAGGCTTCTAAATGAAGCATTATGCATGGTATCACGTTTTCAAGGATGGATTTGATTACTTCGAGGCTTTCTCATTGCTTTTCGGTCTTAAATTTTATCACAATATAGAAAATTTAGCTTGTTTAATGTTGGCGTTGAATTCGTGTCATTCTGAATTTTAAATCAAAAGTTACGAACAATTTAGTGCGGACATGTCAAGTTGATTGGCCAGTTAAATGATCATTCTAAACTGATCATTGGTGCTCATAGAGGAAAAGTTTACAAATAAAGCATAATGCATGTCATCACACAGTTGTGGATAGAATGGATTTCTTGGAGGCTTTGTTATAGCTATTACGGACTTAAATTTTGTCACAATATAGAAAATTGATCTAGCTTAATGTGGGCATTGAATTTGTGCGTTCTGAACTCTAAATCAAAAATTACGAACGATTTAGTGCGGACATTTCAAGTAAAAATTATCAATCTAAACTGATCATAGGTGCTCATTGAGAAAAGGGTTACAAATGAAGCATAATGCATGGCATCACGCAGTTAGGGATAGAGTGGATTACTTGGAGGCTTTGTTGTAGCTATTTGGGTCCTAAATTTTTGCAAGCTTCGATTCGATTACTGGGAAGCTTTGTCATAGCTATTTCAGTCTTAAATTTTTTCACAATATAGAATATTGAGCTACCTTAATGTGGGCTTTGGATTCGTGTTACTCTGAAGTTTGAATCAAAAGTTATAGACGATTTAGTGTGGACATGTCAAGCTAATCGGCCAGTTAAAATAATTATTCTAAACTGATAATTGGTGCTCATCGAGTAAAGGCTTATTAATCAAGCATAATGCATGGCATCACGCTGTTTGTGATAGATTCGATTACTTCGAATCTTTCTCATAGCAAATTCAGTATTAAATTTTGTCACAATATAGAAAATTGAGCTAGCTTAACGTGGGCGTTGGATTCGTGTCCTTCTAAGCTCTAAATTATAAGTTACGGATGATTTTATGCAGAAATGTCAAGTTAATCGGCGAGTTAAAATGATCATTCTCAACTGATCATTTGTGCTCATTGAGTTAAAGGCTTATTAATCAAGTATAATGCACGGCATCACGCAGTTTGCGATAGATTCAATTACTTGGAAACTTTTTCAAAGCTATTTCAGTCTTAAATTTTGTCACACTGCAGAAAAATGAGCTAGCTTAACGTGGGCATTCAATTCATATCATTCTCAGATCTGAATCAATAGTTACGGTCGATTTCGTGCGGACATGTCAAGTTGACCGACTAGTTAAAATGATCATTCTAAACTAATCATTGGTGCTCATTGAGTAAAGGTTTATTAATGAAACATAATGCATGACATCAAGCATATTTTGATAAATTGGAGTACTTCGGGCCTTTGAATTAGCTATTTTAGTCTTAAATTTTTTCACAATAAAGAAAATTGAGCTAGATTAATGTGAGCATTGGATTCGCCTCATTCTAAGCTTTGAATCAAAAGTTATAAAATATTTAGTGCGGAGAGGTCAAGTTGATCTGCCAATTAAAATGATCATTCTAAACTGATCACTGGTGCTTATTGAGTAAAGGCTTATTAATGAATAATAATGCGTGGCATCACACAAATTGCGATAGATTCAACTACTTGGAGGCGTTGGTGTAGCTATTTCAGTCTTAAATTTTCACACAATATAGAAAATTGAGGGAGTTTAGCATGGGCATTGCATTCATGTCATTTTGTGCTTTGAATGAATAGTTATAGACGATTTAGTGTGGACATGTCAAGATGATCGGTTAGTTAAAATGATCATTCTAAACTAATCATCGTTGCTCTTTGAGTAAAGGCTTATTAATGAAACATAATGCATGGCATCAAGCAGTTTTCCATAGATTGGATTACTTGGAAGCTTTGTCGTAGCTATTTTAGTTTTTAATTTTTTCACAATATAAAAAATTGAGCTACCTTAATGTGGGCGTTGGATTTGTGTTATTCTGAATTCTTAATCAAAAGTTAAAAACTATTTAATGCGGACATGTCAAAATGATGGGCCAGTTAAAATGATCATTCTAAACTTATCATTGGTGCTCATTGAGTAAAGGCTTGTTAATCAAGCATAATGCATGGCATCACGCTGCTTGCAATACATTCGATTACTTGGAAGCTTTTTCGTAGCTATTTCAGATTTAATGTTTTTCACAATATAGAAAATTTAGCTACCTTAATGTGGCTTTGGATTCGTGTCATTCTGAATTCTGAATCATAAGTTACAGACGATTTAGTGCGGACATGTCAATCTGATCAGCTTGTTATAATGATTATTCTAAACTGATCATTGATTAAAGGCTTATTAATAAATCATAATGTGTGGCATCCCAAATTTTGCGATAGATTCAACTAATTGGACGCTTTGTTTTTGCTATTTCAGCCTTAAATTTTCACAAAATATAGAAAATTGAAAACGTTTAACGTGGGGGTTGGATTCGTGTCATTTTGAGATTTGAATCAAAAGTTATAGATGATTTAGTAGGGACATATTAAGATGATGAGCCAGCTATAATGATCATTCTAAACTGATCATTGGTGCTTATTGAGTAAAGGCTTATTAATCAAGCATAATGCATGGCATCACCCTGTTTGCAATACATTCGATTACTTGGAAGCTTTGTCATAGCTATTTCAGTATTAAATTTTCTTACACTATAGAAAATTAAGTGAGCTTAACGTGGGCATTGGATTCGTGTCATTTTGAACTCTGAATCAATAGTTATAGGCGATCTCGTGCGGACATCTTAAGTTGACCGACTAGTTAAAATGATCATTCTAAACTAATCATTGGTGCTCATTGAGTAAAGACTTATTAATGAAGCATAATGCATGGCATCAAGCAGTTTGCAATTGATTGGATTACTTGGAGGCTTTGTCGTAGTTATTTCATTTTTAAATTTTTTCACCATAGAAAAAATTGAGCAACCTTAATGTGGGCGTTTGATTCGTATCATTCTGAACTCTGAATCAAAAGTTATAGACTATTTAGTGGGGACTGTCAAGCTGATCGGCCAGTTAAATAATCACTCTAAACTGATAATTGGTGCTCATTGACTAACTGTTTATTAATCAAATATAATGCATGGTGTCATGCTCTTTGCATTAGATTCGATTACTTGGAAGCTTTGTCGTCGCTATTTCACTCTTATATTTTTTCACAATATAGAAAATTTAGCTACCTTAATGTGGGCTTTGGATTTTTGTCATTTTGAAGTATGAATCAAAAGTTATAGACAATTTAGTGCGGACATGTCAAGCTGATCGGCCTGTTAAAATGATTATTCTAAACTGATCATTGGTGCTCACTGAATAATGGCTTATGAATCAAGCATAATGCATGGCATCACTCTGTTTGCAATAGATTCGATTACTACGAAGATTTTTCGTAGCAAATACAATCTTAAATTTTGTCACAATATCGAAAATTTGAGCTAGCTTAACGTGGGTGTTGGATTCGTGTCATTATGAGCTCTAAATCAGAAGTTACGAACGATTTTGTGCGGATATTTCAGCTTAATCGGCGAGTTAAAATGATGATTCTCAACTGGTCATTAGTGCTCATTGAGTAAATGCTTCTTAATCCAGCATAACGCATGGCATCATGCCGTTTGCGATAGATTCAATTACTTGGAAGCTTTTGCGTAGCTATTTCAATATTAAATTTTGTCACACTATAAAAAATGAGCTACCTTTACGTGGGCATTCGATTCGTGTCATTCTGAGCTCTGTATCAATAGTTACGGGTGATTTTTGTGGACATGTCAAGTTGACCGACTAGTTAAAATGATCATTCTAAACTAATCATTGGTGCACATTGAGTAAGGGCTTATTAATGAAGCATAATGCATGGCATCAAGAAGATTGGGATTGATTAGATTAATTGGGGGCTTTGTAATAGCTATTTTTGTTTTAAATTTTTTCACGTTATAAAAAATTGAGCAAGCGTAAGGTGAGTATTGGATTTGTGTCATTCTGAGCTTTGAATCAAAAGTTATAGACGATTGAGTGCAGACATGTCAAGTTGAACTGCCAATTAAAGTGATCATTCTAAGCTGATCATTGGTGCTCATTGAGTAAAGGCTTATTAATGAACCACAATGAGTGGCCTCCGCGATAGACTCAACTACTTGGAGGCTTTGATGTTGCTATTTCAGTCTTAAATTTTCACAAAATATAGATATTTGAGATAGTTTAACGTGGGCGTTGGATTCGTGTTATTTTTGAGATCTAAATCAAAAGTTATAGACGATTTAATACGTACATGTCAAGATGATCGGCCAGCAAAAATGATCATTCTAAACTGATCACTAGTGCTCATTGAGTAAAGGCTTATTAATCAAGCATAATGCATGGCATCACCCTGTTTGTGATAGATTAGATTACTTGAAAGCTTTGTTATAGCTATTTTAGTCTTAAATTTTGTCACATTGTAGAAAATTGAGAGAGCTTAACGTGGGCATTGGATTCGTGTCATTTTGAGCTCTAAATCAATAGTTACGGGCGATTTCGTGCGGACATATAAAGTTTACCGACTAGTTAAAATGACCTTTCTAAACTAATCATTGGTGCTCATTGAGTAAAGGCTTATTACTGAAGCATAATGCATGGCATCAAGCAGTTTGCGATTGATTGGATTACTTGGAGGCATTGTCGTACCGATTTCAGGCTTAAAATTTTTCACCATATAGAAAATGAGCTACCTTAATATGGGTGTTGGATTCGTTTTATTCTGAACTCTGAATCAAAAGTTATAGAGTATTTATTGCAGACATGTCAAGCTGATCAGCCAGTTAAATAATCATTCTAAACTGATCATTACTGCTCATTGACTAAAGGCTTATTAATCAAGTATAATGCATGGTGTCACGCTGTTTGGGTTAGATTCGAATACTTGAAACCGTTGTCATATCTATTTCAGTCTTAAATATTTTTTCAATATAGAAAATTGAGCTACTTTAATGTGGGCTTTGATTCGTGTCATTCTGAAGTATTAATCAAAAGTTATAGACGATTTAGTGCGGACATGTCAATCTGATCAGCCAGTTAAAATAATCATTCTAAACTGATCATTGGTGCTCACTGAGTAAAAACTTATTAATCAAGCATACGGCATGTCATCAAGCAGATTGTGATAAATTGGAATATTTGGGGGCTTTGAATTAGCTATTTTAGTCTAAAGTTTTTTCACAATAAAGAAAATTGAGCTAGCTTAACGTGAGCATTAGATTCGTGTCATTTTGAGCTCTGAATAAAAAGTTATAGAATATTTAGTGCGGAGATGTCAAGTTGATCTGCCAATTAAAATGATCATTCAAACTGATCATTGGTGATTACTGAGTAAAGGCTTATTAATGAATCATAATGCGTGGCATCACGCAGTTTGTGATAGATTCAACTACTTGGAGGCTTTGGTGAAGCTATTTCAGTCTTAAATTTAAAATATAGAAAATTGAGGTTGTTTAACGTGGGCGTTGGATTCGTGTCACTCTGTGCTTTGAATCAAAAGTTATAGACAATTTAGTGTGGACATGTCAAGATGATCGGCTAGTTAAAATGATCATTCTAAACTGATCATTGGTGCTTGTTGAGTAAAGGCTTATTAATCAAGCATAATGCATGGGATCACCCTGTTTGAGATATATTCGATTACTTGGAAGCTTTTCCATAGCTATTTCAGTCTTAAATTTTATCACACGATAGAAAATTGAGCGAGCTTAATGTGGGCATTGGATTCGTGTCATTCTAAGCTCTGAATCAATCGTTACGGGCGATTTCCTGCGGACATGTCATGTTGACCGACTAGTTAAAATGAGCATTCTAAACTAATCATTGGTTCTCATTGAGTAAAGGCTTATTAATGAAGCATAATGCATGGCATCAAGCAGTTTGCGATAGATTCAACTACTTGGAGGCTTTGTTGTAGCTATTTCAGTCTTAAATTTTCACAAAATATAGATATTTGAGATAGTTTAACGTGGATGTTGGATTCGTGTCATTTTGAGATCTGAATCAAAAGTTATAGACAATTTAGTACGGACATGTCAAGATGATCGGCCAGCTAAAATGATCATTCTAAACTGATCACTGGTGCTCATTGAGTAAAGGCTTATTAATCAAGCATAATGCATGGCATCACCCTGTTTGCGATAGATTGGATTACTTGGAGGTTTTGTCGTAGCTATTTTAGTCTTCAATTTTTTAACAATAAAACAAATTGAGCTACCCTAATGTGGGCGCAGGATTCGTGTTATTTTGAACTCTGAATCAAAAGTTATAAACTATTTAGTGCGGACATATGGGCAAGTTAAAATGATCATTCTAAACTGATCATTGGTGCTCATTGAGTAAAGGCTTGTTAATTAAGCATAATGCATGGCATCACGCTGTTTGCGATAGATTCAATTACTTGGAAGCATTTTCGTAGCTATTTCAGATTTAAAGTTTTTCACAGTATAGAAAATTGAGCTACCTTAATGTGGGCTTTGGATTCGTGTCATTCTGAAGTCTGAATCATAAGTTATAGATAATTTAGTGTGGACATGTCAATCTGATCAGCCTGTTAAAATGATTATTCTAAACTGATCATTGTTGCTTATTGAGTAAAAGCTTATTAATCAAGCATTATGCATGGCATCACGCTGTTTGCAATAGGCTCGATTACTTCGACGCTTTGTCCTAGCTAATACAATATTAAAAATTTTCACAATATAGAAAATTGAGCTAGCTTAACGTGGGCGTTGAATTCGTGTCATTCTGAGCTCTGAATCAGAAATTACGGATGATTTTGTGCAGACATGTCTAGTTAATCGACAAGTTAAAATTATCATTCTCAACTGATCATTTGTGCTCATTGAGTAAAAGCTTATTAATCCAGCATAATGAATGGCATCACACTGTTTGCGATAGATTCTCGATTACATGGAAGCTTCATCGTAGCTATTTCATTATTAAATTTTGTCACACTATAGAAAAATGAGCTAGCTTAACGTGGGCATTCGATTCGTGTCATTTTGAGCTCTGAATCAATAGTTACCGGTGATTTTGTGTGGACATGTCAAGTTGAGTGACTAGTTAAAATGATCATTCTAAACTTGTCATTGGTGCTCATGGAGTAAAGGCTAATTAATGAAGCATAATGCAATGCGTCAAGCAGTTTGCGATTGATTGGATTACTTGGAGGCTTTGTAATAGCTATTTTAGTCTTAATTTTTTCACAATATAGAAACTTGAGCTAGTTTAAGGTGAGTATTGGATTTGTGTCATTCTAAGCTTTGAATCAGAAGTTATAGACGATTTAGTGCGGACATGTCAAGTTGAGCTGCCAATTAAAATGATCATTCTAAATTGATAATTGGTGCTCATTGATTAATGGCTTATTAATGAATCATAATGCGTGACATCCCAAAGGTTTCGATAGATTCAACTACTTGGAGGCTTTGTTGGAGCTATTTCAATCTTAAATTTTTTACAAAATATAGAAAATTGAAAAATTTTAACGTGGGTGTTGGATTCGTGTCATTTTGAGATTTGAATCAAAAGTTATAGATGATTTAGTAAGTACATATTAAGATGATCAGCCAGCTATAATGATCATTCTAAACTAATCATTGGTGCTTATTGAGTAAAGGCTTATTAATCAAGCATAATGCATGGCATCACCCTGTTTGCAATACATTCGATTACTTGGAAGCTTTGTTATAGCTATTTTATTCTTAAATTTTCTCACACTATTGAAAATTAAGTGAGCTTAACGTGTGCATTGGATTCATGTCATTCTGAACTCTGATCAATAGTTATGGGAGATCTCGTGCGGACATCTTAAGTTGACCAACTAGTTAAAATAATCATTCTAAACTAACCATTGGTTCTCATTGAGTAAAGGCTTATTAATGAGGCATAACCCATGGCATGAAGCAGTTTGCGATTGATTGGATTACTTGGAGGCTTTGTCGTAGCGATTTCATTCTTAATTTTTCCCCATACAAAAAATAAAGCTACCATAATGTGGGTGTTTGAATCGTTTCATTCTGAATTATGAATCAAAAGTTATAGACAATTTAGTGCGTACTGTCAAGCTGATCGGCCAGTTAAATAACCACTCTAAACTGATCATTGGTGCTCATTGACTAAAGGTTTATTAATCAAGCATAATGCATGGCATCACCCTATTTGCAATACATTCGATTACTTGGAAGCTTTGTTATAGCTATTTTATTCTTAAATTTTCTCACACTATTGAAAATTAAGTGAGCTTAACGTGTGCATTGGATTCATGTCATTCTGAACTCTAATAATCATTAGTTATGGGAGATCTCGGGTGGACATCTTAAGTTGACCCACTAGTTAAAATAATCATTCTAAACTAACCATTGGTTCTCATTGAGTAAAGGCTTATTAATGAAGCATAACACATGGCATCAAGCAGTTTGCGATTGATTGGATTACTTGGAGGCTTTGTCGTAGCTATTTCATTCTTAAATTTTTTCCCCATATAAAAAATAAAGCTACCATAATGTGGGCATTTGTTTCGTTTCATTCTGAACTCTGAATCAAAAGTTATAGACAATTTAGTGCGTACTGTCAAGCTGATCGGCCAGTTAAATAACCACTCTAAACTGATCATTGGTGCTCATTGACTAAAGGTTTATTAATCAAGTATAATGCATGGTGTCACACTGTTTGCGTTAGATTCGATTACTTGGAAGCTTTTTCGTCGCTATTTCACTCTTATATTTTTTCACAATATATAAAATTGAGCTGCCTTAATGTGGGCTTTGGATTCGTGTCATTCTGAAGTATGAACCAAAAGTTATAGATGATTTAGTGCGGACATGTCAAGCCGATCGGCCTGTTAAAATGATCATTCTAAACTGATCATTGATGCTCACTGAGTAATGGCTTATTAATCAAGCATAATGCATGGCATCACGCTGTTTGCAATAGATTCCATTACTACAAAGATTTGTCGTAGCAAATACAATCTTAAATTTTGTCACAATATCAAAAATTGAGCTAGTTTAACGTGGGTGTTGGATTTGTGTCATTATGAGCTCTAAATCAGAAGTTACGAACAATTTTGTGCGGATATGTAACCTTAATCGGCGAGTTAAAATGATGATTCTCAACTGGTCATTAGTGCTCATTGAGTAAAAGCTTATTAATCCAGCATAACGCATGGCATCACGCGGTTTGCGATAGATTCCATTACTTGGAAGCATTGTCGTAGCTATTCCAATATTAAATTTTGTGCAACTATAAAAAAATGAGCTAGCTTTACGTGGGCATTCGATTCGTGTCATTCTGAGCTCTGAATCAATAGTTACGGGTGATTTCGTGCGGACATGTCAAGTTGACCGACTAGTTAAAATGATCATCCTAAACTAATCATTGGGGCTCATTGAGTAAAGGCTTATTAATGAAGCATAATGCATGGCATCACGCTGCTTTCGATAGATTCGCTTACTTGGAAGCTTTGTTGTTGGTATTTCAGTCTTAAATTTTGTTACAGTTCAGAAAATTGATCTAGCATAACGTGAGCGTTGGATTTGTGTCATTCTGAGCTCTGAATCAAAAGTTACAGACGATTTAGTGCGGACATGTCAAGTTGATCGGCTAGTTATAATGATCATTCTAAACTGATCATTGGTGCTCATTGAGTAAAGGCTTATTAACGAATCATAATGCATGGCGTCAAGCAGTATGCGAGAGATCGGATTACTTGGAGGTGTGCTCGTAGCTATTTCAGTCTTAAATTTTATCATAATATAGAAAATTGAGCTAGATTAACGTGGGTGTTGGATTCGTGTTAGTTACGGACGATTTTATGCGGACATGTCAAGTTAATCAGGGAGCAAAAGTGATCATTCTCAACGGATAATTTGTGCTCATTGATTAAAGGCTCATTAATCCAGCAAAATGCATTGCCCCACGCGGCTTGCGATATATTCGATTACTTGGAGGATTTGTGGTAGCTATTTCATTCTTTAATTTTGTCACAATATAGAAACTTTTTAGCTAGCTTAACGTCGGCGTTGGATTCGTGGCATTATGAGCTCTGAATCAAATGTTACAGATGAGTTAGTGCGGATATGTCAAGTTGACCGGCGAATTAAAATGATCATTCTAAACTGATCATTGGTGCTCATTGAATAAAAGCTTATTAATGAAGCATAATACATGGCATCAAGCAGTTTGCGATAGATTGGATTACTCAGAGGATTTTTCGTAGCTATTTCAGTCCTAAAATTTGTCACATTATATAAAATGAAGCTACCTTGACGTGGGCGTTGGATTTGTCTCATTCTGAGTTTTGAATCGAAAGTTACAAACAATTTTGTGCGCACATCTCAAGTTGATCGGTGAGTTAAAATGATCATTCTAAACTGTGATCAATGAAGCATAATGCGTTTACGATAGATTCGATTACATGGAGGCACTGTCGTAGCTATTTAAGTCTTCAATTTTATCACAATATAGAATATTTAGCTTGCTTAACGTGGGCATTAGATTCCTGTCATTCAGAGCTCTAAATCAAAAGTTACAGACTTATCATTGGTGCTCATTGAGTAAAGGCTTATTATAGAAGCATAATGCATGGCAAAAAGCAGTTTACGATAGATTTGATTATTTGGAGGCGTTGCCATGGCTATTTCAGTCTTAAATTTTGTCAAAATCTAAATAACTGAGCTAGCTTAATGCGGGCGTTGGATTCATGTCATTCAGAGCACTGAATCAGAAGTTATGGATAATGTTTTGTTGAAATGTCAAGTTAATCGGCGAGTTAAAATGATCATTTTCAACTGATCACTTGTGCTCATTGAGTAGAGGCTTATAATTCAAGCATAACGCATGGCATCACGCTGTTTGTGATAGATTCGATTACTTGGAAGCTTTGTCATAGCTACTATAGTCTTAAATTTTGTCACACTATAGAAAAATGAGCTAGTTTAAAATGGGCATTTGATTCGTGTCATTCTCAGCTATGAATTAAAAGTTACAGACGATTTTGTGCAGACATGTCAAGTTGACCGGCCAGTTGAAATGATCATTCTAAACAGATCATTGGTGCTCATTGAGAAAATTCTTATTAATGAAGCATAATGCATGGAATCAAACAGATTGTGATAGATTGGATTACTTGGAAGCTTTGTAATAGCTATTTCAGTCATACACTTTTTCAAAATATAGGAAATTGAGTTAGCTTAACGTGAGCGTTGGATTCGTGTCATTCTGAGCTCTGAATCAAAAGTAATAAACAATTTATTGCGGACATGTCAAGTTGATCTGCCAATTAAAATGATCATTGTAAAATGATCATTGGTGCTCATTGTGTCAAGGCTTATTAATGAAGCATAATGCATGACATCACACTGTTCGCGATAGATTCAATTACTTTGAGGCTTTGCTGTTGTAGCTATTTCAGTCTGAAATTTTCACAAAATATAGAAAATTGATATAGTTTAACGTGTGCGTTTGATTCGTGTCATTCTGAGCTCTGAATCAAAAGTTACGGAAAATTTCTTGCCGATATGTCAACTTGATCGGCCAATTAAAATGATCGTTCTAAACTGATTATGGGTGCTCACTGAGTAAAGGATTATTAATCAAGCATAATGCATGGCATCACGCTGTTTGCGATTGATTCGCTTACTTGGAAGCTTTGTTGAAGCTGTTTCAGTATTAAATTTTGTTGAAATACAGAAAATTGAGCTAGCATAACGTGGGTATTGGATTTGTGTCATTATGAGCTCTGAATCAAAAGTTAAAGACAACTTAGTGCTGACAGGTCAAGTTGATGGACTAGTTAAAATGATCTCTCTAAACTAATCAATGGTGCTAATTGAGTAAAGGTTTATTAATGAAGCATAATGCATGGCATCAAGCAGTTTGCGATAGATTGGATTACTTGGAGGCTTTGTCTTAGCTATTTCAGTCTTCAATTTTGTCACAATTTAGAAAGTTGAGTTAGCTTAACGTGGGCATTTGATTTGTGTCATTCGGAGCTTTGAATCAAAAGTTACAGAAGATTTCTTGCCGACATGTAGTGTTGATCGGCCAGTTAAAATGATCATTCTAAACTGATCATTGGTGCTCATTGAGTAAAGGGTTATTAATCAAGCATATTCCATGACATCACGCTGTTTGCGATAGATTTGCTTACATGGAAGCTTTGTTGTAGCTATTTTAGTCTTAAATTTTGTTACACTATAAAAAATTAATCTAGAATAACATGGGCGTTGGATTTGTGTCATTCTGAGCTCTGAATCAAAAGTTACAGACGAATTAGTATGTACATGTCAAGTTGATCCGCTAGTTATAATGATCATTCTAAATTGATCATTGGTGCTCATTTGCTTAAAGGCTTATTAATGAACAATAACGCATGGCATCAAGCAGTTTGCGATAGATTCGATTACGTGGAGGCGTTGTCGTAGCTGTTTTAGTCTTACATTTTTTCACAATATGGAAAATTGAGCTAGCTTAATGTGGGCGTTGGATTCGTGTCATTCTGAGCTCTGAATCAGAAGTTACGGAATATTTTGTGCAGACATGTCAAGTTAATCAGCGAGTTAAAATGATCATTCTCAACAGATCATTTTTGCTCATTGAGAAAAGGCTTATTAATCCAGCATAATGCATTGCACCATGCGGTTTGTGATAGATTCTATTACATGGAATGTTTGTTGTAGCTCTTTTAGTCTTAAATTTTGTCGCACTATAGAAAAATGAGCTAGCCTAACGTGGGCATTCGATTGGGTCATTCCAAGCTCTGAATTAAAAGTTATGGACTATTTCGTGCGGACATTTCAAGTTGACCGGCTAATTGAAATGATCATTCTAAAATGATAATTATTGCTCATTGAGTAAACGCTTATTAATGAATCATAATGCATGGCATCAAGCAGATTGTGATAGATTGGATTATTTGGGGGCATCGTAATACCTATTTTGGTCATAAATTTTTTTCACAATATAAAAAATGAGCTAGTTTAACGTGAGCATTTGATTCGTGTCATTCTGAGCTCTTAAACAAAAGTTATATACGATTTAGTGTGGCCATTTCAAGTTGATCTTCCAATTAAAATGATCATTCTAAACTGATCATTGGTGCTCATTCATTGAAGGCTTACTAATGAAGCAAAATGCGTGTCATCACACTGTTTGCGATACATTCAACTACTTGGAGGCTTTGTTGTAGTTATTTCAGTCTTAAATTTTCACACAATATAGAAATAGTTTAATGTGAGCATTTGATTCGTATCATTCTGAACTCTGAATCAACAGTCATAGACGATTTAGTGCGGAAATGTCAAGTTGATCTGTCAGTTAAAATGATCATTTTAAACTGATCATATGTTCTCATTGAGTAAAGGCTTATTATTGAAGTATAATGTGTGGCATCCCGCAGTTTATGATAGATTCGATTACTTGGAGGCTTTGTCGTAGCTATTTATGTCTTCAGTTTTGTCACAATATAGAAAATTTAGCTAGCTTAACGTGGGCATTGGATTCGTGTCATTCTGAACTCTGAATCAAAAGTTACGAACCATTTCTTGCCGACATGTCATGTTTACCGGCGAGTTAAAATGATCATTACTGATCTTTGGTGCTCATTGAGTAAAGGCTTATTAATCAAGCATAATGCATTGCATCATGGTGCTTGCGATAAATTCGCTTACTTGGAAGCTTTGTTGTAGCTATTTCAGTCTTATATTTTGTTAAATTTTATAAAATTGATCTAGCGAAACGTGGACATTGGATTTCTCTCGTTCTGGGCTTTGTCATAGCTATTTCAGTCTTAAATTTTCTCACATTATAGAAAATGGAGCTAGCTTAACGTCCGCGTTGGATTCGTCTCATTCTGAGCTCTGAATCAAAAGTTACTGACGATATTGTGCGTACATGTCAAGTTGATAGACGAGTTCAAATGATCATTCTAAATTGATAATTCGTCCTCATTGGGTAAAAGCTTATAAATAAAGAATAATGCATGGCATCAAGCATTTTGAGATAAAATGGATTACTTGGAGGGTTTATCGTAGCTATTTCAGTCCTAATTTGTTTTCCAAAAAATAGAAATTTGAGCTAGCTTAACATGGGCGTTATATTCGTTTCATTCTGAGCTTTGAATCAAAAGTTACAAATGATTTAGTGCGAAGATGTTAAGCCAGTTAAAGTGATCATTCTAAACTGATTATTTGTTCTCACTAAGTAAAGGCCTATTAATGAAGCATAATATGTGGCATCACGAAGTTTGTAATTGATTCCATTACTTGAAGTCTTTGTCGTAACTATTTTAGTCTTAACTTTTGTCACAATATAGAAATTTAAGCTAGCTTAACGTGGGCATTGAATTCGTGTCATGTTGACCTCTAAATCAAAAGTTACAGATGATTTTGTGCGGAAATGTCAAGTTGATCGTAGAGTTAAAATGATCATTCTAAACAGATCATTGGTGATCATTGAATAAAAGCTTCTAAATGAAGAATAATGCATGCCATCAAGCATTTTGCGATAGAATGGATTACTTGGAGGCTTTATCGTAGCTATTTTAGTCTTAAATTTTTCCACAATATAGAAAATTTATCTAGCTTAACGTGGGTGTTGGATTCGTGTTATTCTGAGCTTTGAATGCAAAGGTATAGATGATTTATTGCGGACATGTTAACCTGATCGGCCAGTTAAAATAATCATTCAAAATTAATCATTGGTGCTCATTGAGCAAAGGTTTACAAATGAAGCATAATGCATGACATCACGCCGTTTGAGATATATTGGATTACTTTGCGGCTTTATCGTAGCTATTTTAGCATAAACAGTTGTCACAATATGGAAAATTGAGCTTGCTTAATGTGGGAGTTGGATTCGTGTCATTCTGAGCTCTGAATCAAAAGTTAGAAGATTTAGTGCGGATATGTCAAGTTGATCGGTCAGTTAAAATGATCATTCTAAACTGATCATTGATGCTCATTAAGTAATGGCTTATTAATGAAGCATAATGCGTTGCATCACGTAGTTCGCAATAGATTCGATTACTTGATGGGTTTTTCGTAGCTGTTTTAGTCTTAAATTTTGTTATAATATAGAAATTGATCATGCTTAACGTGGGCATTGTATTCGTGTCATGCTGAGCTCTAAATTACACACGATTTTGTGCGGACATGTCAAGTTGATCGGCGAGTTAAAATGATCATTCTAAACTGATCATTGTTGCTCATTGAGTAAAAGCTTATAAATGAAGAATAATGCATGGCATCAAGCATTTTGCGATAGAATGGAATACTTGGTGGCTTTATCATAGGTATTTCAGCCTTAAAGTTTTTCACAAAATCAAAAATTGAGCTAGCTTAACGTGGGCGTTAGATTCGTGTCATTCTGAGCTCTGAATCAAAAGTTATAGATGATTTTGTGCGGATTTGTCAAGTTCACCCTCTAGTTAAAATGATCATTCTAAACAAATCATTGTTGATCATTGAGTAAAGGCATAATAATGAGTTATAATTCATGGTATCGATTAGTTAGCAATAAATTGGATTTCTTGGAGGCTTTGTCGTAGGTAGTTTAGTCTTAAATTTTTTTCACAATATAGAAAATTGAGCTAGCTTAATGTGAGAGTTGGATTTGTGTCATTCTGAGCTCTGAATCAAAAGTTACAGACGATTTAATGCGTACATGTCAAGTTAATCGGTCAGTTAAAATGATCATTCTAAACTGATCATTGATGGTCATTAAGTAAAGGCTTATTAAAGAAGCATAATTCATGGCATCACGTAGTTTGCGATAGATTCGATTACTTGAAGGCTTTGTCCTAGCTATTTTAGCCTTAAATTTTGTCATCATATAGAAAATTGAGCTAGCTTAACGTGGGCATTGGATTGGCGTCATGCTGAGCTCTAAATCAAAAGTTACACACGATTTTGTGTGGAAATGTCAAGTTGATCGGCGAGTTAAAATGATCATTCTAAACTGATCATTGGTGCTCATTGAGTAAAAGCTCATAAATAAAGAATAATGCATGACATCAAACATTTTGCGATAGAATGGATTACTTTGCGATAAAACATTTCAGTTTTATTTTTTTCACAATATAGAAAATTGAGCTAGTGTAATGTGGGCATTAGATTCGTGTTATTCTGAGCTCTGAAACAACAGTTATAGATGATTTACTGAGGACATGTTTAGCTGATCGGCCAGTTAAAATGATCGTTCTAAATTCATCATTGGTGCATATTGAGCAAATGTTTACAAATGAAGCATAATGTATGGCATCACACAATTTGGGATATCTTGGATTACATTGAGGATTTGTCGTAGCTATTTTAATCTAAAATGTTGTCACAATACGGAAAATTGAGCTAGCTTAGCGTGGACGTTGGATTCGTGTCATTATGAGCTCTGAATCAAACGTTATAAATGATTTAGTGCAGAATTGTCAAGTCGATTGGTCAGTTAAAATGATCATCCTAAACTTATCATTGGTTCTCATTAAGTAAAGGCTTATTAATGAAGCATAATGTGTGGCATCACGCAGTTTGCGATTGATTTTATTAATTGAAGTCTTTTTCATAACTATTTTAGTCGTAACTTTTCTCACAATATAGAAAATTAAGATAGCTTAACGTGGGCATTGAATTCGTGTCATCCTTAGCTTTGAATCAAAAGTTACAAACGATTTTGTGCATACATGTCAAGTTGATTGGCGAGTTAAAATGATCATTCTAAACTGATCATTGGTGCTCATTGAGTAAAAGCGTATAACTGAATAATAATGCATGGCATCAAGCATTTCGTGATATAATGGATTACTTGGATGCTTTATCGTAGCTATTTGAGTCTTAAATTTTTACATAATATAGAAATTTGAGCTAGGTTAACGTGGACGTTGGATTCGTGTCATTCCGATCTTTTAATCAAAAGTTACAGACAATTTAGTGCGGACATGTCAAGTTCATCTGTCAGTTAAAATGATCATTCTAAACTTATAATTTGTTCTCATTAAGTAAAGGCATACTAATGAAGCATAATGCATGGCATAATGCAGTTTCTGATAGATTCGATAAGTTGAATGGTTTGTCATAGCTATTTTAGTCTTAAATTTTGTCGCAAGATAGAAAATTAAGCTAGCTTAACGTGGGCATTGGATTCGTTTCATTCTGAGCTCCAAATCAGACGTTACGGATGATTTTATGCGGACATGTCAAGTTTATGGGAAAGTTAAAATGATCATACTAAAATGATGAATCGTGCTCATTGAGTAAAAGCTGATAAATGAAGAATAATGTCTGGCATCAAGCATTTTGCTATATATTGGATTACTTCTAGGATTTATCGTAGCTATTTCAGTCTTACATTTTTTTCATAATATAAAAAATTTAGCTAGTTTCACATGGACGGTTGATTAGTGTCATTCTGAGCTCTGAATCAAAAGTAACAGACGATTGTGCTGACATGTTAAGCTGCTCGGCAAGTTAAAATGATCATTCTAAACTGATCATTGATGCTCATTGAGCAAAGATTTACAAATGAAGCATAATACATGGCATCACGAAGTTTCGGATATATTGGATTACTTTGAGGCTTTGTCGTTGCTCTTTAAGTCTAAAAGATTCTCACAATATGAAAATTAAGCTAGCATAACGTGGGCATTGGATTCGTGTCATTTTGAGCTCTGAATCAAAAGTAATAAACGATTTAGTTCAGATATGTCAAGTTGATCGGTGAGTTAAAATGATCATTCTAAACTAATCATTGGTTATCATTAAGTAATGGCTTATTAATGAAGCATAATGCATGGCATCATTCAATTTGCGATAGATTCGATTACTTGAAGGCTTTTTCTTACCTACTTTAGTCTTAAATTTTGTCACAATATCAAAAACTAAGCTAGTTTAACGTAGGCATTGCATTCGTGTCATTCTTAGCTCTGAATCAAAAGTTATGGATGATTTTGTGCGGACATGTCAAGTTGATCTGCGAGTTAAAATGATCATTCTAAACTGATAATTGGTGCTCATTGTGTAAAACTATTAGATGAAGAATAATGCATGGCATCAAGCATTTCATGATTGAATGGAATACTTAGATACTTTATCATAGCTATTTGAGTTTTAAATTTTACATAATATAGAAGATTGAGCTAGGTTAACCTGGACGTTGGATTCGTGTCATTATGAGCTTTGAATCAAAAATTACTGACGATTTAGTACGGACATGTTAAGCTGATCGACCAGTTAAAATGATCATTCTAAACTGATCATTGGTGCTCATTGAGCAAAAGTTTACAAATGAAGCATAATGCATGGCATCACGCAGTTTGGGATATATTGCTTTACTTTGAGGCTTTGCGTAGCTCTTCAGTCTAAAATGATGTAAGAATATGGAAAATTGAGCTAGCTTAACGTGGGCGTTGGATTCGTTTCATTCAGAGCTCTGAATCAAAAGTTATAGACAACTTAGTGTGGACATGTCAAGTTGATTGGTCAGTTAAAATGATCATTCTAAACTTATAATTGGTTCTCATTAAGTAAAGGCATATTACTGAAGCATAATGCGTGGCATCACACAGTTTGCGATATATTTGATAACTTTAATGCTTTGACGTAGCTATTTTAGTCTTAAATTTTGTCACAATATAGAAAATTAAGCTAGCTTAATGTGGGCATTGGATTCGTGTCATTCGGAGCTCTAAATCAAAAGTTATGGACGATTTTATGCGGACATGTCAAGTTTATGGGCGAGTTAAAATGATCACTTTAAACTGATCATTCGTGATAATTGAGTAAAAGCTTATAAATGAAGAATAATGCCTCTCATCAAGCATTTTGCGATAGATTGGATTACTTCTAGGCTTTATCGTAGCTATTTCAGTCCTAAATTTCTTCATAATATAGAAAATTGAGCAAGTTTAACGTGGACGTTGGATTCGTGTCATTCTGAGCTATGAATCAAAAGTAACAGACGATTTTCCTGACATGTTAATCTGATCGGCCAGTTAAAATGATCATTCTAAACTGATCATTGGTGATCATTGAACAAAGGTTTACAAATGAAGTATAATCCATGGGATAAAGCAGTTTCGGATATATTGGATTACTTTGAGGCTTTGTCATTCCTCTTTCAGTCTAAAATGTTCCCACAATATGGAAATTTGAGCATCATGCAGTTTGCGATAGATTCGATTACTTGAAGGCTTTGCCGTACCTATTTTAGTTTTAAATTTAGTCACAATATCGAAAATTAAGCTAGCTTAGCGTAGGCATTGGATTCGTGTCATTCTAGCATAGTCTAGCGTAGGCTTTGCTAGGGTTTGTTCTTGTGTCTTTTTTTAAGCGAATTGTTGTTTCATTTTCTGTGTTTTACTTTGAACCTTTTACTTGCTTAGTTGTCTGAATTTTTCAGGTACCATGGTAGGAACCAGCAATAATGGAGAAGAATCCTCAAACTCCAACAGACAACTCCTTGATTCCTTTAAAGCCATGATGGATGAAAGTATGGCAACCATGAGAGCTGAAATAGAAAGATCCATCAATGACCGACTTAGGATAAACCAGCCACATTCTGATACTAAGCAATACTACAGTCACTCATCTATGTCACAACACCCTAGGAGAAGGCGGCCACGAGACGACCAACCACATAGGAATAACCAACCCAATCCTCGTGACCCTTTGGCTGGCCTTAAAATCAAGATTCCCTCTTTCCATGGAACCAATGACCCTGAGGAGTATCTAGAGCGGGAAAAGAAGATAGAATTAGTCTTTGATAGTAGGGAATACACTCAGGATAGTAAGGTTAGAGTAGCACCAACTGCTTTTAAAGATTTTGCCTTAAGTTGGTGGGATCAATTAGTTAATTCTAGGAGAAGGGCTGGGAATTCTCCTATAGATTCACAGAACCAGATGAAATTAATCATGAGGAAAAGGTTTATACCTAGCCACTACCATAGGGAACTTCACTTTAAGCTTAGAAACATATCTCAAGGATCTAGAACCTTAAAGGAGTACTTTAAGGAGATGGAAACCTTATTTCTTAGGGCTGATCTACAAGAGGATAGTGAAGCCACTATGGCTAGGTTTATGGGTGGCCTTAATAGGGAAATCATAGATAGGGTAGAGGTTAACCGTTATGTTGAAATAGAAGAACTTCTCCATAATGCTATCATGCTCGAAAAACAACATAAGAAGAAAAACCCTAAACCCGGATTTAGTTCTTCTAGGTTTAGCCAATCTAAGGAGGATAAATCTAATAAAGATTACAAGTCTTTCACTAAACCTAAGGTAGAAGATTTGAAACATAAGGGAATGGATTGGGTTATAGCACCAAAACTAGGGAAATTCAGTGTTTTAAGTGTAAGGGCTTTGGTCACTACTCTTGAGATTATTAAGAGGTCTAAACCCTATAAGTTGCAATGGCTTAATGATGAGGGTGAGCTCGAAGTAGAGAACCATGTCCTAGTTCCTTTGTCCATAGGAAAATATGAAGATGAGGTTTTGTATGATGTTTTACCCATGGATGCTAGTCACATCTTGTTAGGTAGACCTTGGCAATCGGATAGAAGGGTTATTGATGATGGGTTTATTAATAGGTACTCATTTGAGTTTGAGGGAAAGAAACATATTTTATTACCTTTTTCCCCATAAGAGATTCATTTAGATCAGATAGCTTTAAAGAAAAACAAAATCCAATGAAGCATAATGCATGGCATCGAGCAGTTTGCGATAGACTGAATTACTCGGAGGCTTTGTCTTAGCTCTTTCAGTCTCAAATTTTTTCACAATATAGAAAATTGAGCTAGCGTATCGTGGGGGTTAGATTCATTCATTTGAGCTCCAAATAAAAAGTTAATGTCGATTTAGTGCGGACATGCCAAGTTGATCAGCTGGTTTACATGATCATTCTAAACTGATCATAGATGCTCCTTGAGTAAAGGCTTATAAATGAAGCATAATGCATGACATCACACAGTTTGGGATAAATTGGATTACTTGGAAGTTTTATCGTAGCTATTTTGGTTTTAAATTTGTTAACAGTATATAGAATTGAGCTAGCTTAACGTGGGCGTTGGATTTGGGTCATTCCGAACTCTAAATTAGAAGTTACGGAGGATTTAGTTTGGACATCCAAGGTGATCAGCTAGTAAAATGATCATTCGAAACTGATCAATGGTGATTCTTGAGTAAAGGCTTATAAATGAAGCATAGTGCAGGGCATCACGCTGTTTGGGATACGTTGGTTTACATGGTAGATTTTTTGTAGCTGTTTCAGTCTCAAATATTGTTATAAGATGGAAAATTGAGCTAGCTTAACGTGGGTGTTGAATTCATCTCATTTTGACCTCTAAATCAAAAGTAAAAGACGATTTAGTGCGGACATGTAAGTTGATCAGCTACTTAAATGATAATTCAAAACGATCATTGGTGCTCCTTAAGTAAAGGCTAATAAATGAAACATAATGAATGGAATCAGGTAGTTTGGGATTGATTAAATTACTTGGAGACTTTGTCATTGCTATTTTGGTTTAAATTTTGTCACAATATAGAAAATTTGAGCTAGATTGGCGTTGGCGTTGGATTCATCTCATTTTGAACTCTAAATCAAATGTTACGGATTATTTAGTGTGGACATTTCAAGTTGATCGGCCAATTAAAATGATCATTCTAAACTTATCATTGGTGCTCATTGAGGCTTATTAATGAACTATAATGTATGGCATCACGCAGTTTGGGGTACATTGTACTACTTGGAGGTTTTTCGTACCTCTTTGAATCTCAAATGTTTTCAAAATACATATAATTCAGCTAGCTTTCGATGGACATTGGACTCATGTAATTTTTAGCTCGAAATGAAAATTTAAAGACGATTTAGTGCAGACATGTAAGTGGAACAACAAGTTAAAATGATCATTCTAAGCTGATCATTGGTGCTCCCTGATAAAGGCTAATTAATGAAGCATAATGCATGGCATCACGCAGTTTGGGATAGATTGGATTACTTGGTGGCTTTTTCGTAGCTATTTTGGTCTTATATTTTCTCACAATATATAAAATTGAGCTAGCTTAAGGTTGGCATTGGATTCGTGTCATTTTGAACTTTAAATCAAAAGTTATGGATGATTTAGTGCGGACATTTCAAGTTGATTGGCCGGTTAAAATGATCATTCTAAACTGATAATTGGTGCTCCTTGAGTAAAGGCTCATAAATGAAGCATAATGCATGCCATCACGTAGTTTGGGTTAGATTGGATAACTTGAAGGCTTTGTGGTTGCTCTTTAAGTCTCAAATGTTGTCACACTATAGAAAATTGAGCTAACTTATTGTGGCATTGGATTCGTGTCATTCTGAATTCTAAATCATAAGTTATGTACGACTTAGTGCGGAAATGTCAAGATGATCGGCCAGTTAAAATGATCATTCTTAACTGATCATTGGTGATCCTTGAGTAAAGGCTCATAAATGAAGCATATTGCATGGCATCATGCAAGTTTGAGATACATTGGATTACTTGGTGGCTTTCTCTTAGCTCTTTCAGTCTCAAATACTGTTACAATATGGAAAATTAAGCTAGCTTAACTTGGGGGTTAGATTCATGTCATTTGAGCTCCAAAAAAAAGTTAAAGCCGATTTAGGCGGACATGCCAAGTTGATCAGCTAATTTAAATTATCATTCAAAACTGATCATCGATGGTCCATGGGTAAAGGCTTATAAATAAGTATAATGCATGACATCACACAGTTTGGGATAGATTGGATTACTTGGAGGTTTTGATGTAGCTATTTCCGTCTGAAATTTGTTTACAGTATAGAGAATTGAGCTATCTTAACTTGGGCGTTGGATTCAGGTCTTTCCGAACTCTAAATTATAAGTTACGGAGGATTTAGTGTGGACATCTCAAGTTGATCGGCGAGTAAAATGATCATTCTAAACTGATTAATGGTACTTCTTGAGTAAATGCTTATAAATGAAGCATAATGCATGGCATTACGCAGTTTGGGATACATTGGTTTAGTTGGTGGCTTCTTCGTAGCTCTTTCATTCTCAAATATTGTTATAATATGGAAAATTGAGCTAGCTTAACGTGGGTGTTGGACACATGTCGTTTTGAGCTCTAAATCAAAAGTTAAAAACGATTTAGTGCAGACATGTAAGGTTATCAGGTACTTCAAATGATAATTCTAAACTGGTTATTGGTACTACTTGAGTAACGGCTAATAAATGAAGCATAATGCATTGCAGCACGCAGTTTGGGATTGATTAGATTACTTGGACGCTTTGTCATAGCTATTTTTGTTTAAATTTCTTCACAATAAAGAAAATTGAGCTAGCTTACTGTTGGCGTTGGATTCGTTTCATTTTGAACTCTAAATCAAAAGTTACGAATGATTTAATGTGGACATGTCAAGTTGATCGGCCAATTAAAAGGATCGTTCTAAACTTATCATTGGTGCTCCTTGAGTATAAGCTTAGAAATAAAGCATAATGCATGACATCACGCATTTTTGGTTACATTGGATTACTTGTAGGCTTTGTCATAGCTATTTCAGTCTCAAATGTTGTTACAATATGGAAAATTGAGATAGCTTAACGTCGAGTTGGATTCGTATCATTCCAAACTATAAATCTAAAGTAACGGACGATTTAGTGCAAACATGTCAAGTTGATCGGCCAGTTAAAATGATCATTCTAAACTGATCATTGGTTATCCTTGAGTAAAAGCTTATGAATTAAGCATAATGCATGGCTTCATGGAGTTTGGCATAGACTGAATAACTCGGGGGCTTTGTCGTAGCTCTTTCAGTCTCAAATGTTGTCACAATATTGAAATTGAGTTAGCTTAACGTGGCATTGGATTAGTGTCATTCTAAATTCTAAATCAAAAGTTATGGACGATGTAGTGCGAACATGTCAAGTTGATCGACCAGTTAAAATGATAATTCTAAAGTGATCAGTTGTGCTCCTTGAGTAAAGACTTATAAATGAAGTATAATGCATGGCATCACGCAGGTTGGGATACATTGTACTACCTTGAGGTTTTTCGTACCTCTTTCAGTCTCAAGTGTTCTCACAATACATATAATTCAGCTAGCTTACCATCAATGTTAAACTCATGTCATTTTTAGCTCGAAATAAAAATTTAAAGACGATTTAGTGAGGACATGTAAGTTGATCAACTAGTTAAAATGATCATTATAAGCTGATCATTGGTGCTCCCTGAGTAAAGGCTAATTAATGAAGCATAATGCATGGCATAATGTAGTTTGGGATATATTGGATTAATTAGTGGCTTTGTCGTAGCAATTTCGGTATTAAATTTTCTCACAATATATAAAATTGAGCTAGCTTAAGGTTGGCGTTGGATTCGTGTCATTTTGAATTTTAAAAAAAAAGTTACAGACGATTTGGTGCGGACATTTGAAGGTTATCGGCTAGTTAAAATGATCATGCTAAACTAATAATTGGTGCTCGTTGAGTAAAGGCTCATAAATGAAGCATAATGCATGGCATCACGCAAGTTTGAGATACATTGGAGTACTTGGACGCTTTGTATTCGCTCTTTCAGTCTCAAACTTTTTCACAATATGGAAAATTAAGCTAGCTTAACCCGGGGGTTAGTTTCATGTCATTTGAGCTCCAAATAAAAAGTTAAAGTCAATTTAGTACGGACATGCCAAGTTGATCAGCTAGTTTAAATGATCATTCTAAACTGATCATCGATGGTCCTTGGGTAAAGGCTTATAAATAAGTATAATGCATGACATCACACAGTTTGGGATAGATTGGATTATTTGGAGGTTTTGTCGTAGCTATTTCGGTCTTAAACTTGTTCACAGTATAGAGAATTGAGCTAGCTTAACGTGGGTGTTGGATTAGGGCCATTCCGAACTAAAAATTAGAAGTTACGGAGGATTTAGTGTGAACTTCTCAAGTTGATCGGCTAGTAAAATGATCATTCTAAACTGATCAATGGTGCTTCTTGAGTAAAGGCTTATAAATGAAGCATAATGCATGGCATCATGCAGTTTGGGATACATTGGTTTACTTGGTGGCTTCTTCGTAGCTCTTTCAGTCTCAAATATTGTTATAATATGGAAAATTGAGATAGCTTAACGTGGGTGTTGGACACATGTCGTTTTGACCTGTAAATCAAAAGTTAAAGACAATTTAGTGCAGACATGTAAGTTGATCAGCTACTTGAGATGATAATTCTAAACTGATCATTGGTGCTCCTTGAGTAAAGGCTAATAAATGAAGCATAATGCATGGCATCACACAGTTTGGGATTGATTAGATTACTTGGAGGTTTTGTCGTAGCTATTTCGGTTTAAATTTTGTCACAATATAGAAAAGTGAGCTAGCTTAGCATGGCGTTGGAGTCGTCTCATTTTGAACTCTAAATCTAAAGTTACGGATGATTTAGTGCCGACATGTCAAGTTGATCGGCCAATTAAAATGATAATTCTAAACTTATCATTGGTGCTCCTTGAGTAAAAGCTTATAAATGAATCATAATGCATGACATCACGCAGTTTTGGGTACATTGGATTACTTGGAGGCTTTGCTATAGCTTTTTAAGTCTCAAATGTTATTACAATATGGAAAATTCAGATAGCTTAACGTGGTGTTGGATTCGTGTCATTCCGAACTATAAATCTAAAGTAACGGACGATTCAGTGCGCACATGTCAAGTTGATCGGCCAGTTAAAATGATCATTCTAAACCGATCATTGGTGATCCTTGAGTAAAAGCTTATAAATTAAGCATAATGCATGACTTCATGGAGTTTGGCATAGATTAAATAACTCGGAGGCTTTGTTGTAGCTCTTTCAGTCTCAACTGTTGTCACGATATTGAAAATTGAGCTAGCTTAACGTGACGTTGAATTAGGGTCATTGTAAACTCTAAATCAAAAGTTATGGACGATTTAGTGCGGAAATGTCAAGTTGATCGACCAGTTAAAATGATAATTCTAAAATGATCAGTGGTGCTCCTTGAGTAAAGGCTTATAAATGAAGTATAATATATGGTATCACGCAGTTTGGGATACATTGTACTACTTGGAGGTTTTTCGTACCTCTTTCTGTCTCAAATGATCTCATAATAGATATAATTTAGTTAGCTTTCCATGGACGTTGGACTCATGTAATTTTTTTCTCGAAATAAAAATTTTAAGACGATTTAGTGCGAACATGTAAGTTAGTCAACAAGTAAAATGATCATTCTGAGCTGATCATTGGTGCTCCCTGAGTAAAGGCTAATTAATGAAGCATAATGCATGGCATCATGCAGTTTGGGATCGATTGGATTACTTGGTGGCTTTTTCAAAGCTATTTCGGTCTTAAATTTTGCCACAATATATAAAATTGAGCTAGCTTAAGGTTGGCATTGGATTCTTGTTATTTTGAACTTTAAATCAAAAGTTACGGATGATTTAGTGCGGACATTTCAAGTTGATTGGCTAGTTAAAATGATCATTCTAAACTGATAATTGGTGCTCCTTGAGTAAAGGCTCATAAATGATAGATAATGCATGGTATCACTTAGTTTGGGATAGATTGGATAACTTGAAGGCTTTGTGGTAGCTCTTTCAGTCTCAAATGTTGTCACATTATAGAAAATTGAGCTAACTTATTGTGGCGTTGGATTCGTGTCATTCTGAATTATAAATCATAAGTTACGTACGACTTAGTACGGACATGTCAAGTTGATCGGCTAGTTAAAATGATCATTCTTAACTGATCATTGGTGATCCTTGAGTAAAGGGTCATAAATGAAGCATAATGCATGCATCCCGCAAGTTTGAGATACATTGGATTACTTGGAGGCTTTGTCTTAGCTCTTTCAGTCTCAAATATTGTCACAATATGGAAAATTAAGCTAGTTTAACGTGGGGGTTAGATTCATGTCATTTGAGCTCCAAATAAAAAGTTAAAGTCGATTTAGTGCGGACATGCCAAGTTGATCAGTTAGTTTAAATGATCATTCAAAACTGATCATCGATGGTCCTTGGGTAAAGGCTTATAAATAAGTATAATGCATGACATCGCACAGTTTGGGATAGATTGGATTACTTGTAGGTTTTGACGTAGCTATTTGGGTCTTAAATTTGTTCACAGTATAGAGAATTGAGCTATCTTAACGTGGACGGTTGATTCGGGTCATTCCAAACTCTAAATTATAAGTTACGGAGGATTTGGTGTGGACATCTCAAGTTGATCGGGGTGTAAAATGATCATTCTAAACTGATCAATGGTGCGTCTTTAGTGGCTTCTAAATGAAGCATAATGCATGGCATCGCGCAGTTTGGGATACATTGGTTTACTTGGTGGCTTTTTCGTAGCTTTTTCAGTGTCAAGTATTGTCATAATATGGAAAATTGAACATGGGTGTTGGACTCATATCGTTTTGAGCTCTAAATCAAAAGTTAAAGACGATTTAGTGCGGACATGTAGGTTGATCAGCTAATTAAAATGATAATTCTAAACTGATCATTGGTGCTCCATGATTAAAGGCTACTAAATGAAGCATAATGCATGGCATCACACAGTTTGGGATTGATTAGATTACTTGGAGGCTTTGTCGTAGCTATATCGGTTTAAATTTTGTCACAATATAGAAGCTTCAGTTAGCTTAACGTTAGCGTTGGTTCGTGTCATTTTGAACTATAAATCAAAAGTTACGGCCGATTCTAAACTGGTCATTGGTTCTCATTGAGTAAAGGCTTATTAATGAAGCATAATGCGTGGTATCACGCATTTTGCGATAGATTCGATTATTTGGAGGCTTTGTCATACCTAGTTCAGTTCTAAATTTTTTGACAATATAGAAAGTTGAGCCAGATTAACGTGGGCGTTGGATTTGTGTCATTTAGAGCTTTGAATCAAACGTTACAGCCTATTTAGTGCGGACCAGTCAAGTTGATTGGCTAGTTAAAATGATCATTCTCAACTGACCATTGGTGCTCATTGAGTAAAGACTTATTAATGAAGTATAATGTGTGGCATCACGGAGTTAGCGATATATTCAATTACTTGAAGGCTTTGTCGTATCTATTTTTATCTTAAATTTTGTAACACTGGAGAAAATTGTGCTAGCTTAACGTGGGCGTTGGATTCGTGTCATTCTGAGCTCTGAATCAGAAGTTACGGACGATTTTTTGTAGACATGTCAAGTTGATAGAACAGTTAAAATATTCATTCTAAACTTATAATAGGTGCTCATGGAGTAAAGGCTTATTAATGAAGCATAATGTGTGGCATCACATAGTTAGCGATAGATTCGATTACTTCCATGCTTTGTCGTAGGTATTTTATTTTTGAATTTTGTAACAATAGAGAAAATTGAGCTAGATTAATGTGTGTATTGGATTCGTGGAATTATGAGCGCTTAATCAAAAGTTATGGACGATTTTGTCGGATATGTCAAGTTGAGCGGCGAGTTAAAATGATCATTATAAATTGATCATTGGTGCTCACTGATTAAAAGTTTATTGATGAAACATAATGCATGGCATAAAGTAGTTTGCGATAGATTGGATTACTTGGATACATTGTCGTACCTATGTTAGTCTATAATTTTTTTCACAATATAGAAAATTGAGTTAACTTAACATGGGCGTTGGATTCATGTCATTCTGAGCTTTGAATCAAAAGTGACAGACTATTTAGTGCAGACATGTCAAGTTGATCGGCCAGTTAAAATGATCATTCCAAACTGATCATTGGCGGTAACTGAGTAAAGGCTTATCAATGAACATAATGTATGGCATTGTAGTATCCAATTTAATATTTTATTGGATACTTCACGCACCGCTCGAACCTAGGCGCGTGACATTATCCACTGTGCTCGCTTGAATCAAAAGTGAAACCACGTGACACGTACGTGGAATTAGTTTCTTATGTCACTGTTATATTACGAGCACAACTTAGTTTCTTATGTCACTGTTATATTAAGTTAATCATATATTGGAATATGAGAATGAGAGTAACAAGAGGCTTATTAAAGGAGTGGAATTTAAATATATTGGTATGCTGTGAATTTTCTTTTACCAATTCTTATATATCAATTTCCTTTTCTTGAATTTATCATTTTATTATAAATGTTAGACAAAGAAATTTCCATATACCACATGCCATTTGAATGAATTTAGGACTGAATTTTTAGTAGGTGAAGCAGTTTGCGATAGATTCAATGACTTGAAGGATTTGTCGTAGTTATTTCAGTTCTAAATTTTGTCACAATATAGATATTGAGCTTGCTTAATGATGAGGACACCAGATCAAATGGCAGGCCACATCGTGAAGCTGGCTGACCAGATCATGAAAAAGGCTTCCCCGAGACTGCCGTACCAATAGGCGGCTTGGCCTGGCCAAGCTGTACCGCCAGCCCGATGAGCAATAGGGCCGGGCCGACCAACTTCGCCGGCAAAGCGGCCCAAATGTACGGCCCAATAGGCGGAAATGTGGCCAACACTGCTGGCTTGGCTGGTGACACGGCCAGCTCAACACGCAGCACAGCCGGGTCACACGATAACACGGCCAGCTCAAGCTCCACACAAGGAGACTCGGACCAAATCACCAGCCAGTTTCAGGGCGTGGAACTAGAGGAAAGTTCTGCCCCAATGGTACTATCAGGAGCCGTGACAAGAAGTAGACCACAGACACTCTTCCACAAGTTCAGCTTGTGGGTGGAAAAGCTCTTAGAAGACCAAAGACAAGCAATTGGCCAATAGTGCAACAATGAAGTCAAGGGCTTCTCAACTTATCAAGGTGCTCCAGAAGCTTGGGCTCTCGTGGCAAAGGAGGTCAAGGCCCAGCACTACATTACCCTACTTCAACTCCAAGACTAGGTGCGTGCAAGCATGGTCGGCCACCTTCCATTTCTTGGCCGAAAGGTAAGAAGGTAAATTTTCAAATTATAAATTGCCTTTTCTGGTTTGCAGGGTAGGAACTTGTAGTTTTCGTTTCTTTTCAGTCAAGAACAATTAAGTAGTTGTCCTTTTTTGGTTATTTCCATTTTTTAATTTTCCTTTATACACGTTTGTATACGGCCATGACACTCTCGGACAAGTTGCAAGAAACTTAGGCGAGAAACTCGGCCTTAGGCTTCTAAGGTGGGTTTTCTGGTGTGTGTAATGGGTGGTGGGATGAGGTGAACCACACGAGGTATGAAGGGCCTCGTGATAAATCACAAACTTAGAGGTAGGAGGGCTGGTCTCGAGTAGGTCTAAGCGACAAAAATTTTGTGGAGAAAACTCTTAGAGAAAATACTCTCTTTATTAATTAGCAAAAAGGTTGTCGAACTACAATGTTGAAAGGAACCTTATTAATATGTTCGGCAGCTTGACCTTCTAGGGTCGACCCAAAAGAAAAAATGGAAAAATTACAAAAGTGCATAAAGGAAAATTACAAAATGGAAACAACCGAAAAAGGACAACTACTTAATTGTTCTTGACTCAACAAAAAGGAAAGCTACTAGTTCCTACCCTGAATAACAGAAAAGGCAATTTATAATTTGAAAACTTACCTTCTTACCCCTAGGCCAAGAAATTGAAGGTTGTCGACCTTGCTTGCACGCGCCTAGTCTTGGACTTGAAGTAGGGTAATGTATTGTTGGGCTTTGACCTCCTCTGCCACGAGACCCCAAGCTTCTAGAGCACTTTAACAAGTTGAGAAGCTCTTGACTTGATCATTGCATTATTGGCCCATTGTTCCTTGTCTTTGGTCTTTTAGGAGGTTTTCCACCCACAAGCTGAACTGATCGCATCCACCATCCAAAACATTTCAACCATCTTGACAATGCCTACACATCATGTGCATTCTTCTTTATCACGTGGAGCTCAAGAAGAAGTTTTGAAAAAGTGGATGAAGAAAATATTTATGATTGCATGACATATACTACTAGGTCGAAGAGTGCCCTTTTTCTGCTTCTTGTCATAGCTCCTGGTGCTACCATTGGTGCAGAACGTTCCCCTAGATCCATGTCCTGAGGTTGGTTGGTGATTTGGTCCGAGTCTCCTTGTGTGGAGCTTGAGCTGGCCGCGTTATCGCGTGAGCCGGCTGTGCCATGGGTTGAGCTGGCCGAAATGTTGTTGGAGCCGTCCGGAATGCTAGGTGAGCCGGCGGTGTCATCAGTTGAGCCAGCGGTGTTTTTCACATTGCCGCTTGTTCGACAGGACATTTGAGCCTCTTCGCCGGCAGAGGTTGTCGGCCCGGCCCTATTGTTCATCGGGCTGGCAGTACTGATTGGCCTGGCCAAGTCGACTATCTCCCCGGCTGTCTCAGGCAGGCCTTCTTCACGATCTGGTCACCCATATGCACAATCTGGCCGGCCATTTGATCTGGTGTCCTGATCATCCCCTCCCTCTTCAGTAGGTGTCCTCAAAACTGGATCATCTGCAAGGAATGGAGCTAAATCAGTCACATTGAATGTGTTAGACACATTAAAATCACCTGGAAGTTCAAGTCGGTAGGCGTTGTTGTTGATTCTCTCCAGGATTCTGAATGTCCCATTTCCTCTGGGGGTTAGCTTGAAAATCCTTTGGTGGGGGAATCTCTCCTGACCTGATCATCTCCTTTCGTCCCTTGTTGTCATGGGTCACGTACTGTTCGGTCCTCTTCTCTAGATTCTCCATGACCTTCTGGTGCAACTTCTTGATAAACTCTGCTTTAGATTCTCCGTTGAGTTTGGTCATCTCTTCTGGTGGCAGTAGTGTTTGATCCAAGGGTGTTTGAGGGTTGAAGTCGTAGACAACTTTGAATGGGGTCTTCTTGGTGGCTGAGTGCACTGCTCGGTCGTACGCAAACTCTATGAATGGTAGGCACTCCACCCATGTCTTGAGGTTCTTCCCAAGGGTGGTCCTGAAAAGAGTTGATAGAGTCTTGTTGACCACCTTAGTTTGGCCATCTGTCTGAGGGTGGCACGTGGTGGAGAACAGAAGCTTCGTGCTTAGCTTTCTCCAAAGGGTCATCCAGAAGTGGCTAAGGAACTTGGTGTCTCTATCTGATACAATGGTCCCTGGCACTCTATGAAGGTCATCCAAAATAGCTCTGCCGTTTGTGTGGCATCATTAAAGTTTGCACATGGTATGAAGTTGACCATCTCAAAGAAACGGTCTACCACTACAAAGATGGCATCTTTGTGGTTGATCTTGGGCAGGCATAGAACAAAGTCCTTTGAGATGTGTACCCAGGGAGGCGTGGGTTTAGGCAGAGGAAGATACAACCCATGAGGGTGTACTCGTGACTTCGCCTTTTTGCAAGTGATACACCTTGCACAGTGCATTTCTAGTGTCCTCTTGATGTGTGGCCAGTATAAGTGTTCTTTGACCACGGATAGTGTCTTGTCAACACCAATGTGGCCCATAAGACCTCCTCCATGAGCTTCTCGGTTGATAAGCTCTCGTAGAGATCCCTGATGTATGCACATCCTTCATTCTCGAAACAAGAATCCATCATAAAGATAGAACTTGCCCTGACTTTCCGTGACTCCCTGTGCCACACTCCTTGTAACTCTCAGCAAAGTTAAGAACATCCTTGTCTAAGGCCTTAATGTGCTCAAATCCTAGGATCTATGCTTCCATGGTTGATATCAAGGCATACCTCCTTGATAGTGCATCGGCTACCACATTTTCCTTGCCCTTCTTGTACTTGATGATGTAAGGAAAGGTCTCGATGTACTCCATCCACCTAGCATGTCTTCTCTTGAGGGTGGTTTGCCCTCAGAGGTGTTTGAGAGTCTCGTGAGGAGTGTGAATCACAAACTCCTTGAACAACAAATAGTGTTGCTAAGTCTCCAATGCTCGGACTAGGGCATAGAGCTCCTTGTCGTAGGTGGGGTAGTTTAGTGAAGCCCCACCTAACTTCTTACTGAAGTATGCAACTGGCCTTCCTCCTTGTGTTAGAACTGCGCCTATGCCTATGTCTGAGGCACACTCCACTTCAAATGTTCTGTTGAAATCGGGCAGGACTACCACCGGGGCGTGAGTGAGGCTGTCCTTCAAGGCCTGGTGGGCTCCTTCCCAGCTGAACCCCATGTTCTTCTTTACTACTGCCATCAAGGGTGAGGCAATGCTGCTGAAATTGGGCACAAATCTCCGGTAGAAGCTGGCAAGGCCGTGAAAGCTCCTTTCTTGGCTGATGTTACTTGGTGTTGGCCACTCCTGTATGGCTCAAATCTTCTCCTCATCAACCTGTAAGTCCTGTGGACTCATAACAAAGCCTAGGAAAACAAGCTTATCAGTATAAAAGGTGCACTTCTTGAGATTGGAATAAAGCTCTTCTTGTCGAAGGGTCTTTAGTACCATCTCAAGATGTGTGATATGGTCCTTAAGATACTTACCGTAAACTAGAATATCATCAAAGTACACAACAACAAACTTACTTATGTACGCCCTAAGAACTTGGTTCATAAGGTGTATGAATGTGCTTGGGGCATTGGTCAATCAAAATGGCATGGCTGCCCACTCGTACAACCCTTGCTTTGTCTTGAAGGCGGTTTTTCATTTAGCGCCTTCTTTCATCCTGACCTGGTTGTTCCCATTCTGGAGGTCTAACTTTAAGAAGAACTTGGCTCCACTCATTTCATCCAGCATATCATCCAACCGGTACTGGACCATGATGTTGTTGATGGCCCGGAAATCTACGCACATGCACCAAGTCCCATCTTTCTTTGGGACCAATAACATTGGCACGGCACATGGACTGAGGCTCTCTTGTACATAGCCTTTCTCCTGGAGCTCCTTGACTTGCCTGTCAAGTTCCTTTGACACCTCTGGGCTCATTCGTTATGCTGGCCGGTTGGGCAAGGCTGCTCCAGACACGAGATCAATCAGGTGCTCAATGCTGCTTAGGGGAGGCAAGCCTGCTGGTATCTGCTCAGGAAACACATCCTGGAATTGATTGAGTAGGGCTGCTACTTCAAGAGGTAATTCTATATCTTCCTTTCCTGCACTCAAAACCTCCCTAAAGACCATGAAAAGCATCAAGTCCTTAGAGACCAAAGCTCTTCGGACAGGAATTGGTTGAATAAGAAAGCTTGATTTAGTTAAACTTTTCTCCTTACTCATTTGAAGTTGTAGTTCATGTACCTGGGCAGAAGTGAGAGGGGCTAGGCTGACCTTTCTTTTGTCGTGTACAAAGGTGTACAAGTTGGTCCGGCCATCATGCATTGTCTCCTTGTCAAATTGCCATGGCCTTCATAGAATAAGTTGACCAGCTTGCATTGGTACCACGTCAGGAATGCCCTGGTCTTGGTATCGACCCACACTGAATGGTACTGTTACTTGCTCATGAATCTTGAGGTCTTACCTTGTCATCTAGCCATATCAACCGGAATGCACAGGGGTGCTTAGTCTTCACAAGACCTAGCTTATTAACCATGTACGCACTGGCCACGTTAGTACAAGAACCACCATCTATGATGAGGTTACATACCTTTCTTTTGATGATGCACCGGCTGTGGAAGATGTTCTCCATTTGAATGGTCTCAGAGGGGTCGACCATTGCATTTAGGATACGCCGTGTAACCAATACCTCTCCCACATCTGGGTATTCTATGTATCCATAATCTCCTTCTGGTTCCAGCTCTTCTTCATCTTGAGACTTGTACTCTCCAGCCTCCGCGATCAGCATTACTTGGTTGTTTGGGCACTCTCTTGAGATGTGGCCGCGACCTCTACACTTGAAACAAGTGATGTCACGTGATCTCAGAGGGTTTAAATTAAGACATACTTGGCTCTCTCTGGTCACGGGTTTGTTTAGGAGCCTTGCTCTTGAATCTTGACTCGATCTCAATCCCTTGCTTTTTCCATTGGCTTGATGCCATTGCTTGGTGCCGAAGGTGTCTTAGGCCAGTTGCGTATGTCTTGGCTCTTGCTTTTGATGTCCTGTTCAGCCTGGACAGAAAGGTGGAATAGATCCTTGAAGTCACTGTAGATTTGCCTCTTGAAAGCCATCTAAGATCTGAGCATCAATGCTTCTTCATTATCATTGAGCTCCATCCTGTACTTTAGTCTCTCGAACTACTCAAAGTACTCCTCCACTGACCTTGTGCCCTGCTTAAGAGTGTGAATATGGCGTTACAAATTTTTATGGAAATAGGGAGGAACAAACCTTTGCCTTATGAGGTCCTTCACGTCGACCCAAGAGTCTACGGGTCTTAGCCTCCTTTCCATACGGTCAGAAGCCTCACGGTCCCACCAGATGAGGGCATTTTCCATGAGTTTCGCTACTCACATGGAGACTCTCCTAGGACCTGGTTGGTTGTAATGGTCAAAGATGTGATCCATTCTTCGTTCCCAATATAGATAGGCCTCGGGGTCTACTTTTCCTGCAAAACTCGGAGGGGTTAGTTTAACATAATGCTTATTTACCCGGTTATAGGCGTAGTGCTCTCCATCTTCTTGATGTCTAGCTAGGAGGAATTCTTGGCCTTTGGTTATGACCATATGGCTGGTAGCCATCGCCTTCTTCTTCTGGCTGCCGTGGGGGTCCTCTCGGCCTAGGGATGGAATGCCTCGTGATAAATCACAATCTTAGAAGCTAGGAGGGCTGGTCTCAACTAGGGTTATAAACGATAGAGTTTTGTGAGGAAACCTCTAAGAAAAAGTGCTTTCTCTGGTCATGGGTTTGTTCAGGAGGCTTGCTCTTGAACCGTGACTCTATCTCTATGCTTTTGCCTTTTTCTACAGGCTTGTTGCCATTGCTTGGTGCCCAAGGCGTCTTAGGTCTGTTGTGTATGTCTTGGCTCTTACGGCTGAGGTGCTGTTCAGCCTGGACAGAAAGGTGTAACAAATCCTTGAAATCACTATAGATCTGCCTCTCCACTTTCTGGCTGCTTCTTTCTTGCAATCCATCCAAGAATTGAGCCATCAATGCTTTTTCATCATCATTGAGCTCTAGCCTATTCCTGAGTTTTGGAACTGCTCATAGTATTCCTCCACTGATCTTGTGCCCTGTGTAAGAGTACGAAAACGGTGTTGCAAATCTCTATGAAAATAAGGTGGAACAAACCTTTGTCTCATGAGATCCTTCAGGTTGACCCAAGATTCTACGGGTCTCAACCTCCTTCTCCTACGGTCAGAAGCCTCACGATCCAACCATATGAGGGCATTATCCATGAGTTGTGCTACTGCCATGGAGACTCTCCTAGGGCCTGGTTGGTTGTACTGGTCGAAGATGTGATCCACCCTCCTTTCCCAATCTAGATAGGCCTCGAGGTCTACTTTTCCTGCAAAACTTGGAGGTGTTAGTTTGACATCATGATTGTTTACCCAGTGATAGGCATAGTCATCTCCATCCTCATGATGTCTAGAGCGCACTCTTGGTCTCTGGTGGTGACCATATAGCTCGTAGCCATTGCTGTGGAGTTCCTCTCAGCCTAGGGTGATATTTGTGAGGCTGTCAGCCCTCATCTTCATCCATGTGGGGCTCCTCCTGTTCTGGCCGTGTCCTTGGGTGGTCAGGACCTTCAGCACGGTCTTGGCCAGCACTCACATGCCTTATGGCCAGGAATCTCACCGGCCTTTCGACACGGTTCAGCCTCTTGTATATTGATTCGAGTTGCGTTTGGAGTGTGGTGAACATGACCATCATGGTCTCGGTGGCATCTTGATTTCCTCCATCAGCCATTGCTTGCTACAAGAAAACTAAGGTTAGTTTTTTCTAAGAATTCTTTAGGAGAGGGTTTTTATAGTAGGGGAAATTAAAGAAAAGAAAAAAGTAGAAAAAAGGAAAAATTTAACAAAAGGAAAAAGAATTAATGATGCAAATCTAACAATTGATGATGCAAATCTAACAATTAATGATGCAAATCTAACAATTAATGATTCTTTTGGCCAATTTTTCTTTGATTTTCTTGGTAATTTTCTTTTTAATTTTCGATTTTTAACCTAAGACTAATGTAAATATGCTTTAGCAAAATGAAAAACAAAGATGCAATGAAAAGAATGATACTAAACCCTAGTGATGCACATAAGAGATAGATTGCACTCGGTTTGATTTTTAGGTGATATGTTTTTGATTTTTTTTGAATGAAACTAAAGTAATGCAAGAAACTGAATAAATACTGAAATAAAGGATAGAAAAAACCAGGTTTTAGGAGATTAAGCTCTGATAACAAAATGATACAAGCCTTGAATAAAGGCCGTAACACTCGCGGGCTGGTTGGAGAAGATTAGGCGAGAAGCTTGTCCTTAGGCTTCTGAATGGGGTTTTCTGGTGGGTACTAGGTGGTGGGGTGAGGTGAACCACACGAGGGATGGAAAGTCTCGTGATAAATCACAACTAAGAAGCTAGGAGGGCTGGTCTCAACTAGGGTTCTAAGCGATTAGAGTTTTTAGGAGAAAAAACTCGTAAGAAAAATGCTCTCTTTATTAATAATCAAAAGCTTGTCGAACTACAATTCTGAAAAGAGCCTCATTAATATGCTTAGCAGCTTTGACCTTCTAGGGTCAACCCAAAAAGAAAATGAAAAAAAATACAAAAGTGCATAAAGGAAAGATTACAAAACGGAATAACCAAAAAAGAACATCTAATTAAATGTTCATGACTCAATAAATAGAAAACTACTAATTCTTAACCTCAAAACAAAAATACAAATATATAATTGAAAACTTACCTACTTACCATTCGGCCAAGAAATGGAAGGTGGCCGACCTTTGTTACACACGCTCACTGTTCAATTTGAAGTAGGGTTATAAAGTGTTGGGCCTTGAACTCTTTTGCAACGAGAGCCCAAGTCTCTGGAGTTCTTTGAGATGTTGAGAATCCCTTGAATTCATCCTTGCACTCCTGTCCCAATGCTCCTTTTCGTTGGTCTTCAAGGAGCTTGCCTACCCACAAGCTAAACTTGTCAAAGAGTGCCCTTATTCGGCTCCTTGTCATGGCTCCTGTTGGCACCACTGGTATAGAGACTTCATCAAGAATCATGCCTTGAAGCTGGTAGTTGATTTGGTCTGAGTCTCCTTGTGTAGAGTTGGAAATGGTCGTATGATCGCTTGAGCCGGCTGGGCCATGTCTAGAGCTGACCGAGTTGAAATCTGAGCTAGCCAGATCGATTGGTGGGCCAGCGGCATCACCAGCTGGGCCAGCGGTGTTAGTCACATCATGCCAGTTGGGCCGGAGGTTTGGGCCTCTCCGCCGGCAATGTTGGTCGGCCAGGCCTGGCTGATCGTAGGGCCGGCAGTACCGCTTGGCCCGGCAGATGCGCCAAATGGCTCGGCTGTCTCGGGCAGGTCTTTTGGTCTGCCATTTTGATATTCTGGCCATCCTGACGATCTGGATTCCTCATCATTTCGGCTAAAAATGGAAGGTGGCCGACCTTGTTTGCACGAGCCTAGTCTTGGACTTAAAGTAGGGTAATGTATTGTTGGTCCTTGACCTCCTTTGCCACGAGAGCCCAAGCTTCTGGAGCACTTTGGCGAGTTGAGAAGCCCTTGACTTGATCATTGCACTCTTGGCCTATTGTTGCTTGTCTTTGGTCTTGTAGGAGCTTTTCCATCCACAAGCTGAACTTATGAAAGAGTACCCTTGTTCTGCTTCTTGTCTTAACTCTTGGTGCTACCATTGGTACAGAACTTTACCCTAGATCCATGCTCTGAAGTTGGCTGGTGATTTGGTCTGAGTCTCCTTGTGTGGAGCTTGAGCTGGCCGCGTTATCGCGTGAGCCAGCTGTGCCGTGGGTTGAACTGGCCGAAATGTTGTCGGAGCCGGCCGGAATGCTAGGTGAGCCAGCGGTGTCATCAGCCAAGCCGGTGGTGTTGGGCACGTTGCCGCCTGTTAGGCTAGACATTTGGGCCTCTTTGCCAGCGGAGTTGGTTGGCCCGGCCCTATTGCTCATCGGGCCAATGGTACCGCTTGGCCCAACCAAATTGACTATCGGGGCGGCTGTCTCGGGCTGGCCTTTTTCACGATCTGGTCGGCCATCTTCGATCTGCCTGGCCTTATTCAAGATCTGGTCGGCCATGTTCACAATCTGGCCGGCCGTTTTCTCATCATGGTGCCACTAGGTCAGAATGAAGGAAGGCGATGAATGGAAGACCATCTTCGAGAAAAAATCAAGGGCTGTACGAGTGGACAGTCATGCCATTTGGCTTTACCAATGCTCCAAGCACCTTCATGCGCCTTATGAACCAAGTTCTTAGGACGTACATCAGTAAATTTATTGTTGTATACTTTGATGATATTCTAGTTTACAATAAGTGCCTTAAGGATCATATTACATATCTTGAGATCATGCTAAAGACCCTTCGACAAGAAGAGCTCTATGCAAATCTCAAGAAGTGCACCTTTTGTACTGATAAGCTTGTTTCCTAGGCTTTATTGTTAGTTCACAGGGCTTACAGGTTGATGAGGAGAAGATTCGAGTCATACAGGAGTGGCCAACACCAAGTAACATCAGCCAAGTAAGGAGCTTTCACGCCCTGACCATCTTCTACGGGAGATTCATGCCCAACTTCAGCAGAATTGCCTCACCCTTGACGGCTGTTGTGAAGAAGAACGTGGGGTTCAGCGTGGGAGAAACCCAATAGAAGGCATTCCTTGCCTTGAAGGACAGCCTCAATTTGGAGAAGCCCAAGCAGCATTGCCTCACGCCCCGGTGTTAGTCCTGCCCGATTTCAACAGGACATTTGGAGTGGAGTGTGATGCCTCAGGCATAGGCATAGGTGCGGTTCTAACCCAAGGAGGACGGCCAAACTTCAATGATAAGTTAGGTGGGGCCTCACTGACCTACCCCACCTACGACAAGGAGCTCTATACCCTAGTCCGAGTCTTGGAGACTTGGCAACACTATTTATTGTCCAAGGAGTTTGTGATCCACACTGATCACGAGACTCTCAAACACCTCAGAGGGAAAACCTCAAGAGGAGATATGCTAGGTGGATGGAGTACATCGAGAACTTTCCCTACGTCATCAAGTACAAGAAAGGCAAGGACAATGTAGTAGCCGATACATTATCAAGGTGGTATGCCTTGATATCAACAATGGAAGCAAAGATCTTAGGATTTGAGCACATCAAGGCCCTATACAAGGATGACCCTGACTTTGCTTAGAGTTACAAGGAATGTAGCCCTTGGAGTCACGAAAAGTTCTATCTTCATGATGGATTCTTGTTTCGAGAAAGAAGATTGTGTATTGCTCAAGGATCTCTACGAGAGCCTATCACCCGGGAAGTTCATGGTGAAGGTCTTATGGGCCACTTTGGTGTTGAAAAGACATTGGCCGTGGTCAAGGAACACTTCTACTGGCCACGCATCAAGAGGACCGTAGAAGCCCACTGTGCAAGATGTGTCACTTGCAAAAAGGCGAAGTCCTGCGTACACCCTCATGGGTTGTACCTCCCCTTGCCCATACCCAGGCATACATAGGTTGACATCTCAATGGACTTCGTTCTAGGCCTGCCCAAGATCAACAAAAAAGATGCCATCTTTATAGTGGTAGACCGTTTCTCTAAGATTGCCCACTTCATATCGTGTGCAAACGTTAATGATGCCACACAAATGGTAGAGCTATTCTTCAAGGAGACAGTGTGCCTTCATGAAGTTCACAGGACCATCGTATCAGACCGAGACACCAAGTTTCTGAGCCACTTCTGGAGGACCCTCTGGAGAAAACTAGGCACTAAGCTTCTGTTCTCTAGCACGTGCCACCCTCAGACCAATGGCCAAATTGAGGTGGTCACCTGGAGCCTATCTACTCTTCTCAGGACAACCCTTGGGAAGAACCTCAAGGCATGGGCGGAATGCCTGCCATTCATAGAGTTTTCCTACAACCAAGCAGTGCACTCAGCCACCAAGAAAACCCCTTTTGAAGTTGTCTACGGCTTTAACCCTCAAACACCTTTGGAGAAAACACCACTACCACCAGAAGAGATGACCAACCTCAAAGGAGAATCTAAAGCAGAGATCATCAGTAAGTTTCACTAGAAGGTCATGGAGAACCTAGAGAAGAGGACAGGACAGTACGTGACTCATGCCAAAAAGGGAAGAAGGGAGATGATCTTCCAACCAGGCGATTGGGTGTGGCTACACCTACGGCAAGAGAGATTCCCCCATCTAAGGAGTTCCAAGTCAGCCCCCGGAGGAGATGGACCATTCAGAATCCAGGAGAGAATCAACAACAATGCCTACCTATGGCAAGAGAGATTCCCCCACCTAAGAAGTTCCAAGCTAGCCCGCGGAGGAGATGGACCATTCAGGATCCGGGAGAGAATCAACAACAATGCCTACTTTCTTGAACTTCTTGGTGAGTTAAATGTGACTAACACATTCAATGTGACTGACTTAGCTCCCTTCCTTGCAGAAGATCCAGTTTTGAGGACAAAACCTACTGAAGGGGGAGGGGATGATGAGGACACCAGATCAAATGGCCGGCCAGATCGTGAAGCTGCCCGACCAGATCGTGAAGAAGGCCTGCCCGAGAAAGCCAAACCGATAAGCGACTTGGCCGGTCCAAATGGTACTGCCGGCCCGATGAGCAAAAAGGCCAAGCTGACCAACTCTTCTGGCGAAGCAGCAAAAATGTACTGCCCAACAGACATCGATGTGGGCAACACCGCCGGCTCGGCTGGTGACACGGCCGGTGCACCTAGCATTCCGGCTGGCTTCGATGACATTTTGACAAGCTCAACACACGGCACAGCTGGCTCACACGATAACATGGCCAGCTCAAGCTCCACACAAGGAGACTCGGACCAAATCACTAGCCAACTTCAAGGCATGAACATAGAGGAAAGATCTACCGCAACGGTACCACCAGGAGCCATGAAAAGAAGCATAACAAGGGCACTCTTCCACAAGTTCAGGTTGTGGGTGGAAAAGCTCCTAGAAGACCAAAGACAAGCAATGTGCCAAGAGTGCAACAATCAAGTCAAGGGCTGCTGAACTCATTTCTTGGCCGAAAGATAAGAAGGTAAGTTTTCAAATTATAAATTGCCTTTTCTGTTTTGCAGGGTAGGAACTAGCAGTTTTCCTTTTTGCTGAATCAAGAACAATTAAGTTGTTGTCCTTTTTCGATTGTTTCCATTTTGTAATTTTCCTTTATGCACTTTTGTAATTTTTCCATTTTTCTTTTGGGTCGAACCTAGAAGGTGATGTAAGATTGAGTATCAATCTTACAAGCGGTACGGCTGTGACTCGCAAGGCCTAGAATCTCTCTTGGCTTAACCAGGCAAGGGAACTAAAAGGAGGGGGTTTTGATCGAATCACACAATCAAAGGTGAACCAAGGGAGTTTGAATCTCTCAAACTAACCTGGTTGTGGATTCAATAGAAAGGAAGTGAATCAAACACTTAGTTTCTAAAGAATAAGAACAAGTTCAAAGACAAGGCTTTGAAGAAAATACTTTGTATTCAACTTTTATTTCAATGGTGGTCTATCTTTACAATGAAGTGGTGCTGAGCTTATATAGTGCTCCTAGCAACGGTCCTAAACCTAAAAAAGAGAAAAGGAAATCATATATTTAAAATATATGATTGTTGGCCATTAATGTCTAGTTTGGCCAATAAGGAAAGTGTAGATGCTTGTATCTTAAGAGCTTTGGGGCGAATGTAAGGTGCATAGGTACAACCTGGATGATTTGGAAAGTCTTCAATACGTGCCCAAGTTGCAAGGAATAGAGATATTGCAATCTGAACATATTATGTGCACTTCGGTACATATATGGCAAGTCTTGGAGGAAAGGGATTCGCCTGATCCTCTGGTGGCTGGTGCATGGTAGGTTGATTTTGGGCTTCTTTAGGGCCTTAATAATATCTCCTGGACGCCATGTTTTGGTTTGCAAGTGATTAAAACAGTTGGTCATCTCACTTACCATAAACGGCTCCAATCGGTTCATTTGAAGGCACGGATGGACCCACCTTGACCAAGGCCTATTTTCACTTCTAGAAGTACTTAAGGGAATTCCTAAAAGTACCAAAAAGTCTCCTGATCACCAAAGAAACGTTTGGAGACTTTCATATAAGGAAAGTTCCAAATATGGTAAGTTTCGAAAACTCCAACTTGATGTAGAGTGCATGACTTGATCTGGCCCGGTTTGGGGTGAGTTCCATGTCGCCGCGTGTCAGGATTATAGGCCAGGTTTGGTCTTGGCTGGCCGCTTCTTGTTTAGGCTTGGATTCCTGAAGATACACCATTGTATCTTTTTGCCCGTATTTGGCCGCCTGTTTGTTCCTTGGGCCTGCCAGGCCGGGCAGTTGGCCGGGGGTTGTGCTGATGACCTCATCAGAAGGTCAAGCTTCCGAGCATATTAATAAGGCTCCTTTCAACATTGTAGTTCGACAACCTTTTTGATATTAATAAATATCATATTTTCTTCTAAGAGTTTTTTCTATAAAAGTATTGCCGCTTAGACCTACTCGAGACCAGCCCTCCTATCTCTAAGTTTGTGATTTATCACAAGGCCATTCATACCTCATGTGGTCCACCTCACCCCACCACCTATCATACACACCACAAAATCCACCGCAGAAGCCTAAGGCCGAGTTCTCCCCTAAGTTTCTTGTAACCTATCCAAGAGTGTCACGGCCGTGTAACAAGGCTCGAATCACTTAATGAGGGCGTTGGATTCTTGTCATTCTGAGCTTTGAGTCCGAAGTTACGGATGATTTTGTGTGGAGATAAGAAGTTGATCTGCCATTTCAAATCATCATTCTAAACTTATCATGGTGCTAATTGAGTAAAGGCTTATTAATGAAGAAGAATGTGTGACATCACACAATTAGTGATATATTCAATTACTTGGAGGTTTTTTGTAGCAATTTCAGTCTTAAATTTTATCACAATAGAGAAAATTGAGTTAGTTTAACATGGGCGCTTGATTCGGCTAGCTTAACATGGGCGTTTGAATCAAAAGTTACAGACGATTTTGTGTGAACATGTCAAGTTGACCGGCTAGTGAAAATGATCATTCTAAACTGATCATTTGTTCTCATTGAGTAAAGGCTTATTAATGAAGCATAATTAATGGCATCATGCAGTTTGCGATAGATTCAATTACTTGGAGGCTTTGGTGTAGATATTTCTGTTCTAAATTTCGTCACAATATAGAAAATTGAGCTATCTTAACATGTGTGTTGGATTCGTGTAATTCCTAGCTCTGAATCATAAGTTACGGTCGATTTTGTGTAGACATGTCATCTTGATCGGCCAGTTAAAATGATCATTCTAAAAACATCGATGGTTCTCATTGAGTAAAGGCTTATTAATGAAGCATAATGTATGGCATCAAGTAGTTTGCGATAGATTCGATTCATTCAATACTTTGCCGTAGCTACTTCGGTCTTAAATTTTGTCATAATATATATAATTATATATAATTGAGCTAGCTTAACGTGGTAGTCGCATTTGTGTCATTCCGAGCTCTAAATCAAAAGTTACAGACTATTTATTACGGACAAGTCAAATTGATCGGCTAGTTAAAATGATCATTCTAAACTGATCATTGGTGCTCATTGAGTAAAGGCTTATTAATCAAGCATAATGCATTGCATCATGCAGTCTGCGATAGATTCGATGACTTGGAGGCTTTGTCGTAGCTATTGCAATTCTAAATTTTGTCAGAGTATAGAAAATTGAGCTAGCTTAACGTGTGCGTTGGACTCGTGTCATTCTGATCTCTAAATCAGAAGTTACCGACGATTTTGTGTGGACATGTAAAGTTGATCGGCCAGTTAAAATGATCGTTCTAAACTTATTACTGGTGCTCATTGAGTAATGGCTTGCTAATGAAGCATAATGTGTGGCATCACGCAGTTAGTGGTAGATTCGATTACTTGGAGGTTTAGTCGTAGCTATTTCGGTCCTAAATTTTCTGAAAATAGAGAAAATTGAGCTAGATTAACGTAGGCGTTGGATTTCGTGTAATTATGAGCTTAGAATCAAAAGTTACAGATGATTTTGTGCGGAAATGTCAAGTTGATCGGCGAGGGAAAATGATCATTTTAAACTGATCATCGGTTCTCATTGAGTAAAGGCTTATTACACTACAAGAAAACATCAAATTCCCGACGGACAATTTCGTCGACAATCCATCGGGAAGAGCAATTACCGTCTACTTTCCGACAAGAAATGTCCATCGGGACTATTACGTCAGAAATCAATTTCTGTCGGGAACGTATCGGGAATTACCGGTGGTTTGGCAATAAAGGCTACCATCGGAAACTTCCAACGAATAGACAATGGGTTCATGCCATCGGCAAATACCGATGGATATTCGATGGATTTGTTTCGTCGGAAATTTCCGATGTATTTGCGATGGATTTAGTCAGTCGGGCTGTCGACGTTTTCCGATTACCGTTACCGTGAGCAATGTGAACCGATGGTGTATCCCGATGGTTTTCACCCATCGGGAGGTAAGCGACATATATCCGACGGAACCGTCCGTCGGTAATTTCCAACGACGGTATCCGTTGGAAATAACCAAATAATTGAAAAAATTAGAAAATTTATTTTTTAAAAATTATTGATTAAATATTTATTATAACAATTAATATTTATATTAAATTTAATTAATATTTTTAAATATTTTTAAAAAATATTAATTCAATTATTAAAACCAATATTTATAATTATAAATATAATAATTGTTTAATTGTTTTAAATCAACAAATTACATCAGAAGAACAGGAGGAGAAAGAGCAGAAAAAAAAGTCATTGAGAAACTTGGTTCTCATCATTTGTATAATATTTTTAAGATTTTTCATCTTTATCTCAATAGCCACCATTTGTTGTTTTAGATGTTCATTCTCCTCGTTTCTAGCTGCAAATATTGTACCAACAGTATCTGCAACTCTCCCGAGTCCTAGATGACGACCATTAGAAAATGGTACTTCCTGTAAAAACAAAAAAATATTATTAAAAAGGTAATATAATATTAAATATAAATATAAATAAAAAGAAAAATCAAATTTACATCAAAAACGAGACTGTTAATCAACGAACGAGCTAATTTGGTGACCGAAGATGAATAACCAACTTGAGACTGGTAAGCTAAAATATCACTTTTTTTCTTTTTTTCTTTTTTGATAATTTCACTAACGAGAACATCTTGTATGTGACTAGTCTTTTTTTTCGTGTGGACGGCCTTGAGAAGTTGCAAGTGATCTGGAGGCGATTTAAATTATTGTGCCTAAAAGTATAAAAACTTCTAAATTAATAATTTAAAAAAATTCAAATAATAATAAATAAAATTAATATAATAATTAATTTACCAATTGATCGGCTTGTCTTAGAAAACTATTGATCCAGCATTGTGAATGTTAATATTGACATAGGAAAATCAAATAAGACCTATCTTGACCTACAAGGCAAGTGTGAGCACGAAAATTCAGTTTGAATAACAAGGGAAATGAAAAAAGGAGGGAGTTATTATTAACCACATGGTTAAAATGGTTAAATAACTACCTTGGGAGAAGAATCAAGGTGTCCATGCTGCACACAGTCTTGGCAACCACACCAAACAGTCATGCCTGCTGCACACAGTCTTGGTAACCACACCAAACAGTCATGCCTGCTGCACACAGTCTTGGTAACCACACCAAACAGTCATGCCTGCTGTCTCCTCTCTTCTCATTGGTTGTTGACAGGCTCCTCCTCTATTCAAACTCATCCACAAGTTTGAATTCGTTTTCTTTTGTGTTCACATTGTAAATCCTCTATAAAAGGGCTGTAAAGACTCAATGTATAATATACTCTTAGGGGATTCTTCTCCATAAGTCTAAGTCATTTCTCATTTTCTCATACTTCTCTTTGAGTTTTCAGATTCAATTCTTCACATTTCTCCTCTATAATCTCAATATTCTTTCATGGTATCAGAGCATAAGATCATTCTCTTATCTTTTCTACTCAAATCTCTCAGTTTCTAATCTAAAATTCTGTCAAAAATCTCTCAGTCTTTAGACTAAAAACTCACGGTTTCATTCAACCATAAAAGCTGCTTCCTTTGAGCTCTTCAAAGCCTAACAATGGAGGATACAGTTCAAATTAGTTCCAGCCTGAAACCTACGGTGATAGTAGTAGTTCTCAAAGGCTTGAACTACACATTATGGTCAAGAACCATCAAGACAGCCATTTGTGGCAAAGGACTTTGGAATAACATCTTGGAGGATAATACTCCATCTATAGATGATCCAAAGGAGAAGAAGGATGAGGCAACAAGAAAAGAAGAAGCTAGGTGGTTCCAAGAAGATCAATCAGTCCTTGGATTCCTCCAAAATTCATTGGACCCATCCATTCTTGAAGCTTATTCACATTGTGAAACTGCCAAGTCTCTTTGGGACACTCTCAAGAGGGTGTATGGGGATGTTTCAAACCTCAGCCGTGTGTATGAGGTTAAGAAGGCTCTCAATGATCTACACCAAGAGGATATGGAGTTCACAAAATTCCTGGGCAAGTTCCAGTCAACATGGTCCGAGCTTGACATGTTGAGACCAAGTTCTATGGATCCAAAGGTGCTTAATGAAAGGAAGGAACAAGACAAGATATTTGGGCTCCTTCTCAACCTAAATCCAGCCTTTAAGGATGTGATTAAGTCCATCCTGAGAGAGCCAAAACTCCCTGATTTCGAAGAGGTGTGCTCACGGATTCAGAAGGAGCAAGGCAACATTGGTTTGTTTGGTGGTAAAGGAGAACTAGTCATGGCCAACAAAAGCGTGTTTAAGCAAGAGGATAGGAAGAGTGTGATGTGTGAGCATTGTAAGAGGAATGGCCACATCAAGGACAAGTGCTGGATACTTCATCCTCATCTCAAGCCAAACCGGTTCAAGGATTCAAAGGCTAACATCTCTCAAATGGTTGCGACTGAACCGGCAAGTTCATCCAACCAAGGAGGGGAGCTAGCTATGAATGTATCCATGGAGTATGTTAAGAAGAGTGACTTGGAGGATCTCATCAAGGCCTATGCCTCAAAACTCTCCGGTATCACACTCTACTCCCATAAATCGCTTGATAAACCAGATCATAAGTTGGTAGTGGATTCAGGTGCTTCTCACCATATGATTAGCAATGCTAGGTTGTTAAAGAACATTGAACCATGTCTAGGACAAGTAACTATAGCTGATGGTAAGGGTATTCCAATTGAAGGAACCGGAAAATTAAGACTATTTGACAAAGAAACTAATGCATTCTTTGTACCTAAATTTAAGTCTAATCTAGTTTCTGTCAAAAGGGCTACTAAAGACCTCAATTGCAATGTTACATTTGGGCCTAACAATGTTTACTTTCAGGATATTAAGAGTGGTAAGATACTTGGAGGTGGTGTAACTCAAGATGAGCTCTATGTTCTTGAAGACCCTCCAAGCAATTTGGATTCCTTAGCTTTCAAATCCTGTGTTTTTGCTAATAAAGATGTCTTATGGCATGCTAGATTAGGACATCCTCATGCTCGTGCTTTAAGCTTAATAATTCCTAATGTCGCTTATGATCACTCAGTTTGTGAGGCTTGTATCCTTGGCAAACATTGTCGTGTTGTTTTCCCTAAATCGTCTACAATTTATGAGCATTGCTTTGATTTAGTACATTCCGATGTTTGGACCTCACCTTGCATGTCTAGAGATAGGAATAAATACTTTGTGACCTTTATAGATGAGAAATCGAAATATACATGGGTTACATTGCTTCCATCTAAAGATAGGGTTTATGAGGCATTTATAAACTTTCATAATTATGTTACTAATCAATTCAATGCCAAGATCAAAGTGTTAAGATCATATAATGGAGGGGAATACACAAGTCAAAGATTCAAAGCTCATCTAAACAAACATGGAATACTACATCAAACTAGCTGTCCACACACACCACAACAAAATGGAGTTGCTGAAAGGAAGAACCGACACTTAATGGAAGTAGCAAGATCCATGATGTTTCATACCAATGTTCCTAAAAGTTTTTGGGGAGATGAAGTCTTGGTTGCTTGCTACCTCATCAATCGGATTCCAACCAAAGTCTTGCAAGATATATCCCCATTTGAGGTACTCAATAAAACTAAACCTTCCATTGATCATTTACGTGTATTTGGGTGTGTGTGCTTTTTGTATGTTCCAGGTGATCTAAGAAACAAGTTGGAGGCAAAGAGCATCAAGTGTATGTTCCTTGGATATTCGACAACACAAAAGGGTTATAAGTGCTATGATCCGAGCAACAACAGGACATATGTGTCTAGAGATGTCAAGTTCATAGAAGAACGAAGCTATTATGATCAGAAAGATTGGGAAGGATTGAAGGATCTCTCAAGGTCACCTTCTGATTTGGCTACGAGTTTGAGGTTTCTCTTGAATCATTTGGGAAATGATCTGCCAAAGGATTCAAGACACGAAGAAACAAGAACCTTAAGTAGTTCACAAGATACCCAAGAGAATGAACAAGGGGTGGTAACTCAAGAACCAACTCCAATCCAAGAAGAAGCTATGGCCCAAAATCAAGAACAAGACGACTTGGAAGTGGGTATAGAGGAACCTATTCACCAAATGGAAGAGGAAACGGTTGTAGAGGAGGCTGCACCACCTGTTCAGCATTTAAGGAGGAGTACTAGACTTAGGAACACTAGGGTATTCTACAACAACCAGGCCGTGACTCATCCCATACAAGCTGTTTGTTCCCTTGACCTCTTGCCATCTAGTCATCATGCGTTCCTTGGAAAGATTGAACAAAGTCAGATTCCAAGGACTTATGAAGAAGCTAAGAGCAAGAAAGAATGGTTAGATGCAGTAAGAGATGAGAAGGGAGCTATGGAAAGGAATCATACATGGGATATACAAGAACTTCCCAAAGGCAAGAAGGCTGTGAGTTCCAAGTGGGTGTTCACCATCAAGTATAAGAGCAATGGGGACATAGAAAGGTACAAGGCACGTCTAGTTGCAAGAGGTTTCACTCAGACATATGGAGAGGACTATACTGATACATTTGCACCGGTGGCTAAGCTACACACTGTAAGGGTTGTTCTTTCACTAGCTACGAATCTGACTTGGGACTTATGGCAAATGGATGTCAAGAACGCATTCCTACAAGGAGAACTTGAAGAGGAAGTGTATATGACTCCACCACCAGGCCTTGAAGATCTTTGCAAAGAGGGACAGGTTCTAAGACTTAGGAAGGCAATATATGGGTTGAAGCAGTCACCAAGGGCCTGGTATCACAAATTAAGCTCCACACTTACTGATAATGGGTTTAGGAAATCCCATTCAGATCATACTTTGTTCACTCGTCAAAACTCCAAAGGAATCGTGGCGGTCTTGGTTTATGTGGATGACCTTATCATCACAGGAGATGATAAGGAAGGAATTCAGTTCACAAAGGCCTTCTTAAACAGATCATTTGACATCAAGGATCTTGGAGAGTTGAAGTACTTCTTGGGTATTGAAGTGTGTCGGTCTCAAGAAGGACTCTTTCTATCCCAAAGAAAGTATGCTCTTGATCTGTTGACAGACACGGGAAAGCTTGGGGCTAAACCGGCCAAAACTCCTCTTGAAGATGGCTACAAGGTCAACGGAAAGGGGAGAAAGCTGATGAGTTATTTAAGGATGTTTCTCAGTATAGGAGACTAGTTGGGAAGCTGATCTACCTCACCCTCACACGACCAGACTTGTGTTTTGCTGTGAATCAAGTGAGTCAACATATGCAAAAGCCTACTGTATATCATTGGAGCATGGTAGAAAGGATCCTTAGATACATCAAAGGATCTCCTGGTCAAGGTATATGGATGGGCAAGAATGGGAACACTGAGATTGTCGGGTATTGTGATGCGGATTGGGCTGGTGATAGGGTGGATAGGAAATCAACCACTGGGTATTGCACCTTCGTTGGTGGGAACTTAGTCACTTGGAAGACTAAGAAGCAGAAGGTGGTATCATGTTCTAGTGCTGAAGCAGAATATAGGGCTATGAGGAAGCTGACAAATGAAGTAACTTGGCTCAAAGCACTCTTGAAAGATTTTGGTATTGCACAACCAGGGCCAATTACCTTCCATTGTGATAATCAGACAGCCATTCACATAGTTTCAAACTCAGTGTTTCACGAGAGGACCAAGCACATAGAGATCCACTGCCATAAGGTTAGGGAGAAAGTTCAAGATGGAACCATTCTGCCATGTTATACAAGGAGTGAAGACCAACTAGCAGACATCTTCACAAAGGCAGCAAGTCTCAAAGTTTGCAAGAACATCTTTAGCAAACTTGGGCTTGTTGATTTATCACACCCATGATCAAAGGTCTCCTAATCCAAGAGCAACACACTCTTTTTCCCTTATTAAGGTTTTGTCCCAAGTGGTTTTCCTTAATAAGGTTTTTAATGAGGTGTTGCCTTGGGTTCCCAAGCTTAAGACTTTAGGGTGATTCCAAAGTCTTTAGCTTGAGGGGAGTATTGACATAGGAAAATCAAATAAGACCTATCTTGACCTACAAGGCAAGTGTGAGCACGAAAATTCAGTTTGAATAACAAGGGAAATGAAAAAGGAGGGAGTTATTATTAACCACATGGTTAAAATGGTTAAATAGCTACCTTGGGAGAAGAATCAAGGTGAAAAGGACATGCCATGCTGCACACAGTCTTGGCAACCACACCAAACAGTCATGCTTGCTGCACACAGTCTTGGTAACCACACCAAACAGTCATGCCTGCTGCACACAGTCTTGGTAACCACACCAAACAGTCATGCCTGCTGTCTCCTCTCTTCTCATTGGTTGTTGACAGGCTCCTCCTCTATTCAAACTCATCCACAAGTTTGAATTCGTTTTCTTTTGTGTTCACATTGTAAATCCTCTATAAAAGGGCTGTAAAGACTCAATGTATAATATACTCTTAGGGGATTCTTCTCCATAAGTCTAAGTCATTTCTCATTTTCTCATACTTCTCTTTGAGTTTTCAGATTCAATTCTTCACATTTCTCCTCTATAATCTCAATATTCTTTCAGTTAATGCCTTTACCTCCTCGGTCGCTCTTCTGGGTTTCCGAATTAGTTCTCGAGATGACCTCAGCGCTGAAAGATTCCCAATAACGAATAAAATCGTTCCAAATCGACTCATTCAATCCTCTTGGTTAATTTTTTCCTTTTTTTCATTTCTGTTTCCACTCGTTCATGTGGCGGGAAAATTGTATTGTAGCCTCTTTTTGAAAAGCTTCTTCCACCAATTTTGTGTTCATGGGATCTCATGTAAAATTTCGATGCAAAATTTACTTATATATTACTAAAATATATTATTAAAAACTATTTAAAACAATTATATATTTAAAAATAAATTAATGTACTGCAACCATCCTGAACCAAATCTGACAATCTTCGTACGGAATATTTCTAAATTTGGCATATGGTTTGTTCAAAAGAGCATAAAGCATATTTAATATAGATTTGCTTATTCCGTTGTTTGAAATACCAAACCTACGAATTTGTATGAGAATAGCATCAAAGTATATTTTTGTAGTAATATCGTACTATAATTTAATAGTATGTGTAGTGTACCATAGTAGAAACGAATCAACGTACAAGATCTGATATTTCCATTTATGCATAACTCCACAATTGAAAAAATGTTGCATAAAGGTATACTGTTCGTCTATATGTGGTAGTTATACAAATACATATATAGATTGGTTACTGTTTAGAGATTCTATTATATATTTAAAAATCTGTAAAAAATTAATTGGCATCGACATTGTCTGACGTTTTCTTGGGTTTTTATCATTTTTATAGTGAAAATTTTGGATAGTATCTAGTGACAGTGTACGTTTCTTTTAGAGGTAATGATTCTTTTGTAAACCCACATAAGATTAGTCTAGTGAGAACTCAGAATCAAATAGCCCAAATTGCATATTGATCTTGTACAGAGTGAAGATTACAATTTGGACAATTTTAACAAAAAATTATAATTAAAACTAGATTATAACTATATCTTTTTAAATTGTCATAATCATTCATTAGATAAAATAAAATGTGAGGTGTTGGTATGGTTTAAGTGATCGGAAAAATTAAATATACGTGATGAATTTTTATTTACATCTAGTACATTATTCTGTTCATTAAATAACAATAATCATTTTAAATTTAGACAGATTCAACTATTTAAATGGATTATGTGATCCATAATATGAGATCACTATTGACATGATGTCTAACATGTAAGAGATACAAAAACAATATTATTCTGAATCAGTGAAAACAATTGCGTAACTTAGCTGGCGATGTAGTTACAATATGTACAAATATACGATTTTACCTTCAAGCCACACGCATGCAGAAAACAACGTATATATAGAACATTCACCCTAGCTAATACTTAGGACTCCTAGGAGGAGAAAAATACGCAGAGATTGGAGACAGAAAACGTCGAGGGTTGAAGAGGGACACGCTTATAATTAAAGCTAACAAAAATTATAATTATAAGTAAATTATAACAAAAAATCGGACCATGTTAACAATCGATCAAACAAAGAATTTCCATTCGTATGAAGCTAAATCTTCAATGCTCGAGATAGTCCAAGTCGAACCCCAAAACTAAAGTTAAAGTTTTTAGAGTAAATTTTGCGAATTCGACAAATAAAAGTAGAAAACAAACCGAAATTTCCGGCGAAAACTTACATGATTTGCGACGACACCAAGGAAGGTGAAGAGGAAAGGCGATTTCCGGTGACAACAGCGGCGGGGAGGCGAAAAGATAGAGAAGGAGAAAAACGCAAGAGAGAAAGATGAAAAAAACGGTCGTAAGTTATATTAGATATTTTCGACGGCGATTTCCATCGGGAATCCATCGGTAATTTAATAAATATTTTCGCGAAAGCCCGCGTTGTTAATTATGTTTCCAGCGTAAGGCCATCGAAAATCTGTCGGAAATCCGTCGGACTCCTTAAAACCCGTGCATGATCGAAAAATAGTTTGCCCATGTTGCAAATATGTTTTTGATGGTTTTCCGACGGCTTTCCGATGGAATTACCAAAATCGTCGGAAATCCGTCAATTACGTGAATCAATATTTTGAAAAAGAATTTATATGTAATTAACGTATAAAAATATTTATATGCATACTTCTTGTTTCTTGAATGTTGAACTAAAAAGATAATTTATTTTGAACTCAATGTAATCCGGATCCGTATATATGTAGGAAATATAATGTTTCTATTATTTTATTATTCTTAATATATGAATTTCAATAAGGATTCACTACACAAAGTGTTTAAAAATAAACCTTATTTTGGATCGACTATATATGATTGAATACACAAATTATAATCGTCTATATATGATCCAATAAAATATAAAAAATGCTATACTTATTTTAGATCCCATTGATTATTTATAGAGTTTAACAATTTGAATCAAATTTCGATACCGTGCTAAATTATGTTATTTTTCAATTTAAAATCAATTAATAATAAAATAGATTAAGTCATGTACATATGTTCCTTAAAATATCTTCTAATTTTCAATAAATGTTGAAATCCATCCGATGAGTAAATCAATATTTCAAAAAATATATATAGCTAAATTTAAAAATAAATTCATGAATTAGATGATTTTCGACGGTTTCGACGGTTTGTCGATGAATTTTGGACAGAATTACCAACACCGTTGGAAATCCGTCAGGTGAGAAAATTAATATTTCGAAAAATATATATTTCTGCAGATAAATTTATAAATTAGATGATTGTTGACATTAATAAATTTACAGTTCTACAGTAAAAAGTATATGATATGTTATTCTCTAAAACTTAAAAAGCAAAAAACAATTATCTTAATTGTCTATAATTAATTTAAAATTTGTATCTCTTTTAATAGCTTCAAAGTAATAGAAATGTCACGTCACCAATTTAGAAAGGTGTAGCAAAGAAAAAATTCAGTGTTTATTTCCAATATTTCCAATACAATTTCTCCCGATTGAGATGATACACCATAATTACAAGTTGTTTGTAAATTTCCTTCGCGATGAATCTTAAAATCATATCCACGAGTACAATACATTGGATAAGATTTTGCAGGAAATGTAGGATCACTCACCAACTCAACTAACCACGTAGGAAACATTATCCCCCTAAAAGGACATGTAGTAATCTACAATATAATTGAGTGTAATCAATTATATATATAAATAGGAAACTATTATTGAAAATTACATAATTGTGGAACACACTAACATAAAAATGCAACCATCTTGAAAATTCACTTTTTTTAAATTTGACCAACTCATTATCTATGTAATTTGAATAATGAACACGTATTTGTTCAATGTATATCCTGTTAATTATGAACAAAATAATAAACAATAAATTATAATACCAATTAAAAACAAAATTTAATTGAATGTACCTTTTATATTCCAAAACTTCATCATAATTTGTCAAATATACAAATGCAAGTGACTGTGTTCCTCTTCTGATATGCGTCGCGTTTTCCTTTTTTCACTTAAACATCCAATTTGTGCAAATATTTCTCGCACATACACTGGATATCTTGGTTTTTCTCCTCCATCATCATGTCGTGCGGGTCATCTATTTTTTTTGTTTGGACTTGTGATAGAAAATAGTTGCTGGCGAAGTTAGATGTTTGTTCATTAATACTTTGTGCGACGATTGAACTTTCAATTCTCGCAAGATTTTTAACTTTTTTCTTTAGGTGGAACATATATCTCTCAAAAGGATACATCCATCGGTACTGAACAGGTCCTCTAAGCGATGATTACCTAGGGAGGTGAATAGGAAGATGTTCCATAACATCAAAAAATACTGGTGGAAATATTTTCTCCAAGTTACAAAAGAAAACTGGTATTTTTCCTCCAAATTTTGGATATTGTCGGTAGTAAGTGATCCTGTATATAAATCTCGGAAAAAATCACCAATCCCTACATAAAAAATTTAATGTCATATAATATATGAAATTATGATTATTTATATATAAAATAATATAAACATTCCTGCAATTGCTCCGTGGACGTTTTTAGGCAGAAAATCGCTAAAGGCAAATGGGAATAGTCTTTGCATGGCAACATGACAATCATGACTTTTTATCTCTAAAAATTTTCCTTCGATAGTATCGACATAATTACGAACATTAGATGTGCATCCATCTGGAAATTTGACACTATGCTTAATCCAGTCAAAGAATTCGTCTTTTGCATGTGCATCCAACCGGAATGCGGGAGACAATGATTTTCCATTTGACATTACATGTAGTTCCTTCCAGGAATAAATATCCAGCAAATCCAATCTATCTTTCAAATTATCTTTTGTTTATCCATGCACATTTAGAATGGTATTCATTATGTTTCCGAAAAAATTCTTCTCAATGTGCATAACATCTAGATTATGGCGCAACAAATGGTCCTTCCAATATGGTAAATCCCAAAAAAATGCTCTTCTTATGCCAATTATGGTATTCGCCACAACCACAAATAGGGTAATATCCGTTACCTCCACATGAAGCCGTTCTCTAAGCACCAAAATCTCTAAATTGAGTTATCATATAATTCCCATCAAGAATAGGAGGTGGACCATCAAAATGTTTTTTGTTTTTCCTAAACAATGTCGTGCTCCCCCGATATGGATGATCTTGTGGTAGAGATCGACGATGAAAATCAAACCAACTAGTCTTTCGTCTATGTTTCAGTTGGAACGTATCAATATTATCTTGAAAATATGAGTATGCTAATCTTCTATGCGTCGACCATCCTGATAACATAACATATGCTGGAAAATCACATATGTTCCACATAAGTACTGCTCGCATCCAGAAGTTCTGTTGGTTTGAAACATTGAATGCTTCGACACCATTTTTCCACAATATTTTTAACTCATGACTTAGTGGCTGGAAGGAAATATAAAACGATCGCTTAGGATGCTCTGGACCGGGGGCGAGAATTGTTAGAAATAAAAACTCTCGGTTCATGCATAATGAAGGAGGAAAATTATTAGGTGTCACGATAACTGGCCACAACGAGTATTGTCGCCCATGCTTCCCAAAAGTGTTGAATCCATCTGTAGATAACCCGAGGTATACGTTCCAAACCTCATATGCAAAACTAGGATAAACCTGTTGAAAATGTTTCCATGGTTCTGCATCCGAGGGATGCACAATTTCTCCATTCGAATTATGTTCTGCATTCCATCTCATAGGTTTTGCCGTGTGTTCAGATTGATTTAAGCTCTTTAAATTCTCTGTTAATGGCAAATATCACATCCGTTTATGTGGAATAGGTACTATGCCGCTTGTATCTTGAAATCGAGGTTTGTGACAAAATCGGCACTTCATGCGGTTTTCAACTTTTCTCCAATAGATCATGCAGTTGACAATACATACATTGATCATTTGATATGGCAATCCAAAACCAGCTACAAGTTTTTGAACCTCGTAATATGAACCGGGTGTAATATTATCTTCAGGTAATATATCTCTAACAAAATCAGCTATCGCATTCACACAATCTTCAGCCAAGTTGAAATCCGTGTTTATCGTCATCAACCTGGTTACAGCATATAAAGGCGATAATCCATCTCTACATCCTTTATACAAAGGCTGCTTGGATGCATCTAACATATCAAAAAATCTCCGGGCTTCCAAATTAGGTTCCTCTATTCTGCTACTATCTTCAATATACGATGCTCTTTGTTCACGAAATGCATCATTCACCATCTGAACAGTACTTCCGTTTATATCAACTTGTGATGCCAGTTCCTCTACCCTAACATTAGTACTATCTAACATTTTTGAAGTAGTACCATAATATTGCATCATTGCATTAGTTTCTCCATGTGAATACCAAATTTTTTAACCTGGAATAAATCCAGTCCTATACAAATGATTACATACTTCTTTAACAGAGATTAATTTGATTTCAACATTTAATACACGGATAATATATTTTACCGTATTCCGATGTCATGCTATTGTTTGATGCAAATGTCATGAACTCTTCAACACCTTGAGCAAATTAATCAGTCAATTTCCCCGTTGTTGAATCATACCGAAGTTTATCCATCCACGATCGAAAATAATCATAAGAACCCGAAGAAGACATTTTCTTAAGATTTTTTGTTGTGGTGAAATTGTGAAAGATCATAGCGTATTTATATTGAAAATTAAAAGATTATCACGAATTTCAATAGATTATTACGAATTTTTAACACATTATTACGAATTTTTAACAGATTATTACGAATTTTTTACAAATTATTACGATTTTTTAACAAATTATTACGATTTTTTAACAAATTATTACGAATTTTTAACAGATAATCACAAATTTTTTAATAGATTATTTTTAAAAATATTCCCGTTTCCGACAGATTTCTGATGGTTTCCGACCACTGTCGGATTTTTCCGACGAATAACCAATGATATTCGACGTCAGCCCATCGATATGTTCCCGACGGAATCCCGATGGATTCCGGATGGATAGTAAAAACAACATTCCGTCAGGAAGTTGTCCGGAAAAACCTGACGGTTTGAATTTCGTCGGTAATGTGCGATGGTTTTAAGAGGATATCTTGACGCCAACATTTTCATCAGAAAACAGACGGAAAGCCATCAGGTTTTACCATCGATTTCCCTATGGTAGTGCGAGCGTCAGAAATTACCGACGGAACACCAACGAAATAAATTCCCTTGGTAGTCTGTCAGAAAACCGTCGCATTGGCATTGGAAAATTCTGACGGTTCTATTTACATCGGAAATGCCATCGGAAATATTAAGAACCTCAAAGCATGGGCGGAATGCTTGCCATTCATAGAGTTTTCCTACAACCAAGCTGTGCACTCAGCCACCAAGAAGACCCCTTTTGAAGTTGTCTACGGCTTCAACCCTCAAATACCCTTGGAGCAAACACCACTTCCACCAACAGAGATGACCAACCTCAAAGGAGAATCTAAAGCAGTGATCATCAAGAAGTTTCACTAGAAGGTCATCAAGAAGTTTCACTAGAAGAGCACCAGACAGTACGTGACTCATGCCAACAAGGGAAAAAGGCAGATTATCTTCCAACCATGCGATTGGGTGTGGCTACACCTATGGCAAGAGAGATTCCCCCATCTAACACTACAAGAAAATATCAATTTCCCGATGGCCATTTTCGTCAGAAATACGTCGGTAATACATATTCCTGTCTATTTTCCGATGAAAATGGCCCATCGGGACTATTTTATCAGAAATTACTTTCTGTCGGGAAAGTATCAGGAATTTCCAATGGCTTGCAGATAAAACTTGCCGTTGGAAACTTTTGATAAAAAGGCGATGCAACAATGCCGTCGGAATTTACCGACAGATATTCGATGGCTTCATGCCGTCGGAAAACTCCGACGAATATTCAATAGAACACTTCTGTTAGAACTTCTCGACGAATTTTCGATGGAGAGTTTTCCGATGACTATTGCCGTCGGGAATGTGAACCGGTGATATATCCCGATGGTTTTTACCTGTCGGGAGTTAGGCGACATACTTCCGACAGAACCGTCCATCAAAAATTATCGACGACAGCATCCATCGGAAATAACCAATTAATTGAAAAAAATATTTTTTTAAATATTTATAAAAAATATATTTATTAAAAATATTAAAGTAATTAATATTTATATTAAATTAAATTAATATTTTAAAATATTTTAAAAAATAATAATACAATTAATAAAAATAATATTCTAATTATAAATATAATAATAATCAAACAATTGTTTTAAAATACAAATTACAACGGATGGACAAGAGGAGAAGGAGAAGAAAAATAGTCATCAAAAAACTTGTTTCTCATCATTTTTACAATATTTTTGAGATTATTCATCTCTATTTTCATAGCTACCATTTCTTGTTTTAGTTGTTCATTCTCCTCGTTTCTAGCTGCAGATGTTGCACCACCGGTATCTGCAACTCTCCCGAGTCCTAGATGACGACCCTTAGAAAATGGTATTTCATGTAAAGACAATAAAATATTATTAGAAAGTTATTATAATATTAATTATATATAAAAAATCAAACTTATATCAAGAACGAGACGATTAATCTCAGAACGAGTCAATTTGGCGAGCGAAGATGAAAAACCAACTTGAAACTGCTTGGTTAAAATATCACTTTTTTCTTTTTTACTTTTTCGATAATCTCACTAACGAGACCATCTTGGTTGCTACCAGTCTTTTTGTTCGTGTGTATGGCCTCGAGAAGTTGCAAGTGATCTGGAAGCGATCCAATTTCTTGTGTATAAAAGAAAAAATTCTAAATTAGTAATTTAAAAATTTTCAAATAATAATAAATAAAATTAATATAATAATTATTTTATCAATTGATCGGCTCGTCTCATAAAACTAGTCGATCCAGCATTTTGAATATAAATTCCTTTGCCTCCTCGGTCGTTCTTCCTGTTTCCCGAATTAGTTCTCTAGATAACCTCAGCGCTAGAATATTTCCAATAACAAATAAAGTCATTCCAAACCGACTCATTCAACCCTCTTGGTTTATCTTTTCCTTTTTTCCATTTTTGTTTCCACTCGTTCATGTGGCGGTAAAATTGTACTGTAGCCTTTTTTCGAAAGCTTCTTCCACCAATTTTGTGCTCATGGGATCCCATGTAAATTCTTGCTGCGAAATTTAATTATATATTACTAAAAAATATTATTAAAAACTATTTAAACCAATTATATATTTAAAAGTTAAATAATGTACCGCAAACGTTCTTAACCAAATCTGATGTTTTTCATACAGAATATCTCTCAATTTTGTATATGGTTTATTCAAAAGAGAATGAAGTATCTTTAATATAGATTTACTTATTCTGTTATTTGAAATACCAAATCTATGAATTTTTATTATATTAGCGTTTAAATAATTATTTTAAATATAATTATAGAATAGCGTTAAAATAATTATTTTAAATATAATTATAAAAAAATTTATTTACCATGTCGAATTTTGTTGACGCCTTGGATCGACAAAAGTAAGAAGTTAACGACCAGCCTGCTGAACCAATTCTTCAATAGTCATTGGTCGGAAAGAATTATTTGCAGATTCTGGAACTTGAGTTGGTATACAACTCAGATTAGACGACTCACCATGTATTTGGTAATCTTGATACGACCTATGATTTTCGACATTTAATCAATCTATTTAAATTTAATATTTAATATTTTCTTTTTGAAATATTTATTTTGATTTAAATTAAAACATTTAACTTAAACCTTAAACTTTATTTTCTATTCATAAAGATAATAGTTCTTTGACCAATATACAAATGTTTCTTTTAATCTATAATATTAGTTTTCTAGAAAGGAATACACGGCATTATGCAGAATTAAAACTAGCTAACTAAACCAACAATCATATAATGAATTATTGGCCAATCGATTACACAACCAAATTAGACAATATTATACAATACTGCAAAGATATTATTTTAAGGAGAATATATCAAATATTTTGTACTATTTAGTCACACACGAAATAATTTTGTATCAATGGACAATGAAAAATTTCGGTTGCGAATACATATGATCCACATAAGACTACCGAAATTAAAACGGCACCAATTTTTTGCCTATTAATAGTTTATGTGATAAACTTAAGTCAACCCATAGACTAAGAAGCTCTTAATAAAATTTAAGAAGACAACGCAAATTTTAATAAACAACAACAAAAAGAAGAAAATATTCCATTAGACTTCTCGAAAGTACTTAGAAGTTTAACAAGAACAAATACCGTCAAACGTATTATTGATCTCACAACTGAGCTATCCTATAGAATTCAATTTATAATCTAAATATTCATCGGATAAAGATGTGTGTGTTCAGAGAATAATTGAAAACTAGTATCTGAAAGACAAGTCATTCTGTATGTTCCAAACATTCTCTACAAACAGAGAAACGACAAATCTTATGTAATTATCACCCGAAACCATTTAATCTATTTTTAGATGGTGAGAATTTTGGTAGTTTCTCAAATTAAGGTTCATTGACGGTGGTAACATCTAACCTAACCGATAAAGCTCTCTTGTACCTAATTAAGATCTATTTCTTGTTCCAGATTCAGTTAATTCACCATTCATATCCATAAAAACACAGATTCAGTTAAATCACCAGATTTTGAAAAATTTATTAACATCCATCTATGTCGAAAAATTGATAAAACTTACATGTTGACGACAAAAAACGCCGACGACGAGAAATGGTGACGAGGAGAAACGGCGAGAGAGAGAGAGAGTAACGTGAAACAACAAGAGAGAGAGGAGAAGAAGAAATCATAGGTTATATCGATATTTCTGACGGCAATTTCCATCGGGAATCCGTCGGTAATTCAATAAATGTTCACGAAATCCCGTGTTGTTAATTACGTTTGCCACATAAATCCGTCGGAAATCCATCAGACTCTTTAAACACCGTGCATGATCGACAAATAGTTTGTCTATCTTGGAAATACGTTTTGACGGGTTTCCGATGGATTTACCAAGGCCGGCGGAAATCCGTCGGAAGACAGAGTCAATATTTCGAAGAAATATTTATATATAAATAAAATATAAAATCATTTTTTTGAACTCAATGTAATTCGGATTTAAATTGATTAACTCAATGTCTATATATTTAAATTTTTTAACTCAACGTGTATATATATGATTCATTACACAAACCATAATCGTCTATATATGATCAAATAAAATATAAGAAAATGATATAATTATTTTGGATGTAATCGATTATTTATAGAGTTGAACAATTTAAATCAAATTTTGATACCATGCTAAATTATGTTAGTTTTCAATTCAAAATCAATTAATAATGAAATAGATTAAGTCTTGTACATATTTTACTTAAAATATCTTCTAATTTCCAATAAATGTTGAAATCCATCGGGTGAAAAAATCAATATTTTTCGGTTTAGTATAATTTATTTTAATTATAATAATAATCTGAAATGAAGTATTATAAAAAAGTTAATTTATATATAATTAAAATATAGAAAAAATAAAACATTATTATCATAAATTTAATTTGAATCTGATGAACATTCCGAATTAACTGAATTTTGGTCATCAAACTCGCCAATCTCTTTTTCTAAATCTTGAAACACGTTGTAATCTTCGTTCCTGGTATCATCAACAACAAGGTTAACTTCAAGAGAAGTGTCTATGGAACCTAAGTTACCAATTGCACTTTGTTGCATAGGGTCTTGTTCGATAATATCACATACCATTCCTCTATGATGTATTGAGGTCACTGTAATCCAAGGATCTTGCTTTTTATTCAGACGAGGATAACGAATGTAAAAAACCTGGTCCGCTTGTGATGCAAGTATAAAAAGATCATATTTTCGATGTCGCTTATGAGAGTGGACAAATGTAACACCGAATTCGTCTTGATGTTGACCCATGACAGGGTCATACCAGTCACAGTAGAATACAATACACCTCAAATCAATCATTCCTGGATAGTGAACTTCTAATATTTTACGAAGAAGACCGTTGTATACAATTTCTCCCAATGAGATGATACACCATAGTTACAAGTTGTTTATGATTTTCCTTCGCGATGATTTTTAAAAGCATATCCATGAGTGTAGTACATTGGATAAGATTTTGTAGAAAATGTAGGACCACTCACCAACTCAACTAACCACGTGGGAAACGTTATCTCCCTACAAGGACCTATAGTAACTTACAAAATAATTGAATGTAGTCAATCATATATATATAGGAAACTATTATTGAAATTTACATAATTGTGGTAATACTAACATAAAAACGCAACCATCTTGCAAATTTACTTTTTTAAGTTCGACCAACTCATTCTCGCTGTAATCTGAATAATGAACACGTATTTGTTCCATGTATATCATGTTAATTATGAACAAAATAATTAACAATAAATTATAATAACAACAAAAAACAAAATTTAATTGAATGTACCTTTCATATTCCAAAATGTCATCACAATTTATCAAAATATACAAATGCAAGTGATTGTGTTCCTCCTCTGATAGACGTCGCGTTTCCCCTTTTCCACTTAAACGTCTAATTTGTGAAAATATTTCTGGCACATGCACTGGATAGCTTGGTTTTCTCCTCCATCATCGTGTTGTGCAGGTCATCTATTTTTTGTTTGGACTTGCGATGGAAAATAGTAGCTGGCGAAGTTAGATGTTTCTTCATTAATACTTTGTGCGACGATTGAACCTTCAACCCAGGCAAGATTTTTAACCTTTTTCTTTTGGTGGAACATATAGCTCTCAAAAGGATACATTCATCGGTACTGAACAGGTCCTCCAAGCGCTGCTTCTCTACGGAGGTGAATAGGATGCTCCATAACATCAAAAAATGCTCGTGGAAATATTTTCTCCAGGTTCCAAATGAGAACCGGTATTTTTTCCTCCAAATTTTGGATATCATCTGCACTAAGTGATCTTGTACATAAATCTCAGAAAAAAGCACCAATCCCTACATAAAAAATATTTTATTATCATATAATATATGAAATTATAATTATTTATATATAAAATAATGTAAACGTACCCACAATTGCTCCGTGGACGTTTTTAGGCAGTAGATCGCTAAAGGCAAATGGGAATAGTATTTGCATGACAACATGACAATCATGACTTTTCATCCCTGAAAATTTACCTTCAATAGTATCGACACAATTACGAATATTAGATGCGTATCCATCTGGAAATTTGACACTATGCTTAATCCAGTCAAAGAATTCATCTTTTGCATGCGCATCCAACTAAAATGCACGAGACAATGATTTTCCATTTGACATTACATGTAGCTCCTTCCGGGAAAAAATATCCGGCAAATCCAATCTAGTTTTCAAATTATCTTTTGTTTTTCCTTGTACATTTAGAACGGTATTCATTATGTTGTCAAAAAAATTCTTCTCACATCTAGCTTATGGCACAATAAATAGTCTTTCCAATATGGTAAATCCCAAAAATGCTTTTCTTGTGCCAATTATGGTATTCACCACAACCATCAATAGGGTAATGTCCGTTACCTCCACATGAAGCCGTTCTCTCAGCACCAAAATCTCTAAGTTGAGTCATCATATAATTCCCATCAAGAATAGGAGGTGGACCATCAATTTTTTTTTTGTTTTTTCTAAACAATGTCGCGCTCCGGCGATATGGATGATCTTGTGGTAGAAATCGACGATGACAATCAAACAGACTACTCTTTCGTCCGTGTTTCAGTTGGAACGCATCAGTATTATCTTGACAATATGGGCATACTAATCTTCCATGCGTCAACCATCCTGATAACATACCATATGATGGAAAGTCACTTATGGTCCACATAAGTACTGCTCGCATCAAGAAGTTCTATTGGTTGGAAACATCGAATGCTTCAACACCATTTTCCCAAAATATTTTTAACTCAAGAATTAGTGGCTGCAAGAAAATATGAAGTGATTGCTTAGGATGCTCTGGACCGGGGACGAGAATTGTTAAAAACAAAAACTCTCGTTTCATACACAAAAAAGGAGGCAAATTATAAGGTGTAACGATAACTGGCCACAACGAGTATAGCCTCTCATGCTTCCCAAAAGTGTTGAATCCATCTGATGATAACCCGAGGTATACGTTCCTAAGCTCATATGCAAAACTAGGATAAACCTGTTGAAAATGTTTCCATGGTTCTGCATCCGAGGGATGCACAATTTCTCCATTCGAATTATGTTCTGCATGCCATCTCATAGGTTTTGCCGTGTGTTCAGATTGATATAACCTCTTTAACCTCTCTGTTAATGGAAAATACCACATCTGTTTATGCAGAATAGGTAATCTGCCGCTTGTCTCTTGAAATCGAGGTTTGTGAAAAAATCGGCACTTCATGTGGTTTTCATCATTTCTCCAATAGATCATGCTGTTGTCAATACATACATCGATCATCTAATATGGCAATCCATGACCAGCTACAAGTTTTTGAACCTCGTAATATGAAGCAGGTGCAATATTATCTTCAGGTAATATGTCTCTAACAAAATCAGCTATCGCGTTCACACAATCTTCAGCCAAGTTGAAATCCGTCTTTATCGTCATCAACATGCTTGCAGCAGATAAAGGCGATAGTCCATCTCTACATCTTTTATACAAAGGCTGCTTGGATGCATCTAACATATCAAAACATTTCCGGGCTTCCAAATTAGGTTCCTCTATTCTACTAATATCTTCAATGTACAATGCTCTTTGTTCACAAAATGCATCATTCACCATCTGAACAGTACCTCCATTTATATCAACTTCTGATGCAAGTTCCTTTACCCTAACATTAGTATTATCTAACATTTTTGAAGTACTACCATAATATTGCATCGTTGCATCAGTTTCTCCATCTGAATACCAAATTTTGTAACCCAACATAAATCTAGTCCTATACAAATGATTACGTAATTCTCTAACAAAGATTAATATATGATTTTGACATTTAATACATGGACAATACATTTTACTGTATTCTGATGCCATGATATTGTTTGATGCAAATGTCATGAACTTTTAAACACCTTGCGCAAATTCATCAGTCAGTTCCCCCGTTGTTGAATCATAACAAGGTTTATCCATCTACGATCGAAAATAATCATAAGAACCCGAAGAACACATTTTCTTAAGATTTTTTTTTCTGAAGAAATTGTGAATGATCATAGCGTATTTATATTGAAAATTAGAGATTATCACGAATTTTAAAGAGATTATTATGAATTTTTAAGAGATTATTATGAATTTTTAAGAGATTATTATGAATTTTTAACAGATTAGTGCGAATTTTTAACAGATTATTGTGAATTTTTAACAGATATCCACACATTTTAAACATATTATTCTTAAGAATATTCTCTTTTCCGATGGATTTCCGATGGTTTTGACCACAACCGGATAATCACAAATTTTGAATAGATTTTTCTTCCTTTGCCGATGGATTTCCGACGGTTTCCGACCACCGCTGGAGAATCACAAATTTTTAATCAATTATTCTTCAGTTTCTGACGGAATGCCGACGGATTCCGACAACGGTCCGATATTTCCGATGGTTATCTGACTATAATCGACGTCATCCCATCGGTATAATTCTGACGGATTCCCAACATATAGTAAAAACACACGCTGTTGGGAAGTCATCGGAAAAAACCGATGGTCCTAGTTTCGTTGGTGATTTGCATGGGTTTCAAGAGGATATCCCGATGACCACAGGTTCATCGAAAACCGATGGTTTACCATCTGGTTTTACCATCAATTTCCCAACGGTTGTGCAGGCATTAGGAATTACCTACGGATCCCTGACGAAAGTCTTTCCCTCTGTAGTCCGTCGGAAAACCGTCGCCATTTTGTTGGAAAATTCCGATGGTTTTTTTTCGTCGGAAATGCCGTAGGAAATGTTAATGCTTTCTTGTAGTGTAAGGAGTTCCAAGTTAGCCCCCGGATGAGTTGGACCATTCAGAATCCCGGAGAGAATCAAAAACAATCCCTACCTATGGCAAGAGAGATTCCCCAACCTAAGGAGTTCCAAGCTAGCCCGCGGAGGAGATGGACCATTCAGAATCCTGGAGAGAATCAACAACAATGCCTAACCACTTGAGCTTCTTGGTGAGTTAAATGTGTCTAACACATTCAATGTGACTGATTTAGCTCGCTTCCTTGCAGAAGATCCAGTTTTGAGGACGAAACCTACTGAAGGAGGAGGGGATGATGAGGACACCATATCAAATGGCCGGCCAGATCGTGAATCTTCCCGAACAGATCATGAAGAGGGCCAGCCCGAGACAGCCAGACCGATAGCCGACTTGGCCGGGGCAAATGGTACTGCTGGCCCGATGAGCAATAGGGCCAAGCCGACCAACTCTACCGGCGAAGCAGCAAAAATGTACTGCCCAATAGGCGGAGATGTGGCCAACACCGCCGGCTAGGCTGGTGACACGGCCGGCGCACCTAGCATTCCGGCTGGCTCCAATAACATTTCGGCAAGCTCAACACGCGGCACAGCTGGCTCACACGATAACCTGGCCAGCTCAAGCTCCACACAAGGAGACTCGGACTAAATCACCAGCCAACTTCAAGGCATGGACCCAGAGGAAAGTTCTACCGCAATGGTACCATCAGGAGCCATGACAAGAAGCAGTACAAGGGCACTCTTCCACAAGTTCAGCTTGTGGTGGAAAAGCTCCTAGAAGACCAAAGACAAGCAATGGGCCAAGAGTGCAACAATCAAGTCAAGGGCTGCTAAACTCATTTCTTGGCCGAAATGTAAGAAGGTAAGTTTTAAAATTATAAATTGCCTTTTCTATTTTGCAGGGTAGGAACTAGTAGTTTTCCTTTTTGTTGAGTCAAGAACAATTAAGTTGTTGTCCTTTTTCGATTGTTTCCATTTTGTAATTTTCCTTTATGCACTTTTGTAAGTTCCATTTTTCTTTCGGGTCGAACCTAGAAGGTCAAGTTTTTGAGCATATTAATAAGGCTCTTTTCAACATTGTAGTTCGACAACCTTTTTGATATTAATAAATATCGTATTTCTTCTAAGAGTTTTTTTCCATAAAATTATTGCCTCTTAGACCTAGTTGAGACCAACCCTCCTAGCTCTAAGTTTGTGATTAGGCCGTTCACACCTCATGTGGTTCACCTCACCCCACCACCCATCATATACACCACAAAACCCACCGAAGAAGCCTAAGGCCGAGTTCTTCCCTAAATTTCTTGTAACCTGTCCGAGAGTGCTGATATGCTTCTCTTGGAATCTGAGCTTGATAAAAACCTCATCCAAAAGGTAGACTTTATTCCTCACTTGATCAACGTTTTCAATGAGACTAAGTCTAATGACTTCATTAGTGCTGATTGAGTAAAGGCTTATTAATGAAGAAAAATGTGTGACATCAAACAATTAGCGATATATTCAATTACTTGGAGGCTTTTTCGTAGCAATTTCAGTCTTAAATTTTGTCACAATAGAGAAAATTGAGCTAGCTTAACATGGGCATTTGGTTCGCGTCATCCTGAGATCTGAATCAAAAGTTACTGACGATTTTGTCTGGACATGTCAAGTTGATCGGCTAGTGAAAATGATCATTCTAAACTGATCATTGGTTCTCATTGAGTAAAGGCTTATTAATGAAGCATAATTCGTGGCATCATGCAATTTGCGATAGATTCGATTACTTGGAGGCTTTGTTGTAGCTATTTCTATTTTAAATTTCGTCACAATATAGAAAATTGAGCTACCTTAACATGGTTGTTGGATTCGTGTAATTCCTATCTCTGAATCATAAGTTACGGTCAATTTTGTGTAGACATGTCATCTTGATCGGCCAGTTAAAATGATCACTGTAAACAGATCAATGGTTCTCTTTGAGTATATGCTTATAAATGAAGCATAATGTGTGGCATCACGCAGTTTGCGATAGATACGATTACTTCAAAGCTTTGTCGTAGCTACTTCAGTCTTAAATTTTGTCATAATATAGAAAATTGAGCTAGCTTAACGTGGTAGTCGCATTCGTGTCATGCCAAGCTCTGAATCAAAAGTTATAGACTATTTAGTGCGTACAAGTCAAATTGATTGGCCAGTTAAAATGATCATCCTAAACTGATCATTGGTGCTCACTGAGTAAAGGCTTATTAATCAAGAATAATGCATGGCATTATGCAGTTTGCGATAGATTCGATGACTTAGAGGCTTTGTCGTAGCTATTTCAGTTTTAAATATTGTCACAGTATAGAAAATTGAGCTAGCTTAACATGGGCATTGGACTCGTGTCATTCTAAGCTCTGAATCATAAGTTACCGACGATTTTGTGTGGACATGTAAAGTTTATCGGCCAGTTAAAATGATCAGTGGTGCTCCTTGAGTAAAGGCTTATAAATGAAGCATAATGCATGGCATCACGCAGTTTGTTATACATTAGACTTAATTTGTGGTAGGTCTTTCAGTCTCAAATGTTGTCACAATATGGAAAATTGAGCTAGTTTAACATAGCTGTTGGAATCGTGTCATTTTGAACTCTAAATCAAAAGCTATGGCTGATTAAGTGCGTACATGTGAAGTTGAACGGGCAGTTGAAACAATCATTCTAAAGTGATCATATGTGCTCCTTGTTAAAGACTTATAAAAGAATCATAATGCATGTCATCACGCTGTTTGGGATACATCTTAAATTTCAATCTTAAATTTTGTTACAATATAGAAAATTGAGTTAGTTTAAAGTGGGTGTTGGATTATTGTCATTCTGAACTGTAATCAAATGTTACGTACGATTTAGTGCCGATATGTCAAGTTGATAGGCAAGTTAAAATGATAGTTCTAAACTGATCGTTGGTGCTCCTTGCGTAAAAGCTTATAAATGAAGCATAATGCATGACATCACGCAGTTTGGGATTCATTGGATTACTTGAAGGCTTTGTGGTAGCTCTTTCAGTCTCAAATGTTGTCACAATATAGAACATTGAGCTAGTTTAACATGGGTGTTGGATTCGTGTCATTCTCAACTCTCAATCAAAAGTTACAGGTGATTTAGTGCGGACATATAAATTCTATCAGCTAATTAAATGATCATTTTGAAATGATAATTGGTGGTCATTGAGCAAAGGTTTACAAATAAAGCATAATGCATGACATCACGTAGTTTGGGATATTTTGGATTACTTGGAAGCTTTTTCGTAGCTATTTCGGTCTTAAACTTTGTCATAATATAGAAAATTGAGTTAGCATAAAGTGGGCGTTAATTTCGTGTCATTCTGAACTCTAAATCAAAAGTTACGAATGATTTTGTGTTGACATGTCAAGTTGATCGGTCAGTTAAAATGATCTTTCTAAACTGATCATTGGTGCTCCTTGAGTAAAGGGTTATAAGTGAAGCATAACTCATGGCATCACACAATATGGGATACATAGGATTACTTAAAGGATTTGTGGTAGCTCTTTCCGTCTCAAATGTTGTCTCAATATAGAAAATTGAGCTATGTTAACATGGGCGTTGGATTTGTGTCACTTGGAACTCTAAATCCAAAGTTACGGATGATTAAGTGCGTACATGTCATGTTGAATGGGCAGTTGAAATGATCAATCTAAACTGAACATTGGTACTTCTTGAGTAAAGACTTATAAAAAAAGCATAACGCATGGCATCGCGCAGTTTGGGATACATTGAATTACTTGGAGGCTTTGTCGTAACTCTTTCATTCTCAAATGTTGTCATAATATGGAAAATTGTGCTAGCTTAATCCTCGTTGGATTCATGTCATTTTGAGCTATTAACCAAATGTTAAAAATGATTTAGTGTGGACATGTAACGTTGATCAACTAGTTAACATGATTATTCTAAACTCATAATTGGTGCTCATTGAGTAATGGCATATATATGAAACATAATGCAAGACATCACGTAGTTTGGGATAGATTGGATTACTTGTAAGCTTTGTCATAGCTATTTTGATCTTAAATTTTCTCACAATACCCAAAATTGAGATAGCTTAGCGTGGGCATTAGATTTGTGTCATAATGATCTTTAAATCAAAAGCTACGGACGATTTTGTGTAGACATGTCAAGTTGATCGGACAGTTAAAATGATCATTCTAAACTGATCATTGGTTCTCCTTGAGTAAAGGATTATAAATGAAGCATAATGCATGGCATCACGCAGTGTGGGTTACATTAGATTATTTGAAGGCTTTGTGGTAGCTCTTTCAGTCTCAAATGTTGTCACATTATAGAAAATTTAGCTAGTTTAACGTGGACGTTGGATTAATCTCATTCAGAACTCTAAATCAAAAGTTAAAGACAATTTTATCAGCTAGTTAAATTGATCATTTAAAACTGATCATTGGTGCTCATTGAGCAAAGGTTTACAAATGAATCATAATGCATGGCATAACACACTTTGAGATATATTGGAATACTTCGAGGCTTTCTCATACCTATCTTGGTCTTAAATTTTATCACAATATAGAAAATTGAGCTAGCTTAACATGGATATTGGATTTGTGTCATTCTGAACTCTAAATCAACAGTTACGAATGATTAGTGCGTACCTGTCAAGTAGATCGGCTAGGCAAAATGATCATTGTAAACTGATCATTGGTACTCCTTCAGTAAAGGCTTATAAGTGAAGCATAATGCATGGCAACACGCAGCTTAGGATATATTGGATTACTAGTAGCCTTTTTGGTATCTGCTTTTGTCTCAAATTTTATCACAATATATAAAATTGAGCTAGATTAATGTGGGCGTTGAATTCATGTCATTTTGAGCTCTAGACCAAAAGTAATAGACGATTTAGTGCGGAAAGGTCAAGTTCATTATCTAGTTAAAATGATCATTTTAAATTGACATTAGTGCTCATTCAGCAAAGGTTTACAAATGAAGCATAATGCATGTCATTACGCAATTCTGGATAGATTGAATTACTTGTAGGCTTTGTCGTAGCTATTGCAGTATAAAATTTTGTCATAATACAGAAAATTGAGCTATTTTAACGTGGGGGCTGGATTCGTTTCATTCAATACTCTAAATCAAGAGTTACAGATGATAAAGTGCATACATGTCAAGTTGAACGACCAGTTGAAACGATCATTCAAAACTGATCATTGGTGTTCATTGAGAAAAGACGTATAAAAGAAGCATAATGCATGGCATCTCGCTGTTTGGGATACATTAGATTAATTGGAGGCTTTGTCGTAGCTCTTTTAGTCTCAAATGTTGTCACAATATGAAAAATTGAGCTACCTTAATGTGGGAGTTGGATTCATGTCATTTTGAACTCTAAATCAAAAGTTAAAAAATATTTAGTGCGAATATGTCAAGGCTATCAGTTAGTTAAAATGATCGTTCTAAACTGATCATTGGTTTTCATTCTAAACTGATCATTGGTGCTCATTGAGTAAAGACATATAAATGAAGCATAATGCATGACATCACCCAGTTTGGGATAGATTGGATTACTTGGAATCTTTGTCATAGCTTTTTTATCTTAGATTTTGTCACAATATAGATAATTGAGCTAGCTTAACATGGGTGTTGGATTCATGTCATTTTGAACTCTAAATCAAAAGTTACTGACGATTTAGTGCAGACATGTGAAGTTTATCGGCCAGTTCAAATGATCACTCTAAACTGATCATTGGTGCTCCTTTAGTATAATCTTATAATGAAACATAATGCACGGTATCAGCAGTTTGGGATACATTGGATTAGTTAAAGTCTTTTTGCTGGCTCTTTCAGTCGCAAATGATGTCACAGTATAGAAGATTGAGGTAGCTTAACGGGGGCATTGGATTCGTGTCATTTTGAACATTAAATCAAAGGTTACTGATGATTAACTGCGTACATGTCAAGTTGAACGGCTAGTTGAAATGATCATTCTAAACTGATCATTGGTACTACTTGAGTAAAGACTTATAAAAAAAGCATAATGCATGACCTCACGCAGTTTAAGATACATTGGATTACTTGGATGCTTTGTCGTAGCTCTTTTAGTCTGAAATATTGTCACAATATGCACAATTGAGCTAGCTTAACCTAGGTGTTGGATTTTTTTCATTCTTTAGTGTGCACATGTCAATTTTATCGGCTACTTAAATTGATCATTCTAAACTGATCATTGGTGCTCCTTGAGGAAAGGTTTACAAATGAAGCGTAATGCATAACATCACGCCTTTCGGGATACATTGAATTACTTGGAGGCTTTGTCGTAGCTATTTCAGTCTTAAATTTTGTAACAATATAGAAAATTGAGATAGATTAACTTGGGCGTTGGATTCATGTCATTCTGAACTCTAAATCAAAAGTTACAGATGATTTAGTGCGGACATGTCAAGTTGATTGGCTAGCTAAAATGATCATTATAAACTTATCATTGGTGCTTTGAGTAAAGGCTTATGAATGAAGTATAATGCATGGCATCAAACAGTTTGGGATACATTGGATTACTTGGAAGCTTTGTCTTAGCTCTTTCAGTAACTTTTGATTTAGAGTTTTTTCATGTCATAATATGGAAAATTGAGCTAGGTTAACGTGGGCGTTGGATTCGTATCGTTCTGAACACCAAATCAAAATTTATGGATGAATAGGAGCGTACATTTCAAGTTGAACGGCCAGTTGAAATGATCATTCCAAACTGATCATTGGTGCTCCTGGAGTAAAGACTTATAAAAGAAGCATAATGCATGGCATCACACCGTTTGGGATACATTGGATTACTTGGAGGATTTTTCGTAGCTTTTTTAGTTTCAAATGTAGCATAATGGTTGGCATCACGCAGTTTGGGATAGATTTGATTACTTGGAAGCTTTGTCATAGCTATATCATCTTAAATTTTGTAACAATATAGAAACTTCAGCTTGCTTAACGTCGGCGTTGGATTCATGTCATTCTGAACTCTAAATCAAAAGTTACGGATGATTTAGTGTGGACATGTCAAGGTGATCGGCCAGTTAAAATGATCATTCTAAGCAGATCATTCATGCTCATTGGGTAAACACTTATAAAAGAAGCATAATGCATGGCATCACGCAGTTTGGGATACATTGGATTACTTGGAGGCTTTGTCGTTGCTATTTCGGTCTTAAATTTTGGCACAATATATAATACTGAGCTAGCTGAACGTCGGCGTTGGATTCATGTCATTTTTTGAACACTAAAGCAAAAGATACGTACGATTTAATGTGGACATGTCAAGTTGATCGGCCAGATAAAGTAATCATTCTAAACTGATCTTCAATGCTCCTTGAGTAAAGGCTTATAAATGAGGCATAATGCATAGCATCATGGATTTTAGGATTGATTGGATTACTAGAAGCCTTGGTTGTAGCTTTTTCAGTCTCAAATGTTGTCACAAGAAAATTGATCTACCTTAACGTGGTCATTGGATTTTGTCATTATGAACTCTAAATCAGAAGTTATGGATGATTTTGTGTGTACATGTCAACTTGATCAGCCAGTTGAAATGATCATTCTAAACTGACCATTGGTGCTCATTGAGTAAAGACTTATAAATGTAGTTTAGGATACATTGAGTAATGCATGGCATCACAGAATTTGGTATATATTGGATTACTTGGAGGATTTATCGTAGCACTTTCAGTCTAAAATGTTGTCACAATATGGAAATTTTAGCTAATTTAACATGGGTGTTGGATTAATGTCATTTTGAGCTCCAAATCAAAAGTTAAATACGATTTAGTGTGGACATGTCAAGTTGATCAGCTAGTTACAATGATCATTCCAAACTGATCATTGGTGCTCATTGAGTAAAGTCGTATAAATGAAGTATAATGTATGGCATCACGCAATTTGGGATAGATTGGATTACTTGTAGGTTTTGTCGTAATTATTTATGTCTTAAATTTTGTCACAATATAGAATATTGAGATAGTTTAATGTGGGCGTTCGATTCGTGTCATTTTGAGCTCTAAATCAAGAGTTATGATGATTTTGTGCGGACATGTCAAGAGTATCCGCTAGTTAAAGTGATCGTTATAACCTGATCATTAGTGCTAGTTGAGTAAATTTTTATAAATGAAGCATAAAGCATGGCATTACGCAGCTTAGGATAGATTGGATTACTTGAACGCATAGTGGTAGCTGTTTCAGTCTCAAATGTTGTCACAATATAAAAAATTGAGCTAACTTAACGTGGGCATTTGATTTGTGTCACTCTAATCTCTAAACCAAAAGTTACAGACGATTTAGTGCATACACTTCAAGTTGATCGGCCAGTTAAATTTATCTTTCTAAGATGATCATTGGTGCTCATTGAGCAAAGGTTTACAAATGAACCCTAATGCATGGCATCACAAATTTTGACATAGATTCGATTACATGGAGGCTTTGTCTTAGCTACTTCCATCTTAAATTTTTTCAGAGTATAGAAAATTGAGCTAGTTTAACGTGGGCATTGGATTCGTGTCATTCTAAACTCTAAATCAAAAGTTATGGACGATTTAGAGCGGACATGTCAAGTTGATCGGCCAGTTAAAATTATCATTCTAAACAGATCATTGTCCTCATGTAGAAAAGTCTTATGAATGAAGCATAGTGCATGGCATGACACAGTTTGGGATACATTGGATTACTTGGAGGCTTAGTGGTAGCTGTTTTTGTCTCAAATGTTGTCACAATATAGAAAATTGAGATAGCTTAACGTGGGCATTGGATTCGTGTCATTCTGAACTCTAGATCAAAAGTTACGAATGATTTAGTGTGAAAAATGTCAAGTTGATCGGATAGGTAAAATGGTCATTCGAAACTGATGATTGGTGCTACTTGAATAAAGGCTTATAAATGAATTACAATGCATGGCATCACGCATTTTCGGATTCATTCGATTACTTGAAAGCTTTGTCAAAACTCTTTCACTCTCAATTGTTCACACAATATAAAAAGTTGACCTACCTTAAAGTGGGTGTTGGATTCGTGTCATTCTGAACTCTAAATCAAAAGTTACAGACGATTTAGTGTGTACATGTCAAGTTCATCGGCCAGTTAAAATGATCATTCTAAATTGATCATTGGTGGTCATTGAGTAAAGACTTCTAAATGAAGCGTAATGCATTGCATCACGTAGTTTGAGATACAATAGATTACTTAGAGGCTTTGTCGTAGATCTTTAAGTATCAAATGTTGTCACAATATGGAAAATTCAGCTCACTTAATGTGGGCGGTGGATTAGTGTCATTTTGAGCTCTAAATCAAAAGTTAAAGACGATTTAGTGCGTACATGTCAAATTGATCAGCTACTTAAATGATCATTCTAAACTGATCATTGGCGCTCATTGATTCATGGCATCACACAATTTGGGATAGATTAGATTAGTTAGAGTTTTTTTGTAGCTATCTTGGTCTTAAATTTTGTCACAATACAAAATATTGAGGTAGCTTAACGTGGGGGTTGGGTTCCTTTCATTCTGAACTCTAAATCAAAAGTTACAGATGATTTAGTGTGGACATGTCCACTTGATCGGCCAGTTAAAGTGATCATTCTAAACTGATCATTGGTGCCCCTTCAATAAAGGCTTATAAATGAAGCATAATGCTTGGCATCATGCAGTTTGGGATAGATTGCATTACTTTGAGGCTTTGTCTAGCTCTTTCAGTCTGAAATGTTGTCACAATATGGAAAATTGAGCTAGCTTAAGGTGGGTGTTGGATTCATGTCATTTTGAGATCTAAATCAAAATTGAAAGACGATTTAGTGTGGACATGTCAAGTTGATCATGTAGTTAGAATGATCATTATAAATTGATCATTGGTGCTCATTGAGCAAAGACATATAAATGAAACACAATGCATGGCATCACGAAACTTAAGATAGATTTGATTACTTGGAGGCTTTGTTGTTGCTATTTGGTTCTTAATTTTTGTCACAATATAGAAATTTGTGCTAGCCATACTTCGGCGTTGGATTCATGTCACTCTAAACTCTAAATCAAAAGTTATGTAGGATTTAGTGCGGACATGAGAACTGGATCGTCCAGCTAAAATGATCATTCTAAACTGATCATTGGTGGTCATTGAGTAAAGACTTATAAATGAAGCAAAATGCATTGCATCACGTAGTTTGAGATACATTGGATTACTTGGAGGCTTTGTCGTTGCTCTTTAAATCTTTAATTTTGTCACAATATAGAAAATTGAGCTAGCTTAACGTGAGCGTTGGATTCGTGTCATTTGGAGCTCTAATTCAAAAGTTAAAAATGATTTACTGCAGACATGTCAAGTTGATCAGCTAGTTAAAATGATCATTTTAAACAAATCATTGATGCTCATTGAGTTAAACTGTATATATGAAGCATAATGCTTGGCATCACGCAATTTGGGATAGATTGGATTACATGGAGGCTTTGTCGTAGCTGTTTCGGCATAAAATTTTTTCACAGTACAAAATATTGAGCTAGCTTAACGTGGGCGTTGGATTCATTTCATTCCGAACTCAAAATCAAAAGTTACAGAAGATTTAGTGCGGATATGACAAATTGATTGGCCAGTTATAATGATCAATCTAACTTGATCATTGGTGGTCATTGAGTAAAGACTTATAAATGAAGCATAATGCATTGCATTACGTAGTTTTGGATACATTGGATTACTTGGAGGATTTGTCGTACCTCTTTAAGTCTTAAATTTTGACACAATATAGAAAATTGAGCTAACTTAACGTTAGCGTTGGATTCGTGTCATTTTGAGCTCTAATTCAAAAGTTAAAGACAATTTACAGCAGACATGCAACCTTGATCAGCTAGTTAAAATGATCATTCTAGACTGATCATTCATGCTTATTGAGTTAAAGCATATATATGAAGCATAATGTGTGGCATCATGCAATTTGGGATAGATTAGATTACATGGAGGCTTTGTCGTAGCTGTTTCAGTCTAAAATTTTTTCATAGTACAAAATATTGAGATAGCTTAACGTGGGCGTTGGATTTATTTCATTCCGAACTCAAAATCAAAAGTTACAGACGATTTAGTGCAGCCATGTCAACTTTATCGACCAGTTATTGTGATCATTCTAAACTGATCAATGGTGCCCCTTCCATAAAGGTTTACAAATGAAGCGTAATGCATGGCATCACGCACTTTGGGATACATTGGATTCCTTGGAAGCTTTGCCGTAGCTCTTCTAGTCTCAAATGTAGTCAAAATATGGAAAATTTAGCTAGCTTAACGTAGGGGGAGGATTAGTGTCATTTTGAGCTCTAAATCAAAAGTTAAAGACGGTTTAGTGCGTACATGTCAAGTTGATCAAGTACTTAAATGATCATTCTAAAGTGATCATTGGTACTCATTGATTCATGGCATCACACAATTTGGGATAGATTAGATTAGTTAGAGTTTTTGTCGTAGCTATCTCGGTTTTAAATTTTGTCACAATACGAAATATTGAGCTAGCTTAACGTAGGGAGTGGGTTCGTTTCATTCTGAACTCTATATCAAAAGTTACAGACGATTTAGTGCGGACATGTCAACTTGATCGGCCACTTAAAGTGATCATTCTAAACTGATCATTGGTGCCCATTCAGTAAAGGGTTATAAATGAAGCATAATGCTTGGCATCACGCAGTTTGGGATGGATTGCACTACTTTGAGGCTTTTTCTAGCTCTTTCAGTCTGAAATGTTGTCACAATATGGAAAATTGAGCTAGCTTAAGGTGGGTGTTGGATTCATGTCATTTTGAGATCTAAAACAAAATTGAAAGACGATTTAGTGTGGACATGTCAAGTTGATCATGTAGTTAAAATGACCATTATAAACTGATCATTGTTGCTCATTGAGCAAAGGCATATAAATGAAGCACAATGCATGGCATCATGAAGCTTAATATAGATTTGATTACTTGGAGGCTTTGTTGTTGCTATTTGTTTCTTAATTTTTGTCACAATATAGAATTTTGTGCTAGCCGTACTTGGGCGTTTAATTCATGTCACTCTAAACTCTAAATCAAAAGTTACGGACGATTAATTCGGACATGAGAACTTGATCGTCCAGTTAAAATGATCATTCTAAACTGATCATTGGTGGTCATTGAGTAAAGATATATAAATGAAGCATAATGCATTGCATCACGTAGTTTGAGATACATTGAATTACTTGGAGGCTTTGTCGTAGCTCTTTAAATCTTTAATTTTGTCACAATATAGAAAATTGAGCTAGCTCTAATTCAAAAGTTAAAAATGATTTACTTCAAACATGTCAAGTTGATCAGCTAGATAAAATGATCATTCTAAACTGATCATTCTAAACTGATCATTCATGTTCATTGAGTTAAAGCGTTTATATGAAGCATGATGTGTGGCATAATGCAATTTGGGATAGATTAGATTACTTGGAGGCTTTGTCGTAGCTGTTTCAGTCTAAAATTTTTTCACAGTACAAAATATTGAGCTAGCTTAACGTGGGCATTGGATTTATTTCATTCCGAACTCAAAATCAAAAGTGACAGATGATTTAGTGCAGCCATGTCAACTTGATCGGCCAGCTATTGTGATCATTCTAAACTGATCAATTGTGCCCCTTCCATAAAGGTTTACAAATGAAGAGTAATGCATGACATCACGTAGTTTGGGATACATTGGATTCCTTGGAGGCTTTGTCGTAGCTCATTTAGTCTCAAATGTTGTCACAATATGGAAAATTTAGCTAGCTTAACGTGGACGGTGGATTAATGTCATTTTGAGCTATAAATCAAAAGTTAAAAACGATTTAGAACACACATGTTAAATTGATCAGTTATTTAAATGATCTTTCTAAACTGATCATTGGTGCTCATTGAGTAAAGGCATATAAATGAGGAATAATTCATGGCATCACACAATTTGGGATAGATTGGATTATTTGGAGGCTTTTTCATATCTATTTCTGTCTAAAGTTTTGTCACAATATAGAAAATTGAGGTAGTTTAACATGGGCGTTGGATTCGTGTCATTTTGAACTCTAAATCAAAAGTTATAGACGATTTAGTGAGGATAGTAGAGTTGATCGACCAGTTCAAAGGATCATTTTAGACTGTTGATTGGTTCTTCTTGTGTAATGGCTTATAAATGAAGTATAATGCATGTCATCACGCCATTTTGGATACATGATTACTTGAAGGCTTTGTCGTAGGTCATTCATTCTCAAATGTTTTTACAGTATTGAAAATTGATCTAGATTAACGTGGGCGTTGGATTCATAGCATTTTGAACTCTAAATCAAATGTTAAAGACGATTTAGTGCGGACATGACAAGTTGATCAGCTATTTAAAATGATAATTCTAAACTGATCATTGGTGCTCATTGAGCAAAGGTTAACAAATGAAACATAATGGATGGCATCACGAAGTTTGGGATGGATTGGATTGCTTGGAGGCTTTTTCGTAGCTATTTCGGTCCTAAATTTTGTCCCAATATAGAATATTGACCTAGCTTAACGTGTGTGTTAGATTCGTGTCATTCTGAATTCTAAATTAAAAGTCACGAATGATTTAGTGTCGACATGTCAAGTTTATCAGCTAGTGAAATTGCTCATTATAAGCTGAGCATTGGTGCTGATTGAGCAAAGGTTTACAAATAAAGCTTAATGCATAGAATCACGAAATTTGGGATACATTGGATTACATGGAGGCTTTGTTGTAGCTCGTTCAGTCTCAAATGTTGTCACAATATAGAAAATTGAGTTAGATTAATGTTGGTGTTGGATTTATGTCATTTAAAGCTCTGAAGCAAATGTTAAAGACGATTTAGTGCGGAGATGCCAAGTTCATCAGCTAGTTAAAATGATAATTCTAAACTGATCAGTGGTGCTCATTTAGTATAGGTGTGTAAATAAAGCATATTGTATGGCATCACACAATTTGGGATAGATTGGATCACTTGGAGGGTTTTGTCGTAGCTATTTTGGTATTACATTTTGTCACAATATAGAATATTGATCTAGCTTAACGTGGGGATTGTATTAGTGTCATTTGGAACTCTAAATCAAAAGTTACGGACAACTTAGCCCTGACATATCAAGTTGATTGGCAAGTTAAAGTGATTATTCTACAGTGATCATTATAAACTGATCATTAGTAATCCTTGAGTAAGGGCTTATAAATGAAGCATAATGCATGGCATCACACATTTTAGGATATATTGCTTACTCGAAGCCTTTGTGGTAGCTCTCTCAGTCTCCAATGTCGTAACAATATAGAAATTTGAGCTATCTTAACGTGGGCGTTGGATTCCTGTCATTCTGAACTCTAAAAATCAAAAGTTAAGGAAAATTTAGTGCGTACATGTCAAGTTGATCAGTTAGTTAAAATAATTATTCTAAACTGATCATTGGTGCTCCTTGAGAAAAGACTAATTTGTAAAATTGAGCTACCTTAACGTGCACGTTTGATTCATGTAATTTTGAACTCTAAATCACAATTTACGGACGATTTAGTGCGGACTTGTCAAAATGATCGGGCAGTTAAAATGATCATTCTAAACTGATCTTTGGTGCTACTTGAGAAAAGACTAATCAATGAAGCATAATGCATGGCATCACGCAGTTTGGGATATATTGGATTACTTGGAGGCTTTGTCGTAGCTATTTCAGTCTTAAATTTTATAACAATACAGAAAATTGAGTTAGCTTAACGTGGGCTTGGATTCATGTCATTCTTAACTCTAATTGAAAAGTTACAGACAATTTAGTGCGGACATGTCACGTTTATGGTCTAGTTAAATTGATCATTCTAAATTGATCATTGGTGCTCATTGAGCAAAGGTTTACAAATGAAACATAATGCATGACATCACGGAGTTTGGGATAGATTGGATTACTTGGAGGCTTTTTCGTAGCTATTTCGGTGTTAAATTTTATCACAATATATAAAATTTAGGTAGCTTAACATGAGATTTGGATTCGCGTCATTTTGAAATCTAATCAAAAAGTTACAAACGATTTAATGTAGAAATGTCATGTTGATCGGGAAGTTTAAATGATCATTCTAAACTAATCATTGGTGCTCCTTGAGTAAAGGCTTAGAACTATAGCATAATGCATGGCATCATGCAGTTTGGGATATATTGGATTACTTGGAGACATTGTCGCGCTATTTCGGTCTTAAATTTAGTCAAAATATAGAATATTGAACTAGCTTAAAATGGACGTTGGATTTGTATCATTCTGAACTCTAAATCAAAAGGTACGGGCGATTTAATGCGGGCATGTAAAGTTTATCGGCTAGTTAAATTGATCATTCTAAACTAATCATTTGTGCTCATTGAGTAACGTATAAATGAAGCATAATTCATGGAATCATGTAATTTGGTATAGATTGTATTACTTGGAGGTTTTTTCAGCATTAAATTTTGTCACAATATAGAATATTAAGCTAGCTTAACATGGGAGTTCGATTCGTGTCATTCTGAACTCTAAATCAAAAGTTATGGATGATTTAGTGCGGACATGTCAAGTTGATCGGTTTGTTAAAGTGATCAGTCTCAACTGATCATTCTAAACTCATCATTAGTGATCCTTGAGTAAAGTCTTAAAAATGAATCATATGCATGGCATCATGCAGTTTATGATAGATTGGATTACTTGAAGGCTTTGTGGTAGCTCTTTCAGTATCAAATGTTGTCACAGTATAGAAAATTGAGCTATTTTAACGTGGACATTGATTCTTGTCACTATGAACTTTAAGTCAAATGTTACGGACGATTTAGTGCGGACATGTCAATTTGATCAGCCAGTTAAAATGATCATTCTAAACTAATCATTTATAACGATCATTAGTGCTCATTCAGTAAAGGGTTTAGAATGAAGCATAATGTATGGCATCACGCTCATTAGGATAGATTGGATCACAATATAAAAAAATCGAGCTAGTTTAACGTGAGCATTTTATTCGTGTCATTCTAATCTCTAAATATATAAAGTTACAGACGAGTTAGTGCATACAAGTCAATTTGATCGGCCAGTTAAAATTATCATTCTAAACTCATCATTGATGCAAAATTAGTAATGGCTTATGATTGGATTACTTGGAGGCTTTGTCGTAGCTATTTTGGTCTTAATATTTTTCATAATATAGAATATTGAGCTAGCTTATCGTGGGCATTGGATTCGTGTCATTCTGAACTCTAAATCAAAAGTTACGGAGGATTTAGTGCAGAAATGTCAAGTTGATCGGCAAGTTAAATTGAATATTCTAAATTGATCATTAGTGCTCCTTGAGTAAAGGCTTATAAATGATGCATAATGCATGGCATCACGCAGTTTATGATAGATTGGATTACTTGAAGGCTTTGTGGTAGCTCTTTTAGTTCTCAAATATTGTCACAATATTGAAACTTTAGCTAGTTTAACGTGGTATTGGATTCGTGTCATTCTAAACTCTAAATCAAAAGTTACACATGATTTAGTGCGGACATGTCAATTTGATCGTCCAGTTAAAGTGATCATTCTAAATTTATCATTAGTACTCCTTGAGTAAATGCTTATAAATGAAGCATAATTTATGGCATCACACAATTTAGGATAGATTGGATTAACTGAAGGCTTTGTGGTAGCTTTTTCAGTCTCAAATTATGCCAGAATAAAGAAAATTGAGTTACTTTAACCTGGGCATTGGATTTGTGTCATTCTAAATTCTAAATCAAAAGTTACGGACGATTTAATGCGTACATGTCAACTTGATCGGCCAGTTTAAATGATCATTCTAAGCTGATCATTGGTGCTCATGAAGAAAACATTTACAAATGAAGTATAATGCTTGGCATCATGCAGTTTAGATATATTGGATTACTTGAAGGCTTTGTCGTAGCTATCTTGGTTTTAAATTTTGTCACAATATAGAATATTAGGCTAGCTTGACGTGGGCGTTGGATTCGTGTCATTCTCAACTCTAAATCAAACGTTATGAAAGATTTAGTGCGAACATGTCAAGTTGATCGACCAGTTAAGTGATCTTTCTAAAGTGGTCATTCTAAATTGATCATTAGGGCTGCTTGAGTAAAGGCTGATAAGTGAAGCATATTTCATGGCATCACATAGTTTAGGATAGATTGGATTACTTGAAGGCTTTGTGGTAGCTCTTTCAGTCTAAATGTTGTCACAATATAGAAAATTGAGCTACTTTAACATGGACATTGGATTTTTGTCCTTCTGAACTCTAATCGAAACCTACGGACGATTTAGTGCGTAAATGTCAAGTTGATCGGCCAGTAAAAATGTCAAGTAAATCCCATCACGAATGTTGGGATAGATTGGAATATTTGGATGATTTGTCGTAGCTATTTTGGTTTTAAATTTTGTCAAAATTCATAATATTGAGCGAGTTTAACTTGGGTGTTAGATTCGGGTAATTCTGAACTACAAAGAAAATTTACAGACAATTTAATGCAGACATGTCTGTCAAGTTGACAAGGCAGTTAAAGTGATCATTCTAAACTGATCATTATGAACTAATCATTAGTGCTTCTTGAGTAAAGACTTATAAATGTAGCATAATGCGTGGAGTCATGCAGATTAGGATAGATTAGATAACTTGAAGGCTTTGTGGTAGCTCTTTCAGTCTCAAATGTTGTCACAACATAGAGAAGTGAGATAGTTTAACGCGAGCGTTTGATTCATGTCATTTTGAACTCTAAATCAAAACGAACAGATGATTTAGTGCGTACATGTCAAGTTGATTGGCCAGCTATAATCATCATTCTAAACTGATCATTGGTGCTCCTTGAGTAAAGGTTTATAAATGAAGCATAATGCATGGCATCACGCAGTTTGGGATACATTGGATTACATGGAGGCTTTGTCCTAGCTAATTCGGTATTAAATATTTTCACAATGTAGAATATTGAGCTAGTTTAACGTGGGCATTGGATTCATATCATTCTAATCTCTAAATAAAAAGTTACGGACGATTTAGTGCGTACATGTCAAGTTTTTCAGCCAGCTAAATTGATCTTTCCAACTTGATCATTGGTTCATATAGTAACACATAAATGAAGAATAATGCATGGAATCACGCAGTTTGGGATATATTGGATTACTTGGATACATTGTCCAGCTATTTTGGTCCTTAATTTTGTCAAAATATAGAATATTGAGCTAGCTTAATGTGGGCATTGGATTCGTGTCATTCTGAATTCAAAATCAAAAGGTATGGACTATTTAGTGCGGACATGTAAAGTTTATCGGCTAGTTAAATTGATCATTCTAAACTAATCATTGGTTCTCATTGAGTACCGCATAAATGAAGCATAATTCATGGTAACACGCAGTTTGGATAGATTGTTTTACTTGGAGCCTTTGTCGTAGCTATGTTAGTCTTAAATTTTGTCACAATATAGAATATTAAGCTAGCTTAACATGGGCGTTTGATTCGTGTCATTTTGAACTCTAAATCAAAAGTTATGGATGATTTTGTGCGGACATGTCAAGTTGATCGGTCAGTTAAAGTGATCATCTCAACTGATCATTTTAAACTCATCATTAGTGCTCCTTGAGTAAAGACTTAAAAATGAATCATAAATGCATGGCATCATGTAGTTTATGATAGATTGGATTACTTGAAGGCTTTGTGGTAGCTCTTTTAGTCTCAAATGTTGTCACAATATTGAAACTTTAGCTAGTTTAAAGTGGTATTGGATTCGTGTCATTCTGAACTCTAAATCAAAAGTTACAGATGATTTTGTGCGGCTGTGTCAAGTTGATCTGCCAGTTAAAGTGATCATTCTAAAGTGATCACTCTAAATTTATCATTAGTACTCCTTGAGTAAATGCTTATAAATGAAGCATAATTTATGGCATCATACAATTTAGGATAGATTGGATTAAATGAAGGCTTTGCGGTAGCTTTCTCAGCCTCAAATTTTCTCACAATAAAGAGAATTGAGATAATTTAACGTGGGCATTGGATTCGTGTCATTCTAAACTTTAAATCAAAAGTGATGGACGATTTATTGCATACATGTCAAGTTCATCGGCCAGTTTAAATGATCATTCTAAACTGATCATTGGTGCTCATGGAGCAAACGTTTACAAATGAAGTATAATGCTTGGCATCACACAGTTTGGATATATTGGATTACTTGAAGGCTTTGTCGTAGCTATCTTGGTTTTAAATTTTGTCACAATATAGAATATTCGGCTAGCTTAACGTGTGCGCTGGATTCGCATCATTCTCAACTCTAAATCAAATGTTATAGAAGATTTAGTACGGAGATGTCAAGTTGATCGACCAGTTAAGTGATCATTCTAAAGTGATCATTAGGGCTCCTTGAGTAAAGGCTTATAAGGGAAGCATAATTCATGGCATCACACAGTTTAGGATAGATTGGATTACTTGAAGGATTTGTGGTAGCTCTTTCAGTATCAAATGTTGTCACAATATAGAAAATTGAGCTACTTTAACATGGGCATTGGATTTTGTCATTCTGAACTCTAAATCGAAAGCTATGAATGATTTAGTGCGTAAGTGTCAAGGTTATCTGACAGTAAAAATGTCAAGTAAATGCCATCACGAAGTTTGGGATAGATTGGATTATTTGGAGGACTTGTCGCAGCTATTTCGGTTTAAATTTTGTCACAATTCATAATATTGAGCGAGCTTAATTTGGGTGTTGGATTCGGGTTGGTGCGAACTATAAGTCAAAATTTACCGAAAATTTAATGCCGACGTGTAAAGTTGATGGTCCAGTTAAACTAATCATTCCAAACTAGTCATTAGTGCTTCTTGAGTAAAGTCTTATAAATGAAGTATAATGCGTGGGGTCATGCATATTAGGATAGATTAGATTTCTTGAAGGCTTTGTAGTAGCTCTTTCAGTCTCAAATGTTGTCACAACATAAAAGTGAGCTAATTTAACGCGAGCGTTTTATTCGTGTCATTTTGAACTCTAAATCAAAAGGAACAGACGATTTAGTGTGTACATGTCAAGTTGATCGACCAGCTATAATCATCATTCTAAACTGATCATTGGTGCTCCTTGAGTAAAGGTTTATAAATGAAGCAAAATGCATGGCATCACGCAGTTTGGAATACATTGGATTACTTGGAGGCTTTGTCCTAGCTAATTCGGTGTTAAATATTTTCACAATATAGAATATTGAGCTAGTTTAACGTGGGCATTGGATTCATGTCATTCTAAATCAAAAGTTACGGACGATTTAGCGCGGACTTGTCAAGTTGATCGACCTGTTAAGTGATCATTTTAAAGTGATCATTCTAAACTGATCATTAGGGCTCCTTGAGTAAAGGCTTATAAGTGAAGCATAATTCATGGCATCACAGAGTTTAGGATAGATTAGATTACCTGAAGGATTTATGGTAGCTCTTTCAGTCTCAAATGTTGTCACACTATAGAAAATTGAGCTACTTTTTACATGGGCATTGGATTTTTGTCATTCTGAACTCTAAATAGAAAGCTATAGACGATTTAGTGTGTAAATGTCAAATTGATCGGCCAGTAAAAATGTCAAGTAAATCCCATCACAGAGTTAGGGATAGATTGGATTATTTGGAGGCTTTGTCGTAGCTATTTCGGTTTTAAATTTTGTCATAATTCATAATATTGAGCGAGATTAACTTGGCTGTTGGATTCGGGTAATTCTGAACTATAAATGAAAATTTACAGACTATTTAATGCAGACATGTCAAGTTGATCAGGTAGTTAAAGTGATCATTCTAAACTAATCATTAGTGCTTCTTGAGTAAAGACCTATAAATGAAGCATAATGCTTGGAGTCATGCAGATTAGGATAGATTAGATTACTTGAAGGCTTTGTGGTAGCTCTTTCAGTATCAAATGTTTTCACAACATAGAAAAGTGAGATAGTTTAACGTGAGCGTTTGATTCGTGTCATTTTGAATTACTAATCAAAAGGAACAAACGATTTAGTGCGTACATGTCAAGTTGATCGGCCAGCTATAATCATCATTCTAAACTGATCATTGGTGCTCCTTGAGTAAATGTTTATAAATGAAACATAATGCATGGCATCACGCAGTTTGGGATACATTGGATTACTTGGAGTCTTTGCCTAGCTAATTCGGTATTAAATATTTTCACAATATATAATATTGAGCTAGTTTACAATGGGCATTGGATTCATGTTATTCTAAACTCTAAATCAAAACTTACGCACGATTCAGTGTGGACATGTCAAGTTTTTTAGCCAGTTAAATTGATCATTCTAACTTGATCATTGGTGCTCATTGAGTAAGACATAACTGAAGAATAATGCATGGAATCACTAGTTTGGGATATATTGGATTTCTTGGAGACATTGTCGAGCTAAGTTGGTCCTCAATTTTATAAAAATATAGAATATTGACCTAGCTTAATGTCGGCGTTGGATTCGTGTCATTCTGAACTCTAAATAAAAAAGTATGGACTATTTAGTGCGGACATGTCAAGTTTATCGGCTAGTTAAATTGATCATTCTAAACTAATCATTGGTGCTCATTGAGTACCGCATAAATGAAGCATAATTCATGGTATTACGCAGTTTGGCATAGATTGGATTACTTGGAGGTTTTGTCGTAACTATGACAGTCTTAAATTTTGTCACAATATAGAATATTAAGCTAGGTTAACATGGGCTTTTGATTCGTGTCATTTTGAACTCTAAATCAAAAGCTATGGATGTTTTAGTGCGGACATGTCAAGTTGATCAGTCAGTTAAAGTAATCATTCTCAACTGATCATTCTAAACTCATCATTAGTGCTCCTTTAGTAAAGAATTAAAAATGAATCATAAATGCATGACATCACGTAGTTTATGATAGATTGGATTACTTGAAGGCTTTGTGGTAGTTCTTTTAGTCTCAAATGTTGTCACAATATTGAAACTTTAGCTAGTTTAACCTGGTATTGGATTTGTGTCATTTTGAACTCTAAATCAAAAGTTACGGACGATTTTGTGCGGCCATGTCAAGTTGGTCAGCCAGTTAAAGTGATCATTCTAAATTTATCATTAGTACTCCTTGACTAAATGCTTATAAATGAATCATAATTTATGGCATCGCACAATTTAGTATAGATTGGATTAAATGAAGGCTTTGCTGTTGCTTTTTAAGTCTCAAATTTTGTCAGGATAAAGAAAATTGAGATAATTTAACGTGAGCATTGTCGTGTCATTCTAAACTCTAAATCAAAAGTTACGGCTGATTTAGTGCGTACATGTCAAGTTGATCGGCCAATTTAAATGATCATTCTAAACTGATCATTGGTGCTCATGGAGCAAACGTTTACAAATGAAGTATAACGCTTGGAAACACGCAGTTTGGATAGATTGGATTACTTGAAGGCTTTGTCATAGCTATCTTGGTTTTAAATTTTGTCACAATATAGAATACTGGGCTAGCTTAACGTGTGCGTTGGATTCACATCATTCTCAACTCTAAATCAAAAGTTATAGAAGATTTAGTGCAGACATGACAAGTTGATCGACCAGTTAAGTGATCATTCTAAACTGATCATTAGGGCTCCTTGAATAAAGGCTTATAAGTGAAGCATAATTCATGGCATCACACAGTTTATGAAAGATTGGATTACTTGAAGGATTTGTGGTAGCTCTTTCAGTGTCAAATGTTGTCAGAATACAAATAATTAAGCTACTTTAACATGGGCATTGGATTTTTGTCATTCTGCACTCTAAATCGAAAGCTAAGGACGATTTAGTGCGTAAATGTCAAGTTGATCGGCCAGAAAAAATGTCAAGTAAATTCCATAACGAAGTTTGGGATAGATTGGATTATTTGGAGGATTTGTCGTAGCTATTTCAGTTTTAAATTTTGTAACAATTCATAATATTGAGTGTGCTTAATTTGGGTGCTAGATTCGGGTCATTCCGAACTATAAATCAAAATTTGTGGACAATTTAATGTAGACATTTAAAGTTGATCGTCCAGTTAAAGTGATCATTCTAAACTAATCATTAGTGTTTCTTGAGTAAAGGCTTATAAATGAAGCATAATGCGTGGAGTCATGCAGATTAGGATAGATTAGATTTCTTGAAGGCTTTGTGGTAGCTCTTTCTGTCTCAAATGTTGTCACAACATAGAAAAGTGAGCTAGTTTAATGCGAGCATTTTATTCGTGTCATTTTGAACTTTCAATCAAAAGGAACAGACAATTTAGTGTGTACATGTCAAGTTGATCCGCCAGCTATAATCATCATTCTAAACAGATCATTGGTGCTCCTTGAGTAAAGGTTTATAAATGAAGCATAATGCATGGCATCTTGCAATTTGGGATACATTGGATTACTTGGAGGTTTTGTCCTAGCTAATTCGGTATTAAATATTTTCAAAATATAAAATATTGAGCTAGTTTAACGTGGGCATTGGATTCATGTCATTCTAAACTCTAAATCAAAAGTTACGGACGATTTAGTGCGGACATGTTAAGTTTTTCAGCCAGTTAAATTGATCATTCTAACTTGATCATTGGTGCTCATTGAGTAACACATAAATGAAGAACAATGCATGGCATCACGCAGTTTGGGATATCTTGGATTACTTGGAGACATTGTCAAGCTATTTCGGTCCTAAATTTTGTCATAATATAAAATATTGAGCTAGCTTAATGTGCGCGTTGGATTCGTGTCATTATGAATTCTAAATAAAGAGGTACAGACTATTTAGTACGGACATGTCAAGTTTATCGGCTAGGTAAATTGATCATTCTAAACTAATCATTGGTGCTCATTGAGTACCGCATAAATGAAGCATAATTCATGGTATCACGCAGTTTGGCATAGATTGGATTACTTGGTGGCCTTGTCGTAGCTATGCCAGTCTTAAATTTTGTCACAATATAGAATATTAAGCTAGTTTAACATGGGCGTTCGATTCGTGTCATTTTGAACTCTAAATCAAAAGTTATGGTTGATTTAGTGTGGACATGTCAAGTTGATCGGTCAGTTAAAGTGATCATTCTCAACTGATCATTTTAAACTCATCATTAGTGCTCCTTGAGTAAAAATTTAAAAATGAATCATTAATGCATGACATCACGCAGTTTATGATAGATTGGATTACTTGAAGGCTTTGTGGTAGCTCTTTCAGTCTCAAATATTTTCACAATATAGAAAATTAAGCTACTTTAACGTGGGCATTGGATTCGTGTTTTTATAAACTTTAAATCAAACGTTACGGACGATTTAGTGCGGACATGTCAAGTTGATCGGAAAGTTAAAGTGATCATTCTAAACTGATTATTCTAAACGATCATTAGTGCTCATTCTGTATAAACTTTTGAATGAAGCATAATGCATGGCATCACGCAGATTAGGATAGATTGGATCACAATATAAACAAATTGAGCTAGTTTAACGTGAGCATTGTATGCGTGTCATTCTGAATTCTAAATCAAAAGTTATAGACGATTTAGTGAGTATATGTCAATTTGAGTGGCCAGTTCAAATGATTATTCTAAACTGATCATTGATGCTAAATTAGTAACGGCTTATAATTAGATTACTTGGAGGATTTGTCGTAGCTATTTTGGTCTTAATTTTTGTCATAATATAGAATATTGAGCTAGCTTAACATGGGTGTTAGATTCGTGTCATTCTGAACTCTAAATCAAAAGTTATAAATGATTTAGTGCGTACATGTCAAGTTTATCGGCGAGCTAAATTGATATTCTAAACTGATCATGTGTGCTCATTGAAAAAAGGTTTACAATAAAAGCATAATGCATGACATCACGCAGTTTAAAATAGATTGGTTTAGTTGGAGGCTTTTTCGTAGCAATATCATCCTTAAATTTTGTCGCAATATATAATATCTTTATTCTCGTCCGATTAATAATTTCCACCAAGAATATTGAGCTAGTTTAACTTGGGCATTGGATTCATGACATTCTGAACTCTAAATCAAAAATTACGGACGATTTAGTGCAGACATGTCAAGATGAACGGCAAGTTAAATTGATTATTCTAAATTGATTATAAATGACGCATAATGCATGGCAGCACGCAGTTTATGATAGATTTGATTACTTAAAGGCTTTGTGGTAGCTCTTTCAGTCACAAATGTTGTCACAATATAGAAACTTGAGCTACTCTAACCTGGTATTGGATTCGTGTCATTCATAACTCTAAATCAAAAGTTACGACGATTTAGGGTGGACGTGTCAAGTTGATCTACTAGTTAAAATGATCATTCTAAAGTGATCATTCTAAATTTATCAATAGTACTCCTTGAGTAAATGCTTATAAATGAAGCATAATTCTTGGTATCACACAATTAAGGATAGATTGGATTAGTTGAAAGCTTTTTGGTAGCTCTTTCAATCTCAAATTTTGTCACAATAAAGAAAATTGAGTTACTTTAATGTGGGCATTCGATTCGTGTTATTCTAAACTCTAAATCAAAAGTTACAGATGATTTATTGCATACATGTCAAGTTGATCGGCCAATTAAAATGATCATTCTAAACTGATCATTGGTTTTCATTGAGCAAACGTTTACAAATGAAGTATAATGCTTGGCATCACGTAGTTTGGACAGATTGGACTACTTAGAGGCTTTGTCATATCTATTTTTATCTTAAATGATGTCACAACATAGAATATTGGGCTAGCTTAACGCGGGTGTTTGATTCGCGTTGTTCTCACCTATAAATCAAAATATCAAATTGATTGACCATTTATGTGATCATTCTAAAGTGATCATTCTAAACTGATCATTAGTGCTCATTGAGCGAAGTGAAGCATAATACATGGCGCCACACAGTTTAGGATAGATTGGATTACTTGAAGGCTTTGTCGTACCTCTTTTAGTCTCAAATGTTGTCATAATATAGAAAATTGAGCTACTATAACATAGGCATTGGATTTGTGTCATTCTAAAATCTAAATCAAAAGCTACAGATGATTTAGTGCGTAAATGTCAAGTTGATCGGCCTGTAAAAATGTGAAGTAAATGCCATGGGATAGATTGGATTATTTGGAGGATTTGGTGTAGCTATTTCGGTCTTAATTTATTTCAAAATTCATAATATTGAGCGAGCGTAACTTGGGTTTTGGATTCAGGTCATTCTGAACTATAAATCAAATTTGCGGATGATTTAACGTGGACATGTCAAGTTGATCGGCCAGTTAAAGTGATCATTCTGAACTGATCATTCTAAACTGATCATTCTAAACTAATCATTAGTGCTTCTTGAGTAAAGGCTTATAAATGAAGCATAATGCATGGCGTCATGCTGTTTAGGATAGATTGGATTACTTAAAGGCTTTGTGGTAGCTCTTTCAGTCTCAAATGCTATCACAACATAGAAAAGTGAGCTAGTTTAATGCGAGCGTTCGATTCGTGTCATTTTGAACTCTATATCAAAAGTAACAGACGATTTAGTGCGTACATTTCAAGTTGATCGGCTAGCTATAATAATCATTCTTAAACTGATCATTGGTGCTCCTTGAGTAAAGGTTTATAAATGAAGTATAATGCATGGCATCACGCAGTTTGGGATACATTGGATTACATTGGATACATTATCATACGATTAGTGCATACACGTCTTATAATTGGATTGCTTGGAGGCTTTGTCGTAGCTATTTCGGTCTTAATTTTTGTTATAGAATATTGAGATAGCGTAATGTGGGTGTTGGATTTGTGTCATTCGGAACTTTAAATCAAAAGTTATGGATGATATATTGCGGACATGTCAACTTTATCGGCGAGTTAAATTGATAATCTAAACTGATCAATGGTGCTCATTGACAAAAGGTTTACAAATGAATCATAATGCATGGCATCATGCAGTTTAAGATAGATTGTATTACTTGCAGGCATTAACGTTGCTATGTTTGTCTTAAATTTTGTCGCAATATAGAATATTGAGTTAGCTTAACGTGGACATCGTATTCGTGTCATTCTGAACTCTAAATCAAAAGTTACGGACGATTTAGTGCGGACATATCAAAATTATTGGCTAGTTCAATTGATCATTCTAAACTGATCATTGGTGTTCATTGAGTAACGCATAAATGAACCATAATGCATGGCATCACGCAGTATGGGATAGATTGAATTACTTGGAGTCGTTTTCGTAGATATGTCAATCTTAAATTATGTCACAGTATAGAACATTGAGCTAGGTTAACGTGAGCATTGGATTTTTGTCATTCTGGACTCTAAATCAAAAGTTACTTACGATTTAGTGCAGACATGTCAAGTTAATTGGCAAGTTAAATTGATTATTCTAAATTGATCATTAGTGCTCCTTGAGTAAAGGCTTATAAATGATGCATAAAGCATGTCATCACGCAGTTTATGATAGATTGGATTACTTGAAGACTTTATTGTAGCTCTTTCAGTCTAAAATATTGTCACAATATTGAAACTTTAGCTAGTTTAACATGGTATTGGATTCGTGTCATTCGGAACTCTAAATCAAAATTACAGACGTATTAGTGCGGACGTGTCAAGTTGATCGGCCAGTTAAAATGATCATTCTAAATTTATCATTAGTACTCCTTGAGTAAATGCTTATAAATGAAGTATAATTCATGGCATCACGTAGTTTGGATAGACTGGATTACTCTGGGGCTTTGTCGTATCTATTTTGGTATTAAAATTTTTTCACAATATAGAGTATTGGGCTAGCTTAACGTGGGCGGTTGATTCGTGTCATTCTCAACTCTAAATCAAAAGTAATAGACGATTTAATGTGGACATTTCAAGTTGATCAGCCAGTTAAGTGATCATTCTAAAGTGATCATTCTAAACTGATCGTTAGTGCTCCTTTAGTAAAGGCATATAAGTGAAGCATAATTCATGGCATCATAGAGTTTAGGATAGATTGGATTACTTGAAGACTTTGTGGTAGCTTTTTCAGTCTCAAATGTTGTCACCATATAGAAAATTGAGCTACTTTAACATGAGCATTGGATTTGTGTCATTCTGAATTCTAAATCAAACGCAACGGACGATTTAGTGTGTAAATGTCAATTTGATCAGCCAGTTAAAATGTCAAGTAAATGCCATCACAAAGTTTGGGATAGATTGGATTATTTTAAGGATTTTTCGTAGCTACTTCGGTCTTAAATTTTGTCACAATTCATAATATTGAGCGAGCTTAAATTAGGTGTTGGATTCAGGTCATTCTGAACTATAAATCAAAATTTACGGACGATGTAATGCGGACATGACATGTTAATCAGCTAGTGAAAGTGATTATTCTAAACTGATAATTCTAAACTCATCATTTGTGCTCTTTGAGTAAATGCTTATAAATGAAGCATAATGCATGTCATCATGCAGTTTGGGATAGATTGGGCTACTTGAAGGCTTTGTGGTAGCTCTTTCATTCTCAAATACTGTCACAATATAGAATATTGAGCTAGTTTAACGTGGGCATTGGATTCTTGTCATTCTGACTCTAAATCAAAAGTTACAGACAATTTAGTGTGTACATGTCAAGTTGATTAGCCAATTAAAATGATCATTCTAAACTGATTATTGATGCTCTTTGAGTAAAGTCTTATAAATGAAGCATAATGCATGGCATCACGCAGTTTGGGATACACTGGATTACTTGAAGGCTTATCCTATCTATTTCGGTCACAATATTGAAAATTGAGTTAGATTAATGTGGGCATTTTATTCATGTCATTTTGAGCTCTAAATCAAATTTTAAAAACCATTTAGTGCGGTTATGTAAAGTTGATCAGCTAGTTAAAATGATCATTCTAAACAGATCATTGGTGCTCATTGAGCAAAAGTTTACAAATGAAGCATAATGCATGGCATCACGATGTTTGAGATAGATTGGATTACTTTGAGGCTTTGTCATAGCTATTTCAGCATTAAATTTTGTCACAATATAGAACATTTAGCTAGATTAACGTTGGCATTGGATTTGTGTCATTCTGAACTCTAAATCAAAAGCGATGGAAGATTTTGTGTGGACATGTCAAGTTAAGGACAATTTAGTTCGCACATGTCAAATTGATCGGCCAGTTAAAATGATAATTCTAAACTGATATCTTGTACTTCTTAAGTAAAGGCTTATAAAGGAAGCAAAATGCATGGCATTACGAAGTTTGGGATACATTGGATTACATGGATGTTTTTTCATAACTCTTTCAATCTCAAATGCTGTCACAAGATGTGAAATTGAGCTAGCTTAACATGGGCGTTGGACTCATGTCATTCTGAGATCTAAATCAAAAGTTAAAGAAGATTTAGTGCGGACATGTCAAGCTGATCAGCTAGTTTAAATGATCATTCTAAACTTATCATTGGTGCTCCTTGATTAAAGGCTTATAAATGAAGCATAATGGATGGCATCACGCAGTTTGGGATACATTGGATTACTTGGAGGCTTTTCGTAGTTCTTTTAGTCTGAAATATTGTCACAATATGGAAAATTGAGCTAGCTTAACGTGGGCATTGGATTCGTGTCATTCTCAACCCTAAATCAAAATTGAAAGATGATTCCGTGCGGAAATGTCAAGTTGATCAGCTAGTAAAAATGATCATTCTAAACTTATCATTGGTTCTCCTTGAGTAAAGGCTTATAAATGAAGCATAATGCATGGCATCACGCAGATTGGAATTGATTGGATTACTTGGAGGCTTTGTCGTAGATATTTTGGTCTTAGATTTTGTCACAATATAGAAAATTGACCTAGCTTAACGTCGGTGGTTCATTCGTGTCATTTTGAGTTCTATATCAAAAGTTAAGACCGATTTAGTGCGGACATGTGAAGTTTGTCGGCCAGTTCAAATGATCATTGTAAACTCATCACTGGTGCTTCTTGAGTAAAGGCTTATAACTGAAGCATAATGCATGGTATCACGCAGTTTGGGATACATTAGATAATTTCGAGGCTTTTTCTTTGCTCTTTCAGCCTGAAATGTTGTCGCAATATGGAAAATTGAGCTAGCTTAACTTGGGCGTTGGACTCGTGTCATTTTGACTTCTAAATCAAAAGTTAAGGGTGATTTTGTGTGGACATGTCAAGTTGATCAACCAGTTAAAATGATCATTCTAAACTGATCATTGGTGCTCCTTGAGTAAAGGCTTATAAATGAAGCATAATGCATGGCATCACGAAGTTTAAATAAGATTGTATTACTTGGAGGCTTTGTCGTAGCTCTTTCAGTTTCAAATGCTGTCCCAATATAGAAAATATAGCTAGCTTAACGTGGGCGTTGGATTCGTGTCATTCTGAACTCAAAATCAAAAGTTACGGAAGATTTAGTGCGGACATGTCAAATTGATCGGCTAGTTAAAATGATCATTCTAAACTGATCATTGGTGCTTCTTAAGTAACAGCTAATAAATGAAGTATAATGCATGTCATAACGCAGTTTGGGATACACTGGATTACTTTGAGGCCTTTTCGTAGCTAATTCAGTCTCCAATGCTCTCACAATATGGAAAATTGAGCTAGCTTAACGTGGGTGTTGGACTAATGTCATTTTGAGCTCTAAATCAAAAGTTAAAAACGATTTACTGCAGACATGTCAAGTTTATCAGCTAGTTAAAATGTTTATTCTAAACTTATCATTGGTGCTCCTTAAGTAAAGGCTTATAAATGATGCATAATGTATGGCATGACACAGTTTGGGATACATTGGATTGCTTGTAGGCTTTTTCGGAGTTCTTTCAGTCTAAAATGTTGTCACAATATGGAAAATTGAGCTAGCTTAACGTGGGTGTTGGACTAATGTCATTTTGAGCTCTAAATCAAAAGTTAAAAACGATTTACTGGAGACATGTCAAGTTTATCAGCTAGTTAAAATGTTTATTCTAAACTTATCATTGGTGCTCCTTAAGTAAAGGCTTATAAATGATGCATAATGTATGGCATGACACAGTTTGGGATACATTGGATTACTTGTAGGCTTTTTCGGAGTTCTTTCAGTCTAAAATGTTGTCACAATGTGGAAAATTTAGCTAGATTAACGTGAGCATTGGATTCGTGTCATTTTGAACTCTAAATCAAAAGTTACTGACAATTTAGTGTGGACATGTCAAATTTATCGGCCAGTTAAAATGATCATTCTAAACTGGTCATTGATGCTCCTTGAGTAATGGGTTATAAATGACGCAAAATGTATGGCATCATGCAGTTTGGAATAGATTGGATTACTTAGAGGCTTTGTCGTAGCTATTTTGGTCTTAAATTTTATCCGAATATATAGAAAATTGAGCTAGCTTAACATGGGTGTTGGATTCGTGTCATTTTGAGCTCTAAATCAACAGTTACGGACGACTTAGTGTAGACATGTCAAGTTGATCAGGCACTTAAAATGATCATTCTAAACTGATCATTTGTGATCCTTGTGTAAAGGCTTATAAATCAAACATAATGCATGGCATCATGCAGTCTCGAATAGATTGGATTACTTGTACGCTTTGTCGTAGCTCTTTTAGTTTCAAATGTTGTCACAATATGGAAAATTGAGCTAGCTTAACGTGGGTGTTGGATTCTTGTCATTTAGAACTCTAAATCAATAGTACGGAAGATTAAGGTCGTACATGTCAAGTTGATTGGCCAGTTAAAATAATCTTTCTAAACTGATCATTTGTGATCCTTCAGTAAAGACTTATAAATGAAGCATAATGCATGGCATCACACAGTTTGGAAAAGATTGGATTACTTGGAGGCTTTGTCGTAACTCTTTCAGTCTCAAATGTTGTCACAATATTTAAAATTGAGTTCGGTTAACGTGGGTGCTGGTTTCGTGTCATTCTGAACTCTAAATCAAAAGTTACAAACGATTTAGTGCGTACATGTCAAGTCGATCTGCCTATTAAAATGATCATTCTAAACTGATCATTGGTGCTCCTTGAGTAAAGGCTTGTAAATGAATCATAATGCATGGAATCACGCATTTTGGGGATAGATTGGATCACTTGGAGGCATCGTCGTAGCTATTTTGAACTTCAATTTTGTCACTATATTGAAAATTGAACTACCTTAACGTGGGCGTTGGATTCGTGTCATTCCGAACTCTAAATCTAAAGTTACAGACGATTTAGTGCGGACATGTCAAGTTGATTGGGCAGTTAAAATGATCATTCTAAACTGATCATTGGTGCTCCTTGAGTAAAAGCTTATAAAAAAACATAATGCAAGGGATCACGCAGTTTGGGATAGATTGGATTACTTGGAGATTTTTTCGTAGCTATTTCGGAATTAAATTTTGTTAAAATATTGAAAATTGAAGTAGCTTAACGTGGGTGTTGGATTCTTGTCATTTTGAACTCTAAATAAAAATTACCGTCGATTTAGAGGGGACATGTCAAGTTCATCGGCTAGTTAAAATTATCATTCTAAACTGGTCATTGGTGCTACTTGAGTTAAGGGTTATAAATTAAGCATAATGCATGCATAGCATCACGCACTTTGGGAAAAATTGGATTATTTGGAGTCTTTATTTTAGGTATTTGAGTCTCAAATGTTATCATAATGTGGAAAACTAAGTTAGCTTAATGTTAGCATTGGACTCATGTCAATTTGAGATCTAAATAAAAAGGTATGGTCGATTTAGTGTGGACATGTCAAGTTGATCAGTTAGTTAAAATGATCATTCTAAACAGATCATTGGTGCTCCTTGAGTAAAGGCTTATAAATGAAGCATAACGCATTGCATCACGCAGTTTGGGATACATTGGAGTACTTGGAGGCTTTTTTGGTTCTCTTTGAGCCTCAAATGTTGTCACAATGTGGAAAATTGAGCTATTTTAACGTGGGTGTTGAACTCATGCCATGTGGAGATCTACATCAAAAGTTATGGACGATTTAGTGCGGATATGTCAAGTTGATCGCGCGAGTTAAAATGATCATTCTAAACTTGCTCATTGAGTAAAAGCTTTTAAATGATGCATAACGCATGACATCACGCAGATTGGGATAGATTGGATTACTTGGAGGCTTTTTCGTAGCTATTTCGAACTTAAACTTTGTCACTATTCTGAAAATTGAGCTAGCTTAACGTGGTCGTTGGATTCGTGTCATTTTGAACTCTAAAAAAATTACCGTCGATTTAGTGTAGACATGTCAAGTTTATCAGATAGTTAAAATGATCATTCTAAACTATCATTCGTGTTCCTTGTGTAAAGGCTTAAAAATGAATCATAGTGCATGACATCACAGAGTTTGGAAAAGATTGGATTACTTGAAGGATTTATCGTAGCTCTTTTAATGTCAAATGTTGTCACAATATAGAAAATTGAGCAAGCTTAACGTGGGCCTTTGATTCGTTTCATTCAGAACTCTAAATCAAAAGTTACAGACGATTTAGTATGTACATGTTAAGTTGATCGACCAGTTAAAATGATCATTCTAAACTGATCATTGGTGCTCTTTGAGTAAAAGCTTATAAATGAAGCATAAAGCATGGCATCACGCAATTTGGGAAAGATTGGATTACTTGGAGGCTTTGTCGTAGCTATTTCAGACTTAAATTTTTTCACAATACTAAAGATTGAGCTAGCTTAACGTGGGTGTTGGATTTGTGTAATTTTGAATTCTAAATAAAAAATAATGGACGATTTAGTGCGGACTTGTCAAGTTGATCAGCCAGTTAAAATGATTATTCTAAACTAACCATTGGTGCTACTTGTGTAAAGGGTTATAAATGAAGCATAACGCATTGCATCACACATTTTGGGATACATTGGATTATTTGGAGGTTTTGTCGTTGCTCTTTTAGTCACAAATATTGTCACAATATAGAAAATAGAGCTAGCTTAACGTGGGCATTGGATTCATGTAATTCTTATTTCTAAATAAAAATTTACGGACGATTTAGTGTGGATATGTCAATTTGATCTTCCAGTTAAAATGATCATTCTAAACTGATCATTTGGGCTCCTTGAGTAAAGGCTTATAAATGAAGCATAATTCATGGCATCACATAGTTTGGGATATATTGGATTATTTGAAGGCGTTTTCGTAGCTGTTTTAGTCTCAAATGTTGTCACAATATTTAGAATTGAGCTAGCTTAACGTGGGCATTAGATTCTTGTCATTCTAAACACTAAGTAAAAAGTTATGGATGATTTAGTGCAAACATGTCAAGTTAACCGGCCAGCTAAAATAATCATTCTAAGCTGACCATTGGTGCTCCTTAAGTAACGGCATATAAATGAAGAATAATGCATGGCATCACCTAGTTTGGCATACAATGTATTACTTGGAGGCTTTTTCGTAGCTATTTTGGACTTAAATTTTGTCACAATATTTAAAATTGAGCTAGCTTAACGTGGTCGTTGGATTTGTTTCCTTTTGAGCTCTAAATCAAAAGTTAGGAACGATTTAGTGTGGACATGTCAAATTGATCACCCTGTTAAAATGATCATTCTAAACTGATTATTAGTGCGCCTTGAGTAAAAAATTTATAAATGAAGCATAATGCATGGCATCACGTAGGTTGGGATACATTGGATTACTTGGAGGCTTTGTCGTAGCTCTTTTATTCAAAAATGTTGTCACAATATAGAAAATTGAGCTAGCTTAACGTGGGCATTGGATTCAAGTCATTATAAACTCTAAATTAAAATTTACAGACGATTTAAAGCGGACATGTAAAGTTGATCGATCAGTTAAAATGATTATTCTAAAATGATCACTGATGCTCCTTGAGTAAAAGGTTATAAATGAAGCATAATGCATGGCATCACACTGTTTGAGATACATTGGCCTACTTATAGGATTTTTCGTAGCTCTTTTAGTCTCAAATGGTGTCACAATATGGAAAATTGAGATAGCTTAACGTGGGCGTTGGATTCGTGTCGTTATGAAATCTAAACCAAAAGTTACAGAAAATTAAGCGCGGACATATCAAGTTGATCATGTAGTTAAAATGAGCATTCTAAACTTATCATTTGTGCTCCTTGAGTAAAAGCTCATAAATGAAGCATAATGCAGGGCATCACACAGTTTGGGATACATTGGATTTCTTGGAGGTTTTGTCGTAGCTCTTTTTGTCTCAAATGTTGTCACAATATGGAATATTGATCTAGCTAAATGTCGGCATTAGATTCATGTCATTTTTAGTTCAAAATCAAACGTTAAAGACGATTTAATGCGAAAATGTCAAGTTGATCACCTAGTTAAAATGATCATTCTAAATTGATCATTGGTGCACAATGCAGAAAATTGAGCTAGCTTAACGTGGGCATTTGATTCGTGTCATTCTGAACTATAAATCAAAAGTTACGGACAATTTAGTGCAGACATGTCAAGTTGATCAGCAAGTTAAAATGATCATTCCAAACTGAACATTGGTGCTCCTTAAGTAAAACCACATAAATGAAGCATAATGCATGGCATCACGCTGTTTGGGATTGATTGGTTTAGTTGGAGGCTTTGCCATCACTCTTTCAATCTCAAATGCTGTTACAATATAGAAACTTTAGCTAGTTCAACCTTGGCATATGATTCGTGTCATTCTGAACTCTAAATCAAAATTTACTAATGATTTATGCGGACATGTCAAGTTGATCGGCCAGTTACAATGATCATTCTGAACCGATCTTTGAAGCTCCTTGAGTAAGAGGTTATAAATGAAGCTTAATGCTAGGCATCACAGAGTGTGAGATACATTGGATTACTTAAAGGTTTTTTCGTAGCTCATTCAGTCTCAAATGGTGTCATAATATGAAAAATTAACCTAGCTTAACGTGGGCATTGGATTCCTATCATTCTCAACTCAAAATCATAAGTTACAGATGATTTATTGCGGACATGTTAAGTTGATCGGCCCATTAAAATGATCATTCTAAATTGGTCAGTGGTGCTCCTTGATTAAAGGCTTATAAATGAAGCATAATGCATGGCATCACACGTTGTGGGATATATTGGATTAATTGGAGGATTTTTCATAGCTATTTCGAACTTAAATTTTGTCACTATATTGAAAATTGAGCTAGTTTAACGTGGGTGTTTGATTTCAGCCATTTTGAACTCTGATAAAAAATTACAGACTATTTAGTGTGGACATGTCAAGTTGATCGGCCAGTTAAAATTATTATTCTAAACTGATCATTGGTGCACCATGACTTAAGGGTTATAAATTAAGCATAATGCATGACATCACGTAGTTCGGGATACATTGCATTACTTGGATATTTAAGATCTTTCAATCTCAAATATTGTCACTATTTAGAAGATTGAGCTAGCTTAACGTGGGCGTTGGATTCGTGTCATTCTGAACTCTAAATTAAAGTTACAAATCATTAGTGCGGACATGTTAAGTTGATCAGCTAGTTAAAATTATCATTCTGAACTGATCATTGGTGCTCTTTGCGTAAAGGCTTATAAATGAAGCATAATGCATAACAGCACGCAGTTTGGAATATGTAGGATTATTTGGAAGATTTTTCGTAGCTATTTTGGTCTTAAAATTTGTCACAATATAGAAAATTGAGCAAGATTAACGTGGGCGTTGGATTCGTGTCATTTTAAACTCTAAATCAAAATTTAGTGCGTACATGTCAAGTTATCGGCCAGTTAAAATGATCATTATGATGTTTGCACCACCATCGGGAAATCAATGGTAAAACCCGACTGACTTCCATTCGGTTACAGACGACAACATCGACTTCAGGATATCGTCTAGAAACCGTCAGAAAGTGCCGACGAAATCGAAACCGTTGGTTTTCTACCGGTGACTTTCCGATGGATTCTTGTTTTTACTATCCGTATGGAATCCGTCGAGAATATATTGGTGGATTGATTCCACTTAATTACTTTTTTAGATAAATAAATCTTCATGTCGTCAGAAATCCGTCGGTAGTTCTGATGACTTTCCGACGAAAGCCTATTTTTTGGCATTCGTTAGTTTGGCCCATCTGTAAATGTAGAGGGTCGTCGGTTGGTCGTCGGAAATTTTTGGCAGTGGTCGGCAACCATCAGAAATCCATCAGAAATGGGAATATCCTAAAGAATATTCTGTTAAACATTTGTGATTTTCTGTTAAAAATTCGTAATAATTTGTTAAAAATTCGTAATAATCTGTTAAAAATTCATAATAATCTGCTAAAAATTTATAATAATTTGTTAAAAATTCGTAATAACCTGTTAAAAATTCTTGATAATCTTCTAAGTTTCAATATAAATACGCTCTGCTCCTTCACAATGTCACCAGAACAAAAAATCTTAACAAAATGTCTTCTTCTGGTTCTTCTGATTATTTTCGATTGTGGATGGATAAACCTCCGTATGATTTAACTACAGGGGAATTGACGGATGAATTTGCGCAAGGTGTTGAAGAGTTCATGACATTTGCATCAAACAATAGCATGACATCGGAATACGGTATAATGTATTGTCCATGTATTAAATGTCGAAATCATAGATTAATCTCTATTAGAGAAGTACGTAATCATTTGTATAGGACTGGATTTATGTTGGGTTACAAAATTTGGTATTCACATGGAGAAACTGATGCAACGATGCAATATTATGGTAGTACTTCAAAAAGGTTAGATAGTACTAATGATAGGTTAGAGGAACCAGCTTTAAAAGTTGATATAAACAGAGGTACTGTTCAGATGGTGAATGATGTATTTCGTGAACAAAGAGCATCGTACATTGAAGATAGGAGTAGAATAGAGGAACCTAATGTGGAAGCCCAGAAATATTTTGATATGTTAGACTCATCCAAGCAGCCTTTGTATAAAGGATGTAGAGATGGATTATCGCCTTTATCTGCTGCAAACAGGTTGATGATGATAAAGAAGGATTTCAACTTGGCTGAAAATTGTGTGAATGCGATAGCTGATTTTGTTAGAGATATATTACCTGAAGATAATATTGCAACTGCTTCATATTACGAGGTTCAAAAACTTGTATCTGGTATTGGATGATCAATGAATGTATTGACAACTACATGATCTATTGGGGGAAATGATGAAAACCGCATGAAGTGCCAATTTTGATACAAACCTCGATTTCAAGAGACAAGCGGCAGAGTACCTATTCTACATAAACGGATATGGTATTTGCCATTAACAGAAAGGTTAAAGAGGTTATATCAATCTGAACACACGGCAAAGCCTATGAGATGGCATGCAGAACATAATTCGAATAGAGAAATTGTGCATCCCTTGGATGTAGAAGCATGGAAACATTTTAAAGAGGTTTATCCTAGTTTTGCATATGAGCCTAGGAACGTATACCTTGGGTTATCTACAGATGGATTCAACCCTTTTGGGAAGCATGGGAAGCAATACTAGTTGTGGCCAGTTATCGTGACACTTTATAATTTGCCTACTTCATTGTGCATAAAACGAGAGTTTTTGTTTCTAACAATTCTCGTCCCTGGTCCGGAGCATACTAAGCGATCGCTTGATATTTTCTTGACCACTAATTCATTAGTTAAAAATGTTGTGGGAAAATGGTGTCGAAGCATTCGATGTTTCCAACCAACAGAAAGTCTTGATGCGAGTAGTACTTATGTGGACCATAAGTGATTTTCCAGCATATGGTACGTTATCAAGATGGTCGACGCATGGAAGTTAGCATGCCCATATTGTCAAGATAATACTGATGCGTTCCAACTGAAACACGGACGAAAGACTAGTTTGTTCGATTGTCATCGACGCTTTCTACCACAAGATCATCCATATCACCAGAGCACGACATTGTTTAGAAAAAACAAAAAAAATTTTGATGGTCCACCTCCTATGCTTGACGGGAATTATATGATGACTCAACTTAGAATTTTGGTGTTGAGAGAACGGCTTCATGTGGAGGTAACATACATTATCCTTTTGATGGTTGTGGCGAATACCATAATTGGCACAAGAAGAGTATTTTTTTTTAGATTTACCATATTGGAAGGACCATCTGTTGCGCCACAATCTAGATGTTATGCGTGTTGAAAAGAATTTTTTCGAGAACATAATGATACAGTTCTAAATGTGCAAGGGAAAACGAAAGATAATTTGAAACCTAGATTGGATTTGCCAGATATGTGTTCCCGGAAGGAACTACATGTAATGTCGAATAGAAAATCATTGTCTCCCGCATTCTGGTTGGATGTGCATGCAAAAGACAAGTTCTTTGAGTGGATTAAGCATAGTGTTAAATTTCCAGACGGATACGCATCTAATCATATTAATTGTGTCGATGCTATTGAAAGCAAATTTACAGGAATGGAAAGTCATTAATGTCATGTTTTCATGCAAAGACTATTTCCATTTGCCTTTAACGATCTTTTGTCTAAAAACGTCTACGGAGCAATTGCTGGTACGTTTACATTATTTTATATATAAATAATCATAATTTTATATATTATATGATATTAACTTTTTTATTATGCAGGGATTGGTGTTTTTCCGAGATTTATGTACAAGATCACTTACTGGAGACTATATTCGAAATTTGGAGAAAAAAATACCTAAAGAAAAATATTTCCACCAGTGTTTTTTGATGTTATGGAACATCTTCCTATTCACCTCACTAGAGAAGCAGCGCTTGGAGGACCTGTTAAGTACCGATGGATGTATCTTTTTGTGAGATATATGTTCCACCTAAAGAAAAAAGTTAAAAAATCTTGCCAAGCTTGAAGGTTCAATCGTCGCACAAAGTATTAATGAAGAAACATCTAACTTTGCCAGCTACTATTTTCCATCGCAAGTCCAAAAAAAAAAATAGACGACCTGCACGACATGATGATGGAGGAGAAAAACCAAGTAATCTAGTGTATGTGCCAGAAGTATTTGCACAAATTGGATGTTTAAGTGGAAAATGGAAGACGCGACACCTTTCAGAGGAGGAAAGCAATCACTTGCATATGTATATTTTGACAAATTGCGATGACGTTTTCGAATATGAAAGGTACATTCAATTAAACTTTGTTTTTAATTGTTATTATAATTTATTTTTAATTATTTTGTTCATAATTAACAGGATATACATGGATCAAATACGTGTTCATTATTCAAATTACACAGAGCACGAGTTGGTCGAACATAAAAGGAGTGAATTTGCAAGATGGTTGCACTTTTATGTCAGTGTTACCACAATTATGTAATTTTGAATAATAATTTCCTAGTTATATATATATATATATATATATGTTTAAATATATAGTTGAGTGCATTCAATTATTTTGTAGGTTACTACAGGTCCGTCTTGGGGGATAACATTTCCCACGTGGTTAGTTGAGTTGGTGAGTGTTCCTACATTTACTGCAAAATCTTATCCATAGTATTGTACTCATGGATATGCTTTTAAGAGTCATCGCGAAGGAAACTCACAAACAACTTGTAATTATGTTATATCATCTCAATATGGAGAAATTGTATACAATGGTGTTCTTCGCGAAATATTAGAAGTTAATTATCCAGGAATGATTGACTTCAGCTGTATTGTGTTCTACTGTGACTCGTATGACCCTGGCATGGGTTAACGTCAAGAAGAATTCGGTGTTACATCTGTCCACTCTTGTAACCGACATCGAAAATATAATCCTTTTATACTTGCATCACAAGAGGACCAGGTTTGTCACATTCGATATCCTCGTGTTAGGAACAACCACGATCCTTGGATTACAGTGACCTCAATACATCCTAGAGGAATGGTATGTGGTCTTACCGAGCAAGACCCTATGCAACAAAGCACAATTGGTAAGTTAGGTTCCATAGAGACTTCTCTTGAAGTTAACCTTGTTGTTGATGACACCATGAACGGAGATTACAACGTGTTTCAGGATTCAGAAGAAGAGATTAGCAAGTTTGACGACGAAAATTCAGCTACTTTCGAATGTTCATCAGCTTCAGATTAAATCTATGATAAAAATGTTTTAGTTTTTGCAAAACTTTAATTTTAGAAATAAATAATATTTTCTAAAATTTTAAATGTCCGTCCTATAGATTTCCGAAGGGGTCCAGATCATTCGTATGGATTTTCGACGAAATTGAAACATCCATCGCTATTCCATTGGTAAATACAGTCGGATTCCCGATGACTTAGGGTATTAATGCTATACCCTATCTTGTTGAAATTTTTTTTGAAATGTCGGATTCTTAATTCGATGAATTTCCGACGGCATTGTTATATCTGTTACTATTGCATTGGCAAATACAGTCGAATTCCCGACGACTTAGAATATTGATGCTATACCCTATCTTGTCAGAATTTTTTTCAAAATATCCGTTTTTGAATCCGACGGATTTCCGACGGTATTGCGACAAACCTATGTTATTAATATAGGATTTAAAAGATTTAAAATTTTTAAAAAATATATGGGTTGAAAAAAGGTAAATGATACATATTTATTATTAGTACCAAACTTTTTTACACATTATATGGTATACATATCAAGCATAATATGGTACACAAAACTTTTTTACACATTCTATGGTACACATATCCAGTGTATCTGCCAGAAGTATTTGCATAAATTGGACGTTTAATTAAGTTATAATGTATTCGTATCGGTTAAAATTAAAATAGATATATAATTAATATATGTTATAAATACCGATATGGCAAATGTGTAATTACAATTTTTGTTAGACTTTTTATCATCTTAAATGACTTCTGAAACTGTATAATTACTAATCTAATTGGTTTTCTCTAGTTTTATAAATCAGGAAAGCAATTAAAAATGAGATGTATTATATTATGCAGGATATAGACCATGATAATGTTATATGTGTGATGTTACTAACAAAGTATTAGTAAGTGAACTATATAAAATCCAATTCATCGTTTTATTTATTGTATTAAATAACGAAACTTTATTATTTTTCTTTTCAAGAAAATACCTAAAATACCTTAAATTGATACAAACCATATAATAATTTAAAATTTAAATTTACAAAATTTTGTGTCAAAATTTGCTAATACCGATGGATTTTCGACGACGTCCATCGGAAAACCGTCGAAAACGTATTTGCAACATGGAAGGACTATTTGGCAAATATGCGTGGTTTTTCATCAGTCCATCGGAAATCCTTCGACTCTATAGGCAGGAAACGTAATTGGTGCTCAGTGAGCAAAACATTTCAAATGAATATTGAGCTCATTTAGTTTCAAATATTGTCACAATATGGAATATTGAGCTAAATTAACGTGGGCGTTGGATTCATGTCAAATTGAACTCCAAATTAAAAGTTTAAGAAGATTTAGTGAGGACATGTCAACTCAATCTGTTAGTTAATATGATCATTCTAAACTGATCATTGAGGCTCCTTGAGTAAAGGCATATAAATGAAGCATAATGCATGCCATCACCCAGTTTGGGATAGATTGGATTACTTGGAGGCTTTGTCGTAGCTATTTTGGTCTTAAATTTGGTCACAATATAATTGAGCTAGCTTTGCTTGGGCGTTGGGTTCGTGTCATTCTGAAATGTAAATCAAACGTTGCGTACGATTTAGTGTGGACATGTCAAGTTGATCGGCCTATTAAAATGAACATTCTAAACTGATCATTGGTGCCCATACAACAAAGTTTTACAAATGAAGTATAATACATAACATCACACAGTATGGGATATATTGGATTAGTTTGAGGCTTTGTCATAGCTCTTTTAGTCTCAAATGTTGTCACAATATGGAAAATTGATCTAGCCTAACGTGGGCGCTGGATTCATCTCATTCTGAGCTCTAAATTTAAAGTTGAAGATGATTTGGTGCGGACATGTCAAGTTGAGCAGCTAGTTAAAATGATGATTCTAAACTGATCATGGGTGATCATTGAGTAAATGCCTATAAATCATGCAGTTCGGGATAGAGTGGATTATTTGGAGGCTTTGTCATAGATATTTCGGTTTTAAATTTTGTGACAATATAGAAAATTGAGCTAGCTTAACGTTGGCGTTAGATTCGTGTCATTTCAAACTATAAATCAAAAGTTACGGACAATTTAATGGGAACATGTCAAGTTCATTAGCTCGTTTGGGATAGATTGGATTGTTTGGACTCTTTGTCATAGCTATTTCGTTCTTAAATTTTGTCACAATATCGAAAATTGAGCTAGCTTTACTTGGGTGTTGGATTCGTGTCACTTTGAACGCTAAATCAAAAGTTATGGATGATTTCGTGCGGACATGACAAGTTGATCGACTAGTTTAAATGTTCATTTTGATCTGATCATTGATGCTCATTTAGCAAAGGATTACAAATGAAGCATAATTCATGGCATCACGTAGCTTGGGATAGATTGGATTACTTGGATGCTTTGTCGTAGCTATTTTGATCTTAAATTTTGTCAAATATAGAAAATAGTGCTAGCTTTACTTGGGCGTTGGATTCGTGTAATTCAAAAATGTAAATCAAAAGTTACGGACGATGTAGTGTGGACATGTCAAGTTGATCAGCTAGTTAAAATGATCATTCTAAACTGACAATTGGTGTTCATTGAGCAAAGGATTACAAACGAAGCATAATGCATGGCATCATGCAATTTGGAATAGATTGGATTGCTTGGAGTCTTTGTCATAGCTATTTCGTTATTAAATTTTGTCACAATATCGAAAATTGAGCTAGCTTTACTTGGGCGTTGGATTCTTGTCATTCTGAAATGTAAATCAAAAGTTACGTACGATTTAGTGTGGACATGTCAAGTTGATCGACCAGTTAAAATGAACATTCTAAACTGATCATTCATGCTCCTTGAGTAAAGGCTTATAAATTAAGCATAATCAATGGCATCACGCAGTTTGGAATAGTTTGGATTACTTGGAGGCTTTGTCATAGCTCTTTCAATATCAAATATTGTCACAATATGGAATCTTGAGCTATTTTAACGTTGGCGTTGGATTTGTGTCATTCTGAAATCTAAATCAAAAGGTACGGACGGTTTAGTGCAGACATGTCATGTTGATCGGCAAATTAAACTGATCATTATAAACTTATCACTGGTGCTCTTGAGTAAATGCCTATAACGAAAGCACAATGCATGGCATCATGTAGTTTGCAATAGATTAGATTACTTGGAGGGTTTGTCGAAGCTATTTTGGTCTTAAATTTTGTCACACTTTAGAAAATTGAGCTAGCTTTAGGTGGGCCTTGGATTCGTGTCATTCCGCACACTAAATCAAAAGTTACAGACAATTTAGTGCATACATCTCAAGTTTATCAGCTTGTTAAAATAAGCTAATCATTGGTGCTCCTTGAGTAAATGCTTATAAATAAAGCACAATACATGGCATCACGCAGTTTGGGATAGATTGGATTACTGAGAGGCTTTGTCATAGCTCTTTCAATCTCAAATATTGTAATAATATGAAATTTTGAGCTATTTTAACGTTGATGTTGGATTTGTGTCATTTTGAACTCTTAATCAAAAGTTACTGACGATTTAGTGCGTACATGTCAAGTTGATCAGCTAATTGAAATGATCATTCTAAACTGATCATTGGTGCTGCTTGACTAAATTAAAGACCTATCACAAAAACATAATGCATGGCACCACATAGTTTAGGATAGATTGGATTACTTGGAGGCTTTGTCGTAGCTCTTTCAGTCTCAAATATTGTCACAATATAGATTATTGAGCTAATTTAACGTGGGCGTTGGATTCATGTCATTTTGAACTCCAAATTAAAAGCTAAAGACGATTTAGTGCGGACATGTCAACTTGATCTGCTAGTTGAAATAATCATTATGCACTGATCATTGGCGCTCATTGAGTTAAGGCATATAAATGAAGCATAATGCATGGCATCACGAAGTTTGAGATAAATTGGAATTTTTGGAGGCTTTGTGGTAGCTATTTTGTCTTAAATTTTGTCACAATATAGAAAATCGAGCTAGCTTTACTTGGGCGTTGGATTAGTATCATTCTGAAATGTAAATCAAAAGTTAAGTACGATTTAGTGTGAACATGTCAATTGATTGGCCTGTTAAAATGAATATTCGAAACTGATCATTGGTGCTCATTCACCACAGGTTTATAAATGAAGAAAAATGCATGGCATCACGCAGTGTGGGATATATTGGATTATTATGGGGCTTTGTCATAGCTCTTTAAGTCTTAAATGTTGTAACAATGTGGAAAATTGGGCTAGCTTAACGTGGGCGTTGGATTCATCTCATTTTGAGCTCTAAATTAAAAGTTAAAGACAATTTAGTTCGGACATGTCAAGTTGATTAACTAGTTAAAATGATCATTCTAAACTGATCATTGGTACACATTGAGTAAAGGTGTATAAATCAAGCATAATGCATGGCATCACGCTGTTTGGGATAGATAATATTACTTGGAGGTATGTCATAGCTATTTTGGTTATAAACTGATCATTGGTGCTCGTTGAGAAAAGGCGTATAAATAAAGCATAATTCATGGCATCACACAGTTTAGGATAGACTAGATTACTTGGAGGGTTTGTCGTAGCTATTCTGGTCTTAAAATTAATCACAAGATAGAAAATTGAGCTAGCTTAACGTGGGCGTTGGATTCATTGCATTTTGAACTCTAAATTAAAAGTTACGGATAATTTTGTGCATACATGTCAAATTGATCGGCCAATTAAAATGAACATTTTAAACTGATCATTTGTGTTCCTTGAGTAAAGGCTTATAAATAAAGCATAATCAATGGCATCACGTAGCCTGGGATAGTTTGCATAATTAAAATGGTCATTCTAAATATATCATTGGTGCTCCTTTAGTAATGACCTATAGCGAAAGCATATTGCATGGCATCATGCAGTGTGGTATAGATTAGATTATCTAGCATCACACAGTGTGGTATAAATAAAGCATAATCCATGGCATCATGAAGTGTGGTATAAATAAAGCATAATCCATGGCATCACGCAGATTGGGATAGATTTGATTACTTGGAGGATTTGTCGTACCTATTTTAGTCTCAAATATTGTGAAAATATGACATATTGAGCTATTTTAATGTTGACATTGCATTTGTGTCATTGTGAACTCTAAATAAATAGTTACGGAGGATTTAGTACGTACATGTGAGGTTGATCGGCTAACTAAAATGATCATTCCAAACTGATCATTGGTGCTCCTTAAGTAAAGGCCTATAACGAAAGCATAATCCATGACAACACTAGTTTGGGATAGATTGGATTACTTAGAGGATTTGTCGTAGCTCTTTCAGTCTCAAATATTGTCACAATATGGAATATTGAGCTAACTTAACATGGGTGTTGGATTCATGTCATTTTGAACTCTAAATTAAAAGCTAAAGACGATTTAGTGTGGACATGTCAACGTGATATGCTAGTTAAAATGATCATTATAAACTGATCATTGGTTCTAATTGAGGAAAGGCGTATAAATGAAGGATAATGCATGGCATCGCAAAGTTTGGGATAGATTGGAATACTTTGAGGCTTTGTCGTAGCTATTTTGGTCTTAAATTTTGTCACAATATGGAAAATTGAACTAGCTTAACGTGGGCAATGGATTCATTTCATTTTGTATTCTAAATGAAAAGTTTTAGACGATTTAGTATGGGAAAGTCAAGTTGATCGGCTACTTAAAACGATCATTCTAAATTGATCATTGGTGCTCATTGAGTAAAGTCATATAAATGAAGTATAATGCATGGTATGGTGCAGTTCAGGATAGATTGTATTACTTGGGGGATTTCTCGTAGCTATTTTGGTCTTTAAATTTGTCCGAATAAAGAAAATTGAGCTAGTTTTACTTGGGCCTTGGATTCATGACATTCTGAACTCTGAATCAAAAGTTACAGACGATTTAGTTTGGACACGTCAATCTGATCGGCCAGTTAAAATGATCAATCTAGACTAATCACTTTTGTTCCTTGAGCATAGGTTTACAAATGAAGCATAATGCATGGCATCACACAGTTTGAGATATATTGGATTATATTGACGCTTTGTCGCAGCTCTTTCAGTGTCAAATGTTGTCACAATATGAAAAATTGGACTAGATTAACTTGGACGTTGGATTTATCTCATTTGAGCTGTAAATTAAAAGTTAAAGACAATTTAGTGCAGACATGTCAAGTTGATCATCTAATTAAAATGATTATTCTAAAATGATCATTCTAAACTGATCAATGGTGGCCATTGAGTAAAGGCATATAAATAAAGCATAATGCATGGCATCACGCAATTTGGGATAGATTAGATTATTTAAAAGGTTTGTGGTAACTATTTCGGTCTTCAATTTTGTCATAATATAAAAAATTGAGCTAGCTTAACATGGGCGTTGAATTCGTGACATTCTTAACTCTAAAAAAAAAGTTACGAACAATTTAGTGCGTACATGACAAGTTGATCAGCCAATTAAAATGAACATTCTAAACTGATCATTTGTGCTCCTTGAGTAAATGCTTATATAGAAAGCATAATCCATGGCATCACGCAGTTTGGATAGATTGGATTACTTGGAGGCTTGGTTGTAGCTCTTTCAGTCTCAAATATTATAACAATATGGAATATTGACCTATTTTAACGTTGATGTTGGATTTGTGTCATTCTGAACTCTAAATCAAAAGTTACGGACGACTTAGTGTAGACATGTAAAGTTGATCGGCTAATTAAAATGATCATTCTAAACATATCATTGGTGTTCCTTGAGTAAAGGCCTATAACGAAAGCATAATGCATGGCATCACGCAATTTGGGATAGATTGGATTAATGGAAGGCTTTTGTCGTACGTCTTTCTGTCTTAAATATTGTCACAATATGGAATACTAAGCTAACTTAACATGGGCGTTGGATTCATGTTATTTTGAACTCTTAATTAAAAGCTAAAGACAATTTAGTGCCGACATGTCAACTTGATCTGCTAGTTAAAATGATCATTCCAAACTCATCATTTGGTGCTCATTGAGAAAAGGCGTATAAATGAAGCATAATGCATGGCATCACGAAGTTTGGGATAGATTGATTGGATGATTTGTCGTAGCTATTTTGGTTTTAAAGTTTTTCACGATATGGAAAATTGAGCTACCTTAACGTGGGCTTTGGATATATCTCAGTTTGAGCTCTAAATCAAAAGTTAAAGTTGATTAAGTACGGAAATGTCAAGTTGATCAGCTACTTAAAATGATCATTCTAAACTGATCATTAGTGCTCATTGAGTAAAGGCGTATAAATGAAGCATAATGCATGGCATCATGAACTTTGGGATAGATTGGAACACATCGAGGCTTTGTCATAGCTATTTTGGTCTTAAATTTTCTCACAATATGGAAAATTGAGATAGCTTAACGTGGGTGTTGGATTCATCTTATTTTGAGCTCTAAATAAAAAGTTTAAGTTGATTTAGTGCAGAACTTTCAAGTTGATCAGCTAGTTAAATTGATCATTCTAAACTCATCATTGGTGTTCATTGAGTAAGGGCGTATAAATGAAGCATAATGCATGGCATCACGCAGTTTGGGATAGATTGTATTACTTGGAGGCTTTGTCACAGCTCTTTCGGTCTTAAATTTTGTCACTATATAAAAAATTGAGCTACCTCAACGTGGGCGTTGGATTCGTGTCATTTTGAACTCTAAATAAAACATTACGGACGATTTAGCGCATACATCTCAAGTTGATAGACCAGCTAAAATGATCATTCTAAACTGATCATTGGTGCTCATTGAGTAAAGGCATATAAATGAATCATAATGCATGGCATTATGCAGTTTGGGATAGATTGAATTACTTGGAGGATTTGTTGTATCTATATCAGTCTTAACTATTATCACAGTACAGAATATTGAGCTATTTTAACGTAGACGTTGGATATGTGTCATTCTGAACTATAACTAAAAAATTACGGACGATTTAGTGCGGACATGTCAAGATGATCAGCTAATTAAAATGATCATTCTAAACTGATCATTGGCTCTTCTTGATTAAAGGTCTATAACGAAGGCATAATGCATGGCATCACGCAGTTTGGGATAGATTGGATTACTTGGAGGCTTTGTGGTAACTCTTTTAGTCTCAAATATTGTCACAATATGGAATATTGAGCTAACTTAAGGTGGGCGCTAGATTCATGTCATTTTGAACTCTAAATTAAAGCTAAAGATGATGTAGTACGGACATGTCAATTTGATCTGCAAGTTAAAATGATCATTCTAAACTGATCATTGTTGCTCATTGAGTAAAGGCATATAAATGAAGCATAATGCCTAACATCATTAACTTTGGGATAGATTGGAATACATGGAGGCTTTGTCGTAGCTAGTTTGGTCTTCAATTTAGTCACAATATGGAAAATTGAGATAGCTTAACGTGGGCGTTAGGTTCATGTCATTTTGAACTCTAAATTAAAAGCTAAAGACGATTTAGTACGGAAATTTCAAATTGAGCTGCTAGTTAAAATGACCATTTTAAACTGATGATTGGTTCTCATTGAGTAAAGGCGTATAAATGAAGCATAATGCATGGCATCACGCAGTTCGGGATAGATTGTTTTACTTGGAGGCTTTGTCGTAGCTCTTTCGGTCTTAATATTTTTCACAATATAGAAAATTTAGCGACCTCAACGTGGGAGTTGGATTCGTGTCACTCTGAACTCTAAATCAAAAATTACAGACGATATAGTGCGGATATCTCAAGTTGATAGACCACTTAAAATTATCATTCTAAACTGATCATTGGTGCTCTTTGAGTAAAGGCGTATAAATGAAGCATAAAGCATGGCATTACGCTGTTTGGGATAGATTGAATTACTTGGAGGATTTTTCGTAGCTTTTTCAGTCTTAACTATTGTCACAATATGGAATATTGAGTTATTGTAATGTTGACGTTGGATATGTGTCATTCTGAACTATAAATCAAAAGTTACGGACGATTAACAGCGGACATGTCAATATGATCGGCTAATTAAAATGATCATTCTAAACTGATCATTGGTGCTTATTGAGTAAAGGCCTATAACGAAAGCATAATGCATGGCAACACGCAGTTTGGGAAAGATTGGATTACTTGGACGCTTTGTGGTAACTCTTTCAGCCTCAAATATTGTCACCATATGGAATATTGAGCTAACTTAATGTGGGCGTTGGATTCATGTCATTTGAACTCTAAATTAGAAGCTAAAGATGATTTAGTATGTTCATGTCAACTTGATCTGCTAGATAAAATGATCATTCTAAACTGATCATTGGTGCTCTCATTGAGTAAAGCCGTATAAATGAAGCATAATGCATGTCGTCACGAACTTTGGGATTGGAATACATGGAGGATTTGTTGCAGCTATTTTGGACTTAAATTTTGTCACAATATGGAAAATTGAGATAGCTTAACGTGGGTGTTGGATTCATCTCATTTTTAGCTCTAAATCAAAAGTTTAAGATGATTTAGTCCGGAACTTTCAAGTTGATCAGCTAGTTAAAATGATCATTCTAAACTGATCATTGGTGTTCATTGAGTAAAGGCGTATAAATGAAGCATAATGCATGGCATCACACAGTTTGGGATAGATTGAATTACTTGGAGGATTTATCGTAGCTCTTTCATTCTAAACTATTGTCACAATATGGAATATTAAGCTATTTTGACGTTGACGTTGGATTTGTGTCATTAAAAGTTACAGACGATTTAGTGCGCACATGTCAAGATGATCGGATAATTAAAATGATCATTCTAAACAGATCATTGGTTCCCTTTTAGTAAATGCCTATAACGAAAGCGTAATGCATGGCATCACGCCGTTTGGGATATATTGGAATACTTGGAGGCTTTGTCGTAGCTCTTTCAGTCTCAAATTTTGTCACAATATAGAATATTGATCTAACTTAACGTGGGCGTTAGATTTATGTCATTTTGAACTCTAAATTAAAAGCTAAAGACGATTTAGTACAGACATATCAACTTGATCTGTTAGTTAAAATGATCATTTAAAACTGATGATTAGTGCTCATTGAGTAAATTCGTATAAATGAAGCGTAATGCATGGCATCACACTGTCAGGGATAGATTGGAAAACATTGAGGCTTTGTCGTACCTATTTTGGAATACATGGAGGCTTTGTCGTAGCTATTTTGGTCTTAAATTTTGTCACAACATGGAAAATTGAGCTAGCTTAACGTCGGCGTTGGATTCATCTCATTTGGAGCTCTAAATCAAAAGTTAAAGATGGTTTAGTCAAGTTGATCAGCTATTTATAATTATCATTCTAAACTGATCATTGGTGCTCATTGAGTAAAGGCGTATAAATGAAGCATAATGCAAGGCATCACGCAGTTCGGGATAGATTGTATTTGTCACAGCTCTTTCCATCATGAATTTCTTCACAATATAGAAAATTTAGCGACCTCAACGTGGGTGCTGGATTCATGTCTTTCTGAACTCTAAATCAAAAGTATAGACGATTTAGTGCGGACATCTCAAGTTGATCAGCCAGTTAAAATGATCATTCCAAACTAATCATTGGTGCTCATTGAGTAAAGCCGTATAAATGAAGCATAATTCTTGGCATCACGCAGTTTGGGATAGATTGATTACTTGGAGGATTTTTCATAGCTTTTTCAGTCTCAACTATTGTCACAATATGGAATATTGAGTTATTTTAACGTTGACATTGGATATGTGTCATTCTGAACTATAAATCAAAAGTTATAGACGATTTAGTGCGTACATGTCAAGATAATCAGCTAATTAAAATGATCATTCTAAACTGATCATTGGTGTTTCTTGAGTAAAGGCCTATAACGAAAGCATTATGCATTGCATCACGCAGTTTGGGATAGATTGGATTACTTGGAGGCTTTGTGGTAACTCTTTCAGTCTCAAATATTGTCACAATATGGAATATTGAGCTAACTTATCGTGGGCGTTGGATTCATGTCGTTTTGAACACCTAATTAAAAGCTAAAGATGATTTAGTACGGACATGTCTACTTGATCTGCTAGTTAAAATGATCATTCTAAACTAATCATTGGTGCTCATTGAGTAAAGGCGTATAAATGAAGCATAATGCTTGGCATCATGAACTTTGGGGTAGATTGAAATACATGGAGGCTTTGTCGTAGCTATTTTGGTCTTAATTTTGTCACAATATGGAAAATTGAGATAGGTTAACGTGGGTGTTGGATTCATCTTATTTTGAGCTCTAAATCAAAAGTTTAAGATGATTTAGTGCAGAAATTTCAAGTTGATCACCTAGTTAAAATGATCATTCTAAACTGATCATTGGTGTTCATTGAGTAAAGGTGAATAAATGAAGCATAAAGCATGGAATCACGCAGTTTGGGATAGATTGAATTACTTCGAGGATTTGTCGTAGCTCTTTCAGTCTCAACTATTGTCACAATATGGAATATTAAGCAATTTTAACGTTGACGTTGGATTTGTGTCATTCTGAACTCTAAATCAAAAGTTACAGACGATTTACTGCACACATGTCAAGATGATCACCTAATTAAAATGATCATTCTAAACTGATCATTGGTGTCCTTTCAGTAAAGTCATATAAGAAAAGCATAATGCATGGCATCACGCAGTTTGGGTTAGATTGGATTACATGGAGGCTTTGTCGTAGCTCTTTCAGTCTCAACTTTTGTCACAATATGGAATATTGAGCTAACTTAATGTGGGCGTAGGATTCATGTCATTTTGAACTATAAATTAAAAGCTAAAGACGATTTAGTACGGACATGTCAACTTGATCTGCTAGTTAAAATGATCATTTTAAACTGATGATTGGTGCTCATTGAGTAAAGACGTATAAATGAAGCATTATGCATGGCATCATGCTGTCTGGGATAGATTGGAAAACATTGAGGCTTTGTCGTAAGCTATTTTGGTCCTAAATTTTGTCACAACATGGAAAATTGAGCTAGCTTAACGTGGGCGTTGGATTCATCTCATTTTGAGCTCTAAATCAAAAGTTAAAGATAATTAAGTGCGGAAATGTCAAGTTGATCAGCTATTCAAAATTATCATTTTAAACGGATCATTGGTGCTCATTGAGTAAAGGCGTATAAATGATGCATAATGCATGGCATCACGCAGTTTGGGAAAGATTGTATTACTTGGAGGCTTTGTCGTAGCTCTTTCGGTCTTATATTTTTTCACAATATAGAAAATTTAGCGACCTCAATGTGGGTGTTGGATTCGTGTCTTTCTGAACTCTAAATCAAAAATGACAGACGATTTTGTGCGGACATCTCAAGTTGATCAGCCAGTTAAAATGATCATTCTAAACTGATCATAGGTGCTCATTGAGTAAAGGCGTATAAATGAAGCATAATGCGTGGTATTACTCAGTTTGGGATAGATTGAATTACTTGGAAGATTTTTCGTAGCTTTTTCAATCTCAACTATTTTCAAAATATATAATATTGAGCTATTTTAATGTTGACGTTGGATATGTGTCATTCTGAACTATAAATCTAACGTTACAGACGATTTAGTGCGGACATGTCAAGATGATCGGATAATTAAAATGATCATTCTAAACTGATCATTGGTGCTTCTTGAGTAAAGGCCTATAGCGAAAGCATAATGCATGGCATCAAGTAGATTGGGATACATTGGGTTAATTGGAGGCTTTGTGGTAACTCTTCCAGTCTCAAATACTGTCACAATATGGAATATTGACCTAACTTAACGTGGGTGTTGGATTCATGTCATTTTGAACTCTAAATTAAAAGCTAAAGATGATTTAGTACGGACATGTCAACTTGATCTGCTTGTTAAAATGCTCATTCTAAACTGATCATTGGTGCTTATTGAATAAAGGCGTATAAATGAAGCATAATGCATGGCATCATGAACTTTGGGATAGATTGGAATACATGGAGGCTTTGTCATAGCTATTTTGGTCTTAAAGTTTGTCACAATATGGAAAATTGAGATAGTTAAACGTGGGTGTTGGATTCATCTCATTTTGAGCTCTAAATCAAAAGTTTAACATGATTTAGTGCAGAACTTTCAAGTTGATCAGCTAGTTGAAATGATCATTCTAAACTGATCAATGGTGCTCATTGAGTAAAGGCGTATAAATGAAGAGTAATGCATGACATCATGCAGTTCAAGATAGATTGTATTACTTTGAGGCTTTATCGCAGCTCTTTTGGTCGTAAATTTTGTCATAATATAGAAAATTAAGCTACCTAAACGTGGGTGTTGGATTTCTGTCATTCTGAACTCTAAATCAAAAATTACTCACAATTTAGTGCGGACATCTCAAGTTGATAGAGCAGTTAAAATAATCATTCTAAACTTATCATTGGACCTCATTGAGTAAAGGCGTATAAATGAAGAATAATGCATGGCATTACGCAGTTTGGGATAGATTGAATTACTTGGAGGATTTGTCGTAGCTTTTTCTGTCTCAACTATTGTCACAATATGGAATATTGAGCTATTTTAACGCTGACGTTGGATATGTTTCATTCTGAACAAAAAACAAAAGTTACGGACGATTTAGTGCGCACATGTAAAGATGATCGTCTAATTAAAATGATCATTCTAATCTGATCATTGGTGCTTCTTGAGTAAAGGCCTATAACGAAAGCTTAATGCATGGCATCATGCAGTTTGGGATAGATTGGATTACTTGGAGGCTTTGTGGTAACTTTTTCAATCTTAAATATTGTCACAATATGGAATATTGAGCTAGCTTAACGTGGGCGTTGGATTCATGTAATTTGAACTCTAAATTAAAAGCTAAAGATGATTTAGTACGGACATGTAAACTTGATCTGCGAGTTAATATGATCATTTTAAACTGATCACTGGTGCTCATTCAGTAAAGGCATATAAATGAAGCATATTGCAACACGAGTACCACCCAAGAGGTCACCCATCCCAGTACTACTCTCGCCCAAGCATGCTTAACTGCAGAGTTCTGATGGGATCCGGTGCATTAGGGCTGGTATGATCACACCCGGTAGTACATGTCATGCAATCATAAGTATTCTCTTCATTCACTTTTTCAATGCTTCTTTTTGAGCTCGACTTGATAAAGAAGAATCCACATGATGTGTGGGCCTCGTCTAGATGGTTGAAATGTTTTGGATTGTTGATGCGTTGAGTTTGAGATTGCCGATAAAATGGTTTCGAGGTCGTGATTGCTTCAGCCTGAAAAAAAATGTCCGAAAGAGTATCTAAACATCAAAATTTGGGGTTAAAAACATTTCCAATTGGTCTTGAACCTCATGGCGTGTCAATGATCTCTGAGAGAGCATTCCAAAATGGTATTGTCAGCTGTGTAGTTCATCGCGGTGTGAACTTATGACATTTTGAAAATACAATGTTTTGCGATAGACAAATAAATAGAAAGTGAATACAAAAAGGGCTGAACACGTGGACTTCCCATGAATCCAACGCCCACATTAAGCTAGCTCAATTTCCATACTGTGACAACATTTGAGATAGAAAGAGGTAGGCAAAGCCTCAAAGTAATCCAATCTATCCTAAACTGCGTGATGTCATGCATCATGCTTCATTTATAATCCTTTTCTCAAGGAGCACCAATGATCTGTTTAGAATAATCATTTTAACTGGCCGATCAACTTGACATGTCTGCACTAAATCATATGTAACTTCTGATTTGGAGTTCAGAATGACCCGAATCCAATGCCCACGGTAAGGTAGTTCAATTTTCTATATTGTGACAAATTAAATACCGACATAGCAACGACAAAGTCTCAAAGTAATCCAATTTATCCCAAACTGCGTGATGCCATGCATTATGCTTCATTTGTAAACCTTTGCTCAATGTGCACCAATTATCAGTTTAGAATTATCATTTTACCTATCTGATCAACTTGACATATCTGCATTAAATCGTTTTTAACTTTTGATTTAGAGCTCAAAATCACATGAATCCAACGCCCACGTTAAGCTACCTCAATTTTTCATATTATGTTAACATTTGAGGCTGAAAGAGCTTGGCAAACCTCAAAATAGTCCAATCTATCCTAAACTGCGTAATCCCATGCATTGTGCTTCATTTATAAGCCATTATTCAAGGAGCACCAATGATCAGTTTAGAATAATCATTTTAACTGGCCGACCTACTTGACATGTCCGCATTAAATCGTTTGTAACTTTTGATTTAGAATTAAGAATTACACTAATCCAACGCCCACGTTAAACTAGCTCAATTTTTTATATTGTTACAAAATTTAAGACCGCAATAGCTACAAAAATGTCAGTAAGTAAGCCAATCTATGCCAAACTGCATAATGACTTGCATGATGCTTCATTTGTAAACATTAGCTCAATGAGCACCAATGATCAGTATATAATGATCAATTTAACTTCCCGATCAACTTGACATATCCGCACTAATTCATCTTTACCTTTTGATTCAGAGTTTCGAATGACACGAATCCAATGCCCTCGTTAAGCTAGTTTGATTTTCTATATTGTGGAAAATTTAAGACCGAAATAGTAATGACAAAGTCTCCAACTAATCCAACCTATCCCAAACTGCGTGATGCCATGCAATTTAGAATTTTTTAACCTTGCCCAACGAGCACCAATTATCAGTATAGAATGATCAATTTAACTTGCTGATCAACTTGATATGTCCGCAGTAAATATTCTTTAATTTTTGATTCAAAGTTCAGAGTGACACGAATCAAACGCCTACGTTAAGCTATCTCAATTTTCAATGTTGTGAAAAAAGTTAAGATCAAAATAGCTATGAAAAAGCCTTAATGTTTTCCAATCTATCCCAGACAGCGGGATGCCATGCATTATGCTTCATTTATACGCCTTTACACAATGAGCAACCAATCATCAGTTTAAAATGATAATTTTAACTAGCAGATCAAGTTGACATGTCCGTACTAGATCGTGTTTAGCTTTTAATTTAGAGTTCAAAATGATATGAATCCAACACCCACGTAAAGTTAGCTCAGTATTGCATATTGTGATAAAATTTGAGACTGAAAGAGCTACAAAAAAGCCTCCAAGTAATCCAATCTATCCCAAACTGTGTGATGCCATGCATTACGCTTTCGTTATAGGCCTTTACTGAAAGGGCACCAATGATCACTTTAGAATGATCACTTTAATTAGCTGATCATCTTGACATGTGCGCACCAAATCGTCTGTAACTTGTGATTTAAAGTTCAGTATGACACAAATCCAACATCAACGTTAAAATAGTTTAATATTCCATATTGTGACAATAGTTGAGACAGAAAGAGCTACGACAAATCCTCCAAGTAATTCAATCTATCCCAAACTGCGAGATGCCATTGCATTATGCTTCATTAATACGCCTTTACTCAATGAATACCAATGATCAGTTTAGAATGATCATTTTAACTAGCTGATCAACTTGAAAGTTCCGGACTAAATCATCTTAAACTTTTGATTTAGATCTCAAAATGAGATGAATCCAACACCCACGTTAATCTATCTCAATTTTCCATATAGTTACAAAATTTAAAACCAAAGTAGCTACGACAAAGCCTCCATGTACTCCAATCTATCCCAAAGTTCATGATGCCATGCATTATGCTTCATTTATACGCCTTTACTCAATGAGCGCCTATGATCAGTTTAGAATGATCATTTTATCTAGCAGATCAAGTTGACATGTCCGTACTAAATCATCTTTAACTTTGAATTTAGAGTTCAAATTGACATGAATCCAACGCCCACGTTAAGTTAGCTCAATATTCCATATTGTGACAATATTTAAGATTGAAAAAGTAACCACAAAGCCTCCAAGTAATCCTATCTATGCCAAACTGCGTGATGCCCTATATTATGCTTTCGTTATAGGCCTTTACTCAAGAAGCACCAATGATCAGATTAGAATGATCTTTTTAATTAGCCGATCATCTTTACATGTCCGCACAAAATCATCCGTAACTTTTGATTCATAGTTTAGAATGACACATATCCAACATCAATGTTAAAATAGCTCAATATTCCATATTCTGAAAATAGTTGTGACTTAAAAAGCTACGACAAATCCTCCAATTATTTCAATCTATCCCAAACTGTGTAATGCCATGCATTATGCTTCATTTATATGCCTTTCCACAATGATCAGTTTAGAATGATCATTTTAACTGGCCGATCAACTTGAGATTTTCGCACTAAATCTTCTTTAATATTTTATTTAGAGTTCAGAAAGACACGAATCCAACACCCACGTTGAGGTCGCTAAATTTTAAACTCTAAATCAAAAGTTACAAACGATTTAGTACGGACAAGTCAAGTTGATCGGCCAGTTCAAATGATTATTCTAAACTAATAATTGGTTCTCCTTAAGTAAAAGTTTATAAATGAAGCATAATGCATAACACCACGAAGTTCAGGATAGATTAGATTACTTTGAGGCTTTGACTAGCTCTTCCAGTCTCAAATGTTGTCACAATATGAAAATTTGAGCTACCTTAACGTGTGTGTTGGATTCATGTCATTTTGAGATCTAAATAAAAAGTTAAAGACGATTTAGTGTGGACATGTCAAGTTGATCAGCTAGTTAAAGTGATCATTCTAAACTGATAATTGGTGCTCATTGAGCAAAGGTTTACAAATAAAGCATAATGCATGGCATCACGCACTTTTGGGATAGACTGGATTAGTTGGAGACTTTATCGTAGCTATTTCGGTCTTAAATTATGTCACAATATAGAGAATCGAACTAGCTTACGCGGGCACTGGATTCGTGTCATTCTGAACTCTGAATCAAAAGTTAATGACAATTTAGTGCGGACATGTCAAGTTGATCGGCCAGTTAAATTGATCATTCTAAACTTGTCGTTGGTGCTCCTTGAGAAATTTTTTAGAAATGAAGCATCATGCATGGCATCACACAGTTCGGGATAGATTGGCTTACTTGGTGACTTTGTCGTAGCTATTGCGGTCCTAAATTTTGTTACAATATAGAAAATTCAGCTAGCTTAACGTGGATGTTGGATTTGTTTGATTCTAAACTCTAAATCAAAAGTTACATAGGATTTAATGCGGACATGTCAAGTAGATCGGCCAGTGAAAATGATTATTCTAAACTGATCATTGGTGCTCCTTGAGTAAAGGCTTATAAATGAAGCATAATGCATGACATCACACAGTTTGGGATAGATTGGATTACATAGAGGCTTTGTCTAGCTCTTTCAGTCTAAAATGTTGTCACATTATGGAGAATTGATCTAGCTTAACGTAGGCATTTGATTCATGTCATTTTCAGATCCAAATCAAAAGTTAAACACAATTTAGGGCGGACATGTCAAGTTGATCAGCTAGTTAAAGTGATCATTCTAAACTGATAATTGGTGCTCATTGAACAAAGGTTTACAAATGAAGCATAATGCATGACATCACGCAGTTTGGGATAGATTGGATTAGTTGGAGATTTTGTCGTAGCTATTTCGGTCTTAAATTTTTTCACAATATAGTAAATCGAACTAGCTTAAGCGGACATTGGATTCTTGTCATTCTGAACTCTGAATCAAAAGTTAAAGACGATTTTGTACGGACATGCAAAGTTGATCGGCCAGTTAAATTAATCATTCTAAACTCATCATTATTGTTAATTGAGCAATGGTTTACAAATGAAGCATGATGCATGGCATCATGCAGTTTGGGATAGATTGGCTTATTCGGAGACTTTGTCGTATCTATTTCGGTCCTAAATTTTCTCACAATATATAAATTGGGATAGTTTAACGTGGGAGTTGCTGAACTCTAAATCAGAAGTTACAAACGATTTAGTGCGGACATCAAGTTGATCGCCCAGTTAAAATGATTATTATAAACTGATCGGTTGTTCTCCTTGAGTACAAGCTTATATATGAAGCATAATGCATCGCATCACGCAGTTTAGGATAGACTGGATTACTTTGAGGCTTTTCCTAGCTCTTCCAGCCTCAAATGTTCTCACAATATGGAAAATTGAGCTACCTTAATGTGGACGTTGGTTCATGTCATTTTGAGCTCTAAATCAAAAGTTAAACACGATTTAGTGCGGACATGTCAAGTCGATCGGCCAGTTAAATTGGTCATTCTAAATTGATCATTGGTGCTTTTTGAGCAATGGTTTACAAATGAAGCATAATGCATGGTATCAAGCAGTTTGGGATAGATTTGCTTACATGGAGACTTTGACAGTGATTCCAGTCCTAAGTTTTGTCACGATATAGAAAATTGAGCTAGCTTAATGTGGTCATTCAATTCGTGTCCTTCTGAACTCTAAATCAAAAGTTACGAATGATTTAGTGCGACATGTCAAGTTGATCGGCCAGTTAAAATGATCATTCTAAACTAATCATTGGTGTTCCTTTTAATAAGGGTTTACAAATGAATCATAATGCAAGGCATCACGCAGTTTAGGATAGATGGGATTACTTTGATGCTTTGTCTAGCTCTTTCAGTCTCAAATGTTGTCACATTATGGTGAATTGAGCTAGCTTAACATGGGCGCTGGATTCATGTCATTTTGAAATACAAATCAAAAGTAACAAACGATTTAGTGTGGACATGTCAGGTTGATTAGCTAGTTAAGATGATCATTCTTGACTGATAATTGGTCCTCATTGTGCAAAGGTTTACAAATGAAGGATAATGCATGGCATCACGGAGTTTGGGATGGATTGGATTACTTGGAGACTATTTCGTAGCTATTTCGGTCTTAAATTTTGTCACAATATAGAAAATTGAGCTAGCTTAACGTAGGCGTTTGATTCGTGTCACTCTAAAAATTAAAGACGATTTAGTGTGGACATATCAAGTTGATCAGCAAGTTATATTGATCATTCTATACTGATAATTGGTGCTCATTGGGCAAAGGTTTACAAATTCTAAATTCTATGGCATCACGCAGTTCGGGATAGATTGGATTAGTTGGAGACTTTCTCGTAGCTATTTCAGTCTTAAATTTTTCACAATATAGAAAATCGAAGTAGCTTAACGAGGGCATTGGATTCATGTCATTCTCAACTCTGAATCAAAAGGTAAAGACGATTTCGTGCGGATATGTCAAGTTAATCGGACAGTTAAATTGATCATTATAAACTAATCATTGGTGCTCATTGAGAAAATGTTTACAAATGGCATCATCAAAGGCATTATGCAGTTTGGGATAGATTGGCTTACTTAGTGAGTTTTTTGTAGCTATTGCGGTTTTAAATTTTTTTCACAATATAGAAAATTGAGCTAGCTTAACGGGGGTGTTGGATTCGTCTAATTCTTAATTCTAAATCAAAAGTTACAAACGATTAAATGAGGACATGTCAAGTAGGTCGGCCAGTTAAAATGATTATTCTAAGCTGATCATTGGTGCTCCTTGAATAATGTCTTATATATGAAGCACAATGCATGGGATTACGCAGTTCAAGATAGATTGGATTACTTTCAGCTTGCCAAGCTCTTTCAGTCTCAAATGTTAACATAATATGGAAGATTGAGCTAGATTAACGTGGGCGTTGGATTCATGTCAATTTGAGCTCTAAATCAAAAGTTAAAAACGATTTAATGCGGACATGTCAAGTTGATGAGATAGTTAAAATGATAATTCTAAACTGATAATTGGTGCTCATTGAGCAAAGATTTACAAATAAAGCATAATGCATGGCATCACGCAGTTTGGGATAAATTGGATTACTTGGAGACTTTTTAGTAGCTATTTCGGGCTTAATTTTTGTCACAATATAGAAAATTGAACTAGCTTAATGTGGGCATTGGATTCGTGTCATTCTGAACTCTAAAACAAAAGTTACATACGATTTAGTGCGTACATGTCAAGTTGATCGGCCAGTTAAAATGATTATTCTAAACAGATCATTGGTGCTCCTTGAGTAAAGGTTTATAAATGAAGCATAATGCATGGCATTATGCAGTTTAGGATAGATTGGATTACTTTGAGGCTTGGCCTACCTCTTTCTATCTCAAATGTTGTCACAATACGGAAAATTGAGCTAGCTTAATGTGGGCGTTGGATTCATGTCATTTTGTGTTCTAAATCAAAAGTTAACGACGATTTAGTGCAGACATGTCAAGTTGAACAGTTAGTTAAAGTGGTCATTCTAAATTGATACTTGGTGCTCATTGAGCAAAGGTTTACAAATGAACCAAAATGCAAGGCATCACGCAGTTAGGGATAGATTGTATTAGTTTGAGACTTTGTTGTAGCTATTTTGGTCTTAAATTTCGTGACAATGTAGAAAATTGAGATAGCTTAACGTGGACTTTGGATTTGTGTCATTCTGAACTCTGAATCAAAAGTTATAGACGATTTATTGCGTACATGTCAAGTTGATCGGCCCGTTAAATTTATCATTCTAAACTGATCATTTGTGTCGATGACCAAAGGTTTACAAATGAAGCTGTTTTGGATAGATTTGCTTACTTGGAGACTTTGTTTGTAGCTCTTTCGGTCTCAAATGTTGTCACAATATGAAAAACTGAGCTAGCTTAACGTTGGCGTTGGATTCGTGTCATTATGAACCCTAAATCAAAACTGACGGACGATTTAGTGCGAACATATCAGGTTAATCGGCCAATTAAAATGCTCATTCTAAACTGATCATTGGTGCTCCCTTAGTAAAGGGTTATAAATGAAGCGTAATGAATGGCATCCAGCAGTTTGGGATACATTGAATTACTTGGAAGGTTTTTCGTAGCTCTTTCAGTCTCAAATGTTGTTACAATATGGAAAATTAAGTTAGCTTAACGTGGGCATTGGATTCGTGTCATTCTGAACTCTAAATCAAAAGTTACGGACAATTTAGTGCGGACATGTCACACTGATCGGCCAGTTAAAATGATCATTCTAAACTGATCATTCTAAACTGATCATTCTAAACTGATCATTGGTTCTCCTTGAGTAAAGGGTTATAAAAGAAGTATAATGGATGGTATCACGCAGTTTGGGATACATTGGATAACTTGGTGGCTATCTAGGATCTCTTTTAGTCTCAAATATTGTTACAATATTATAAATTGAGTTAGATTTACGTGGGTGTTGGATTTGTGTCATTTTGAACTCTAAATAAAAAATTAGGGACGATTTAGTGCGGACAAGTCAAGTTGATAGGCCAGTTAAAATGATCATTCTAAACTGATCATTGGTGCTCCTTGAGTAAGGAGTTATAAATGAAGCATATTGCATGGCACCACGCAGTTTGGGATACATTGGATTATTTGGAGGTTTTTTCGTAGCTCTTTTTGTCTCAAATATTGGTACAATATAGAAAATTGAGCTAGCTTACATGGGTTTTGGATTTGTGCCATTCTGAACTCTAAATAAAAATTTATGGACGATTTAGTGTGGACATGTCAAGTTGATCGGCCGGTTAAAATGATCATTCTAAACTGATTATTGGTGCTCCTTGAGTAAAGGCTTATAACTGAAGCATAATGCATGACATCCCGCAATTTGGGATTCATTGAGTTACTTCGAGGCATTCAGTCTCAAATGTTTTCACACGATAGAAAATTGAGCTAGCTTAAGGTGGGCGTTGGATACATGTCATTCTGAACTCTAATTCAAAATTATATATGATTTAGTACGGACATGTAAAGTTGATGGGCCAGTTAAAATGATCATTTTAAACTGATCATTGGTGCTCCATGAGTAAAGCGTTATAAATGAAGCATAATGAATGGCATCCCGCAATTTGGGAAACATTGAATTACTTGGAGGCTTTTCTGTAAGTCTTTCAGTATCAAATGTTGTTAGAATATGGAAACTTTTGCTAGTTTAACGTGTGCGTTGGATTCGTGTCAATTTGAACTTTAAAAAAAAGTTACGAACGATTTAGTGCGGACATGTCAAGTTGATCGGCCAGTTAAAATGATCATTCTAAACTGATCATTGATTCTCCTTGAGTAAAGGCTTATAAATGAAGCATAATGGCTTCACATAGTTTGGGATACATTGGATTACTTAGAGGTTTTGTCATAGCTCTTTCAGTCTCAAATGTTGTCACAATATAGAAAATTTAGCTAGCTTAACGTGGGCATTGAATTCGTGTTATTCTGAATTCTAAATCAAAGAGTGCGAACAATTTAGTGCGGACATGTCAAGTTGATTGGCCTGTTAAAATGATCGTTCTAAACTGATGATTGGTGCTCCTTGAGTAGAGGCTTATAAATGAAGCATAATGCATTGCATCACGTGGGATACATTGGATTACTTGGAGGTTTTGTCATAGCTCTTTCAAACTCAGATGTTGTCACAAAATGGAAAATTGAGCTAGCTTAACATGGGCGTTTGATTCGTGTCATACTGAACTCTAAATCAAAAGTTACAGACAATTTAGTGCGGACATGTCAAGTTGATCGGCCAGTTAAAATGATCATTCTATACTGATCATTGGTACTACTTGAGTAAAGGGTAATAAAAGAAGCATAATGGATGGCGTCATGCTGTTTGGGATACATTGGATAACTTGGAGGCTTTGTCGTAGCTCTTTTCGTGTTAAATTTTGTCGCAATATAGAAAATTGATCTAGCTTAACATGGATACTGGATTCGTGTCCTTCTAAACTCTTCATCAAAATTTATGGAGGATTTAGTGCAGACATGTCAAGTTGATCGGCCAGTTAAAATGATCATTCTAAACTGATCATTGGTGCTTCTTGATTAAGGGTTATAAATGAAGCATAATGCATGGCATTTGGGAGTTTGGGATACATTGGATTACCTAGAGGCTTTTTCGTAGCTCTTAAGTCTCAAATGGTGTCACAATAAGGAAAATTGAGCTATCTTAACGTGGGCGGTGGACTGATGTTATTTTGAGCTCTAAATCATAAGCTAAAGACGATTTAGTAGGAACTTGTCAAGTTAAGCAGCTAGTTAAAATGATCTTTTTAAATTGATCATTTTTGCTCCTTGATTAAAGGATTATACATGAAGCATAATGCATGGCATCACGCAGTTTGGGATACATTGGATTACTTGGAGGCTTTGTCGTAGCTCTTTCAGTTTCAAATGTTGTCCCAATATAGAAAATTGAGCTAGCTTAACGTACCTGTACGTTGGATTCGTGTCATTCTAAACTCTAAATCATAGGTTACATACGATTTAGTGCAAACATGTCAAGTTGATCGGCCAGTTAAAATGATCATTTTAAATTGATCATTGGTGATCCTTGGGTAAAGGCTTATAAATACACCATAATGCATGGCATCACGCAGTTTGGGATACATTGGATTACTTGGAGGCTTTTTCGTAGCTCTTTTAGTCTCAAATGTTGTCACAATATGGAAAATTGAGCTAGCTTAACGTGGGCATGGGACTCATGTCATTTTGAGATCTAAATCAAAAGTTCAAGAAGATTTAGTGCGGACATGTCAATTTGATCAGCTAGTTAAAATGATCATTCTAATTTGATCATTGATCCTCCTTATGTAAAGATTTATAAATGAAGCATAATGGATGGCATCACGCCATTTGTAATAGATTGGATTACTTGGAAGCTTTGTCGTATCTATTTTGGTCTTAAATTTTGTAATAATATAGAAAATTTTGCTAGCTTAACGTGGGCGTTGGTTGGGTCATTTTGAACTCTAAATCAAAAGTTACAAGCGATTTAGTGCGGACATGTCGGGTTGATCAGCTAGTTCAATTGGTCATTCTAAACTGATCATTAGTGCTCCTTCAGTAAACGCTTATAAATGAAGCATAATACATGACATCACACTGTTTGGGATACATTGGATTACTTGGAGGCTTTGTCATAGCTCTTTAAGTCTCAAATGTTGACACAATATCTAAAATTGAGCTACCTTAACATGGATATTGAATTCGTGTCATTTCGCTTTCTAAATCAAAAGTCACGGACGATTTAGTACGGACAGGTCAAGTTAATCGGACAGTTAAAATGATTGTTCAAAACTGATCATTGGTGTTCTTTGAGTAAAGGGTTATAAATGAAGCATAATGGATGGAAACACGCAGTTTGGGATACATTGGATTACTTAGAGACTTTTTCATAGCTCTTTTAATCTCAAATGTTGTCAAAATATAGAACATTGAGCTAGCTTAAAGTGAGCGTTGAATTCGTGTCATTCTGAACTCTAAATCAAAAGTTACAGAAGATTTAGTTCGGTCATGTCAAAATGATTGGCGAGTTAAAATGATCATTCTAAACTGATTTATGGTGCTCCTTGAGTAAAGGCTTATAAATGAAGCATAATGCATGCCATCATGCTGTTTGGCATACATTGGATTACTTGGAGGCTTTGTCGTAGCTCTTTCAGTTTCAAATATTGTTACATGATAGAAAATTTAACTAGCTTAACGTGGGCATTGGATTCATGTCATTCGGAACTCTAAATCAAAACTTACAGATGATTTAGTGCGGACATGTAAAGTTGATGGGCCTGTTGAAATGATTATTATAAACTGATCATTGGTGCTTTAGGATTAAAGGGTTATAAATGAGAAATAATGAATGGCAGCCAGTTAAAATGATAATTCTAAACTGATCATTGGGACTACAAGAGTAAAGGGTTATAAATGAAGCATAATGAATGACATCCCGCAGTTTGGGATACATTGAATTACTTGGAAGCTTTTTCGTAGCTCTTTCAGTCTCAAATGTTGTCATAATATAGAAAATTGAACTATCTTAACGTGGGCATTGAATTTGTGTCATTCTAAACTTTAAATCAAAAGGTACGAACGATTTAGTACGGATATGTCTAGTTGATCATCCTGTTAAATTGATCATTCTAAACTGATGATTGGTGCTCCTTAAGTAAAGTCTTATAAATGAATCATAATGCATTACATCACCTGGGATACATTTGATTACTTGGAGGCTTTGTCGTGGCTCTTTCAGTCTCAAATGTTGGCAAAATATGGAAAATTGAGCTAGCTTAATGTGGGCATTGGATTCGTGTCATTCTGAACTCTAAATCAAAAGTTACTTCCAATTTAGTGTGGACATGTCAAGTTGATCTACCAGTTAAAATGATCATTCTATACTGATAATTGGTGCTCCTTGAGTAAAGGTTAATAAAAGAAGCATAATGGATGGCATCCCGCAGTTTGAGATACATTGGATAACTTGGAGGCTTTGTCGTAGCTCTTTTCTTGATAAATGTTGACACAATATAGAAAATTGATCTAGCTTAACGTGGGTATTATATTTGTATCCTTTTGAACTCCAAATCAAAATTTATGGAAGATTTAGTGCGGACATGTCAAGTTGATCGACCAGTTAAAATGATCATTCTAAACTTATCATTGGTGCTTCTTGAGTAAAGGGTTATAAATGAAGCATAATGCATGGCATTTGGGAGTTTGGGATACATTAGATTACCTAGAGGCTTTTTCATAGCTCTTCACTCTCAAATGGTGTCACAAAAAGGAAAATTGAGCTAGCTTAACGTGGGCGTTGGACTCATGTTATTTTGAGCTCTAAATCATAAGTTAAAGACGATTTAGTACGAAGATTTCAAGTTAATCAGCTAGTTAAAATGATCTTTTCAAACTGATCATTGGTGCTCCTTGAGTAAAGGCTTATAAATTAAGCATAATACATGGCATCACGCAGTTTGGGATGTATTGGATTACTTGGAGGCTTTGTCGTAGCTCTTTTAGTTTCTAATGTTGTCACAATATAGAAAATTGAGCTAACTTAACAATTGGATTCGTGTCATTCTGAACTCTAAATGATAAGTTAAAGACGATTTAGCGCAAACATTTCAAGTTGATCGGCCAGTTAAAATGATGGCTTTAAATTGATCAGCTAGTAAAAATGAACATTCTAAACTGACCATTTGTACTCATTGAGAAAAGGCTTACAAATGAACAATAATGCAGGGAATCATGCAGTTTGGGATATATAATTGAAGTTGATCAGCTAGTTAAAATGATCAATCTAAATTGATCGTTGGTGCTACTTGAGTAAAGGCTTATAAATGAAGAGTAAAACATGGCATCATGATGTTTGGGATACATTGGATTTTGGAGGCATTGTAATAGCTCCTTCAGTCTCAAATGTTGTCACTATATGGAAAATTTATCTAACTTAACGTGGGCGTTGGAGTCATGTCATTTTGAGCTCTAAATCAAAAGTTAAAGGCGATTTAGCGCGGCCACGTCAAGTTGATCAGCTAGTTAAAATGATCATTCTAAAGTAATCATTGGTGCTCCTTTAGTAAATGCTCATAAATGAAGCATAATGCACGTCATCACACAGTTTGGGATACATTGGATTATTTTGAGGGTTTGTCGTAGCTCATTTATTCTCAAATGTTTTCACAATATTGAAAATTGAGCTAGTTTAACGTGGGCGTTGAACTCCAGTGATTTTGAGCTCCAAATAAAATGTTAAAGACAATTTAGTGCGGGCATGTCAAGTTGATCAGCTAGTTAAAATGATCATTCTAAACTTATCATTGGTGCTCCTTGAGTAAAGGCTTATAAAAAGAAGCATAATGCATGGCATCACACAGTTTGGAATAGTTTGGATTACTTGGAGGCTTTGTCGTAGCTATGTCACAATATACAAAACTGAGCTAGCTTAAAGTAGGCATTGGATTCATGTCATTTCTAACACTAAATCAAATGTTTTGGACTATTTAGTGCAGACATGAAAAATTGATATGAAAATTAAAATGATCATTCTAAACTTATCATTGGTGCTGCTTGAGTAAAGGCTTATAAATGAAGCACAATGCATGGTATCACGCAGTTTGGGGTACATTGGATTACTTGGACGCTTTTTCGTAGCTCTAAATCCAAAGTTACGGACGATTTAGTGTGGACATGTCAAATTGATCGGCCAGTTAAAATGATCACTCTAAAATGATAATTGGTGCTCCTTGAGTAAAGATTTTAAAGCAAGCATAATGCATGACATCACGCAGTTTGGGATATATTGGATTACTTGAAGTCTTTGTCGTAGGTCTTTTAGTCTCACATATTGTCACAATATGGAATATTGAGCTAACTTAACATGGGCTTTGAATTCATGTTGTTTTGAACTCGAAATTAAAAGCTAAAGAAGATTTAGTGCAGACTTGTCAACTTGATCTGCTAGTTATAATAATCATTCTAAACTGATCATTTGTGCTCATTGAGTAAAAGCGTATAAATGAAGCATAATACATGGCATCACAGCGCTTGGGATAGATTGGATTACTTGGAAGCTTTATCGTAGCTATTTTGGTCTTAAATTAAATCATAATATAGAAAACTGAGCTAGCTTAACGTGGACGTTTGATTCGTGTCATTGTGAACTCTAAATCAAAAGATACCGACGATTTAGTGCGGATATGTCAAGTTGATCGGCCAGTAAAAATTGATCATTCTGAACTGATCATTGGTGATCCTTGATTAAATGCTTATAAAGAAATCACAATGTGTGGCATCATGCAGTTTAGGATATATTGCCTTACTTGGAGGCTCTGTCAAAGCTCTTTCAGTCACAAATATTGTCACAATATTGAATATTGAGCTAACTTAACTTGGGCGTTGGATTAATTTCATTTTTAACTCAAAATTAAAAGTTAAAGACGATTTAGTGCGGAAAGGTCAAGTTGATCAGCTAGTTAAAATGAACATTCTAAACTGACCATTTGTACTCATTGAGAAAAGGTTTACAAATGAAGCATAATGCAGGGAATCATGCAGTTTGGGATATATAAGTCAAGTTGATCAGCTTGTTAAAATGATCATTCTAATCTGATCGTTGGTTCTACTTGAGTAAAGGCCTATATATGAAGAGTAAAACATGGCATCATGAAGTTTGGGATACATTGGATTTTGGAGGGATTGTAATAGCTCCTTCAGTCTCAAATGTTGTCACTATATGGAAAATTTATCTAACTTAACATGGGCGTTGGATTCAAGTCATTTTGAGCTCTAAATCAAAAGTTAAAGGCGATTTAGTGCGGCCATGTCAAGTTGATCAGCTAGTTAAAATGATCATTCTAAAGTGATCATTGGTGCTCCTTGAGTAAATGCTCATAAACGAAGCATAATGCATGTCATCACACAGTTTGGGATACATTGGATTATTTTGAGGCTTTGTCGTAGCTTATTTATTCTCAAATGTTTTCACAATATAGAAAATTGAGCTAGTTTAACGTGGGCGTTGAACTCCAGTGATTTTGAGCTCTAAATAAAATGTTAAAGACAATTTAGTGCGGGCATGTCAAGTTGATCAGCTAGTTAAAATGATCATTCTAAACTTATCATTGGTGCTCCTTGAGTAAAGGCTTATAAAAAGAAGCATAATGCATGGCATCACACAGTTTGGAATAGTTTGGATTACTTGGAGGCTTTGTCGTAGCTATGTCACAATATACAAAACTGAGCTAGCTTAAAGTGGGCATTGGATTCATGTCATTTCTAACACTAAATCAAATGTTTTGGACTATTTAGTGCAGACATGAACAATTGATATGAAAATTAAAATGATCATTCTAAACTTATCATTGGTGCTGCTTGAGTAAAGGCTTATAAATGAAGCACAATGCATGGTATCACGCAGTTTGGGGTACATTGGATTACTTGGACGCTTTTTCGTAGCTCTAAATCCAAAGTTACTGACGATTTAGTGTGGACATGTCAAATTGATCGGCCAGTTAAAATGATCATTCTAAAATGATAATTGGTGCTCCTTGAGTAAAGTTTATAAAGCAAGCATAATGCATGACATCACGCACTTTGGGATATATTGGATTACTTGAAGTCTTCGTAGTAGGTCTTTCAGTCTCACATTTTGTCACAATGTGGAATATTGAGCTAACTTAACATGGGCTTTAAATTCATGTTGTATTGAACTCGAAATTAAAAGCTAAAGAAGATTTAGTGCAGACTTGTCAACTTGATCTGCTAGTTATAATGATCATTCTAAACTGATTATTTGTGCTCATTGAGTAAAGGCTTATAAATGAAGCATAATACATGGTATCACAGTGCTTGGGATAGATTGGATTACTTGGAAGCTTTATCGTAGCTATTTTGGTCTTAAATTAAATCACAATATAGAAAACTGAGCTAGCTTAACGTGGACGTTCGATTTGTGTCATTGTGAACTCTAAATCAAAAATACCGACGATTTAGTGCGGATATGTCAAGTTGATCGGCCAGTAAAAATTGATCATTCTGAACTGATCATTGGTGATCCTTGTTTAAAGGCTTATAAAGAAATCGCAACGTATGGCCTCATGCAGTTTAGGATATATTGGCTTACTTGGAGGCTCTGTCAAAGCTGTTTCAGTCACAAATATTGTCACAATATTGAATATTGAGCTAACTTAACATGGGCGTTGGATTAATTTCATTTTTAACTCAAAATTAAAAGTTAAAGACGATTTAGTGCGGAAAATTCAAGTTGATCAGCTAGTTAAAATGAACATTCTAAACTGACCATTTGTACTCATTGAGAAAAGGTTTACAAATGAAGCATAATGCAGGGAATCATGCAGTTTGGGATATATAAGAATACTTTTAAACTTTGCCGTACCTCTTTCAGTCTCAAATGTCACAGTATTGAAAATTGAACTAGCTTAACGAGGGTGTTGGCTTCATCTCATTTTAAGCTTTATATTAAAAGTTAAAGACGATTTAGTGCCGACATGTCAATTTGATCATCTAATTAAAACGATCATAGTAAACTAATCATTGCTGCTCATTGCGTAAAGGCGTATAAATGAAGCATAATGCTTGACAACACGCAGTTTGGCATAGATTGGATTAATTGGAGTCTTTGTTGTAGATCTTTCATTCTCAAATATTGTCACACTATGGAATATTGAGCTAACTTAACGTGGGAGTTGGGATTTATCTCATTTTGAGCTCTAAATTAAAGTTAATGACGATTTAGTGCGGACATGTCAATTTGATCTGCTAGTTAAAATGATCATTCTAAACTGATCATTGGTCCTCATTGACAAAAGGCGTGTAAATGAAGCATACTGCATGGTATCACGCAGTTTGGGAAAGATTAGATTACTTGGAGACTTCGTCGTACCTATTTTGGTCTTAAATTTTGTCACAATATGCAAAATTGAGCTAGGGTTACTTGGGCATTGGATTCGTGTCATTCTGAAATGTAAATCAAAAGTTTCGGATGATTTAGTTTGGACATGTCAATTTGATCAGGTAGTTAATATGAACATTAGAAACTGATCATTTGTGCTCATTGAGCAAAGGTTTATAAATGGAGCATAATGCACGGAATCACGCAATTTGGGATATATTGGATTACTTTGAGGCTTTCTCTTCACTCTTTAAGTCTCAAATGTTACCACAATATGGAAAATTGAGCTAGTTTAATGTGGGCGTTGGATTCATCTCATTGTGAGCTCTAAATTAAAAGTTAAAGATAATTTAGTGCGGATATGTCAAGTTGATCAGCTAGTTAAAATGATCACTCTAAATTGATCATTGGTGCTCATTGAGTAAAGGCATATAAATGAAGCATAATGCATGACATCATGTAGTTTGTGATAGATTGGATTACTACGAGGCTGTGTTATAGCTATTTTGGACTTCAATTTTTTCACAATATTGAATATCGAGCTAGCTGAAGGTTGGTGTCGGATTCGTGTCATTCTAAACTCTAAATCAAAAGTTACGAATGATTTAGTGCGGACAAGTCAAGGTGATTGGCCAGTTAAAATGATCATTTTAAACTGATCATTGGTTATCCTGGAGTAAAGGCTTATAAATGAAGCATAATGCATGACATCACGCAGTTTGTGATAGATTGGATTATTTGAAGGCCTTTTTGTAGCTCTTTCAGTCTCAAATATTGTCACAATATGGAATATTGAGCTAGCTTAACGTGGGCACTGGATTCGTGTAATTCGGAACTCTAAATCAAAAGTTATAGACGATTTAGTGCGGATATGTCAAGTTGATCGGCCAGTTAAAATGATCATTCTAAACTGATCAATTGTGCTCCTTGAGTAAAGGCCCATAAATAAAGTGTAATGAATGACGTCACGCAATTTGGGATAGCACTACAACAAAATATTAACATTTCCGACAGCATTTCCGAAGGAATATTCCAACGGGTTACCGATGGTTTTTGGACAGATTACCGATGGAAAACATATCGTCTGTATTCCATCGGTAAATCCTGATTTGTAAATATTATATATTGTGATAAAATTTAAGAGCAAAATAGCTACGGCAAAGCCTCCAAATTTTAAATTAGAGTTCATAATGACATGAATCCAACGCCCACTTGAAGCTTGCTCAATATTCTATATTGTTACAGAATTTAAGACCGAAATAGATATGACAAAGCCCCAAGTAATCCAATCTATCCCAAAACTGCATGATGCCATGCATTATGCTTCGTTTGTAAACATCTGGTCAATGAGCACCCATGATCAGTTTAGAATGATCATTTTAACTAGCTGATCAACTTGACATGTCCGCACTAAATCATTTTTAACATTTGATTTAGAGCTCAAAATGACATGAATCAAAAGCACACGTTAATCTAGCTCAATTTTCAATATTGTGACAACATTTTAGACTGAAAGAGCTATGACAAAGCCTTCATGTAATCCAATGTATCTTAAACTGCGTGATACCATGTATTGTGATTCATTTATAAGTGAAAATGCAAAAAACTATTAGAAATAGAAAATTGCGTCAAGCAGTGATACAGTAACTAAAACAATACGTGTCTCTATTAGAAAATATTTTAGGTGCACTCTCAAGTCTCACCTAAAACGACATTGAAAAATTGAAGACGCGCTTGACTTGTAACACTAGCCTCACACGTTGACAAGATTGCACACAATCTTGGGACACCTCACTAAAACCCTTTTACCCCTTTAGCTTTGCCTTCTCTCAAAGAAATTCAAAACCCTTGAATAAAAGCTCTCTCTCTCGTGAGTGTTGGGTTTGCCACAATGTTCTGTCTCCTTATTTATCCTTGCTGCTTCGTACAAAACCCTAGAGATGAATTCCTTTTTCCATGTGAATTCCATATCTCCTTTAATTGAAAGTTTCCTTATTGTTTTCCAAGAATAGGAAAGTTCCTTAGTCCTCACTTTACTGTCTTTTTGTACCCTTCTCCACTTGATCCAAGCATGTTGGGTCCTTCTCAATGGGCTCTCACATAGTCCAACTTCTTGCTTTCTTTCTTTGTCGCTTGGGAATTCTGCATGAGGTCCTGACTTACTTCTTGTACTACTTCTCAAGTAGTTCAAGGGTAAGTAGCAAACAGCTACATCTTCATCTCCCCCTTTTTTAACATCTGTGTCTTACAAGAACCTGAACAGAAAATTCCACACCACATACGAGAAATATACAAACAGCAGCCACAAATTGATTTGACCTCAAATTGATTTTAATTGTTTGAAGCTACAAGCTCAAATTGATTTTAATTGTTTGAAGCTACAACCTCAAATTGATTTTAATTGTTGGATACAAAACAAAAAAAATTCTCCCCCACGATTCTAGTCATAACAAAAACAAACAACCATTCTCCCCCGCGATTCTAGCCTTAGTCAGAAAACAAACAATACTTGATCCAAACCACAAGACAATAAGCAAAAACGTTTTCACAATAACACGTGCACATCCTTAAAATGATTTAGAATCAGTCCCAAAGTCCTATTCTCCCCCAGCTTATGAGCCGAAAAACAATGTGTCCATAAAAAGGATAATTAGGTACTAGGTACTATATCAGAGAGAGTGGATACCTTGGAGAGCTTGTTGGAGTTGACGAACAATATCAGAGAGAGTGGATACGGCAGTAGCTGTGTCAGCGAGTGCCTCACATGCTGCGGCAGTAGTAACCGGACTGCACGGAAAACGAACAAAGCCCAAAGAAATAACCTGAGAGGGGCCATGGGATGACTGAGTGGCAGTAGGTGCTGCTGGCTGTCACGAGGTCCTTGCATTATACTTCATTTATTAACCTTTACTCAAGGATCAGCATTGATCAAATTAGAATAATCCTTTTAACTGGCCGATCAACTTGCATGTCCACACTAAATGGTCTTTAACTTCTGATTTAAAGTTCAGAATGACTGGAATCCAACGCCCACGTTAACCTATCTCAATTTTCTATATTGGGCCAAAATTTAAGATTGATATAGCAACGACAAAGACTCCAAGTAATCCAATCTATCTCAAATTACTTGATGCAATGCATTATGCTTCATTTGTAAAACTTTTGTCCATGAGCACCAATGATCAGTTTAGAATGATCAATTTAACTAGCCGATAAACTTGACATGTCCACACTAAATTGTCCGTAACATTAGATTTATAGTTCAGAATGACATGAATCCAATGCCCACGTTAAGCTTGGTCGATTTTCTATATTGTGAAAAAACTTAATACCACAACTGCTACGAAAAAGCCTCCAAGTAATCGAATATATCCCAAATTATGTGATGACATGCATTATGCTTCATTTATAAGCCTTTACTCAAGGAGCACCAATGATCAGTTAAGAATGATCATTTTAGTGGACCAATCAACTTGACATATAAGAACTAAATTGTCCCGAACTTTTTGATTTAGAGTTCAGAATGACACGGATCCAGCGCCCATATTAAGCTAGCTAAATATTCTATATTGTGACAGCATTTTAAACGGAAAGAGCTACCACAAAGCCTTGAAGTAATCCAATATATTCCAAACTGTGTGATGTCATGCATTATGCTTTATTTATAAGCCTTTACTCAAAGAGCAGTAATGAATACTTTAGAATGATCAGATTAGAATAATCACTTTAACTTGCCGATCAACTTGACATGTCCGCACTAAATCGTTTGTAAATTTTGATTTAGAGTTTGGAATGACACGAATCCAACGCCCACATTAAGCTAGCTCAATTTTCTAAATTTTCACAAAATTTAAGACAGAAATAGCTATGAAAAAGCCTCAAAGTAATCCAATCTATCCCAAACTACATGATGTCATGCGTTATGCTTCATTTATAAACCTTTGCTCAATGAGCACCAATCATCACTTTAGAATGATCATTTTAACTAGCTGATCAACTTGACATGTCCGCACTAAATCATCTTTAACATTTGATTTAGACATCAAATTGACATGAATCCAACGGCCACGTTAATTTAGCTAAGATTTCAATATTGTGACAACATTTGAGACTGAAAGAGCTACGACTAAGCCCTCCAAGTAATCCAATGTATCTCAAACTGCGTTATACCATTCATTATGCTTCATTTATAAGCCCTTACTCAAAGAGTACCAATGATCAGTTTAGAATGATCATTTTCACTAGCCGATCAACTTGAAATTTCCCCACTACATCTTCCGTAGCTTTTGATTTAGAGTTCAGAATTACACGGATCCAACACCCATGTTAAGCTAGCTCGATATTATGTATTGGGACAAAATTTAAGACCGAAATAGCTACGTCAAAGCCTCCAAGTAATCCAATCTACCCCAAACTGCGTGATGCCATGCACTTCTTCATTTGTAAACCTTTGCTCAACGAGCACAAATGATCAGTTTAGAATATTCATTTTAACTAGCTGATCAACTTGACATGTCCGCACTAAATCCATTGTAACGTTTGATTTAGAGCTCAAAAAGACTTGAATCCAACGTCATGTTAATCTAGCTCAATTTTCTATGTTGTGACAAATATTAAAACCGAAATAGCTACGATAAATCGTCTAAGTAATCCAATGTATCCCAAACTGTGTGATGTCATGCATTATATGCTTCGTTTATAAGCCTTTACTTAATGATCAATTAGAATTATAATTTTAAACTTGACATGTCCGCACTAAATCGTCTATAACTTTTGATTTAGTGTTCAGAATGACACGTCCCCAATTCCCACGTTAATCTAGCTCAATATTTTCTATATTGTCACAAAATTTAAGACAGAAACAGCTATGACAAAGCCTCAAAGTAATCCAATCAACCCCAAACTACGTGATATCATGCGTTATACTTCATTTATAAACCTTTGCTCAATGAGCACCAATGATCAGTGTAGAATGATCATTTTATCTAACTGATCTACTTGACATATCCGGACTAAATCGTCTTTAACATTTGAGTTAGACCTAAAAATGACATGAATCAAACGCCCACGTTAATCTAAGTCAGTTTTCAATATTGTGACAACATTTGAGACCGAAAGAGCTATGACAAAGCCTCCAAGTAATCCAATGTATCCCAAACTGCGTGATGCCATGCATTATGCTTCATTTATAAGCCTTTACTCAAAGAGCATCAATGATCTGCTTAGAATTATCATTTTAATTGACCGATTAACTTCACATGTCCGCACTAAATTGTCCAAAACTTTTGATTTAGAGTTCCGAATGACACGAATCCAACGCCCATGTCAAGCTAGCTCAATTTTCAATATTGTGACAATATTTGAGACTGAAAGAGCTATGACAAAACCTCCAAATAATCCAATATATCCCAAACTGCGTAATGCCATCAATTATGCTTCATTTGTAAACCTTTTCTCAGTGGGCACCAATGATTAGTTTATAATGATCATTTTAACTAGCTGATAACCTTGACATGTCCGACCTAAATTGTCTTTATTATTTGATTTAGAGCTCAAAATGACATGAATCGAACGCCCACGTTAATATAGCTCAATTTTCAATATTGTCACAACATTTCATAATAGTCTCAAAAAGCTACGACAAAGCCTCCAAGTAATCCAATGTATGCCAAACTGCGTGATGTCATGCATTATGCTTCATTTATAAGCCTTTACTAAAGCAGCATCCATTATCAGTTTAGAATGATCATTTTAACTATCTGATCAACTTGACATGTCCGAACTAAATCTTCTTTAACATTTTATTTAGAACTCAAAGTGACATGAATCCAATGCCCACGTTAATCTAACTCAAATTTATTGTGACAACATTTCAGACTGAAAGAGCTATGACAAAGCCCTCAAGTAATCCAATCTATCCCAAATTGCATGATGCCAAGTATTATGCTTCCTTTTAAATCTTTTCTCCGTGATCACCAATGATCAGTTTATAATGATCATTTTAAGTAGCTAATCAACCTGACATGTCTGGATTAAATCACCTTTAGTAATTCATTTAGAGCTCAAAATGACATGAATCCAACGCCCACGTTAATCTAGCTCAATTTTCAATATAGTGGCAACATTTGAAGCTGAAAGAGCTACGACAAAGCCTTCAAGTAATCCAATTTGTCCAAAACTGCATTGATGCGATGCATTATGCTTCATTTATAAGCCTTTAGTCAAGGAGCACCAATGATCAGTTTAGAATCAAAATTTTACCTGGCCGATCAACTTGACATGTCCACACTAAATCGTCCAAAACTCTTGCTTTAGAGATCAAAATGATACTAATCGGAAGCCCACGTTAAGCTGTCTCCATACTCTATATTCTGAGAAAATTTAAGACCAAAATAGCTAAGGGAAAGCCCCACGTAATCCAATCTATTCCAAACTACGTGATTCCATACATTATGCTTCATTTGTCAACCTGTTTTGAATGATCATTTTAACTAGATGATCAACTTGATATAACCGCACTAAATAGTTTTTAACATTTGATTTAGAGCTCAAAATAACATGAATCCAAAGCCCATGTTAATCTAACTCAATTTTCAATATTGTGACAACATTTGAGGGTGAAAGAGCTACGACAAAGCCTCCAAGTAATCCAGTGTATCCTAAACAGCGTAATGCCATGCATTATGCTTCATTATTAAGCCTTTCCTCGAGGCGTACCAATGATCAGTTTAGAATGATCATTTTAACAGGCCGATAAACTTGACATGTACGCACTAAATCATCCGTAACTTTTTTTTAGATGTCAGTATGACACGAATCCAACGCCCACATCAAGCTAGCTCGATATTCTATATTGTGATTAAGTTTAAGAAGGAAATAGCTACGACAAAGCCTCCAAGTAATCCAATCCATCCCAAACTGTGTAATGTCATGCTTTATGCTTCATTTGTAAACCTTTGCTTAATGAACATCAATGATAAATTTAAAATGATCATTTTAACTAGCTGATCAACTTGACATGTCCACACTAAATTGTCTTTCACGTTTGATTCAGATCTCAAAACCACATGAATCAGACATCCACGTTAATCTAGCTCAATTTTCAATATTGTGACAATATTTGAGACTAAAAGAGCTACGACAAAGCCTCCAATGAATCCAATCTATCCAAAATTGCATGATGCCATGCATTATACTTCATTTGTAAACCTCTTCTCAGTGAGCACCAATGATCAGTTTAGAATTACCTTTTAACTGGCTGATCAACTTCACTTGTCCGCACTAACGTCACAAAATTTTGATTTAAAGTTCAGAATGACACAAATCCAACTACCACGTTAAACTAGCTCAAATTTCTATATTGTTATTGAATTTAAGACTCAAATATCTACAACAAAGCCTCCAAGTAATCCAATCTATCCTAAACTGCTGGATGCAATGCACTATGATTCATTTGTAAACCTTTTTTTCAGTGAGCACCAATGATTAGTTTAGAATGATATTTTTAACTAGCTGATCAAATTGACATGTCTGGACTTAATCCTCTTTAATATTTTATTTAAAGTTCAAAACAACATGAATCAAATGCCCACGTTAATCTAGCTCAATTTTTAATATTGTCACAACATTTGAGGCTGAAAAAGCTACGAAAAAGCCTCCATCACTACAAGAAAACATTAACATTTCCGATGGCATTTCCGACAGAAATAAAACCATCGGAATTTTCCAATGAATTGGCGTCGGTTTTCCGACAGAATACCGAGTGAAAGATATTCGTCGGTGATCCGTTGGAAATTTCCGATGCCTGCGCAACCATCGAGAAATCGATGGTAAAACCTGACGGTGAACCATCGGTTTTTCGATAAACCCGTGGTCGTCGGGATATCCTCTTGATACCATCGCATGTTTCCGACGACTTCCCGACAGCATGTGTTTTTACTATCTGTCAGAAATCCGTCGGAACCATACCGATGGGATGACCTCGATTTTCATTGGACGGCTGTTGGAAATAATCCGACTGTTGTTGGAATCCGTTGGCAATCCGTCGGAAATTTAAGAATAATCTTTGAAACTTTTGTGATTATCTGGGGGTGGTCGGAAACAATCGGAAATTTGTCGGAAAAATAAGAAAAATCGATTCACAATTTGTGATTATCCGATTGTGGTCGAAAACCGTCGGAAATCTATCGGAAATAAGAATATTTTTAAGAATAATCTGTTTAAAATTTGTGAATATCTGTTAAAAATTTGTAATAATCTGTTCAAAATTCGTGATAATCTCTAATTTTCAATATAAATACTCTATGATCATTCACAATTTGTACAGAACAAAAACTCTTAAGAACATGTGTTCTTGGGGTTTTTATGATTATTTTCGATCGTGGATGGATAAACCTCGTTATGATTCAACAACGGGGGAATTGACTGATGAATTTGTGCAATGTGTTGAAGAATTCATGACATTTGCATGTAATCCGATGTATCCCAAATTGTGTGATGCCATGCATTATGCTTTATTTATAAGCCTTTACTCAAGGAGAACCAGTGATAAGTTTAGAATTATCAATTAACTGGTCGATCAACTTGACATGTCTGCTCTAACGTCCGAAACTTTTGATTTAAAGCTCAAAATTACAAGAATCCAACGACCACGTTAAACTAGCTCAATTTTCAATATTGTGATTAAATTTAAGACCCAACTTGCTATGACAAAGCCTCAAGTAATCCAATCTATCCCAAAATGCTAGATGCCATACATTGTTCTACATTTGTAAACCTTTTCTCAATGCGCACCAATGATCAGTTTAGAAAGATCATTTTAACTATCTGATCAACTTGACATGTACGGACTAAATCGGCTTTAACATTTGACGTAGAGCTCAAAATTACATGAATCCAACGTTAATCTAGCTTAATTTTCAATAATGTAACAACATTCGAGACTGAAAGAGCTACGACAAAGCCTCCAAGTAATCCAATGTATCCCAAACTACGAGATGCCATGCATTATGCTTCATTTATAAGCATTTCCTCAAGTTGAACCAATGATAAGTTTAGAATGATAATTTTAACTGGTTGATCAACTTGATATGTCCGAACTAAATCGTTTGAAACTTTTGATTTAGAGTTCTAAATGACACGAATCCAACGCCCACATTATGCTAACTCAATATTTTATATTTTGACAAAATTTATGGTCGAAATAGCTACGAAAAGCCCTCCAAGAAATAAAATCTATCCCAAATTGCGGGATGCCATGCATTATGCTTTATTTGTAAACCTTTGCACAATGAGCACCATTGATCAGTTTAGAATGAGCATTTTAACTAGCTGATCAATTTAACATGTCCGCACTAAATCGTCTTTAACATTTGATTTAGAGTTTCAAATGACATGAATCCAATAACCACTTTAATCTAGCTTAATTTTCAATATTATGACAACATTTGAGACCGCAAGAGCTACAACAAAACCTCCATATAATACAATCTATCCCAAGCTGTGTGATACCATGCACTATGCTTCATTTGTAAACCTTTTCTCAGTGAGCACCAATGATCAGTTTAGAATTATCATTTTATCAATCTGATCAACTTGAAATGTCCGGATTAAATCGTCTTTAATTATTTTATTTAGAGCTCAAATTGACATGAATCCAACGCCCATGATAATTTAGCTCAATTTTTAATATTGTGTCAACATTTGAGACTGAAAGAGCTATGACAAAGCCTCCAAGTAATCTAATGTATCCCAAACTGCGTGATGCCATGCATTATGCTTCATTTATAAGCCTTTACTCAACGAGCACCAATGATCAGTTTAGAATTATCATTTAATTGGCCGATCAACTTGACATGTCCGCCCTTACGTCCGAAATTTTTCAGTTAGAGTTTAGAATGACACGAATCCACCGACCACGTTAAACTAGAGCAATTTTCTATATTGTGATTAAATTTAAGTCTCGAATAGGTACAAAAAAGCCTCCAAGTAATCCAATCTATCCCAAACTGATTGATGTCATGCATTATGCTTCATTTGTAAACCTTTGCTGAATGAGCACCAATGATCAGTTTAAAATGTTCATTTTAACCAGCTGATCAACTTGACAGGTCTGCACTAAATCGTATTTAACATTTGAATTAGAGCTCAAAATGACATGAATCCAACGCCCACATTAATCTAGCTCAATTTTCAATATTGTCACAACATTTGAGACGCAAAGAGCTATGAAAAACCTCCACGTAATCTAATGTATCCTAAACTGTGTTATGCCATGCATTATGCTTCATTTATAAGCCTTTACTCAAGGAGAACCATTGATCAGTTTACAATGATCATTTTTAACTTGCCGATCAACTTGATATGTCCGAACTAAATCGTGTGAAACTTTTGATTTAGAGTTCAGAATTACACGATTCCAACACCCACGTTAAGCTAACTCATTTTTCATAAAGTGTGACAAAATTTATGGCCAAAATAGCTACGACAAAGCCTCCAAGTAATTCAATCTATCCCAAACTGCGTGGTGGCATGCATTATGCTTCATTTGTCAACCTTTGCTCAATGAGCACCAATGATGAGTTTAGAACGAGCATTTTAACTAGATGATCAACTTGACATTTCCGTACTAAATCATCTGTAATATTTGATTTAGAGTCTAAAGTGATATGAATCCAATGCCCACGTTAATCTATCTCAATTTTCAATGTTGTGAGAACATTTGAGACTGAAAGAACTACAACAAAGCTTCCAAATAATCCAACCTATCCCAAACTGCGTGATGCCATGCAAGATGCTTCTTTTGTAAACCTTTTCTCAGTGAGCACCAATGATCAGTTTAGAATGATCATTTTAACTAGCTGATAGAATTGAGATGTCCGGACTAAATCGTCTTTAATATTTGATTTAGAGCTCAAAATGACATTAATACAACAGCCACGTCAATCTAGCTCAATTTTCAATATAGTGACAACATTTGAGACTGAAAGAGCTATGAAAAAGACTCCAAGTAATCCAATGTATCCCAAACTGCGTAATGTCGTGGATTATGATTCATTTATAAGCCTTTACTCAAATAGCGCAAATGATCAATTTATAATCCTCATTTAACAAGCCGATAAGCTTGACATGTCCACCCTTAATTTTCCGAAACTTGTGATTTAGAGTTCAAAATGACACGAATCCAACGCCTACGTTAAGATAGCTCAACTTTCTATATTGTGATTAAATTTAATACCCAAATAGCTACGACAAAGCCTCCAAGTAATCCAATCTATCCCAAACTGGTAGATGCCATACATTATGCGTCCTTTGTAAACCTTTTCTCAATGCGCACCAATGATCAGTTTTGGAAGATCATTTTAACTATCTGATCATCTTGACATGTATAGAGTAAATCGTCATTAACATTTGACTTAGAGCTCAAAATTACATGAATCCAACGTCCACATTAGTCTTGCTCAATTTTCAAAATTATGAAAACAATCGAGAATGAAAGAGCTACGACAAAGCCTCCAAGTGATCCAATGTTTCCCAAACTACTAGGTGCCATGCATTATGCTTCATTTATAAACCTTTACTCAAGGAGAACCAATGATAACTGGCCGATCAACTTGACATGTCCGAACTAAATCATTTGAAACTTTTGATTTAGAGTTCTCAATGACACGAATCCAACACCCGCGTTAAACTAACTCAGTATTCAATATTGTCACAAAATTTATGGCCGAAATAGTTACGACAAAACCTCCAAATAATCCAATCTATCCCAAACTCCGTGATGTCATGCATTATGCTTCATTGGTAGACCTTTGCTCAATGAGCACCATTGATCAGTTTCGAATGAGAATTTTAACTAGCTGATCAACTTGACATATCCGCACTAAATCGTCTTTAACATTTGATTTCGAGTTTCAAATGACATGAATCCAATGCCCAGGTTAATCTAGCTCAATTTTCAGCATTGTGACAACATTTTGAGACTGAAGGAGCTATGACAAAACCTCCAAGTAATCCAATGTATCCCCAACTGCGTGATGCATGCATTATGCTTTATTTATAAGCCTTTGCTCAAGGAGCACCAATGATCAGTTTAGAATTCTCATTTAACTGGCCGATAACCTTGACATGTCCACACTTAATCGTCCTAATATTTTGATTTAGAGTTCAGAATGACACGAATCGAACGCCCACGTTAAGCTAGCTCCATTTTCTATTATATCGCAAATAGCTATGACAAAGCCTCCAAGTAATCCATTATATCGCAAACTGCTGGATGCCATGCACTATGCTTCATTTGTAAACCTTTTCTCAGTGAGCACCTATGATGTGTTTAGAATGGTCATTTTCACTAGCTGATCAACTTGACATGTCCAGACTAAATTGAATATAATATATGATTTAGAGCTCAAAGTGACATGAATCTAACGCTCACGTTAATCTAGCTCAGTTTTTAATATTGTGACAACATTTGAGGCTTAAAGAGCTACAACAAAGCCTCCAAGTAATCCAATGTATCCTAAACTTCGAGATGCCATGCATTATGCTTCATTCATAAGCCTTTACACAAAGAGCACCAATGATCAATATAATTAGAATTATCATTTAACTGGACGATCAACTTGACATGTCCGCACTAACGTCTAAAACTTTTGATTTAGAGTTTAGAATGACACGAATTCAACAACCACATTAAACTAAATTAAAGACCCAAATAGCTATGACAAAGCCTCCAAGTAATCCAATATTTTCCAAACTGCTGGATCCCATGCACTATGCTTCATTTGTAAACCTTTTCTCAGTGAGCACCAATGATTAATTTAGAATGATAATTTAACTAGCTGATTAACTTGACATGTACGGACTAAATCGTTTTTAATATTTGATTTAGAATTCAAAATGGAATGAATCAACCACCCACGTTAATCTAACTCCATTGTCAATATTGTTACAACATTTAGGTTTAATGAGCTACAACAAAGCCTCCAACTAATCCAATGTATCCCAACTACGTGATTCCATGCATTATGCTTCATTTATAAGCCTTTACCCAAGGATCACCAATGATCAGTTTAGAATTATCATTTAACTGGCCGATCAACTTGACATGTTAGCTCTAACGTCTGCAACTTTTGATTTAGAGTTCAGAATGACACGAATCCAACGACCATGTTAACCTAGCTCTATTTTCTATATTGTAATTAAATTTAAGACCCAAATAGCTAAGCGAAAGCCTCCAGGTAATCCAATCTATCCCAAACTGTTGGATGCCATGTATTATGATTCGTTTCTAAAGCTTTGCTCAATGAGCTCCAATGATTAGTTTAAAATGATCATTATAACTAGCAGATCAACTTGACATGTCCAGACTAAATTGTCTTTAACATTTGTGTTAGAGCTCTAAATGACAAGAATCCAACGCCCACGTTAATCTAGCTCAATTTTCAATATTTTGACAACATTTGAGACTTAAAGAGCTACGACAAAGCCTCCAAGTAATCCAATGTATCCCAAACTGCGTGATGGCATGTATTATGCTTTATTAATTAGCCTTTACTCAATGAGCACTAATGATCATTTTAGAATTCTCATTTAACTGGCCAATAACCTTGACATGTCCGCACTAAATCGTCTGAAACTTTTGATTTAGAGTTCAGAATGACACGAATCCATCGCTCACGTTAAGCTAGCTCAATTTTCTATGTTGTTATTAAATTTAATACCAAAATAGCTAGGATAAAGCATACAAGTAATCCAATCTATCTCAAGCTGCTGGATACCATGCACTATACTTCATTTGTAAACATTTTCTCAATGAGCACAAATGATCAGTTTAGTATGATCATTTTAACTATCTGATCAACTTGACATGTCAAGACTAAATCTTCTTAAATATTTGATTTAGATCTCAAAATGACATGAATCCAATGCCCATGTTAGTCTAGCTCAATTTTCAATATTATGACAACATTTGAGGGTTAAAGAGCTACAACAAAGCCTCCAAGTAATCCAATGTATCCTAGCTGCATGATGCCATGCATTATGCCTCATTTATAAGCCTTTAGACAAGGAGCACCAATGATCAGTTTAGAACTATAATTTAACTAGCTGATAAACTTTACATGTCTGCACTAAAGTTTTAGAGTTCAGAATAACACAAAATCAACGACCACTTTAAACTAGCTCAATTTCTAAATTTTGGTTAAATTTATGACCTAATTAGCTACGACAAAGCCTCCAAGTAATCCAATCCATCCCAAACTGTTGGATGTCATGCATTATGTTTCATTTGTAAACCTTTGCTCAATGAGCACCAATGATTAGTTTAAAATGATGATTTTAACTAGCTTATCAACTTGACATGTCCAGACTAAATCGTCTTTAACATTTTAGTTACAGCTCAAAATGACATGAATCCAACGCCCACGTTAATCTAGTTCAATTTTCAATATCCTGACAACATTTGAGACTGAAAGAGCTACGACAAACACTCCAAGGAATCCAATGTATACAAAACTGCGTGATGCCATGCATTATGCTTCATTTATAGGTATTTACTCAAGTAAAACCAATGATCAGTTTAGAATGATTATTCTAACTGTCTTATAAACTTGACATGTCCGCAATAAATCGTCTGAAACTTTTGATTTAGAGTTCAGAATGACATGAATCCAACGCCCACGTTAAGCTATCTCAATTTTCCATATTGTGACATTTGAGACTGAAAGAGCTACGACAAAACCTCCAAGTAATCCAATGTATTCAAAACTCTATGATGCCATGCATTATGCTTCTTATATAAGTATTTACTTAAATAGCACAAATGATGAGTTTAAAATGATCATTTCAACTAGCTGTTTAACTGGACATGTACGCACTTAATTATCTGTAACTTTTGCTTTAGAGTTTAGAATGACACAAATCCCACCCCCACGTAAAACTAGGTCAATTTTCTATATTGTGAAAACATTTGAGACTGAAAGAGCTACCACAAAACCGTCAAGTAATCAATTCTATCCCGAACTGCATGATGCATTATGCTTCATTTATAAGCCTTTACTCAAGGAGAACAAATGATCAGTTTAGAATGATCATTTTTATTGGTCGATCAACTTGACATGTCCGCACTAAATCGTCCGTAACTTTTGATTTAGAGTTCAAAATGACACAAATCCAATTCCCACGTTAAGCTAGCTCAAGTTTCTATATTGTGATAAAATTTAAAATTGAAAAAGCTATGACAAAGCTTCCAAGTTATCCAATGTGTCATAAACAGCGTGATGCCATGCATTATGCTTAATTTATACGCCTTTACTCAATGAGCACCAATGATCAGTTTAAAATGATCATTTTAACTAGCTGATCAACTTGACATGTCCGCAATAAATCATCTTTAACTATTGATTTAGCAAATCAAAATGACATGAATCCAACACCCACGTTAATCTAGCCAATTTTCCATATTGTGACAACATTTGCAACTGAATCAGCTACGACAAAGCCTCCAAGTAATCCATTGTACACCAAACCACGTGATGCCATGCATTATGCTTCTTTTATAAGTCTTTACTCAAGGAGCACCAATGATCAGTTTATAATGAACATTTCAACTGGCTGTACAACTTGACATGTACACACTTAATCATCCGTAACTTTGGATTTAGAGTTCAGAATTACACGAATCCAACGTCCATGTTAATCAAGCTCAATATTCTATATTGTGACAACATTTGAGACTGAAAGAGCTACCACAAAGTCTTCAAGTATTTCAATGTATCCCAAACTGCGTGATGCCATGAATTATGCTTCATGTATAACCGTTTTCACAAGGAGCACCAATGATCAGTTTAGAATGATCATTTTAACTGGCCGACCAACTTGACATGTCCGCATTAAATCATTCGTAACTTTTTATTTAGAGTTCATAATAACATTAATCCAATGCCCACGTAAAGCTAGCTCAATTTTATATATTGTGACAAAATTTAAGATCGAAAAAGCTAAGAGAAAGCTTCCAAGTATTCCAAACTCTGTGATCGAATGCATTAGGTTTCATCTATACACCTTTACCCAATGGGCCCCAATGATCATCCGTAACTTTTGATTTAGAGTTCAGAATGACAGAAATCCAACGTCCACGTTAAGCAAGCTTAATTTTCTATATTGTGACAACATTTGAGACTGAAAGAGCTATCACAAAGCCTTCAGGTAATCCAATGTATCCCAAACTACATGATGCCATGCATTATGCTTCATTTATATGCCTTTACTCAAGGAGCATCAATGATCAGTTTAGAATGTTCATCTTAACTGGCCGTTCAACTTGACGAGTCCCCATTAAATCATCCGTAACTTTTGATTTAGAGTTCAGAATGACCCTAATCCAACGGGCACGTTAAGCTAGCTCAATTTTCTATATTGTGACAAAATTTAAGATTGAAAAAGCTATGAAAAGGTTCCAAGTAATCCAATCTATCCAAAACGTCGTGATGCCATGCATTATGCTTCATTCGTAAACCTTTGCTCAATGAGCAGCAATGATCATTTTAACTAGCTCATTAACTTAACCTATCCGCACATCTTTGAGCTTGGATCTAGACGTAAAAATGACATGAATCCAACACCCTTATTAATCTTGCTCAATTTTCAATATTGTGAAAACATTTAAGACTGAAAGGGCTACAACAAAGCTTCCAAGTAATCCAATGTATCCCAAACTGCGTGATGCCATGCATTAGGCTTCATTTATAATCCTTTACTCAAGGAGCACCAATGATCAGTTTAAAATGATCATTTTAACTGTCCGAGCAACCTGACATGTACGCACTAAATCATGCCTAACTTTTGATTTAGAGTTCTAAATGACATGAATCCAACACCCACGTTAAGCTAGCTCAATTTTTTATATTGTGACAACATTTGAGACTGAAAAAACTACCAGAAAGCCTTCACCAAATCAAATCTATTCTAAACTGCATGATGCCAAGCACTATGCTTTATTTGTAAGCCCTTACTCAAGCAGCACCAATGATCAGTTTGGAATGATCAATTTAACTGGACGATCAACTTGACATGTACGCACTAAATTTCCCGTAAGGTTTGATTTAGAGTTCATAATTGCATGAATCCAACGCCGACATTAAGCTAGCTTAATTTTCTATATTGTGACAACATTTGAGACTGAAACAGCTACCACAAAGCCATCAAGTAATTAAATCTATCCCAAACTGCATTATGCCATGCATTATGCTTCATTTATTAACCTTTTCTCAATGATCACCAATGATCAGTTTAGAATGATCTATTTAACAAGCCGATTAACTGATATGTCCGCACTAAATCGTTCGTAACATTTAATTTACTGTTCATAACGACATGAATCCAAAGCCCGAGTTAAGCTGGCTCAATTTTCTATATTGTGATAAAATTTTATATTGAAATAGCTATGAAAAATCATCTGAGTAATCCAATCTATCTCAAAATGCGTGATCCCATCCGTTATGCTTCATTTATAAACCTTTGCTCAATAAACTCCAATGATCAATTTGGAATGATCCATTTAACTGTCCTATCAACTTGATATGTACGCCCTATATCGTTGGTAACTTTTGATTAAGAGTTCAGAATGACACAAATTTAACGCCCAAGTTAAGCTAACTCAATTTTTTATGTTGCCACAACATTTGATATTGAAAGATCTACCACAAAGCCTCCAAGTAATCCAATCTATCCTAAACTTCTTGATGCCATGCATTATGCTTCATTTATAAGCCTTAACTCAAGGAACACCAATGATCAGTTTAGAATGATGAAGTTAACTGGCCGATAAACTTGACATATACGCACTAAAATCGTTCTTAACTTTTGATGTAGAGTTCAGAATGATACGAATACAACACTAACGTTAAGGTAGCTCAATTTTCTATATTATGACACCATTTAAGACCGAAATAGCTATGACAAAGCCTTCAAATAATCCAATCTATCAAAAACTGCATGAGGCCATGCATTATGCTTTATTTGTAAACCTTTGCTCAAAGAGAACCAATTATCGGTTTAGAATAATCAATTTAACTAGCTGATCAAATTGACATGTCCACACTAAATCCTCTTTACCTTTTGATTTAGGTCTCAAAATAACAAGAATCCAACACCCACATTAAGCTAGATAAATTTTCCAATGCCCACGTTAAGCTAGCTCAATTTTGTATATTGTGACAAAATTTAAGATTCGAAATAGCTACGACAAAGACTCCATGTAATCCAATATATCCCAAACTGCGTGATGCAAAGCATTATGCTTCATTTACAAGTCTTTACTCAAGGAGCACCAATGATTAGTTTAGAATGCTCATTTTTAACTGACCGATCCACTTGACTTGTACACACTAAATAGTTAGTAACTTTTCATTTAGAGTTCCGAATGACACAAATCCAATGCCCATGTTAAACTAGCTCGATTTTCTATATTGCGACAAAATGTAAGATCAAAATAGCTATGAAAAAGCTCCCAAGTAATCCAATCTATCCAAAACTGTGTGATACCATGCATTATGATTCATTTTTACGCCTTCACTCAATGACCACCAATGATCGGTTTAGAATGATCATTTTAACTAGCTGATCAACTTGACATGTCCACAAATTGTTTTTAACTATTGATTTAGATCTCAAAATGACATGAATCCAACGCCAACGTTAAGCTAGCACCGTTTTCCATATTGAGACAAGATTTGAGAGTGAAAGAGCTACGTCAAAGCCTCCAATTAAACCAATGGATCCCGAACTGCTTGATGCCATCCATTATGCTTCTTTCATTATCCCATCCATCCATTATGCTTCTTTCAACTAGTTGTTCAACTTGACATGTACGCATTTAATCATCCGTAACTTTGGATTTAGTGTTCGGAATGACACGAATCCAACGCCCACGTTAACCTAACTCAATTTTCTATATTTGACACTATTGGAGACTGAGAGAGCTACAACAAAGCTTTCAAGTAATCCAATGTATCCCAAACTGTATGATGCCATGCATTATGCTTCATTTATAAGCCTTTACTCAAAGAGCACCAATGATCAGTTTAGATTGATCATTTTCCTTATCCGGACAACATTTGAGATTGAAAGAGCTATGAGAAAGCATCCAACTAATCCAATGTATACCAAACTGTGTGATACCATGCAATATGCTTCTTTTATTAGTCTTTGCTCAAGGAGCCCCAATGATCAGTTTAGAATTATCGTTTCAACTAGCTGTTCAACCTGACATGTACACACATAACCATCCATAAATATTGGTTTAGAGTTCAGAATGACACGAATCAAAACCCCATGTTAAGCTAGCTCAACTTTCTATAATGTGACAACATTTGAGACTGAAAGAGCTACCCCAAAGCCTTCAAGTAATCCGATGTATCCCAAACTGCGTGATGCCATGCATTATGCTTCATTTATAAGCCTTTACTGAAGGACCATCAATGATCAGTTTAGAATGATCATTTTAACTAGCTTATAACCTTCACATGTCCGCATTAAATTGTCTGTAACTTTTGATTTAGAGTTCAGAATGACACTAATCCAACGCCCACGTTAAGCTAGCTCAATTTTCTATATTGTGACAAAATTTAAGATTGAAAAAGCTATGAAAAAGCTTCCAACTAATCCAATCTATCCTAAACTCCGTGATGCCATGTATTATGCTTCATTTATATACCTTTACTCAATGAGCACCAATGATCATTTTAACTAACTGATCAATTTCCCATATCCGCACTAAGTCTTCTTTATGTTTTGATTTAGAACTCAAAATGACATGAGTCCAACGCCCACATTAAGCTAGGTCAATATTCCATATTCTGAAAAAAATTCAGATTGAAAGAGCTTCGAGAAAGCATCCATGTAATACCAAACTTCGTGATGCCATGCAATATGCTTCTTTTATACGTATTTACTCAAGGAGCACCAATAATCAGTTTAGAATGATCGTTTCAACTGGCTGTTCAACTTGACATGTACGCACTTAATCATCCGTAACTTTTGGTTTATAGTTCAGAATGACACAAATCAAACTCCCACGTTAAACTAGCTCAATTTTCTGTATTGTGACAACACTTGAGACTGAAATAGCTCCCACAAAGCCTTCAAGTAATCCAATATATCCAAAACTGCATGATACAATGCATTATGCTTCATTTATATGCCTTTACTCAATGAGCACCAATGATCATTTTAACTAACTGATCAATTTGCCATATCCGCACTAAATCTTCTTTAAGTTTTGATTTAGAGCTCAAAATGACATGAGTCCAACACCCACATTAAGCTAGGTCAATATTCCATATTCTGAAAACAATTCAGATTGAAATAGCTACAAGAAAGCATCCATGTAATACCAAACTTTGTGATGCCATGCAATATGCTTCTTTTATAAGTATTTACTCAAGGAGCACCAATAATCAGTTTAGAATTATCGTTTCAACTGGCTGTTCAACTTGACATGTACGCATTTAATCATCTGCAACTTTTGGTTTATAGCTCAGAATGACACAAATCAAACCCCCCACGTTAAACTAGCTAAATTTTCTGTATTGTGACAACATTTGAGACTGAATAGCTACCACAAAGCCTTCAAGAATCCAATGTATCCCAAACTACGTGATGCCATGATTATGCTTCATTTATAAGCCTTTACTCAAGGAGCACCATGATGAGTTTAGTATGGTCATTTTAACCGGACAATCAACGTGTCATGTATGCACTAAATTGTCCTTAACTTTTTATTTATACTTAAAAATGACACGAATCCCATGCCAACGTTAATTTAGCTCAATTCTCTATATTGTGACAAAAATTTAAGATCGAAGTAGATATGAAAAAGCTTTCAAGTCGTCCAATCTATCGCAAACTGCGTGATGCCATGCATTATGCTTCATTTATACGCTTTTACTCAATGAGCACAAATGATAAGTTTAGAATGATCATTTTAACTAGTTGATCAACTTGACATGTCCGCACTAAATCGTACTTAACTTTTGATTCAGAGCTCAAAATGACACGAATCCAACGCCCAGATTAAGCTAGCTCAATTTTCCATATTGTGACAACATTTGAGACTGAAAGAGCTACGACAAAGCATCCATGTAATCCAATGTATCCTAAACTGCGTGATGCCATGCATTATACTTCTTTTATAAGTCATTACTCAAGGAGCACAAATGATCAGTTTAGAATGATCATTTCAACTGGCCGTTCAACTTGGTATGTACGGACTTAATCATCCATAACTTTTGATTTAGAGTTCAGAATGACATGAATCCAACGCCCACGTTAAGCTAGCTCAATTATCTTTATTGTTACGAAATTTAAGATCCAAAAAGCTCTGACAAAGTTACCAAGAAATCCAATTTATCCCAAACTGCATGATACCGTGCATTATGCTTCATTTATACGCCTGTACCCAATGATCACCAATGATCAGTTTAAAATGATCATTTTAACTAACTGATCAACTTAACATGTCCGGAATAAATCTTCTTTAACTTTTAATTTGGAGCTCAAAATGACATGAATCCAACGCCCACGTTAAGCTAGCTCAATTTTCCATATTGTAACAACATTTGAGACTATAAGAGCTACAAAAAGCCATCAAGTAACCCAATGTATCCCAAACTACGTGATGCCATGCATAATGCTTCACTTATATGTCTTTACTCAAGCAGCACCAATGAGCAGTTTAAAATTGTCATTTTAACTCGCCGATCAACTTGACATGTCTGCACTAAATCATCAGTATCTTTTGATTCAGAATTCAGAATGACACGAATCCAACGTGCACGTTAAGCTAGCTAAAGTTTTTATATTATCCAAAATTTTAGACCGAATTAGCTAAGACAAAGCCTCCGAGTAATACAATCTATCCAAAACTGTGTGATTCCATGCATTATTCTTCATTTGTAAACCTGTGCTCAATGAGCACCCATGATCAGTTTAGAGTGATCAATTTCACTAGCTGATCAACTTACCATGTACACACTTAATCATCCGTAACTTTTGGTTTAGAGTTCAGATTGACACGAATCCAACACCCACGTTAAGCTAGCTCAATTTTCTATATTGGGACAACATTTGAGACTGAAAGAGCTATGACAAACCTCCATGTAATCCAATGTACCCCAAACTGCGTGATGTCTTGCGTCATGTTCATTTATAAGCCTTTACTCAAGGAGCACCAATGATGAGTTTAGAGTGATCATTTTAACTGGCCGATCAACTTGACATGTACGCAATAAATCATCTGTATCTTTTGATTTAGAGTTCAGAATGGCCGAATACAACACCCATATTAAGCTAGCTCAATTTTCTATATTTCGACAACTTTTGAGACTGAAAGAAATACCACAAAGCCATCAAGTAATCCAATGTATTCCCAAACTGCGTGATGCCATGCATTATACTTCATCTATAAGCATTTACTCAAGGAACACCAATAGTCAGTTTACAATGATCATTTGAATTGGCCGATCAAATTGACCTGTCAGACTAAATCGTCCGTATATTTTGATTTAGAGTTCAAAATTACACGTATCCAGCGTCAGGTTAAGCTAGCTCAATTTATTATATTATAAAAAATATTTAGACCAAAATAGCTATGAGAAAGCCTCGAACTAATCCAATCTATCCAAATCAGCGTGATGCCATGCATTATACTTCATTTGTAAACCTGTGCTCAATGAGCACCAATGATCATTTTAACTAGCTGATTAACTTGACATATCTGCACTAAATTGTCTTTGACTTTTGATCTAGACTTCAAAATGATATGAATCCAACGCCAACGTTAAGCTAGCTCCATTTTCCATATTGAGACAAGATTTGAGACTGAAAGAGCTACGACAAAGCCTCCAAGTAAACCAATGGATCCCGAACTGCTTGATGCCATCCATTATGCTTCTTTCATTATGCCATCCATCCATTATGCTTCTTTCAACTAGTTGTTCAACTTGACATGTACGCATTTAATCATCCGTAACTTTGGATTTAGTGTTCGGAATGACACGAATCCAACGCCCACGTTAACCTAACTCAATTTTCTATATTTGACAACATTGGAGACTCAAAGAGCTACAACAAAGCTTTCAAGTAATCCAATGTATCCCAAACTGTATGATGCCATGCATTATGCTTCATTTATAAGCCTTTACTCAAAGAGCACCAATGATCAGTTTAGATTGATCATTTTCCTTATCCGGACAACATTTGAGATTGAAAGAGCTATGAGAAAGCATCCAACTAATCCAATGTATACCAAACTGTGTGATACCATGCAATATGCTTCTTTTATAAGTCTTTGCTCAAGGAGCCCCAATGATCAGTTTAGAATTATCGTTTCAACTAGCTGTTCAACCTGACATGTACACACATAACCATCCATAAATATTGGTTTAGAGTTCAGAATGACACGAATCAAAACCCCATGTTAAGCTAGCTCAACTTTCTATATTGTGACAACATTTGAGACTGAAAGAGCTACCCCAAAGCCTTCAAGTAATCCGATGTATCCCAAACTGCGTGATGCCATGCATTATGCTTCATTTATAAGCCTTTACTCAAGGAGCATCAATGATCAGTTTAGAATGATCATTTTAACTAGCTTATAACCTTGACATGTCCGCATTAAATCGTCTGTAACTTTTGATTTAGAGTTCAGAATGACACTAATCCAACGCCCACGTTAAGCTAGCTCAATTTTCTATATTGTGACAAAATTTAAGATTGAAAAAGCTATGAAAAAGCTTCCAACTAATCCAATCTATCCTAAACTGCATGATACCATCCATTATGCTTCATTTATATACCTTTACTCAATGAGCACCAATGATCATTTTAACTAACTGATCAATTTGCCATTTCCGCACTAAATCTTCTTTAAGTTTTGATTTAGAGCTCAAAATGACATGAGTCCAACGCCCACATTAAGCTAGGTCAATATTCCATATTCTGAAAAAAAATTCAGATTGAAATAGCTACGAGAAAGCATCCATGTAATACCAAACTTTGTGATGCCATGCAATATGCTTCTTTTATAAGTATTTACTCAAGGAGCACCAATAATCAGTTTAGAATTATCGTTTCAACTGGCTGTTCAACTTGACATGTACGCATTTAATCATCTGCAACTTTTGGTTTATAGCTCAGAATGACACAAATCAAACCCCCCACGTTAAACTAGCTAAATTTTCTGTATTGTGACAACATTTGAGACTGAATAGCTACCACAAAGCCTTCAAAAATCCAATGTATCCCAAACTGCGTGATGCCATGATTATGCTTCATTTATAAGCCTTTACTCAAGGAGCACCATGATGAGTTTAGCATGGTCATTTTAACCGGACAATCAACGTGTCATGTATGCACTAAATTTTCCTTAACTTTTTATTTATACTTCAAAATGACACGAATCCCATGCCAACGTTAATTTAGCTCAATTCTCTATATTGTGACAAAAAATTAAGATCGAAGTAGATATGAAAAAGCTTTCAAGTCGTCCAATCTATCGCAAACTGCGTGATGCCATGCATTATGCTTCATTTATACGCTTTTACTCAATGAGCACAAATGATAAGTTTAGAATGATCATTTTAACTAGTTGATCAACTTGACATGTCCGCACTAAATCGTACTTAACTTTTGATTCAGAGCTCAAAATGACACGAATCCAATGCCGAGATTAAGCTAGCTCAAATTTCCATATTGTGACAACATTTGAGACTGAAAGAGCTACGACAAAGCATCCATGTAATCCAATGTATCCTAAACTGCGTGATGCCATGCATTATACTTCTTTTATAAGTCATTACTCAAGGAGCACCAATGATCAGTTTAGAATGATCATTTCAACTGGCCGTTCAACTTGACATGTACGGACTTAATCATCCATAACTTTTGATTTAGAGTTCAGAATGACATGAATCCAACGCCCACGTTAAGCTAGCTCAATTATCTTTATCGTTACCAAATTTAAGATCGAAAACGCTCTGACAAAGTTACCAAGAAATCCAATTTATCCGAAACTGCGTGATACCATTCATTATGCTTCATTTATAGGCCTTTACCCAATGATCACCAATGATCTGTTTAAAATGATCGTTTTAACTGACTGATCAACTTAACATGTCCGGAGTAAATCTTCTTTAACTTTTAATTTGGAGCTCAAAATGACATGAATCCAACGCCCACGTTAAGCTAGCTCAATTTTCCATATTGTAACAACATTTGAGACTATAAGAGCTACAAAAAAGCCATCAAGTAACCCAATGTATCCCAAACTACGTGATGCCATGCATAATGCTTCACTTATATGTCTTTACTCAAGCAGCACCAATGAGGAGTTTAAAATTGTCATTTTAACTCGCCGATCAACTTGACATGTCCGCACTAAATCATCAGTATCTTTTGATTCAGAATTCAGAATGACACGAATCCAACGTGCACATTAAGCTAGCTCAAGTTTTTATATTATCCAAAATTTTAGACCGAATTAGCTAAGACAAAGCCTCTGAGTAATACAATCTATCCAAAACTGTGTGATTCCATGCATTATTCTTCATTTCTAAACCTTTGCTCAATGAGCACCAATGATCAGTTTAGAGTGATCAATTTAACTAGCTGATCAACTTACCATGTACACACTTAATCATCCGTAACTTTTGGTTTAGAGTTTAGATTGACACGAATCCAACACCCACGTTAAGCTAGCTCAATTTTCTATATTGGGACAACATTTGAGACTGAAAGAGCTACGACAAACCTCCATGTAATCCAATGTACCCCAAACTGCGTGATGTCATGCGTCATGTTCATTTATAAGCCTTTACTCAAGGAGCACCAATGATGAGTTTAGAGTGATCATTTTAACTGGCCGATCAACTTGACATGTACGCAATAAATCATCTGTATCTTTTGATTTAGAGTTCAGAATGGCCGAATACAACACCCATATTAAGCTAGCTCAATTTTCTATATTTCGACAACTTTTGAGACTGAAAGACATACCACAAAGCCATCAAGTAATCCAATGTATTCCCAAACTGCGTGATGCCATGCATTATACTTCATCTATAAGCATTTACTCAAGGAACACCAATAGTCAGTTTACAATGATCATTTGAATTGGCCGATCAAATTGACCTGTCAGACTAAATCGTCCGTATATTTTGATTTAGAGTTCAAAATTACACGAATCCAGTGTCAGGTTAAGCTAGCTCAATTTATTATATTATAAAAAATATTTAGACCAAAATAGCTTTGAGAAAGCCTCGAACTAATCCAATCTATCCAAATCAGCGTGATGCCATGCATTATACTTCATTTGTAAACCTGTGCTCAATGAGCACCAATGATAATTTTAACTAGCTGATTAACTTGACATATCTGCACTAAATTGTCTTTGACTTTTGGTCTAGAATTCAAAATGATATGAATCCAACACCCATATTAATCTAGCTCAATTTTCAATATTGTGACAACATTTAAGACTGAAAGAGCTACGACAAAGCTTCCAAGTAATGCACTGTATCCCAAACTCCATGATGTCATGCATTATGCTTCATTTATAAGATTTTACTCAAGGAGCAGCAATGATCAGTTTAGAATGATCATTTTATCTGGCCTAGCAACCTGACATGTACGAACTAAATCGTGCGTAACTTTTGATTTAGAGTTCTGAATGACATGAATCCAATGCCCACTTTAAGCTAGCTCAATTTTCTATATTGTGACGACATTTAAGACAGGAACAGTTACCACAAAGCCTTCAACAAATCAGATCTATTGTAAACTGCGTGACGCCATGCATTTATAATCCTTTACTCAAGGAGCACAAATGATCAGTTTAGAATGATCAATCTAACTGGCGGATCAACTTGACATGTACGCACTAAATTTTCCGCAAGGTTTGATTTAGAGTTCAGAATGGCATGAATACAACGCCCACGTTATGCTAGCTTAATCTTCTATATTGTGACAACATTTGAGACTAAAAGATCTACCACAAAGCCATCACGTAATTAAATCTATCCAAAATTGTGTGATGCCATGCATAATGATTCATTTATAAACCTTTTCTCAGTGAGCACCAATGATCAGTTTATAATGATCAATTTAACTAGCTGATAAACTGACATGTCCCCCCTAAATCGTTCGCAATTAAGATGGCTCAATTTTCTATATTGTGATAAAATTTTATATTGAAATAGCTATGAAAAAGCTTCCGAGTAATCGAATCTATCTCAAACTGCGTGATGACATGCATTATGTTTCATTTGTAAACCTTTGCTCAAAGAACTCCAGTGATCAGTTTGGAATGATCAATTTAACAGGCCGATCAACTTGACATGTACGCCCTATAACGTCTGTAACTTTTGATTAAGAGTTCAGAATGACACAAATCTAACGGCCACGTTAAGCTAACTCAATTTTCAATGTTGTCGCAACATTTGATATTGAAAGATCTAACACAAAGCCTTCAAGTAATCGAATCTATCCTAAACTGCTTGATGCCATGCATTATACTTCATTTATAAGGCTTTACTCAAGGAACACCAATGATTAGTTCAGAATGATCAAGTTAACTGGCTGATAAACTTGAAATGTATGCACTAAATCGTCCGTAACTTTTGATGTTGAGTTCGGAATAACACGAATACAACGCCCACGTTAAGCTAGCTTAATTTTCTATATTGTTACACCATTTAATACCAAAATAGCTATGACAAATCCATTAAAAATCCAATCTATTGAAAACTGCGTGAGGGCATGCATTATGCTTTATTTGTAAAGCTTTGCTCAATGAGAAGCAATGATCAGTTTAGAATGATCAATTTAACTAGCTGATCAACTTGTTATGTCCACACTAAATCATCTTTAACTTTTGATTTAGAGCTCAAAATTACATGAATCCAATGCCCACATTAAGGTAGATAAATTTTCCAATGCCCACGTTAAGCAAGCTCAGTTTTGTATATTGTGACAAAATTTAAGACCGAAATAGCTACGACAAAGCCTCCAAGTAATCCAATATATCCCAACCTGCGTGATGCCATGCATTATTCTTCATTTATACGCCTTCACTTAATGAGCACCAATGCTCGGTTTAGAATAATAATTTTAACTAGCTGATCAACTTTACATGTCCACAAATCGTCTTTAACTTTTGATTTAGAGCTCAAAATGACATGAATCTAACGCCAATGTTAAGCTAGCTCAATTTTCCATATTGAGACAAGATTTGAGACTGAAAGAGCTACGACAAAGCCTCCAAGTAAACCAATGGATCACAAACTGCACAATGCCATGCATTATGCTTCTTTTATGAGTCTTTAGTCAAAGAGCACCAATGATTAGTTTAGAATGATCATTTCAACTAGCTGTTCAACTTGACATGTACGCACTTAATCATCCCTAACCTTGGATTTAGAGTTCAGAATGACACGAATCCAATGCCCACATTAAGCTAGCTCAATTTTCTATACTATGACAAAATTTTAGACCGAAATAGGTACGACAAATCCTTCAAGTAATCCAATCTATCCAAAACTGCATGAGGCCATGCATTATGTTTCATTTGTTAACCGTTGCTGAATGAGCACCAATCATGGGTTTAGAATGATCATTTTAACTAGCTGATCGACTTGACCTATCCGCACTAAATCATCTTTAACCTTTGATCTAGAGCTTAAAATGACATGAATCCAACGCCCACATTAATCTAGCTCAATTTTCAATATTGTGACAAAATTTAAGACCGAAATGGGACAAAATTTCTTTATTTTTTCAACAATAAGGCCTTTATTAATAACCACGATTGTTGATAACATGAGTTTGTAAAAAAAGGACAACAATGATAAATATTCAAATCAACGGATGAAACAATAGACGTTGAAGCTAAAGCATCAGCAGGATGATTGCATGTTCCTGGTTGGTACTGAAAGCGGATATCGATAAACCTTGGAATCCAATGTTGTATCGTCTGAAAATAATGTTGCAAATGGAGATGGAGTCCTGTAGTGTTGATGAGATTATTCAAAGCTCAATTATCTCCTTCAAAAATAATTTTATGGTAAGCCAAAGACCATGAAGATTGGAGTGCCCAGATAAGTGCCACAAATTCAACTTCAATTACTGTTGACCGTTCTTCAAATTTTCCCCGTCCAGCGTGTAGAAAAAGTCCATTGTTATTACAGATAATCCAACCTAGTCTAAAATGCTGATTGCCTTCACGATGAGCCGCATTATAGTTACATTTGACCCAACCTGGTGGTGGTGCTTCCCATATTTCAGTAGTAGATTTGGGATGCGAGCTGATTATTTCCGTTTTCATAGTATTTTGCATCCATTCAAGAGCATCGTCATGGCTTGGTTGCAGTAACTTATCCACAAGAATATCCTTATTATTAAAAGAAGATTGTTTCTAGATTTCCGTACTCTCCAAAGTAGGAAGAAACGAATATACTTATTTGCCGAATCAGGTTAAAGAAGATTATAACTTTCAATGAAAAATCTGATGTTGACTTGTAAGTTAACAGATTGAGAACAGATTGATGAAGTTTCAATTCCCAATTTTCGCCAAATCATTTGAGAGTAATGACATAAGAAAAATGTATGGAGCTCTGTTTCTTCAGAATCACAGCAACGTGGACATGTATTATCAGAAGATATATGTCGATAATGTAGATGTGATTTTAAAGCTAAAGCCCGAGATAAAAGTCGCCACATGAAATGATGAGCTTTGGTGGTAGTTTAATAGACCAGATGACTTTTCCAAGTCTTGTTGCTTTGCCAAGGGTGGTAGAACAACAACCTCATTTTCATTATTATAGACAGCTCTCCGATAACCAGATTTCACCAAGTATATTCCGTTATTCGTATATTTCCAACCCGACTATCTGGAGTAGTAGTTTGTGGAAGATAAATTTTGTAGATGAGATGATGGTCATCTTGTTCAATCAACTCAGAAATAATTGTCTCATCCCATTGACCAGTCTCCTTATTGATGAGAAATTGTACTTGCAACTGAGGGTTCGTATACGGTAGCAACTAAGGAGCATGAGCTGGCGTGGTAGGCAACCAATTTGTATCCCCAATAAGAGTATTGGTACCATTACCAATAATCCTCTGTAATCCGGAAGTGAGTAGAAGTCTTCCATGTAAAATTGAATACCATCCAAACGATGGACGGGATCCTAAAGAAGCAGACATCAAATCCCCAGTTTTATAATATCAACTCTTTAAAATTTTCAATAGTGACAATTAGGTCTATGTATCAATTTCCAGCACAGATTAGCGAGAAGAGCCTGATTGAATTTTTTTCGAAAGTTCGAAAGCCGAGACCACCTAACCGATAGGTGTTGCCATCTTCTTCCAATATACCCATGGACGTTTCCGCTTGTCATTTGAAGTCTCGCACCAAAAGCGTGACAATTCGTTATGCAGCTGTTTGCAGATCTCTTTTGGTAACTTAATAACATTCATTGAATACACTGGCATAGCAAAGGCAACTGCTTTGATTAAGGTTTCCTTTCCAGCTGGTGATAAGAGTTTCGTTTGCCAACCTAATATTTTTGAACGAACTTTGTCTATAATATCTCTGAACATCTGACGTTTATTCCGTTTAAACTGTTCTGGTAGCACCAAATATTTCACTCCTCCACCAATATTGTTAATCCCCAACATCTGGCGGATGTGAATTCTCTGGCCGGAGATTCTACCATATATTTGGAAAGTATTCCTTAATGATAAATCATTTTTCCTGTCTGCTCTGATGAAAAAGAGGGAGTCATCAGCACATAAGAAAATAGAGATGGAAGGCCCATTACGCGAAATACGCAGAATCTGAATGCAACGATTCCTTTCGGCATTATTTAGCATAGAACTTAAAGCATCTGAACACAATATGAACAAATAGGGAGAACGTGGATCTCCTTGTCTTAACCCCCTTTCTGGGTGAAACGAACCATAAGGACTCCCATTAATAAGGACAGAAAAAGAGAATGTAGTAACACACTCCATCACCCAATTTATCCAGATCGGAGAAAAACCTTTTTTCAAAAGCACTGATTCTAGAAAGCTCCATTCAAATCGATCATATGCCTTACTGATATCTGTTTTTACTGCCATGAAATATTTAGCACTGGACTTGTGAGAACGTAAAAAAATGTAATGCTTCATGGGCAATAAGTACATTATCTAAGATAAGTCTTCCCGGAATGATAGCTGCATGGTTTTGTGCTACCATCGTCTCAAGATACTTTTTCAACCAATGTACAAGAATTTTGGAAATAATTTTGTAAATCACATTACACAGTGACATCGGCTTAAAATCTTTCATAGTTTGAGGACAATCCATTTTCGGTATGAGGCAAATATTGGTATTATTAAATTATGTTGTCATTTCCCCTGAACAGAAAAATCGGTCTACTTCCATATAAACCTCTTGTCCAACTATTTTCCAATGTTGTTGAAAAAACCCCACCAAAAATCCATCCGGTCCAGGGGATTTCTTAGGTCTAATAGAAGATATGGCATCAAAAACTTCATCATTAGAAACTGGTCGAACTAATTCCGCATTCGTATTATTTGAAACAATTTTATCTACATTTGAGGGAAGTGATTCCATATTCCCCTGATCAGCTTGGCTAAATAATTTGATAAAATATTTCTGAGCTTCGTGAGCTATGGCTTCTTTGCCAAAGACTTCTATACCATTATTTAACATAATGGAAGATATATTGTTTCTTGAACGTCGATTCTTAGTTACAGCATGAAATAACTTTGTATTTCTATCCCCCTTTAAGCCACTGATTTCTAATTTTAATCTTCCAAAAATTTTCCTCATCCACATAAGCCATTGTTAGCTCTTTTTTCAAATAAGAAATATATTCCTCTGCACCTTGGGAATTTGTCTTTGCAATATCTATTGCAGACTTAATCTCCTGAATTATTGAGAAGAACTTGTAAAGTTGTTTTTCTTCCAAAAGACATCCTTTTCCGGCAGGTAATAAGTGTAGATAAGAGATCCGAATTTGATGAATGCTGAATTCGATTCCAACTCTGATTAACAATTTCCTGAAATCCTTCATGATTCAAGCAACGGGGGTCATATTTGAACATCCTTATTCCGAATTCTGAATTTCTTTGAATACTTATTATACCAGGTCTGTGATCCAAATCAATCAACTCCAAATATTTAACCTTAGAGGCAGGATAAATGGCTTTCCATTCGTCATATACCATGACCCTGTCTAACTAGCACTGAACAATTTCGTTATTTCTTTTGCCAACCCAAGTCATATTATTCCATAATATTGTAGATCTGACATATTACATGAAGTTACCGTATGTTGAAAATCTAAAAGACTCTGCGGTTCTCTTAAAGGTCCACCAACTTTTTCATGTGCGTGTAGGATTTCATTAAAATCACCACACATCATCCAAAGACTATTTCGTAAAATAGCGATTCTATGTAATCTTTCCCAAAGATTAGATTGGTATTTACGAATCGGGTGTCCATATAAACACTTTGAATCGGCATTCCGGAGCCTCATGACTGATTAATCCACACTTTGAACAGAAATTATGAAGGCGTGCATACCGGAAACGAAATGGAACTTCGAGATAACCAAATGAAAACTTCCTCTAAAAAAATCAGAGGTGAATCGATGCAAAGGAAAACACGGACCCGGAAAAACTCAACGCGGTGGGCACCCACCATGTTGAAGTCCGATTCAAGAAGCTCCCCTAATGTTCCTCCAATATGCATAACCATGCAGTAAGTTAGAAAGTGGAGGGGTATTTTGCAAATTTGAACCCAAAACGGGATTTGTTGGAAATCGGATTCCGATAAATCTGCCGCCCATTTCTGAAGGACCACCATGTAGTCGTTGAAACACGACGGGCTTTGTAGAGGACGGAGATGAGTTCTTCTTCCATTTGAAATAGGAATTGCACCCTATTTCCCTTGATTATTCGAGACACAACTGCTTCTCCAACACTCCACAATCGCAAGACTGTTGTCATCAGAGCCTGTAAATTTTGTTTAAGGTGGTTTATCAGTTTCCCGATGAGAGAGAATCGAGTCTCATTTGTAGCATGAATACATAATTCAGCCGGTAGTTCAATCGGGGCCTCATTAATTCCCAAGGACATATCTTGTAGTTGCTTGGTAATGAAACCAGACATGGTTGGTTTTGAAAATTGCAGGAAGAAATTGATATAAATGAGAAGATGTGTAAAAAACTTATTTGTAGAATTGGAGTATTTATAGAGGGGTACTAGGAATTAGGAAAAGGAAACCGTCAGATTTGACGACAAACACTCTTCTGAAGGAAAAAATGGACACTTCGTCGACGGAACCAGAGGTAACCATCACCAGAGACGACGCCGAAGAAGAAAACATAAATCGCAAAAGGCGTGAAGTTGAGAGAAAAAACGGTTACGAAAATTAAGAATTATGCATAAAATTTCTCACACAATTTCTATATTGTGACAACATTTGAGATTGAAACAGCTAATACAAAACCTTCGACTAATCAAATCTATTCTAAACAGCGTGATGCCATGCATTATGCTTCATTGATAAACCGTTACTCAATGAGCACCAATGATCATTTTAGAATGATAAATTTAACCGGCCGATCAACTTGACATGTACATACTAAATCTTCTGTAACTTTTGATTTAGAGCTCACAATGACATGAATCCCTCGCCCACGTTAATCTAGCTCAATGTTCTATACTGTGAAAACATTTGAGACTGAAACAGCTACCACAAAGCTATCAAGTAATTAAATATATTCCAAACTGCATGATGCCATGCATTATGCTTCGTTTGTAAACCTTTGCTCATTGAGCACCAATGATCAGTTTAGAATGATCAATTTAACTAGCTGATAAATTTGACATTTCCACACTAAATAATTCGTAACTTTTGATTTAGTGTTCATAATGATATGAATTGAATGAATGCCCATGTTAATCCAGCTCAATATTCTATATTGTGATAAAATTTAATATTGAAATAGCTATGACAAATCCTCCGAGTAATCAAATTTATCCAAAACTGCGTGATTCCATGTATTACGCTTCATTTGTAAACCTTCGCTCAATGAACTCCAATGATCATTTTAGAATAATCAATTTCACTGGTCGATCAACTTGACATGTACACACTAAATCTTTCGTAACTTTTGAATTAGAGTTCAGAATGACACGAATCCAACGCCCACGTTAAGCTCTCTCAATTTTCTATATTCTGACAGCATTTAATACCGAAATAGCTATGACAAAGCTTTCAAGTAATCCAATCTATCCAATACTGCATGATGTCATACATTATGCTTCATTTATCAGCCTTTACTCAAGGAGCACCAATGATCAGTTTAGAATGATCATTTTAAGTGGCCGATGAACTTGACATGTATGCACTAAATCATCCGTAACTTTTTATTTAGAGTTCAGAATGACACGAATCCAATGCCCACATTAAGCTAACTCAATTTTCTATACTCTAACAAAATTTAAGATTGAAATAGCTATAACAAAGCTTCCAAGTAATCCAATCTATCCCAAACTGCGTGATGCCATGCATTATACTTCATTAATAATCCTTGACTCAAGGAGCACCGATGATCAGTTTAGAATGATCATTTTAGCTGGCCGATCAACTTGACATGTACGCACTAAATTGTCTGTATCGTTTAATTTAGAGTTCAGAATGACACAAATCCAATTCCCATGTTCAGCTAGCTCAATTTTCTTTATTATGACAACATTTTAGACCGACCTAGGTACGACAAAGCCATCAAGTAACCCAATCTATCCAAAAATGCATGAGGCCATGCATTATCTTTCATTTGTAAACATTTCCTGAATAAGCACCAATATTTAGTTTATAATGATCATTTTATCTAGCTGATCAATTTGATATATCCGCAATTACTCATCTTTGACTTTTGATCCCAAGCTCACAATCACATGAATCCAACGCCCACATTAATCTAGCTCAACTTTCAATATTGTGACAAAACTTAAGACCGAAATGTGACAAAACTTAAGACCAAAATGTGACAAAATTTCTATATTGTCACAACATTTGAGACTCAAACAGCTACCAAAAAGCCTTCAACTAATCAAATCTATTCTAAATTGCGTGACGCCATGCATTATGCTTCATTTATAAGCCTTTACTCAAGAGCACCAGTGATCAGTTTCGAATGATCAATTTAACTGGCCGATCAACTTGACATGTACACACTAAATCTTCCGTAACTTTTGGTTTAGAGTTCAGAATGACATGAATCCAACGCCCATATTAAGCTAGATCAATTTCTATATTGTGACAACATTCGAGAGTGAAACAGCTACCACAAAGCCATCAAGTAATTAAATCTATCCCAAACTGCGTCATCCTAGGCATTATGCTTCAATTGTAAACCTTCGCTCAATGAGCAACAATGATCAGTTCAGAATGATCAATTTAACTGCCCGATCAACTGGACATGTACGCACTAAATCGTCCTTAACTTTTGATTTAGAGTTCTGAATGACATGAATCCAACGCCCATGTTAAGCTAGCTTAATTTTCTATATTGTGACATCATTTCAGCCTGAAACAGCTATGACAAATCCTCCAAGAAATCAAATCTATCCAAAACTGTGTGATGTCATGCATTATGCTTCATTTGTAAACCTTTCCACAATGAACTCCAATGATCAGTTTAGAATGATCAATTTCAGTGGCCGATCAACTTGACATATACACACTAAATCTTCCATAACTTCTGATTTAGAGTTCATAATGACACAAATTCAACGCCTACGTAAAGCTATCTCAATTTTCTATACTATTACAACATTTATGACTTAAACAGCTACCTTAAATCGTTCAAGTAATCCAATCTATCCTAAACTGCGTGATGCAATGCATCATACTTCATTTATAAGCCTTTACTCAAGGGGGGACCAATGATCAAGTTAGAATGATCAATTTAATTGGCCGATAAACTTGACATTTCCGCACTAATTTATCCATAGCTTTTGATTTAGAATTTAGAATGACACGAATGCAATGCCCACGTTAAGCTAGCTCAATTTTCAATATCGTGATAAACTTTAAGACCGAAATAGATATGACAAAGCCTCAATGTAATCCATTCTATCCCAAACTGCGTGATGCCATGCAATATGCTTTATTTGTAAACATTTGCTCAAGCAGGACCAATGATCAGTTTAGAATGATTAATTTACCTAGCTGATAAACTTGACATGTCCGCACTAAATCGTTCGTAACTTTTGATTAGTGTTCATAATGACATGAATCCAATGCCCGTGTTAAGCCAGCGCAATTTTCTCTATTGTGATCAAATTTAATATTGAAATAGCTATGGCAAATCCTCCGAGAAATCGAATCTATCCAAAACTGCGTGATGTCAAGCATTTCATTTTTAAACATTTGTCAATGAATTCCATTGATCACTTTAGAATGATAAATTTCACTTGCCGATCAACTTGACATGTACGCACTTAATCTTCCGTAACTTTTGATTTAGAGTTCAGAATGACACAAATTTAATGCCTATGTTAAACTAGCTCAATTTTGTATATTGTTTCAACATTTGAGATTGAAACCGCTACACTAAAGCCTTCAAGTAATCCAATCTATCTTAAGTTGGGTGATGCTATGCATTATACTTCATTTACAAGCCTTTACTCAAGGATCACCAATGATCAGTTTAGAGTGATCAATTTTATTGGCCGATCAACTTGACATGTACGCACTTAATCTTCCATACCTTTTGATTTAGATTTCAAAATGACACGAATCATACGCCCATGTTAAGCTAGATCAATTTTCTATAATGTGACACCATTTGAGACTGAGAGAGCTATGGCAAAGCGTCCAACTAATCCAATGTATCCCAAAATGTGTGATCCCATGCGTTATGCTTCATTTATAAGTCTTTACTCAAGGAGCACCAATGATAAGTATAAATGATCATTTTAAATGGCCTATAACCTTGACATGTCCGCACTAATTCGTTTATAACTTTTTATTTAGAGTACCAAATGACACGAATCCAACGCCCACGTTAAGCTAGCTCAATTTTCAATATTATGATAAATTTTAAGACTGAAATAGCTACGAAAAAACCTCAATGTAATCCATTCTATCCCAAAATACGTGATCCCATGCGTTATGCTTCATTTATAAGCCTTTACTCAAGGAGCACCAATGATAAGTATAAATGATCATTTTAAATGGCCTATCAACTTGACATGTCCGCACTAATTTGTTCATAACTTTTTATTTAGAGTACCGAATGACACGAATCCAACGCCCACGTTAAGCTTGCTCAATTTTCAATATTTGATAAACTTTAAGACAGAAATAGCTACGACAAAGCCTCAATGTAATCCATTCTATCCCAAACTGCGTGATGCCAGGCATTATGCTTCATTTGTTAAACCTTTGCTGAATAACCAACAATGATCAGTTTAGAATGATCAATTTAACTAGCTGATGAACTTGATATGTCCACACTAAATCGTTCGTAACTTTTGATTAGTGTTCATAATGACATGAATCCAATGCCCGCGTTAAGCCAGCTCAATTTTCTCTATTGTGATCAAATTTAATATTGAAATAGCTATGGCAAATCCTCCGAGAAATCGAATCTATCCAAAACTGCGTGATGTCAAGCATTATGCTTCATTTTTTTACATTTGTCAATGAACTCCAATGATCAGTTTAAATGATAAATTTCACTGGCGATCAACTTGACATGTACGCACTAAATCTTCCGTAAGTTTTGATTCAGGGTTCAGTATGACACAAATTCAACGCCTATGTTAAGCTAGCTCAATTTTGTATATTGTTTCAACATTTGAGACTGAAACAGCTACCCTAAAGCCTTCAAGTAATCCAATCTATCTAAAACTGCGTGATGCTACGCATTATACTTCATTTACAAGCCTTTACTCAAGGATCACCAATGATCAGTTTGGAGTGATCAATTTAATTGGCCGATCAACTTGACATGTAGGCACTTAATCTTCCATACCTTTTGATTTAGATTTCAAAATGACACGAATCCAACGCCCATGCTAAGCTAGATCGATTTTCTATAATGTGACACCATTTGAGACTGAGAGAGCTATGGCAAGGCGTCCAACTAATCCAATGTATCCCAAAATGCATGATCCCATGCGTTATGCTTCATTTATAAGCTTTTACTCAAGGAGCACCAATGATAAGTATAAATGATCATTTTAAATGGCCTATCAACTTGACATGTCCGCACTAATTCGTTCATAACTTTTTATTTAGAGTACCGAATGACACGAATCCAACGCCCACGTTAAGCTAGCTCAATTTTCAATATTTTGATAAACTTTAAGACTGAAATAGTTACGAAAAAGCCTCAATGTAATCCATTCTATCCCAAAATGCGTGATCCCATGCGTTATGCTTCATTTAAAAGCCTTACTCAAGGAGCACCAATGATAAGTATAAATGATCATTTTAAATTGCCTATCAACTTGGCATGCCCGCACTAATTCGTTCATAACTTTTTATTTGGAGTACAAAATTACACGAATCCAACACCCACGTTAAGCTAGCTCAATTTTCAATATTATGATAAACTTTAAGACCGAAATAGCTACGACAAAGCCTCAATGTAATCCATTCTATCCCAAACTGCGTGATACCAGGCATTATGCTTCATTTGTTAACCTTTGCTGAATGACCAACAATGATCAGTTTAGAATGATCAGTTTAACTAGCTGATGAACTTGATATGTCCGCACTAAATCGTTCGTAACTTTTGATTAGTGTTCATAATGACATGAATCCAACACCCACGTTAAGCCAGCTCAATTTTCTCTATTGTGATCAAATTTAATATTGAAATAGCTATGGCAAATCCTCCGAGAAATCGAATATATCCAAAACTGCATGATGTCAAGCATTATGCTTCATTTTTTACATTTGTCAATGAACTCCAATGATCAGTTTAAAATGATAAATTTCACTGGCCGATCAACTTGACATGTACGCACTAAATCTTCCGTAAGTTTTGATTCAGAGTTCAGAATGAAACAAATTGAACGCCTATGTTAAACTAGTTCAATTTTGTATATTGTTTCATCATTTGATACTGAAACAGCTACCCTAAAGCTTTCAAGTAATCCAATCTATCATAAACTGCATGATGCTATGCATTATACTTCATTTATAAACCTTTACGCAAGGATCACCAATGATCAGTTTAGAGTGATCAATTTAATTGGCCGATCAACTTGACATGTATGCACTAAATCTTCCATACCTTTTCATTTAGATTTCAAAATGACACAAATCCAACGCCCATGTTAAGCTAGATCAATTTTCTATAATGTGACACCATTTGAGACTGAGAGAGCTACGACACAGCCTCCAACTAATCTAATGTATCCCAAAATGCGTGATCCCATGCGTTATGCTTCATTTATAAGCCTTTACTCAAGGAGCACCAATGATAAGTATAAATGATCATTTTAAATGGCCTATCAACTTGACATGTCCGCAATAATTCGTTCATAAATTTTTATTTAGAGTTCAGAATTACACGAATCCAACGCCCACGTTAAGCTATCTCAATTTTCAATATTATGATAAACTTTAAGACCAAAATAGCTACGACAAAGCCTCAATGTAGTCCATTCTATCCCAAACTGTTTGATGCCATGCATTATGCTTCATTTGTTAACCTTTGCTGAATGAGCAACAATGATCAGTTTAGAATGATCAATTTAACTAGCTGATAAACTTGACAACTCCGCACTAAATCGTCCTTAACTTTTGACTTAGACTGAAGAATGACATGAATAAAACGCCCACGTTAAGCTAGCTCAATTTTCTATATTGTAACAAAATTTAATACTGAAATAGCTAGGTTAAATCCTCTGAGTAATCGAATCTATACCAAACTCCTTGATTCCCTGCATTATGCTTCATTTGTAAACCTTTGCTCAATGAACTCCAATGATCAGTTTAGAATGATCAATTACACTGCCCAATCAATTTGAAAATTGTACGCACTAAATCATCAGTAACTTTTGATTAAGAGTTCAGAATGACACAAATCCAAATCCCATGGTAAGCTAGCTTAACTTTCGATATTGTGACAACATTTGATATTAAAAGAGCTACCACAAAGCCTTCAAGTAAACCAATCTATCCTAAACTTCTTGATGCCATGCAGTATGCTTCATTTATATCGCTTTACTCAAGCAGCACCAATGATCAGTTAAGAATGATCAATTTAACTCGCTGATAAATTTGACATGCACGCACTAAATCATTCGTTACTTTTGATTTACAGTTCGGAATGACACGAATCCACCGCCCAAGTTAAGCTAGCTCAATTTTCTATATTGTGAAAATATTTGAGACTAAATCAGCTACCACAAAGCCTTCAAATAATCCAATCTATCGGAAACTGCGTGATTCAAGACATTATGCTTCATTTATAAGCCTTTACTCAAGGAGCACAATTGATTAGTTTAGAATGATCAATTTAAGTGGCCAAAAAACTTGACATGTACGCAACAAATTGTCCATAACTTTTGATTTAGAGTTCGGAATGACAGGAATCCAAGGCCCAAGTTAAGCTAGCTCATTTTTCTGTGTTGTGATAACATTTGAAACTAAAACAACTACCATGAAGTCTCCAAGTAATCCAATCTATCCTAAACTTCGTGATGCCATGCATTATGCTTCATTTATAAGCCTTTACTCAAGGAGCACCAATGATAAGTTTAGAATGACCATTTTAAATGCCCCATCAACTTGACATGCCCGCACAAAATAGTCCCTAACTTTTGATTTAGAGTTTAGAATGACATGAATCCAACGGCAACGTTAAGTTATCTCAATTTTCCATATTGTCATAAAAATTAAGACCGAAGTAGCTATGACAAAGCTGCCAAGTAATCCAATACATCGCAAAATGCTTGATGCCATGCATTATTCTTCATTTATATGAGTACCAATGATCAATTTAGAATGGTCATTTTAACAGAAATCCAATGCCCACGTTAAGCTAGCTCAATTTTCTATATTTTGACAAAATGAAAGACTGAAATAGCTACAACAAAGCCACCAAGTAATCGAATCTTTCGCAAACTGCATGATGCTATGCATTATGCTTCATTAATAAGCCTTTACTCAATGAGCATTAATGATTAGTTTAGAATGATAATTTTAAATTACTGATCAACTTGACATGCCCGCACTAAATCTTCTGTAACTTTTTATTCAGATCTCAGAATGACACGAATCCAACGCTCACGTTCACCTAGCTCAATTTTTCTATATTTTGAAAAAATTTAAGACTGAAATAGCTACGTGAAAACCTCCAAGTAATTCAATCTATCGAAAAGTGCTTGATGCCGTGAATTATGCTTCATTTATAACCCTTTACTCAAGGAGCACCAATGATCAATTTAGAATGATCATTTGAACTGACAGATCAACTTGACATGTTAGCACTAAATCGTCCGTAACTTTTGATTCAGATCTCAGAATGACACAAATGGAATGCCCACGCTAAGGTAGCTCAATTTTTTATGTTGCGACAAAATTGAAGACGGAATTAGCTACAACAAAGCCTCAAAGTAATCGAATATATCGCAAACAACGTGTTGGCACGCATTATGCTTCATTAATAAGCATTTACTCAATGAGCACCAATAATTAGTTTAGAATTATCACTTTAACTGATCGATCAACTTGGCATGTCCACACTAAATCGTATTATTCCGAGCTCAGAATGACATGAATTCAACGCTCACGTTAAGCTAGATCAATTTTTATATTGTGAAAAAATTTAAGACTGAAATAGGTAAGTCAAAGCCTCCGAGTAATCCAATCTATCGCAAACTGTTTGATGCCATGCATTATGCTTCAGTAATCAGCTTTTACTCAATGAGCACCAATGATCAGTTTAGAATGATCATTTTAACTAGCCGGTCAACTTGACATGTGCACAGTAAATAGTCTATAACTTTTCATTCAAAGCTCCAAATGCCACGAATCTAACACCCACATTAAGCTAGCCAAATTATCTTTACGGTGACTCAATTGAACACTGAAATTGATACGACAAAGCCTGGAATTAATCGAATCTATAACAAACTGCTTGATGTCATGCACTTTGCTTCATTAATAACCCTTTACTCAATGAGCCCCAATGATCAGTTTAGAATAATCATTTTAACTCGGCGATCAACTTGACATGTCCGCACAAAATCGTTCTTAACTTTTGATTCAGAGTTCAGAAGGACACGAATCCAACCCCCACGTTAAGCTAGCTAATTTTTCTATATTGTTACAAAGTTTAAGACTTAAATAGCTACGACAAAGCCTCAAAGTAATCGAATCTATTGCAAACAGTGTGATGCCATGCGTTATGCTTCATTGATAAGCCTTTACTCAATGAGCACCAATGATTAGTTTAGAATGATCATTTTAACTGGCCGATCAGCTTAACATGTCTGCACTAAATCGTCTGTAGCCTTTGATTCCGATCTCATAATAACGCGAATCCAATGCCCACGTTAAGCTAGCTCAATCTTCTATATTGTGAAAAAGTTTAAGACTGAAAGCTTCTAAATAATTCAATCTATCACAAACTGCTTGATGCCATGAATTATGCTTCATTAATAATCCTTTACTCAATGACCAGCAATGATAAGTTTCGAATGCTCATTTTAACTAGGCGGTCAACTTGACATGTCCGCACGAAATCGTCCATAACTTTTGATTCCGAGCTCAGAATGACAGAAATCCAAAGCCCACATTAACCTAGTTCAGTTTTCTATTTTTTAAAAAAATTTAAGACTGAAATAGCTACGAAAAAGCCTCCATATAATCGAATCTATCGCAAACTGCGTGATGCCATGGATTATGCTTCATTAATAAGCCTTTACTCAATGAGCATTAATGATCAGTTTAGAATTATCATTTTAACTACCTGATCAACTTGATATGTTCGGTCTAAATCATCTTTAATTTTTGAATTAGAGCTCAAAATGACATGTATCCAACACCCACATTAATCTAGCTCAATTTTCAATATTGTGACAACATTTGAGACTGAAAGTCCTATGGCAAATCCTCCAAGTATTCCAATGTATCCCCAACTGCGTGATGCCATGTATTATGCTTCATTTATAAGCCTTTACTCAAGGAGCAACGATGATCAGTTTATAATTCTCATTTAACATGCCGATAACCTTGACATGTCCACATTAACTCGCCCGAAACTTTTGATTTAGAGTTCAGAATGACACGAATCCAAAGTCCACGTGAAGGTAGCTCAATTTTCTATATTGTGATAAAATATATGACCAAATAGCTATGACAAAGCCTCCAAGTAATAAAATCTATCCCAAACTTCGGGATGCCATTCACTATGATTCATTTGTAAATCTTTTCTCAGTGAGCACCAATGATCAGTTTAGATGATCATTTTAACTAGTTGATAAGCTTGACATGTCCAGACTAAATAGTCTTTAGTATTTGATTTAGAGCTCAAAAAGAAATGAATCCAACGCCCACGTTTATCTAACACAATTTTCAATGTAGTGACAATATTTGAGGCTTAAAGATCTACAACAAAGCATCCAAGTAATCCAATATATCCCAACTTTGGGATGCCATGCATTATGCTTCATTTATAAACCTTTACACAATGAGCATCAATGATCAGTTTAGAATTAATATTTTACTGGCCGATCAACCTAACATGTCCGCACTAATGTCCAAAACTTTTGATTTAGAGTTCAAGATGACACGAATCCAACGACCATGTTAAACTAGCTCAATTTTGTATATTGTGATTAAATTTAAGACCCAGATAGCTACGACAAAGCCTCTAAGTAATCCAAACTATCCCAAACTGCTGGATGCCATGCATTATGCTTCATTTGTAAGCCTTTGCTCAATGAGCACCAATGATCAGTTTAAAATTATCATTTTAACTAGCTGATCAACTTGACATGTCCAGACTAAATCGCCTTTAACATTTGAGTTAGAGCTAAAAAATAACATAAATCAAACCCCCACGTTAAACTAGCTCAATTTTCTATATTGTGACAACATTTGACACTGAAAGAGCTACCCCCAAAGCCTTCAAGTAATCCAATGTATCCCAAACTTCGTGATGCCATGATCATGCTTCATTTATAAGCTTTTACTCAAGGAGCACCATGATCAGTTTAGAATGATCATTTTAACCTGACGATCAACTTGACATGTCCGCACGAAATCGTCCTTAACTTTTGATTTGTACTTCAAAATGACATGAATCCAATACGACGTTAAGGTAGCTCACTTTTCTATATTGTGACAAAATTTAAGATCAAAATAGCTATGAAAAAGCTTCCAAGTAATCCAATATATCCCAAACTCCGTGATGCTATGTATTATGCTTCATTTATACGCCTTTACTCAATGAGGACCAATGATCGGTTTAAAATGATCATTTTAACCAGCTGATCAACTTGACATGACCGCACTTAATAGTCTTTTACTTTTGATTTAGAGCTCAAAATGACATCAATCGATCGCCCACTTTAAGTTAGCTGAATTTTCCATATTCAGACAACATTTGAGAGTGAAAGAGCTACGACAAAGTTTCCAACTAATCCAATGTATCCCAAACTGTGTGATCACATGCATGATGCTTCTTTTATAATTCTTTACTCAAGGAGTACCAATGATCCGTTTAGAATGATCATTTCAACTGGTCGTTCAAGTTCACATGTACGCACTTAATCATCCATGACTTCTTATTTAGAGTTCAGAATTACAGGAATCCAACGTCCATGTTAAACTAGCTCAATTTTCTATATTTTGACAACATTTGAGACTCCAAGAGCTACCACAAAGGCTTCAAGTAATCCAATGTGTCCCAAACTGTGTGATGCCATGTATTATGCTTCATTCATAAGCCTTTACTCAAGGAGCACCAATGATCAGTTTAGATTGATCATTTTAGCTAGCCGATAAATTTGACATGTGCGCACTAAATCGTCCATATCTTTTGATTTAGAGTTCAGAATGACACGAATCCAACGCCCACGTTAAGCTAGCTCAAGTTTCTATATTATGACAAAATTTTAGACCAAAATAGGTACGACAAATCCTTCAATTAATCCAATCTATCCAAAACTGTATGAGGCCATGCATTATGTTTCATTTTAAACCTTTGCTGAATGTGCACCAATCATCAGTTTAAAATGATCATTTTAACTAGCTGATCAACTTGACCTTTCTGCACTAATCATCTTTCACTTTTGATCTAGAGCTTAAAATGAGAGGAATCCAACGCCCACATTAATCTAGCTCAATTTTCAATATTGTGACAAAATTTAAGACCGAAATGTGACAAAATTTCTATATATTTTTTTTTCAAAAATAAGGATTTTATTAATAACCGTGATCGTTGATTACAAGAGTTTGTAAAAAGAAAGGACAACAGTGATAAATATTCCAATCAACAGATGAAACAATAGACATTGAAGCTAAAGCATCAGCAGCGTGATTGCATGTTCTTGGTTGGTACTGAAAGCGGATATCGATAAACTTTGGAATCCAATGTTGAATCGTCTGAAAATAATGTTGCAAATGGAGATGGAGTCCTTTAGTGTTGATGAGATTATTCAAAGCTAAATAATTTCCTTCAAAAATAATTTTATGGTAAGCCAAAGACCATGAAGATTGGAGTGCCTAGATAAGTGCCATAAATTCTGCTTCAATTACTGTTGACCGTTCTTGAAATTTTCCCTGTCCAGCGTGTAGAAAAAGTCCATTGTTATTACGGATAATCCAACCTAGTCTAAAATGCTGATTGACTTCACGATGAGCCACATCATAGTTGCATTTGACCCAACCTGGTGGTGGTGCTTCCCATATTTGAGTAGTAGATTTGGGATGCGAGCTGATTATTTCTGTTGTCATATTATTTTGCATCCATTCAAGAGCATCGTCATGGCTTGTTTGTAGTAACTTATCCACAGGAATATCCTTATTATTAAAAAGAAGATTGTTTCAAGATTTCCATACTCTCCAAAGTAGGAAGAAAGGAATATACTTATTTGCAGAATCACGTTAAAGAAGATTATAACTTTCAATGAAGAATCTGATGTTGTCTTGTAAGTTAACAAATTGAGAACAGATTGATGAAGTTTCAATTCCCAATTTTCGCCAAATCATTTGAGAGTAATGCCATAAGAAAAATGTATGGAGCTCTGTTTCTTCAGAATCACAGCAACATGGACATGTATTATCATAAGATATATGTCGATAATGTAGAGGTGATTTTGAAGCTAAAGCCCGAGATAAAAGTCGCCACATGAAATGATGTAGCTTTGGTGGTAGTTTAGTAGACCAGATGAGTTTTTCAAAGTCTTGTTGGTTTGCCAAGGGTGGTAGAACAACAACCTCATTGTCATTATTATAGACAGCCCTTCGATAACCAGATTTCACCGAGTATACTTCTTTATTTGTATATTTCCAAACCCAACTATCTGGAGTAGTAGTTTGCGGAAGATAAATTTTGTAGATGAGATGATGGTCGTCTTGTTCAATCAAATAAGAAATAATAGTCTCATCCTATTGACCTCTCTCCTTATTGATGAGAAATTGTACTTGAAACTGAGGGTTCGTATACGGTAGCAACTAAGGAGCACAAGCTGGCGTGGTAGGCAACCAATTTGTATCCCCAATAAGAGTATTGGTACCATTACCAATAATCCTCTGTAATCCGGAAGTGAGTAGAAGTCTTCCATGTAAAATTGACTGCCATCCAAATGATGGATGGGATACTAAAGAAGCAGACATCAAATCTCCAGTTTTATAATATCGCCTCTTTAAAATTTTTGGTAGTAGACAATTACATCTATGTATCAATTTCAAGCACAAATCAGCGAGAAGAGCCTGATTGAATTTTTCAAAATCTCGAAAGCCGAGACCACCTAACTGTTAGGTGTTGCCATCTTCTTCCAAGATACCCATGCAATTTTCCGCTTGTCCTTTGAAGTCCCGCACAAAAAGCGTGACAATTTGTTATCCATCTATTTGCAGATCTCTTTTGGTAACTTAAAAACATTCATTGAATACACTGGCATAGCAAAGGCAACTGCTTTGATTAAGGTTTACTTTCCATCCGGTGATAAGAATTTCGTTTGCCAACCTAATATTTTTGAACGAACTTTGTTCATAATGTATCTGAACATCTAACGTTTATTTCGTTTAAACTGTTCTGGTAGCCCGAAATATTTCACTCCTCCACCAATATTGTTAATCCCCAACATCTGGCGGATGTGAATTCTCGTATGTTCAAATACTTGATTTCCAAATATAATTGACCATTTTCCATATTTATTATTTGGCCAGAGACTCTACCATATTCTTGAAAAATATTCCTTAATGATAAATCATTTTTTTCTGTCTGCTCTGATGAAAAACATGGAGTCATCAGCCGATAAGGGATGAGAGATGGAAGGCCCATTATGCGAAATACACCGAGTCTGAATGCAACGATTCTTTCGGCATTATTTAGCATATAACTTAAAACATCTGAACACAATATGAACAAATAGGGAGAAAGTGGATCTCCTTGTCCTAACCCCCTGTCTGGGTGAAACGATCCATAAGGAATCCCATTAATAAGGACAGAAAAAGAGACTATAGTAACACACTCCATCACCCAATTTATCCAGATCGAAGAAAAACCTTTTTTCAAAAGCACTAATTCTAGAAAGCTCCACTCAATTCGATCATATGCCTTACTGATATCCGTTTTTACTTCCATGAAGGATTTAGCATTGGCCTTGTGAGAACGTAAAGAAAGTAATTCTTCATGGGCAATAAGCACATTATCCGAGAGAAGTCTTCCCGGAATGAAAGCTGCTTGATTCTATGCTACCATAGTCTCAAGATATTTTTTCAACTGATGTACCAGAATTTTGGAAATAATTTTGTAAACCATATTACACAGTGACATCGGCCAAAAATCTGTCATAGTTTGAGGACAATCCGTTTTCGGTATGAGGCAAATGTTGGTATGATTAAATTCCGTTGTCATTTCCCCTGAACGAAAAAATTGGTCTATTTCCATATAAACCTCTTGTCCAACTATTTTCCAATGTTGTTGAAAAAAACCCGCCAAAAATCCAACCAGTCCAGGGTCTTTGTTAGATCCAATAGAAGATATTGCATCAAAAACTTCATCTTTAGAAACTGGTCGAACTAATTCCGCATTCGTATTATCTGAAACAAGTTTATGCAGATTTGAGAGAACTGATTCCATTTTCCCCTAATCAGCTTGGCTAAATAATTTGATAAAATATTGCTGAGCTTCGTGAGGTATGGCTTCATTGCCAAAGACTTCAATACCATTATCCAACTTAATGGAAGAAATATTGTTTATTGAACGTCGATTCTTAGTTACTCCATGAAAGAACGTTTTATTTCTATCCCCCTCTTTAAGCCACTGATTTCTACTTTAAATCTTCCAAAAATTTTTCGCATCCACATAAGCCATTGTTAGCTCTTTTTGCAAAGAAGAAATATAATCCTCTGCACATTGGGACTTTCCAATATCTATTGCAGACTTAATCTCCTAAATTATTGAGAAGAACTTGTAAAGATGTTCTTCTTCCAAAAAGACATCCTTTTCCGGCAGGTAATAAGTGTAGATAAGAGCTCCGAATTAGATGAATGCTGAATTTAATTCCAAATCTGATTAACAATTTCCTGAAATCCTTCATGATTCGACCAACGGGGGTTATATTTGAACATACTTATTCCAAGTTCTGAATTTCTTCAAATACTTATTATACCAGGTCTGTGATCCAAATCAATCAACTCCAAATATTATAACCTTAGAGGCAGGATAAATGGCTTTCCATTCGTCATTTACCATGACTCGGTCTAACCAGCACTGAACAATTTGGTTATTTCTTTTACCAACCCATGTCATATTATTTCCACTATATTGTACATCTTACATATTACATGAAGTTACCATATGTTGAAAATCTAAAAGACTCCACGGTTCTCTTAAAGGTCCACCAACTTTTTCATGTGCGTGTAGGATTTCATTAAAATCATCACACATCATCCAAAGACTATTTCGTACAATAGAGATTCTATGTAACCTTTCCCAAAGATTAGATCGGTATTTACGAATCGGGTGTGCATATACACAACACAAATAGAAGTCATTCGCTTTATTATTAATTTTACAATCGATGAATCTTTCATAAGCACTAACAATTGTAAGATCACCATTCTTGTTCCATAACAAAGCTAATCGACCACCTTTTCCATGAGGTGGAACACATAATACTTGTTCATAATTTAATATAGCAGCAACATCATGAACCACGTTATTTTGGATTTTTGGTTTCCACCAAAAAGAGTATGTCCCAGGAATAGTCTTTCTTTATTCCCTTCAGGCGTCGAACTACCAGAGAGCCTCATAAACCCCGGCAGTTCCAGAATGCAATATTTATTCAGATTCCGGTGGATTATTGCCCACCAAACCATCACCGGATGTCGATACACCGGGAGGATGCGACGGCTGGCCGGGATCTGGGGGTTTGGATTTCCGGCATTTTGCCTCAAGGGGATCCTTGTTTACGGCACTGATGCATTTTTTCTCCGTCGGTTCAGAAAAACCCAAAGGAAAATCAGTGGAATCATCATCGGAATCAGGGTCAGAGGGAGGAGATTGATTTGCCGAAGTCACGGAGGAGGGGCATTCCAAAGCCTCATGACTGATTAATCCACACTTTGAACATAAGTTACGAAGGCATTCATACCGGAAACCAAGTGGAACTTCGAGATCACCAAATAGAAACTTCCTCTGAAAAATTAGAAGTGAATCGATGCAAAGCAAAACACAGACCCGGAAAAACTCAACGCGGTGGGCACCGTCCGTGTTGAAGTCCGATTCAAGAAGCTCCCCAAATGTTCCTCCAATATGCATTACCATGCGATAAGTTAGAAATTGGAGGGGTATTTCGCGAATTTGAACCCACAACGGGATTTTTTGGAAGTCGGATTCCGATAAATCCAGCGCCCATTTCTGAAAGACTACCATGTAGTCGTTGAAAGACCACGGGCTCTGTGGAGGACAGAGATGAGTCTTTGTTCCGTTTGAAATACTCCACAATTATTTGAGACACAACAGTCTCTCCAACACTCCACAATCGTGGGAGTGTTGTTGTAACATCCCGGGCATAAATTTAAACTGTGAAGCCCACAAAACTATAAGTGAGGGTATAATGGATAATTATTCTGAAACTCTAATTAACCCTAATGACTATATAAGACGTCGCCAAAAAGGATTAGAGACAGCCGTTCATGAGAAACAAAAACAAGAAGAGAGTGAGAGATTTTGATAGAGCAGAAGGACAGAAAGTCCAACGTTGGAGAGTCCAGGTGCTCGTGTGTACCATCTCCAGAGGAAAAGAAATTAACCCAAACTTCGCCGTGAGGTGAGACGGGATCTACGATTTTCATTAGACACTTATGTATATGTATTTTGATGAGTGCTTCGTTTAGAGAGAAAATTAGAGGTTGAATCATGTGTGGTGTTAGGGTTTCAGTTAATCGTTCCAAAAATGATGGTGTTTTTATGAAGAAAAAGGAGTTAAACCTATTAGAAATTTATTAAATAATAAATAAATAAATATTAAAATGATGAATAGGAATGTGGTGGGGTACGTGCGTTGTGGGGGAAAGGAATAGAAATATTAGGTTAATTTATTATTTTAGGGGAGATTATTATGTGACTTAATTATTAAGGACGATAAATTATTATGTGTTGGTTTATTGGTTAAGAATACTAAATTATTTATGGTTGATTATGGTATAGTAAAATGAACCATAATCAATTAATTAATTGAAATAAATTAATATGATTACTAGATAAATATTAAACATTAAGTCTAAGCAAGTATAATGTTTGATTTATTAATGTGGTAATAAAATTCTGGTGAACATGATATTCACATAGCGGGGGTATGGTGAATTTGAACAACGTTAGTTGGTTCAACTACGTTGATGGGTGTTGGGTCGTAGTTCATTAACAGCTGGCAGGCCGGAAACAACCGTCGACGTGATGGGAGCTCGACATGAGCAAATAGGCTGACGTGGTGATGAGGACATCAGGTCGTACATCCATCCAGGAGACCAGACTGGCTGACCAGGAAGCTTGCTCGAGAAAGCAGGACCATCTGGCACGTCTGCCGGACCAGGCAGTAACGCCGGACCCTCGACCTATAGGACCAGACCTGTCAGCATTGCCGGCGGAGAGGCCCAAGCTTCCGGCACACTTGGTGGCGACGTGTATGACACCGCCGGTTCCTCTGGTGATGCCGCCAACTCCGGCATCAACTTGGCCGGTCCTGAAGGCATTCCGGCCAGTACCGCGCAAAATCCAGCCGGTACAACCGATCCAGCCGAGTACACGCGCATTTCCACTTCCACACAAGAGGACTCGGACCAAATGAGCTACCAGCTCCAGGACATGCACCTAGAAGAAGTATCTACACCAGTGGTACCTCAAGGAGCAATGGCAAGAAGCAGATCAAGGGCACTCTTCCACAAATTCAGCTTATGGGTGGACAAGCTCCTAGAGGAAGATCAGCTAAGGACAATGGGCCAGAAGAGCAAAGTAGAGCCCAAAGGCTTCTCAACAACACAAGGAACATCAGAGACTTGGGCTTTAGTGGCAAGAGAGGTCAGGGCCCAAAGAATTTTAACCCTACTCCAAGTCGAAGACTAGGAGCAAGGCGCGTGCATGCCACAAGGACGGCCACCATCCATTTCTTGGCTGTGAGGTAAGTTAAGGTAAGTTTCAATTCGAATATATGCCTCTTTCTGTTTTGCAGGGTAGGATCTAGATGCTTTACATTTTTGAATCAAGAAATTTTAGGAATAGGTCCTTTTTCGGTTATGCACTTTTGTATCTTTTCCTTTTGTGCACTTTTGTAAACTTTCCTTTTCTTTGTTTGAGTCGACTCTAGAAGGTCAGGCTGTCGAGCATATTAATCAGGCTCCTTCCAGCATTGTAGTTCGACAACCTTTTTGATATTAATAAAGATAGAACTTTTTCCCCAACAAGTTTTCTCTCAAGGATCTTGTGCGCTTAGAACCTAGTTGAGACCAGCCCTCCTACAAGAAGGTCAGGCTGTCGAGCATATTAATCAGGATCCTTCCAGCATTGTAGTTCGACAACCTTTTTGATATTAATAAAGATAGAACTTTTTCCCCAACAAGTTTTCTCTCAAGGATCTTGTGCGCTTAGAACCTAGTTGAGACCAGCCCTCCTAGCTCTAACTTTGTGATTTATCACGAGGTTCATCACCCCTCGTGTGGTTCACTTCACCTTTCCATCGAATACCAATCCAAAAACCCCTATCCAAGAAGTCTAAGGTCGAGTTTCTCACCTAAACTTCTCCAAACAGCCCACGCGCATACATCCTTGAATCAAGGCTTGTATCACGTGGCCATGGTCGAAATTCGACGTGGCTTTTGGGGGGGGGGGGTTCCAAATCCTTAAATCGACGTGGTTAGGCAACCATCGATGTAACGGAAGCTCGACATGAGTAAATAGGCCGACATGGCCGGGGTTCCGAATCCTTAAACCGATGTGGTTAAGGATGAGGAGGAGTGGTTGTGACTTATATGCGCGTGGGTTGTTTGGAGAAGGTTAGGTGAGAAACTCGACCTTAGACTTCTTGGATAGGGATTTTTGGGTTGGTATTCGATGGAAAGGTGAAGTGAACCACACGAGGGTGATGAACCTCGTGATAAATAACAAACTTATTAATATGCTCGACAGCTTGACCTACTAGAGTCGACTCAAATAAGAAAAGGGAAATTTACAAAAGTGCACAAAAGGAAAAGATACAAAAGTGTATAATCGAAAAAGGACCTATTCCTAAAATGTCTTTGACTCAATAAATGTAAATATCCTAGATCCTACCCTGCAAAACAGAAAGAGGCAAATATTCTTATTGAAAACTTACCTTACTTACCTCATGGCCAAGAAATGGAAGGTGACCGTCCATGTGGCATGCACGCGCCTTGCTCCTAGTCTTCGACTTGGAGTAGGGTTAGGAATCTTTGGGCCCTGGCCTCTCTTGCCACTAAAGCCCAAGTCTCTGATGTTCCTTGTGTTGTTGAGAAGCCTTTGGACTCTACTTTACACTTCTGGCTCATTGTCCTTAGTTAATGTTCCTCTAGGAGCTTGTCGACCCATAAGTTGAACTTGTGGAACAGTGCTCTTGATCTCCTTCTTGTCATTGCTCCTGGTGGCACTACTGGTGTGGAGACTTCCTCTAGATGCATGTCCTGAAGCTGGTAGCTTATCTGGTCCGAGTTTCCTTGTGTAGAAGTAGAAATGCTCGTGCACTCAGCTGGATCGGCTGTACCGGCTGTACCGGCTGGACTGTGCGAGGTACTGGCCGGAATGTCTTCAGGACCGGCCAAGTTGATCCCGGAGTTGGTGGCATCACCAAGGGGACCGGCGGTGTCATCCACATCGCCACCAAGTGTGCCGGAAGCTTGGGTCTCTCCGCCGGCAATGCTGGTCGGTCTTGTTCTATTGGTCGAAGGTCTGGCCGTACCGCTTGGGCTGGCAGACGTGCCAGCTGGCCCGGCTGTCTCGGTCAAGCTTCCTGGTCGGCCAGTCTGGTCTCCTGGCTGGATGTACGACCTGATGTCCTCATCATACCCTCCCTCTTCAGTAGGTTTTGTCCTCAAAACTGGTTCATCTGCATGGAAAGGGGCTAAGTCAGTTACGTTGAACGTGTTGGACACATTAAACTCACCTGGGAGCTTGATCCGGTAGGCGTTGTTGTTGATCCTCTCAAGCACTCTGAATGGTCCATCTCCTCTTGGTGCTAGCTTGGAACTCGTTAGTTTTGGGAACCTCTCCTGCCGTAGGTGTAGCCACACCCAATCACCTGGTTGAAAGATCACCTCCTTTCTCCTCTTGTTGGCATGAGTCACGTACTGTCCGGTCCTTTTCTCCAAGTTTTCTGCTACCTTCTGGTGTAATTTCCTTATGAACTCTGCCTTGGATGCTCCGTTGAGGTTGGTCATCTCTCCTGGTGGCAGTGGCGTTTGCTCCAATGGGGTGAGAGGGTTGAAGCCGTATACTACTTCAAATGGTGTCTTCTTGGTTGCTGAGTGCACGGCTCGGTTGTAAGCGAACTCTATGAATGGCAGGCACTCCACCCAAGTCTTAAGGTTCTTCCCTAGTGTAGTCCTGAGAAGAGTTGATAGTGTCATGTTGACAACTTCAGTTTGGCCATCGGTTTGAGGATGGCAGGTGGTAGAGAAGAGTAGTCTCGTGCCTAGCTTCCTCCAAAGGATCCTCCAGAAATGGCTGAGGAACTTGGTGTCCCTGTCTGATACGATGGTCCTCGGCACTCCATGAAGCCGTACTATCTCCCTGAAGAACAGCTCGGCTGTTTGCGAGGCATCATTGACATTGGCACACGGAATGAAGTGTGCCATCTTGGAGAATCTGTCCACCACTACAAAGATTGCATCCTTGTGGTTGATCTTGGGCAGTCCTAGAACAAAGGCCATTGATATGTCCACCCATTGATGCGTCGGTATGGGCAGTGGGAGATACAACCCGTGAGGTTGCACTCGGGACTTTGCCTTCTTGCAAGTGATGCACCTTGCACAATGAGCTTCTACTGTCCTCTTGAAGTGTGGCCAGTAGAAGTGCTCCTTGACCACTGCTAGAGTCTTGTCGACACCAAAGTGGCCCATGAGTCCTCCTCCATGAGCATCTCGGATGATAAGCTCCCTCAATGATCCTTGTGGTATGCACAGCCTTCTCTCTCGGAACAAGAATCCCTCATGGATGTAAAACTTGCCATCACTCCCTGTGCCACACTCCTTGTAGCTCTCAGCAAAGTCAGGATCATCCTTGTATAGGTCCTTGATGTGCTCGAATCCTAGGACCTTTGCCTCCATGGTTGATATCAAGGCAAACCTCCTTGATAGTGCATCGGCTACCACATTGTCTTTGCCCTTCTTGTACTTGATGACGTACGGGAAGGTTTCTATGAATTCCATCCACCTGGCATGTCTCCTCTTGAGATTGGTTTGCCCTATGAGGTGTTTGAGAGTCTCATGATCAGTGTGGATCACAAACTCCTTGGACAGCAAGTAATGCTGCCAAGTCTCCATTGCTCGGACAAGGGCATAAAGCTCCTTGTCATAAGTAGGGTAGTTCAGTGAGGCACCACCTAGCTTCTCACTGAAGTATGCCACTGGTCTCCCTCCTTGGGTTAGCACTGCTCCTATGCCTATTCCAGAGGCATCACACTCCACTTCAAACGTCTTGTTGAAGTCGGGCAGGACTAGCACTGGTGCATGTGTAAGGCTGTCCTTCAAGGCCTGGAATGCCTTCTCCTGAGCTTCTCCCCAGCTGAATCCCACGTTCTTCTTCACTACTGCCGTCAGTGGTGAGGCAATACTACTGAAGTTGGGCACGAATCTCCTATAGAAGCTGGCCAGTCCGTGGAAGCTCCTTACTTGCTGATGTTGCCTGGTGTTGGCCATTCTTGTATGGCTCGAATCTTCTCTTCATCAACCTGTAGGCCCTGTGAACTTACAACAAAACCTAAAAAGACAAGTTTATCAGTACAAAAGATGCACTTCTTGAGATTGGCATAAAGCTCTTCTTGTCGAAGGGTTTTAAGTACCATCTCAAGATGTGTGAGGTGTTCCCGTAGGCACTTACTATAAACCAATATATCATCAAAGTAAACCACTACAAACTTACTGATGTACGCCTTAAGAACTTGGTTCATAAGGCGCATGAAGGTGCTTGGGGCATTAGTCAAGCCGAATGGCATGACTGTCCACTTGTAGAGCCCTTGCTTTGTCTTGAAAGCAGTCTTCCATTCATCACCTTCCTTCATCCTGACCTGGTGGTATCTACTCTTGAGGTCTATCTTGGAGAAGACCGTGGCTCCACTCAGCTCATCTAGCATGTCATCCAGCCGTGGTATTGGATGCCGGTACTTGACAGTGATGTTGTTGATTGCTCGGCATTCCGCGCACATTCACCAAGTCCCATCCTTCTTGGGCACTAGTAGCACTGATACGGCACATGGACTGAGGCTCTCTCGAACATAGCCTTTCTCCAGGAGCTCCTTGACTTGCTTCTCAAGCTCCTTGGACTCCTCTGGACTCATCCGGTAGGCTGGCCGGTTGGGCAGGGCTGCTCCGGGCACTAGATCGATCTGGTGTTCTATGCCATGTAAAGGAGGCAAGCCTGCTGGTATCTCCTCTGGAAACACATCCTGGAACTTGTTGAGGAGAGTTGCTACTTCAGGAGGTAGCTCTACCTGTTCTTTCTCTATATTCAACATTCTTTGAAAACCATTAGTAGCATTAGATCCTTTGAGGCTAAAGCTCTCCGGACCTGACTTAGTTGAATGAGGAAATTAGATTTAATGAGCTTCTTTTCCTTACTCATTTGCTGTTGAAGCTCATTCACCTGGGCAGGTGTGAGAGGAGCTAGGCTGACCTTTCTCTTGTCATGCACGAAAGTGTAGAGATTGGTTCAGCCATCATGCCTGGTCTCCTTGTCAAACTGCCATGGTCTTCCTAGTAGAAGATGACCAGCTTGCATGGGCACCACGTCGCATACGACTTGGTCTTGGTACTTGCCCACACGGAATGGCACAGTGACTTGCTCATGGATCTTGAGCTCCACTTTGTCATCGAGCCATGCCAGTTGTAGTTCAGTAACAGCTGGCAGGCTGAAAACAACCGTCGACGTGATGGGAGCTCGACCTGAGCAATTAGACCGACGTGGCTTGGGGGGGGTGGGGGTTCCGAATCCGTAAACCGACGTGGTTAGGAAACCGTCGACGTGACAGAAGCTCGACATGAGAAAATGGGCCGACGTGGCCGAGGGGGGGGGGGGGAGGGGAGGGGGGGAGGGGTGGGAAGTGGTTGTGACTTTGGCAAACACGGTTTAAATACATATGTATTGGTAGTATTGCTGTCGACTTTTTGTGGGATCAATGGTGCTAGTTTTCATTCCTAAATAAAGTAATTATCAAAATTAGATACATACTTTTATAATGGGAATATGTGGGTAGGCGTGATCGTTTCACTGATTAATTATGTTACTCATGCCTCCTTTTGGGTGCAGGTGAGTTCGAGCAGTAGTGATGCAGGTGAGTTCGAGCAGTAGTGATGCAGTGACTCGGGATGGTGCTATATTTTGGGAATTTTTAAACATTATTTATTTATTTTGTTTTGAATCTTGAGTATCGTTGAATAAATGAATTATAAGTTAAGTACGAGGGGATGACACGTGTCATGTATTTTGGAGACGGGTGTTACAGTTGTCATCATAGCCTCTAAATTTTGTTTACGATGGTTTATTGGTTTCCCGATGAGAGAGAAGCGAGTCCATTTGTGGCTTGAATACACTATTCCGCCGATAATTCAATCGGGGCCTCATTAATTCCCAAGGAGATATCTTGTAGCTGCTTGGTAATGAAATCAGACATGGTTGGTTTTGAAAGTTGCAGGAAGAAATTGATTTAAAAGAGAAGATGTGTAAAAAACTGATTTGTAGAATTGGAGTATTATAGACGGGCAATAGGAATTAGGAAAACGAAACCGTCAGATTTGATGACAAACACTCTTCCGAAGGAAGAGATGGACACTTCGTCGATGGAACTAGAGGTAACTCTCACAGGAGACGACGCCGGAGAAGAAAACAGAAATCGCAAAAGGTGTGAAAGTTGAAAGAAAAAACGGTTACAAAAATTAAGAATTATACGTAAAATATCTCACACAATTTCTATATTGTGACAACATTTGAGACGGAAACAACTACCATAAAACCTTCAACTAATCAAATCTACTCTAAACTGCGTGATGCCATGAATTATACTTCATTTATAAGCCTTTACTCAAGCAGCACCAATGATCAGTTTAGAATGATTAATTTAATTGGCCAATAAACTTGACATGACCGCATTAATTTGTCCATAACTTTTGATTTAAAATTTAGAATGACACGAATCCAATGCCCACGTCAAGCTAGCTCAATTTTCAATGTTGTGATAAACTTTAAGACCGAAATAGCTACAACATATCAATTTATTCCATTCTATCCCAAACTGCGTGAGGCCATGCATTATGCTTCATTTGTAAACCTTTGCTCAATTAGCACCAATGATCAGTTTAGAATGATCAATTTTACTAGCCGATAAAATTGACATGTGCGCACTAAATCATTCGTATTTTTTGATTAGTGATCATAATGACATGAATCCAACGCCCGCGTTAAGCTAGCTCAATTTTCTATATTGTGATAAAATTTAATATTAAAATAGCTATGACAAATCCTCCGAGAAATCAAATCTATCCAAAACTGTGTGATGTCATGCATTATGCTTCATTTGTAAACATTTTGGTCTTGATTTCTCATAATGATACGAATCTATTGCCTACGTTAAGCTAGTTCAATTTTCTAAATTGAGACAAAATTTGAGAAACAAGTTCAATCTTCTATGTTGTGACAAAAATAGATACGAAAGAGCGTCAAAGTAATCCAATCTATCACAAACTGCGTGATGATTCATTTATAAGCCTTTACTCCATGAGCACCAATGATTACTTTAGAATAATCATATTAACTAGCCGATCAACTTGACATGTCTGCACTAAATCGTCCGTAACTTTTGATTTAAAGATCAGAATATCACGAATTCAGACTCCACGTTAAGCGAGCTCAATTTTCTATACTGTGACATTATTATTGACAGAAATTGAGACGACAAAGCATCCAAGTAATCCAATCTATCCCAAACTGCGTATTATTATGCATTATGGTTCATTTATAAGCATTTACTCAATGAGCACCAATGATCAGTTAAGAATGATCGTTTTAACTTGTCGATAAACTTGACATGTCCGCACTAAATCGTCTGTAACATTCAATTTAGAGCTGACAAAATCACGAATCCAGTGCTCACTTTAAGCCAGTTCAATTTTCTATATTGTGACAAAATTTAAGACCAAAATAGAGATGACAAAGTGTCCAAGTAATCCAATCCATTCCAAACAGCATGATATCATGCATTATGCATGATGTCAAATGCCCATGTTAAGCTAGCTCAATTTTCTGTATTTTGACAAAATTTAAGACTGAAATAGCTACAACAAAGCCTCCAAGTAATCGAATATTTCGCAAACTGCGTGATGTCACACATTATGCTTCATTAATAAGCATTTTCTGATTGATCAACTTGACATGTTCGCACTAAATCTCTTGTAACTTTTGATTAAGAGCTCAGAATGACACGAATCCAAAGCTCACGTTAAGCTAGCTCAATTTTTTATATTGTTAAAAAATTTAAAGCTGAACTAGTTACGAGAAATCCTTCAAATAATTCAATCTATCGCAAACTACTTGATGTCATGAATTATGCTTCATTGATAAGCCTTTACTAAAGGAGCAGCAATGATCAATTTAGAATGATCATTTTAACTGACCGTTCAACTTGGCATATCCGCACTAAATAGTTCGTAACTTTAGATTCAGAGTTTAGAATGACACGAATCCAACGCTCACGTTAAGCTAGCTAAAGTTTCTATATTGTGACAAAAGTTAAGACTTAAATAGCCACAACAAAGCTGCCAAGTAATCAAATCTATCTCAAACAGTGTGATGCCATTCATTATGCTTCGTTAATAAGAATTTACTCAATGGGGACCAATGATCAGTTTAGAATGATCATTTTAACTGGCCGATCAGCTTAACATGTCCGCACAAAATCGTTTGTAACTTTTGATTCTGAGCTCATAATAACACGAATCCAACGCTCACGTTAAGCAGGCTCAATTTTTTATAATGTGAAAAAATTAAAAATTAAAATAGCTACGAGAAAGCATAAAAGTAATTTAATGTATCACAAACTGCTTGATGCCATGAATTATGCTTCATTTATAAGCCTTTATTCAAGGAGCACCAATGATCAATTTAGAATGATCATTTTAACTGACCGATCAACTTGGCATGTCTGCACTAAATCGCCCGTAACTTTTGATTCAGAGCTCAGAATGAGAGGAATCCATTTCCCACGTTAAGCTAGCTCAATTTTCTATATTGTGACAAAATTGAAGAAAGAAATAGCTACGACAAAGTCTCAAAGTAATCGAATCTTTCGCAAGCTTTGTGATGCCAAGCATTGTGTTCATTAATCAGCATTTACTCGATGAGCACCAGTAATCAGTTTAGAATTATCACTTTAACAGACCGATCAACTTGGCATGTCCGCACTAAATTGTTTGATTTTCAGCTCAAAACGACATAAATTCAATGCTCACGTTAATCAAGCTCAATTTTCTATACTGTGAAAAAGTTTAAGACTGAAAGAGCTACGACAAAGCCTCTGAGAAATACAATATATCGCAAACTCCTTGATGCTATGCATTATGCATCCTTAATAAGCTTTTACTCAGTGAGCAGCAATGATCAGTTTAGAATGATAATTTTTAATCGCCAGTCAACTTGACATGTCCACACTAAATCATCTATAACTTTTCAATCAAAGCTCAAAATGCCATGAATCTTACACCCACGTTAAGCTAGCTAAATTTTCTATATTGTGACAAAATTTTAGACTGAAATTGCTATGATAAAGCCTCTAATTTTTGGAATCTATTGCAAACTGCTTAATGTCATGCACTATGCTTCGTTAATAAGCCTTTACTCAATGAGCGCCAACGATCAGTTTAGAATGATTATTTTAACTAGCCGATCAACTTGACATGTCCGCACTAAATCGTCTGTAACTTTTGATTCAGAGCTTAGAATAACACGAATCCAACGCCCACGTTAAGCTAGATCAATTTTCTATATTTTGAAAATGATTAAGACTAAAATAGCTACAATAAAGCCTCCAAATAACTCAACCTCTCGCAAACTGCTTGATGGCATGAATTATGCTTCATTAATAAGCCTTTACTCAATGACCAGCAAGGATAAGTTTAAAATATTCATTTTAACTAACCGGTAAACTTGACATGTATGCATGAAATTGACCCTAACTTTTGATTCAGAGATCTGAATGACACAAATCCAACGCCAAAATTAAGCTAGTTCGATTTTCTATATTTTGAAAAAATTTATGACTGAAATAGCTTCGATAAGGCCTCCAAGTAAAGGAATCTATCGCAAATTGCGTGATGCCACACATTATGCTTCATTAATAAGCCTTTACTCAATAAGCATTAATGATAAGTTTAGAATAATCATTTTAATTGAATGATCTACCTGACATGTCCACATTAAATCTTCTGTAACTTTCAATTCGGAGCTCAGAATGACACGAATCAACCACTCACGTTAAGCTAGCTCAATTTTCTATATTGTGAAAAAATTAAAGATTGAAATAGCTACGAGAAAGCCTCCAAGTAATTCAATCTATCGCAAACTGCTTGATACCATTAATTATACTTCATTTATAAGCCTTTACTAAAGGAGCACCAATGATCAACTTATAATGATCATTTTAACTGACCGATCATTTTGGCATGTGCGCCATGCATTATGCTTCATTTATAAGCCTTTACTCAAGGATCACCAATGATCAGTTTTGAATGATCATTTTAACTCGCCTATCAACTTGACATATCCGCACTAAATAGTCCGTAACTTTTGATTCAGAGCTCCGAATAACACGAATCCCACGTCCACATTAAGTTAGCTCAATTTTTTATATTGTCCAAAAATTTATGATTGAAATAGCTACGAGAATTCCTCCAAATAATCCAATCAATCGCAAACTGCTTGATGACATGAATTATGCTTCAATAATAAGCCTTTACTCAATGACCATTGATGATCATTTTAGAATGATCATTTTAACTGACAGATAAACTTGACATGTCCACACTAAATCTTTTGTGACTTTTGATTCAGAGCTCAATTTTTTATAATGTGAAAAAATTAAAAATTAAAATAGCTACGAGAAAGCATACAAGTAATTTAATGTATCGCAAACTGCTTGATGCCATGAATTATGCTTCATTTATAAGCCTTTATTCAAGGAGCACCAATGATCAATTTAGAATGATCATTTTAACTGACCGATCAACTTGGCATGTCTGCACTAAATCACCCGTAACTTTTGATTCAGAGCTCAGAATGAGAGGAATCCATTTCCCACGTTAAGCTAGCTCAATTTTCTATATTGTGACAAAATTGAAGAAAGAAATAGCTACGACAAAGTCTCAAAGTAATCGAATCTTTCGCAAGCTTTGTGATGCCAAACATTATGTTCATTAATCAGCATTTACTCGATGAGCACCAATAATCAGTTTAGAATTATCATTTTAACAGACCGATTAACTTGGCATGTCCGCACTAAATTGTTTGATTTTGAGCTCAAAACGACATGAATTCAATGCTCACATTAATCAAGCTCAATTTTCTATACTGTGAAAAAGTTTAAGACTGAAAGAGCTACGACAAAGCCTCTAAGAAATACAATATATCACAAACTCCTTGATGCTATGCATTATGCATCCTTAATAAGCTTTTACTCAGTGAGCAGCAATGATCAGTTTAGAATGATAATTTTTAATCGCCAGTCAACTTGACATGTCCACACTAAATCATCTATAACTTTTCATTCAAAGCTCAAAATGCCATGAATCTTACACCCACGTTAAGCTAGCTAAATTTTCTATATTGTGACAAAATTTAAGACTGAAATTGCTACGACAAAGCCTCTAAGTTATGGAATCTATTGCGAACTGCTTAATGTCATGCACTATGCTTCGTTAATAAGCCTTTACTCAATGAGCGCCAACGATCAGTTTAGAATGATTATTTTAACTAGCCGATCAACTTGACATGTCCGCACTAAATCGTCTGTAACTTTTGATTCAGAGCTTAGAATAACACAAATCCAACGCCCACGTTAAGCTAGCTCAATTTTCTATATTTTGAAAATGATTAAGACTAAAATAGCTACAAGAAAGCCTCCAAATAACTCAACCTATCGCAAACTGCTTGATGGCATGAATTATGCTTCATTAATAAGCCTTTACTCAATGACCAGCAAGGATAAGTTTAAAATATTCATTATAACTAACCGGTAAACTTGACATGTATACATGAAATCGACCCTAACTTTTGATTCAGAGATCTGAATGACACAAATCCAACGCCAAAATTAAGCTAGTTCGATTTTCTATATTTTGAAAAAATTTATGACTGAAATAGCTTCGATAAGGCCTCCAAGTAATCGAATCTATCGCAAATTGCGTGATGCCACACATTATGCTTCATTAATAAGCCTTTACTCAATAAGCATTAATGATAATTTTAGAATAATCATTTTAATTGAATGATCTACGTGACATGTCCACATTAAATCTTCTGTAACTTTCAATTCTGAGCTCAGAATGACACGAATCAACCACTCACGTTAAGCTAGCTCAATTTTCTATATTGTGAAAAAATTAAAGATTGAAATAGCTACGAGACTCCAAGTAATTCAATCTATCACAAACTGCTTGATACCATTAATTATACTTCATTTATAAGCCTTTACTAAAGGAGCACCAATGATCAACTTATAATGATCATTTTAACTGACCAATCAATTTGGCATGTGCGCCATGCATTATGCTTCATTTATAAGCCTTTACTCAAGGATCACCAATGATCAGTTTTGAATGATCATTTTAACTCGCCTATCAACTTGACATATCCGCACTAAATCGTCCGTAACTTTTGATTCAAAGCTCCGAATAACACGAATCCAACGCCCACGTTAAGTTAGCTCAATTTTTTATATTATCCAAAAATTTATGATTGAAATAGTTACGAGAATTCCTCCAAATAATCCAATCAATCGCAAACTGCTTGATGACATGAATTATGCTTCAATAATAAGCCTTTACTCAATGACCATTGATGATCATTTTAGAATGATCATTTTAACTGACAGATAAACTTGACATGTCCACACTAAATCTTTTGTAACTTTTGATTCAGAGCTCAGAAAGACACGAATCCCCCCCCCCCCCAGGTTAAGGTAGCTCAATTCTCTTTATTGTGAAAAAATTTAATACTGAAATAGGTATGAGAAAGCCTCCAAGTAATTTAATCTAACACAAACTGTTTGATGCCATGATTTATGCTTCATTTATAAGACTTTACTCAAGGAGCACCAAAGATCAATTTAGAATGATCATTTTAACTGACCAATCAACTTGGCATGTCCGCACTAAATCGTTTCTAACTTTTCATTAGGAGCTCAGAATGACAGAAATCCAATGCACATGTTAAGCTAGCTCAATTTTCTATATGGTGAAAAACTTGAAGACGAAAATAGCTATGACAAAGCATCAAATTAAGTGAATCTATCGTGAAAGGCGTGTTGCCATGCATTATGCTTCATTAATAAGCGTTTACTCAATGAGCACCAATAATCAGTTTAGAATTATCATTTTAACTGACCGATCAACTTGGCATGTCCGTACTAAATCGTGTTATTCCAATCTCAGAATGACATGAACTCAATGCTCACTTTAAGCTAGCTCAATTTTTTATATTGTGAAAAAATTTAAGACTAAAATAGCTATGACAAAGCCTCCCAGTAATCCAATCTATTGCAAACTGCTTGATGCCATGCATTATGCTTCATTAATAAGCTTTTACTCAATGAGCACCAGTGATCAATTTAGAATGATCATTTTAACTCGCCGGTAAACTTGACATGCCACACTAAATAGCCTATAACTTTCGATTCAAAGCTCAGAATGCACGAATTTAACACCCACATTAAGCTAGCAAAATTATCTATATTGTAACAAAATTAAACCCTGAAATTGCTACGACAAAGCCTCCAAGTAATCGAATCTATCACAAAGTGTTTGATGTCATGCACTATGCTTCATTAATAAGCCTATAGAAATGAGCACCACCGATCAGTTTAGAATGATCATTTTACTTGGCAATCAACTTGGCATGTCCGCACAAAATCATCGGTAACTTTTGATTCATAGTTCAGAATGACATGAATCCAACGCCCACATTAAGCTAGCTAAATTTTCTATATTGCGAAAAGTTTAAGACTTAAATAGATATGACAAAGCCTCCAAGTAATCGAATCTATCGCAAACAGTGTGATGCCATGCATTATGCCTCATTGATAAGCCTTTACTGAATGAGCACGAATGATAAATATAGAATGATCATTTTAACTAGCCGATGAGCTTAATTTGTCTGCACTAAATCGTATGTAACTTTTCATTCAGAGCTCAATTTTATATATTGTGAAAAAGTTTAAGCTTCAAATAGCTACGAGAACGCCTCCAAATAATTCAATCTATCGCAAAGTGTTTGATGCTATGAATTATGCTTCATTAACAAGCCTTTACTCGATGAGCAGCAATGATTGGTTTAGAATGCTCATTTTAACTAGCCGCTCAACTTGAAATGTCCGCATGAAATTGTCCCTAACTTTTGATTCAGAGCTCGGTATTAGACAAATCGAACGCCCAAATTAAGCTATTTCAATTTTATATATTTTGAAAAAAATTTAAGACTAACATAGCTAGGACAAAGCCTACAAGTAATCGAATCTATCGCAAACTGCGTGATGCCACGCATTATGCTTCATTAATAAGCTTTTACTCAATGAGTATTATTGATCAGTTTTGAATGATCATTTTAACTGACTGATCAACCTAACATTTCCGCACTAAATCTTCTGTAACTTATTATTCAGAGCTCGGAATAACACGAATCCAACACTCATTTTAAGCTAACTTAATTTTATATATTGTGAAAAAAATTTAAAACTGAAATTGCTATGAGAAAGCTTCCAAGTAATTCAATGTATCGTAAACTCAAGGAGCACCAATGATCAATTTAGAATTATCATTTTAACTGACCGATCAACTTGGCATGTCCGAAATAAATTGTTCGTAACTTTTGATCCAGAACTCAGAATAACACGAATCCAATACCCACTTTAAGCTAGCTCAATTTTCTATATTGACAAAATTGAGGACGAAAATAGCTACGACAAAGCCTCAAAGTAATCGAATCTATCCCAAACTCCGTGATGCCACGAATTATGCTTTATTAATAAGCGTTTACTATAAGAGCACCAATAATCAGTTTAGAATTATCATTTTAACTGACCGATCAACTTGGCATGTCCGCAATAAATCGTGTTATTCCGAGCTCAGAATGACATGAATTCAACGCTCATGTAAATTTAGATAAATTTTATATATTGTGAGAAAATTTAAGACTTAAATACCTACGACAAAGCCTCCATGTAATCGAATCTATCGCAAACGGCGTGATACCATGCATTATGCTTCATTAATAAGCCTTTACTTAATAAGCACCAGTGACAAGTTTAGAATGATCATTTTAACTGACCGATCAACTTGACATGTCCGCACTAAATCGTTTGTAACTTTTCATTCACAGCTTAGAATGACACGAATCCAATGCCCACGTTAAGTTAGCTTAATTTTCAATATTGTGACAACATTTTATACGGAAAGAGCTACAAAAAAGCCTCAAAGTAATCCATTATATCCCAAACTGCGTGATGCCATGCATTATGCTTCATTTGTAAACCTTTGCTCAATGAGCACCAATGATCAGTTTAGAATGATCATTTTAACTAGCCGGTCAGCTTAACATGTCTGCACTAAATCTTCTGTAACTTTTGATTCAGAGTTCTGAATGATACGAATCCAGCGTCCACGTTAAGCTAGCTCAATTTTCTATATTGTGAAAAAATTTAAGACAGAAATAACTATGATAAAGCTTCCAAGAAATCCAATCAATTCCAAAATGGTTGATGCCATGCATTATTCTTCATGTATAAGCGTTTACTTAATGAGCATGGATGATTAGCTTAGAATAATCATTTGAACTCGCCGATACACTTGACATGTATGCAGTAATCATTCATAACTTTTGATTTAGAGCTCAGAATGACACGAATCCAAAACCCACTTTAAGCTACCTAAATTTTCACTATTGTGAAGAAATTTAAGACTGAAATAGCTGCGATAAAGCTTTCAGGTAATCGAATCTATCGTGACCAGCGTTATGCCATGCATTATGCTTCAATGATAAGCTTTTATTCAACGAGCACCAATGATCAGTTTAGAATGTTCATTTTAACTGGGTGATCATCTTAACATGTCCGCACTAAACTGTCTATAACTAGATTTCAATGAAATACTAGATGCACATGACAAAATTTGTGGCTCAGTAAGACAACTGCGGAGTCTAATTGATTTTCAACACATGGTGTCCGCATGTATGATGTCGGATTTACAATTTCAAGGGAAAAATATGACATGGGCGGGAACTAGGAATAATCAGCTAGTTTCATGTTGGTTAGCACCAGCTATGGTAAATGATGAATGGAAAGCCATTTACCCGGCTTCAATAGTCCATTATTTAGATATGATTGATTCCGATCATCGGCCAAGCATAATCAAATTACGTCGACAATCAGAATTTGGAAAAAGGATGTTCCGATATGATTCACGTTGGACAACTTATGATGGCTTTAATAGTATTGTGAGTAATACTTGGAAGGATTATGAACATACATCTACTTCAGATTTATTATCTCGACTTATGACTTCTCGGAAAAGAATGTCCTATTTGAAGAGGAATCCTTATGTAAATGCTAACCTCAGAATTCAGCAACTTACCGCTGCAATCGACATTGCTAATTCCAATCATCATAGTGATCCAACTACAATTTCGGCTCTAAAGAAGGATTTGATATTGGCTTATGAGGATGAGGAAAATATTTGGAAATTAAAAAGTCGGAATCGATGGCTTAAGGAAGGTGATAGAAATACGAGATACTTCCATGCAGTAACAAAAAGTAGTTGAGCTCGAAATCATATTACTTTGATCAAGTCAGATAATGGTGAGGATGTGTTTGGAAATAAAGCTATTGCCTACAATGCTAAGACTTATTTTTCAGCTTTATTCAAAGCATCACCATAGGAAAACATGGAACATATCTTCTCCAGTGTGAAGAAAGTTGTCTCCAATGATATCAATGCAGAGTTGGTCAAAACAGTTACGAAAGATGAAATATTCAAAGCCATCTCCTGAATTGGCTCTAATAAAGCCTCAGGCCCAGATGGATTTTCGTCAGCCTTTTTCCAACAACATTGGCAGACTGTTGGGGATGTAGTTTATGAGGAAGTAGTCCGATTTTTTATGATACCGGATTTCAACCATGCTAACATCTGTCTCATTCCAAAGATGGATAGTCCGAAATCTATGAAAGATTTCTGACCTATATCCCTTTGTAATGTAATTTTCAAAGTTATCTCTAAAATCCTCGTCATTCGCTTAAAGCGATACCTTAATATATTTGTGTCAGAAAATCAGGCAGCTTTTATACCTGGGAGATTAATCACGGATTATGTGTTAATTGCTCATGAAGCATTACATTACTTAAGGGTCTAGACATCCGCTGCTAAATCACATATGGCTGTTAAAACAGACATAAATAAAGCTTATGACCGTATTGAGTGGGGCTTCTTGGAAGCAGTTCTTCTGAAAAAGCGGTTCTCGTCTCAATGGATAAATTTGGTAATGCAGTGCGTCACCACAATATCTTTTTCAATTCTCATTAATGGAAGCCCCCATGGTAATTTTCTTCCAGGACGTAGTTTACGTCAAGGGGATCCATTATCCCCCTATTTGTTCATTCTGTGTGCAGATGTTTTAAGCTCGATGATTCATACTGCTGAATTGAATAATCAGATTCAGGGTTTGAGAATTTCTCGAAATGGACCTACAATCTCTCATCTTTTATTATCAGAGCTGATCAGAAAACAGTTACCAGTCTCCAAAAAGTTTTCCAGGAATATGGTAGGGCTTCAGGACAGATTATTAATATGGACAAATCATCAGTCATATTTGGGAGTAAAGTTTTCGAACATACAAGAAGACATCTACAACAATTTTTACAGATATATAATATTGGTGGAGGAGGAATATATCTTGGGCTACCAGAACAGTTTAACTGTAACAAACGTCAGATGTTTAAGTACATTATCGACAAAGTTCATTCTCATATTTTAGGATGGCAAACAAAATTTCTATCACTTGCTGGAAAAGAAATTTTAATAAAAGTTGTTGCTTTTGCTATGTGGTTTATTCGATGAACGTGTTTAAGTTGCCTAAAGAAATATGTAACCTGTAGGATAAAGCGTTATCTCAGTGCTGGTGGGGATTCTCAGACTACAAACAAAAAATTCATGGCTTTCCTGGAAGAAAATGGCTACCAAAAAAATAGTGGGAGGCTTAGGTTTTCGCGATTTTCAGAATTTTAACCAGGCTCTACTAGCTAATCTTTGTTGGAAGATCCAAACCAGACCAGAATGCCTTCTTTCGAGAATCTTAAAACATCGATACTTTCCAAAGAGGGATTTGATGTCTGCTACTTTATGTTTTCGCCCCTCATTTGGTTGGCAGTCACTTCTTCATGGATGGGATCTTCTAAAATCAGGGTTACATCGGATTATTGGTGATGGAGTAAACACAAGCATATGAGATACAAATTGGCTTCCTATCTCTCCATCTCGTGCACCCAAACTGCTACCATATACCAACCCACGGTTAAAGAACGATTTACTCATTGATCGAACCATAAGACATTGGAATGCAGATATCATTAATGGTATGATTGAACAAGAAGATCATCACCTTATCTATAAAATCTTTCTTCCGCCTGATCAAGTTAAAGATGATTGGTATTGGAATTTATATAACAATGGAGTATATTTTGTTAAGTCTGGCTACCGTCATGCATGCGATGAATGTAAATGACAACGGGTCTGTTGGTATTCAACCTCATTTGGCAAATCATCGGGATCTCGCTAAGTGTATTGGGCTCTGAAGATTCCACCCAAGATATAATTTTTTTTGTGGCGATTGTTGTCTCGAGCTTTACCTTTAAAATCACATTTAAAGCATCGACATATTCTCTCAGACGATCAGTGCACCCGTTGTTATGACTTCGAAGAAACAGAACTACACACATTTTTTCTATGTCATTATTCTCAAATGATGTGGAGAAAAATGGGTATTCTAACTACCACCATTTGTAGTCCGTCAACTACTAGTCACGAAAATGTCAGATATTTAATAGCAAGTTATAATCAGTTTAATTACGATTCACCACAGAAGTTTATTCCTTTCTTTGTCTTCTGGCTCTTATGGAAAGTCAGGAATGATCTTACTTTCAACAATAAGGACTTATCAGTGGATTCTCTATTACAAAGAAGCCACAATGATGCTCTGGAATGGATAAATCAAAAGTTCAAGATAGAGGAAAATCGACCATCAACGACATTTAATTCTGCCTTTACAAAATGGAAATCACCACCTCTACAATGGGTTAAATGTAACTACGATGCTGCTCATCGGGAAGGAAATTATTTTTCAGGTTTAGGATGGATTGTACGAGACCATAACGACTTTTTAATAAAGGTAGGAAGAGGAAAATTTCAGGGGCGTTATACTGTTATTGAAGCAGATTTTATTGCACTTATCTAGGCCTTACATTGCATGTGGTCTGTGGGATTCTGATATGTTATCTTTGAAAGAGATAATTTGACGATAAATAATCTTCTACACAATAAAACTGTCAATAACCAACTCCAACATTATATCAAGACGAACAAATTATGTTTCAAGAAGTTTGAAGGAATCAAATTTCAACAACAACTCCGATCATGCAATCATGTGGCAGATGTCTTGCCTAAATCATTAATTATTTCTCCAGATGTTTGGAATATACACTCATCTTTTCCATATTTTTACGATCTTTTCTAAACAATGATATTGATCGATAATAAAATCATTATTGCTGGGAAAAAATTGTCTGTAACTTTTGATTCAGAGCTCAGAATGATACAACTCGAAACCCACGTTAAGCTAGCTCAATTTTCTATATTGTGAAAAAGTTTAAGACTGAAATAGCTATGATAAAGACTCCAAGTAAGCCATTGATGTGATCCTGATGAGGACCAAGCCCCTGATCAACTGCAAATGGTTGTGGAAGAGTGGATGAATGGATTGAAGTTGCGGAATGGGTGAAACGATAGTGTAACTTGTGGATGTGTGAGCTCTTAAGTGGATGGATCCGAGAACAAGGGGAAATGGATGATACTTCTCAAGGATTGCGGAAAATCCTTGGACTATATGCTTGCTCTGTGTGAATGACAAAGGCCAGGCACGTTGGGCAAGGGGTGAATCGAATTGAAACTTCCAAGGGTGATGAAGATCCCTTAGACTTTCGGCTCTTGAGAGGAATGGGAAAGTGTTCTAAAATTCCTTACTCAAGACGATGATCAAATGAGTTTAAGAAGGAGATTTACCATTAAAATGTTTGATGATTCAGAAAGAAGGATACATAGAGTACTTATAGTAGTCTAGGACATTGAAAATGACTCCTAAAATTCTACCAAAACTTTAAAGAAAATACTTAGGGAATTTCAAAGACAACTAAGACAACAATTTAAAAGTAAATAATGTTTTGACTTGGTTCTTCCTCTCTTATTTCGTGGATGATGAGATAAAATGGGCCTTGATTCACCAAGAGGCTGTGATAAAGTACCTTGGGCTTCCCTCATTAAAAACCTATCTTAGAAAACCCATTGGGACAAAACCAAGAGTAGGGAAAAAGAGTACAATCCAAGTCACCTCTCTTGGTGAGGTTTATATAGCTTTAATCACAACAAATGTAGTTGAATTAGCACACACCAAACTGGCCTGAATGGGGTTGAGAAGGTGCTGTAGTGTTGTCTTAAGTTTGGCTTGCTTGGACCGGGTAAAGGGGCCATTGAAGTTTTGTAGGCTTTCATCTCCAATATCCGCGGGTTCTAGCAGCTCCATAGCATCTTTAGTGGCTTCTTCCTCCTCTGGTTCAAGCTGCTCCTTAGGTAGTGGTTCCTTGCTGGCCCTGCTCACATCATCCTCCCCCAGTTGGGAATGATTTGACCTCAAATCCGTTTCATCTGCAAAATATGGAACCAAATCAGTAATATTGAACCTTGAACTCACTTGGTACTTACCTTGAAGATCCAGCTGGTAGGCATTGTCATTGATCTTGTTGATGACTTTGAATGGGCCATCATTCCTAGGTATTAACTTGGATTTCCTTTCACTCATAAATCTATCTTTACGCAAATGGATCGACACCAAGTCTCCTTCCTCAAATGGTAACTCCTTTCGGCCTTTATTGGCTTGTTGAGCATAAAACTTAGTCTTATTTTCAATATTGAGTCGAGCCTTCTCATGAATTTTTTTAACCAACTCAGCCTTTTCTTTCCATCAAGACTTGTCATTTCACTCAAAGGTAAATGCATTAGATCCAAAGGTGAGATGGGATTGAACCCATAAAAAATTTCGAATGGTGAGTACTTAGAAGTAGTATGCCTAGCATGATTATATGCGAATTCAACATGAGGCAAGCATTCTTTCCAAGTCCTAAGATTCTTTTTAATCGAAGCTCTTAACAAGTAGACAAGGTTCTATTAACTACTTCAGTTTGACCATCCAAAAGCGGGTGACAAGTTGTGGAGAAACAAAGCTTAGTTCCTAGCTTAGACCAAAGTGTTTTCCAAAAGTAACTAAGGAACTTAGTGTCTCTATCTGGTACTATTGTCCTTGGCATGCCATGAAGTCTAACTATCTCCTTAAAGAATAATCCGGCAAGGTTGACGGCATCATCCGTTTTATGACAAGGAATAAAGTGAGCCATTTTGGAAAACCTATCAACTACAACAAACACAGAATCCTTTGCAGTCTTAGTTCTAGGCAATTAGACAACAAAATCCATAGATATATCATGCCAAGGGTGCAAAGGTATAGGAAGAGGGGTATACAAACCGTGCTTTTGGATTGTGGATTTGGCTTGCTTGCAAGTTACACATATTTTGCAAGCTTTCTCAACATCACTCCTCATGTGTGGCCAAAAGAAGTTTTCCTGAAATAAATTTAACGTCTTTGCCATGCCAAAGTGACCCATAAGACAACCTGAATGTGCTTCCTTAACAAACAAGTCTCGCAAAGAGGAGTTACGTACACATAACCGATTATCATAAAACAAGAAGCCTTCACTCTTAAAGTATTTTCCAATACCAAACTTCTCACAAGAAGCATAAATATTCTTAAAATCAGCATCAGTAGCATATTACTCTTTGATTTGCTTAAACACTAGCAGTTTAACATCTAAAGACTTCAAGAGCACATACCTCCGAGAAAGAGTATCGGCTACTACATTCTCTTTACCTTTCTTGTATTTGATCAGATAAGGGAAGATCTCAATGAACTCGACCCACCTAGCATGTCTTTTGTTCAGCTTTTGTTGCCCTTTGAGATGTTTGAGTGACTCATGATCGGTATGGATGACAAAGTCTTTGCGCCAAAGATAATGTTGCCATGTTTGCAAGGCCCTCACAAGCGCATATAGTTCTTTGTCATAGGTTGGGTAATTGAGTGTGGCTCCTCCAAGTTTCTTACTAAAGTAAGCTATGGCCTTCCATTCCTACAGAAGAATAGCACAAATACCAACTTTTGAGGCATCACATTCAATTTCAAAAGTTTTGTCAACGTTAGGAAGAGATAGCACCGGGGAGTGTGTGAGCTTGTCTTTCAAGGTTTGGAATGCCTCCTCTTGCGCCTGCGCCCACTTAAATCCCACATTATTTTTGATAACCTCAGTGTGTGGAGCTGCTATAGTGCTATAGTCCATGACAAATCTCCAGTAAAACCCAGCTAGGCCATGGAAGCTCCTTACTTCCCCAACATTCTTTGTACTCGGCCACTCCTTAATCACTTTTATCTTTTCCTCATAGAACTTAATACCATCTGTACTCACAAAAAAACCTAAGGAGACAAGGTTATCTGTTCCAAAATTACATTTCTTAAGATTGGCATACAAGGTTTCCTTTCTAAGCACTTCAAAAACCTTTCTGAGGCGTTCTACATGATCATCCAAGGTTCGGCTAAAAACTAGAATTTCATCAAAGTATACTACCACAAAATGACCAATGAATTCCCTAAAGACATGGTTCATCAATCTCATGAAGGTACTAGGTGCATTTTTCAAGCCAAAAGGCATTACTAACCACTCATATAAACCTTGTTTAGTTTTTAATGCAGTTTTTCACTCATCACCTTCTTTCATCCTAATTTGGTGATAACCACTTTTAAGATCTACCTTAGAGAAGATGCTAGAACCATGCAATTCATCTAACATATCATCTAATCTAGGTATATGATCGCGATACTTTACAGTGATATTGTTGATGGTTCTACAATCAACACACATTCTCCAGCTTCCATCATTTTTTATGACAAGCAAAACAGGTACAACACACGGCTTCATATTTTCGTGCGTATGTCCTTTCTCCATGAGTTCAGTGACTTCCTGTTGAAACTCCTTTGTCTCCAGGGGGTTGGTTCTGTAGGCTGGCTTTTTGGGAAGAGATGATCCTGGTAGAAATTCTATTTGGTGCTCAATTCCGCGGATTTCTGGTAAGCCTTCCGGTTGCTCCTCCGGAAACACATCTTTAAATTCCTGCCAAAGAAGTGAATTTTGCTAGGAATTTCCTGCATAGATTGGTTAGTATGAAATCCTTTTTTAAGCACAAAGAGTAGGTGTGGTAAGTTACTACCTGGGTTGGACTTAATCATATGATTAGTCGGTTTTTTCGTTGGTGGCCTGGTTTGCGGTTTGGCGGTGCCGTCGGCATGGGGTTTGCTTTTGGGTTCGGATTGGATTTTGTTTTTCTTTAAAGCTATCTGATCTAAATGAACCGCTTATGGGGATAAAGGTACTAAAATATGCTTCTTTCCCTTAAACTCAAATGAGTACCTATTAGTAAACCTATCATGAATAACCCTTCTATCCGATTGCCAAGGTCTACCTAACAAGATGTGACCAGCATCCATGGGTATAAAACATCACACAAATCCTCATCTTCATATTTTCCTATGGAAAAAGGAACTAGGATCTGGTTCTGTAGTTCGAGCTCACCCTCATCATTAAGCCATTGCAACTTATAGGGTTTAGACCTCTTAATAATCTCAAGAGTAGTGACCAAAGCCCTTACACTTAAAACACTGAATTTCCCTAGTTTTGGTGCTAGAACCCATATCCATTCCCTTAAGTTTCGAATCTTCTACCTTAGGTTTAGTGAAAGGGTTGTAATCTTTGCTAGACTTATCCTCCTTAGATTGGCTAAACCTAGTAGAGCTAAATCCGGGTTTAGGGTTTTTCCTCTTAAGTTGTTTTTCTAACATGATAGCCTTATGGAGAAGTTCTTCTATTTCAACATAATGGTGAACGTCTAGCCTATCTATGATTTCCCTATTAAGGCCACCCATAAACCTAGCCATAGTTGCTTCACTATCTTCCTGAACATCAGCCCTAAGCAATAAGGTTTCCCTCTTCTTAAAGTACTCCTCTACTGTTCAAGATCATTGGGATAGGTTTCTAAGCTTAAAGTGATGTTCCCTATGGTAGTAGCTAGGTATAAACCTTTTCCTCATGATTAATTTCATCTGGTTCCATGAATCTAAAGGCCATTCCCCAGCCCTTCTCCTAGAAGTAATTAATGGATCCCACCAACTTAAGGCATAATCTTTAAAAGCGGTTGGTGCTCCTCTAACCTTACTATCCTGAGTGTATTCCCTACAATCAAAGACTATTTGTATCTTCTTTTCCCACTCTAGATACTCCTCAGGGTCATTGGTTCCATGGAAAGAGGGAATCTTGATTTTAAGGCCAGCCAAAGGGTCCCGAGGATTTGGGCTGGTTATTCCTATGCGGTTGGTCATCTCTTGGCCGCCTTCTCTTAGGGTTTTGTGACTAGATGAGTGACTGTAGTATTTCTCAGTATCAGAATGTGTCTGGTTTATCCTAAGTCGGTCATTGATGGATCTTTCTATTTCAGCTCTCATGGTTGCCATACTTTCATCCATCATGGCTTTAAAGGAATCAAGGAGTTGTTTGTTGGAGTTTGAGGATTCTTCTCCATTATTGCTGGTTCCTACCATGGTAACTGAAAAATTCAGACAACTGAGCAAGTAAAAGGTTCAAATTAAAACACAGAAACTGACACAACAATTCGCTGAAACAAAGACACAAGAACAAAACCTAGCAAAGCATGTTCTAGACCCTTTGAACTCTGGTTTTGAAATGGGTGAGTCTGACAACTTTAGATTCGTTTTAAAATGTTTTTAATTGGTATTTCCGATTCTATTAAGTCTTAAGAACAAGTTTCATTCAGGTTTTAATCTCTAAAATTTTCAAACAAAAGGTGATAAACTCGGATTAACAAAAGCAGATTCTTAGAACCTCAATGGTGCCGATTCGGTGTTCCGCAAGTTTTGTCCTTTAGAAATCTGTTCTAAACTATTTTCAAGTTAATTTCCAGGTTATTCAAAGATCTAAGATCAATTTTAAAAAAGAAAAGACCAAGAACCATTTTAAAACAAATTGCACAAAGAAGTCGAAAGGTTACAAAACGTTTTTGCAAGAATACAAAACGGTGCAAACGGGTTTGTAGAGATACAACCTGGTTTGGAGTGGGCTCTGATACAACTTGATGTGATCCTAATGAGGATCAAGCCCCTGATCAATTCCAAATGGTTGTGGAAGAGTGGATGAATGGATTGAATTTGCGGAGTGGGTGAAACGATGGTGTAAGTTGCGGATGTGTGAGCTCTTTAGTGGATGGATCCGAGAACAAGGGGAAATGGATGACAATTCTCTAGGATGGTGGAAAATCCTTGGACTATCAGCTTGCTCTGTGTGAATGAAAAAGGCCAGACATGTTGGACAAGGGGTGAATTGAATTGAAACTTCCAAGGGTGATGAAGATCCCTTAGACTTTCGGCTATTGAAAGGAATGAGAAAGTGTTCTAAAATTCCTTATTCAAGAGGATGATCAAACGAGTTTAAGAACGAGATTCGCTATTAAAAGGTTTGATGATTCAGAAATAAGGATACAAGAGAGTACTTATAGTAGTTTAGGCCATTGAAAATGACTCCTAAAATTCTACCAAAACATTAAAGGAAAGACTTAGGGAATTACAAAGACAACTAAGACAAAGACTAAGAAGTAAATAATGTTTTGACTTGATTCTTCCTCTCTTATTTCGTATATGATAAGATAAAATGGACCTTGATTCACCAAGAGGCTATGGTAAAGTACCTTGGGCTTTCCTCAGTAAAAACCTATCTTAGAAAACACATTGGGATAAAACTAAGAATAGGGAAAAAGAGTACAATCCATGGCACCTCTCTTGGTGAGGTTTAGGTGGCTTGAATCACAACAAATGTGGTTGTCGAAAGTTTGGCTTGCTTGGATCGGGCAATGGCGCCATTAAAGATTTGTAGGCTTTAATCTCCAATAAACACGGGTTTTATCTGCTCCGTAGCATCTTTAGTGGCTTCTTTCTCCTCTAGTTCAAGCTGCTCTTTAGGTGGTGATTCCTAATCCATTCTATAGCTACGATAAAGCCTCCAAGTAATCCATTCTATCACAAAATGCTTGATGCCATGTATTATTCTTCATTTATAGGCTATTACTCAATGAGCACCAATGATCAGTTTAAAATGATCATTTTAACTTACCGATCAACTTGACATGTGCGCACGAAATCGTCCATAACTTTTGATTCAGAACTCAGAATGACACGAATCCAATGCCCACGTTAAGCAAGCTTAATTTTCGATATTGTGACAAAAGTAAAGACTAAAATAGCTACGAAAGAACCTTCAAGTAATCGAATCTATAACAAACTGCATGATGCCATGCTTTGTGATTCATGAATAAGCATTTACTTAATGAGAACCAATGATTAGTTTAGAATGATCATTTTAACTAAGCGATCAACTTGACAAGTCCGAACTAAATCGTCTGTAACTTTTGATTCAGAACTCATAATGACATGAATCCAATGCCCACGTTAAGCGATCTAAATTTTCTATATTGTGAGAACATTTTAGACTGAAAGAGCAACGACAACGCCTCAAAGTAATCCAATATACTAGAAACTGTGTGGTGCCATGTATTATGTTTCATTTGGAAACCTTTGCTCAATGAGCACCAATGATCAGTTTAGAATGATTATTTTAACTTGCCGATCAGCTTAACATGTCAGAACAATCGTCTGTTACTTTTCATTCAGAGCTCAGAATGACACGAATCTAACATCCTCGTTAAGTTAGCTCAACATTCTATATTATAAAAATTTAAGACTGAAATAGCTACGATAAAGCCTAAAAGTAATCCAATCTATCGCAAAGTGCTTGATGCCAGGCATTATTGTTCATTCATAAGCTTTTACTCAATGAGCACAAATGATCAGTTTACAATGATGATTTTAGCTTGCCCATAAACTTGACATGTCCGCAAAAAATCGTCCCTCAATTTTGATTCAGAGCTCAGAACGGCAGGAATCCAATGCCCACGTTAAACTAGCTTAATTTTCTATATTGTGACAAAATTTAAGACTAAAATAGCTATGATAAAGCATTCAAGTTATCGAATCTATCGCAAACTGCGTGATGCCATGCATTACGCTTCATTAATAAGCCTTTACTAAATGAGAACCAATTATAAGTTTAGAATGATCATTTTAACTAATCGATCAACGTGACATGTACGCATTAAATCGTCTGTAACTTTTGATTCAGAGCTCTGAATGACACGAATCCAACGCCCACGTTAACCTAGCTCAACTTTCCTTATTGTGGAAACATTTTAGACTGAAAGAGCTACGACAAATCCTCAAAGTAATCCAATATATCCCAAACTGTGTGATGCCTTGCATTATGCTTCATTTGTAAACCTTTGCTCAATGAGCACCAATGATCTGTTTAGAATGATCATTTTAATAGGTCGATCAGCTTAACATGTCAGTACTAAATCGTGTGTTACTTTGGATTCAAAGCTCAAAATGATACGAATCAACGCCCACATTAATCTAGCTCAATTTTCTATATTATGTAAAAATTTAAGACTCAAATAGCTACGATAAAACCTCCAAGTAATCCATGCTACCGCGAAATGCTTGATTGCATCCATTATTCTTCATTTATAAGCTTTTACTCAATGAGCACCAATGATCAGTTTAGAATTATCATTTTAACTCGCCGATCAACTTGATATGTCCGCACAAAATCGTCTGTAACTTTTGATTCAGAGCTCCTAACGACATGAATCCAACGCCAATGTTAAGCTAGATCAATTTTCTATAGTGTGACAAAATTTAAGAATGAAATAGCTATGACAAAGCCTTCGAGTAATCCAATCTATCGCAAACTGCTTGATGTCATGAATTATGCTTCATTAATAAGCCTTTACTCAATGAGCAGCAATGATCAGTTTAGAATTATCATTTTAACTCGCCGATCAACTTGATATGTCCGCACAAAATTGCCAGTAAATTTTGATTCCAAACTCATAACAACACGAATCCAACGCCCATGTTAAGCTAGCTCCATTTTCTTTAGTGTGACAAATTTTAAGAATGAAATAGCTACGACAAAGCCTTCGAGTAATCCAATCTATCCCAAACTGCTGGATGTCATGAATTATGCTTCATTAATAAGCCTTTACTCAATGAGCACCAATGATCAGTTTACAATGACCATTTTAACTAGACGGTCAACTTGACATATCGGCACGAAATCGTCCGTAACATTTGATTTAGAGCTCAGAATGACACGAATCCAATGCCAATGATAAGCTAGCTCAATTTTCTATAATGTTACAAAATTTAAGACAGAAATAGCTTGACAAAGCCTCCAAATAATCCAATCTATCTCATACTGCTTGATTCCATTCATTATGCTTCATTAATAAGCTTTTACTCAGTGAGCAGTTTGGAATTATCATTTTAACTCGACAGTCAACTTGTGTGTCCACACTAAATCATTTGTAACCTTTGATTCAGAGCCCATAATGCCACAAATCCAACTCCCACGTTAGCTAGCTAAATTATCTATATTGTGACAAAATTTAACACTTAAATAGCCACGAAAATGCCTCCAAGTAATCGAATCTATCGCAAATTGTTTGATGTCATGCATTATGATTCATTAATAAACCTTTATTCAATGAGCACCAATGATCAGTTTAGAATTATCATTTTAACTCGCCGATCAAATTGACATGTCCACACAAAATATTCCGTAACTTTTGATTAAGAGCTTAGAATGACACGAATCAAATACCCACGTTAAGCTAGCTCAATTTTCTATATTGTGAAAAGGTTTAAGACTTAAATAGCTACATTAAAGCCTCCAAGTAATCCAATCTATCGCAAAAGGGATGATGCCATGAACTATTATTCATTTATAAGCTTTTACTCAATGAGCACCAATGATCAGTTTAGAATGATCATTTTAACTCACCGATCAACTTGAAATGTCCGCACAAAATCTTCCGTAACTTTTTATTCAGAGCTCAGAATGACACGAATCCAATGCCCATGTTAAGCTAGCTCAATTTTCTATATTGTGAAAAAAATAAAGACTTAAATAGCTACAATAAAGCCTCCAAGTAATCCAATCTATCGTAAAATGCATGATGCCACACTGTATTCTTCATTTATAAGCTTTTACTCAATGAGCACCAATGATCTGTTTAGAATTATCATTTTAACTCGCCGATCAACTTGACATCTCCGCACAAAATCGTCTATAACTTTTGATTCAGAGCTCTGAATGAGACGAATACAACGCCCACGTTAAGCTAGCTCCATTTCCTAAAGTGTGACAAAATTTAAAACTGAAATAGCTACGAAAAAGCCTTCGAGTAATCCAAGCTATCGCAAACTGTTTGATGCCATGAATTATGATTCATTAATTAGCCTTTACTCAATGAGCACCAATGATCTGTTTAGAATGATCATTTTAACTAGCCGGTCAAGTTGACTTATCGGCACGAAATCATCCGTAACTTTTGGTTTAGAGCTTAGAATGCCACAAATCCAACACCCACATTAACGTAGCTAAATTTGCTATATTGTGACAAAAATTTAAGACTGAAATAGCTACGACAATGCCTCCAAGTAATCGAATCTATTGTAAACTGCTTGATGTCATGCACTATGATTCATTAATAAGCCTTTACTCAATGAGCACCAATGATCAGTTTAGAATGATCATTTTAACTCGCCGATCAACTTGACATGTCCACACAAAATCTTCCATAACTTTTGATTCAGAGTTAGATTGACATGAATCCAACGCCCACGTTAATCTAGCTCAATTTTCTATATTATGTAAAAATTTAAGACTCAAATAGCTACGATAAAGCCTTCAAGTAATCCATTCTATCGCGAAATTCTTGATGCCATCCATTATTCTTCATTTATAAGCTTTTACTCAAAGAGCACCAATGATCAGTTTAGAATGATAATTTTAACTCGCCGATCAACTTGTCATGTCCACACAAAATCGTCCTAAACTTTTGATTCAAATCTCCGAATGACATGAATTCACTGCCCACATTAAACTAACTTAAGTTTCTATATTGTGACAAAAGTTAAGACTAAAATAGTAATGACAAAGATTTCAAGTAATCGAATCGATCGCAAACTGCGTGATGCCACACATTATGCTTTATTAATAAGCATTTACTTAATGAGAACCAATGATAAGTTTAGAATGATCATTTTAACTGAGGATAAACATGACATGTACGCACTAAATCGTCTGTAACTTTTGATTCAGAGCTCAGAATGACACGAAGCCAACACCCATATTAAGCTAGCTCAGTTTTCCATATTGTGATATCATTTTAGATTAAAATAGCTATGACAAAGCCTCAAAGTAATCCAAAATATCCCAAACTATGTGATGCTGTGCATTATACTTCATTTGTAAACCTTTGCTCAATGAGGACTAATGATTAATTTAGAATGATCATTTTAACTGGCCGATCAACTTAACATGTCCGCAGTAAATCATCTATAACTTTTAATTAAGAGCCCAGAATAACACGAATTCCATGCCCACGTTAAACTAGCTCAATTGTCTATATTGTGAAAAAATTTAAGACTGAAATAGCTACGATAAAGCCTCCAAGTAATCCATTTGATCGCAAAATGCTTTATGCCATGCATTATTCTTCATTTATAAGCTTTTACTCAATGAGAATAAATGATCAGTTGAGAATGATCATTTTAATTCGCCGATCAACATGACACGTCCGCACAAAATTGTCTGTAACTTTTGATTTAGTGCTCAGCATGACACCAATCCAATGCCCACGTTAAGGTAGCCTAATTTTCTATATTGTGACAAAAGTTAAGACTAAAATAGCTACGACAAAGCCTTAAAGTAGTCGAATCTATTGCAAACTGCTTGATGCCACGCATTATGCTTCACTAATAAGCCTTTACTTAATGAGAACGAATGATAAGTGTAGAATTATCTTTTTAACTGACCGATCAACTTGACATTTATGCACTAAGTCGTCTGTAACTTTTGACATATCCACACGAATTCGTCTGTAACTTTTGATCCTGTGCGGAGAATGACACGAAACCAAAGCCCACATTAAGCTAGGACAATTCTCTATATTTTGAAAAAAATTAAGACTAAAATAGCTACGAAAAAGCATCCAAGTAATCTAATCTATCGCAAAATGCTTGACACCATGCATTATTCTTCACTTATTTAGAATGATACTATACTTCATTAATAAGCCTTTCATCAATGAGCACCAAATGATCAGTTTAGAATGATCATTTTAACACCATGCATTATTCTTCACTTATAAGCTTTTAATCAATGAGCACCAATGATCAGTTTAGAATGATCTTTAAATCAACTCATGTAAATCTCTGTAACTTTTGATTCAGAGCTCAGAATGCCACAAATCCAATGCCGACGTTAAGCTAGCTAAGTTTTCTATATTGTGACAAAATTTAAGACTGAAATAGCTACAACAAATCCTCCAAGTATTCGAATCTATCGCAATCTACTTGATGTCATGCACTATACTTCATTAATAATCCTTTCATCAATGAGCACCAAATGATCAGTTTAGAATGATCATTTTAACTCGACATGCCAGCACAAAATAATTCGTAATTTTTGGTTAAGATCTCAGAATGACACGAATCCAACGCCCACGTAAAGCTAGCTAAATGTTCTATATTGTGACAAATTTAAAACTTAAATAGCTACGACAAAGACTTCATGTAATCGAATCTATTGTAAACAGCGTGATGCCATCCATTACTCTTCATTGATAAGCCTTTACTCAATGAGCACCAATGATCAGTTTAAAATGATTATTTAACTGCCAGATCAACTTAATATCTCCGCACTAAATCATTTGTAACTTTTGATTTAGTGCTCTGAATGACATGAATCCAACGCCCACTTTAAGCTAGCTAAATGTTCTATATTGTGACAAAATTTAAGACATAAATAGCTATGACAAAGCCTCCATGTAATCGAATCTATCGTAAACAGCGTGATGCCATGCATTATGCTTCATTAATAAGCCTTTACTTAATGAGAACCAATGATAAGTTTAGAATTATCATTTTAACTTACCGATAAACTTGACATTTCCGTACGAAATCGTTTCTAACTTTTGATTTAGAGCTTAAAATGAGACGAATCCACGTTAAGCTAGCTCTATTTTCTATATTGTGACAAAATCTAAAACTGAAATAGCTATGACAAAGCCTTCGAGTAATCCAATCTATCGCAAAGTGCTTGATGCCATGAATTATGCTTCATTAATAAGTCTTTACTTATTGAGCACCAATAGCTTTGAAAATGCCTCCAAGTAATCAAATCTATCTCAAACTGCTTTATTCCATGCATTATGCGTCATTAATAAGCTTTTACTCAGTGAGAACCACTGATCAGTTTAGAATTATCATTTTAACTCGTCGGTCAACTTGATATGTCCGCACTAAGTCATGTGTAACTTTTGATTCAGTGCTTAGAATGCCACAAATCCAACACCCACGTTAAGATATCAAAATTCTCTATATTGTGATAAAATTGAACACTGAAATAGCTACAACAATGCCTCCAAGTAATTGAATCTATCGCAAACTGCTTGATATCATGTTCTATGATTCATTAATAAACCTTTACTCCAAGAGCACCAATGATAAGTTTAGAAACTTTATTTTAATTCACCTATCAAATTGACATGTCTGGACAAAATCTTCTGTAACTTTTGTTTCAGAGCTCAGAATGACACGAATCCAATGCTCACATTAAGCTAGCTCAATTTTCTATACTATGAAAAAATTTAAGACTTAAATAGCTATAATAAAGCATCCAAGTAATCCAATCTATCGCAAAATGCATGATGCCATGCACTATTCTTCATTTATAAGATTTTACTCAATGAGCACCAATGATCAGTTTAGAATTATCATTTCAAGTAGCCGATCAACTTCACATGTCTGCACAAAATCGCCACTTCAGAATGAGACGAATCCAATTCCCACATTAAGCTAGCTCCATTTTTTATAGTGTGACAAAATTTAACACTGAAATAGCGACAACAAAGCCTTGGAGTAATCCAATCTATTGCAAACTGCTTGATGCCATGACTTATGCTTCATTAATACTTTACTCAATGAGCACCAATGATCAGTTTAAAATGGTCATTTTAACTAACCGTTCAACTTGACATATTTGCAAGAAATCGTCCTTAACTATTGATTTAGAGCTTTGAATGACATGAATACAATGCCCATGTTAAGCTAGCTCAATTGTCTATATTGTGAAAAAATTTATGACTGAAATAGCTACGATAAAGCCTCCACGTAATCCATTCTATCGTAAAATACTTGATGCCATGCATTATTCTTCATTTATAGGCTTTTACTCAATGAGAACCAATGATCAGTTTTGAATGATCATTTTAACTCGCCGATCAACTTGACACGTCTGCACAAAATTGCATGTAACTTTTGATTTAGAGCTCAACATGACACCAATCCAATGCCCACGTTAAGGTAGTCCAATTTTCTATATTGTGACAAAAGTTAAGACTAAAATAGCTACGACAAAGCCTTAAAGTAGTCGAATCTATCGCAAACTGCGTGATACAAAAGCATTATGCTTCACTAATAAGCCTTTAATTAATGAGAACCAATGATAAGTTTAGAATTATCATTTTAACTGACCGGTCAACTTGACATTTACGCACTAAGTCGTCTGTAACTTTTGACATATCCACACGAATTCGTCCGTAACTTTTGATCCCGTGCGGAAAATTACACGAATCCAATGCCCACATTAATGTAGCTCAATTCTCTATATTTTGAAAAAATTTAAGACTAAAATAGCTAAGAAAAAGCATCCAAGTAATCCAATCTATCGCAAAATGCTTGACACCATGCATTATTCTTCACTTATAAGCTTTTACTCAATGAGCACCAATGATCAGTTTAGAATGATCATTTTAATCAACTCATCCAGTCAACTTGACATGTCCTAATATCATCTGTAACTTTCTATGATTCTTGATGATGCATCAGAATGCCAACGGATCCAATGTCGAACATTAAGCTGAGCTAAATTTTCTATATTGAAATAGACAAAACTTAAGATGCCATGAATATAGCTGATCAACAAATACTCCAAGTATTCGAATCTATCGCAATCTACTTGATGTCATGCACTATGCTTCATTAATAAGACTTTCATCAATGAGCACCAATGATCAGTTTCGAATGATCATTTTAAGTAATCCAATCTATCGAAAATGCATGTCCATGCACAAAATACTCATGAGCACCAATCCTAATTTTTGGTTAAGAGCGCTCCAATGAAAGCTAGACACGACTGATAGCTCAACGCCCACGTAAAATAAGCTTTAGAGCACCAATGATCAGTTCTATATTGTGACAAATTTAAGACATAAATAGCTACGACAAAGCCTTCATGTAATCGAATCTAATGTAAACAGCGTGATGCCATCCATAACTCTTCATTGATAAGCCTTTACTCAATGAGCACCAATGATCAGTTTAGAATGATTATTTAACTGGCCGATCAGCTTAATATCTCCGCACTAAATCATTTGTAACTTTTGATTTAGTGCTACGAATGAGATGAATCCAATCCCCACGTTAAGCTAGCTAAATGTTCTATATGGGGACGAAATTTAAGACTTAAATAGCTATGACAAAGCCTCCATGTAATCGAATCTATCGTAAACAGTGTGATGCCATGCGTTATGCTTCATTAATAAGCTTTACTTATTGAGAACCAATGATAAGTTCAGAATTATCATTTTAACTGACCGATCAACTTGACATTTCCATACGAAATCGTTTGTAACTTTTGATTTAGAGCTCAAAATGAGACGAATCCACGTTAAGCTAGCTCCATTTTCTATATTGTGACAAAATCTAAAACTGAAATAGCTATGACAACGCATTCAAGTAATCCAATCTATCGAAAAGTGCTTGATGCCATGAATTATGCTTCATTAATAAGTCTTTACTCAATGAGCACCAAAAGCTTTGAAAACGCCTCCAAGTAATCGAATCTATCTCAAACTGCTTTATTCCATGTGTTATGCTTCATTAATAAGCTTTTACTAAGGGAGCACCACTGATCAGTTTAGAATTATCATTTTAACTCGTCGGTCAACTGGACATGTCCGCACTAAGTCGTCCGTAACTTTTGATTTAGAGCTTTGAATGACACGAATACAATGCCCTTGTTAAGCTAGCTCAATTTTGAATAATGTGACAAAATTTAAGACTGAAATAGCTTTGACAATGCCTCCAAGTAATCCAATCTATCTCAAACTGCTTGATGTCATGTTCTCTGATTCATTAATAAGCCTTTACTCCATGAGCACCAATGATCAGTTTAGAAAGTTTATTTTAATTCGCCTATCAACTTGACATGTCCGCACAAAATCTTCTGTAACTTTTGTTTCAGAGCTCATAATGACACGAATCCAATGCCCACGTTAAGCTAGCTCAATTTTCTATATTATGAAAAAATTTAAGACTTAAATAGCTATAATAAAGCCTCCAAGTAATCCAATCTATCGCAAAATGCATGATGCCATGCACTATTCTTCATTTATAAGCTTTTACTCAATGAGCACCAATGATCAGTTTAGAATTATCATTTTAAGTCGGCGATCAACTTCACATGTCTGCACAAAATAGCCACTTCAGAATGAGACGAATCCAATTCCCACATAAAGCTAGCTCCATTTTCTATAGTGTGACAAAATTTAATACTGAAGTAGTTACGACAAAGCCTTGGAGTAATCCAATCTATTGAAAACTGCTTGATGCCATGACTTATGCTCCATTAATAAGCATTTACTAATTGAGCACCAATGATCAGTTTAGAATGATCATTTTAACTAGCCGTTCAACTTGAAATATTGGCACGAAATCGTCCGTAACTTTTGATTTAGAGCTTTGAATGACCCGAATACAATGCCCTTGTTAAGCTAGCTCAATTTTGAATAATGTGACAAAATTTAAGACTGAAATAGCTTTGACAATGCCTCCAAGTAATCCAATCTATCTCAAACTGCTTGATGTCATGCATTATGCTTCATTAATAAGCTTTTACTCAGTGAGCACCACTGATCAGTTTAGAATTATCATTTTAACTGGCCGGTTAACTTGACATGTCCGCACTAAATCGTCCATACCTTTGATTCAGAGCTTAGAATGCCACTAATCTAACACCCACATTAAGCTAGCTAAATTTTCTATATTGTGACAAATTTTAATATTGAAATAGCCACGAAAATGCCTCCAAGTAATCGAATATATCGTAAAGTGCTTGATGTCATTCTTTATAATTCATTAATAAGCCTTTATTCAATGAGCACCAATGATCAATTTAGAATTATCATTTTAACTCGCCGATCAAATTGACATGTCCACACAAAATCTTCCGTAGCTTTTGATTCATATCTCACAATGACATGAACCCAATGCCTACGTTAAGCTAGCTCAATTTTCCATATTGTGAAAAAGTTTAAGACTTAGTTAGCTACGATAAAGCCTCCAAGTAGTCCAATCTATCGCAAAACTGATGATGCCATGCAATATTCTTCATTGCTAAGATTTTACTCAGTAAGTACCAATGATCAGTTTAGAATGATAATTTTAACTCGCCGATCAAGTTGACATGTCCGCACAAAATTTTACGTATCTTTTTATTCAGAGCTTAGAATGATGTGAATCTAATGCCCATGTTAAGCTAGCTCAATTTTCTATATTGTGACAAAATTAAAGACTTAAATAGCTACAATAAAACCTCCAAGTAATCCAATCTATCGCAAAATGCATGATGCCATGCAGTATTCTTCATTTATAAGTTTTTAGTCAATGAGCACCAATGATCAGTTTAGAATTATCATTTTCACTTGTCGATCAACTTGACATGTCCTCCCAAAATCGTCCGTAAGTTTTGATTCAAAGCTCAGAATGACACGAATCCAACGCCCACGATAAGCTAGCTCCATTTCCTATAGTGTGACAAAATGTGAGACTGAAATAGCTGCGACAAAGCCTTCGAGTAATCCAATCTATCGCAAACTGCTTGATGCCATGAATTATGCTTCATTAATAAGCCTTTACGCAATGAGCACCTATGATTAGCTTAGAATGATCATTTGAACTAGGCGGTGCTTAGAATGATCATTTGAACTAGGCGGTCAACTAGACATATCGGCACAAAATCGTCCGTAACTTTTGATTTAGAGCTTAGAATGTTACAAATCCAACACCCACATTAACCTAGCTAAATTTTCTATATTGTGACAAAAGTTAAGACTAAAATAGATACGACAATGCCTCCAAGTAATCGAATATATTATACACTGCTAGATTTCATGCACTATGATTCATTAATAAACCTTTACCCAATGAGCACCAATGACCAGTTTAGAATGATCGTTTTAACTCGACGATCAACTTCACATGTCTGCACAAAATCTTCCGTAACTTTTGATTCAAAGCTCTGAATGACACGAATCCAATGCCCACGTTAAGCTAGCTCAATTTTCTATACTGCGAAAAAATTAAAGATTGAAATAGCTATAATAAAGCCTCCAAGTAATCTAATCTATTGCAAAATGCATGATGCCATGCACTATTCTTCATTAATAATCTTTACGCAATGAGAACCAATGATCAGTTTAGAATTATCATTTTAACTCGCCGATCAACTTAACATGTCTGCAAAAAATCATCTGTAACTTTTGATCAGAGCTAAGAATGAGACGAATCCAACGCCCACGTTAAGTTAGCTCCATTTTCTATTGTCTGACAAAATTGAAGACTGAAATAGCTACGACAAAGCCTTTGAGTAATCCAATCTATCGCAAACTACTTGATGCCATGAATCATGCTTTATTAATAATCCATTACTCAATGAGCACCAATGATCAATTTAGAATGATCATTTTAACAATCCGGTCAACTTGATGTCATGCCCTATGATTCATTAATAATCATTTACTCAATGAGCACCAATGATCACTTTGGAATTATCATTTAAACTCGTCGATTAACTTGTCATGTACACACAAAACCTTTCGTAACTTTTGATTCTGAGGTCAGAATGACACGAATCCAATGCCCACGTTAAGCTTTCTCAATTTTCTATATTGTGAAAAAATTTAAGACTTAAGTAGCTATTCTAAAGCCTCCAAGAAATCCAATCTATCGCAAAATGCATGATGCCATGCACTATTCAAAGCTGAGAATGGTACGAATCAATCGCCCACATTAAGCTAGCTCCATTTTCTATAGTGTGACAAAATTTAAGACTGAAACAGCTATGAAAAAGCCATCGTGTAATCCAATCTATCAAAAACTGCTTCATGCCACCAATTATGCTTCATTAATAAGCCTTTACTCAATAAACACCAATGATAAGTTTAGAATGATCATTTGAACAAGCCGGTCAACTTGATATATCCGCATGAAATCGACCGTAACTTTTGATTCAGAGCTCAAAATGACACGAATTCAACGCCCACGTTAAGCTAGCTAAAGTTTCTATAGTGTGACAAAATTTAAAACTGAAATACATTTGAAAAGACCTCCAAGTAATCCAATCTATCGTAAACACCTTGGTGCATGGCATTATGCTTCATTTATAAGCTTTTACTCAGTGAGGACCATTGTAAGTTTAAAATTATCATTTTAACTCGCCGGTCAAGTTGACATGTACGTACTAAATCATCTGTAAGTTTTGATTTAAGGCTTAGAATTCCGCAAATCCAACGCCCATGTTAATCTAGCTAAATTTTCTATATTGTGACATAATTTAAAACTGAAATAGCTACGACAATGCCTCCAAGTAATCAAATATATTGCAAACTTCTTGATGTCATGCACTATGATTCAATAATAAGCCTTTACTCACGGAGCAACAATGGTCAGTTTAAAATTATCATTTTAACTCGCCGATCAACTTGACATGTCCGCACAACATCTTCCATAACTTTTGATTTAGAGCTCAGAATGACACGAGTCCAATGCCAACGTTAAGCTAGCTCAATTTTATATATTGTGAAAAAATTAAGAATTAAATAGCTACAATAAAGCCTCCAAGTAATGCAATCTATCGCAAAATGCATGATGCCATGCACTATTCTTCATTTACAAGCTTTTACTCAATGAGCAGCAATGATCAGTTTAGAATTATCATTTTAATCGCCTATCAACTTGATATGTACGCACAAAATATTTTAATTCGGAACACAAAATCCCGCGTTAAGCTCTCCATTTTCTATACTGTAACATTTGGTTCAAAGCTCGACGAATCAAATGCCCACATTAAGCTAGCTCCATTTTCTGTATTGTGACAAAATTTAAGACTAAAATAGCAATGACAAAGCCGTTGAGGAATCCAATCTATCGTAAACTGCTTGATGCCATGAATTATGATTCATTAATAAGCCTTTACTCAATAAGCACCAATGATCAATTTAGAAGGATCATTTTAACTAGCCGGTCAAGTTGACGTATCGGCACTAAATTGTCCATAACTTTTGATTTAGAGTTTAGAATGCCACAAATCCAACGATCACATTAAGCTAGATAAATTTTCTATATTGTGACAAAATTTAAGACTGAAATAGCTACGACAATGCCTCCAAGTAATCGAATCTATTGCAAACAGCTTCATATCATGCACCATGATTCATTAATAATGCTTTACTCACGGAGCACCAATGATCAGTCTAGAATTATCATTTTAACTCGCCGATAAACTTGAAATGTCAACACAAAATCTTCTGTAACTTTTGATTCAGAGCTCAAAATGACACATATCCAATGCCCACGTTAAGCTAGCTCAATTTTCTATATTGTGAAAAAATTTAAGACTTAAATAGCTATATCAAAGCATCCAAGTAATCCAATCTATTGCAAAATGCATGATGCCATGCACTATTCTTCATTTATAAGCTTTTACTCAATGAGCACCAATTATCAGTTTAGAATTATCATTTTAACTCACCTATCAACTTGACATGTGCGCACAAAATCGTCTATAACTTTGTATTCGGAGCCCAGAATGAGACGAATCCAATGCCCACGTTAAACTCGCTCCATTTTCTATAGTGCGACAAAATTTAGGGCTGAAATAGTGAAGACAAAGCTTCGAACTAATCAAATCTATCGCAAACAGGGTGATGCAATGCATTATGCTTGATTGAAAAGACTTTACTCAACGAGCACCAAGTATCAGTTTAGAATGAACTTTTTAACAGGCCGATCAGCTTGACATGTTCGCACTAAATCGTATATAACTTTTGATTCAGAGTTCAGAATGACACGATTCCAGTCCCACAATAAGGTAACTCAATTTTCTATATTGTGGAAAAATTTAAGACTGAAATAGCAATTACAAAGCCTCTAAGTAATCCAATCTACCGCAATCCGCTTGATACAATTCATTATGCTTCATTAATAAGCCTTTACTCAATGAGCACCAATGATGCGTTTAGAATGATTTCAACTAGTCGGTAACCTTGTTATGTCTGCACGAAATCGTCAATGACTAGTTATTCAGAGCTTAGAATGACACGAATCCAATGCCCACGTTAAGCTCGCTCAATTTTCTAAAGTGTGACAAAATATAAGATTGAAATCGCTATGACAAAGCCTCCAAGTAATTGAATCTCTCGCGAACAGCGTGATGCCATGCATTATACTTGATTAATAAGCCTTTACTCAATGAGCACAAATAATCAGTTGAGAATGGTCATTTTAACTGGCCGATCAGCTTGACATGTCCGCTTTAAATCGTCTACAACTTTTGATTCAGAGCTCAGAATGACACGAATACAACGCACACGTTAAACTACCACAATTTTATATATTGTGTTAAAATTTAAGACTGAAATAGCAACAACTAACACTCCAATTAGTTGAATCTATCGCAAACTTTGTGATGCCACGCATTATGCTTCCTTAATACGCCCTTACTCAGTGACCACCAATGATCAGTTTAGAATGATCATTTTAATTGGCAGATCAACTTGCATATCCGCACTAAATCGTTTATAACTTTTGATTAAGAGCTCAGAATGACATGAATCCAATGCTCACGTTAAGCTAACTCAATTTCCTATATTGTGAAAAACTTTAAGAATGAAATTGCTATTACAATGCCTCCAAGTAATACAATCTATCACAATCTGCTTGATGCCATGCATTATGCTTCATCAATAAGCCTTTACTCAGTGAACACCAAAGATCAGTTTAGAGTGATCATTTCAATTAGCCAGTCGACATGACATGTCCGCACAAAATCGTCTATAACTTTTAATTCAGAGCTCAGAATGACACGAATCAAATGCCCACATTAAGCTAGCTCATTTTTCTATTGTGTGACAAAATTAAAGACTGAAATAGCTACGAAAAATCTTCCAAGTAATCAAATCTATCCCAAAAAGTGTGATGCCATGCATTATTCTTGATTAGTAAGCCATTACTCAATGAGCGCAAAGGACTAGTTCAGAATGATCATTTTAACTGGCCGATCAGCTTGACATGTTTCCACTAAATCGTCTATAACTTTCGATTCAGAATTCCGAATGAGACGAATCCAACGCCCTGGTTAAGGTAGCTCACATTCTATGTAATCCAATCTACCGCAAATTTATGATTGAAATAGCAACGAAAAAGCTTCCAAGTAATCCAATCTACCGCAAATTGCTTGATGCCATGCAATATGCTTCATTAATAAGCCTTTACTCAATGAGCACGAATGATTAGTTTAGAATTATCATTTTAACTAATCGGTCAACTTGACATGTCCGCACGAAATCACACGTAATTATTGATTCAGAGCTACGAATGACACGAATCCAATGCCCGTGTTAAGATTGCTAAATTTTTTATAGTGTGACAAAATCTAAGACTTAATTAGCCAAGACAAAGCTTCCAAGTAATCAAATATATTGAAAACAGGGTGATGCCATGCATTATGCTTGATTAATAACACATTACTCAATGAGCACCAATGATCAATTTAGAATGATCATTTTAACTACCCGATCAGCATGACATGTCTGCACTAAATAGTCTATAACTTTTGTTCACTGTTGACAATGACAGGAATCCAACGCCTACAATAACGCAGCTCAGTTTTTCTATAATGTGAATAAATTTTAGACTGAAATAGGTACAACAAAGCCTCCAAGTAATCCAATCTATTGTGAACTGCTTGACGCCATGCATATTGCTTCATTAATAAGCCTTTACTCAATAAATACCAATGATCATTTTAGAATGATAATTTTAACTAGCCGCTCATCTTGATATATCCGCACCAAATTGTCCGTAACTTTTGATTCAGAGCTCAAAGTGACAGGTATCCAATGCCCACGTTAAGCTAGCTCAATTTTCTATGGTTTGACAAAATTTAAGACTTAAATAGGTTTGACAAAGCCTCCAAGTTATCAAATCTATCGCAAACTCATTGATGTCATGCATTATGGTTCATTATTAAGGTTTAACTAGTGAGCACACTAATCAATTTAGAATTATCATTTAACTCGCCGGTCAAGTTGACATGTCCGTACTTAATCGTCCGTAACTTTTGATTTAGAGCTTAGAATGCGACAAATCCAACGCCCACGTTAAACTAGCTAAATTTTCTATATTGTTACAAAATTTAAGACTGCAATAGCTACGAGAATGCCTCCAAGTAATCGAAATATTGCAAGCTGATTGATGTCATGCACTATGATTCATTAATAAGCCTTTATTCAATCAGCACCAATGATCAGTTTAGAATGATCATTTTAACTCGCCGATCAACTTGACATGTCCGCATTAAATCTTTCGTAACTTTTGATTCAGTGCTCCGAATGACACGAATCCAATGCCCACGTTAAGCTAGTTCAATTTTCTATATTGTGAAAAAATTAAGGACTTAAATAGCTACAATAAAGCCTCCCAGTAATCCAATCTATCGCAAAATGCATGATGCCATGCAATATTCTTCATTTATAAGCTTTTACTCAATGAGCACCAATGATCAGTCAAGAATTATCATTTTAACTCGCCTATAAATTTGACATGTCCCCACAAAATCGTCTGTAACTTTGTATTCGGAGCTCAGAATGACACGAATCCAATGCCCACGTTAAGCTCGCTCCATTTTGTATAGTGTGACAAAATTTACGGTTGAAATAGCCAAGACAAAGCCTCCAAATATTCGAATCTATCGCAAACAGGGTGATGCAATGCATTATCCTTGATTGATAAGACATTACTCAATGAGCACCAAGTATGAGTTTAGAATGATCATTTTAACAGGCGATCAGCTTGACATGTCCGCACTAAATCACATATGACTTTTGATTCATAGTTCAGAATGACACGAATCGAACTCCCACATCTAGGTAGCTTAATTTTCTACATTGTGGAAAATTTAACACTGAAATAGCAATTACAAAGCCTCCAAGTAATTCAATCTATCACAATCTGCTTGATGCCATTCATTATGCTTCATTAATAAGCCTTTTCTCAATGAGCACCAATGATCAGTTTAGAATGATCATTTCATTTAGTCGGTAAACTTGACATGTCTGCACGAAATCGCCAGTAACTAGTGATTCAGAGCTTATAATGACACGAATCCACTGCCCACGTTAAGCTCGATTAATTTTCTAAAGTTTGACAAAATTTAAGATTGAAATAACTATGAAAAAGCCTCCAAGTAATAGAATCTGTCGCGAACCGCGTGATGCCATGCATTATGCTTGATTAATAAGCCTTTACTCAATGAGCACAAATCATCAGTTGAGAATGATCATTTTAACTGGCCGAGCAGCTTGATATGTCCGCACTAAATTGTCTATAACTTTTGATTCAGAGCTCAGAATGACACGAATCCAACGCCCACGTTAAACTACCTCAATTTTATATATTGGGTTTAAAATATAGTCTAAAATAGCTACAACAAAGACTCCAATTAGTTAAATCTATCACAAACTCTTTGATGCAATGCATTATGCTTCCTTAATACGCCTTTACTCAATTAGCACCAATGATCAGTTTAGAATGATCATTTTAATTTGCAGATCAACTTGCATTTCAGCGCTAAATCGTTTATAACTTTTGAATAAGAGCTCAGAATGATACGAATCCAACGCTCACGTTAAGCTAACTCAATGTCCTATATTGTAAAAAACTGTAAGACAGAAATTGCTATTACAAAGCCTCCAATTAATCCAATCTATCACAATCTGCTTGATACCATGCATTATGTTTCATTAATAAACCTTTACTCAGTGAGCACCAAATATCAGTTTTGAATGATCATTTCAACTAGCCGGTCAACTTGACATTTCCGCACGAAATCGTCTATAACTTTTAATTCAGAGCTCAGAATGACACAAATCAAATGCCCACGTTAAGCTAGCTCATTTTTCTATAGAGTGACAAATTAAAGACTGAAATAGCTATGATAAATCTTACAAGTAATCGAATCTATCACAAACAGTGTGATACCATGCATTATGCTTGATTAGTAATTTACTCAATGAGCGCCAAGGATTAGATCAGAATGTTCATTTTAACTGGCCGATCAGCTTGACATGTTTGCACTAAATCGTCTATAACTTTCGATTCAGAATTCAGAATGACAAGAATCCAGCGCCCAAGTTATGGTAGCTCACATTCTATATTGCGAAAAAATTATGATTGAAATAGCTACGACAAAGCCTCCGAGTAATCCAATCTATTGCAAATTGCTTGATGCCATGCATTATGCTTCATTAATAATCCATTACTCAATTGGCACAAATGATTAGTTTAGAATGATCATTTTAACAAATCAGTCAACTTGACATGTCCACACGAAATCACACGTAATTATTGATTCAGAGCTCAGAATGACACGAATCCAATGTCCGCGTTAAGATTGCTCAATTTTTTCTAGTGTGGCAAAATTTAAGACTAAATTAGCCAAGAAAACAGGGTAATGCCATGCATTATGCTTTATTAATAAGCCTTTACTCAATGAGCACCAATGATCAGTTTAGAATGATCATTTTAACTGCCCGATCAGCTTGACATGTCCGCACTAAATCGTCTATATCTTTTGTTCACAGTTGACAATGACAGGAATCCAATGCCTACATTAACACAGCTCTATTTTCTATATTGTGAATAAATTTTAGACTGAAATAGCTACAATAATGCCTTCAAGTAATCCAATCTATTGTGAACTGCTTGATGCCATGCATTATGCTTCATTAATAAGCCTTTACTCAATAAATACCAATGATCAGTTTAAAATGATCATTTTAACTTGCCGGTCAACTTGATATATCCTCACAAAATTGTCCATACCTTTTGATTCATAGCTCAAAATGACACGAATCCAATGCCCACGTTAAGCTAGCTCAATTTTCTATGGTGTGACAAAATTTAAGACTGAAATAGGTTTGACAAAGCCTCTAAGTTATCTAATCTATCGCAAACTCATTGATGCCATGCATTATGGTTCATTATTAAGGTTTAACTCAGTAAGCACCACTGATCAGTTTAGAATTATCATTTTAACTCGGCGGTCAAGTTGACATGTCCGTACTTAGTCGCCCGTAACTTTTGATTTAGAGCTTAGAATACCACAAATCCAACACCCACGTTAAACTAGCTAAATTTTCTATATTCGTTACAAAATTTAAGACTGAAATTGCTACGAGAATGCCTCCAAGTAATCGAATCTATTGCAAGCTGCTTGATGTCATGCACTATGATTCATTAATAAGCCTTTATTCAATGAGCACCAACGATCAGTTTAGAATGATCATTTTAACTCGCCGATCAACTTGACATATCTGCACAAAATCTTTCGTAACTTTTGATTCAGCAATCCGAAGAACACAAATCCAATGCACACGTTAAGCTAGCTCAATTTTCCATATTGTGAAAAAATTAAAGACTTAAATAGCTACAATAAAGCCTCGAAGTAATCCCATCATCGCAAAATGCATGGTGCCATGCAGTATTCTTCATTAATAAGCTTTTACTCAATGAGCACCAATTATCAGTTTAGAATTATCATTTTAACTCGTCTATAGATTTGACATGTCCGCACAAAATCGTCTATAACTTTGTATTCGGAGTTCAGAATGACACGAATCCATTGCCCACGTTACGCTGGCTCCATTTTCTATAGTGTGACAAAATTTAGGGCTGAAATTGCCAAGACAAAGCTTCCAAGTAATCGAATCTATCGCAAACAGGGTGATGCAATGCATTATGCTTGATTGATAAGACTTTACTCAATGAGCACCAAGTATGAGTTTAGAATGATCATTTTAACAGGCGATCAGCTTGACATGTCTGCACTAAATCATATATGAATTTTGATTCATAGTTCAGAATGAAACTAATCAAACTCCCACATCAAGGTAGCTCAATTTTCTACATTGTGGAAAATTTTAACGCTGAAATAGCTATTACAAAGCCTCCAACTAATCCAATCTATCGCAATTCTGCTTGATGACATTCATTATGCTTCATTAATAAGCATTTTCTCAATGAACACCAACGATCAGTTTAGAGTGATCATTTCATCTAGTCGGTAAACTTGACATATCTGCACGAAATCGCCAGTAACTAGTGATTCCGAGCTTAGAATGACACAAATTTAATGCCCACGTTAATCTCGCTCAATTTTCTAAAGTGTGACAAAATTTAAGATTGAAATAGCTATGACAAAGCCTCCAAGTAATTGAATCTATCGCGAACAGTGTGATGCAATGCATTATGCTTGATTAATAAGCCTTTACTCAGTTTGCACAAATCCTCAGTTGAGAATGATCATTTTAACTGGTCGATCAGCTTGACATTAATGCACTAAATGTCTATAACTTTTGATTCAGAGCTCGGAATGACACGAATCCAACGCCCACGTTACACTACCTCAATTTTATATATTGTGTTAAAATTTAAGACTGAAATAGCTACAACAAAGACTCCAATTAGTTGAATCTATCGCAAACTTTGTGAAGCAACGCATTATGCTTCCTTAATATGTCTTTACTCAATGACCACCAAGGATCAGTTTAGAATGATCATTTTAATTGTCAGATAAACTTGCATATCCGCACTAAATCATTTATTACTTTTGATTAAGAGCTCAGAATGACACGAATCCAACGCTTACGTTAATCTAACTCAATTTCCTATATTGTGCAAAACATTAAGACTGAAATTGCTATTACAAAGCCACCAAGTAATCCAATCTATCACAATCTGCTTGATGCCATGCCTTATGCTTAATAAATAAGCCTTTACTCAGTGAGTACCAAAGATCAGTTTAGAATGATCATTTCAACTAGCCGGTCAACTTGACATGTCCGCACGAAATCATCAATAATTTTTAATTTAGAGCTCAGAATGACACAAATCAAATGCCCACATTAAGCTAGCTCATTTTTCTCTAGTGTGACAAAATTAAAGACTGAAATTGCTACGACAAATCTTCCAAGTAATCGAATCTATCACAAACAGCGTGATGCCATGCATTATGCTTGATAAGTAAGCCTTTACTCAATGCGCACAAGGATTAGTTCAGAATGATCATTTTAACAGGCCGATCAGCTTGACATGTTTGCACTAAATCTTCTATAACTTTCCCTTCATAATTCAGAATGACATGAATCCAACGCCGTGGTTAAGGTTGCTCACATTCTATGTTGTGAAAAAATTTATGATTGAAATTGTTACGACAAAGCCTCCGAGTAATCCAATCTATCGCAAATTGCTTGATGCCATGCATTATGCTTCATTAATAAGCCTTTACTCAATGAGCACGAATAATTAGTTGAGAATGATCATTTTAACTAATCAGTCAACTTGAGATGTCCGCACGAAATCACAGGTAATTATTGATTCAGAGCTCAGAATGACACGAATCCAATGTCCTCGTTAAGATCGCTCAATTTTCTAAAGTGTTACAAAATTTAAGACTGAATTAGACAAAACAAAGCTTTCAAGTAATCAAATATATCAAAAATATGGTGATGCCATGCATTATGCTTGATTAATAAGACTTTACTCATTGAGCACCAATGACAGTTTAGAATAATCATTTTAACTGCCCGATCAGCTTGACATGCCCGCACTAAATCGTCTATAACTTTTGTTCACAGTTGACAACGACAAGAATCCAATGCCTACATTAACGCAGCTCAATTTTTTATATTGTGAAAAAAATTTAGATGGAAATAGCTACAACAAAGCCTCCAAGTAATCCAATCTATTGTGAACTGATTGATGCCATGCATTATGCTTCATTAATAAGCCTTTACGCAATAAATACCAATGATCAGTTTAGAATGATCATTTTAACTACCTGGTCAACTTTATATATCCATACGAAGTTTTCCGTAAGTTTTTATTCAGAGCTCAAAATGACACGAATCCAATGCCCACGTTAAGCTAGCTCAATTTTCTATGGTGTGACAAAACTTAAGACTGAAATAGGTTTGACAAAGCCTCCAAGTTATCCAATCTATCGCAAACTCCTTGATGCCATGCATTACGGTTCATTATTAAGGTTTAACTCAGTGGGCACCACTGATCAGTTTAGAATTATCGTTTTAACTTGCCGGTCAAATTGACATGTCCGTACTTAATCATCTGTAAATTTTGATTTAGAGTTTAGAATGCCACAAATCCAACGCCCATGTTAAACAAGCTAAATTTACTATATTGTTACAAAATTTAAAATTGAAATAGCTACGATAATGCCTCCAAGTAATCGAATCTATTGCAAGCTGCTTGATGTCATGCACAATGATTCATTAATAAGCTTTTATTCAATGAACACCAATGATCAGTTTTCGAATGATCATTTTAACTCGCCGATCAACTTGACATATCCGCACAAAATCTTCCATAAGTTTTGATTCAGAGCTCCAAATGACACGTATCCAATGCCCACGTTATGGTAGCTCATTTTTCTATATTGTGAAAAAATTAAAGACTTAAATAGCTACAATAAAGCCTCCAAGTAATCCAATCGATCGCAAAAGGCATGATGCCATGCAGTAATCATCATGTATATGCTTTTACTCAATGAGCACCAATGATCAGTTTAGAATTATCATTTTAACTATTACAAAGCCTCCAAGTAATTGAATCTATCGCAAATAGCGTGATGCCATGCATTATGATTGATTAATAAGCCTTTACTCAATGAGCACTAATGATCAGTTTAGAATAATCATTTCAACTAGCTGGTCCACTTGACATGTCCGCACGAAATCGTCTATAACTTTTAATTTCAGAGCTCATAATGACACGAATCAAAATGGCCACGTTAAGCTAGCTCAGTTTTCTATAGTGTGACAAAATTTAGGACTGAAATAGCTACGAAAAATCTTCCAAGTAATCGAATCTATCCCAAACAGCGTGATGCCATGCATTATGGTTGATTAGTAAGCCTTTACTCAATGAGCACCAAGGATCAGTTTAAAATGATCATTTTAACTGGCTGATCAGCTTGAAATGTTTGCACTAAATCGTCTATTAATTTCTATTCAGAATTTAGAATGACACGAATCCAACGCCCAGGTTAAGGTAGCTCACATTCTTTATTGTGAAAACATTTATGATTGAAATAGCTACGACAGAGCCTCCAAGTAATCCAATCTATCGCAAACTGCTTGATGCCTTGCATTATGCTTCATTAAAAAGCCTTTACTCAATGAGCACGAATTATTAGTTTAGAATGATCATTTTAACTAATCGGTCAACTTGACATGTACGCACAAAATCACACATAATTATTGATTCAGAGCTCAGATTGACACGAATCCAATGGCCGCGTTAAAATTGCTCAATTTTCTATAGTGTGACAAAATGTAAGACTGAAATAGCCAAGACAAAGCTTCGAAGTAATAGAATCTATCGAAAACAGCATTTATGCCATGCATTATGCTTGATTAATAAGCCTTTACTCAATGACCACCATAGATCATTTTAGAATTATTATTTTAACTGGCCGATCAGCTCGACATGTGCGCACAAAATCGTCTATTACTTTTGTTCACACTTCACAATCACACGAATCCAATGCCCACATTAAGCTAGCCCAATTTTCTATATTGTGAATAAAATTAAGACTGAAATAGCTACGACAAAGCCTCCAAGTAATCCAATCCATCGTGAACTACTTGAAGTCATGCATTATGCTTCATTAATAAGCCTTTACTCAATAAAAACCAATGATCAGTTTAGAATGATATTTTTAACTAGCCAGTCAACTTGAAATATCTGCATGAAATTGTCCGTAACTTTTGATTCAGAGCTCAAAATGACACGAATCCAATGTCCACGTTAAGCTAGCTCAATTTTCTATAGTGTGAAAAAATTTAAGACTGAAATAGTTTTGAAAAAGCCTCCAAGTAATCCAATCTATCGCAAACTCCTTGATGCAATGGGCTAGTGTTCATTAATAAGCTTTTACTCAGTGAGCACCACTGATCAGTTTGGAATTATCATTTTAACTCGCCGGTCAAGTTGACCTTTCTGTACTAAATCGTCCGTAATTTTTGATTTAGAGCTTAGAATGCCACAAATCCAACGCCCACGTTAAACTAGCTAAATTTTCTATATTGCGACAAAATTTGAGACTGAAATAGCTATGACAATGCCTCCAGGTAATCGAATCTATGGAAAACTGCATGATGTCATGCACTATGATACATTATTAAGCTTTTACTCAATGAGCATCAATGATCAGTTTAGAATGATCATTTTAACTCGCCGATCAACTTGACATGTCCGCACAAAATCTTCCGTAACTTTTGATTCAGAGCTCAGAATGACACGAATCCAATGCCCAATTTAAGCTACCTCAATTTTCTATATTGTGAAAACATTTAAGACATAAATAGCAACAATAAAGCCTTCAAGTAATCCAATCTATCGCAAAATGCATGATGCCATGCACTATTCTTCATTTATATGATTTTACTCAATGAGCACCAATTATCAGTTTAGAATTATCATTTTAACTCGCCTATCAACTTGACATGTCCGCACAAAATCATCTGTAACTTGTATTTGGAGTTCAGAATGACACAAATCCAATACCCACGTTAAGCTCGCTCCATTTTCTATAGCGTGAAAAAATTTAGGGCTGAAATAGCCAGGACAAACCTTCCAAGTAATCAAATCTATCGCAAACAAGGTGATGCAATGCATTATGGTTGATTGATATGACTTTACTCAATGAGCACCAAGTATTAGTTTAGAATCATCATTTTAACAGTCTGATCAGCTTGAGATGTCCGCACTAAATCGTCCATTCAAAGTTCAGAATGACATGAATCCAACACCCACATTAAGGTAGCTCAATTTTCTACATTGTGAAAAAATTGAAGACTGAAATATCTACGACAAAGCCTCCAAGTAATCCAATCTATGGCAAACTGGTTGATGCCATGCATTATGCTTCATTCAGAAGTCTTTACTCAATGAGCACCAATGATTAGTTTAAAATGATCATTTTAACTAGTCGGTCAACTTGACACATCCGCACGAAATTGCCCGTAACTATTGATTCAGAGCTCGCAATGACATGAATCCAATGTTCACGTTAGGCTCGCTCAAATTTCTATAGTGTGACAAAATTTAAGACTGAAATAGCTATGACAAAGCCTTCAAGTAATCGAATCTATTGCAAAAAGCCTGATGCCATACATTATGCTTTATTAATAACCCTTTACTCAACAAGCACCAATGATCACTTTAGAATGATCATTTTAACTGACTGATCAGCTTGACATGTCTGCACTAAATCATCTATAACTTTTGATAGGAAGCTAAGAATGACACGAATCCAACGTCCACATTAAACTACCTCAATTTTCTATAATGTATGAAAATTAAGACTGAATTAGCTACAACAAAGCCTCCAAGTACTTGAATCTATTGCAAACTGTGTGATGTCATGCATTATGCTTCATTAATAAGCCTTTACTCAGTGAGCACCAATGATCAGTTTAGAATGATTATTTTAATTGGTAGATCAACTTGACATGTTTGCACTAAATTGTCTATAACTTTTTATTCACATCTCGAAATGAAACGAATCCAACACTCATGTTAAGATAACTCAATTTCCTATATTGTGAAAATATTTAAGACTGAAATAGATATTACAAAGCCTCCAAGTAATCCAATCTATCACAATCTGCTTGATGCCATGCATTATGCTTCATTAATAAGTCTTTACTCAATGAGCACCAATGATCAGTTTTGAATGATCATTTCAACTTGCCGGTCAACTTGACATGTCCGCACAAAATCGTCTGTACCTTCTAGTTCAGAGCTTAGAATTACACGAATCAAACGCTCACGTTAAGCTAGCTCATTTTTCTATATTGTGAAAAAAATTAAGACTGAAATAGCGAAGACAAATCTTCCAAGAAATCGAATCTATCGCAAAAAGCGTGATGCCATGCATTATGCTTGATTAGTAAGCCTTTACTCAATTAGCACCAATGATCAGTTTAGAATGATCATTTTAACTGGCTGAACATCTTAAAATGTCCGTACTAAATCGAATATAACTTTCGATTTAGAGTCCAGAATGACACGAGTCCAACGCCCACATTAACGTAGCTCAATTTTCTATATTGTGAAAAACTTTAAGACTAAAATAGCTACGCCAAAGCCTCCAAGTAATCCAATATATCGCAAACTGCTTGATGCCATGCATTATGCTTCATTAATAAGCCTTTACTCAATGAGCACCAATGATTAGTTTATAATGATCATTTTAACTAGTCGGTCAACTTCACATGTCCGCACGAAATCACACGTAATTATTGATTCAGAGCTCAACATGACACGAATCCAATGCCCATGTTAAGCTCGCTCAATTTTCTATAGTGTGACAAAATTTAAGACTGAAATAGCCAAGATAAAGCTTCCAAGTAATCGAATCTCTCGCAAACAGGGTAATGCCATCCATTATGCTTGATTAATAAGCTTTTATTCAATGAGCACCAAGTATCATTTTAGAATGATCATTTTAACTGGCCGATCAGCTTGACATCTCTGCACAGAATCGTCGATTCGGAGTTCAGAATGATACGAATCCAACATCCACATTAAGGTAGCTCAATTTTCTACATTGTGAAAATATTGAAGACTGAAATATCTACAACAAAGCCTCCAAGTAATCCAATATATCACAAACTGCTTGATGCCATGTGTTATGCTTCATTAATAAGCCTTTACTCAATGGGCATGAATGATTCATTTATAATGATCATTTTAACTAGTCGGTCAACTTGACATGTCCTCACAAAATTGCCCGTAACTATCGACTCGGAGCTCGGAATGACACGAATCCAATGCTCACGTTAAACCCGCTGAAATTTCTATAGTGTGCCAAAATTTAATACAGAAATAGCTATGACAAAGTCTCCTAGTAATCGAATCTATAGTAAACAGCATCATGCAATGCATTATGCTTGATTAATAAGCCTTTACTCAATGAGCACCAATAATGAGTTTAGAATGATCACTTTAACTGGCCGATCAACTTGACATGTCCGCGCTAAATTGTCTTTAACTTTTTATTTAGAGCTCAAGATCACTGGAATTTTCTATATTGTGACAACATTTGAGACTAAATGAGCTACGACAAAGCCTCAAAATAATCCAATGTGTCCCAAACTGTGTGATAACATGCATTATATTTCATTTATGAGCCTTTACTCAATGATCACCAATTATTACTTTAGAATGATCATTTTAACTACCTGACCAACTTGACATGGCCGCACTAAATCACCTTTAACTTTTGATTTAGAGCTCAAAATGACATGAGTCCAACGCCCACGTTAAGTTAGATAAATTTTCCATATAGTGACAACATTTAAGACGGAAGGAGCTATTACAAAGCCTCCAAAATCCAATGTATCCCATACTTCATGATGCCATGTTTTACTCTTCATTTAAAAGCTTTACTCAAGTAGCACCAACGATCAGTTTAGAATGATCATTTTAACTGCCCAATCAAGTTGACATGTCCGCATTTAATCGTCAGTAACTTTTGATTTAGAGATCGAAATGACACGAATACAACATCCCTGTTAAGCTAGATCAATTTTCTATATTATGATAACATTTAAGACTGAAAGAGCTACGACAAAGCTTTCATGTAATCCAATGTATCCAAAACTGCATGATGCCATTCATTATGATTCATTTGTAAGCATTTACTCAAGGAGTACCAATCATCAGTTTAGAATGATCATTTTAACTGGTCAATCAATTTGAAATGTCTGCACTAAATCATCTCTAACTTTTGATTTAGAGCTCAAAATGACATGGGTCAAACGCCCATGTTAAGCTAGCTTAAGTTTCCATATTGTGACATCATTTTAGACTGAAAGAGCTACGGCAAATCCTCCAAATAATCTAATCAAGCCCAAACTGTGTGTTGCCATGCATAATGATTTATTTATAAGCCTTTACCCAAGCAGCACCAATGATCAGTTTACAATAATCATTTTTACTGGTCGATCAACTTGAAATGTACGCACTAAAACGTCTGTAACTTTTGATTTAGAGTTCAGAATGACACGAATCCAATGCCCATGTTAAGTTAGCTCAACTTTTCATATTGTGACAACATTTGAGACTGAAAGAGCTACGAAAAAACCTCCAAATAATCCAATATATCCTAAACTGCGTGATGCCATGCAGTATGCGTCATTTATAAGCCTTTACTCAAGGATCACCAATGATCAGTTTAGAATGACCATTTTAATTGGCCGATCAACTGGACATGTCCGCACTAAATCGTATGTAACTTTTGATTAGAGTTCAGAATGACATGAATCCAATGCCCACGTAAAGCAAGAGCAATTTTCTATATTGTAAAAACATTTGAGACTAAAAGAGCTACGACAAAGCCTCCAAGTAATCCAATGTATCCCAAACTGTGTAATACCATCCATTATGCTTCATTTATAACCCTGTACTCATTGAGCACCAATGATAAGTTTAGAATTATCGTTTTAACCAGCTGAACAACTCTACATTTTTGAACTAAATAATCTTTTCACTTTAAGCTAGCTCAATTTTCCATATTGTGACAATATTTTCAACTCAAAGAGCTATGACAAAGCCTCCAAAAAATCCAATCCAGCCCAAACTGCATGTTGTCATGCATTATGATTTATTTATAAGCATTTACTGAAGGAGAATCAATGTTCAGTTTAGAATAATCATTTTAACCGGCCGATCAACTTGATATCTCCGCTCTAAATCGTCCGTAACTTTTGATTTATAGTTCAGAATGACACGAATCCAAAGCCCACGTTGAGGTAGCTCAGATTTCAATATTTTGACAGCATTTGAGACTGAAAGAACTACGAAGAAGCCTCTAACAAATCCAATGTATCCCAAACTGCGTGATGCCATGCATTATGCTTCATTTATAAACCTTTACTCAAGGAGCACCAGTGATCAGTTTAGAATGATCATTTTAACTGGGCAATCAACTTGACATGTCCGCACTTAATCGTCCGTAACTTTTGATTTAGAGTTCCGAATGACATGAATACAACATCCACGTTAAGCTAGATCAATTTTCTATATTATGATAACATTTAAGACTGAAAGAGCTACGAAAAAGCATTCATGTAATTCAATGTATCCCAAACTGCATGATGCCATTCATTATGCTTCATTTATAAGCCTTTACTCAAGGAGCACCAATGATCAGTTCAGAATGATCATTTTAACTGGCCGATAAACTTTACATGTCCGCACTAAATCTATGTAACTTTTGATTTAGAGTTTTGAATGACACGAATCCAAAACCCACGTTAAGCTAGCTCAATTTTTTATATTCTGACAATATTTGAGACTAAAAGGGTTACGACAAAGCCTTCAAGTAGTACCATGTATCCCAAACTACATGATGCCATACATTATTGTTCATTTGTAGGCCTTTACTCAAGGAGTACCAATGATCAGTTTAGAATGATCTTTTTAACTGGCCAATCAACTTGAAATGTCCGCACTAAATCATTTTTAACTATTGATTTAGAGCTCAAAATGATATGAGTCTAACGCCCATGTTAAGCTAGCTTAATTTTCTATATTGTGACAGCATTTTAGACTGAAAGAGCTACGACAAAGCCTCCAAGTAGTCTAATCAAGCCCAAAATGTGTGCTGCCATGCATTATGATTTATTTATAAACCTAGCAAAAATTTAAGACCACGTTAAACTAGCAAAAGTTTGTATATTGTTAGAAAATTTAAGACCGAAATAGCTACGACAAAGCATTCATGTAATCCAATATATTACAAAATGTGTGATGCCATGCATTATGCTTCATTTATAAGCCTTTACTCAAGGAGTACAATGATCAGTTTAGAGTGATCATTTTAACAAGCAGATCAACTTTGCATTTCTGCACTAAATCTCCTGAACTTTTGATTTAGAACTCAAAATGAATTGAGTCCCACACCCACGTTAAGCTAGCTCAATTTTCCATATTATGACAACCTTTGAGATTAAAAGAGCTACTAAAAGCCTCCAAGTAATCCGGAGTATCCCAAACTGCATGATGGCATGCATTGTGCTTCATTTATAAGCCTTTACTCTAGTAGCACCATAAATCAGTTTAGAATGATCATTTTAACTCACCAATCAACTTGAAATATCTGCACTAAATCGTCCGTAACTTTTGATTTAGAGTTCAGAATGACACGAATCCAACGCCCATTTTAAGCTATCTCGATTTTCCATATTGTGACAACATTTGAGGCTGAAAGAGCTAGGAAAAAGCATCCTAATAATCCAATGTATCCCAAACTACATGATGCCATCCATTATCCTTCATTTATAACCCTTTACTGAAGGAGCAACAATGATCAGTTTTGAATGATCATTTTAACTGACCCATCAACTTTACATATCCACAATAAATCGTCTGTAACTTTTGATTTAGAGTTCAGAATTACACGAATCCAACACCCACGGTAAGCTAGCTCAATTTTCTATCGTGTGACAACATTTGAAACTGAAAGAGCTATGACAAAGACTCCAAGTAATCTAATGTATGCCAAAATGATGCCATGTATTATGCTTCATTTATAAGCCTTTACTCAAGGAGCACCAATAATCAGTTTAGAAATATCATTTTAACTGGCCAATCAACTTGACATTTCCGCACTAAATCGTCCGTGACTTTTGATTTAGAGTCAAAATGACACGAATTCAAAACCCACGTTAAGGTAGCTCAATTTTAGATATTGTGACAACATTTGAGACTGAAAGAGATACGAAAAAGCCTCCAAGTAATCCAATGTATCCCAAATTGATTGATGCGTTGTATTATGCTTCATTTATAAGCTTTTACAGAAGGAGTACTAATGATAAGCTTAGAATGACCAATTTGACTGGCTGATCAACATAACATGTCCACACTAAATCGTCCGTAACTTTTGATTTAGAGTTCAAAATGACATGATCCAACGCCCATGTTAAGCTAGCAAAATTTTCTATATTGTGACAAAATTTAAGACCAAAATAGGTACGACAAGCTTCCAAGTAATCCAATATATTACAAAATATGTGATGCAATGCTTTATTCTTCATTTATAAGCCTTAACATAAGGAGCACCAATGATCAGTTTAGAAAGATCATTTTAACTAGCTGATCAACTTGACATGTCCGCACTAAATCTTCTTGAAATTTTGAATTAGAGCTCAAAATGACATGAGTCCAACGCCCACGTTAGGCTATCTCAATTTTGCACATTGCGACAACATTTGAGACTAAAAGAGGTACGAAAAAAACCTCCAAATAATCTAATGTATCCCAAACTGCGTGATGCCATGCATTATGGTTTCAAGGATCACTAATGATCAATTTAAAGTCATCATTTTAACTGGCCGATCAACTTGACATGTTTGCGCTAAATCGTCTTTAACTTATCATTTAGAGTTCAGAATGACACGAATCCAATGCCCACGTTACGCTAGCTCAAGTTTCTTTATTGTGACAATATTTGAAACTGAAAGAGCTACGACAAAGCCTCAAGTAATCCAATACATCCCAAACTGCGTGATGCCATGCATTATGCTTCATTTATAAGCCTTTACTCAAGGAGCACCATTGATTAGTTTAAAAAGATTATTTTAACTAGCTGATTAACTTGAATTCTCCGTACTAAATCGTCTTTAACTTATGATTTAGAGCTCAAAATAATATGAGTCCAGCTCCCACGGTAAGCTAGCTCAATTTTCCTTTTTGTGACACCATTTGAGACTGAAGAGCTATGAAAAAGCCTCTAGGTAATCTAAGGTATCCCAAACTCACAAATGTCATGCATTATGCTTCATTTATAGCCCTTTACTCAAGAAGCACCAATGATCAGTTCAGAATGATCATTTTAACTGCTCGATCAACTTGACATGTCCGCACTAAATCTTCCATAAATTTTGATTTGGAGTTCAGAAGGATACAAATATAATACCCACGTTAAACTAGATCAATTTTCTATATTGTGTCAACATGTATCAAGAAAAGAGCTATGACAAAGCCTCCAAGTTATCCAATGTATCCCAAACTGCGGGATGTCATCCATTATGCTTCTTTTATTATCCTTTACTCAAGGAGCACCAATGATCAGTATAGAATGATCATTTTAACTGGTAGATCAACTTGACATGTCCGCACTAAATTGTCTGTAACTTTTGATTTAGAGTTCCGAATGACACGAATCCAACGCCCACATTAAGCTAGCTCAATTTTCCATATTGTGCCAACATCTGAGACTGAAAGAGCTATGACAATGCCTCCAAGTAATCCAATGTATCCCACGTGATGTAATGCATTATGATTCATTTATAAGCCTTTACTCAAGGAGCACCAATCATCAGTTTAGAATGATCAATTTAACAGGATGATCAACTTGACATGTCCGCACTAAATAGTTCGTACCTTTTGATTTAGAGTTTAGAATGACACAAATTCAATGCCCACGTTAAGATAGTTCAATTTTCTATATTGTGACAACATTTGAGACTGAAAGAGCTACGAAAAAGCCTCCAAGTAATTCAATGTATCCCAAACTGCGGGATGTCATTCATTATGCTTCATTTATAACCCTTCACTCCTCGAATCCCAATGATCAGTTTAGAATTATCATTTGAACTGGCTGCCATTCATTATTTCTCATTTATAACCCTTTAATCCTAGAGCACCAATGATCAGTTTATAATAATCATTTTAACAGGCCCATCAACTTTACATGTCCTCACTAAATCGTCTGTAACTTTTGATTTAGAGTTCCGAATGACATGAATCCAACACCCACGTTAAGCTAGCTAAATTTTCTATCATGTAACAATATTTGAAACTGAAAGAGCTACGACAAAGCCTCCAAGTAATCCAATGTATGCCAAACGGCATGATGGCATGCATTATGCTTCATTTATAAGCCTTTACTCAAGGAGCAACATAAATCAGTTTAGAATGATCATTTTAACTCGCCAATCATTTTGACATAACCACACTAAATCCTTTGTAACTTTTGATTTTAGAGTTCAGAATGACACGAATTCAACGCTCACTTTAAGCTAGCTCAATGTTCTATATTTTGACAACATTTGAGACTAAAGGAGCTATGAAAAAGTCTCTAAGTAATCCAATGTATCCCAAACTGCGTGTTTCCATGCATTATGCTTCATTTATAACCCTTTACTCAAAGAACACCAATGATCAGTTTAGAACAATCATTTTAACTGTCCGATTAACTTGACCTGTCCGCACTAAATCGTCCGTGACTTTTGATTTAGAAAGCAAAATGACACCAATTCAACACCCATGTTATGGTAGCTCAATTTTAGATATTGTGTCAACATTTGAGACTAAAAGAGCTATAACAAAGCCTCCAAGTAATCCAATGTATCCCAATCAGCGTGATATCATGTATTATGCTTCATTTATAAGCCTTTACTGAAGGAGCACTAATGATCAGTTTAGAATGACCAATTGAACTAGCTGATCAACCAGACATGTGCGCACTAAATCGCTTGTAACTTTTGATTTAGAGTTCAAAATGACACCAACCAACAGCCACGTTAAGCTAGCAAAATTTTCTATATTGTTACAAAATTTAAGACCAAAATAGCTACGACAAAGATTCCAAGTAATCCAATCTATTACAAACTGCGTGATGCCATCCATTATGCTTCATTTATAAGTCTTTACTTAAGGAGGACCAATGATCAAATTAGAATGATCATTTTAACTAGTTGATCAACTTGACATGTCAGCACTAAATCTTCTTGAACTTTTGATTTAGATCTCAAAATGACATGAGTCCCATGCCCACGTTAAGCTGGCTCAATTTTCCATACAACATTTGAGACTAAAAGAGCTATGAAAAAGCCTCCAAATAATCCAATGTATCCCAAACTGCGTGATGCCATGCATTATGGTTTATTTATAAGCCTTTACCAAAGGATCACCAATGATCAATTTAAAATGATCATTTTAACTGGCCGATCAACTTGACATGTCTGCACTAAATCGTATGTAACTTATGATTTAGAGTTTAGAATGACATGAATCCAACGTTCACGTACGTTAAGCTTGCTCAATTTTCAATATTGGGACAACATTTGAAACTGAAACAGCTACGACAAAGCCTCCAAGTAATCCAATGTATCCCAAACTGCGTGATGCCATGCATTATGCTTCATTTATAATCCTTTAATCAAGGAGCACAAATGATCAATTTAAAAAGATCATTTTAACTAGCTGATTAACTTGACATGTTCCTACTAAATCGTCTTTAACTTATGATTTAGAGATCAAAATAACATCAGTCCAGCGCCCACATTAAGCTAGCTCATTTTTCCTTATTGTTACACCATTGCAGACTTAAGAGCTACGAAAAAGCCTATAGGTAATCCAATGTATCCCAAACTCCCAAATGACATGCATTATGCTTCATTTATAACCCTTAATCAAGAAGCACCAATGATCAGTTTAGAATAATCATTTTAAATGGCCGATCAACTTGACATGTCCGCATTAAATCCAATGTACCCCCCTGATGCAATGCATTATGCTTCATTTATAAGCCTCTACTCAAGGAGCACCAATCATCAGTTTAGAACGATCATTTTAACAAGCCGATCAACTTGACATGTCCGCACTAAACCGTTCGTACTTTTTGATTTTGAATTCAGAATAACACGAATTCAACGCACACGTTAAGCTAGCTCAATTTTCTATATTGTGACAACATTTGAGACTGAAAGAGCTATGACAAAGCCTCTAAGTAATCCAATATATCCCAAACTGTGTGAAGCCATGCATTATGCTTCATTTATAAGCCTTTACTCAAGGAGAATCAATGATCAGTTTAGAATGATCATTTTAACTGGCCGATCAACTTGACATGTCCGCCATAAATCGTCTGTAACTTTTTATTTGAAGTTCAGAATGACACGAATCCAACGCACACTATAAGCTAGCAAAATTTTCCATATTCTGATACTGAAAGAGTTACAGAAAAGCCTCCAAGTAATTCAATGTTTCCCAAATTGCGGGATGCCATTCATTATGGTTCATTTATAACCCTTTACTCATGGAGCACCAAATGATCAGTTTAAAATGATCATTTTAACTGACCCATCAACTTTACATGTCCGTACTAAATCGTATATAATTTTGATTTAGAGTTCTGAATGACACGTATCCAACGCCCACCTTAATCTAGCTCAATTTTCTATCGTGTGAAAACATTTGAGACTGAACGCCTCCAAGTAATTCAATGAATCCCTAATTGCGGGATGTCATGCATTATGCTTCATTTATAAGCCTTTACTCAAGGAGCACCATTAATCAGTTTAGAATGATCATTTGAACTGGCCGATCAAATTGACATGTCCACACTAAATCGTCCGTAAATTTTGATTTAGAGTTCAGAATGGCACAAATCCAAAACCCACGTAAGCTAGCTCAATTTTCCATATTGTAACAATATTTGAGCCTAAAACAGCTACGAAAAAGCCTCCAAATAATCCAATGTATCCCAAACTGCGTGGTGCCATCCAATATGCTTTATTTATAACTCTTTACTAAAGGAGCACCAATGATCAGTTTAGAATGATAATTTTAACTGGCCTATCAACTTGACTTGTCCGCACTAAATCGTCCATAATTTTTTTTAGAGTTCAAAATGACACAAATCCAACACCCACGTAAATCTAACTCAATTTTTAATATTGTAACAATATTTGAGACTAAAAGAGCTCCGAGATAGCCTCCAAGTTATCCAATGTATCCCAAACTTCGTGATACCATCCATTATACTTCTTTTATAACCCTTTACTCAAGGAGAACCAATGATCAGTTTAGAATGATCATTTTAACTGGCCGATCAACTTGACATGTCCGCACTAAATTGTCCATAACTTTTGATTTAGAGTTCAGAATGACACGAATCCAACGCCCACGTTAAGCTAGCTCAATATTCCATATTGTAACAATATTTGAGACTGAAAGAGCTACGAAAAACCTTCCAAGTAATTCAATGTATCCCAAACTGCTGGATGCCATTCATTACACTTCATTTATAACCCTTTACTAAGGGAGCACCAATGATCAGTTTAGAACGAGCATTTTAATTGGCCGATTAACCTGACATGTTTGCACTAAATCATACGTCAATTTTGATTTAGAGTTCAGAATGACACGAATCAAACGCCGACGTTAAGCTAGCTCAGTTTTTCATATTGTGACAACATTTGAGACCGAAAGAGCTACAAACGAAGTCTCCAAGTAAGCCAATCTATCCAAAACTGCTTCATTTGTAAACCTTTGGTCATCGACACCAATGATCAGTTTAGAATGATAAATTTAACTGGCCGATCAACTTGACATGTACGCAATAAATCGTCTATAACTATTGATTCAGAGCTCAGAATGACAAAAATCCAAAGCCCACATTAAGCTATCTCAATTTTCTACATTGTCACGAAAGTTAAGACCGAAATAGCTACAACAAAGTCTCCAACTAATACAATCTATCCCTAACTGCGTGATGCCATGCATTTTGGTTCATATGTAAACGTTTGCTCAATGAGCACCAATTATCAATTTAGAATGATCACTTTAACTAACTGTTCAACTTGACATGTCCGCACTAAATCGTCGTTAACTTTTGATTTAGAGCGACATGAATCCAATGCCCACATTAAGCTAGCTCAATTTTCCATATTGTCACAACATTTGAGATAGAAAGAGGTAGGCAAAGCCTCAAAGTAATCCAATCTATCCTAAAATGCATAATGCCATGCATTATGCTTCATTTATAAGCCTTTACTCAAGGAGCACCAATGATCTATTTAGAATAATCATTTTAACTGGCCGATCAACTTGACATGTCCGCACTAAATCGTATGTAACTTTTGATTTAGAGTTCAGAATGACTTGAATCCAATGCCTACGTTAAGCTAGTTCAATTTTCTATATTGTGACAAAATTTAAGCCCGAAATAGCTACGAAAAAAGTTTCCAAGTAATCCAATTTATCCCAAACTGCGTGATGCCATGCATTATGCTTTATTTGTAAACCTTTTCTCAATGAGCATCAATTATCAGTTTTGAATTATCATTTTAACTATCTGATCAACTTGACATGTCTGCATTAAATCGTTTTTAACTTTTGATTTAGAGCTCAAAATGACATGAATCCAACGCCCACGTTAATCTAGTTCAATTTTCCATATTATGTTAACATTTGAGACTGAAAGAGCTTGGCAAGCTCAAAGTAATCCAATCTATCCTGAACTGTGTAATCCCATGCATTGTGCTTCATATATAAGCCATTATTCAAGGAGCACCAATGATCAGTTTAGAATAATCATTTTAACTGGCCGACCTGCTTGACATGTCCTCATTTAATCATTTGTAACTTTTGATTTAGAATTAAGAATTACATGAATCCATCGCCCCCGTTAAGGTAGGTCAATTTCCTATATTGTGACAAAATTTAAAACCGCAATAGCTACGAAAAACTAACTAATTAAGCCAATCTATCCCAAACTGCATGATGCCATTTGTAAGCATTTTCTCAATGAGCACCAATGATCAGTTTATAATGATCAATTTAACTGTCCGATCAACTTGACATATCCGCACTAAATCGTCTTTACCTTTTGATTCAGGGTTTAGAATGACACAAATCCAATGCCCTCGTTAAGCTAGTTCGATTTTCTATATTGTGAAAAATTTAAGACCAAAATAGCTACGAGAAAGTCTCCAACTAATCCAATCTATCCCAAACTGCATGATGCCATACAATTTAGAATTTGTAAACCTTTGCCCAATGAGCACCAAATATCAGTATAGAATGATCAATTTAGCTTGCTGATCAACTTGATATGTCCACACTAAATCGTCTTCAATTTTTGATTCAAAGTTTAGAGTAACACGAATCAAACGCCTACGTTAAGCTAGCTCAATTTTCTATATTGTGACAAAATTTAAGACCAAAATAGCTACGAAATAGTCTCCAAGTAATCCGATTCATCCCAAACTGAGTGATACCATGCATTATCCTTCATTTGTAAACCTTTGCACAATGAGGACCAATTATCAGTCAAGAATGATCATCTTAACTAGCTGATCAACTTGACATGTCCGCACTAAATCGTTTGTTACTTTTGATTTGTATCTCAAAATGACATGAATCCAGCGCCCATGTTAACCTAGCTCAATTCGCCATAATGTGACAACATTTGAGACTCAAAGAGCTAGACAAAGCATCAAAGTAATCCCATCTACCCTAAACTGCGTGATGCCTTGCATTATGCTTCATTTATAAACCTTTACTAAACGGAACACCAATGATTAGTTTATAGTGTTCATTTTAACTGGCCGATCAACTTGACATGTCGCACGAAATCATTCGTAACTTTTGATTTAGAGTACAAAATGACACGAATTGAATGACCACATTAAGTTAGCTCAATTTTCTATATCGTGACAAAATTTTGGACCAAAATAGCTATGTCAAAGTATCCAAGTAAGCAAATCTATCCCAAACTGCTTGATACCATGCATTATGCTTCATTTGTAAACCATTGCTCAATTAGCACCAATGATCAGTTTAGAATGACCAATTTAACTGGCCGATCAACTTGACATGTCCGCACTAAGTCATATTTAACTATTGATTTATAGCTCAAAAGACATGAACCAACGCCCACGTTAAGGTAGCTTAATTTTCTATATTGTGATAACATTTGAGGCTGGCAAAGCTAGGAAAAGCCTCAAAGTAATCCATTCTACACTAAACTGCATGATGCGATTCATTATGCTTCATTTATAAGCTTTTACTCAAGTAGAACCAATGATCAATTTAGATTAATCATTTTAACTGGCTGATAACCTTGATACCATGCATTATGCTTCATTTGTAAACCATTGCTCAATTAGCACCAATGATTAGTTTAGAATGACCAATTTAACTGGCCGATGGAGTTGACATGTCCGCACTAAATCGTCTTTAACTTTTGATTTAGAGTTCAAAATGACATGAACCAACGTCCACATTAAGGTAGCTCAATTTTCCATATTGTGAGAACATTTAAGGCTGGAAGAACTAGGCAAAGCCTCAAAGCAATCCAGTCTATCCTAAACTGTGTGATGCGATGCAATATGCTTCATTTATAAGCTTGTACTCAAGGAGAACCAATGATCAGTTTATAATAATCATTTTAACTGGCCGATAAACTTGATGTCCGCACTAAATCGTTTGTAACTTCTGATTTAGAGTTCAGCAACGCCCACGTTAAACTATCCCAATTTTATATATTGTGAGAAAATTTAGGACCGAAATACATACGACAAAGTCTCCGAATAAGCCAATCAATCCCAAACTGCATGATGCCATGCATGATGCTTCATTTGTAAACCATTGCTCAATTAACAACAATGATGAGTTTAGAATGATCAATTTAACTGGCCGATCAGCTTTGCATGTCCGCACAAAATCGCCTTTAACTTTTGATTCAGAGTTCAGAATGACACGAATCCAATGCCCACGTAAGCTAGTTCGATTTACTATATTGTGACAAAATTTAAGACCGAAATAGCTACGAAATAGTCTCCAACTAATCCAATCTAACCCAAACTACGTGATGTCATGCATTATGCTTCATTTGTAAACCTTTGCTCAATGAGCACCAATTATCAGTTTAGAATGATCACTTTAATTAGCTGATAAACTTGACATGTCCACACTAAATTGTGTTTAACTTTTGATTTGGATCTGAAAATGACATGAATCCAACGCCTACGTTAAGCTAGCTCAATTCTCCATAATGTGACAACACTTTAGACTGAAAGAGCTAGACAAAGCCTCTATGTAATCCAATCTATCCTAAACTGCGTGATGCCTTGCATTATGCTTCATTTATAAGCCTTTACTCAAGGAGCACCAATGATCAGTTTAGAATAATCATTTTAACTGGCCGATCTACTTGACATGTCCGCATTAAATCCTGTGTAACTTTTGATTTAGAGTTTAGAATGAAACAAATCCAACATCCACGTTAAGCTAGCTGAATTTTCTATATTGTAACAAAATTTAAGACCGCAATAGCTACGAAAAAGTCACTAAGTAAGCCAATCTATCCCGAACTGCGTGATGCCATGCATGATGCTTCATTTGTAAAACATTTCTCAAGGAGCACCAACGACAAGTTTAGAATGATCAATTTAACTGGCCGATCAACTTGACATGTCCGCACTAAATCATCATTACCTTTTGATTCAGAGTTCAGAATGACACAAATCCAATGCCCGCATAAGCTAGTTCGATTTTCTATATTGTGACAAAATTTAAGACCGAAATAGCTACAATAAAGTCTCCAACTAATCCAGTCTATCTCAAAGTGCGTGATGCCATGCATTATGCTTCATTTGTAAACCTTTGCTCAATGAGCACCAATTACCAGTTTATAATGATTACTTTAACTAGCTGATCAACTTGACATGTCCGCACTAAATCATCTTTAACTTTTTATTTAGATCTCAAAATGACATGAATCCAACACACACGTTAAGGTAGCTCAATTTTTCATATTGTGACAACATTTGAGACTGGAAGAGCTAGGCAAACTCTCAAAGTAATCTAATCTATCTTGAACTTCGTGATGTGATGCATTGTGCTTCATTTATAAACTTTTACTTAAGGAGAACCAATTAATAGTTTAGAATAATCATTTGAACTGGCCGATCAACTTGACTTGTCCGCACTAAATTGTTGGTAACTTTTGATTTAGAGTTCAGCAACGCCGACGTTAAACTATCTCAATTTTCTATATTGTGACAAAATTTAGGAAAAAAATAGCTACGACAAAGTATCCAAGTAAGCCAATCTATCCCAAACTGCGTGATTCCATGCATCATGCTTCATTTGAAAACTTTTCCTCAATGCGCACCAATGATCAGATTGGAATGATCAATTTAACTGGCCGACCAACTTGACATGTGCACACTAAATCATCTTTAACATTTGATTCAGAGTTCAGAATGACACGAATCCAGTGCCCGCGTTAAGCTTGTTCAATTTACTATATTGTGACAAAATTTAAAACCAAAATAACTACGACAAAGTCTCCAACTAATCCAATCTATCCCAAACTGGGTGATGCCATACATGGCGCTTCATTTGTAAACTTTTGCTTAATGAGCACCAATGATCAGTTTAGAATGATATATTTAACAGGGCGATCAACTTGATTTGTCTGCACAAATCATCTTCAACTTTTGATTTAGAGTTTAGAATGACACGAATCCAATGCCCACGTTAAGCTAGTTCGATTTTCTACATTGTGAAAAAATTTAAGACAAAAATAGCTATTTCAAAGTCTCCAACTAATCCAATCCAACCAAAACAGCGTGATGCCATCCATTATGCTTCATTTTAAACCTTTGCTCGATGAGCACCAATTCTCAGTTTAGAATGATCACTTTAACTAGCTGAACAACTTGACATGTCTGTAGTAAATCATATTTAACTTTTGATGTAGAGCTCAAAATGACATGAATCCAATGCCCACGTCAAAGTAGCTTAATTTTGGATATTGTGACAACATTTGAGAATAGAAGAGCTAGGAAAAGCCTCAAAGTAAACCAACCTATCCTAAACTGCGTTATGAGATGCATTATGCTTCATTTATAAGCTTTTACTCAAGGAGAACCAATTATCAGTTTAGAATAATCATTTTAACTGGCTGATCAGCTTGACATGTCTGCACTAAATCGACCCTAAATTTTGATTTAGAGTTCAGAATGACATGAATCCAATGCCCACATTAAGCTACCTCAATTTTCTATATTGTGACAAATTTTAGGACCGAAAATAGCTACGGTAAAGTCTCCAAGTAAGTCAATCTATCCCAAACTGCGTGATACCATGCATGATGTTTCATTTGTAAACTTTTGCTCAATGAGCACCAATGATCAGATTAGAATGATCAATTTAACTGGCTGATCAACTTGACATGTCCTCACTAAATCGTCTTTAACTTTTAATTCAGAATTCAGAATGACACGAATCCAAAGCCCACGTTAAACTAGCTCAAAATATTATTTAGTGACAAAATTTAGAACCAAAATAGCTACGAAAAAGTCTCAAAGTAAGCCAATCTATCCCATACTGCGTGATGCCAAGCATGATGCTTCATTTGTAAACCTTTGCTCAATGAGAACCAATGATCAGTTTAGAATAATCAATTTAACTGGTCAGTCAACTTGTGATGTCCATAATTCCAATCGGTATTCGACCTATTGGCGCGTCATAGATCTTTTAGAGAGCTTTCCAAAATGGTTTTGTTGGTTGTGTAGTTCATCGTGGTGTGAAACTTATGGCATTTCGAAAATACAATGTTTTGCGATAGACAAATAAAAAGCGAGTGAATAAAAAAAGGGGTGCGACACAAGGAATTCCATGGAGGTCACCCATCCCTGTACTACTCTCGCCCAAGCACGCTTCACTACAGAGTTCTGATGTGATCCGGTGCATAGTGCTGGTAGGATCGCACCCGGTAGTACATATCATGAAATCGTAAATATCCTCTTTATCCACGTTTTCAATGTTTCGTTTTGAGCTCGACATGATAAAGAAGAATCCACACAATGTGTGGGCCTAATCTAGATGGTTGAAATGTTTTGGATCATCGATGCGATGAGTTTGAGATGGCCGATAAAATGGTTTTGAGGTCGTGATTACTTCAGCCCGAGAAAAACGTCTGAAAGAGTATCTAAACGTAAAACTTTGGGGTAAAAAACATTTCCAATCAGAATTCGACATATTGGCGCGTCAAAGATCTTTGAGAGAGCTTTCTAAAATTGTATTGTCGGCTGTGTATTTCATCGCGGTGTGAAACTTATGGCATTTCGAAAATACATTCTTTTGCGATAGAAAAATAAAAAGCAAGTGAATAAAAAAAGGGTGAAACACGACGACTTCCCAGGAGGTAACCCATCCTATTACTACTCTCGCCCAAGCATGCTTAACTGCGGAGTTCTGATGGGATCCGGTGCATTAGTGCTGGTATGATCGCACCCGGTAGTACATGTCATGCAATCATAAATATCCTCTTCATCTACTTTTTCAATGCTTCTTTTTGAGCTCGACGTGATAAAAAAATCCATACGATGTGTGGGCCTCGTCTAGATGGTTGAAACCTTTTGGATTGTCGATGCGATTAGTTTGAGATGTCCGATAAAATGGTTTTAAGGTCGTGATTGCTTCAGCCCGAGAAAAACATCCAGAAGAGTATTTAAACATCAAAATTTGGGGTCAAAATCATTTCCAATCGGTCCTAGACCAATTGGTGCGTCAAAGGTCTTTAAGAGAGCTTTCCGAAATGTATTGTCGGCTGTGTAGTTCATTGTGGTGTTAAACTTATGGCATTTCGAAAATACAATATTTTGCGGTAGATAAATAAAAAGCAACTGAATAAAAAAAGGGGTGCAACACTAGGACTTCCCAGGAGGACACCCATCCCAGTACTATTCTTGCCCAAGCACGCTTAACTGCGGAGTTGTGATGGAATCCGGTGCATTAGTGCTGGTATGATCGCACCCGGTAGTACATGTCATGCAATCGTAAATATCTTCTTCATCCACTTTTTCAATACTTATTTTTGAGTTTGATGTGATAAATAAGAATCCACACGATGTGTTGGCCTTGTCTAGATGGTTGAAATGTTTTGGATTGTCGATGCCATGAGTTTGAGATGGCCGATAAAACAGTTTCGAGTTCGTGATTGCTTTAGGCTGAGAAAAACATTCGAAAGAGTATCTAAACATCCAAAATTTGGGGTCTAAAATATTTCCCATCGGTATTTGGCCTATTGGCATGTCAAAGATCTTTGAGAAAGCTTTCCAAAATGGTATTGTTGGCTGTGTAGTTCATCGGTTGTGAAACTTATGGCATTTCGAAAATACAATGTTTTGCGATAGACAAATAAAAAGTGAGTGAATAAAAAAAGGGGTGCAACACGAGAACTTCCCTAGAGGTCACCCATCCCAGTACTACTCTCACCCAAACATGGGTCACAGCGAAGTTCTGATGGTATCCGGTGCATTATTGTTTTTAAGATCGCACCAGGTAATACATGTCATGTAGTTGTAAATATCCTCTTCATCTACTTTTTCAATGCTTCTTTTTGAACTCGACATGATAAAAAAGAATCCATAGAATGTGTGGGCCTCATCTAGATGGTTGAAATTTTTTGGACCGTTGATGCAATAAGTTTGAGATAGCCGATAAAACGGTTTCAAGATTGTGGTTGCTTCAGCCCGAGAAAAACGTCCGAAAGATGATCTAAACATCAAAATTTGGGTCGAAAATATTTCCAATCGGAATTCGACCTATTGTCGCATCAAAGATCTTTGAAAGAGCTTTCCCAAATGGTATTGTCGGCTGTGTAGTTCATTGCGGTGTGAAACTTATGGCATTTCAAAAATACAATATTATGCGATAAACAAATAAAAAACGAATGAATAAAAAAAGGAGTGCAACACGAGGACTTCCCAGTAGGTCACCCATTCCAATACTACTCTCACCCCAGCACACTTAATTGTGGAGTTCTGATGGGAACCGGTGCATTAGTGCTGGTATGATCGCAACTAGTACATGTAATGCAATTGTAAATATCCTCTTCATCCACTTTTTCAATGCTTCTTTTTGAGCTCGACTAGATAATGATGAGTCCACACGATGTGTGGGCCTCGTATAGATAGTTGAAACGATTTGGATCGTCGATGCGATGAGTTTGAGATGGCCGATAAAACGGTTTCGAGCTCATGATTGCTTCAGCCCGGTAAAAACGTCCGAAAGAGTATCTAAACATAAAAATTTGGGATTGAAAACACTTCCAATCAGTATTCGACCTATTGGCCCGTTAAAGATATTTGAGAGAATTTTTGGAAATGGTATTGTCGCCTATCTAGTTTATCGCGGTGTGAATCTTATGGCATTTCAAAAATACAATGTTTTGCGATAGACAAATAAAAAGCGAGTGAATAAAAAAAGGGGTGCAACACGAAGATTTCCTAGGAGGTCATCGATCCCAGTACTAATCTCGCGAAGCACGCTTAACTGCAGAGTTCTGATGGCATCCGGTGCATTAGTGCTGGTATGATCGCACCTTGTAGTACATGTCATGCAATCGTAAATATCATCTTCATCCACTTTTTCAATGCTTCTTTTTGACCTCGACGTGATAAAGAAGAATCCACACGATATGTGGGCCTTGGCTAGATGGCTGAAATGTTTTGGATCGTCGATGCGATGAGTTTGAGATGGTTGATAAAATGGTTTCGAGGTCGTGATTGCTTCATCCCGAGAAAAACATTCGAAAGAGTACATAAACATCAAAATTTGGGGTCAAAAACCTTTCCAATCGGTCATTTTCCAGTTGGTGCGTCAAATATCTTTGAGAGAGCTTTCCGAAATGGTATTGTTGACTATTTAGTTCGTCGTGGTATGAAACCCATGGTATTTCGAAAATACAATGTTTTGCGATAGACATATAAAAAGCGAGTGAGTATAAAAAGGGGTCTAACACGAGGACTTCCCAGGAGGTCACCCATCCCAGTACTAGTCTCGCGAAGCACGCTTAACTGCGGAGTTCTAATGGGATCCGGTGCATTAGTGCTGGTATGATCGCACCCTATAGTACATGTCATGCAATCGTAAATATAATCTTCATCCACTTTTTCAATGCTTCTTTTTGAGCTCGACGTGATAAAGAAGAATGCACACGATGTGTGGACCTCGTCTTGATGGATGAAATGTTTTGGATCGTCGATGCGATGAGTTTGAGATGGCCGATAAAACGGTTTCGAGGTCGTGATTGCTTCAGCCCAAAAAAACGTCTGAAAGAGTATCTAAACATCAAAATTTGGGGTCCAAAACATTTCCAAATGATATTCAACCTATTGGCGCATCAACGATCTTTGAGAGAGCTTTCCGAATTGGTATTGTTCGCTGTGTAGTTAATCGTGGTGTGAAACTTATGGCATTTCGAAAATATAATGTTTTGCAATAGAGAAATAAAAAGTTAGTGAAAAAAGGGGTGCAACACGAGTACTTCCCTGGAGGTCACCCATCTCAGTACTACTCTCGCCCAAGCACGCTTGACTGCGGAGTTCTGATAGGATCCAGTGAATCAGTGCTGGTATGATCGCACCCGGTTGTACATGTCATGCAATCCTAAATATCCTCTTCATCCACTTTTTCAATGCTTTTTTTGAGCTCGACGTGATAAAAAAGAATCCACACGATGTGTGGGCCTCGTCTTAATGGTTAAACGTTTTAGATCGTCGATGCGATGAGTTTGAGATAGCCAATGAATTGGTTTCGAGATCGTGATTGCTTCAGCCCAAAAGATGTACGAAAGAGTATCTATACATCAAAATTTGGAGTCAAAAACATTTCCAAAAGATATTCAACCTATTGGCGCATCAAAAATCTTTAAGAGAGCTTTCCGAAATGGTATTGTTGGCTGTGTAGTTAATCGCGTTGTGAAATTTATGGCATTTCAAAACTATAATGTTTTGCGATAGACAAATAAAAACGAGTGAATAAAAAAATGTGTGCAACACGAGGACTTCACAGAAGGTCACCCATCTCAATACCATTCTTTCCCAAGCACGCTTAACTGCGAAGTTCTGATAAGATCCGGTGAATTAGTAGTGGTATGATCACACTAGGTAGTACATGTCATGCAATCGTAAATATTCTCTTCGTCCACTTTTTCAATGTTTCGTTTTAAGCTCGACGTGAAAAAGAAAAATCCACACGATGTGTGGGCCTTGTCTAGATGCTTGAAACGTTTTTGATCATCGATGCAATGAGTTTGAGATGGCTGTTAAAACATTTTCGATGTTGTGATCGCTTCAGCCCAAAAAACGTCTGAAAGAGTATCTAAACATCAACATTTGGGGTCGAAAACATTTCCAATCTGACTTGGACCTATTGGCGCGTCAAAGATCTTTGAGAGAGCTTTCTGAAATGGTATTGTCGGCTGTGTAGTTCATCGCAGTGTGAAACTTATAGAATTTCGAAAATACAATCTTCGGCGATAGACAAATTAAAAGCGAGTGAATAAAAAAATGGGTGCAACACGAGGACTTCCCAGGAGGTCATCCATCCCAGTATTACTCTCACCCAAGCACGTTTAACTGCGGAGTTCTTATGGGATCTGATGCATTAATACACGTATGATCGCACCCATTAGTACATGTCATGCAATCGTAAATATCCTTTTCATCAACTTTTTCAATACTTTTTTTATGATCTCGACATGATAAATAAGAATCCACACAATGTGTGAGCCTTGTCTAGATGGTCGAAAAGTTTTGGATCGTCGATGCGGTGAGTTTGAGATGGCCGATAAAACGGTTTCGAGATCGTGAATGTTTCAGCCCGAGAAAAATGTCCAAAAGAGTATCTAAACACAAAAATTTGGAGTCCAAAAAATTTTCAATCGGACTTTGTCCTAATGGCGCGTTTAAGATCTTGGAGAGAGCTTTCCGAAATGGTATTGTCGGCTTTGTAGTTCAGCGTGTTGGGCAACTTATGGCCTTCCGAAAATTCAATGTTTTGCGATAGAAAAATAAAAAGCAAGGGAATAAAAACGGGGTGCAACACGAGTACCTCCCAAGAGGTCACCCATCCCAGTACTACTCTCTCCCAAGCATGCTTAACTATAGAGTTCTGATGGGATCCGGTGCATTAGGGCTGGTATGATCGCACCCGATAGTACATGTCATGCAATCATAAGTATTCCCTTCATCCACTTTTTCAATGCTTTTTTTGAGCTCGACGTGATAAAAAAGATTCCACACGATGTGTGGGCGTCGTCTTGATGGTTAAACGTTTTGGATCGTCGATGCGATGAGTTTGAGATAGCCAAGGAATTGGTTTCGAGATCGTGATTGCTTCAGCCCAAAAAATGTACGGAAGAGTACCTATACATCAAAATTTGGGGTCGAAAACATTTCCAAAAGATATTCAACCTATTGGCGCATCAAAAATCTTTAAGAGAGCTTTCCGAAATGGTATTGTTGGCTGTGTAGTTAATCGCGTTGTGAAATTTATGGCATTTCAAAACTATAATGTTTTGCGATAGACAAATAAAAACGAGTGAATAAAAAAATGTGTGCTACACGAGGACTTCACAGAAGGTCACCCATCTCAATACCATTCTTTCCCAAGCACGCTTAACTGCAAAGTTCTGATAAGATCCGGTGAATTAGTAGTGGTATGATCACACTAGGTAGTACATGTCATGCAATCGTAAATATTCTCTTCGTCCACTTTTTCAATGTTTCGTTTGAAGCTCGACGTGAAAAAGAAAAATCCACACGATGTGTGGGCCTTGTCTAGATGCTTGAAACGTTTTTGATCATCGATGCAATGAGTTTGAGATGGCTGTTAAAACATTTTCGAGGTTGTGATCGCTTCAGCCCAAAAAACGTCTGAAAGAGTATCTAAACATCAACATTTGGGATCGAAAACATTTCCAATCTGACTTGGACCTATTGGCGCGTCAAAGATCCTTGAGAGAGCTTTCTGAAATGGTATTGTCGGCTGTGTAGTTCATCGCAGTGTGAAACTTATGGAATTTCGAAAATACAATGTTTGGCGATAGACAAATTAAAAGCGAGTGAATAAAAAAATGGGTGCAACACGAGGACTTCCCAGGAGGTCATCCATCCCAGTATTACTCTCACCCAAGCATGTTTAACTGCGGAGTTCTTATGGGATCTGATGCATTAATACATGTATGATCGCACCCATTAGTACATGTCATGCAATCGTAAATATCCTTTTCATCAACTTTTTCAATATTTTTTTATGATCTCGACATGATAAATAAGAATCCACACAATCTAAGAGCCTTGTCTAGATGGTCGAAACGTTTTGGATCGTCGATGCGGTGAGTTTGAGATGGCCGATAAAACGGTTTCGAGATCGTGAATGTTTCAGCCCGAGAAAATTGTCCGAAAGAGTATCTAAACAAAAAAATTTGGTGTCGAAAAAATTTTCAATCGGACTTTGTCCTAAAGGCGCGTTTAAGATCTTGGAGAGAGCTTTCCGAAATGGTATTGTCGGCTGTGTAGTTCAGCGCATTGGGAAACTTATGGCCTTCCGAAAATTCAGTGTTTTGCGATAGAAAAATAAAAAGCGAGGGAATAAAAAAGGGGTGCAACACGAGTACCTCCCAAGAGGTCACCCATCCCAGTACTACTCTCTCCAAAGCATGCTTAACTATAGAGTTCTGATGGGATCCGGTGCATTAGGGCTGGTATGATCGCACCCAATAGTACATGTCATGCAATCATAAGTATTCCCTTCATCCACTTTTTCAATTCTTTTTTTGAGCTCGACGTGATAAAAAAGAATCCACACGATGTGTGGGTCTCATCTAGATGGTTGAAACGTTTTGGATCGTCGATGCGATGAGTTTGAGATTGCCGATAAAACGGTTTCGAGATCGTGATTGCTTTGGCCCGAAAAAAATTTCCAAAAGAGTATCTAAACATCCAAATTTGGGGATAAAAACATTTCCAATTGGTCTTCAACCTCTTGGCGTGTCAATGATCTTTGATAGAGCTTTCCAAAATGGTATTGTCGGCTGTGTAGTTCATCGCGGTGTGAACTTATGACATTTCGAAAATACAATGTTTTGCGATAGACAAATAAAAAGCAAGTGAATACAAAAAAGGGCTGAACACAAGGACTTTCCAGTGGGTCATCCATCGCAGTACTACTCTCGCCCAAACACGCTTAACTGCGCAGTTCAGATGGGATCCGCTGATTTAGTGCTGGTATGATTGCACCCGATAGAACATGTCAGGCAATTGTAAATATTCTCTTCATCCAATTTTTCAATGCTTCTTTTTGAGCTCGACATGATAAAAAGAATCCACAAAATGTGTGGGCCTCGTCTAGATGGTTAAATGTTTTGGATCGTCGATGCGATGAGTTTTAGACTGCTGATAAAATGGTTTCGAGGTCGTGATTGCTTCAGCCCCAAACAAACGTCTAAAAGAGTTGCTAACCATCAAAATTTGGGGTCGAAAACATTTCCAATGAGACATTGACCTATTGGTGCTTCACAGATCTTTGATAGAGCTTTCTGAAATGGTATTGTCGGCTGTGTAGTTCATCGCGGTGTGAAACTTATGGCATTTCGAAAATATAACATTTTGCGATCGACAAATAAAGAACGAGTGAATAAAAAAAGTGTGCAACACGAGGACTTCCCAAGAGGTCACCCATCCCAGTACTACTCTCGCCCCAGCACGATTAACTGCATAGATTCTGATGGGCCGGTGTATTAGTGCTGGTATGATTGCACCCGGTAGTACATGTCATGCAGTCATAAATATGCTCTTCATCCACTTTTTCAATGCTTCTTTTTGAACTCGACGTGATAAAGAAGAATCCACATGATGTGTGGGTCTCGTCTAGATGGTTGAAACGTTTTGGACCGTCGATGCGATGAGTTTGAGATGGCCGATAAAATGGTTTCGAGTTCGTGATTGCTTCAGCCCAAGAAAACATTCAAAAGAGAATCCAAACATCAAAAGTTGGGGTCAAAAATATTTCCAATCGGTCGTCGCCCTCTTGGCGCGTCAATGTTCTTTGTGAGAGTTTTCCGAAATGGTATTGTCGGCTGTGTAGTTCATCACGTGTGAAACTTATGGCATTTCAAAAATACAATGTTTTGCGATGCACAAATAAAAAGGGAGTTAATAAAAAAAGTGATGCAAAACGAGGACTTCCCAGGAGGTCACCCATCCCAGTACTACTCTAAACCAAGCACGCTTCAATGCGGAGTTCTGATGGGATCTGGTGCATTAGGGCTGGTATGATCGCACCTGGTTGTACAGGTCATGCAATCGTAAATATCCTCTTCATCAACTTTTTCAATGCTCCTTTTTGAGGTCGACATGATAAAGAAGAATCCACATGAAGTGTGGGCCTTGTCTAGATGGTTTAAACATTTTGGATCATCGATGCGATGAGATTGAGATGGCCGATAAAACGGTTTCGAGTTCGTGAGTGCTTCAGCTTGAGAAAACGTATGAAAGAGAACCTAAACATCAAAATTTGGGGTCGAAAACATTTCCAATCGGCCTTCGACCTCTGGGCACCTCAAAGATCATTGAGATAGATTTCCGAATTGGTATTGTCGGCTGTGTAGTTCATCGCGGTGTCAAGCTTATGGCATTTCGAAAATACAATGTTTTGCGATAGATAAATAAAACCCGAGTGAATAAAAATAGGGGTGCAACACGAGGACTTCCCGAGAGGTCACCCATCCCAGTACTACTCTTGCCCAAGCACGCTTAACTGCAGAATTTCTGATGGGCCGGTGCATTAGTGCTGGTATGATTGCACCCGGCAGTACATGTCATGCAATCGTAAATATGCTCTTCATACACTTTTTCAATGCTTCTTTTTGAACTCGGCGTGATAAAGCAGAATCCACATGATGTGTGGGCCTAGTCTAGATGGTTCCCAAGAGGTCACCCATCCCAGTAATTTTTGATGGGCCGGTACATTAGTGCGGGTATGATTGCACCCAGTAGTACATGTCATGCAATCGTAAATATGCTCTTCATACACTTTTTCAATGCTTGTTTTTGAACTCGACGTGATAAAGCAGAATCCACATGATGTGTGGGCCTTGTCTAGATGGTTGAAACGTTTTGGATCGTTGTTTCGATGTGTTTGAGATGGCCGATAAAACGGTTTCGTGGTTGTGATTACTTCAGCCCGAGAAAACGTCCAAAAGCGTATCTAAACATCAAAATTTGGGGACAAAACCATTTCCAATCGGTCGTCAACCTCTTGGTGCGTCAATGTTCTTTGAGAGAGCTTTCCGAAGTGGTATTGTCGTCTGTGTATTTCATCGCGTGTGAATATTATGGCATTTCGAAAATACAATGTTTTGCGATAAACAAATAAAAGCGATTGAATAAAAAAGGGGTGCAACACAAGGACTTCCCAAGAGGTCACTCATCCCTGTACTACCCTCGCCCAAGCACGGTTAAATCTGGAGTGCTGATGGGATTCGGTGCATTAGTGCTAGTATGATCGCACCGAGTAGTACATGTCATGCAATTGTAAATATCCTCTTCATCCAATTTTTCAGTTCTTCTTTTGGAGCTCGACTTGATAAAGTATAATCCACACGATGTGTGAGCCTTTTCTAGATGGTTGAAACATTTTGGATCGTCGATACGATGAGTTTGAGATAGCCGATAAAATGGTTTCGAGGTCGTGATTACTTTACGCCAACAAAAAATGTCCGAAAGAGTATATAAACAACAAAATTTGGGGTCAAAAACATTTCCAATCGGTCTTCGTCCTCTTGGCTCGTCAATGATCTTTGAGAGAGCTTTCCAAAATGGTATTTTCGGCTCTATAGTTTATCGCGGTGTGAAACTTATGGCATTTCGAAAATACAATGTTTTGCGATAGACACATAATAAGCGAGTGAATAAAAAAAAGGGCTGCAACACGAGTACTTCCGAGGAGGTCACCCATCCCAGTACTACTCTAGCCCAAGCACGTTTAACTGCGGAGTTCTGATGGGCCGATGCATTAGTGCAGGTATGATTGCACCCAGTAGTACATGTCATTCAATCGTAAATATCCTCTGCATCCACTTTTTCAATGCTTCTTTTTGAAGTCGAAGTGATAAAGCAGAATCCACATGATGTGTGGGCCTCATCTAGTTGGTTGAAACGTTTTGGATCGTCGATGCGATGAGATTGAGATGGCCGATAAAACAGTTTCGAGGTTGTGATTGCTTCAGCCCGAGAAAACGTCCAAAAGAGTATCTAAACATCTAAATTTGGGGTCGAAATATTTCCAATCGGTCATTGACCTATTGGCGCATCAATGATCTTTGAGTGAGCTTTCCGAAATGGTTTTGTCAGCTGTGTAGTTCATCGCGGTGTGAAACTTATGCATTTCGAAAATACAATGTTTTCTAATACACAAATAAAAAGTGAATGAATAAAAAAACGGGTGCAACACGAGCACTTCCCAGGAGGTTACCCATCCCAGTACTACTCTCGCCCATGCACGCTTAACTGCAAAATTTTGATGGGATTCGGTGCATTAGTGCTGGTATGATCGAATGAATAAAAAAAGGGGTGCAACACCAGGAGTTCCCAAGAGGTCACCCATTTTAGTACTACTCTCGCCCAATGACGCTTAACTGCAAAATTTTGATGAGGTCCAGTGCATTAGTGATGGTATGATCGCACCTGGTAGTACAGGTCATGCAATCATAAACATCCTCTTCATCCATTTTTTGAATATTTCTTTTTGATCTCGACGTGATAAAGAATAACCCACATGATGTGTGGGCCTCGTATAGAAAATTAAAACGTTTTGGATCATCGATGCGATTAGTTTGAGATGGCCGATAAAACGGTTTCGAGGTCGTGATTGCTTCAGCCCAAGAAAATTGGCCGAAATAGTATCTAAACATCAAAATTTGGGGTCGAAAACATTTTCAATCGGTCTTCGACCTCTTGGCACGTCAAAGATCTTCGAAAGAGCTTTCTAAAATGGTATTTTTGGCTGTGTAGTTCATCGCGGTGTGAATCTTATGGCATTTCGAAAATACAATGTTTTGCGATAGTCAAATAAAAAGCGAGTGAATAAAAAAACGGGGTGCAACAGGAGGACTTCTCTGGAGGTCACCCATCTCAGCACTACTCTCGTCCGAGCATGCTTAACAGCGGAATTCTGATAGGATTCGGTGAATTAGTGCTGGTATGATCGCACTCGGTAGTACATGTCATGCAATCGTAAATATCATGTTCATCCACTTTTTCAAGACTTCTTTTTAAGCTCAACGTTATAAAGAAGAATCCCCACGATGTGTGAGCCTTGTCAGGATGGTCGAAACGTTTTGGATCGTCAAAGCGATGAGTTTGAGATGGCCGATAAAATGGTTTCGTGGTCATGATTGTTTCAGCCCGAGAAAAATGTCCGAACGAGTATCTAAAGACCAAGATTTGGGAAACAAATTTCAATCGGTCTTCGACCTATTGGCGGGTCTAAGATCTTGGAGAGAGCTTTTCGAAATGGTATTGTCGGCTGTGTAGTTTTTTTCGAAATGGAAAAAAATTTCAATCGGTCTTCGACCATCCTAGTACTACTCTCGTCCAAGCACGCTTAACTGTGAAGATCTGATGGGATCCGGTGCATTAGTGCTAGTATGATCGCAACAGGTAGTTCATGTCATGCAATCGTAAATATCCTCTTCATCCACTTTTTCAATGTTTTTTTAGCTCCACGTGATAAAGAAGAATCAACACGATGTGTGGGCCTCGTCTTGTTGGTTGAAACATTTCTAATCTTCGATGCAATGAGTTTGAGATTACCGATAAAAAGGTTTCGAGGTCAATATTGTTTCTGCCCGATATAAACGTTCGAAAGAGAATCTAAACATCAAAATTCGGAGTCGAAAACATTTCCAATTGGTCTTTGACCTGTTGGCAAGTCAGAGATCTTTGAGAGAGCTTTCCAAAATTGTATTGTCGGTTGTGTAGTTCATTGCGATGTGAAACTTATGGCTTTTCGAAAATACAATGTTTTGCGATAGAAGCATAAAAAGCGAGTGAATAAAAAAAGGGGTGAAACACGAGGACTTTCCAGGAGATCACCCATCCCAGTGATACTCTCGCCCAAGCACGTTTAACTGCAGAGTTCTGATGGGATCTGGTGCATTAGTATTGGTATGATCACACCCGGTAGTAAAGGTCATTCATTCGTAAATATTCTCTTTTTCCATTTTTTCAATGTTTCTTTTTGATCTCGACGTGATAAAGAAGAACCCACATTATGTGTGGGCCTCGTCCAGAAGGTTAAAACCTTTTGGATCACCGATGCGATGAGTTTGAGATGGCCGATAAAATGGTTTCGAGGCCGTGATTGCTTCAGCACGAGAAAAATTTCCGAAATAGTATATAAACATCAAAATTTGGGGTTGAAAACATTTCCAGTCGTTCTTTGACCTATAGGCACGTCAAATAACTTTGAGAGAGCTTTACGAAACGGTATTGTCGGCTGTGTAGTTCATCGCGGTGTGAAACTTATGACATTTCGAAAATACAATGTTTTGCAATAAACAAATAAAAAGCGAGTTAATAAGAAAATGAGTGCAACACGAGGACTCTCCAGGAGGTCATCCATCCTAGTACTACTCCCACCCAAGCATGCTTAACAGCAGAGTTCTGATGGGATCCGATGCATTAGTGCTGGTATGATCGCACCCGGTAGAACAGGTCATGTAATCGTAAATATCCTCTTCATCCAATTTTTCAATATTTCTTTTTGAGCTCCACGTGATAAATAAGAATCCACACGATGTGTGGGCCTCATCTAGATGGTTGAAATGTTTTGGATCGTCAATGCGATGAGTTTGAGATGGCCGATAAAACAGTTTTGAGGTCGTGATGGCTTCTGCCCGAGAAAAACATACGAAAAAATATCTAAACATCAAAATTTGGGGTAAAAAACATTTCCAATCGCTCTTGGCTCTACTGGCGCATCAAAGAACTTTTGGAGACCTTTCCAAAATGGTTTTGTTGGCTATGCAGTTAATCACCTAGTGACACTTTTGACATTTCAAAAATACAATGTTTTGCGATAGAAAAATAAAAAGCGAGTGAATAAGAAAATAGGTGCAGCACGAGGACTTCCCAGGTGGTCACCCACTTCAGTACTACTCTCGGCCAAGCACGCTTACCTGTAGAGTTCTTATGGGATCCGGTGCATTAGTGCTGGTATGATTGTTCCCGGTAGTACATGTCATAAAATCAAAAATATCCTCTTCATCTACTTTTTCAATGTTTCCTTTTGAGCTCCACGTGATAAAGAAGAATCCACATGATGTGTGGGTCTAATCTAGATGGTTGAAACGTTTTGGTACGTCTATGAGATTAGTTTCAGATGGCCGATAAAATAGTTTCGAGGTCGTGATTGTTTTTTCCCGATAAAAACATGTGAAAGAGTATCTAAACATCAAAATTTGGAAACAAAAACATCTCCAATCGGTCTTTTACATATTGGCACGTCAAAGATCTTTCAGAAAGCTTTCCGAAATGGTATTGTCGGCTGTGTAATTCATCGTGGTGTGAAACTTATGGCATTTCGAAAATACAATGTTTTGCAATAGACAAATAAAAAAGCGAGTGAATAAGAAAAGGGGTGCAACACGAGTACTTCCCAGGATGTCACCCATCCCAGTACTACTCTTGCCCAAACACACTTAATTGCGGTGTTCTGATGGGATCCGGTGCATTAGTCTTGCAATCGTAAATATCTTCTTCCTCCAATTTTTCAATATTTCTTTTGAGCTCCACGTGATAAATAAAAATGCACACGATGTGTGGACCTCGTCTAGATGGTCGAAACGTTTTGAATCATCGATGCGATGAGTTTGAGACGGCCGATAAAACGGTTTCGAGGTTGTGATTGCTTCTGCGCAAGAAAAACATCCAAAAGAATATCTAAACTTCAAAATTTGGGGTAAAAAACATTTCCAGTTGGTTATTGTCCTATTGGTGCGTCAAGATCTTTGAGAGACCTTTCTGAAATGGTATTGTTGGCTGTGTAATTCAAAATAGCTACGACAAAGTCTTCAAGTAATCCAATTTATCCCAAACTGCGTGATGTCATGCATTATGCTTCATTTGTAAACCTTTGCTCAATGTGCACCAATTATCAGTTTAGAATTATCATTTTAACTATCTGATCAACTTGACATATCCTCATTAAATCATTTTTAACTTTTGATTTAGAGCTCAAAATGACATGAATCCAACGCCCACGTTAATCTAGCTCAATTTTCCATATTATGTTAACATTTGAGACTGAAAGAGCTTGGCAAACCTCAAAATAATCCAATCTATCCTAAACTGCGTAATCCCATGCATTGTGCTTCATTTATAAGCCATTATTCAAGGAGCACCAATGATCAGTTTAAAATAATCATTTTAACTGGCCGACCTACTTGACATGTCCGCATTAAATCAATTGTAACTTTTGATTTAGAATTAAGAATTACACTAATCCAACACCCACGTTAAGCTAGCTCAATATTCTATATTGTGACAAAATTTAAAACCGCAATAGCTACGAAAAAGTCACTAAGTAAGCCAATCTATCCCAAACAGCATAATGACTTGCACGGTGCTTCATTTGTAAACATTTGCTCAATGAGCACCAATGTTCAGTTTATAATGACAAATTTAACTGCCCGAGCAACTTGACATATCCGCACTAATTCATCTTTACCTTTTGATTCAGAGTTTAGAATGAAACGAATCCAATGCCCTCGTTAAGCTAGTTCAATTTTCTATATTGTGAAAAATTTAATACCGAAATAGCTACGACAAAGTCTCCAACTAATCCAATCTATCCCAGTCTTCGTGATGCCATGCAATTTAAAATTTGTAAACCTTGCCCAGTGAGCACCAATTATCAATATAGAATGATCAATTTAACTTGCTGATCAACTTGATATGTCCGCACTAAATAGTCTTTAATTTTTGTTTCAAAGTTCAGAGTGACATGAATGAAATGCCTACGTTAAGCTAGCTCAATTTTCTATATTGTGAAATAATTTAACACCAAAATAGCTAAGACATAGACTCCAAGTAATCCAATCTATCCCAAACAGAGTGATGCCATGGATTATGCTTCAATTGTAAACCTTTGCAAAATGAGGACCAATTATCAGTGTAGAATGATCATTTTAACAAGCTGATCAACTTGACATGTCCACACTAAATCGTGTTTTACTTTTGATTTGGATCCAACGCCCATGTTAAGCTAGCTAAATTTGCCATAATGTGACAACATTTGAGACTGAAAGAGCTAGAGAAAGCATCAAAGTAATCCAATCTATCCTAAACTGTGTGATGTCTTGCATTATGCTTCATTTTTAAGCCTTTACTAAAACGAAAACCAATGACTAGTTTAGAATGATCATTTTAACTGGCCAATCAACTTGACATGTCGCACCAAATCATTTGTAACTGTTGATTTAGAGTTCAGAATGACACGAATCGAATGACCATGTTAAGATAGCTCAATTTTCTATACCGTGACAAAATTAAGGACCGAAATAGCTATGTCAAAGTCTCCAGGTAAGCCAATCTATCACGAATTGCTTGATACCATGCATTATGCTTCATTTGTAAACCATTGCTCAATGAGCACCAATGATCAGTTTAGAATGACCAATTTAAATGGCCGATCGACTTGACATGTCTGCACTAAATAGCATTTAACTTTTGATTTAGAGCTCAAAATGGCATGAACCAACGCCCACATTAAGGTAGCTCAATTTTTCATATTGTGAGAACATTTGAGGCTGGAAGAGCTAGGCAAAGCCTCAAAGTAATCCAGTCTACCCTAAACTGCGTGATGCGATGCATTATGCTTCATTTATAAGCTTTTACTCAAGGAGAACCAATGATCAGTTTAGAATAATCTTTTCAACTAGGTGATCAACTTGATGTCCGCACTAAATCGTTTGTAACTTCTGATTTAGAGTTCAGCAACGCCCACGTTAAACTATCCCAATTTTCTATATTGTGACAAAATTTAGGACCGAAATAGCTGTGACAAAGTCTCCGAATAAGCCAATCTATCTCAAACAGCATGATGCCATGCATGATGCTTCATTTGTAAACCATTGCACAATTAGCAACAATGATCAGTTTAGAATGATCAATTTAAGAGGCCGATCAACTTAGCATGTCCGCACTAAATCGTCTTTAACTTTTGATTCAGAGTTCAGAATGACACGAATCCAATGCCCGCATAAGCTATTTCGATTTACTATATTGTTACAAAATGTAAGACCGAAATAGCTACGACAAAGTCTCCAACAAATCCAGTCTATCCAAAACTGCGTGATGCTATGCATTATGCTTCTTTGTAATCCTTTGCTCAATGATGACCAATTATCAGTTTAGAATTATCACTTTAACTAGCTGATCAACTTGACATGTCCGCCCTAAATCGTTTTTAACTTTTGATTTGGATCTGAAAATGACATGAATCCAACGCCTACGTTAAGCTAGCTCAATATTCCATAATGTGACAATATTTTAGACTGAAAGAGCTAGACAAAACCTCAATGTAATCCAATATATTCTAAGCTGGTGATGCCTTGCATTATGCTTCAGTTATAAGCTTTTAGTCAAGGAGCACCAATGATTAGTTCAGAATAATCAATTTAGCTGGCCGATCTACTTGACATGTACGCATTAAATCGTGTGTAACTTTTGATTTAGAGTTTAGAATGAAACAAATCAAACACCTATGTTAAGCTAGCTGAATTTTCTATATTGTAACAAAATTTAGGACCACAATAGCTACGACAAAGTCACCAAGTAAGCCAATCTATCCCAAACTGCGTGATCCCATGCATGACGCTTCATTTGTAAAAATTTGCTCAAGGAGCACCAATGACAAATTTAGAAAGATGAATTTAACTGGCCGATCAACTTGACATGTCCGCACTAAATCGTCATTAACTTTTGATTCAGAGTTCAGAATTTCACGAATCCAATGCCCGCGTAAGCTAGTTTGATTTTCTATATTGTGACAAAATTTAAAACCGAAATAGCTACGATAAATTCTCCAACTAATTGAGTCTACCCCAAAGTGCGTGATGCCATGCATTATGATTCATTTGCTCAATGAGCACTAATTATCAGCTTAGAATGATCACTTTAACTAGCTGATCAACTTGACATGTCCGCAGTAAATCATCTTTAACTTTTTTTTAGATCTCAAAATGACATGAATCAACCGCACACATTACGGTAGTTCAATTTTTCATATTGTGACAACATTTGAGACTGGAAGAGCTACTTAAAGCCTCAAAGTAATTTAATCTATCCTGAACTGCCTGATGCATTATGCTTCATTTACAAACTTTTACTCAAGGAGAACGAATTATCAGTTTACAATAATCATTTGAACTGGCCGATCAACTTGACATGTCCGCACTAAATCTTTTGTAAAGTTTGATTTAGAGTTCAGCAACGCCCACGTTAAACAATCTCAATTTTCTATACTGTGACAAAATTTAGGAAAAAATAGCTAGGACAAAGTATCCAAGTAAGCCGATCTATCCCAAACTGCGTGATTCCATGCATGATGCTTCATTTGAAAACTTTTCCTCAATGAGCATCAATGATCAGTTTGGAATGATCAATTTAACTGGCCGATCAACTTTTCATATGCGCACTAAATCGTCTTTAACGTTTGATTCAGAGTTCAGAATGACACGAATCCAATGCCCACGTTAAGCTTGTTTGATTTACTATATTGTGACAAAATTTAAAACCAAAATAGCTACGACAAAGTCTCCAAGTAATCCAATCTATCCCAAACTGCATGATGCCATGCATGATGCTTCATTTGTAAACTTTTGCTCAATGAGCACCAATGCTCAGTTTATAATGATCAATTTAACAGGTCGATCAACTTGACATGTCTGCACAAATCGTCTTTAACTTTTGATTCAGAGTTTAGAATGCCACGAATCCAATGCCCACCTTAAGCTATCGATTTTCTACATTTTGAAAAAAATTAAGACCAAAATAGCTATGTCAAAGTCTCCAACTAATTGAATCCAACCAGAATGGCGTGATGCCCTGCATTATGCTTCATTTGTAAACCTTTGCTCAATGAGCACCAATTCTCAGTTTAGAATGATCACTTTATGTAGCTGATCAACTTGACATTTCCGCATTAAATCGTGTTTAACTTTTGATTTAGAGCTCAAAATGACATGAATCCAACGCCCACGTTAAAGTAGCTCAATTTTCCATATTCTGACAACATTTGAGACTAGAAGAGGTAGGCAAAACCTCAAAGTAATCCAATATATCCTAAACTGCGTGATGAGATGCATTATGTTTCATTTATAAGCTTTTACTCAAGGAGAACCAATTATCAGTTTAGAATAATCATTTTCACTGGCCGATCAGCTTGACATGTCTGTACTAAATCGACACTAACTTTTGATTAAGAGTTCAGAATAACACGAGTCCAACGCCCACGTTAACGTAGCTCAATTTTCTATATTGTGACAAAATTTAGGACCGAAATAGCTACGGTAAAGTCTCCAAGTAAGCCAATCTATCCCAAACTGCGTGATGCCATGCATGATGCTTCATTTGTAAACCCTTGCTCAATGAGCACCAATGATCAGTTTAGAATGATCATTTTAACTAGCCGATCAACTTTACATGTCCGCAATAAATCGTCTTTAACTTTTAATTCAGAATTCAGAAAGACACAAATCCATTGCCTACGTTAAACTAGCTCGATTTACTATTTAGTGACAAAATTTAGAACCAAAATAGCTACGACAAAGTCTCAAATTAAGCCAATCTATCCCAAACTGCGTGATGACATGCATGATGCTTCATTTGTAAACCTTTTCTCAATGAGAACAAATGATCAGTTTAGAATAATCAATTTAACTTCATTTGTAAACCTTTGCTTTCCGAAATGGTATTGTAGTACATGGTGGTGTGAAACTTATGGCAATTCGAAAATACAATATTTTGCGATAGAAAAATAAAAAGCGAGTGAATAAAAAAAGGGCTGCAACACGAGGATTTCGCAGGAGGTCATCCATCCCAGTACTACTCTCAGCAAAGCACACTTAACTACGGAGTTCTGATGGGATCCATTGCATTAGTGCTGGAATGATCACACCCGGTAGTACATGTCATGCAATTTTAAATATCCTCTTCATTCACTTTTGCAATACTTATTTTTGAGCTCGATGTGATAAAGGAGAATCCACACGATGTGTGGGCATCTTCTTGATGGTTGAAACGTTTTCGATCGTCAATGCGATTAGTTTGAGATGGCCGATAAAACGGGTTTGAGGTCGTGATTGATTCAGTCTGAGAAAAATGTCCGGAAGAGTATCTAAACATCAAAATTTGGGGTCGAAAACATTTCCAATTGGAATTCGAGCTATTGCCGCATCAAAGATCTTTGGGAGAGCTTTCCGAAATGGTATTTTCAGCTGTGTAGTTCAACCGGTGTGAAACTTATGGCATTTCAAAAATTCAATGTGTTATGATAGATAAGTAAAAAGCAAGTGAATTAAAAAAAAGGTGCAACACGAGGACTTCCCAAGAGGTCACCCATCCCAATATTACTCTCGCCCAAACACGCTTAACTCCAGAACTCTCATAGGATCCTGTGCATTAGTTCTAATATGATCGCACCCGGTGGTACATGTTATGCAATGCTAAATATCCTCTTCCTCCACTTTTTAATGCTTCTTTTTGAGCTCGACGTGATACCACATGATGTGTGGTCCTCGTCTAGATGGTTGAAACATTTTGGATAGTCGATGCAATGAGTTTGAGATGGCCGATAAAATGGTTTCAAGGTCGTGATTGCTTCAACCCGAGAAAAACATCTGAAAGATTATCTAAACATCAAAATTTTTGGTCGAAAACATTTCCAGTCGTTATTCAGCCTATTTGCGCATCAAAGATCTTTTAGAGAGATTTCTGAAATGGAATTGTTAACAGTGTAGTTCATCGCGGTGTGAAACCTATGGCATTTCCAAAATACAATGTTTTGCGATAGACAAATAAAAAGGGAGTGAATAAAAAATGGGTACAACATGAAGCCTTCCCATGAGGTCACTCAGCCCAGTAGTACTCTTGCCCAAGCACGCTTAACTGCAGAATTCTGATGGATTCGGTGCATTAAAGCTGGTATGATCGCACCAGGTAGTACATGTCATGCAATCGTAAATATCCTCTTCATCCACTTTTTCAATGTTTCTTGTTGAGCTCGATGTGATAAAGAACAATCCACACGATGTGTGGACTTTGTCTAGATGGTTGAAATGTTTTGGATCATCGATGCGATTAGTTTGAGATGGCCGACAAAATGGTTTCAAGGTCATGATTGCTTAAGCCCGAGAAAAAGTGCGAAAGAGTATTTAAACATCAAAATTTGGGGTCAAAAACATTTCCAATCGGTCCTAGTCCTATTGGTGCGTCAAATATCTTTGAGAGAGCTTTCTGAAATGGTATTGTCGGCTGTGTAGTTGATCGTGGTGTGAAACATATGGCATTTCGAAAATACAATGTTCTACGATAGACAAATAAAAAACAACTGGATAAAAAAAGGGGTGCAACACGAGGAATTCCCAGGAAGACACCCATCCCAGTACTATTCTTGCCCAAGCATGCTTAACTGCGGAGTTTTGATGGGATCAGGTGCATTAGTGCTTCTATGATCGCACCCGGTAGTACATGTAATGCAATCGTAAATATCTTCTTCATCCACTTTTTCAATACTTCTTTTTCAGTTCGATGTGATAAAGAATAATCCACACGATGTGTGGGCCTCGTCTAGATGGTTGAAAAATTTTGGATTGTCAATGCCATGAGTTTAAGATGGCCGATAAAAGGGTTCCGATGTCGTGATTTCTTCAGCCCGAGAAAAACGTCCGAAAGAGTATCTAACATCAAAATTTGGGGTCAAAAACATTTCCAATCGGATTCGACCTACCGGGACGTCAAAGGTCTTTGAGAGAGCTTTCCAAAATGGTATTGTTGGCTGTGTAGTTCATCGCGGTGTGAAACTTATGACATTTCGAAAATACAATGTTTTGCGGTAGACAAAAAAAAAGCGAGTGAATAAATAAAGGGGTGCAACATGAGGTCTTCCCCGGAGGTCACCCATCCCTGTACTACTCTCGCACTAGAACGCTTAACTGTGGAGTTCTTATGGGTTCCGTTGCATTAGTGCTGGTATGATCGCACCCGCTAGTACATGACATGCAATCGTAAACATCCTCTTCATCCTCTTTTCCAATGCTTCTTATTGAGCTCGACGTGATAAAGAAGAATCCACAAGATGTGTGGGCCTCGTCTAGATGGTTAAAAAGTTTAGGATCGTCAATGCGATGAGTTTAAGATGGCTGATAAAATGGATTCGAGGTCGTGGATGATTCAGCCCAAGAAAAACATCCGAAAGAGTATCTAAAAATCAAATTTTGGGGTCAAAAATATTTCCAATCGGTATTCGGCATAATGGTGCGTCAAAGATCTTTGAGAGAGCTTGCCAAAATTGTATTGTCAGCTGTGTGGTTCATCGCAGTGTGAAACTTATGGCATTTCGAAAATACAATGTTTTGTGATAGAAAAATAAAAAGCGAGTGAATAAAAAGAGGGGTGCAACATGAGGTCTTCCCCGGAGGTCACCCATCCCTGTACTACTCTCACCCAAGAACGCTTAACTGCGGAGTTCTGATGGGATCCATTGCATTAGTGCTGGTATGATCGCACCCGGTAGTACATGTCATGCAATCGTAAATATCCTCTTCATCCAGTTTTTCAATGCTTCTTTTTGAGCTTGACTTGATAATGATGAATCCACACGATATGTGGGCCTTGTATAGATGGTTGAAACATTTTGGAACGTCGATGCAATGAGTTTGAGATGGCCGGTAAAACGGTTTCGAGGTCATGATTGCTTCAGCCCGAGAAATCGTCCGAAATAGTATCTAAACATCAAAATTTTGGATTGAAAACATTTCCAATCGTTATTGGACCTAGTATATTTGAGATAGCTTTCGGAAATGATATTGTCGGCTGTATAGTTCATCGTGGTGTGAAATTATGGCATTTTGAAAATACAATGTTTTGCGATAGACAAATAAAAAGCGAGTGAATAAAAAAGGGGTGCAACACGAAGACTTCCCAGGAGGTCACCATCCCCATACTACTCTCGCGAAGCACGCTTAACTACGGAGTTCTGATGGGATCCGGTGAATTAGTGCTTGTATGATCGCACCCTGTAGCACAGGTCAAACAATTGTAACTATCATCTTCATCAACTTTTTCAATGTTTCTTATTGAGCTCGACGTGATAAAGAAGAATCCACACGATGTGTGGGCCTCTTCTAGATGGTTGAAAAATTTTGGATCCTCGATGCAATGAGTTTGATTGGCTGATAAAATGGTTTCGAGGTAGTGATTGATTCAGCCAGAGAAAAACGTCCGAAAGAGTATCTAAACATCAAAATTTGGGGTCAAAAATATTAACAATCGGTATTCGGCCTATTGGTGCGTCAAAGCGAGTGATCATTCTAAATTGATCATTGATGCTCATTCAGTAAAGACTTATAAATGAAGTTTGGGATACATTGAGTAATGCATGGCATCATAGAGTTTGGGATACATTGGATTACTTGGAGGCTTTGTCGTAGCTCTTTCAGTCTCAAATGTTGTCACAATATGGAAAATTGAGCCAGTTTAACGTGGGTGTTGGATTAATGTCATTTTCAGCTCCAAGTCAAAAGTCAAAAACGGTTTAGTGCGGACATGCCAAGTTGATCAGCTAGTTACAATTATCATTCCAAACTGATCCTTGGTGCTCATTGAGTAAAGGAGTATAAATGAAGTATAATGCATGGCATCACGCAATTTGGGATAGATGGGATTACTTGGAGGTTTTGCCTTAATTATTTAGGTCTTAAATTTTTTCACAATATAGAATCTTGAGCTAGCTAAACGTGGGCGTTTGATTCGTGTCATTTTGAGCTCTAAATCAAAAGTTACAAACGATTTTGTGCGGACATCTCAAGTTGATCCACCAGTTAAAGTGATCGTTCTAAACCGATCGTTCTAACATGATCATTAGTGCTACTTGAGTAAAGGCTTTAAATGAAGCATAAAGCATGGCATTACCCGGCTTAGGATAGATTGGATTACTTGAACGCTTTGTGGGAGCTGTTTCAATCTCAAATGTTGTCACAATAGAGAAAATTGAGCTAACTTAACGTGGGCATTTGATTCGTGTCATTCTAATCTCTAAACGAAAAGTTATGGACGATTTAGTGCATACAGTTCAAGTTAATCGGCCAGTTAAATTGATCTTTCTAAGATGATTATTGGTGCTCATTGAGCAAAGGTTTATAAATGAAGCCTAATGCATGGCATCACAAAGTTTGAGAAGGATTTGATTACATGGAGGCTTCGTTTTAGCTATTTCGGCTTTAAATTTTGTCACAGTATAGAACATTGAGCTAGTTCAACGTGGGCATTGGATTCATGTCATTCTAAACTCTAAATCAAAAGTTACGGACGATTTAGAGCGGACATGTCGAGTTGATCGGCCAGTTAAAATTATCATTCTATACTGATCATTTGTCCTCCTCTAGTAAAGGCTTATGAATGAAGCATAGTGCATGGCATCACACAGTTTGGGATACATTGGATTAGTTGGAGGCTTAGTGGTAGCTATGTTTGTCTCAAATGTTTTCACAATATAGAAAATTGAGATAGCTTAACGTGGGCATTGGATTTGTGTCATTCTGAACTCTAGATCAAAATTTACAGACGATTTAGTGTGGACATGTCAAGTTGATCGGCCAGTTAAAATGATCATTCGAAAATGATCATTGGTGCCCCTTGAGTAAAAGCTTATAAATGAAGCACAATGCATGGCATCACGCAGTTTCGTATTCATTGGATTACTTGAAGGCTTTGTCGTAACTCTTTCACACTCAAATGTTCGTACAATATAGAAAGTTTACCTACCTTAAAGTGGGTGTTGGATTCGTGTCATTCTGAACTCTAAATTAAAAGTTACTGACGATTTAGTGCGTACATGCCAAATTCATCGGCCAGTTAAATTGATCATTTTAAATTGATCATTGCTGGTGATTGAGTAAAGACTTATAAATGAAGCGTAATGAATTGCATTACGTAGTTTGGGATACATTGGATCACTTGGAGGCTTTGTCGTAGATCTTTAAGTATCAAATGTTGTCACAGTATGGAAAATTCAGCTCGCTTAACGTGGGCGGTGGATTAGTGTCATTTGAGCTCTAAATCAAATAAAGACGATTTAGTGTGGACATGTCAAGTTGATCAGCTACTTAAATGATCATTCTAAACTGATCATTGGTGCTCATTGATTCATGGCATCACACAATTTGGGATATATTAGATTAGTTAGAGGCTTTGTGGTAGCTATCTCGGTCTTAAATTTTGTAACAATTCAAAATTTTGAGCTAGCTTACCGTGGGGGTTGGGTTCGTTTAATTCTGAACTCTAATCAAAAGTTACGGACGATTTAGTACGGACATATCAACGTGATCGGGCAGTTAAAGTGATCATTCTAAAGACTTATAAATGAAGCATAATGCTTGGCATCATGCAGTTTGTGATAGATTGCATTACTTTGAGGCTTTGTCTAGCTCTTTCAGTTAAAATGTTGTCACAACATGGAAAATTGAGCTAGGTTAAGGTGGGTGTTGGATTCATGAAGCGTAATGCATTGCATCACGTAGTTTGGGATACATTGGATTACTTGGAGGATTTGTCGTAGCTCTTTAAGTCTTAAATTTTGTCACAATATAGAAAATTGAGCTAGATTAACGTAAGCGTTGGATTCGTATCATTTTGAGCTCTAATTCAAAAGTTAAAGACGATTTACTATGGACATGCAAACTTGATCAGCTAGTTAAAATGATCATTATAAACTGATCATTGGTGCTCATTGAGCAAAGCCATACAAGTGAAGCACAATGCATTGCATTACAAAGTTTAAGATAGATTCGATTATTTGGAGGCTTTGTCGGTGCTATTTTTTTGTTAATTTTTGTCACAATATAGAAATTTGAACTAGCCTTACTTGGGCATTGGATTCATGTCACTCTAAACTCTAAATCAAAAGTTACAGATGATTTAGTGCGGACATAAAAATTGGATCGGCCAGTTAAAATGATCATTCTAAACTCATAATTGGTGGTCATTGAGTAAAGACATATAAATGAAGCATAATGCATTGCATCAAGTAGTTTGGGATACATTGGATTACTTGGAGGCTTTGTTATAGCTCTTTAAATCTTGAATTTTGTCACAATATAGAAACTTGACCTACCTTAACGTGACCGTTGGATTCGTGTCATTTTGAGCTCCAATTCAAAAGTTAAAAACAATTTACTCTGGACATGTCAAGTTGATATGCTAGTTAAAGTGATCATTTTAAACAAATCAATTATGCTCATTGAGTTAAAGCGTATATATGAAGCATAATGCTTGGCATCATGCAATTTGGCATAGATTAGATTACTTGGAGGCTTTGTCGTAGCTGTTTCGGTCTTAAATTTTGTTCACAGTATAAAATATTGAGCTAGCTTAACGTGGGCGTTGGATTCGTTTCATTCCAAACTCAAAATCAAAAGTTACAGACGATTTAGTGCGGACATGACAACTTGATCGTCCTGTTAAAATGATCATTCTAAACTGATCATTGGCGGTCATTGAGTAGAGACTTATAAATGAAGCGTAATGCATTGCATTACGTAGTTTGGGATACATTGGATTACTTGGAAGTTTTGTCGTAGCTCTTTAAGTCTTAAATTTTGTCACAATATAGAAAATTGAGCTAGCTTAACGTAAGTGTTGGATTCGTGTCATTTTGAGATCTAATTCAAAAGTTAAAGAAGATCTACTACGGACATGCCAACTTGATCAGCTAGTTAAAATGATCATTCTAAACTGATCATTGATGCTCATTAATGTGTGGCATCATGCAATTTGGGATTGATTGGATTACTTGTAAGCTTTGTCGAAGCTTTTTCAGTCTGAAATTTGTTCACAGTACAAAATATTGAGCTACCTTAACGTGGGCGTTGGATTTATTTCACTCCGAACTCAAAATCAAAAATTACAGACGATTTAGTGCAGCCATGTCAACCTGACCAGCCAGTTATAGTGATCATTCTAAACTGATTAATGGTGCCCCTTCAGTAAAGGTTTACAAATGAAGTGTAACGCATGACATCATGCAGTTTGGGATACATTGGATTACTTGGAGGCTTTGTCGTAGCTCTTTCATCCTCAAATGTTGTCACAATATGAAAATTTTAGCTAGCTTAACGTGGGCAGTGGATTAGTGTCATTTTGAGCTCTAAATCAAAAGTTAAAGATGATTTAGTGTATACATGTCAAGTTGATCAGTTATTTAAGTGATCATTCTAAACTGATCATTGGAGTTCATTGAGTAAAGGCGTATAAATGTGGAATAATTCATGGCATCACACAATTTGGGATAGATTAGATTACTAGGAGGCTTTGTTGTAGCTATTTCACAATATAGAAAATTGAGCTAGATTAATTTGGGTGTTGGATTCATGTCATTTTAAGCTCTAGTTAAAATGTTAAAAAACGATTTAGTGCGGACATATCAAGTTCATTAGATAGTTAAAATGATCATTCTAAACTGATCAGTGGTGCCCATTTAGTATAGGTGTATAAATGAAGCATATTGCATGGCATCACACAATTTGGGATAGATTGGATTACCTGGATTGTTTGTCGTAGCTATTTCGGTCTTAAATTCTGTCACAATATAGAATATTGAGCTAGCCTAACGTGGGGATTGGATTAGGGTCATTCTGAACTCTAAATCAAATGTTACAGACAACTTAGTGTTCACATGTCAAGTTGATGGGCAAGTTAAAGTGATTATTCTACTGTGATCATTCTAAATTGATCATTAGTAATCCTTGAGTAAAGGCATATAAATGAAACATAATGCATGGCATCACGAATTTTAGGATATATTGCTTACTCGAAGCCTTTGTGGTAGCTCTCTCAGTCTCAAATGTAGTCACAATATAGAAATTTGAGCTAGCTTAACGTGGGCGTTTGATTCGTGCCAGTTAAAATGATTATTCTAAACTGATCATTGGTGATCCTTGAGTAAAGACTAAACAATGAGGCATAATGCATGGCATCACGCAGTTTGGGATACATTGGATTACTTGGAGTCTTTGTCGTAGCTATTTCAGTCTTAAATTTTATAACAATATAGAAAATTGAGGTAGCTTAACATGGGCTTGGATTCATGTCATTCTAAACTCTAAATGAAAAGTAACGGACAATTTAGTTCGGACATGTCACGTTTATCATCTAGTTAAATTGATCATTCTAAACTGATCATTGGTGCTCATTGAGCAAAGGTTTACGAATGAAGCATAATGCATGGCATCACGGAGTTTGGGATAGATTGGATTACTTGCAGGCTTTGGTGTAGCTATTACGGTGTTAAAATTTATCACAATATAGAAAATTGAGGTAGCTTAACGTGAGCTTTGGATTCGTGTCATTTTGAAATTGATCATTCTAAACTAATCATTGTTGCTCATTGAGTAACGCATAAATGAAGCATAATTCATGGCATCACATAGTTTGGCATAAATTGGATTACTTGGAGGTTTTGTCGTAGCTATGTCAGTCTTAAATTTTGTCACAATATAGAATATTAAGCTACCTTAACATGGGCATTCGATTCGTGTCATTCTGAACTCTAAATCAAAAGTTATGGATGATTTAGTGCGTACATGTCAAGTTGATCGGTCAGTTAAAGTGATCATTCTCAACTGATCATTCTCAACTGATCATTTTAAACTTATCATTAGTGCTCTTTGAGTAAAGACTTAAAAATGAATCATAATACATGGCATCACGCAGTTTATGATAGTTTGATTTAGTTGAAGGCTTTGTGGTAGCTTTTTCAGTGTCAAATGTTGTCACAATATAGAAAATTGAGCTACTTCAACAAGGGCATTGGATTCGTGTCATTATGAACTTTAAGTCAAACGTTATAGACGATTTAGTGTGGACATGTCAAGTTGATCGGCCAGTTAAAGTGATCATTCTCAACTGATCATTCTAAATGATCATTAAAGCTCCTTCAGTAAAGGATTTTGAATGAAGCATAATGCATGGCATCACGCAGATTAGGATAGATTGGATCACAATATAAAAAAATTAAGCTAGTACGTGAGCATTGTATTCGTGTCATTCTGAACTCTTAATATATAAAGTTACAAACGATTTAGTGCGTACAAGTCAATTTGATCGGCCAGTTAAATTTATCATTCTAAACTGATTATTGGTGCAAAATTAGTAACGGCTTATAATTGGATTACTTGGAGGCTTTGTCGTAGCTATTTTGGTCTTAATTTTTATCATAATATAGAATCTTGAGCTAGCTTAACGTGGGCGTTGGATTCGTGTCATTCGGAACTCTAAATCAAAAATTACGGATGATTTCGTGCAGACATTTCAAGTTTATCGGCGAGTTAAATTTATTTTCTAAACTGATCATTGTTGCTCATTGAAAAAAGGTTTACAAATGAAACATAATGCATGGCATCACGCAGTTTAAGATAGATTGGATTACTTGTAGGCTTTGTCATTTCTATGTTTGTCTTAAATTTTTTTTGCAATATAGAATATTGAGTTAGATTAACGTGAGCGTTGGATTTGTGTCATTCCGAACTCTAAATCAAAAGTTATGGACGATGTAGTGCGGACATGTCAAGTTTATCGACTAGTTCAATTGATCATTCTAAACTGATTACTGCTGTTCATTCTGTAACGTATAAATGAAGCATAATGGATGGCATCACGCAGTATGGGATAGATTGGATTAATTGGAGGCGTTTTCGTAGATATGTTAATCTTAAATTATGTCATAGTATAGAACATTAACTTAACGTGGGCATTGGATTCGTGTCATTTTGAACTCTAAATCAAAAGATACAGATTATTTAGTGCAGATATGTCAAATTCATTGGCAAGTTAAATTGATTATTCTAAATTGATCATTAGTGCTCCTTGAGTAAAGACTTATAAATGATGTATAATGCATGGCATCATGCACTTTATGATAGATTGGATTACTTGAAAGCTTTCTGGAAGCTCTTTCAGTCTCACAATATTCAAACTTTAGCTAGTTTAACGTGGTATTGGATTCGTGTCATTCTGAACTCTAAATCAAAAGTTAAAGACGGATTAGTGTGGACGTGTCAAGTTGATCGGCTAGTTAAAGTGATCATTCTAAAGTGATCATTCTAAATTTATCATTAGTACTTCTTGAGTAAATACTTGTAAATGAAGCATAATTTATGGCATCACACAGTTTAGGATAGATGGGATTAAATGAAGGCTTTGTAGTAGCTTTTTCAGTCTCAAATTTTTTCAGAATAAAGAAAATTGAGTTACTTTGACGTGGGCATTGGATTCGTATTATTCTAAATTCTAAATCAAAAGTTACGGACGATACAGTGCGTACATGTCAAGTTGAAATGGTGCTCATGGAGCAAACATTTACAGATGAAGTATAATGCTTGGCATCACACAGTTTGGATAGATTGGATTACTTGGACACTTTGTCGTAGCTATTTTGGTTTTAAATTTTGTCACAATATAGAATATTGGGCTAGCTTAACGTGGGCGTTAGATTCGCATTATTCTCATCTAAATCACAAGTTATGGAAGATTTAGTGCAGACATGTCAAGTTGATCGACCAGTTAAGTGATCATTCTAAACTGATCATTAGGGCTCCTTGAGTAAAGACTTATAATTGAAGCATAATTCATGGCATCACACAGTTTAGGATAGATTGGATTACTTGAAGGCTTTGTTGTAGCTCTTTCAGTCTCAAATGTTGTCACAATATAGAAAATTGAGCTACTTTAACGTGGGCATTAGATTTGTGTCATTCTGAACTCTAAATAAAAAGCTACAGACGATTTAGTGTGTAAATGTCAAGTTGATCGGCCAGTAAAAATGTCAAATAAATGCCATCACGAAGTTTGGGATAGATTGGATTATTTGGAGGATTTGTCGTAGCTATTTTGGTTTTAATTTTTTGTCAAAATTCATAATATTGAGCAAGCTTAACTTGGGTGTTGGATTGGGGTCATTCTGAACTATAAATCAAAATATACAAACAATTTAATTTGGAACAAAAATCCATTTTTTGATTTATTTCATCTATTCCATGATATTGGAAGACCCAAAAGATTCTTCCGATGTATCATTTTAATTTCGACATGTCAAGTTGATCGGCCAGTTAAAGTTATCATTCTAAACTGATCATTCTAAACTAATCATTATTGCTTCTTGAGTAAAGGCTTATAAATAAAGCATAATGCGTGGAGTCATGCAATTTAGGATAGATTAGATTACTTGAAGGCTTTGTGGTAGCTCTTTCAGAGTCAAATGTTGTCAAAAAATAGAAAAGTGAGCAAGTTTAACGCGAGCGTTTAATTTGTGTCAATTTGGACTCTAAATCAAAAGTAACAGACAACTTGGTGCTCACTGAGTAACCATAAATGATGTATAATGCATAGCATCACGCAGTTTGGGATAGATTGGATTACTTGTAGGCTTTGTCGTAGATGTGTTTGTTTTAATTATTTGACACAATATATAATATTTAGCTAGCTTAATATGGGCGTTTCCTAAGGTCATTCTGATCTCTAAATCAATAGTAACAAACGATTTAGTGCGTACATGTCAAGTTGATCGGCCAGTTAAAGTGATCATTCTAAAGTGATTATTCTAAAGTGATCATTCTAAACTGATCATCCTTCAGTAAATGCTTATAAAAGAATTATAATTCATGTCATCAGACAATTTAGGATAGATTGGATTACTTGAAGCCTTTGTGGTAGCTCTTTCAGTCTCAAATGTTGTCAAAATATAGAAACTTGAGCTAGTTTAACATGGCATTCGATTCGTGTCATTCTGAACTCTAAATGAAAAGATGCGAACGATTTAGTGCATACATGTCACGTTGATCAGCCAGTTAAAATGGACATTCCACACTGATCATTGGTGCTCCTTGAGTAAAGGCTTATAAATGAAGCATAATGCATGGCATCACACAATATGGGATTCATTGTATTACTTGGAGGCTTTGTCGTAGCTATTTGGAATTCAATTTTGTTACAATACAGAAAATTAAGCTCACTTAACGGGGACGTTGGATTCATGTCGTTTTAAACTCTAAATCAAAAGTTATCGACGATTTAGTGTGGACAGGTCAAGTTTATCGGCTAGTTATATTGATAATTCTAAATTGATCATTGCTGCTCATTGAGTAATGGTTTACAAATGAAGCATATTGCATGGCATCACGGAGTTTGGGATAGATTGGATTACTCGGAGGCTTTGTCATAGCTATTTCGGTTTTCAATTTTGTCACAATACAGAATATTGAGCTATCTTTAACGTGGGCGTTGGATTCGTGTCAATTTGAACTCTAAATAAAAAATTACATACGATTTAGTGGGGACATTTCAAGTTAACTGGCCAGTTTAATTGATCATTCTAAAGTGATCTTTCTAAACTGATCAATAGCGCTCCTTGAGTAATGGTTTATAAACGAAGCATAATTCATGGCATCACATAGTTTAGGATAGATTGGATTACTTAAATGGCTTTGTGGTAGTTCTTTTAGTGTCAAATGTAGTCACAATATAGAAACCTGAGTTACTTTAAAGTGGGCAGTGGATTCGTGTCATTCTGAACTCCAAATCAAAAGTTACGGACGATTTAGTGTGTACATATCAAGTTGATCGGCCAGTTAGAATGATCATTCTAAGCCGATTATTGGTGCTCTTTGAGTAAAAGCTTATAAAAAAGCATAACGCAAGGTTTCACAAAATTTGGGATTCATTGGATTCTTTGGAGGATTTGTTGTTGCTATTTCGGACTCCAATTTTGTTACAATACAGAAAATTGAGCTAGCTTAACGTGGGCTTTTGATTCATGTCATTTTGAAATCTAAATAAAAAGTCACGGACGTTTTATGTGGACATATCAAGTTTATCGGCTTGTTAAATTGATCATTCTAAACTGATCATTGGTGCTCATTAAGTAAAGGTTTACATAAGAAGAGTATTGCATGGCATCACGCAGTTTGTGATGGATTGGAGTACTTGGAGACATTGTCGAGTTATTTCAATCTTAAATTTTGTCAAAATATAGAATATTGGGTTAGCTTAACTTGGGCGTTTGATTCGTGTCATTTTGAACTCTAAATAAAAAGGTACGGAGGATTTAGTGCGGACATGTCAAGTTTATCGGCTAGTTAAATTGATCATTCTAAACTAATCATTGGTGCTCATTGAGTAACTCATAAATGAAGCATAATTCATGTCATCACGCAGTTTGGGATTGATTGGATTTCTTGGAGGTTTTGTCCTAGCTATGGCGGTCTTAAATTATATCACAATATAGAGTATTATGCTAGCTTGACATAGGCGTTCAATTCGTGTCATTCTGAACTCTAAATCAAAAGTTATGGATGATTTAGTGCGGACATGTCAAGTTGATCGGTCAGTTAAAGTGATCATTCTAAACTCATCATTTGTGCTCCTTGAGTAAAGACTTAAAAATGAAGCATAATGCATGGCAACACGCAATTTATGATAGATTGGATTACTTGAAGGCTTTATGGTAGCTCTTTCAGTCTCAAATGTTGTCACAATATAGAAAATTGAGCTACTTTAACGTGGGAATTGGATTCATATCATTACAAACTTTTAATCAAATGTTATGGACGATTTAGTGCGGACATGCCAAGTTGATAGGCCAGTTAAAGTGATCATTATAAACTAATCATTTTAAACCGATCATTAGTGCTCCTTCAAGAAAGGCTTTTGAATGAAGCATAATGCATGGCATCATGCAGTTTAGGATAGATTGAATTACTTGAAGTCTTTGTTGTAGCTCTTTTAATCTCAAATTTTTTAACAATATAAAAATTGAGCTAGTTTAACGTGAGCATTGTATTCGTGTCATTCTGAACTCTAAATCAAAAGTTACAGACGATTTAGTGCGTACATGTCAATTTGATCGGCCAGTTAAATTGATCATTCTAAACTGATCATTGGTGAAAAATTAGTAATAGCTTATAATTGGATTACTTATAATTGGATTATAGCTATTTCGGTCTTAATTTTTGTCATAATATAGAATATTGAGCTAGATTAACATGGGCTTTGGATTCGTGTTTTTCTGAACTCTAAATCAAAAGTTACGGATGATTTAGTGCGGACATGTCAAGTTTATCGGCTAGTTAAATTGATATTCTAAACCGATCATTGGTGCTCATTGAAAAAAGTTTTACAAATGAAGCATAATGCATGGCATCACGCTGTTTAAGATAGATTGGATTACTTGCAGGCTTTGTCGTAGCTATGTTTGTCTTAAATTTTTAGCACAATATATAATATTTAGTTAGCTTAATGTGAACGTTGCATTCGTGTCATTCTGATCTCTAAATCAAAAGTGACGGAGGATTTAGTGCGTACATGTCAAGTTGATCGCCAGTTAAAGTGATCATTCTAAAGTGATTATTCTAAGGTGATTATTCTAAAGTGATTATTCTAAAGTGATCAGTTTAAACTGATCATTAGTGCTCTTTGAGTAAATGCTTATAAAGGAAGCATAATTCATGGCATCAGACAATTTAGGATAGATTTGATTACTTTTCAGTCTCAAATGTTGTCAAAATATAGAAAATTGAGCTAGTTTAACATGGGCATTCGATTTGTGTCGTTCTGAACTCTAAATGAAAAGATACGAACGATTTAGGGCATACAGATCAAGTTGATCGGCCAGTTAAAATGTTCATTCTAAACTGATCATTGGTGTTCCTTGAGTAATGCATAAATGAAGCATAATGCATGGCATCACGCTGTATGGGTTAGATTGGATTACTTGGAGGAGTTTTCGTAGCTATGTCAGTCTTAAATTTTGTCAAAATATAGAATATTGAGCTAGTTTAACGTGGGCGTTGGATTCGTGTCATTCTGAACTATAAAATCAAACGTTACGGATGGTTTAGTGCAGACATGTTAAATTGATCGGCAAGTTAAATTTATTATTCTAAATTGATCGTTAGTGCTTCTTGAGTAAAGGCTTATAAATGATGCATAATGTATGGCATCACGCAGCTTATGATAGATTTGATTACTTGAACCCTTTGTGGTGGCTCTTTTAGTCTCAAATGTTGTCACAATATAGAAACTTGAGCTAGTTTACCGTGGTATTGGACTCGTGTCAATCTGAACATCAAAATTTACAAATGATTTTGTGCGGACGTGTCAAGTTGATCAGCCCGTTAAAGTGATCATTCTAAATTTATTAATATTACTCCTTGAGTAAAAGCTTATAAACGAAGTATAATTCATGGCATTGCACAATTTAGGATATATTGGATTACTTAAAGGCTTTCTGGAAGCTATTTCAGTCTCAAATGTTGTCACAATAAAGAAAATTGAGTTCCATGTGGGCATTGGATTCGTGTCATTCTAAACTCTAAATCAAAAGTTATAGACGATTCAGTGCTTACATGTCAAGTTGATTGGCAATTAAAATGATCATTAAAAACTGATCATTGGTGCTCATTGAGCAAACGTTTACAAATGAAGTATAATGCTTGGCATCATGCAGTTTGGATAGACTTGATTACTTGGAGGCTTTGTCGTATCTATTTTGGTCTTATATTTTTTCTCAATATAGAGTATTGGGCTAGCTTAACATGGGCATTGGATTGGTGTCATTCTCAACTCTAAACCAAAAGTAATAGACGATTTAATGCGGACATTACAAGTTGATCGGCCAGTTAAGTGATCATTCTAAAGTGATCATTCTAAACTGATCATTAGTGCTCCTTGAGTAAAGGCTTATAAGTGAAGCATAATTCATGTCATCACATAGTTTAAGATAGATTAGATTACTTGAATGCTTTGTGGTAGCTCTTTGAGTCTCAAATAATGTCACCATATAGAAATTGAGCTACTTTAACATGAGCATTGGATTTGTGTCATTCTAAACTCTAAATCAAAAGGTACAGACGATTTAGTGTATAAATGTCAATTTGTTCGTCAGTTAAAATGTCAAGTAAACGCCATCCCGAAGTTTGGGGTAGATTGGATTATTTGGAAGATTTTTCATAGCTATTTTGGTCTTAAATTTTTGTACAATTCAAAATATTGAGCGACCTTAATTTAGGTGTTGGATTCGTAAAATTAGTAATAGCTTATAATTGGATTACTTGGAGGCTTTGTTATAGCTATTTCGGTCTTAATTTTTGTCATAATATAGAATATTGAGCTAGATTAACATGGGGCTTTTGATTCGTGTCTTTCTGAACTCTAAATCAAAAGTTACGGATGATTTAGTGCGGACATGTCAAGTTTATCGGCGAGTTAAATTGATATTCTAAACCGATCATTGGTGCTCATTGAAAAAAGTTTTACAAATGAAGCATAATGCATGGCATAACGCTGTTTAAGATAGATTGGATTACTTGCAGGCTTTGTCGTAGCTATGTTTGTCTTAAATTTTGGCACAATATATAATATTTAGTTAGCTTAATGTGAACGTTGCATTCGTGTCATTCAGATCTCTAAATCAAAAGTGACGGAGGATTTAGTGCGTACATGTCAAGTTGATCGCCAGTTAAAGTGATCATTCTAAAGTGATTATTCTAAGGTGATTATTCTAAAGTGATTATTCTAAAGTGATCATTTTAAACTGATCATTAGTGCTCTTTGAGTAAATGCTTATAAAGGAAGCATAATTCATGGCATCAGACAATTTAGGATAGATTTGATTACTTTTCAGTCTCAAATGTTGTCAAAATATAGAAAATTGAGCTAGTTTAACATGGGCATTCGATTTGTGTCGTTCTGAACTCTAAATGAAAAGATACGGACGATTTAGGGCATACAGATCAAGTTGATCGGCCAGTTAAAATGTTCATTCTAAACTGATCATTGGTGTTCCTTGAGTATTGCAGAAATGAAGCATAATGCATGGCATCACGCTGTATGGGTTAGATTGGATTACTTGGAGGAGTTTTCGTAGCTATGTCAGTCTTAAATTTTGTCAAAATATAGAATATTGAGCTAGTTTAACGTGGGCGTTGGATTCGTGTCATTCTGAACTATAAAATCAAACGTTACGGATGGTTTAGTGCAGACATGTTAAGTTGATCAGCAAGTTAAATTTGTTATTCTAAATTGATCGTTAGTGCTTCTTGAGTAAAGGCTTATAAATGATGCATAATGCATGGCATCACGCAGTTTATGATAGATTTGATTACTTGAACCCTTTGTGGTAGCTCTTTTAGTCTCAAATGTTGTCACAATATAGAAACTTAAGCTAGTTTAACGTGGTATTGGACTCGTGTCAATCTGAACATCAAAAGTTACAAATGATTTTGTGCGGACGTGTCAAGTTGATCAGCCCGTTAAAGTGATCATTCTAAATTTATTAATATAACTCCTTGAGTAAAAGCTTATAAACGAAGTATAATTCATGGCATTGCACAATTTAGGATAGATTGGATTAGTTAAAGGCTTTCTGGCAGCTATTTCAGTCTCAAATGTTGTCACAATAAAGAAAATTGAGTTCCATGTGGGCATTGGATTCGTGTCATTCTAAACTCTAAATCAAAAGTTATAGACGATTCAGTGCTTACATGTCAAGTTGATTGCCAATTAAAATGATCATTATAAACTGATCATTGGTGCTCATTGAGCAAACGTTTACAAATGAAGTATAATGCTTGGCATCATGCAGTTTGGATAGACTTGATTACTTGGAGGCTTTGTCGTATCTATTTTGGTCTGATATTTTTTCTCAATATAGAGTATTGGGCTAGCTTAACATGGGCATTGGATTGGTGTCATTCTCAACTCTAAACCAAAAGTAATAGACGATTTAATGCGGACATTACAAGTTGATCGGCCAGTTAAGTGATCATTCTAAAGTGATCATTCTAAACTGATCATTAGTGCTCCTTGAGTAAAGGCTTATAAGTGAAGCATAATTCATGTCATCACATAGTTTAGGATAGATTAGATTACTTGAATGCTTTGTGGTAGCTCTTTGAGTCTCAAATGTTGTCACCATATAGAAATTGAGCTACTTTAACATGAGCATTGGATTTGTGTCATTCTAAACTCTAAATCAAAAGGTACAGACGATTTAGTGTATAAATGTCAAGTTGTTCGTCCAGTTAAAATGTCAAGTAAACGCCATCCCGAAGTTTGGGGTAGATTGGATTATTTGGAAGATTTTTCATAGCTATTTTGGTCTTAAATTTTGGCACAATTCAAAATATTGAGCGACCTTATTTTAAGTGTTGGATTCGGGTAATTCTAAACTATAAATCAAAATTTACAGATGATTTAATGCGGACACGACAAGTTGATTGGCTAGTGAAAGTGATTATTCTAAACTGATCATTCTAAACTCATCATTTGTGCTCCTTGAGTAAAGGCTTATAAATGAAGCATAATGCATGTCATCATGCAGTTTAGGACAGATTGGGCTACTTGAAGGCTTTGTGGTATCTCTTTTAGTCTCAAATGATGTCACAATATAGAAAATTGAGCTAGTTTAACGTGGCAATTGAATTCTTGTACTTCTGACTCTGAATCAAAAGTTACATACAATTTAGTGCGTACATGTCAAGTTGATCAGTGAATTAAAATGATCATTCTAAACTGATTATTGGTGCTCCTTGAGTAAAGGCTTATAAATGAAGCATAATGCATGATGTCACGCAGTTTGGGATACCCTGGATTACTTGGAGGCTTTGTCCTAGCTATTTCAGTCTCAAATGTTTTCACAATATAGAAATTTGAGCTAGCTTAACGTAGGTGTTGGATTCGTGTCTTTTTGCACACTAAATCAAAATTATGGACAATTTATTGCGGACATGTAAAGTTGATCGGACAGTTAAAATGATCCTTTTAAACTGATCATTGGTGCTCCTTGAGTAAAGGCTTATAAATGAAGCATAATGCATGGCATCACGGAGTTTGAGACACATTGGATTACTTGGAGCCTTGGTCGTAGCTCTTTTAATTTAAAATGCTGTCACAATATATAAAATTTAGCTAGCTTAACGTGGGCATTGGATTCATGTCATTATGAACTCTAAATCAAAAGGTATAGACGATTTACTATGGACGTATCAAGTTGATCATCCAGTTAATTTGATCTGCTAGTTAAGATGATCATTCTAGACTGATTATTGGTGTTTCTTAAATAGAGGCCTATAAATGAACCATAATGCATGGCATCACGAAGTTTGGGATACATTGGAGTACTTGGAGGCTTTGTTGTAGCTCTCTCAGTCTCAAATGTTGTCACAATATGGAAAACTGAGCTAGTTTAACGTGGGCATTGGATTCATGTCATTATGAACTCTAAATTAAAAGTTACATACGATTTAGTGCGTACATGTTAAGTTGATCAGCCAGATAAACTGATCATTCTAAACTGATCATGGTGCTCCGTGAGTAAATGCTTATAAATGAAGCATAATACATGGCATCACGCTGTGTGGGATACACTGGATTACTTTGAACCTTTGTCGTAAGTATTTCGGACATAAATTTTGTCACAATATCGAAAATAGGGCTAGCTAAACGTGGGCGTTGGATTTGTGTCATTTAAAACTCTAAATCAAAAGTTACATACGATTTAGTGTGGACGTGTCAAGTTGATCGGCTAGTTAAAATGATCATTCTAAACTGATCATTGGTGCTCTTTGAGTAAAAACTTATAAATGAAGCATAATACATGGCATCACGCTGTCTTGGATAGATTGGATTATTTGGACTCTTTTTCATAGGTATTTCGGACTTAAATTTTGTCATAATATCAAAACTTCGGCTAGCTTAACGTGGGTATTGGATTTGTGTCATTTTGAACTCTAAATCAAAAGTTACAGACGATTTAGTGTGGACATGTCAAGTTGATTGGACAGTTAAAATGATCATTCTAAATTGATAATTGGTGCTCCTTTTGTAAAGGCTTATAAATGAAAAATAATACATTGCATCAAGCTGTTTGGAATACATTGGGTTATTTAGAGGTTTTGTTGTACCTCTTTCAGTCTCAAATGTTGTGACAATATAGAAATTTGAGCTAGCTTAGCGTGGGCGGTTGATTTTTGTCATTCTGGACCCTAAATCAAAAGTTATGGACGATTTAGTGCGCAGATGTCAAGTTTTTCCCCCAGTTAAAGTGATCATTCTAAAGTGATCATTGGTGCTTCTTGGGTAAAGGCTTATAAATGAAGCATAATGTATGACATCAGGTATTTTGGGATAGATTGGATTAATTGGACGCTTTTTCGTAGGTATTTTGGACTAAAATTTTGTCACAATATCGAAAATTAGGCTAGCTTAATGTGGGCGCTGGATTTGTGTCATTTTGAACTCTAAATCAAAAGTTACAGACGATTTAGCGCGGTTATGTCAAGTTGATCATTCTAAACTGATCGTTGGTGCTCCTTTAGTAAAAGTTTATAAATAAAGCATAATGCATGGCATCTTGCAGTTGGGGATACATTAGATTACTTCGAGGCTTTTTCGTAGCTCTTTCAGTCTCAAGTATTGTCACAATATGTAAAATTGATCTAGCTTAACGTGGCCGTTGAACTCGTGTCATTCTGAATTCTAAATCAAAAGTTAAAGAAGACTTAGTGCGGACATGTCAAGCTGATCAGCTACTTAAAATGATCGTTCTAAACTTATCATTGGTTCTCCTTGAGTAAAAGCTTATAAATGAAGCATAATGCATGGCATCATGCAGTTTGGAATTGATTAGATTATTTGGAGGCGTTGTCGTATCTATTTCGGGTATAAATTTTGTCACAATATAGAAAATTGAACTAGCTTAACGTCAGTGGTTGATTTGTGAAATTTTGAGTTCTAAATCAAAAGTTAAGGAGGATTTAGTGCGGACATGTCAAGTTGATCAGGCAGTTCAAATGATCGTTATAAACTGATCATAGGTGCTCCTTGAGTTAACACCTACAAATGAAGCGTAATACATGGCATCACACAGTTTGTCATAAATTGGATTACTTGGGGGCTTTGTCGTAGCTCTTTCGGTCTCAAGTGTTGCACAATATAGAAATTTGAGCTAGCTTAACCTGAGTGTTGGATTCGTGTCTTTTTGCACTCTAAATCAAAAGTTATGGACGTTTACTGTGAGCATGTCAAGTTGATCAACCAGTTAAAATGATCATTCTAAACCGATCATTGGTGCTATTTGAGTAAATGCTTATAAATGAAGCATAATGCATAGCATCACATAGTTTGGATACATTGGATTATTTGGAGGCTTTTTCAAAACTATTTCGGACTTAAATTTTGTAACAATATTGAAAATTAAGCTAGCTTTACGTTGGTCTTGGATTCGTTTCATTATGGACTCTAAATCAAAAGTTACTAACGATTTAGTGCAAAAATGTGAAGGTTATCGGCCAGTTAAAATGATCATTTTAAACTGATAATTGGTGATTCTTGAGTAAAGGCTTATAAATGAAGCATAATACATGGCATCACGCAGTTTGAGATTCATTGGATTACTTCGAAGCTTTTTCGTAGCTTTTTCAGTCTCAAATGTTGTGACAATATTGGAAAATGGAGCTAGCTTAATGTGGGCGTTTGACTCATGTCATTTTGAACTCTAAACCAATTGTAAAGGATGATTTAGTGTGGACATGTCAAATTGATCGGGCAGTTAAAATGATCATTCTAAACTAATCATTAGTACTTATTAAGTAAAGGCTTATAAATGAAGCATAATGCATGGCATAACGCAGTTTGGGATCATTGGATTACTTGGAGGTTTTTCGTCGTTCTTTCAATCTAAAATGTTGTCACAATATGGAAAATTGAGCTTGCTTAACATGGGCGTTGGATTCGTGTCATTCTGAACTCTTAATCAAAAGTGAAAGATGATTTAGTGCGAACATTTCAAGTTGATCAGCTAGTAAAAATGATCATTATAAACTTATAATTGGTGCTCTTTGAGGAAAGGCTTATAAATGAAGCATAATGTATGGCATCACGCTGTTTGGAATTGATTGGATTACTTGGAGGCTTTGTCGTAGCAAGGAACCACAACCTAATGAGCAGCTTGAACCAGAGGAGGAAGAAGGCACTAAAGATGCTAAGGAGCAGCTAGAACCCGCGGATATTGGAGATGAAAGCCTACAAATCTTAAATGACCCCATTACCCGATGCAAGAAAGCCAAACTTATGACAACACTACAGCACCTTCTCAACTCCACTCAGGCCAGTTTAGTGTGTGCTAATCCAACCACATTGGTTGTGATTCAAGCCACCTAAACCTCACCAAGAGAGTTTCCTTGGATTGTACTCTTTTTCCCTATTCTTTGTTATGTCCCAATGGGTTTTCTAGAAAAGATTTTTAATGAGGCAAGCCCAAGGTACTTTACCACAACCCCTTGGTGAATCAAGGCCCATTCTATCTCATCATCCACGAAATAAGAGAGGAAGAATCAAATAAAAACATTATTTACTTCTTAGTCTTTGTCTTAGTTGTCTTTGTAATTCCCTAAGTATTTCCTTTAATGTTTTGCACTACTATTATTACTCTCTTGTATCCTTTTTTCTGAATCATCAAACATTTTAATAGAAAATCTCCTTAAACTCGTTTGATCATCCTCTTGAGTAAGGAATTTTAGAACACTTTCTCATTCCTCTCAAGAGCCGAAAGTCTAAGGGACCTTCATCATCATTGGAAGTTTCAATTCGATTCACTCCTTTCCCAACGTGCCTGGCCTTTGACATTCACACAGAGCAAGCAGATAGTCCAAGGATGTTCCACCATCCTTGAGAAGTATCATCCATTTCCCCTTGTTCTCGGATCCATCCACTTAAGTTCTCACACATCCCCAAGTTACACCATCGTTTCACCCATTCCGCAACATCACTACATTCATCCACTTTTCCAAAACCATTTGGAATTGATCAGGGGCTTAATCCTCATTAGGATCACATCACAAACGATATAGTGTGGACATGTCAAGTTGATCGGCCAGTTAAAATGATCATTCTAAACTGTTCATTGGTGGTCCTTAAGTAAAGGCTTATAAATGAAGCAGAATGCATGGCATCACGCAGTTTGGGATACATTGAATTAATTCGAGGCTTTTTTGTTGCTCTTTCTGTCTCAAATGTTGTCACAATATGGAAAATGGAGCTAGCTTAACGTTGGCGTTTGACTCATGTCATTTTGAACTCTAAACTAAAAGTTAATGACGACTTAGTGCGGACATGTCAAATTGATCGGCCAGTTAAAATGATAATTCTAAACTTATCATTCGTACTTCTTAAGTAAAGGCTTATAAATGAAGCAAAATGCATGGCATTACGCAGTTTTGGATACATTGGATTACTTGGACGCTTTTTCGTAACTCTTCAAATATCAAATGCTATCACAAGATGGGATATTGAGCTAGCTTAACATGGCGTTGGACTTATGCCATTTTGAGATCTACATAAAAAGTTAAAGACAATTTAGTGCGGTCAGGTCAAGCTGATCAGCTAATTTAAATGACCATTCCTAAAATTATCATTGGTGCTCCTTGATTAAAGGCTTATAAATGAAGCATAATGCAAGGCATCACGCAGTTTGAGATACATTGGATTACTTGGAGGCTTTTCGTAGTTCTTTTAGTCTCAAATATTGTCACAATATGGAAAATTGAGCTAGCTTAACGTGGGTGTTGGATTCGTGTCATTCTCAACTCTAAATCAAAAGAATTGGATTTGAGTCATTTTGAATTCAAAATCATAAGAGTTTGGGAAACATTGGATTTGAGTCATTTTGAATTCTAAATCAAAAGTTACAGACAATTTAGTGTGGACATGTCAAGTTGATTGGCCAGTTAAAATTGGTCATTGACGCTCTTCGAGTAATAGGTTATAAATGATGCAAAATGCATCGTATCACGCAGTTTGTAATACATTGGATTACTGGGAGGCTTTGTCATAGCTATTTTGGCATTAAATTTTGTCAAATATATAGAAAATTAAGCTAGCTTAACATGGGTGTTGGATTCCTGTCATTTTGAGCTCTCAATAAAAATTTACGGACGACTTAGTGTAGACATGCCAAGTTGATTGGCCAGTAAAAATGATCATTATAAATTGATTATTTGTGATCCTTGAGTAAAGGCTTATAAATGAAACATAATGCATGGCATCATGCAGTTTGCAATAAATTGGATTACTTGGACGCTTTGTCGTAGGTCTTTTAGTCTCAAATATTGTCACAATATAGAAAATTGAGCTAGCTTAACTTTAAATCAGATGTACACAAAATTTAGGTCGTACATGTCAAGTTGATCGGCCTGTTAAAATGATCAATCTAAACTGAGCATTTGTCATCCTTCAGTAAAGGCTTATAAATGAAGCATAATGCATGGAATCACGCAGTTCGGGAAAAATTGGATTACTTTGAGGCTTTGTCATAACTCTTTCAGTCTCAAATGTTGTCACAATATTGAAAATTGAGCTAGGTTAACGTGGGTGTTGGTTTCGTGTCATTCTGAACTCTAATAAAAAGTTACAAACGATTTAGTGCGGTCATCTCAAGTTGATATGCCTATTAAAATGATCATTCTAAACTAATCATTAGTGCTCCTTGAGTAAAGGCTTGTAAATGAAGCATAATGCATAGCATAACACAGTTTGGGATACATTGGATTACATGGAGGCTTTTTCTTAACTCTTTCAGTCTCAAATGTTACCACAATATGGAAAATTGAGCTAGCTTAACGTGGGCATTGGACTCATATCATTTTGAGCTCTAAATCAATAGTTAAAGACGATTTCGTGTGGACATGTAAGGTCGAACACTTAGTTAAAATGATCATTCTAAACTTATCATTGGTGCTCTTTAAGTAAACACTAATAAATTAAGCATAATGCATGGCATCACACAGTTTAAGATAGATTGGATTACTTTGAAGCTTTGTCGTAGCTATTTCGTACTTAAATTTTGTCACAATATTGAAAATTAAGGTAGCTTAAAGTCGGTGTTGGATTTGGGTAATTTTGAATTACAAATCAAAAGTTACGGACGATTTAGAATGAACATGTCAAGTTGATCGGCCAGTAAAAATTATCATTCTAAACTGATCATTGTTGCTCCTTCTGTAAAGGCTTATAAATGAAGCATAATGCATGGCATGATGCAGTTTGGGATAAATTAGATTGCTTTGAGGATTTTTCTTAGCTCTTTCAGCCTGAAATGTTGTCGTAATATGGAAAACTGAGCTAGACTAACGTGGGCGTTGGACTCGTGCCATTTTGAATTCTAAATCAAAAGTTAAAGACAATTTAGTGGGGACATGTCAAGTTAATCAGCTAGTTAAAATGATCATTCTAAACTGATCATTGGTGCTCCTTGAGTAAAGGCTTATAAATGAAACATAATGCATGGCATCACGCAGTTTGGGATACATTGGTTTACTTGGAGGCTTTGTTGTAGCTCTTTAAGTCTCAAATGTTGTCAAAATAAACAATTTAGCTAGCTTAATGTGGTCATTGGATTCGTGTCATTTTGAAATCTAAATCAAAAATTACAATTAAATTAGTGCGGACATGTCAAGTTGATCGGCTAGTTAAATTGATCATTCTATATTGATCGTTGTTGTTCCTTGAGTAAAGGCTTATACATGAAGTATAATTCATGGCATCATGCAGTTTCTGAAATATTGGAATACTTGGAGGCTTTTTGGTAGCTCTTCCATTCTCAAATGTTGTCACAATATAGTAAGTTTAGCTAGCCTAACATGGGCGTTGGATTCGTGTCATTATTAACTCTAAGTTAAAAGTTACGAACGATTTAGTGCGGATATGTCAAGTTGATTGGCATGTTAAAATTATAATTCTAAATTGTTCACTGATGCTCCTTGAGTAAAGACTTATAAACAAACCATATTGCATGGCATCACGTAGATTGGGATACATTGGATTATTTGGAGGCTTTTTCGTAGTTCTTTCAGTATCAAATGTTGTCACAATATTGAAAATTTAGCTAGATTAATGTGGGAATTGGATTCGTTTCATTTTGAACTCTAAATCAAAAGTTAAAGTAAATTTAGTGTGGACATGTCAAGTTGATCGGCTAGCTCAAATGATCATTCTAAACTGGTCATTGATGCTCCTCGAGTAATGGGTTATAAATGACGCAAAATGCATGGCATCACACAGTTTGTAATAGATTGGATTACTTGTAGGCTTTGTTGTAGCTATTTTGGTCTTAAATTTTATCAGAATATATAGAAAATTGAGCTAGCTTAACATGGGTGTTGGATTCGTGTCATTTTGATCTCTAAATCAAAAGTTACGGAGGACTTAGTGTAGACATGCCAAGTTGATCGGCCAGTTAAAATGATCATTATAAACTGATTATTTCTGATCCTTGAGTAAAGGCTTATAAATGAATCATAATGCATGGCATCATGCAGTTTGCAATAAATTGGATTACTTGGACGCTTTGTCGTAGGTCTTTTAGTCTCAAATATTGTCACAATATAGAAAATTGAGCTAGCTTAACTTTAAATCAAATGTACACAAAATTTAGCTCGTACATGTCAAGTTGATCGGCCTTTTAAAATGATCATTCTAAACTGAGCATTTGTCATCCTTCAGTAAAGGCTTATAAATGAAGCATAATGCATGGCATCACGCAGTTCGGGAAAAATTGGATTACTTTGAGGCTTTGTCAAAACTCTTTCAGTGTCAAATGTTGTCACAATATTGAAAATTGAGCTAGGTTAACGTGGGTGTTGGTTTCGTGTCATTCTGAACTCTAAATCAAAAGTTACAAACGATTTAGTGCGGTCATCTCAAGTTGATATGCCTATTAAAATGATCATTCTAAACTAATCATTGGTGCTCCTAGATAATGCATAGCATCACACAGTTTGGGATGCATTGGATTACATGGAGGCTTTTTCTTAACTCTTTCAGTCTCAAATGTTACCACAATATGGAAAATTGAGCTAACTTAACGTGGGCGTTGGACTCATATCATTTTGAGCTCTAAATCAATAGTTAAAGACGATTTCGTGTGGACATGTAAGGTCGAACAATTAGTTAAAATGATCATTCTAAACTTATCATTGGTGCTATTTATGTAAACACTTATAAATTAAGCATAATGCATGGCATCACACAGTTTAAGATAGATTGGATTACTTTGAAGCTTTGTCGTAGCTATTTCATACTTAAATTTTGTCACAATATTGAAAATTATGGTAGCTTAAAGTCGGTGTTGGATTTGGGTCATTTTGAATTACAAATCAAACGTTACGGACGATTTAGAACGGACATGTCAAGTTGATCGGCCAGTAAAAATGATCATTCTAAACTGATCATTGTTGCTCCTTCTGTAAAGGCTTAATGCATGGCATGACGCAGTTTGGGATAAATTAGATTGCTTTGAGGATTTTTCTTAGCTCTTTCAGCCTGAAATGTTGTCGTAATATGGAAAATTGAGCTAGACTAACGTGGGCGTTGGACTCATGCCATTTTGAATTCTAAATCAAAAGTTAAAGACAATTTAGTGGGGACATGTCAAGTTAATCAGCTAGTTAAAATGATCATTCTAAACTGATCATTGTTGCTCCTTGAGTAAAGGCTTATAAATGAAACATAATGCATGGCATCACGCAGTTTGGGATACATTGGTTTACTTGGAGGTTTTGTTGTAGCTCTTTAAGTCTCAAATGTTTTCAAAATGAAAAATTTAGCTAGCTTAATGTGGTCATTGGATTCGTGTCATTTTGAACTCTAAATCAAAAGTTATGAATAAATTAGTGCGGACATGTCAAGTTGATCGGCTAGTTAAATTGATCATTCTATATTGATCGTTGTTGTTCCTTGAGTAAAGGCTTATACATGAAGCATAATTCATGGCATCATGCAGTTTCTGAAATATTGGAATACTTGAAGGCTTTTTGGTAGCTCTTCCATTCTCAAATGTTGTCACAATATAGTAAGTTTAGCTAGCCTAACATGGGCGTTGGATTCGTGTCATTATTAACTCTAAGTTAAAACTTACGAACGATTTAGTGCGGATATGTCAAGTTGATTGGCATGTTAAAATTATAATTCTAAATTGTTCACTGATGCTCCTTGAGTAAAGACTTATAAACAAACCATATTGCATGGCATCACGTAGATTGGGATACATTGGATTACTTGGAGGCTTTTCCGTAACTCTTTCAGTTTCAAATGTTGTCACAATACAGAAAATTGAGCTAGCTTAATGTGGACATTGGATTCGTTGAACTCTAAATCAAAAGTTACGGACAATTTAATGCGGACATGTCAAGTGGATCGGCCAGTTAAAATGATCATTCTTAACTGGTCATTCGTGCTCCTTGAGTAAAGGCTTATAAATTATGCATAATGCATGGCATCACAAAGTTTGAGATACATTGGATTACTTGAAAGCTTTTCATAGTTCTTTCAGTCTCAAATGTTTTCACAATATGGAAAATTTAATTAGCTTAACATGGGTGTTGGATTTGTGTCATTTTGAACTCTAAATCAAAAATTACGAACGATTTACTGCGGACATGTCAAGTTGATCAGCTATTTAAAATGATCAATCTTATCTTATCATTGTTGCTCCTTGAGTAAAGGCTTATAAATTATGCATAATACATGGCATCACAAAGTTTGGGGTACATTGGATTATTTGGAGGCTTTTTCGTAGTTCTTTCAGTCTCAACTGTTGTCACAATATTGAAAATTTAGCTAGATTAACGTGGGCATTGGATTCGTGTCATTTTGAATTCTAAATCAAAAGTTAAAGACAATTTAGTGGGGACATGTCAAGTTAATCAGCTAGTTAAAATGATCATTCTAAACTGATCATTGGTGCTCCTTGAGTAAAGGCTTATAAATGAAACATAATGCATGGCATCACGCAGTTTGGGATACATTGGTTTACTTGGAGGCTTTGTTGTAGCTCTTTAAGTCTCAAATGTTGTCAAAATAAACAATTTAGCTAGCTTAATGTGGTCATTGGATTCGTGTCATTTTGAAATCTAAATCAAAAATTACAATTAAATTAGTGCGGACATGTCAAGTTGATCGGCTAGTTAAATTGATCATTCTATATTGATCGTTGTTGTTCCTTGAGTAAAGGCTTATACATGAAGTATAATTCATGGCATCATGCAGTTTCTGAAATATTGGAATACTTGGAGGCTTTTTGGTAGCTCTTCCATTCTCAAATGTTGTCACAATATAGTAAGTTTAGCTAGCCTAACATGGGCGTTGGATTCGTGTCATTATTAACTCTAAGTTAAAAGTTACGAACGATTTAGTGCGGATATGTCAAGTTGATTGGCATGTTAAAATTATAATTCTAAATTGTTCACTGATGCTCCTTGAGTAAAGACTTATAAACAAACCATATTGCATGGCATCACGTAGATTGGGATACATTGGATTATTTGGAGGCTTTTTCGTAGTTCTTTCAGTATCAAATGTTGTCACAATATTGAAAATTTAGCTAGATTAATGTGGGAATTGGATTCGTTTCATTTTGAACTCTAAATCAAAAGTTAAAGTAAATTTAGTGTGGACATGTCAAGTTGATCGGCTAGCTCAAATGATCATTCTAAACTGGTCATTGATGCTCCTCGAGTAATGGGTTATAAATGACGCAAAATGCATGGCATCACACAGTTTGTAATAGATTGGATTACTTGTAGGCTTTGTTGTAGCTATTTTGGTCTTAAATTTTATCAGAATATATAGAAAATTGAGCTAGCTTAACATGGGTGTTGGATTCGTGTCATTTTGATCTCTAAATCAAAAGTTACGGAGGACTTAGTGTAGACATGCCAAGTTGATCGGCCAGTTAAAATGATCATTATAAACTGATTATTTCTGATCCTTGAGTAAAGGCTTATAAATGAATCATAATGCATGGCATCATGCAGTTTGCAATAAATTGGATTACTTGGACGCTTTGTCGTAGGTCTTTTAGTCTCAAATATTGTCACAATATAGAAAATTGAGCTAGCTTAACTTTAAATCAAATGTACACAAAATTTAGGTCGTACATGTCAAGTTGATCGGCCTTTTAAAATGATCATTCTAAACTGAGCATTTGTCATCCTTCAGTAAAGGCTTATAAATGAAGCATAATGCATGGCATCACGCAGTTCGGGAAAAATTGGATTACTTTGAGGCTTTGTCAAAACTCTTTCAGTGTCAAATGTTGTCACAATATTGAAAATTGAGCTAGGTTAACGTGGTTGTTGGTTTCGTGTCATTCTGAACTCTAAATCAAAAGTTACAAACGATTTAGTGCGGTCATCTCAAGTTGATATGCCTATTAAAATGATCATTCTAAACTAATCATTGGTGCTCCTAGATAATGCATAGCATCACACAGTTTGGGATGCATTGGATTACATGGAGGCTTTTTCTTAACTCTTTCAGTCTCAAATGTTACCACAATATGGAAAATTGAGCTAACTTAACGTGGGCGTTGGACTCATATCATTTTGAGCTCTAAATCAATAGTTAAAGACGATTTCGTGTGGACATGTAAGGTCGAACAATTAGTTAAAATGATCATTCTAAACTTATCATTGGTGCTATTTATGTAAACACTTATAAATTAAGCATAATGCATGGCATCACACAGTTTAAGATAGATTGGATTACTTTGAAGCTTTGTCGTAGCTATTTCGTATTTAAATTTTGTCACAATATTGAAAATTATGGTAGCTTAAAGTCGGTGTTGGATTTGGGTCATTTTGAATTACAAATCAAACGTTACGGACGATTTAGAACGGACATGTCAAGTTGATCGGCCAGTAAAAATGATCATTCTAAACTGATCATTGTTGCTCCTTCTGTAAAGGCTTAATGCATGGCATGACGCAGTTTGGGATAAATTAGATTGCTTTGAGGATTTTTCTTAGCTCTTTCAGCCTGAAATGTTGTCGTAATATGGAAAATTGAGCTAGACTAACGTGGGCGTTGGACTCATGCCATTTTGAATTCTAAATCAAAAGTTAAAGACAATTTAGTGGGGACATGTCAAGTTAATCAGCTAGTTAAAATGATCATTCTAAACTGATCATTGTTGCTCCTTGAGTAAAGGCTTATAAATGAAACATAATGCATGGCATCACGCAGTTTGGGATACATTGGTTTACTTGGAGGTTTTGTTGTAGCTCTTTAAGTCTCAAATGTTTTCAAAATGAAAAATTTAGCTAGCTTAATGTGGTCATTGGATTCGTGTCATTTTGAACTCTAAATCAAAAGTTATGAATAAATTAGTGCGGACATGTCAAGTTGATCGGCTAGTTAAATTGATCATTCTATATTGATCGTTGTTGTTCCTTGAGTAAAGGCTTATACATGAAGCATAATTCATGGCATCATGCAGTTTCTGAAATATTGGAATACTTGGAGGCTTTTTGGTAGCTCTTCCATTCTCAAATGTTGTCACAATATAGTAAGTTTAGCTAGCCTAACATGGGCGTTGGATTCGTGTCATTATTAACTCTAAGTTAAAACTTACGAACGATTTAGTGCGGATATGTCAAGTTGATTGGCATGTTAAAATTATAATTCTAAATTGTTCACTGATGCTCCTTGAGTAAAGACTTATAAACAAACCATATTGCATGGCATCACGTAGATTGGGATACATTGGATTACTTGGAGGCTTTTCCGTAACTCTTTCAGTTTCAAATGTTGTCACAATACAGAAAATTGTGCTAGCTTAATGTGGACATTGGATTCGTTGAACTCTAAATCAAAAGTTACGGACAATTTAATGCGGACATGTCAAGTGGATCGGCCAGTTAAAATGATCATTCTTAACTGGTCATTCGTGCTCCTTGAGTAAAGGCTTATAAATTATGCATAATGCATGGCATCACAAAGTTTGAGATACATTGGATTACTTGAAAGCTTTTCATAGTTCTTTCAGTCTCAAATGTTTTCACAATATGGAAAATTTAATTAGCTTAACATGGGTGTTGGATTTGTGTCATTTTGAACTCTAAATCAAAAATTACGAACGATTTACTGCGGACATGTCAAGTTGATCAGCTATTTAAAATGATCAATCTTATCTTATCATTGTTGCTCCTTGAGTAAAGGCTTATAAATTATGCATAATACATGGCATCACAAAGTTTGGGGTACATTGGATTATTTGGAGGCTTTTTCGTAGTTCTTTCAGTCTCAACTGTTGTCACAATATTGAAAATTTAGCTAGATTAACGTGGGCATTGGATTCGTGTCATTTTGAATTCTAAATCAAAAGTTATAGACAATTTAGTGTGGACATGTCAAGTTGATCGGCCAGCCTAAATGATCATTCTAAACTGGTCATTGATGCTCCTCGAGTAATCGGTTATACATGACGCAAAATGCATGGCATCACGCAGTTTGTAATAGATTGGATTACTGCGAGGCTTTGTTGTAGCTATTTTGATCTTAAATTTTATCAGAATATATAGAAAATTAAGCTAGCTTAACACGGGTGTTGGATTCGTGTCATTTTGAGCTCTAAATCAAATTTACGGACGGCTTAGTGTTGACATGCCAAGTTGATCGGCCAGTTAAAATGATCATTATAAACAGATCATTTGTGATCCTTGAGTAAAGGCTTATAAATGAAACATAATGCATGGCATCATGCAGTTTGCAATAAATTGAATTACTTGGACGCTTTTTTGTACGTCTTTTAGTCTCAAATGTCGTCACAATATAGAAAATTGAGCTAGCTTAACGTGGGTGTTGGATTCTTGTCATTTTTAACTCTAAATCAATAGTACGGAAGATTTAGGTCGTAAATGTCAAGTTGATCGGCCGGTTAAAATGATCATTCTAAACTGATCAATTGTGATCATTGAGTTAAGGCTTATAAATGAAGCATAATGCATGACATCACGCAGTTTGGAAAAAATTGGATTACTTTGAGGATTTGTCGTTACTCTTTCAGTCTCAAATGTTGTCACAATATTGAAAATTGAGCTTGGTTAACGTGGGTGATGGTTTCGTGTCTTTCTGAACTCTAAATGAAAAGTTACAAACGATTTAGTGCTGTCATGTCAAGTTCATCTGCCTATTAAAATGATCATTCTAAACTGATCATTGGTGCTGCTTGAGTAAACGCTTATAAATGAATCATAATGCATGGCTTCACACAGTTTAAGATAGATTGGATTACTTTGAAGCTTTGTTGTAGCTATTTTGCACTTAAAGTTTGGGATACATTGGATTACTTGGAGGGTTTCTCGTAACTCTTTCAGTCTCAAATGTAGTCACAATATAGGAAATTGAGCTAGCTTAATGTGTATGTTGGATTCGTGTCATTCGGAACTCTAAACCAAAAGTAACGGAAGATTTAATGCGGACATGTCAAGTTGATCAGCCTGTTAAAATGATCATTCTTAACTGGTCATTCGTGCTCCTTGAGTAAAGGCTTATAAATTATGCGTAATGCATGGCATTACAAAGTTTGGGATACATTGGATTACTTGAAGGGTTTTTCATAATTCTTTCAGTCTCAAATGTTGTCACAATATGGAAAATTAAGCTAGCTTAACGTGGGCATTGGACTCGTGTCATTTTGAACTCTATCTCAAAAGTTACAAACGATTTACTGCGGACATGTGAAGTTGATCAGCTAGTTAAAATGATCATTGTAAACTGATAATTGGTGCTCCTTGAGTAAAGGCTTATAAATGAAGCATAATGCATGGCATCACGCAGTTTGGGATACAATTGTTTACTTGGAGGCTTTGTCGTAGCTCTTGAAGTCTCAAATGTTGTCACGATATAGAAATTTAGCTAGCTTAAGGTGGTCATTGGATTCGTGTCATTTTGAACTCTAAATCAAAAGTTACGAACGATTTACTGTGGACATGTTAATGTGATCGGCTAGTTAAATATATCATTCTAATTTGATCAGTCTTGTTCCTTGAGTAAAGGTTTATACATGAAGCATAATTCATAGCATCACGCAGTTTTGAAATATTGGATTACTTGGAGGCTTTTTGGTAGCTCTTCCAGTCTAAAATATTGTCACAATATCGAACATTTAACTAGCCTAAAATGGGCGTTACATTCTTGTCACTATTAACTCTAAGTTAAAAGTTACGAACGATTTAGTGCGGACATGTCAAGTTGATTTGCATGTTAAAATTATCATTCTAAACTGATCATTGCTGCTCCTTGAGTAAAGACTATAAATGAACCATAATGTGTGGCATCACGTAGTTTGGGATACATTGGATTACTTGGAGGCTTTTTCATAACTCTTTTAGTCTCAAATGTTGTAAAAATATAGAAAATTGAGCTAGCTTAACGTGGGCATTGGATTCGTGTCATTTTGAACTCTAAATCACAAGTTGTACACAATTTAGTGTGGACATGTCAAGTTGATCGGCCAGCTAAAATGATCATTCTAAACTGGTCATTCATGCTCCTCGAGTAATGGGTTATAAATAACGCAAAATGCATGCCATCACGCAGTTTGTAATATATTGGATTACTAGGAGGCTTTGTTATAGCTATTTTGGTCTTAAATTTTATCAGAATATATAGAAAACTGAGATAGATTAACATGGGTGTTGGATTCGTGTCAATTTGAGCTCTAAATCAAAAGTTACGGATGACTTAGTGTAGACATGCCAAGTTGATCGGTCAGTTAAAATGATCATTATAAACTGATCATTTGTGATCATTGAGTAAAGGCTTATAAATGAAACATAATGCATGGCATCATGCAGTTTTCAAAAAATTGGATTACTTGGATGCTTTGTCGTAGGTCTTTTAGTCTCAAATATTATCAAAATATAGAAAATTGAGCTAGCTTAACGTGGGTATTGGATTGTCATCATTTTGTACTCTAAATCAAATGTACAAAAGATTTAGGTCGTACATGTCAAGTTGATCGGTCTTTTAAAATGACCATTCTAAGCTGATCATTTGTGATCCTTGAGTAAAGGCTTATAAATGAAGCATAATGCATGACATCACACAGTTCAGGAAAAATTGGATTACTTTGAGGCTTTGTCGTAACTCTTTAAGTCTCAAATGTTGTCACAATATTGAAAATTGAGCTAGGTTAACGTGGGTGTTGGTTTCGTGTCATTCTCAACTCTAAAAAAAGTTACAAACGAGTTAATACGGTCATCTCAAGTTGATCTGGCTATTAAAATGATCATTCTAAACTGATCATTGGTGCTCCTTGAGTAAAGGCTTGTAAATGAAGCATAATGCATCGCATCACACAGTTTAGGATACATTGGATTACGTGTAGGCTTTTTCGTAACTCTTTCAGTCTCAAATGTTACCACAAAATGGAAAATTGAGCTAGCTTAACATGGGCGTTGGAATCATATCATTTTGACCTCTAAATCAATAGTTAAAGACGATTTCGTGTGGACATGTCAAACCGAACAATTAGTTAAAATGATCATTCTAAACTTATCATTGGTGCTCCTTGAGTAAATGCTTATATATGAAGCATAATGCATGGCATCACACAGTTTAGGATAGATTGGATTACTTTGAAGCTTTGTCGTAGATATTTCGTACTTAAATTTTGTCACAATATTGAAAATTAAGGTAGCTTAAAGTCGTTGTTGGAGTTGGGTCATTTTGAATTACAATTCAAAAGTTACGGATGATTTAGTGCGGACATGTCAAGTTGAACGGCCAGCTAAAATGATCATTATAAACTAATCATTGTTGCTCCTTCTGTAAAGGCTTATAAATGAAGCATAATGCATGACATCACGTGTTTTGGGATAAATTAGATAACTTTGAGGCTTTTTTTAGCTCTTTCAGCCTGAAATGTTGTCGTAATATGGAAAATTGAACTAGTTTAACGTGGGCGTTGGACTCGTGCCATTTTGAATTCTAAATCAAAAGTTAAAGACGATTTAGTGGGGACATGTCAAGATAATCAGCTAGTTAAAATGATCATTCTAAACTGATCATTGGTGCTCCTTGAGTAATGACTTATAAATGAACCATAATGCATGGCATCACCCAGTTTGAGAAACATTGGTTTACTTGTAGGATTTTTCGTAACTCTTTCCGTCTAAAATGTTGTCACAAAATAGAAAATTGAGCTAGCTTAATGTGTCCGTTGGATTCGTGTCATACTGAACTCTAAATCAAAAGTTACGGACCATTTAATGCGGACATGTCAAGTTGATCGGCCAGTTAAAAAGATCATTCTTTACTTGCCATTCGTGCTCCATGAGAAAAGGCTTATAAATTATGCATAATGCATGGCATCACAAATTTTGGGACACATTGGATTACTTGAAGGCTTTTTCGTAGTTCTTTCAGTCTTAAATGTTCTCAAGATATGGAAAATTTAGCTAGCTTAACATGGGCGTTGGATTCGTGTCATTTTGAACTCAAAATCAAAAGTTACGAACGATTTAGTGCGAACATGTCAAGTTGATCAGCTAGTTAAAATGATCATTATAAACTGATCATTGGTGGTCCATGAGTAAAGGCTTATAAATGAAGCATAATGCATGGCATCACGCAGTTTGGGATACAATTGTTTACTTGGAGGCTTTGTCATTGCTCTTTAAGTCTCAAATGTTGTCACAATATAGAAAATTTAGCTAGCTTAACGTGGTCAATGGATTCATGTAATTTTTTTTGAACTCTGAATCAAAAGTTATGAACGATTTAGTGTGGACATGTCAAGTTGATCGTCTAGTTAAATGTATCATTCTAATTTGATCATTATTGTTCCTTGAGTAAAGGCTTATAAATGAAGCATAATTCATAGCATCACGCAGTTTCTGAAATATTGAATTACTTGGAAGCTTTTTGGTAGCTCTTCCAGTCTCAAATATTGTCACAATATAGAAAATTGAGCTAACTTAACATGGGTGTTGGATTCGTGTCATTTTGAACTCTAAATCAAAAGTTACGAACGATATAATGAGGACAAGTCAAGTTGATTGGCCTGTTAAAATTATCATTCTTAACTGATCATTGGTGTTCCTTGAGTAAAGACATATAAATGAAGCATAATGCATGGCATCACGCAGTTTGGGATACATTGGATTACTTGGAGGCTGTTTCGTAGCTCTTTCAGTCTCAAATGTTGTCACAATATAGAAAATTGAGCTAGGTTAACGTGGACGTTGGATTCGTGTTATTCTAAACTCTAAACAAAAGTTACACACAATTTAGTGCGGACATGTCAATTTGATCGGCCAGTTAAAATGATCATTCTAAACTGCTCATTGGTGTTCCTTAAGTAAAGCCTTGTAAATGAAGCATAATGCATGACATCATGCAGTTTGGGATACATTGGATTACATGGAGGATTTTTCGTAACTCTTTCAGTCTCATTTTTTGTCACAATATGGAAAATTGAGCTATCTTAATGTAGGCGTTGGACTCATGTCATTTTGTGCTCAAAATCAAAAGTAAAAATTGTGCGGAAATGTAAAATTTATTAGCTAGTAAAAATGATCATTCTAAACTTATCATTGGTGCTCCTTGAATAAAAGATAATAAATGAAGTATATTGCATGTTATCACGCAATTTGGGATACATTGGATTACTTCGAGGCCTTTTCGTAGCACATTCAGTCTCAAATGCTCTCACAATATGGTAAATTGAGTTAGCTTAACGTGGGTGCTGGACTCATGTCATTTTGAGTTCTAAGTCAAAAGTTAAAAACGATTTACTGCGGACATGTCAAGTTGATCAGCTAGTTAAAATGATCATTCCAAACTTATCATTGGTGCTCCTTGAGTAAAGGCTTATAAATTATGCATAATGCATGCCATCACACAGTTTGGGATACATTGGATTATTTGGAGGCTTTTTCGTAGTTCTTTCAGTCTCAAATGTTGTCACAATATAGAAAATTAAGCTAGATTAACGTGGGCATTGGATTCATGTCATTTTGAACTCTAAATCAAAAGTTACAGACAATTTAGTGTGGACATGTTAAGTTGTTCGGCCATTTAAAATGATCATTCTAAATTGGTCATTGATGCTCCTCGGGTAATGGGTTATAAATGACGCAAAATTCATGGCATCACATAGTTTGTAATTGATTGGATTACTTGGAGTCTTTGTCGTAGCTATTTTGGTCTTAAATTTTATCAGAACATATAGAAAATTGAGCTAGCTTAACATGGGTGTTGGATTCGTGTCATTTTGAGCTCTAAATCAAAAGTTACGGACGACTTAGTGTAGACATGCCAAGTTGATAGTCCAGTTGAAATGATCATTATAAACTGATCATTTGTGATCCTTGAGTAAAGATTTATAAATGAAACATAATGCATGGCATCATGCAGTTTGCAATAAATTGAATTACTTGGACGCATTGTTGTAGGTCTTTTAGTCTCAAATGTTATCACAATATAGAAAATTGAGCTAGCTTAACGTGGGTGTTGGATTCTTGTCATTTTGAACTCTAAATCAATAGAACGGAATATTTCGGTTGTACATGTCAAGTTGATCGGCCTGTTAAAATGATCATTCTAAAGTGATCATTTGTGATCCTTGAGTAAAGGATTATAAATGAAGCATAATGCATGGCATCACGCAGTTTGGGATACATTGGATTACTTGCACGCTTTGCCATAGCTCTTTTAGTCCCAAATGTTGTCACGGTATAGAAAATAGAGCTAGCTTAATGTAGGCGTTGAATTCGTGTTATTATGAACTCCAAATCAAAAGTTACAAACGATTTAGTGCGGAAATGTCAAGTTGATCGACTTCTTAAAATGATCATTCTAAACTAATCATTGGTGCTCCTTGAGTAAAGGCTTAAAATGAAGAATAATGCATGGCATCACGCAGTTTGGGATACATTGGATTACTTGGAGGCTTTTTTATAACTCTTTTAGTCTCAAATGTTGTTGCAATATGGAAAATTGACCTAGGTTAACGTGGGCTTTGGACTCATGTCATTATGAGCTCTAAATCGAAAGTTAAAAACGACTTAGTGCGGAAATGTAAAGTTGATCAGCTAGTAAAAATGATAATTCTAAGCTTAACTTTGGTGCTCCATGAGAAAAGGCTTATAAATGAAGCATAATGCATGGTATCACACACTTTGGAATAGATTGGATTACTTGGAGACTTTGTCGTAGCTATTTTGGTCTTAAATGTTTTAACAATATAGAAAATTGGGTTAGTTTAATGTGGGTGTTGGATTCGTGTCATTTTGAACTCTAAATCAAAAGTTACTGACGATTTAATGCGGACATGTCAAGTTGATAGGCCAGTTAAAATGATCATTCTAAACTGATCATTGGTGCTCCTTGAGTGAAGGCTAATATATGAACAATAATGCATGGCATCGCGCAGTTTGGGATACATTGGATTACTTGGAGGCTTGGTCGTAGCTCTTTAAGTATCAAATATTATCATAATATGTAAAATTGAGCTAGCTTAACGTGGGTGTTGGATTTGTGTCATTCTGAGCTCTAAATCAAAAGTTACGAACAATTTAGTGCGTACATATCAAATTGATCGGCCAATAAAAATGATCGTTCTAAACTTATCATTGGTGCTCCTTAAGTAAAGGCTTATAAATGAAGCAAAATGCATGTCATCATGCCGTTTGGGATATATTGGATTACATGGAGGCTTTTTCTTAGCTCTTCCATTCTCAATTGTTTTGACAATATGGAAATTGAGCTAACTTAATGTGGGCATTGGATTTGTATCATATTAAACTGGAAATCAAAATTTACGGATGATTTAGTGCGGACATGTCAATTTGATCGGCCAGTTAAAATAATCATTCTAAATTGATCATTGGCGCTTCTTAACGAAAGGCTTATAAATGAAGCATAATCATGGCATCACGCAGGTTTAGATACATTAGATTACTTGGAGGCTTTTTCGTAACTCTTTCACTTTAAAATATTGTCACAATATGGAAAATTGAGCTAGATTAACGTGGGTGTTGGATTCGTGTCATTCTGAACTCTAAATCAAAAGTTACGGACGATTTAGTGCGTACATGTCAAGTTGATCGGCCAGTTAAAATGATTTTTCTAAACTGGTCATTGGTGCTCCTTAAGTAAAGGTGTATAAATGAAGCATAATGCATGGCATCATGCAGCTTGGGATACATGGGATTATTTGGAAGCTTTTTCTTAACTATTGCAATCAAAATCAAAAGTTAAAGAGGATTTAGGTAGACATGTCTAGTCGAACAGCTAGTTGAAATGATCATTCTAAACTTATCATTGCTGCCCCATTAGTAAAGGCTTATAAATGAGGCATAATTCATGGCATCACGCAATTTTGGATAGAGTGGATGACTTGGATGCTTTTTCGTAGATATTTTAGACTTAAATTTTGTCACAATATTAAAAGTTGAGCTAGCTTAATGTTGCCGTTGGATTTGTGTCATTTTGAACTATAAATCAAAAGTTACGGACAATTTGGTGTGGACATGTCAAGTTGATTGGGCAGTTAAAATGATCATTCTAAAATGATCATTGGAGCTCCTTGAGTAAAGGCTTATAAATGAAGCAAAATGCATAGCATCATACAGTTTGGAATACATTCGATTACTTGGAGGCTTTGTCGTAGCTCTTTAAGTCTCAAATGTTATCACAAAGAAATTGAGCTAATTTAACATGGGCGTATCATTTGTTTAATACTCAACATTAAATTAAAAGTTACGTACGATTTAGTGCAGACATGTCAAGTTGATGCAGGAACAAGAGGACTTGTTCAGGCAAGGGGAACTGCTGGATAGCCTCTAGCTGGCTGTACAACACTTTCTAAAGACTCAGGAGTGATGGGTTGATGGAGAGATTGATGGTGATCCTTCAGCTGGCTGTAGATCATTTTCTGGAAGATCTAAGTGAGGATTGAGTGGAGAGGTGTATCGAGAGATGCCACACAGATTATGGAAGGTCATTGATAAGTCTAGAGCACTAAAGCTTCAAGGATTCCCACACAAGAAGGCTGGAGGCGTCAGATACTTTCAAAGGAAGAAAAACTAGGTTTTTATTTCATAAAACTTAAGTGATTACATGATGAAAAGGGACTTTATATACTTGTCCGGCAGCAGGTGCCTTCTAGGGCTGAAAATACATTATAATGGATGGACAAACGAAAATAAAACCAAGACATTAGGACCTAATGACAAATCAAAGTCGCTTAAACTTAACAATCACATTCCTGCAAAAAAAAAACAAATAAACTTGTTAATTCAAATATGAGAATTTTAAATACGCACCTTGGTCTCTTGTAGCTCCTTATACTGCCTTCTTAAGTTTGTTTAGCAATGATGAACAAGGTTGTATCTCTGAAGCCTTTTAAAACTGGAAGGAGTGAAATTGTTGTATTCTTTAGTTGTTCATAGTCTCCTTCTTGTAATTCTTTAGTAAGTTCAGCTTCATGCAATCCTCTATCTTCTATGATTGTTATGAGACTCTCGACAGACTTGTTGAACATCTTACTAAGGTTTCTTGTGCCTCATCTTGTTCTTGGAGCTTGTCTCATAATAGGTATATTAATGGGCTCTTCCTCAGCTTCTAATGAGCTTGTATTGATGTCCTCATCATCTCCTCCCTCTTGAAAAGGTTCTGTCCTCATAACAGGTACATCTGCATGAAAAGAAGCAAGATCAGTAATATTAAAAGTAGGAGATATGGTCATCTCACCTGGCAGCTCAAGCTTATAGGCATTGTTTTTGATCTTCTCTAAAACACGAAAAGGGCCATCTCTTCATGGGGAAATCTTTGATTTCCTTTGGTTGGGGAATCTTTCATGTCTCATGTGCAACCAGACCCAATCTCCAGGTTCAAAGGATATGTCTTTTTGGTGTTTATCTACATTTCTTTTGTACTGCTCGGTTCTCTTTTCCAAGTTGTCCCTGACCTTTTGATGAATCTTCTTAACATAATCTGCCCTGGTTTCTCCTTCACTAGAAATAACATCTTGAGGTAAAGGTATAAGATCCAGTGGGATAGTAGGATTAAATCCATAAACCACTTCAAAAGGAGAAAGTTTAGTTGCTTAATATTTAGCATGATTATAAGCAAACTCAATGTAAGGTAAGCAAGACAAGCAGATTCTTAGATTCTTACCGACTGTGACTCTCAACAATGTTGAAAGAGTTCGGTTTACTACCTTTGTTTGACCATCGGTCAATGGGTGGCAAGTAGTTGAGAAGAGCAGCTTAGTTCCTAACTTTTTCCATAATTTCTTCCAGAAATGACTTCGAAATTTGGTGTCATGATGTGAAACGATTGTTCTGGAAACTCCATGTTGGTGCACTACTTCTTTAAAAAAAAGATCAGCTATTTGCGTAGCATCATTAGTCTTGTTACATGGTATAAAATGAGCCATCTTTGCGAACCTGTTTACAACTACAAAGATAGAATCCTTGTGGTTGATCTTCGGCAGACCTAAGACAAAGTCCATAGAGATATCTACCCAAGGTAGGTTAGGAATGGGAAAAGGCATATAACAACCATAGGGGTGTGACCTGGATTTTGCTTTAAAGCAAGTGATGCACTTAGCACAGAATCTTTCAACATCTCGTTTTAGATGTGGCCAGTAGAAATGTTCCATAAGTACACTCAATGTCTTATCTCGGCCAAAATGTCCCATGAGTCCTCCTCCATGAGCTTCTCCAATCAATAGTTCCCTCATTGATCCCTGAGGAATACAAAGACGCTTTTCATTAAACAAAAATCCATCATGTTGATAAAACATACCAGATGCAGCCTTGTTGATCTCCTTAAACATTTCTTGAAAATCTGGATCAGTCTCATACATTGCCTTGATGTGTTCAAATCCCATAATTTTAGCTTCCATTGTGCTGATGAGAGCATGTCTCCTTGATAAAGCATCAGCCACAACGTTATCTTTACCTTTCTTATATATGATCACATAGGGAAAATTCTCCACAAACTCAAGCCTCTTTGCATGCCTCTTCTTAAGCTTAGTTTGTCCTCTTAAGTGCTTGAGCGTCTCATGATCTGTATGATTAACAAACTCCTTTGACAGTAGGTAATGTTGCCAAGTTTCAAGAGACCTTACCAAAGCATAGAGCTCTTTATCGTATGTGAGATAGTTAAGTGAAGCTCCACTAAGTTTCTCACTGAAGTAAGCCGCTGGTTTTCCTCCTTGCATTAGGACAGCTCCTATACCTGTTCCAGAAGCATCACATTCAATTTCATTTAGGTTTATCAAAGTTAGGAAGTACCAAAACAGGCGCATGTGTGAGTCTATCTTTCAGCTTGTTGAATGCCTTCTCTTGTGCTGCTCCCCATTTGAACTCCACATTCTTCTTAATTACTGAAGTGAGGGGTGCAGCAACAGTACTAAAGTCCTTGACAAATCTTCTATAGAAACTAGCCAATCCATGGAAGCTCTTCACATGTCCAATTGTTGTTGCGTTTGGCCAATCTTGAATTGCTTTGATCTTTTCTTCATCGACCTTTAAGTCCTGAGAACTTACAACAAATCCAAGGAATACAACTTGATCAATGCGGAAAGTACATTTCGTAAGGTTAGCATAAAGGTTTTCAGCCTTAAGCATTTCAAGTGCCTGCTCAAGATGTCGTAAGGGATATTCAAGATTAGAGATATAGATTAGAATGTCATCAAAATAAACTATTACGAACTTACAGATAAATGCTCTTAGGTCGTGGTTCATGAGTCTCATGAAAGTACTTGGAGCGTTTGTGAGTCTGGCATGACTAGCCATTCATACAATCCTTGTTTGGTTTTAAATGCTGCCTTCCATTCATCACCTTCTTTCATTCTCACCTGATGATATCCACTTCTTAGATCAATTTTTGAGAAGATAGTTGCTCCATTGAGTTCATCTAGCATGTCATCAAGTCTTGGAATTGGATGTCGGTAGTTGACGGTGATATTGTTGATTGCTCTACAATCAACACACATTCTCCAAGTTCCATCTTTCTTAGGTACTAGAAGAACAGGAACAGCACATGGGCTTACACTTTCTCGGATATAGCCCTTAGACATTAAGTCTTGTACTTGTCTTTCCAGGTCCTTTGCTTCTTCTGGATTCACTCTATAGGCAGATCGGTTTGGCAATGGTGCTCCAGGAACAAGATCAATCTGATGCTGGATTCCTCTTATATGCGGTAATCCTGGTGGTATATCTTCTGGAAAAACATCAGTGAATTTTTCAAGAAGCTCTAGAACAGCAGCAGGAATTTCCTCCTTTTCTTGTCCTGAAAACAACACTTCTTTAAAGATCATTAGTAGCACCTCTTCTTTAGAATCAAGAGATTTCAAAACAGTGGCAGGTGTTACATAAAGGTTAGTTTTATTTAGCTTTTCTCCTTTAGACATAGTTTGTTGCATCTCATGCACTTCATGAGATCTTTGAGTTGGAGTTTTTCGTTGCTCTGGTTTGTTGTTTTTAGATAGATTTTTTGAATCTGGATTCTATGTCGATGGCCTTTCCTTTGTCCAGAGCCTTTTCAGGTTGTTGATTCCAGGTAGACTTGCTACGGTTTGATGAGATAGTCTTCCTTTTTATGTGCTGCTCGGCCTGAACCGCAAGATGCAGCAACTCTTCCAGATCATGAGAGGTTTGTCTCTCCACTTTTCTAGCAATTCGATCTTGCAGACCATCTAGGAATTGAGCCATCAAAGTTTCTTGTGAATCTTCGGTCTCCAACCTGTTTCTAAGCATTACATCTCTGTTTCCATGCCAAGATTCTTCTGCTCTATCTCTGTCACGTTGATATTGTTTTCTTGGTCAATGATTATGATCAGGTTCTTGTGGAAAATCATCTTCTAAGTCAGCTATTTCATCCTCCTCATGATTCACACATTGGGTATTCACATTTCTGATAGGATTTCTCCGAATTGGTGGTGGTTGTTCTATTCTTGTCATGCGATCTCCTAGGTTTTGAAGTTAAATCTGAACAGCAGCAAGCATCTGAGCAACATTCACATCTACTGGTTCTCCCATAGTCACATAATCTGTCTCACACTAAACAAACAGATCAAGTGCAAAAGAAGACGAATACACACAATTAAAAACAACTTAAAATGGACAGAACTAGTTACAACAGCAAAGGAAGTCGAATAGACACAATCAAAACAACTGAAAATAAAAAAATCTAGTTGCAGCAGCAAAGGAAGTCAAATAGACACAATCAAAAACAAATAAAAATTGAAAAATCTAGTTGCAGCTGCAAAGGAAGTCAAATAGACACAATAAAAAACAACTAAAACTTGACAGATCTAGTTGCAACCGCAAGGAAGTCGAATAGACACAATCAACACAACTGAAAATCGACAGATCTAGTCGCAGCAACACAAGCTGCCAACAACTAATGATCTTACTGGCTTTTAACAAAAAAACAACATATTGGAGTTTGATTTTTTATGGGTTTTATGAAGAGATACAGTTTCACAGCAAGTTAACCACGAAATGATAGAGTAAAAAAAACGAAAACAGGGGTAGATAAACCTGAATAGGAGCGATTAAGCTCTGATACCAGATGATGCAGGAACAAGAGGACTTGTTCGGACAAGGGGAACTGCTGGAGAGGCTCTAGCTAGCTGTACAGCACTTTCTAGTGACTCAGGAGTGATAGGTTGATGGAGAGATTGATGGTGACCCTTCAGCTGGCTGTAGAGCACTTTCTGGAAGATCTAAGTGAGGATTGAGTAGAGAGGTGGATCGAGAGAGGCCACACAGATTATGGAAGGTCTGTGATAATTCTAGAGCACTAAAGCTTCAAGGATTCTCACACAAGAAGGCTGGAGGCGTCAGCTCCTTTCAAAGGAAGAAAAACTAGGTTTTTATTTCATAAAACTTAAGTGATTACATGCTGAGAAGGGAATTTATATACTAGTCCACCAGCAGGTGCCTTCTAGGGATGAAAATACATTATAATGGATGGAATAAAACGAAAATAACAACAAGACATTAGGACCTAATGACAAATAAAAGACTCTTAAACTTAACAGTCACATTCCTGCGAAAACAAGCAAATAAACTTGTTAATTCAAACATAAGAATTTTAAATACGCACATTGGTCTCTTATAGCTCTTTAAATGCCTTCTTAGGTTTGTTTAGCAATGATGAACAAGGTTGTATATCTGAAGCCTTGTAAAACTGGAAGGAGTGAAATTGTTGTAGTCTTTAGTTGTTCATAGTTTCCTTCTTGTAATTCTTTTGCAAGTTCAGCTTCATGGAATCCTCCATCTTCTATGATTGTTATGAGACTCTCGACAGACTTGTTGAACATCTTAAAAATGTTTCTTGTGCCTGGTCTTGTTCTTGGAGCTTGTCTCATAATAGGTATATTAATGGGCTCTTCCTCAGCTTCTAGTGAGTTAGTATTGATGTCCTCATCACAAGTTGATCGGACATTTAAAATGATCTTCCTAAACTGAGCATTGGTGCTCATTGAGTAAATGCTTATAAATAAAGCATAATGCACGGCATCATGCAGTTTGGGATACATTAGATTACTAAGAGGCTTTTTGGTAGCTCTTTCAGTCTCAAATGTTGTTCCAATATGAAAAATTGAACTGCTTAACGTGGGCATTGGATTCGTTTCATTCGGAATTCTAAATCAAAAGTTAAAGACTATTTAGTGCAGACATGTCAAGTTGATCAACTAGTAAAAATGATCATTCTAAATGGATCATTCGTGCTCCTTGAGTAAAGGCTTATAAATGAAGCATAATGCACGGCATCACGCAGTTTATCAGCTAGTTAAAATGATCATTCTAAAATGATTATTGGTGCTCATTTAGTAAAGGCGTGTAAATGAAGCATAATGCATGGCATCACGCAGTTTTGGATATGTTGGATTACTTGGAGGCTTTGTCATAAGCTATTTTGGTCTTAAATTTTGTCACAATATAGAAAACTGAGCTAGGTTAACGTGGGCGTTGGATTCTAATTAAAACGATTGTTAGTGTTGATGAAAGACTCATCGATTGTAAAATCAATAATAACGCGTATGACTTCTATTTGTCTTGTGTATATGGACACCCGATTCATAAATACCGATATAATCTTCGGGAAAGATTACATAGAATCGCTATTTTACGAAATAGTCCGTGGATGATGTGTGGTGATTTTAATAAAATCCTACATGCACATGAAAAAGTTGGTGGACCTTTAAGAGAACCGTGGAGTCTTTTAGATTTTCAACATATGGTAACTTCATGTAATATGTCAGAACTACAATATAGTGGAAATATTATGACTTGGGTTGGCAAAAAAAAATAACCAAATTGTTCAGTGCTGGTTAGACAGAGTCATGGTAAATGACGAATGGAAAGCCATTTATCCTGCCTCTAAGGTTAAATACTTGGAGTTGATTGATTCGAATCACATACCTGGTACAATTAGTATTCGAAGAAATTCAGAATTTGGAATGAGGATTTTCAAATATAACCCCCGTTGGTCGAATATTGAGATTAGAGAGGAGAAATGTGAAGAATTGAATCCAGAAACTCAAAGAAAAGCATGAGAAGATGAGAAAATGTCTTAGACTTCTGGAGAAGAATCTCCTAAGAGTATGTTCATACATTGAGTCTTTACAGCCCTTTTATAGAGGATTTACAATGTGAACACAAAAGAAAACGAATTCAAACTTGTGGATGAGTTTGAATAGAGGAGGAGCCTGTCAACAACCAATGAGAAGAGAGGAGAAGAGCTGCAGACTGTCTCATGACTGTTTGGTGTGGTTACCAAGACTGTGTGCAGCATGGACATGTCCTTTTCACCTTGATTCTTCTCCCAAGGCAGCTATTTAACCATTTTAACCATGTGGTTAATAAAAACTCCCTCCTTTTTATTTTCCCTTGTTATTCAAACTGAATTTCGTGCACACACTTGCCTTGTAGGTCAAGATAGGTCTTATTTGATTTTCCTATGTCAATACTCCCCCTCAAGCTAAAGACTTTGGAATCACCCTAAAGTCTTAAGCTTGGGAACTCAAGGCAACACCTCATTAAAAACCTTATTAAGGAAAACCACTTGGGACAAAACCTTAATAAGGGAAAAAGAGTGTGTTGCTCTTGGATTAGGAGACCTTTGATCATGGATGTGATAAATCAACAAGCCCAAGTTTGCTAAAGATTTTCTTGCAAACTTTGAGACTTGCTGCCTTTGTGAAGATGTCAGCTAGTTGGTCTTCGCTCCTTGTATAACATGGCAGAATGGTTCCATCTTGAACTTTCTCTCTAACCTTATGGCAATCGATCTCTATGTGCTTGGTCCTCTCGTGAAACACTGAGTTTGAAGCAATGTGAATGGCTGCCTGATTATCACAATGGAAGGTAATTGGCCCTGGTTGTTCAATACCGAAATCTTTCAAGAGCGCTTTGAGCCAAGTTACTTCATTTGTCAGCTTCCTCATTGCCCTATATTCTGCTTCAGCACTAGAACATGATACCACCTTCTGCTTCTTAGTCTTCCAAGTGACTAAGTTCCCACCAATGAACGTGCAATACCCGGTGGTTGATTTCCTATCGACCCTATCACCAGCCCAATCCGCATCACAATATCCGACAATATCAGTGTTCCCATTCTTGCCCATCCATATGCCTTGACCAGGAGATCCTTTGATGTATCTAAGGATCCTTTCTACCATGCACCAATGATATACAGTAGGTTTTTGCATATGTTGACTCACTTGATTCACAGCAAAACAGAAGTCTGGTCGTGTTAGGGTGAGGTAGATCAACTTCCCAACTAGTCTCCTATACTGAGAAACATCCTTAAATAACTCATCAGCTTTCTCCCCCTTTCCGTTGACCTTGTAGCCATCTTCAAGAGGAGTTTTGGCCGGTTTAGCCCCAAGCTTTCCTGTGTCTGTCAACAGATCAAGAGCATACTTTCTTTGGGATAGAAAGAGTCCTTCCTGAGACCGACACACTTCAATACCCAAGAAGTACTTCAACTCTCCAAGATCTTTGATGTCAAATGATCTGTTTGAGAAGACCTTTGTGGACTGAATTCCTTCCTTGTCATCTCCTGTGATGATAAGGTCATCCACATAAACCAAGACCACCACAATTCCTTTTGCGTTTTGACGAGTGAACAAAGTATGATCTGAATGGGATTTCCTAAACCCATTATCAGTAAGTGTGGAGCTTAATTTGTGATACCACGCCCTTGGTGACTGCTTCAACCCATATATTGCCTTCCTAAGTCTTAAAACTTGTCCCTCTTTGCAAAGATCATCAAGGCCTGGTGGTGGAGTCATATACACTTCCTCTTCAAGTTCTCCTTGTAGGAATGCGTTCTTGACATCCATTTGCCATAAGTCCCAAGTCAGATTCGTAGCTAGTGAAAGAACAACCCTTACAGTGTGTAGCTTAGCCACCGGTGCAAAGGTATCAGTATAGTCCTCTCCATATGTCTGAGTGAAACCTCTTGCAACTAGACGTGCCTTGTACCTTTCTATGTCCCCATTGCTCTTATACTTGATGGTGAACACCCACTTGGAACTCACAGCCTTCTTGCCTTTGGGAAGTTCTTGTATATCCCATGTATGATTCCTTTCCATAGCTCCCTTCTCATCTCTTACTGCATCTAACCATTCTTTCTTCCTCTTAGCTTCTTCGTAAGTCCTTGGAATCTGACTTTGTTCAATCTTTCCAAGGAATGCTTGATGACTAGATGGCAAGAGGTCAAGGGAACAAACAGCTTGTATGGGATGAGCCACGGCCTGGTTGTTGTAGAAGACCCTAGTGTTTACCCAATTGGATGGATCCTTCCTAAGTCTAGTACTCCTCCTTAGTTGCTGAACAGGTGTTGCAGCTTCCTCTACAACCGTTTCCTCTTCTATTTGGTGAATAGGTTCCTCTATATCCACTTCCAAGTTGACTTGTTCTTGGCTTTGGGCCATAGCTTCTTCTTGGATTGGAGTTGGTTCTTGAGTTACCACCCCTTGTTCATTCTCTTGGGTATCTTGTGAACTACTTGGGGTTCTTTCTTCTTCGTGTCTTGAATCCTTTGGCACATCATTTCCCAAATGATTCAAGAGAAACCTCAAACTCGTAGCCAAATCAGAAGGTGACCTTGAGAGATCCTTCAATCCTTCCCAATCTTTCTGATCATAATAGCTTTGTTCTTCTATGAACTTGACATCTCTAGACACATATGTCCTGTTGTTGCTCGGATCATAGCACTTATAACCCTTTTGTGTTGTCGAATATCCAAGGAACATACACTTGATGCTCTTTGCCTCCAACTTGTTTCTTAGATCACCTGGAACATACACAAAGCACACACACCCAAATACACGTAAATGATCAATGGAGGGTTTAGTTTTATTGAGTACCTCAAATGGGGATATGTCTTGCAAGACTTTGGTTGGAATCCGATTGATGAGGTAGCAAGCAACCAAGACTGCATCTCCCCAAAAACTTTTAGGAACATTGGTATGAAACATCATGGATATTGCTACTTCCATTAAGTGTCGGTTCTTCCTTTCAGCAACTCCATTTTGTTGTGGTGTGTGTGGGCAGCTAGTTTGATGTAGTATTCCATGTTTGTTTAAGTGAGCTTTGAATCTTTGACTTGTGTATTCCCCTCCATTATCTGATCTTAACACTTTGATCTTGGCATTGAATTGATTAGTAACATAATTATGAAAGTTTATAAATGCCTCATAAACCCTATCTTTAGATGGAAGTAATGTAACCCATGTATATTTCGATTTCTCATCTATAAAGGTCACAAAGTATTTATTCCTATCTCTAGACATGCAAGGTGAGGTCCAAACATCGGAATGTACTAAATCAAAGCAATGCTCATAAATGGTAGACGATTTAGGGAAAACAACACGACAATGTTTGCCAAGGATACAAGCCTCACAAACTGAGTGATCATAAGCAGCACTATGCATTATTAAGCTTAAAGCACGAGCATGAGGATGTCCTAATCTAGCATGCCATAAAACATCTTTATTAGCAAAAACACAGGATTTGAAAGCTAAGGAATCCGAATTGCTTGAAGGAGTGTCCTCAAGAACATAGAGCTCATTTTGAGTCCCACCACTTCCAAGTATCTTACCACTCTTAATATCGTGAAAGTAAACATTGTTAGGTCCAAAAGTAACATTGCAATTCAGGTCTTTAGTAGCCCTTTTGACCGAAACTAAGTTAGACTTAAACTTAGGTACAAAGAAAGCAGTACTTTCTTTGTGAAATAGTCTTAATTTTCCGGTTCCTTCAATTGGAATACTCTTACCATCAGCTATAGTTACTTGTCCTAGACATGGTTCAATGTTCTTTAACAACCTAGCATTGCTAATCATATGGTGAGAAGCACCCGAATCCACTACCAACTTATGATCCGGTTTATCAAGCAATTTATGGGAGTAGAGTGTGATACCGGAGAGTTTTGAGGCATAGGCCTTGATGAGATCCTCCAAGTCACTCTTCTTAGCATACTCCATGGATACATTCATAGCTACCTCCCCTCCTTGGTTGGTTGAACTTTCCGGTTCAGTCACAACCTTTTGAGAGATGTTAACCTTTGAATCCTTGAACCGGTTCGGATTGAGATGAGGATGAAGTATCCAGCACTTGTCCCTGATGTGGCCATTCCTCTTACAATGTTCACACATCACACTCTTCCTATCCTCTTGCTTAAACACGCTCTTGTTGGCTATGACTAGTTCTCCTTTTCCACCAAACAAACGAATGTTGCCTTGCTCCTTCTGAATCCGTGAGCACACCTCTTCGAAATCAGGGAGTTTTGGCTCTCTGAGGATGGACTTAATCACATCCTTAAAGGCTGGATTTAGGTTGAGAAGGAGCCCAAATATCTTGTCTTGTTCCTTCCTTTCATTAAGCACCTTTGGATCCATAGAACTTGGTCTCAACATGTCAAGCTTGGACCATGTTGATTGGAACTTGCCTAGGAACTTTGTGAACTCCATATCCTCTTGGTGTAGATCATTGAGAGCCTTCTTAACCTCATACACACGGCTGAGGTTTGAAACATCCCCATACACCCTCTTGAGAGTGTCCCAAAGAGACTTGGCGGTTTCACAATGTGAATAAGCTTCAAGAATGGATGGGTCCAATGAATTTTGGAGGAATCCAAGGACTGATTGATCTTCTTGGAACCACCTAGCTTCTTCTTTTCTTGTTGCCTCATCCTTCTTCTCCTTTGGATCATCTATAGATGGAGTATTATCCTCCAAGATGTAATTCCAAAGTCCTTTGCCACAAATGGCTGTTTTGATGGTTCTTGACCATAATGTGTAGTTCAAGCCTTTGAGAACTACTGGTATCACCGTAGGTTTCAGGCTGGAACTGATTTGAACTGTATCCTCCATTGTTAGGCTTTGAAGAGCTCAAAGGAGGCAGCTTTTATGGTTGAATAAAACTGTGAGTTTTTAGTTTAAAAGCTGAGAGATTTTTGACAGAATTTTAGATTAGAAACTGAGAGATTTGAGTAGAAAATATAAGAAAATGATCTTATGCTCTGATACCATGAAAGAATATTGAGATTAGAGAGGAGAAATGTGAAGAATTGAATCCAGAAACTCAAAGAAAAGCATGAGAAGATGAGAAAATGTCTTAGACTTCTGGAGAAGAATCTCCTAAGAGTATGTTCATACATTGAGTCTTTACAGCCCTTTTATAGAGGATTTACAATGTGAACACAAAAGAAAACGAATTCAAACTTGTGGATGAGTTTGAATAGAGGAGGAGCCTGTCAACAACCAATGAGAAGAGAGGAGAAGAGCTGCAGACTGTCTCATGACTGTTTGGTGTGGTTACCAAGACTGTGTGCAGCATGGACATGTCCTTTTCACCTTGATTCTTCTCCCAAGGCAGCTATTTAACCATTTTAACCATGTGGTTAATAATAACTCCCTCCTTTTTATTTTCCCTTGTTATTCAAACTGAATTTTGTGCACACACTTGCCTTGTAGGTCAAGATAGGTCTTATTTGATTTTCCTATGTCAATACTGGTTAGACAGAGTCATGGTAAATGACGAATGGAAAGCCATTTATCCTGCCTCTAAGGTTAAATACTTGGAGTTGATTGATTCGAATCACATACCTGGTACAATTAGTATTCGAAGAAATTCAGAATTTGGAATGAGGATTTTCAAATATAACCCCCGTTGGTCGAATCAAGAAGGATTTCAGGAAATTGTTAACCAGAGTTGGAATCGAATTCTGCATTCATCTAGTTTGGAGCTCTTATCTACACTTATTACCTACCGGAAAAGGATGTCTTTTTTGGAAGAAGAACAACTTTACAAGTTCTCTCAATAATTCAGGTGATAAAGTCAGCAATATATATTGGAAAGACAAATTCCCAATGTGCAGAGGATTATATTTCTTCTTTGAAAAAAGAGCTAACAATGGCTTATGTGGATGAGGAAAAAATTTGGAAGATTAAAAGTAGAAATCAGTGGCTTAAAGAGGGGCATAGAAATACAAAGTTGTTTCATGCAGTAACTAAGAATCGACATTCAAGAAACAATATATCTTCCATTAAGTTGGATAGTGGTATTGAAGTCTTTGGCAATGAAGCCATAGCTCACAAAGCTCATCAATATTTTATAAAATTATTTAGCCAAGCTGATCAGGGGAATATGGAATCAGTTCTATCAAATGTAGAAAACATTGTTTCAGATAATACGAATAAGGAATTTGTTCGACCAGTATCTAAAGATGAAGCTTTTGATGTTATATCTTCTAATGGACCTAACAAAGCCCCTGGACCGGATGGATTTTTGGTGGGTTTTTTCAACAACATTGGAAAATAGTTGGACAAGACGTTTATATGGAAGTAGACCGATTTTTTCGTTCAGGGGAATTGACAACGGAATTTAATCACACCAACATTTGCCTCATACCGAAAACGGAGTTTCCTCAAACTATGAAACATTTTCGGCCGATGTCACTATGTAATGTGATTTAGAAAATTATTTCCAAAATTCTGGTACATCGGTTGAAAAAAGTATCTTGAGACTATGGTAGCATAGAATCAAGCAGCTTTCATTCCGGGAAGACTTCTCCCGGATAATGTGCTTATTGCCCATGAAGCATTACATTCTTTACGTTCTCACAATTCCAATGCTAAATCCTTCATGGAAGTAAAAATGCATATCAGTAAGGCATATGATCGAATTGAGTGGAGCTTTCTAGAATCAGTGCTTTTGAAAAAAGATTTTTCTCCGTTCTGGATAAATTGGGTAATGGAGTGTGTTACTACAGTGTCGTTTTCTGTCCTTATTAATTAAAGTCCTTATGGTTCGTTTCACCCATACAGGGGGTTAAGACAAGGAGTTCCACTTTTCCCTATTTGTTCATATTCTGTTCAGATGTTTTAAGTTCTATGCTAAATAATGCCGAAAGAATCATTGCATTCAGACTCTGCGTACTTCGCATAATGGGCTTTCCATCTCTCATCTCTTATGGGCTGATGACTCCCTCTTTTTCATCAGAGCAGACAGGAAAAATGATTTTTCATTAAGGAATATTTTTCAAGAATATGGTAGAATCTCTGGCCAAATAATAAATATGGAAAAATAGTAAGTTATATTTGGAAATCAACTATTTGAACATACGAGAATTCACATCCGCCAAATGTTGTGGATTAACAATATTGGTGGAGGAGTGAAATATTTGGGGCTACCAGAACAGTTTAAACGGAATAAACGTCAGATGTTAAGATACATTCTGAACAAAGTTCATTCAAAAATATTAGGTTGGCAAACGAAATTCTTATCACCAGCTTGAAAGGAAACCTTAATCAAAGCAATTGCCTTTGCTGTGCTAGTGTATTCAATGAATGTTTTTAAGTTACCAAAAGAGATCTGCAAACAGCTGGATAACAAATTGTCACGCTTTTTGTGCGGGACTTCAAATGACAAGCAGAAAATTGCATGGGTATCTTGGAAAAAGATGGCAACACCTAACAGTTAGGTGGTCTCGGCTTTCGAGATTTTGAAAAACTCAATCAGGCTCTTCTCGCTAATCTGTGCTGGAAATTGATACATAGATCTAAATGTCTACTATCAAAAATTTTAAAGAGTCGATATTATAAAACTGGAGATTTGATGTCTGCTTCTTTAGGATCCCGTCCATCGTTTGGATGGCAGTCAATTTTACATGGAAGACTTCTACTCACTTCCGGATTGTAGAGGATTATTGGTAATGGTACCAATACTCTTATTGGGGATACAACTTGGATGCCTACCACGCCAGCACGTGCTCCTTAGTTACTACCGTATACGAACCCTCAGTTGCAAGTACAATTTCTCATCATTAAGGAGACAGGTCAATAGGATGAGACTATTATTTCTGATTTGATTGAACAAGATGACCACACTACTACTCCAGATAGTTGGGTTTGGAAATATACTAATAACGAAGTATACTTGGCGAAATCGGGTCATCGGAGGGCTGTCTATAATACTGACAATGAGGTTGTTGTTCTACCACCCTTGGCAAACAACCTAGACTTGGAAAAACTCATCTGGTCTATTAAACTACCACCAAAGCTACATCATTTCATGTGGCGACTTTTATCTTGGGTTATAGCTTTAAAATCACATCTACATTGTCAACATATATCTTCTGATAATACGTGTCCACGTTGCTGTGATTCTGAAGAAACAGAGCTCCATACATTTTTCTTATGTCATTACTCTAAAATGATTTGGCAAAATTGGGAATTGAAACTTCATCAATCTGTTCTCAATCTGTTAACTTACAAGACAACATCAGATTCTTCATTGAAAGTTATAATCGTCTTCAACCTGATTATGCAAATAAGTATATTCCTTTCTTCCTATTTTGGAGAGTATGGAAATCCAAAATCTTCTTATTAATAATAAAGATATTCCTGTGGATACGTTACTAGAAACAAGCCATGACGATGGTTTTGAATGGATGCAAAATAATATGACAAAGGAAATAATCAGCTCGCATCCCAAATCTACTACTCAAATATGGGAAGCACCACCACCAGGTTGGGTCAAATGCAACTATGAGGCGGCTCATCATGAAGGCAAGCAGCATTTTGGACTAGGTTGGATTATCCGTAATAACAATAGACTTTTCCGACACGCTGGACAGGGAAACTTTCAAGAAAGGTCAACAGTAATTGAAGCAGAATTTACGGCACTTATCTGGGCACTACAATCTTCATGGTCTTTAGGTTACCGTAAAATTATTGTTGAAGGAGATAATTTAGCTTTGAATAATCTCATCAACACTACAGGACTCCATATCCATTTGCAACACTATTTTCAGACGATTCAACAGACGATTCCAAGGTTTATCGATATTCGCTTTCAGTACCAACCAAGAACATGCAATCATGGTGCTGATGCTTTATAGTCAACATCTATTGTTTCATCCGTTGATTGGAATTTTATCATTTTTTTCTTTCCTTTTTACAAACTCATGTAATCAACGATCGTGGTTATTAATAAAATTCTTATTGTTGAAAAAAAATATAGAAATTTTTTCACATTTAGTTATTAAATTTTGTCACAATATTGAAAAATGAGCTAGATTAATGTGGGGGTTGGATTCATGTCATTGTAAGCTCTAGATCAAAACTCAAAGATGATTTAGTGCAGACAGGTCAAGTTGATCAGCTAGTTAAAATGATCATTCTAAACTGATAATTGGTGAACATTCAGCAAAGGTTTACAAATGAAACATAATGCATGGCCTCATGCAGTTTTGGATAGATTGGATTACTTGAATGATTTTTCGTACCTAATTTGGTCTAAACTTTTATCATAATATAGAAAATTGAGCTAGCTTAACGTGGGTGTTGGATTCGTGTCATTCTGAACTCTAAATCAAAAGATACGGACGATTTAGTGCGAACATGTCAAGTTGATCGGCCAGCTAAAATGATCAATCTAAACTGATTATTGGTGCTCCTTGAGTAAAGGCTTATAACTAAAGCATACTGCATGGCATCACGCAGTTTGGAATTACGGACGATTTAGTGCGGACATGTCAAGTTGATCGGCCACTTAAAATGATAATTCCAAACTTATCATTCATGCTCCATGAGCAAAGGCTTATAAATGAAGCATAATGCATCGCATCACACGGTTTGGGATACATTGGATTACTTGGAGGCTTTGTCATTGCTATTTTGGTCTTAAATTTTACAACAATACAGAAAATTGAGCTTGCTTAACATTGGCGTCGTATTTGTGAACTGATCATTGGTGCTCCTTGAGTAAAGGCTTATAAATGAAACATAATGCATGGCATAACGCAGTTTCGAATACATTGGATCACTTGGATGCTTTTTCGTAGCTATTTCGGTTTAAAATTTTGTCATAATATATATAATTGAGCTAGCCTAACGTGGAATTGGATTAGTGTTATTCTGAACTCTAAATGAAAAGTTACGGACGATTTAGTGTGGACATGTCAAGTTGATCGGGTAGTTAAAATAATCATTTTAAACTGATCATTGGTGCTTATAAATGAAGTATAATGCATGGCATCACGCAGTTCAGGATATGTTGTATTACTTGGAGGCTTTAACTTAGCTATTTCGGCCATAAATTTTATCACAATATAGAATATTGAGCTAGATTAACGTGGGCTTTGGATTCGTGTCATTATGAATTCTAAATCAAAAGTTTTGGATGATTTAATGCGGATATTTTAAGTTGATCGGCTAGTTAAAATGATCATTCTAAATTGATCATTGGTGCTCCTTCTGTAAAGGCTTTTAAATGAACCATAATTCATGGCATCACGCAGTTCGGGATACATTGGATTACTTGAAGGCTTTGGGGAAGCTCTTTCATTCTCAAATTTTATCACAATATAGAATACTAAGCTAGCTTAACGTGGGCGTTGGATTCTTGTCATTCTGAACTTTTAATCAAAATTAAAGAACGATTTAGTGCGGATATGTCAAGTTGACCGGCCAATTAAAATGATCATTCTAGACTGATCAGTGGTGCTCCATGAGTTAAGGCTTATAAATGAAGCATAATGCATGGCATCACGCAGTTTGGGATACATTACATTACTTGAAGGCTTTGTGGTAGATCTTTCAGTGTTAAATGTTGTCGCAATATAGTAAATTGAGCTAGCTGAACGGGATCCGTGTCATTGTGAACTCTGAATCAAAAGTTACGGATGATTAAGTGCGTACACGTCAAGTTGAATGGCCAGTTTAAATGATCATTCTAAACTGAACATTGGTGCTCCTTTACTAAATACTTATAAAATAAGCATAATGCATGGTATCACGCAGTTTAATACACATTGGATTACTTGTAAAATTGTGCTAGCTTAATGTGGGCATTGGTTTCATGTCATTTTGAGCTCTAAATCAAAAGTTAAACACGATTTAGTGCGAATATGTCAAGCTGATAAGCTAGTTAAAATGATCATTCTACACTGATCATTGGTGCTCATTGAGTAAAGGCGTATAAACAAAGTATAATGCATGGCATCATGCAGTTTGGGATTGATTGGATTACTTGGAAGCTTTGTCGTATCTATTTTAATCTTAAATTTTGTCAGAATATAGAAAATTGAGCTAGCTTATCGTGGGCGTTGGATTTGTGTCATTCAGAACTATAAATCACAAATTACGGACGATTTAGTGTGGCATGGCAAGTTGATCAGCTAGTTAAATTGATAATTCTAAACTTATCATTGGTTCTCACTGAGTAATGGCATAAAAAAGCATAATGCATGGCATCACGCAGTTCAGGATACATTGGATTACTTAGAAGCTTTGGCATAGCTATTTCAGTCTTACATTTTGTCAGAATATAGAAAATTGAGCTACATTAACGTGGGCATTGGATTCGTATCATTCTGAACTATAAAATCAAAAATTACGGACGATTTAGTACGGACAAGTCAAGTTTATCGGCAACTTAAAATGACTATTCTAAACTAGTCATTGGTGCTCCTTTGGTAGAGGCTTATTAATGAAGCATAATGCATGGCATCAGTCAGTTTGGGATACATTAGATTACTTGAAACCTTTGTCGTAGCTATTTTGGTCTTAAATTTTACAACGATACAGAAAATTGAGCTTGCTTAACGTTGGCGTTGGATTCGTGTCATTCTCAACTCTAAATCAAGAGTTATGGATGATTTAGTGCATACATGTCAAGTGATCGTCTGGTTAAAATGATAATTTTAAACTGATCATTGGTACTACTTCAGTAAAGACATATAAATGAAGCATAATGCACGACATCACGCACTTTCTAATACATTGGATTACTTGAATGCTTTCTCATAGCTTTTTCAGTATAAAGTGTTGTCATAATATATATAATGGGCATTGGATTAATGTCATTCTGAACTCTAAATAAAAATTTATAGACAATTTAGTGCGGACATGTCAAGTTGATTGGCTTGTTAAAATGATCATTCCAAGCTGACCATTAGTGGCTCCTTGAGTATAGGCTTATAAATGAAGTACACTGCATGGCATCACGCAGTTTAGGATACATTGGATTACTTCGAGTCTTTGTCGTAGCTATTTCGGCCACAAATTTTGTCACAATATAGTATATTGAGCTAGCTTAACGTGGGCGTTGGATTCGTGTCACTCTGTTCTCTAAATCAAAAGTTTCACACGATTTAGTTCGGACATGTCAATTTGACCGTCCAGTTAAAATGATCATATATAGTGATCATTGGTTCTCCTTGAGTAAAGGCTTATAAATGGAGCATAATACATGGCATCATGCAGTTTAGGATACATTGGATTACTTGGAGGCTTTGTCATAGCTATTTTGGCCGAAACGTTTATCACAATATAGAATATTGAGCTAGCTTATCATGCGCGTTGTATTCATTTCATTATGAACTCTAAATCAAAAGTTTTGGATGATTTAATTCGGACATTTTAAATTGATCGGCCAGTTAAAATGATCATTCTGAACTGTAAATCAAAAGTTTTGGACGATTTAGTGCGGAAATGTCAAGGTTATCTGCCAGTTAATGAGAATTCTAAAATAATCATTGGTGCTCCTTAACGTTGTTACAATATGGACAATTGGGCTAGCTTGACGTGGCTGTTGGATTCATGTCATTTTGAGTGATAAATCAAAAGTTAAAGATGATTTCCTGCGGACATGTCAAGTTGATCGGGCAGTTAAATTGATCATTCTAATTGCTCATTGGTGCTCACTGAGCAATGGTTTACAAAAGAAATATAATGCATGACATCATAAAGTTTGGTTTAGATTGGCTTACTTGTAGACTTTTTCATAGCTATCTCGGTCCTATATTTTGTCACAATATAGAAAATTGAGCTAGGTTAATGTGGGTGTTGGATTTTTGTCATTCTGAACTCTAAATCAATAGTTACGAACGATTTAGTACGAAACGTCAAGTTCATTGGCCAGTTAGAATGATTATTCTAAACCGATAGTTGGTGCTCTTGAGTAGAATCTTATAAATGAAGCATAATGCATGGCATCACGCTGTTTAGGATACATTGGATTACGTTGAGGCTTTGCTTAGGTCTTTCCGTCTCAAATGTTGTTACAATATGGAAAATTGAGATAGCTTAATGTGGGCGTTGGATTCATGTCATTTTGAGCTCGAAGTCAAAAGTTAACGACGATCTAGTGCGGACATGTCAAGTTGATCAGTTAGTTAAAGTGATCATTCTAAACGTGGATAGGTTGGATTACTTGGAGACTTTGTCGTAGCTATTTTGGTGTTAATTTTTTGTCACAATGTAGAAAAATTAGTTACGTTAACATGTGCATTGGATTTGTGTCATTCTGAACTCTGAATCAAAAGTTAAAGACGATTTAGTGCGGACATGTCAAGTTGATAAGCTAGTTAAAGTGATCATTCTAAATTGATAATTGGTGCTCATTGAGCAAAGGTTTACAAATGAAGCGTATTGCATGGCACCACGCAGTTTGGCATTGGTTGGATTACTTGGATACTTTGTCGTAGCTATTTTCGTATTAAATTTCATCACAATATAGAAAATTGAGCCAACTTAATGCCGGCGTTGGATTCGTGTCATTATGGACTATGAATCAAAAGTTAAAGACGATTTAGTGCAGACATGTCAAGTTGATCGGCCAGTTAAATTGATCATTATAAACATGTCGTTGGTGCTCATTGAGCAAAGCTTTACAAATGAAGCATCATCCATGGCATCACGCAGTTTGGGATATATTGGATTAGTTAGAGACTTTTCCTGTAGCTATTTTGTCACAATATAAAAAATTGAGCTAGCTTAACGTGGGTGTTGGATTTGTGTCATTCTGTACTCTAAATGAAAAGTTACGAACGATATAGTGCAACATGACAAGTTCATCGGCCAGTTAAAATAATTATTCTAAACTGATCATTGGTGCTCCTTCAGTAAAGGCTTATAAATGAATCATAATGCATGTCATCATGTACTTCAAGATAGATTGGATTACTTTGAGGCTCTTTTAGTATCAAATGTTGTCACCATATGGAAAATTGAGATAGCTTAACGTGGGCGTTGGGTTCATGTCATTTTAAACTCTAAATCAAAAGTTAAAGAAGATTTATTGCGGATATGTCAAGTTGATCAAATAGTTAAAATGATCATTCTAAACTGAAAATTTGTGCTCATTGAACAATGGTTTACAAATGAAGCATAATGCATGATATCACACAGTTTGGAATAGATTGGATTACTTGGATACTTTTTCGTAGCTATTTCAGTTAGAAATTTTATGACAATATAGAAAATTGAGCTAGGTTAACGTGCTCGTTGGTTTCATATTATTATGAACTCTGAACAAAAATTAAAGACAATTTAGTGCGGACATGTAATTTTGATTGGCCAGTTAAAATGATAATTCTAAACTAATCATTGGTGCTCCTTGAGTAAAGGTTTCTAAATGAAGCATAATGCATGGCATCACGTATTTATGGATAGATTCGATTACTTGGAGGCTTTCTCATTGCTTTTCGGTCTTAAATTTTGTCACAATATAGAAAATTGAGCTTGCTTAATGTGGGCGTTGAATTCGTGTCATTCTGAACTCTAAATCAAAAGTTACGAACAATTTAGTGTGGACATGTCAAGTTGATTGGCCAGTTAAATGATCATTCTAAACTGATCATTGGTGCTCATAGAGCAAAGGTTTACAAATGAAGCATAATGCAGGGCATCACGTAGTTGGGGATAGAATGGATTGCTTGGAGGCTTTGTTATAGATATTTTGGACTTAAATTTTGACACAATGTAGAAAATTGAGTTAGCTTAATGTGGTCGTTGAATTCGTGCATTCTGAACTCTAAATCAAAAGTTACGAACGATTTAGTGTGGACATGTCAAGTAAAAATTATCATTCTAAACTGATCATTGGTGCTCATTGAGAAAAGCGTTACAAATGAAGCATAATGCATGGCATCACGCAGTTAGGGATAAAGTGGATTACTTGGAGGTTCTGTTGTTGCTATTTGAGTCCTATAATTTTGCGATAGATTCGATTGCTTGCAAGCTTTTTCATAGCTATTTCAGTTTTAAATTTTTACACAATATAGAAAATTGAGCTACCTTAATGCGGGCTTTGGATTCGTGTCATTCGGAAGTCTGACTCAAAAGTTATAGACAATTTAGTGTGGACATGTCAAGCTGATCGGTCAGTTAAAATGATAATTATAAACTGATTATTGGTGCTCATCGAGTAAAGGCTTATTAATCAAGCATAATGCATGGCATCACCGTGTTTGCGATGGATTCCATTACTTTGAAGCTTTGTCATAGCAAATTCAGTTTTAAATTTTGTCACAATATAGAAAATTGAGCTAGCTTAACGTGGGTGTTGGATTCGTGTCATTCTGAACTCTGAATCAGAAGTTACAGATAATTTTGTGCGGACATGTTAAGTTAATCGGCGAGTTAAAATGATCATTCTCAACTGATCATTTGTGCTCATTCAGTAAAAGCTTTTTAATCCAGCATAATGCATGGCATCACGCTGTTTGCGATAGATTCGATTACTTGGAAGCTTTGTTATAGCTATTTCAGCCTTAAATTTTGTCACACTATGGAAAATGAGCTAGCTTAACGTGGGCATTCGATTCGTGTCATTCGGAGCTCTGAATCAATAGTTACGGGTGATTTTGTGCGGACATGTCAAGTTGACCGACTAGTTAAAATGATCATTCCAAACTAATCATTAGTGCTCGTTGAGTAAAGGCTTATTAATGAAGCATAATGCAAGTCATCAAGCAGATTGTGATAGATTGGATTACTTGGGAGCTTTATAATAGCTATTTTAGTCTTAAATGTTTTTGCACAATATAAAATTGAGCTAGCTTAAGGTGAACATTGGATTCGTGTCATTCTGAGCTCTGAATTTAAAAAATTATAGACGATTTAGTGAGGACATGTCAAGTTGAACAGCCAATTAAAATCATCATTCTAAACTGATCATTGGTACTCCTTGAGTAAAGGTTTATTAAATGAAGCATAATGCATGGCATCATCTACTTTGGGATTCACTGGATTATTTGGAGGCTTTTTCGTAGCTCTTTAATTCTCAAATGTTTTTACAATATAGTTTAACCTCGGTGTTGGATTCGTGTCATTTTAAACTCTAAATCAAAAGTTATTGACGATTTAGTGAGGACATGTCAACTTGATCGGCCAGTTAAAATGATCATTCTAAAATGATCATTGGTGCTCCTTGAGTAAATGCTTATAAATGAAGCATAATGCATGTCATCATGAAATTTGGGATACATTACATTACTTTCAGACTTTTTCGTAGCTCTTTCAGTCTCAAATGTTGTCACAATATGGAAAATTAAGATAGTTAAATGTGGGCGTTGGATTCATGTAATTCTAAATTCTAAATCAAAAGTTACGGACGATTTAGTGACAATATGACGAGTTGATCGGCTAATTAAAATGATCATTCTAAACTGATCAATGGTGCTCCCTGAGTAAAGGCTTTTAAATGAAGCATAATGCATGGCAAAACGCAGTTTGGGATACATTACATTACTTCCAGGCATTTTCGTATCTCTTTAAGTCTCAAATGTTGTCATAATATATATGGAAATTGATCTAACTTAACGTGGGTGTTGGATTCGTGTAATTTTGAATTCTAGTAAAAAGTTATAGATGATTTAGTGCGGACATGTCAAATTTATTGGCCAGTTAAAATGATCATTCTAAACTGATCAGTAGTCCTCCTTAAGTAAAGGCTTATGAATGAGGCATAATACATGGCATCGAGCAGTATGGGATACATTGAATTACTTGGAGGCTTTTCCGTAGCTCTTTCAGTATCAAATGTTGTCACAATATATATGGAATATTGAGCTAGCTTAACGTGGGCATTTGATTCGTGTTATTTTGAACTCTAAATCAAATTTTATGGACGATTTAGTGCAGACATGTCAAATTGATCGGCAAGTTAAAATGATCATTTTAAACTAATTATTGGTGTTTCTTAAGTCAAGTCTTATAAATGAAGCATAATGCACGGCATAATGCAGTTTGGAAGACATTGGATTACTTAAAAGCTTTGTCGTATCTCTTTCAGTCTCAAATATTGTCACAATATAAAAATTTGAAATACCTTAATGTGGGCGTTCGATTCGTGTCATTCTGAACTCTAAATCAAAAGTTATAGACGATTTAGTGCGGACATGTCAAGTTGATCGGCCAGTTAAAATGATCATTCTAAATTGATCATTGCTACTTTGGGCTTTTCTGTATTTCTTTTAGTCTCGAATGTTGTCATAATATGGAAAATTGAGCTAGCTTATTGTGGGTGTTGGACTCATGTCATATTGAGCTCTAAATCAAAACTTAAAGACGATTTAGTGCGGACATGTAAAGTTCATCAGCTAGTAAACATGATCATTATAAACTAATCATTGGTTCTCCTTGAGTAAAGGCTTATAAATGAAGCATAATGCATGGCTTGACACATTTTGGGATACATTGGACTAGTTGGAGGATTTGTCTTTGCTCTTTCAGTTTCAAATGTTGTCACAATGTCAAAAAATTATCTAGCTTAACGTGGATGTTGGATTCGTGTCATTCGGAAGTCTAAATCAAAATTTACTGACAGTTTAGTGCAAACATGTAACGTTGATCGTCCAGTTAAAATGATCATTCTAAACTGATCATTGCTGCTCCTTAAGTAAAGGCTTAAAAATGAAGCATAATGCATGGCATCATGCATTCTTAGATAGATTGGATTACTTGGAGCCTTTGTCGTAGATATTTCGGACTTAAAATTTGTTACAATATGGAAAATTAAGGTAGCTTAACGTGGCTGTTCGATTTGTGTCATTTTGAACTCTAAATCACAAATTACGGACAATTTAGTGCGGACATGTCAAGTTGATTGGCCAGTTAAAATGATCATGCTAAACGGATCACTGGTGCTCCTTGAGTAAAGGGTTATAAATGAAGCATAATGGATGGCATCACACAGTTTAGGATACATTGGATTATTTGGAGGATTTGTCATAGCACTTTTAGTCTCAAATATTGTCACAATATAGAAATTGAGCTAGTTTAATGTGGGCATTGGATTCGTGCCATTCTAAAATCTAAATCAAAATTTACGGACGATTTTGTGCAGATAGTTCAAGTTGATCGGCCAATTAAAATGATCATTCTAAACTTATTATTTGTGCTCTCTTCGTATAGGCTTATAAATGAAGCATAATGCATGGCATCATACATTTTGGGATACATTGCATTACTTTGAGGCTTTGTCATAGCTCTTTCAGCCTCAAATGATGTCACATAGTAGAAAATTGAGCTACATTAATGTGGGCGTTGGATTCGTATCATTCCCAACTTTAAATTAAAAATTACATACGATTTAGTGAGGACATGTAAAGTTCATGGGCTAGTTAATATGATCATTCTAAACTGATCATTGGTGCTCCTTGAGTCCTTTGTCGTAGCTATTTCGGTACTAAATTTTGTCACAATATAGAATATTGAGCTAGCTTAATATGGGCGTTGGATTCGTGTCATTCTGCACTCTAAATCAAAAGTTACAGACGATTAGGTGCGGACATGTCAACTTAATCGGCAGTTAAAATGATTACATTAAACCGATCATTGGTGCTCCTTGAGTAAAGGCTTATAAATGAAGCATAATGCATGGCATCACACAGTTTAGGATAGATTGTATTACTTTGAGGCTTTGCCTAGCTCTTTCAGTTTCAAATGTTGTCACAGTATGGAAATTTGGGTTAGCTTAACGTGGGTGTTGGATTCATGTCATTTTGAGCTCTAAATCAAAAGTTAAAGAGGTTTTAGTGCGGACATGTCAAGTTGATCAGCTAGTTAAAGTGATTATTCTAAATTGATAATTGGTGCTCATTGAGCAAAGGTTTACAAATGAACCATAATGCATGGCATCACGGAGTTAGGGATAGATTGGATTAGTTGGAGACTTTTTCATGGCTATTTCGGTCTTAAATTTTAGCATGCTAGCTTAATGTAGGCGTTGGATTCGTGTCATTCTGAACTCTGAATCAAAAGTTAAAGACGATTTACTGCGGAAATATCAAGTTGATCGGCCAGTTAAATTGATCATTTTAAACTGATCATTGCTGCTCACTGAGGAAAGGTTTACAAATGAAGCATCATGCATGGCATCACGCAGTTTCAGATGGATTGGCTTACCTGGATACTTTGTCGTAGCTATTTTGGTCCTAAACTTTTGTCACAATATTGAAAATTGAGCTAGGTTAACGTGGGTTTTAGATTTGTGACATTCGGAACTATAAATTAAAAGTTACGAACGATTTAGTGCGACATGTCAAGTTCTTCATAAAGTTAAAATGATTATTCTAAACTGATCATAGGTCATCCTTAAGAAAAGGCTTATAAATGAAGCATAAAGCATGGCATCACGCAGTTTCTGATATATGGTATTACATTGAGGCCTTGCCTAGCTCTTTTAGTATCAAATGATGTTACAATATGGAAAATTGAGATAGCTTAAGGTGGGGGTTGGGTTCATGTCATTTTAAACTCTATGTCAAAAGGTAAAGAAGATTTAGTGTGGATATGTCAAGTTGATCAACTATTTAAAATGATAATTCTAAACTGATAATTTGTGCTCATTAAGCAATGGTTTACAAATGAAACATAATGCATGGCATCACCCAGTTTGGAATAGATTGGATTACTTGGAGACTTTGTCGTAGCTATTTTGGTCAGAAATTTTGCGACAATATGGAAAATGTAGCTAGCTTAACATTGGCGTTGGATTCGTGTCGTTCTGAATTCTGAGTCAAAAGTTAAAGACGATTTAGTGCGGACATGTCAATTTGATCGGCCAGTTAAAATGATTATGCTAAACTGATCATTGGTGCTCCTAGAGTAAAGGCTTCTTAATGAAGCAGAACTCATGGTATCACGCAGTCAAGGATATATTCGATTATTTGGAGGCTCTTTTATTGCTTTTCGGTTTTAAATTGAGTCAAAATATAGAAAATTGAGCTAGCTTAATGTGGTCGTTGAATTCGTGTCATTCTGAACTCTAAATCAAAACATATGGACGATTTAGTACGGACATGTCAAGTGTATTGTTCAGTTGACATGTCATGTCAAAATTATTATTCTATACTAATCATTGGTGCTAATAGAGCAAAGGTTTACAAATGAAGCATAATGCATGGCATCACGCAGTTAGGGATAGAATGGATTACTTGGAGGCTATGTTATAGCTATTTCGGATTTAAATTTTGTCACAATATAGAAAATTGAGCTAGCTTAATGTCGGCGTTGAATTCGTGTCATTCTGAACTATAAATCAAAAGTTACGAACGATTTATGCGGACATGTCAACTTAAAATGATTATTCTAAACTGATCATTGGTGCTCATTGATCAAAGGGTTACAAATGAAGCATAATGCATGGCATCACGCAGTTGGGGATAGAGTGGATTACTTGAAGACTTTGATGTAGCTATTTTGTTCTTAAATTTTGTCACAATATAGAAAATTGATCTTGCTTAACGTGGGCGTTGGATTCGTGTCATTCTAAACTCTGAATCAAAAGTCAAAGACGATTTAGTGCAGACATGTCAAGTTCATCGGCCAGTTATATTGATCATTCTAAACTGATCCTAAGTGGTCACTGAGCAAAGGTTTATAAATGAAGCATAATGCATGGCATCACGCAGTTTGGGATAGATTGAGATACTTGGAGGCTTAGTCATAACTATTTCGGTCCTAAATTTTGTCACAATATAGAAAATTGAGTTAGCGTAACATGGGCTTTGGGTTCGTGTCATTCTGAATTCTAAATCAAAAATTACAGACGATTTAGTGCCGACCTGTCAAGTTGATAAGCCAGTTATAATGATTATTCTAAACTCATCATTCGTGCTCTTTGAGTAAAGGATTATAAATGAAGCATAATGTATGGCATTACGCAGTTTGGGATAGATTGGGTTACTTGGAGGCTTTGTTATAGCTATTTCGGTCCTAAATGTTTTTCACAATGTAGCAAATTGAGCTAGCTTGATGTGGGCGTTGAATTCGTGTTATTTTGAACTTTAAATCAAAAGTTACGAATGATTTAGTGTGGATATGTTAAGTTGATTGGCCAGTGAAAATGATCATTCTAAACTAATCATTGGTGCTAATAGAGCAAAGGTTTACATATGAAGCATAATGTATGGCATAACACAGTTTGGGATATATTGGATTACTTGGAGGCTTTTTTATAGCTATTTCAGATTTAAATTTTATCACAATACAGAAAATTGAGGTAGCTTAATGTGGGCGTTGAATTCGTGTCCTTCTAAACTCTAAATCAAAAGTTATGAATAATTTAGTGCAGACATGTCAAGTTAAAATGATCATTCTAAACTGATCATTGGTGTTCATTGAGCAAAGCTTAACAAATAACGCATAATGCATGGCATCACGCAGTTGGGGATAGATTGGATTACTTGAAGACTTTGTTGTAGCTATTCTGGTTTTAAATTTTGTCACAACATAGAAAATTGATCTAGCTTAACGTGGGCGTTGGATTCATGTAATTATAAACTCTGAATCAAAGGTTAAAGACGATTTAGTGCGGGCATGTCGAGTTGATCGGCGAGTTAAATAGATCATTCTAAACTGATCATTGGTGCGCATTGAGCAAATGTTTGTAAGTGAAGCATAATGCATGGCATCACGCAGTTTGGGATAGATTGGGATACTTGGAGGCTTAGTCGTAGCTATTTCGGTTCTAATTTTCACAATATAGAAAATTGATCTATCTTAACGTGGACGTTGGATTCCTGTCATTCTGCACTCTGAATCAAAACTTAAAGACGATTTAGTGGGGACATGTCAAGTTGATCGTATAGTTAAAACGATCATTCTAAACTGGTCATTAGTGCTCCTTGAGTAAAGCCATATAAATGAAGCATAATGCATGGCATCACAAAATTTGGTATAGATATGATTATTTGAAGGCTTTGTCGTAGTTATTTTAGTTCAAATGTTGTCACAATATAGAAAATTAAGCTACCTTAACGTGGGCGTTGTATTTGTGTCATTCTGAACTCTAAATCAAAATTTACGGACGATTTTGTTCGGCCATGTCAAGTTGATCGGCCAGTTAAATTGTGCTCATTGAGAAAAGGTTTACAAATGAACCATAATGCATAGCATCATGAAGTTTAGAATATTTTGGATTACTTGGAAGCTTTTTCATAGCTATTTTGGTCTTAAGTTTTGCCACTACGTAGAAAATTGAGCTTGTTTAACGTAGGCATTGAACTCGTGTCATTCTAAACTCAAAATCAAAAGTTACGGATGATTTAATGCGGATATGTCAAGTTGATCGTCCAGTTAAATGATCATTCTAAACTGAACATTGGTGCTCCTTGAGTAAAGGCATATAAATAATGCATAATGCAGTTTGGAATAGATTTGAGTTTTTTGAGGCTTTATTGTAGCTCTTTCAGTCTCAAATGTTGTCACAATATAGAAAATTGAGCTAGCTTAAAATGGTCATTTGATTCGTGTCATTGTGAACTCTAAATCAAAAGTTACAAAAGATTTAGTGCGATATGTCAAGTTGATCGGCCAGTTAAAATGATCATTCTAAACTAATCATTGGTGTTCCTTGAGTAAAGGATTATAAATGAAGTATAATGCATGGCATCACACAGTTCAGGATAGATTCGATTACATTGAGGCTTTTTCTAGCTCTTTTAGTCTCAAATGTTGTCACATTATGGAGAATAGAGCTAGCTTAATGTGGGTGTTGGATTCATGTCATTTTGCGATCCAAATCAAAAGTTAAAGACAATTTAGTACAGATATGTCAAGTTGAGCACCTAGTTAAAATGATTATTCTAAACTGATAAATTGTCCTCATTGTGCAAAGGTTTAGAAATTAAGCATAATGCATGGAATCACACAGTTTGAGATAGACTGGATTAATTGGAGACCTTAACGTAGCTATTTCGGTCTTGAATTTTGTCACAATATAGAAAATTAAGCTAGCTTAACATAGGTGTTGGATTCGTGTCACAATGAACTCTGAATCAAAAGTTAAAGACGACTTAATGCGGACATATCAATTTGATTGGCCATTTCAATTGATCATTCTAAACTAATCATTGCTGCTAACTGAGCAAAGGTTTACAAATGAAGCATCATGCATGGCATCACGCAGTTTCAGTTGGATTGGCTTACATGGAAACTTTGTCGTAGCTATTTTGGTCCTAAAGTCACAATATAGAAAATTGAGCTAGCTAACATGGGTTTTGGATTTGTGTAATTCTGAACTCTAAATCAAAACTTAGGAACTATTTAGTGCGACATGTCAAGTTAATCGGCCAGTTAAAATGATTACTCTAAACAGATGATTGGTGCTCCTTGAGTGAAGGCTTATAAATGAAGCATAATGCATGGCATTACGCAGTTTAGGATGTATTGGATTACATTGAGGTTTTGCCTAGCTTTTTCAGTGTCAAATGTTATTACAATATGAAAAATTGAGTAAGATTAACGTGGGTGTTGGATTCATGTCATTTTGAGCTCTAAATCAAAAGTTAAAGACGATTTAATGCAGACATGTCAAGTTGACCGGCCAGTTAAATTGACCATACCAATTGATCATTGGTGCTCATTGAGCAATGGTTTACAAATGAAGCATAACGCATGACATCAAAGAGTTTGAGATAGATTGTATTACTTGTAGACTTTTACGTAGCTATTTCGGTACTAAATTTTGTCACAATATAGAAAATTGAGTTAGCTTAACGTGGGTGTTGGATTTGTGTCATTTTGAACTCTAAATCACAAGTTACGAACGATTTAGTGCGAAATGTCAAGTTCATCGGCCAGTAAAAATGATTATTCTAAACTGATCATTGGTGCTCCTTGAGTAAAAGCTTATAAATGAAGCATAGTGCATGGCATCATGCAGTTTAGGATATAATGGATTACATTGAGGGTTTACTTAGCTCTTTCAGTCTCAAATGTTGTTAAAATATGAAAAATTGAGCTGTCTTAATGTGGGCATTGGATTCATGTCATTTTGAGCTCTAAGTAAAAAATTAAAGACGATTTAGTGCGGACATGTCAAGTTGATCAGCTAGTTAAAGTGATCATTCTAAATGTGGATAAGTTGGATTACTCGGAGACTTTGTCGTAGTTATTTTGGTCTTAAAGTTTGTCACAATATAGAAAATAGAGCTAGCTTAACCTGGGTGTTGGATTTGTGTCATTCTAAACTCTGAATCAAAAGTTAAAGATGATTTAGTGCGGACATGTCAAGTTGATCAGCTATTTAAAGTGATCATTCTAAACTAATAATTGGTGCTCATTGAGAAAAGGTTTACAAATGAAGCATAATGCATGGCGTCACGCAATTTGGCATAGGTTGGATTACTTGGTGACTTTTTCGTAGCTATTTTGGTATTAAATTTCATCACAATGTAGAAAATTAAGCTAGCTTAACGTCGGCGTTGGATTCGTGTCATTATGAACTATGACTCATTTAAAGACGATTTAGTGCAGACATGTCAAGTTGATCGGCCAGTAAAATGATCATTCTAAACATATTGTTGGTGCTCATTGAGCAAAGTTTTACAAATAAAGTTTCATGCATGGCATCACGCAGTTTGGGATATATTGGATTACTTGGAGACTTTTCCATAGCTATTTCGGTCCTAAATTTTGTCACAATTTAGAAATTTGAGCTAGCTTAATGTGGGTGTTGGATTTGTGTCATTCTGAATTCTAAATCAAAAGTGCGACATGACATGTTCATCGGCCATTTAAAATGATTATTCCAACTGATCATTGGTACTCATTGAGTAAAAGCTTATAATCATTTTGGATTCATGTCACCAAAATTTTGTCCTTAAATTTTGTCACACTACAGGAAAATGAGCTAGCTTAACGTGGGCATTCGATTCGTGTCATTCTGAGCTCTGAATCAATAGTTATGGGTGATTTTGTGCGGACATGTCAAGTTGACCGACTAGTTAAAATGATCATTCTAAACTAATCATTAGTGCTCATTGAGTAAAGGCTTATTAATGAAGCATAATGCAAGGCATCAAGCAGATCGTGATAGATTGGATTACTTGGGAGCTTTGTAATAGCTATTTTAGACTTAAATTTTTTCACAATATAGAAAATTGAGGTAGCTTAAGGTGAGCATTGGATTCGTGTCATTTTGAGCTCTGAATAAAAAAAATTATAGACAATTTAGTGCAGACATGTCAAGTTGAATTGCCAATTAAAATCATCATTCTAAACTGATCATTGGTGCTCATTGAGTAAAGGATTGTTAATGAAGCATAATGCATGGCATCACAAAGTTTACAATAGATTCAACTAATTGGAGGCTTTGTTGTAGCTATTTCAGTCTTAAATTTTCACAAAATATAGAAAATTGAAATAGTTTAACGGGTGCGTTGGATTCGTGTCATTTTGAGATCTCAATCAATAGTTATAGATGATTTAGTACGGACATATTAAGATGATCAGCCAGCTGAAATGATCATTCTAAACTGATAATTAGTGCTCATTGAGTAAAGGCTTATTAATCAAGCATAATGCATGGTACCACCCTGTTTGAAAAACATTCGATTACTTGCAAGCTTTGTTATAGCTATTTGAGTCTTAAATTTTGTCACACAATAGAAAATTAAGCGAGCTTAACGTGGTCATTGGATTCTTGTCATTCTGAGCTCTGAATCAATAGTTACGGGCAATTTTTTGCGGACATGTCAAGTTGACCGATTAGTTAAAATGATCATTCTAAACTAATCATTGGTGCTCATTGAGTAAAGGCTTATTAATGAAGCATAATGCATGACATCAAGCAGATTGTGATATATTGGATTACTTGGGGGCTTTGTAATAGCTATTTTAGTCTTAAATATTTTCACAAAACAGAAAATTGAGCTAGCATAAGGTGAGCATTGGATTCGTGTCATTCTGAGGTTTGAATCAAAAGTTATAAACGATTGAGTGCGGACGTTTCAAGTTGAACTGCCAATTAAAATGATCATTCTAAACTGATCATTGGTGCTCATTGAGTAAAGGCTTACTAATGAATCATAATGTGTGGCATCCCAAAGTTTGCGATAGATTCAACTACTTGGAGGCTTTGTTGTAGCTATTTCAGTCTTAAATTTTCAGAAAATTACAAAATTGAGATAGTTTAACGTGGGCGTTGGATTCGTGTCATTTTGAGATCTGAATCAAAAGTTATAGACGATTTATTACAGACATGTCAAGATGGTCGGCCAGCAAAAATCATTATTCTAAACTGATCACTGGTGCTCATTGAGTAAAGGCTTATTAATCAAGCATAATGCATGGCATCACCCTGTTTGCAATAGATTAGATTAGTTGGAAGCTTTGTTATAGTTATTTCAGTCTTAAATTTTGACATACTATAGAAAATTGAGTGAGCTTAACGTGAGCATTGGATTCGTGTCATTCTGACTCTGAATCAATAGTTATGGGCAATTTGGTGCGAACATGTTAAGTTGAACGACTACTTAAAATGATCATTCAAAACTAATCATTGGTGCTCATTGAGTAATGGCTTATTAATGAAGCATAATGCATGGCATCAAGCAGTTGGCGATTGATTGGATTACTTGGAGGCTTTGTCGTAGCTATTTCAGTCTTAAATTTTTTCACAAGATTACAAATTGAACTAATTTAATGTGGGCGTTGGATTCGCTTCATTATGTACTCTGAATAAAAAGTTATAAACTATTTAGTGCAGAAATGTCAAGCTGATCGACCTGTTAAATTATCATTCCAAACTGATCATTGGTGCTCATTGACTAAAGGCTTATTAATCATGCATAATGCATGGCGTGACACTGTTTGCATTAGATTCGATTACTTGGAAGCTTTTTCATACCTATTTCAATCTTAAAATTTTTTCACAATATAGAAAATTGAGCTAACTTAATGTAAGCTTTGGTTCGTGTCATTCTGAAGTGTGAATCAAAAGTTATAGACAATTTAGTGCAGACATGTTAAGCTGATCGGCCAGTTAAAATGATCATTCTAAACTGATCATTGGTGCTCACTGAGTAAAGGCTTATTAATCAAGCATAATGCATGGCATCACGCTGTTTTCGATAGATTCGATTACTTCGAGGCTTTGTCGTAGCAAATACAGGGTTAACTTTTGTCACAATATTGAAAATTGAGCTAGTTTAACGTGGGCGTTAGATTCGTATCATTCTGAGCTCTAAATCAAAATTTACAAACGATTTTGTGCGGACATGTCAAGTTAATCGGCGAGTTAAAATGATCATTCTCAACTGGTCATTTGTGCTAATTGAGTAAAGGCTTATTAATCCAGCATAACTCAGGGCATCATGCTGTTTGCGATAGATTCGATTAGTTGGAAACTTTGTCAAAGCTATTTCAGTCTTAAATTTTGTCACACTGTAGAAAAATGAGCTAGCTTAACGTGGGCATTCAATTCGTGTCATTCTGAGCTCCGAATCAATAGTTACGGGCAATTTCGTGCGGTCATGTCAAGTTGACCTACTAGTTAAAATGATCATACTAAACTAATCATTGGTGCTCATTGAGTAAAGGCTTATTAATGAAACATAATGCATGACATCAAGCAGATTGTAATAAATTTGAGTACTTGGGGGCTTTGAATTAGCTATTTTAGCCTTAAATTTTTTCACAATAAAGAAAATTGAGCTAGCTTAACGTGAACATTGGATACGTGTTATTCTGAGCTTTGAATCAAAAGTTATAGAATATTTAGTGCGGAGAGGTCAAGTTGATATGCCAATTAAAATGATCATTCTAAACTGATCACTTGTGCTTATTGAGTAAAGGCTTATTAATGAATCATAATGCGTGGCATCACACAGTTTGTGGTAGATTCAACTACTTGGAGGCTTTGGTGTAGCTATTTCAGTCTTAAATTTTCACAAAATATAGAAAATTGAGGTAGTTTAACATGGGTGTTGCATTCATGTCATTTTGTGCTTTGAATCAATAGTTATAAACGATTTAGTGTGGAAATGTCAAGATGATCGGCTAGTTAAAATGATCATTCTAAACTGATCATTGGTGCTCATTGAGTAAAGGCTTATTAATCAAGCATAATTCATGGCATCATCCTGTTTGCGATATATTCGATTACTTGGAAGCTTTTTCATATCTATTTCGGTCCTAAATTTTGTCACAATTTAGAAATTTGAGCTAGCTTAATGTGGGTGTTGGATTTGTGTCATTCTGAATTCTAAATCAAAAGTGCGACATGACATGTTCATCGGCCATTTAAAATGATTATTCCAACTGATCATTGGTACTCATTGAGTAAAAGCTTATAATCATTTTGGATTCATGTCACCAAAATTTTGTCCTTAAATTTTGTCACACTACAGGAAAATGAGCTAGCTTAACGTGGGCATTCGATTCGTGTCATTCTGAGCTCTGAATCAATAGTTATGGGTGATTTTGTGCGGACATGTCAAGTTGACCGACTAGTTAAAATGATCATTCTAAACTAATCATTAGTGCTCATTGAGTAAAGGCTTATTAATGAAGCATAATGCAAAGCATCAAGCAGATCGTGATAGATTGGATTACTTGGGAGCTTTGTAATAGCTATTTTAGCCTTAAATTTTTTCACAATATAGAAAATTGAGGTAGCTTAAGGTGAGCATTGGATTCGTGTCATTTTGAGCTCTGAATAAAAAAAATTATAGACAATTTAGTGCAGACATGTCAAGTTGAATTGCCAATTAAAATCATCATTCTAAACTGATCATTGGTGCTCATTGAGTAAAGGATTGTTAATGAAGCATAATGCATGGCATCACAAAGTTTACGATAGATTCAACTAATTGGAGGCTTTGTTGTAGCTATTTCAGTCTTAAATTTTCACAAAATATAGAAAATGGAGGTAGTTTAACTTGGGTGTTGGATTCGGGTCATTCTGAGCTCTGAATCAAAAGTTCTAGACGTTTTAGTGCGGACATGTGAAGATGATCAGAGTGTTAAAATGATCATTCTAAACTGATCATTGGTGCTCATTGAGTAAAGGCTTATTAATCAAGCATAATGCATGGCATCACTCTGTTTGCGAAAGATTCGATTACTTGGAAGCTTTGTTATAGCTATTTCAGTTTTAAATTTTGTTATACTATAGAAAGTTGAACGAGTTTAACATGGGCATTGGATTCGTATCATTCTGAGCTCTGAATCAATAGTTATGGGCAATTTCGTGATGACATGTTAAGTTGACCGACTAGTTTAAATGATCATTCTAAACTAATCATTCATGCTCATTGAGTAAAGGGTTATTAATCAAGCATAATGCATGGCATCAAGCATTTCGCAATGGATTGGATTACTTGGAGGCTTTTTCTTAGCTATTTCAATCTTAAATCTTTTCATAATATAAAACATTGAGCTACTTTAATGTGGGCGTTAGATTGGTTTCATTCTGAACTCTGAATCAAAAGTAATTAACTATTTAGCGCAGACATGTCAGGCTGATCAGCCAGTTAAATGATCATTCTAAATTGATCATTGGTGCTCATTGAGTAAAAGCTTATTAATGAAGCATAATGCATCGTATCAAGCAGATTGTAATAGATTGGATTACTTGGGGGCTTTGTAATAGCTATTTAGACTTAAAAATTTTTTACAATATAGAAAATTGAGCTAGCCTAAGGTGAGCATTGGATTCTAGTCATTTTGAGCTTTGAATCAAAAGTTATAGACGATTTAGTGCGGACATGTGAAGTTAAACTGCCAATTAAAATGATGATTCTCAACTGATAATTGGTGCTCATTGGGTAAAGGCTTATTAATGTATCATAATGCATGGCATCACAAAGTTTACGATAGATTCAACTAATTGGAGGCTTTGTTGTAGCTATTTCAGTCTTAAATTTTCACAAAATATAGAAAATTGAAATAGTTTAACGGGTGCGTTGGATTCGTGTCATTTTGAGATCTCAATCAATAGTTATAGATGATTTAGTACGGACATATTAAGATGATCAGCCAGCTGAAATGATCATTCTAAACTGATAATTAGTGCTCATTGAGTAAAGGCTTATTAATCAAGCGTAATGCATGGTATCACCCTGTTTGAAAAACATTCGATTACTTGCAAGCTTTGTTATAGCTATTTGAGTCTTAAATTTTGTCACACAATAGAAAATTAAGCGAGCTTAACGTGGTCATTGGATTCTTGTCATTCTGAGCTCTGAATCAATAGTTACGGGCGATTTTTTGCGGACATGTCATGTTGACCGATTAGTTAAAATGATCATTCTAAACTAATCATTGGTGCTCATTGAGTAAAGGCTTATTAATGAAGCATAATGCATGACATCAAGCAGATTGTGATATATTGGATTACTTGGGGGCTTTGTAATAGCTATTTTAGTCTTAAATATTTTCACAAAACAGAAAATTGAGCTAGCATAAGGTGAGCATTGGATTCGTGTCATTCTGAGGTTTGAATCAAAAGTTATAAACGATTGAGTGCGGACGTTTCAAGTTGAACTGCCAATTAAAATGATCATTCTAAACTGATCATTGGTGCTCATTGAGTAAAGGCTTACTAATGAATCATAATGTGTGGCATCCCAAAGTTTGCGATAGATTCAACTACTTGGAGGCTTTGTTGTAGCTATTTCAGTCTTAAATTTTCAGAAAATTACAGAATTGAGATAGTTTAACGTGGGCGTTGGATTCGTGTCATTTTGAGATCTGAATCAAAAGTTATAGACGATTTATTACAGACATGTCAAGATGGTCGGCCAGCAAAAATCATTATTCTAAACTGATCACTGGTGCTCATTGAGTAAAGGCTTATTAATCAAGCATAATGCATGGCATCACCCTGTTTGCAATAGATTAGATTAGTTGGAAGCTTTGTTATAGTTATTTCAGTCTTAAATTTTGTCATACTATAGAAAATTGAGTGAGCTTAACGTGAGCATTGGATTCGTGTCATTCTGACTCTGAATCAATAGTTATGGGCAATTTGGTGCGAACATGTTAAGTTGAACGACTACTTAAAATGATCATTCAAAACTAATCATTGGTGCTCATTGAGTAATGGCTTATTAATGAAGCATAATGCATGGCATCAAGCAGTTGGCGATTGATTGGATTACTTGGAGGCTTTGTCGTAGCTATTTCAGTCTTAAATTTTTTCACAAGATTACAAATTGAACTAATTTAATGTGGGCGTTGGATTCGCTTCATTATGTACTCTGAATAAAAAGTTATAAACTATTTAGTGCAGAAATGTCAAGCTTATCGACCTGTTAAATTATCATTCCAAACTGATCATTGGTGCTCATTGACTAAAGGCTTATTAATCATGCATAATGCATGGCGTGACACTGTTTGCATTAGATTCGATTACTTGGAAGCTTTTTCATACCTATTTCAATCTTAAAATTTTTTCACTATATAGAAAATTGAGCTAACTTAATGTAAGCTTTGGTTCGTGTCATTCTGAAGTGTGAATCAAAAGTTATAGACAATTTAGTGCAGACATGTCAAGCTGATCGGCCAGTTAAAATGATCATTCTAAACTGATCATTGGTGCTCACTGAGTAAAGGCTTATTAATCAAGCATAATGCATGGCATCACGCTGTTTGCGATAGATTCGATTACTTCGAGGCTTTGTCGTAGCAAATACAGGGTTAATTTTTGTCACAATATTGAAGATTGAGCTAGTTTAACGTGGGCGTTAGATTCGTATCATTCTAAGCTCTAAATCAAAATTTACAAACGATTTTGTGCGGACATGTCAAGTTAATCGGCGAGTTAAAATGATCATTCTCAACTGGTCATTTGTGCTAATTGAGTAAAGGCTTATTAATCCAGCATAACTCAGGGCATCATGCTGTTTGCGATAGATTCGATTAGTTGGAAACTTTGTCAAAGCTATTTCAGTCTTAAATTTTGTCACACTGTAGAAAAATGAGCTAGCTTAACGTGGGCATTCAATTCGTGTCATTCTGAGCTCCGAATCAATAGTTACGGGCAATTTCGTGCGGTCATGTCAAGTTGACCTACTAGTTAAAATGATCACACTAAACTAATCATTGGTGCTCATTGAGTAAAGGCTTATTAATGAAACATAATGCATGACATCAAGCAGATTGTAATAAATTTGAGTACTTGGGGGCTTTGAATTAGCTATTTTAGCCTTAAATTTTTTCACAATAAAGAAAATTGAGCTAGCTTAACGTGAACATTGGATACGTGTTATTCTGAGCTTTGAATCAAAAGTTATAGAATATTTAGTGCGGAGAGGTCAAGTTGATATGCCAATTAAAATGATCATTCTAAACTGATCACTTGTGCTTATTGAGTAAAGGCTTATTAATGAATCATAATGCGTGGCATCACACAGTTTGTGGTAGATTCAACTACTTGGAGGCTTTGGTGTAGCTATTTCAGTCTTAAATTTTCACAAAATATAGAAAATTGAGGTAGTTTAACATGGGTGTTGCATTCATGTCATTTTGTGCTTTGAATCAATAGTTATAAACGATTTAGTGTGGAAATGTCAAGATGATCGGCTAGTTAAAATGATCATTCTAAACTGATCATTGGTGCTCATTGAGTAAAGGCTTATTAATCAAGCATAATTCATGGCATCATCCTGTTTGCGATATATTCGATTACTTGGAAGCTTTTTCATATCTATTTCGGTCCTAAATTTTGTCACAATTTAGAAATTTGAGCTAGCTTAATGTGGGTGTTGGATTTGTGTCATTCTGAATTCTAAATCAAAAGTGCGACATGACATGTTCATCGGCCATTTAAAATGATTATTCCAACTGATCATTGGTACTCATTGAGTAAAAGCTTATAATCATTTTGGATTCATGTCACCAAAATTTTGTCCTTAAATTTTGTCACACTACAGGAAAATGAGCTAGCTTAACGTGGGCATTCGATTCGTGTCATTCTGAGCTCTGAATCAATAGTTACGGGTGATTTTGTTCGGACATGTCAAGTTGACCGACTAGTTAAAATGATCATTCTAAACTAATCATTAGTGCTCATTGAGTAAAGGCTTATTAATGAAGCATAATGCAAGGCATCAAGCAGATCGTGATAGATTGGATTACTTGGGAGCTTTGTAATAGCTATTTTAGCCTTAAATTTTTTCACAATATAGAAAATTGAGGTAGCTTAAGGTGAGCATTGGATTCGTGTCATTTTGAGCTCTGAATAAAAAAAATTATAGACAATTTAGTGCAGACATGTCAAGTTGAATTGCCAATTAAAATCATCATTCTAAACTGATCATTGGTGCTCATTGAGTAAAGGATTGTTAATGAAGCATAATGCATGGCATCACAAAGTTTACGATAGATTCAACTAATTGGAGGCTTTGTTGTAGCTATTTCAGTCTTAAATTTTCACAAAATATAGAAAATGGAGGTAGTTTAACTTGGGTGTTGGATTCGGGTCATTCTGAGCTCTGAATCAAAAGTTCTAGACGTTTTAGTGCGGACATGTGAAGATGATCAGAGTGTTAAAATGATCATTCTAAACTGATCATTGGTGCTCATTGGGTAAAGGCTTATTAATCAAGCATAATGCATGGCATCACTCTGTTTGCGAAAGATTCGATTACTTGGAAGCTTTGTTATAGCTATTTCAGTTTTAAATTTTGTTATACTATAGAAAATTGAACGAGTTTAACATGGGCATTGGATTCGTATCATTCTGAGCTCTGAATCAATAGTTATGGGCAATTTCGTGATGACATGTTAAGTTGACCGACTAGTTTAAATGATCATTCTAAACTAATCATTCATGCTCATTGAGTAAAGGGTTATTAATCAAGCATAATGCATGGCATCAAGCATTTCGCAATGGATTGGATTACTTGGAGGCTTTTTCTTAGCTATTTCAATCTTAAATCTTTTCATAATATAAAACATTGAGCTACCTTAATGTGGGCGTTAGATTGGTTTCATTCTGAACTCTGAATCAAAAGTAATTAACTATTTAGCGCAGACATGTCAGGCTGATCAGCCAGTTAAAATGATCATTCTAAACTGATCATTGGTGCTCATTGAGTAAAGGCTTATTAATCAAGCATAATTCATGGCATCATCCTGTTTGCGATATATTCGATTACTTGGAAGCTTTTTCATAGCTATTTCAGTCTTAAATTTTATCACACTTGAGAAAATTGAGCGAGCTTAACGTGGGCATTAGATTCATGTCATTCTAAGCTCTAAATCAATTATTACAGGTGATTTCTGGCGGACATGTCAAGTTGACCGACTAGTTAAAATGATCATTCTAAACTAATCATCGTTGTTCCTTGAGTAAAGGCTTATTAATGAAGCATAATGCATGGCATCGAGCAGTTTTCCATAGATTGGATTACTTGGAGGCTTTGTCGTAGCTATTTTAGTTTTTAATTTTTTCACAATATAAAAAATTGAGCAACCTTAATGTGGGCATTGGATTCATGTTATTCTGAACTCTGAATCAAAAGTTAGAAACTATTTAGTGCTAACATGTCAAGCTGATGGGCCAGTAAAAATGATCATTCTAAACGTATCATTGGTGTTCATTGAGTAAAGGCTTGTTAATCAAGCATAATGCATGGCATTATGCTGTTTGCGATAGATTCAATTACTTGGAAGCTTTTTTCGTAGCTACATCAGATTTAAAGTTTTTCACAATATAGAAAATTGAGCTACCTTAATGTGGGCTTTGGATTCGTGTCATTCTGAAGTCTGAATCATAATTACAGAGGATTTAGTGCGGACATGTCAATCTGATCAGCCTGTTAAAATGATTATTCTAAACTGATCATTGGTGCTTATTGAGTAACGACTTATTAATCAAGCATATTGCATGGCATCACGCTGCTTGCGATAGCTTCGATTAACTTGAAGCTATGTCATAGCAAATACAATCTTAAAGTTTTTCACAATATAGAAAATTGAGCTAGCTTAACGTGGGCGTTGAATTCGTGTCATTCTGAGCTCGGAATCAGAAATTACGGATCATTTTGTGCAGACATGTCAGGTTAATCGACGAGTTAAAATGATCATTCTCAATTGATCATTTGTGCTCATTGAGTAAAGGCTTATTAATCCAGCATAATGCATGGCATGACTCTGTTTGTGATAGATTATCGATTACCTGGATGCTTTGTCACAGCTATTTCATTATTAAATTTTGTCACACTATAGAAAAATGAGCTAGCTTAACGTGGCCATTTGATTAGTGTCATTCTGAGCTCTGAATCAATAGTTATTGGCAATTTTGTGCGGACATGTCAAGTTAACCGACAAGTTAAAATGATCATTCTAAACTAATCATTGGTGCTCATTTAGTAAAGACTAATTAATGAAGTATAATGCAATGCATCAAGCAGTTTGCGATTGATTGGATTGCTTGGAGGCTTTGTAATAGCTATTTTAGTATTAAAGTTTTTCACAATATAGAAAATTGAGCTAGTTTAAGGTGAGTGTTGGATTCGTGTCATTCTGAGTTTTGAATCAAAAGTTGTTGACGATTTAGTGTGGACATGTGAAGTTGAACTGCCCATTAAAATGGTCATTCTAAACTTATAATTGGTGCTCACTAAGTAAAGACTTATTAATGAATCATAATGCGTGGCATTCCAAAGTTTGCGATAGATTCAACTACTTGGAGGCTTTGTTGTAGCTATTTAAGTCTTAAATTTTACAAAATATAGAAAATTGAAAAAGTTTAACGTGGGCGTTGCATTTGTGTCATTTTGAGATCTGAATAAAAAGTTATGGATGATTTAGTACAGACATATTAAGATGATCAGCCAGCTATAATGATCATTGTAAACTGATCATTGGTGCTTATTGAGTAAAGCCTTTTAAATCAAGCATAATGCATGGCATCACCCTGTTTGCAATACATTCGATTACTTGGAAGCTTTGTTATAGCTATATCATTCTTAAATTTTCTCACACTATAGAAAATTAAGTGAGCTTAATGTGGGCATTGGATTCGTTTCATTCTGAACTCTGAATCAATAGTTACGGGTGATTTTGTGCGGACATCTTAAGTTGACCGACTAGTTAAAATGATCATTCTAAGCTAATCATTGGTGCTCAATGAGTAAAGGCTTTTTAATGAAGCATAATGCAAGGCATCAAGCACATTGTGATAGATTGGATTACTTGGGAGCTTTGTAATAGCTATTTTAGTCTTAAATTTTTTCACAATATAGAAAATTGAGTTAGCTTAAGGTGAGCATTGGATTCGTGTCATTCTAGCTCTGAATAAAAAAACTTATAGACGATTTAGTGCGGACATGTCAAGTTGAACTGCCAATTAAAATCATCATTCTAAACTGATCATTGGTGCTCATTGAGTAAAGGCTTATTAATGAAGCATAATGCATGGCATCACAAAGTTTACGATAGATTCATCTAATTGGAGGCTTTGTTGTAGCTATTTCAGTCTTAAATTTTCACAAAATATAGAAAACGGAGGTAGTTTAACGTAGGTGTTGGATTCGGGTCATTTTGAGCTCTGAATCAAAAGTTATAGACGGTTTAGTGCGGTCATGTGAAGATGATGGGCCTGTTAAAATGATTATTCTAAACTGATCATTGGTGCTCATTGAGTAAAGGCTTATTAATCAAGCATAATGCATGGCATCACCCTGTTTGTGATAGATTCAATTACTTCGAATGTTTGTTATAGCTATTTTAGTCTAAAATTTTGTCACACTATTGAAAACTGAGCGAGTATAACATGGGCATTGGATTCGTGTCATTCGGAGCTCTGAATAAATAGTTATGGGCAATTTCGTGAGGACATGTTAAGTTGACCGAGTAGTTAAAATGATCATTCTGAACTAATCATTCATGCGCATTGAGCAAAGGGTTATTAATCAAGCATAATGCATGGCCTCAAGCATTTTGCAATTGATTTGATTACATGAAGGCTTTTTCTTAGCTATTTCAATCTTAAATTTTTTCACAATATAAAAAATTGGGCTACCTTAAAGTGGGCGTTGAATTGGTTTCATTCTGAACTCTGAATCAAAAGTAATAGACTATTTAGCACGGACATGTCAGGCTGATCAGCCAGTTACATGATCATTCTTAATTGATCATTGGTGCTCATTGAGTAAAGGCATATTAATGAAGCATAATGCATGGCATCAAGCAGATTGTAATAGATTGGATTACTTGGGGGCTTTGTAATAGCTATTTAGTCTTAAATTTTTTTACAATATAAAAATTTGAGCTAGCCTAAGGTGAGCATTGGATTCTTGTCATTCCGAGCTTTGAATCAAAAGTTATAGACGATTTAGTGCGGACATGTCATGTTAAACTGTCAATTAAAATGATCATTCTCAACAGATAATTGGTGCTCATTGGGTAAAGGCTTATTAATGAATCATAATGTGTGGCATCCCAAAATTTGCGATAGATTCAACTACTTGGAGACTTTGTTGTAGCTCTTTCAGTATAAAATTTTCCCAAAATATAGAAAATTGAAATAGTTTAACGTGTGTGCTGGATTCGTATCATTTTGAGATCTGAATCAAAAGTTACAGATGAGTACGGACATATTAATATGATCAGCCAGCTGAAATGATCATTCTAAACGGATAATTGGTGCTAATTGAGTAAAGGCTTATTAATAAAGCGTAATGCATGGTATCACCCTGTTTGAAATACATTCGATTACTTGGAAGCTTTTTTATAGCTATTTATGTCTTAAATTTTTTCACACCATAGAAAATTGAGCGAGCTTAACGTGGGCATTAGATTCGTGTCATTCTGAGCTCTAAATCAATAGTTACGGGCGATTTTGTGCGGACATGTCAAGTTGACCGACTAGTTAAAATGATCATTCTAAACTAATCATTTGTGCTCATTTAGTAAAGGCTTATTAAGGAAGCATAATGCATGGCACCAAGCATATTGTGATAGATTGGATTTCTTGGGGGCTTTGTAATAGCTATTTTAGTCGTAAATTTTTTCACAATATAAAAAATTGAGCTAGCTTAAGGTGAGCATTTGATTCGTGTCATTCTGAGGTTTGAATCAAAAGTTATAGACGATTTAGTGCGGACATGTCAAGTTGAACTGCCAATTAAAATGATCATTCTAAACTGATCATTGGTGATCATTGAGTAAAGGCTTACTAATGAGTCATAATGCGTGGGGCATCCCAAAGTTTGTGATAGATTCAACTACTTGGAGACTTTGTTGTAGCTATTTCGTCTTAAATTTTCAGAAAATTTACAAAATTGAGATAGTTTAACATGGGCGTAAGATTCATGTCATTTTGAGATCTGAATCAAAAGTTACAGACGATTTAGTACAGACATGTCAAGATGATCGGCCATCTAAAATGATTTTTCTAAACTGATCATTGGTGCTCATTGAGTAAAGGCTTATTAATCAAGCATATTGCATAGCATCACCCTGTTTCCAATAGATTAGATTACTTGGAAGCTGAAAGAATATTGAGATTAGAGAGGAGAAATGTGAAGAATTGAATCCAGAAACTCAAAGAAAAGCATGAGAAGATGAGAAAATGTCTTAGACTTCTGGAGAAGAATCTCCTAAGAGTGTTTTCATACATTGAGTCTTTACAGCCCTTTTATAGAGGATTTACAATGTGAACACAAAAGAAAACGAATTCAAACTTGTGGATGAGTTTGAATAGAGGAGGAGCCTATCAACAACAAATGAGAAGAGAGGGGAAGAGCTGCAGACTGTCTCATGACTGTTTGGTGTGGTTACCAAGACTGTGTGCAGCATGGACATGTCCTTTTCACCTTGATTCTTCTCCCAAGGCAGCTATTTAACCATTTTAACCATGTGGTTGATAATAACTCCCTCCTTTTTCTTTTCCCTTGTTATTCAAACTGAATTTCGTGCTCACACTTGCCTTGTAGGTCAAGATAGGTCTTATTTGATTTTCCTATGTCAATACTCCCCCTCAAGCTAAAGACTTTGGAATCACCCTAAAGTCTTAAGCTTGGTAACCCAAGGCAACACCTCATTAAAAACCTTATTAAGGAAAACCACTTGGGACAAAACCTTAATAAGGGAAAAAGAGTGTGTTGCTCTTGGATTAGGAGACCTTTGATCATGGATGTGATAAATCAACAAGCCCAAGTTTGCTAAAGATTTTCTTGCAAACTTTGAGACTTGCTGCCTTTTTGAAGATGTCAGCTAGTTGGTCTTCACTCTTTGTATAACATGGCAGAATGGTTCCATCTTGAACTTTCTCTCTAACCTTATGGCAATCGATCTCTATGTGCTTGGTCCTCTCGTGAAACACTGAGTTTGAAGCAATGTGAATGGCTGCCTGATTATCACAATGGAAGGTAATTGGCCCTGGTTGTTCAATACCGAAATCTTTCAAGAGCGCTTTGAGCCAAGTTATTTCATTTGCCAGCTTCCTCATTGCCCTATATTCTGCTTCAGCACTAGAACATGATACCACCTTCTGCTTCTTAGTCTTCCAAGTGACTAGGTTCCCACCAATGAAGATGCAATACCCGGTGGTTGATTTCCTATCGACCCTATCACCAGCCCAATCCGCATCACAATATCCGACAATATCAGTGTTCCCATTCTTGCCCATCCATATGCCTTGACCAGGAGATCCTTTGATGTATCTAAGGATCCTTTCTACCATGCTCCAATGATATACAGTAGGTTTTTGCATATGTTGACTCACTTGATTCACAGCAAAACACAAGTCTGGTCGTGTTAGCGTGAGGTAGATCAACTTCCCAACTAGTCTCCTATACTGAGAAACATCCTTAAATAACTCATCAGCTTTCTCCCCCTTTCCTTTGACCTTGTAGCCATCTTCAAGAGGAGTTTTGGCTGGTTTAGCCCCAAGCTTTCCTGTGTCTGTCAACAGATCAAGAGCATACTTTCTTTGGGATAGAAAGAGCCCTTCCTGAGACCGACACACTTCAATACCCAAGAAGTACTTCAACTCTCCAAGATCCTTGATGTCAAATGATCTGTTTAAGAAGGCCTTTGTGGACTGAATTCCTTCCTTGTCATATCCTGTGATGATAAGGTCATCCACATAAACCAAGACCACCACAATTCCTTTTGCGTTTTGACGAGTGAACAAAGTATGATCTGAATGGGATTTCCTAAACCCATTATCAGTAAGTGTGGAGCTTAATTTGTGATACCACGCCCTTGGTGACTGCTTCAACCCATATATTGCCTTCCTAAGTCTTAAAACTTGTCCCTCTTTGCAAAGATCTTCAAGGCCTGGTGGTGGAGTCATATACACTTCCTATTCAAGTTCTCCTTGTAAGAATGCGTTCTTGACATCCATTTGCCATAAGTCCCAAGTCAGATTCATAGCTAGTGAAAGAACAACCCTTACAGTGTGTAGCTTAGCCACCGGTGCAAAGGTATCAGTATAGTCCTCTCCATATGTCTGAGTGAAACCTCTTGCAACTAGACGTGCCTTGTACCTTTCTATGTCCCCATTGCTCTTATACTTGATGGTGAACACCCACTTGGAACTTATAGCCTTCTTGCCTTTGGGAAGTTCTTGTATATCCCATGTATGATTCCTTTCCATAGCTCCCTTCTCATCTCTTACTGCATCTAACCATTCTTTCTTCCTCTTAGCTTCTTCGTAAGTCCTTGGAATCTGACTTTGTTCAATCTTTCCAAGGAATGCTTGATGACTAGATGGCAAGAGGTCAAGGGAACAAACAGCTTGTACGGGATGAGCCATGGCCTGGTTGTTGTAGAAGACCCTAGTGTTTACCCAATTGGATGGATCTTTCCTAAGTCTAGTACTCCTCCTTAGTTGCTGAACAGGTGTTGCAGCCTCCTCTACAACCGTTTCTTCTTCCATTTGGTGAATAGGTTCCTCTATATCCACTTCCAAATTGACTTGTTCTTGGCTTTGGGCCATAGCTTCTTCTTGGATTGGAGTTGGTTCTTGAGTTACCACCCCTTGTTCATTCTCTTGGGTATCTTGTGAACTACTTGTGGTTCTTTCTTCTTCGTGTCTTGAATCCTTTGGCACATCATTTCCCAAATGATTCAAGAGAAACCTCAAACTCGTAGCCAAATCAGAAGGTGACCTTGAGAGATCCTTCAATCCTTCCCAATCCTTCTGATCATAATAGCTTCGTTCTTCTATGAACTTGACATCTCTAGACACATATGTCCTGTTGTTGCTCGGATCATAGCACTTATAACCCTTTTGTGTTGTCGAATATCCAAGGAACATACACTTGATGCTCTTTGCCTCCAACTTGTTTCTTAGATCACCTGGAACATACACAAAGCACACACACCCAAATACACGTAAATGATCAATGGAGGGTTTAGTTTTATTGAGTACCTCAAATGGGGATATGTCTTGCAAGACTTTGGTTGGAATCCGATTGATGAGGTAGCAAGCAACCAAGACTGCATCTCCCCAAAAACTTTTAGGAACATTGGTATGAAACATCATGGATCTTGCTACTTCCATTAAGTGTCGGTTCTTCCTTTCAGCAACTCCATTTTGTTGTGGTGTGTGTGGGCAGCTAGTTTGATGTAGTATTCCATGTTTGTTTAAGTGAGCTTTGAATCTTTGACTTGTGTATTCCCCTCCATCTGATCTTAACACTTTGATCTTGGCATTGAATTGATTAGTAACATAATTATGAAAGTTTATAAATGCCTCATAAACCCTATCTTTAGATGGAAGTAATGTAACCCATGTATATTTCGATTTTTCATCTATAAAGGTCACAAAGTATTTACTCCTATCTCTAGACATGCAAGGTGAGGTCCAAACATCGGAATGTACTAAATCAAAGCAATGCTCATAAATTGTAGACGATTTAGGGAAAACAACACGACAATGTTTGCCAAGGATACAAGCCTCACAAACTGAGTGATCATAAGCAACATTAGGCATTATTAAGCTTAAAGCACGAGCATGAGGATGTCCTAATCTAGCATGCCATAAAACATCTTTATTAGCAAAAACACAGGATTTGAAAGCTAAGGAATCCGAATTGCTTGGAGGAGTGTCCTCAAGAACATAGAGCTCATTTTGAGTCCCACCACTTCCAAGTATCTTACCACTCTTAATATCGTGAAAGTAAACATTGTTAGGTCCAAAAGTAACATTGCAATTCAGGTCTTTAGTAGCCCTTTTGACTGAAACTAGGTTAGACTTAAACTTAGGTACAAAGAAAGCAGTACTTTCTTTGTGAAATAGTCTTAATTTTCCGGTTCCTTCAATTGGAATACTCTTACCATCAGCTATAGTTACTTGTCCTAGACATGGTTCAATGTTCTTTAACAACCTAGCATTGCTAATCATATGGTGAGAAGCACCCGAATCCACTACCAACTTATGATCTGGTTTATCAAGCAATTTATGGGAGTAGAGTGTGATACTGGAGAGTTTTGAGGCATAGGCCTTGATGAGATCCTCCAAGTCACTCTTCTTAGCATACTCCATGGATACATTCATAGCTACCTCCCCTCCTTGGTTGGTTGAACTTGCCGGTTCAGTCACAACCTTTTGAGAGATGTTAGACTTTGAATCCTTGAACCAGTTTGGATTGAGAAGAGGATGAAGTATCCAGCACTTGTCCTTGATGTGGCCATTCCTCTTACAATGTTCACACATCACACTCTTCCTATCCTCTTTCTTAAACACGCTCTTGTTGGCCATGACTAGTTCTCCTTTTCCACCAAACAAACGAATGTTGCCTTGCTCCTTCTGAATCCGTGAGCACACCTCTTCGAAATCAGGGAGTTTTGGCTCTCTTAGGATGGACTTAATCACATCCTTAAAGGCTGGATTTAGGTTGAGAAGGAGCCCAAATATCTTATCTTGTTCCTTCCTTTCATTAAGCACCTTTTGATCCATAGAACTTGGTCTCAACATGTCAAACTCGGACCATGTTGATTGGAACTTGCCTAGGAACTTTGTGAACTCCATATCCTCTTGGTGTAGATCATTGAGAGCCTTCTTAACCTCATACACACGGCTGAGGTTTGAAACATCCCCATACACCCTCTTGAGAGTGTCCCAAAGAGACTTGGCGGTTTTACAATGTGAATAAGCTTCAAGAATGGATGGGTCCAATGAATTTTGGAGGAATCCAAGGACTGATTGATCTTCTTGGAACCACCTAGCTTCTTCTTTTCTTGTTGCCTCATCCTTCTTCTCCTTTGGATCATCTATAGATGGAGTATTATCCTCCAAGATGTAATTCCAAAGTCCTTTGCCACAAATGGCTGTCTTGATGGTTCTTGACCATAATGTGTAGTTCAAGCCTTTGAGAACTACTGGTATCACCGTAGGTTTCAGGCTGGAACTGATTTGAACTGTATCCTCCATTGTTAGGCTTTGAAGAGCTCAAAGGAGGCAGCTTTTATGGTTGAATAAAACTGTGAGTTTTTAGTTTAAAAGCTGAGAGATTTTTGACAGAATTTTAGATTAGAAACTGAGAGATTTAAGTGGAAAATATAAGAAAATGATCTTATGCTCTGATACCATGAAAGAATATTGAGATTAGAGAGGAGAAATGTGAAGAATTGAATCCAGAAACTCAAAGAAAAGCATGAGAAGATGAGAAAATGTCTTAGACTTCTGGAGAAGAATCTCCTAAGAGTGTTTTCATACATTGAGTCTTTACAGCCCTTTTATAGAGGATTTACAATGTGAACACAAAAGAAAACGAATTCAAACTTGTGGATGAGTTTGAATAGAGGAGGAGCCTGTCAACAACCAATGAGAAGAGAGGGGAAGAGCTGCAGACTGTCTCATGACTGTTTGGTGTGGTTACCAAGACTGTGTGCAGCATGGACATGTCCTTTTCACCTTGATTCTTCTCCCAAGGCAGCTATTTAACCATTTTAACCATGTGGTTGATAATAACTCCCTCCTTTTTCTTTTCCCTTGTTATTCAAACTGAATTTCGTGCTCACACTTGCCTTGTAGGTCAAGATAGGTCTTATTTTATTTTCCTATGTCAACAGAAGCTTTGTTATAGCTATTTCAGTTTTAAATTTTGACACACTTGTGAAAATTGAACGAGCTTAACGTGGGCATTGGTTTCGTGTCATTCGGAGCTCTGAATCAATAGTTACGGGCGATTTGGTGCGAACATGTTAGGTTGAACGACTAGTTAAAAGGATCATTCTAAACTAATCATTGGCGCTCATTGAGTAAAAGCTTATTAATGAAGCATAATGCATGGCATCAAGCAGTTTGCGGTTGATTGGATTACTTGGAGGCTTTGTCGTAGCTATTTCAGTATTAAATTTTTTCACAATATAAATAATTGAGCTAACTTAATGTGGTTGTTGGATTCGTTTGATTATGTACTCTGAATCAAAAGTTATAAACTATTTAGTGCGGAAATGTCAAGCTTATCACCTGTTAAATGATCATTCCAAACTGATCATTGGTGCTCATTGACTAAAGGCTTATTAATCATGCATAATTCATGGCGTGACACTGTTTTCATTATATTCGATTACTTGGAAGCTTTGTCGGATCTATTTCAGTCTTAAATTTTTTTCACAATATAGAAAATTGAGCTAACATAATGTGAGCTTTGGATTCGTGTCATTCTGAAGTGTGAATCAGAAGTTATAGACGATTTAGTGCAGACATGTCAAGCTGATCGGCCAGTTAAAATGATCATTCTAAACTGATCATTGGTGCTCACTGAGTAAAGGCCTATTAATCAAGCATAAGGCATGGCATCATGCTATTTGCGGTAGATTCGATTTCTTCAAGGCTTTGTCATAGCGAATATAGTCTTAAATTTTGTCACAATATAGAAAATTGAACTAGTTTAACGTGGGTGCTAGATTCGTGTTATTCTGAGCTCAAAATCAAAAGTTACAAACGATTTTGTGCGGACATATCAAGTTAATCGGCAAGTTAAAGTGATCATTCTCAACTGGTCATTTGTGCTAATTGAGTAAAGGCTTATTAATCCATCATAACGCATGGCATCACGCTGTTTGCGATAGATTCGATTACTTGGAAACTTTGTCATAGCTATTTCAGTCTTAAATTTTTTCACGCTGTAGAAAAATGAGCTAGCTTAACGTGGGCATTCGATTCGTGTCATTCTGAGCTCCGAATCAATAGTTACGGGCGATTTCATGCGGACATGTCAAGTTGACCGACTAGTTAAATTGATCATACTAAACTAATCATTGGTGCTCATTGAGTAAAGGCTTATTAATGAAACATAATGCATGACATCAAGCAGATTGTGATAAATGGGAGTACTTGGGGGCTTTAAATTAGCTATTTTATTCTTAAATTTTTTCACAATAAAGAAAATTGAGCTAGCTTAACGTGAGCATTGGATTCATGTCATTCTTAGCTTTGAATCAAAAGTTATAGAATATTTAGTGCAGAGAGTTCAAGTTGATCTGCCAACTAAAATAATCATTCTAATTTGATCACTGGTGCTTATTAAGTAAAGGCTTATTAATGAATCATAATGTGTGGCATTAAACAGTTTGTGATAGATTCAACTACTTGGAGGCTTTGGTGTAGCTATTTCAATCCAAAATTTTCACACAATATAGAAAAATGAGATAAATTAATGTGGTTGTTGCATTCATATCATTATGTGCTTTGAATCAATAGTTATAAGCGATTTAGTGTGTACATGTCAAGATGATCGGCTAGTTAAAATGGTCATTCTAAATTGATCATTGGTGCTCATTGAGTAAAGGCTTTTTAATCAAGCATAATGTATGGCATCAAGCAGTTTTCCTTAGATTGGATTACTTGGAGGCTTTGTCGTAGCTATTTCAATTTTTAAATTTTTCACAATATAAAACATTGAGCTACCTTAATGTGGGCGTTGGATTCATTTTATCCTGAACTCTGAATCAAAAGTTTTAAACTATTTAGTGCTAACATGTCAAGCTGATGGGCTAGTTAAAATGATCATTCTAAAGTGATCATTGGTGCTCATTGAGTAAAGGCTTGTTAATCAAACATAATGCATGGCATCACGCTGTTTGCCATAGATTCGATTACTTGGAAGCTTTGTCGTAGCTATTTCAGATTTAAAGTTTTTCACAATATAGAAAATTGAGCTACCTTAATGTGGACTTTGGATTCGTGTCATTCCGAAGTCTGAATCAAACGTTACAGACAATTTAGTGCGGACATGTCAATCTGATTAGCCTGTTAAAATGATTATTCCAAACTGATCATTGGTGCTTATTGAGTAAAGGCTTATTAATCAAGCATAATGCATGGCATCACTCTGTTTGCCGTAGCAAATACAATCTTAAATTTTTTTGCATTAGTGATTCTGATCATTGGTGCTTATTGAGCTAACTTAACATGGGTGTTTGATTAGTGTCATTCTGAACTCTAAATCAAAAGTTACGGACGATTTAATGCGGACATGTCAAGTTGATCAGCAAGTTAAAATGATCATTCTAAACTGATCATTGATCATCCTTGAGTAAAGGCTTATAACTGAAGCATAATGCATGGCATCACGTAGTTTGGGATACAATGGATTACTTGAAGAATTTGTTGTAGCTCTTTGAGTCTCAAATATTGTCAAAATATAGAAATTTGAGCTAGTTTAACGTGAGTGTTGGATTGATGTCATTCTGAACTCTAAATCAAAAGTTAAAGACAATTTAATGCGGAAATGTCAATTTTATCGGCTAGTTAAATTGATCATTTTAAACTGATAGTTGGTACTCATTGAAAAAAGGTTTACAAATTAAGCATAATGCATGGCATCACGCATTTTGGGATATATTAGATTACGTGGAGACTTTTTCATAGCAATTTTGGTCTTGAATTTTATCAGAATATAGAAAAATGAGCAAGCTTAATGTGGGCTTTGGATTCGCGTCATTCTGAACTCTAAATCAAAATTTACAGACTATTTAGTGCGGATATGTATATTTGATTGGCCAGTTCAAATGATCATTCTAAACTGATCATTGGTGCTCCTTGAGTAAAAGCTTATAAATGAAGAATAATGCATGACATCACGCATTTTGGGATACATTGGATTACTTGGAGACTTTGTTGTAACTCTTTCAGTCTCAAATGACACAATATGGAAAATTGAGCTAGCTTAACATGGGCGTTAGATTCATGTCATTTTGAGCTATGAATCAAAAGTTAAAGAATGTTTAGTGTGGACATGTCAAGTTGATGAGTTAGTTATAATGATCATTCTAAACTGATCATTGGTGCACATTGAGTAAAGGCATATAGATGAAGCATAATGCATCGGATCACGCAGTTTGGATTACATGGAAGCTTTTGTCAGCTTTTACAATTTTAAATTTTGTCACAATATAGAAAATTGTGCTAGCGTAACGTGGGCATTGGATTAGTGTCATTCTGAACTCTAAATCAAAAGTTATGGACGATTTAATGTGGACATATCAAGTTGACAGGCCAGTTACAATGATCATTCTACACTGATCATCGGTGCTCCTTGAGTAAAGCCTTATAAATGAAGTATAATGCATGGCATCACGCCTTTTGGGATACATTGGATTACCTGAAGGGTCTGTGGTAGCTCTTTCAGTCTTAAATGTTGTCACAATTTAGAAAACTGAGCTTGTTTAACGTGGGCATTGGATTCGTGTCATTCTGAACTCTAAATCAAAAGTTAAGGATTATTAAGTGCATACACGTCAAGTTGAACGGCCAGTTGAAATTATCAATATAAACTGATCATTGGTGCTCCTTGAGTAAAGAATTATTAAAGAAGCATAATCCATCGCATCACATTGTTTGGTATACAGTGGATTACTTGGAGGCTTTTTCGTAGCTATTTCAGTCTTAAATTTTATCATAATACAGAAAATTGAGCTTGCTTAATGTTGGTGTTGGATTCCTGTCATTCTGAACTCTAAATGAAAAGTTTTGGATGATTTAGTGCATACATGTCAAGTCGATCATCTAGTTAAAATGATCATTCTAAACTGATCATTGGTACTCCTTGAGTAAAAACTTATCAAAGGAGCATATTGCATGGCATCACGCAGTTTGGGATACATTGGATTAGTTGGATACTTTCTCTTAGCTTTTTCAATCTCAAATGTTGTCAGAATATGAAAAATTGACCTAGCTTAATGTGGGCGTTGGATTCATGTCATTTTGAACTCTAAATTAAAAGTTAAAGAAGATTGACGTGGTTGTGGGATTCAAGTCTTTTTGAGCTCTAGATCAAATGTTACAAAGGATATAGGGCGGACATGTCAAGTTGAACAGCTAGTTAAAATGATAATTCTAAACTGATCATTGCTGCTCATGGAGCAAAGGTTTACAAATGAAGTATAATGCATGGAATCGAGCAATTTGGGATAGATTGGATTACTTGGAGGCTTTGTCGTAGCTATTTGGGTCTTAAATTTAATGACAATATAGAAATTTGAGCTAGCTTAACAAGGGCGTTGGATTTGTGTTATTCTGAACTTTAAATCAAAAGTTTCTGACGATTTAATGCGGACATGTCAAGGTTATCGGCCAGTTAAATGAGAATTCTAAAGTGATAATTGGTTCTCCATGAGTAAAGGCTTGTAAATGAAGCATAATGCATATCATCATGCAGTTTGGGATACATTGGATTACTTGGAGGCTTTGTCAGAGATCTTTCAGCCTCATGTTGTCACAATAATTAGAATTGAGCTAGATCAACGTTGGTGTTGGACATGTCATTTTGAGCGGCAAATCAAATACTACAGACAATTTAGTCTGTACGTGTGAAGTTGATCAGCTAGTTAAAATGATTATCCTAAATTGATCATTGATGCTCAAAGAAAAAAGGTTTAAAATGAAGCATAATGCATGGCATCATGCAGTTTAGGATATATTAGATTACTTGGAGGCTTTGTTGTAGCTCTTTCAGTGTCAAATGTTGTCACAATATTTAAAATATACCTAGGTTAATGTGGGTGTTGAATTCATGTCATTTCGAGCTCTAAATCAAATGTTAAAGACAACTTAGTGCGGACATGTCAAGTTTACAAGCTAGTTAAAATGCTCATTCTTAACTGATCATTGGTGCTTATTGAGCAAAGATTTTCAAATGATGTATAATGCATGGCATCACACAGTTTTTGATAGATTGGATTACTCGGTGGCTTTTTCATAGCTATTTTGGCCATAAATTTTGTCATAGTATAGAATATTCAGCAAGCTTAACGTGGGCATTGGATTCATGTCATTCTAAACTTTATACCAAAAGCTTAAGATGATTTAATGCGGGCTTGTCAAGGTTATCAGCCAGTTAAATGATAATTGTAAACTGATCATTAGTGCTACTTGAGTAAAGGCTTATAAATAAATAATAATGCATGGAATCCTGCAGTTTGGGATACATTGGATTAATGTGGGTGTTGGATTAATGTCATTTTGAACTCCAACTGAAATATTAAAAATGATTTTGTCCAAACATGTCAAGTTGATAAGCTAATTAAAATTATCATTCTAATTAAAACGATTTTTAGTGTAGATTAAAGACTCATCGATTGTAAAATCAATAATAAAGCGTATGACTTTTATTTGTCTTGTGTATATGGACACCCGATTCATAAATACCGATATAATCTTTGGGAAAGATTACATAGAATCGCTATTTTACGAAATAGTCCGTGGATGATGTGTGGTGATTTTAATAAAATCCTACACGCACATGAAAAAGTTGGTGGACCTTTAAGAGAACCGTGGAGTCTTTTAGATTTTCAACATATGGTAACTTCATGTAATATGTCAGATCTACAATATAGTGGAAATATTATTGCTTGGGTTGGCAAAAGAAATAACCAAATTGTTCAGTGCTGGTTAGACATAGTCATGGTAAATGACGAATGGAAAGCCATTTATCCTGCCTCTAAGGTTAAATACTTGGAGTTGATTGATTCGAATCACATACCTGGTATAATTAGTATTCGAAGAAATTCAGAATTTGGAATTAGGATGTTCAAATATAACCGCCGTTGGTCGAATCAAGAAGGATTTCAGGAAATTGTTAACCAGAGTTGGAATCGAATTCGGCATTCATCTAGTTCTGAGCTCTTATCTGCACTTATTACCTACCAGAAAAGGATGTCTTTTTTGGAAGAAGAACAACTTTACAAGTTCTCTCAATAATTCAGGAGATAAAGTCAGCAATATATATTGGAAAGACAAATTCCCAATGTGCAGAGGATTATATTTCTTCTTTGAAAAAAGAGCTAACAATGGCTTATGTGGATGAGGAAAAAATTTGGAAGATTAAAAGTAGAAATCAGTGGCTTATAGAGGGGGATAGAAATACAAAGTTGTTTCATGCAGTAACTAAGAATCGACATTCAAGAAATAATATATCTTCCATTAAGTTGGATAATGGTATTGAAGTCTTTGGCAATGAAGCCATAGCTCACAAAGATCAGCAATATTTTATAAAATTATTTAGCCAAGCTGATCAGGGGCAATATGGAATCAGTTCTATCAAATGTAGAAAACCTTGTTTCAGATAATAATGCGGAATTTGTTTGACCAGTATCTAAAGATGAAGTTTTTGATGTTATATCTTCTAATGGACCTAACAAAGCCCCCGGACCAGATGCATTTTCGGCAGGTTTTTTCAACAACATTGGAAAATAGTTGGACAAGACGTTTATATGGAAGTAGACCGATTTTTTCGTTCAGGGGAACTGACAACGGAATTTAATCACACTGTTTGCCATAGATTCGATTACTTGGAAGCTTTGTCGTAGCTATTTCAGATTTAAAGTTTTTCACAATATAGAAAATTTAGCTACCTTAATGTGGACTTTGGATTCGTGTCATTCCGAAGTCTGAATCAAAAGTTACAGACAATTTAGTGCGGACATGTCAATCTGATTAGCCTGTTAAAATGATTATTCCAAACTGATCATTGGTGCTTATTGAGTAAAGGCTTATTAATCAAGCATAATGCATGGCATCACTCTGTTTGCCGTAGCAAATACATTCTTAAATTTTTTTGCAATAGTGATTATGATCATTGGTGCTTATTGAGCTAACTTAACATGGGCGTTTGATTAGTGTCATTCTGAACTCTAAATCAAAAGTTACGGACGATTTAATGCAGACATGTCAAGTTGATCAGCAAGTTAAAATGATCATTCTAAACTGATCATTGATCATCCTTGAGTAAAGGCTTATAACTGAAGCATAATGCATGGCATCACGTAGTTTGGGATACAATGGATTACTTGAAGAATTTGTTGTAGCTCTTTGAGTCTCAAATGTTGTCAAAATATAGAAATTTGAGCTAGTTTAACATGAGTGTTGGATTGATGTCATTCTGAACTCTAAATCAAAAGTTAAAGACACTTTAATGCGGAAATGTCAATTTTATCGGCTAGTTAAATTGATCATTTTAAACTGATAGTTGGTACTCATTGAAAAAAGGTTTACAAATTAAGCATAATGCATGGCATCACACATTTTGGTATATATTAGATTACGTGGAGACTTTTTCATAGCAATTTTGGTCTTGAATTTTATCCGAATATAGAAAAATGAGCAAGCTTAATGTGGGCTTTGGATTCGCGTCATTCTGAACTCTAAATCAAAATTTACAGACTATTTAGTGTGGATATGTATATTTGATTGGCCAGTTCAAATGATCATTCTAAACTGATCATTGGTGCTCCTTGAGTAAAAGCTTATAAATGAAGAATAATGCATGACATCACGCATTTTGGGATACATTGGATTACTTGGAGACTTTGTTGTAACTCTTTCAGTCTCAAATGACACAATATGGAAAATTGAGCTAGCTTAACATGGGCGTTAGATTCATGTCATTTTGAGCTCTGAATCAAAAGTTAAAGAATATTTAGTGTGGACATGTCAAGTTGATGAGTTAGTTAAAATGATCATTCTAAACTGATCATTGGTGCACATTGAGTAAAGGCATATAGATGAAGCATAATGCATCAGATCACGCAGTTTGGATTACATGGAAGCTTTTGTCAACTTTTTCAATTTTAAATTTTGTCACAATATAGAAAATTGTGCTAGCTTAACGTGGGCATTGGATTAGTGTCATTCTGAACTCTAAATCAAAAGTTATGGACGATTTAATGTGGACATATCAAGTTGACAGGCCAGTTACAATGATCATTCTACACTGATCATCGGTGCTCCTTGAGTAAAGCCTTATAAATGAAGTATAATGTATGGCATCACGCCTTTTGGGAAACATTGGATTACCTGAAGGGTCTGTGGTACCTCTTTCAGTCTTAAATGTTGTCACAATTTAGAAATTGAGCTTGTTTAACGTGGGCATTGGATTAGTGTCATTCTGAACTCTAAATCAAAAGTTAAGGATTATTAAGTGCATACACGTCAAGTTGAACGGCCAGTTGAAATTATCAATATAAACTGATCATTGGTGCTCCTTGAGTAAAGAATTATTAGAGAAGCATAATCCATGGCATCACATTGTTTGGTGTACAGTGGATTACTTGGAGGCTTTTTCGTAGCTATTTCAGTCTTAAATTTTATCATAATACAGAAAATTGAGCTTCCTTAATGTTGGTGTTGGATTCCTGTCATTCGGAACTCTAAATGAAAAGTTTTGGATGATTTAGTGCATACATGTCAAGTCGATCATCTAGTTAAAATGATCATTCTAAACTGATCATTGGTACTCCTTGAGTAAAAACTTATCAAAGGAGCATATTGCATGGCATCACGCAGTTTGGGATACATTGTATTAGTTGGATACTTTCTCTTAGCTCTTTCAATCTCAAATGTTGTCAGAATATGAAAAATTGACCTAGTAAGATGTGGGCGTTGGATTCATGTCATTTTGAACTCTAAATTAAAAGTTAAAGAAGATTGACGTGGTCGTGGGATTCAAGTCTTTTTGAGCTCTAGATCAAATGTTACAAAGGATATAGGGCGGACATGTCAAGTTGAACAGCTAGTTAAAATGATAATTCTAAACTGATCATTGCTGCTCATGGAGCAAAGGTTTACAAATGAAGTATAATGCATGGAATCGAGCAGTTTGGGATAGATTGGATTACTTGGAGGCTTTGTCGTAGCTATTTGGGTCTTAAATTTAATGACAGTATAGAAATTTGAGCTAGCTTAACAAGGGCGTTGGATTTGTGTTATTCTGAACTTTAAATCAAAAGTTTCTGACGATTTAAAGCGGACATGTCAAGGTTATCGGCCAGTTAAATGAGAAATCTAAAGTGATAATTGGTTCTCCATGAGTAAAGGCTTGTAAATGAAGCATAATGCATATCATCATGCAGTTTGGGATACATTGGATTACTTGGAGGCTTTGTCAGAGATCTTTTAGTCTCATGTTGTCACAATTATTAGAATTGAGCTAGATCAACGTTGGTGTTGGACATGTCATTTTGAGTGGCAAATCAAATACTACAGACAATTTAGTCTGTACGTGTGAAGTTGATCAGCTAGTTAAAATGATTATCCTAAATTGATCATTGATGCTCAAAGAAAAAAGGTTTAAAAATGAAGCATAATGCATGGCATCATGCAGTTTAGGATATATTAGATTACTTGGAGGCTTTGTTGTAGCTCTTTCAGTGTCAAATGTTGTCACAATATTTAAAATATACCTAGGTTAATGTGGGTGTTGAATTCATGTCATTTCGAGCTCTAAATCAAATGTTAAAGACAACTTAGTGCGGACATGTCAAGTTTACAAGCTAGTTAAAATGCTCATTCTTAACTGATCATTGGTGCTCATTGAGCAAAGATTTTCAAATGAAGTATAATGCATGGCATCACACAGTTTTTGATAGATTGGATTACTCGGTGGCTTTTTCATAGCTATTTCGGCCATAAATTTTGTCATAGTATAGAATATTCAGCAAGCTTAACGTGGGCATTGGATTCATGTCATTCTAAACTTTATACCAAAAGCTTAAGATGATTTAATGCGGGCTTGTCAAGGTTATCAGCCAGTTAAATGATAATTGTAAACTGATCATTGGTGCTACTTGAGTAAAGGCTTATAAATAAATAATAATGCATGGAATCCGGCAGTTTGGGATACATTGGATTAATGTGGGTGTTGGATTAATGTCATTTTGAACTCCAACTGAAATATTAAAAATTATTTTGTCCAAACATGTCAAGTTGATAAGCTAATTAAAATTATCATTCTAATTAAAACGATTGTTAGTGTTGATGAAAGACTCATCGATTGTAAAATCAATAATAAAGCGTATGACTTTTATTTGTCTTGTGTATATGGACACCCGATTCATAAATACCGATATAATCTTCGGGAAAGATTACATAGAATCGCTATTTTACGAAATAGTCCGTGGATGATGTGTGGTGATTTTAATAAAATCCTACACGCACATGAAAAAGTTGGTGGACCTTTAAGAGAACCGTGGAGTCTTTTAGATTTTCAACATATGGTAACTTCATGTAATATGTCAGATCTACAATATAGTGGAAATATTATGACTTGGGTTGGCAAAAGAAATAACCAAATTGTTCAGTGCTGGTTAGACATAGTCATGGTAAATGACGAATGGAAAGCCATTTATCCTGCCTCTAAGGTTAAATACTTGGAGTTGATTGATTCGAATCATATACCTGGTATAATTAGCATTCGAAGAAATTCAGAATTTGGAATTAGGATGTTCAAATATAACCCCCGTTGGTCGAATCAAGAAGGATTTCAGGAAATTGTTAACCAGAGTTGGAATCGAATTCTGCATTCATCTAGTTCTGAGCTCTTATCTGCACTTATTACCTACCGGAAAAGGATGTCTTTTTTGGAAGAAGAACAACTTTACAAGTTCTCTCAATAATTCAAGAGATAAAGTCAGCAATATATATTGGAAAGACAAATTCCCAATGTGCAGAGGATTATATTTCTTCTTTGAAAAAAGAGCTAACAATGGCTTATGTGGATGAGGAAAAAATTTGGAAGATTAAAAGTAGAAATCAGTGGCTTATAGAGGGGGATAGAAATACAAAGTTGTTTCATGAAGTAACTAAGAATCGACATTCAAGAAATAATATATCTTCCATTAAGTTGGATAATGGTATTGAAGTCTTTGGCAATGAAGCCATAGCTCACAAAGATCAGCAATATTTTATAAAATTATTTAGCCAAGCTGATCAGGGGCAATATGGAATCAGTTCTATCAAATGTAGAAAACCTTGTTTCAGATAATAATGCGGAATTTGTTCGACCAGTATCTAAAGATGAAGTTTTTGATGTTATATCTTCTAATGGACCTAACAAAGCCCCTGGACCGGATGCATTTTCGGCAGGTTTTTTCAACAACAATGGAAAATAGTTGGACAAGACGTTTATATGGAAGTAGACCGATTTTTTCGTTCAGGGTGTTTGCCATAGATTCGATTACTTGGAAGCTTTGTCGTAGCTATTTCAGATTTAAAGTTTTTCACAATATAGAAAATTGAGCTACCTTAATGTGGACTTTGGATTCGTGTCATTCTAAAGTCTGAATCACAAGTTACAGACAATTTAGTGCGGACATGTCAATCTGATTAGCCTGTTAAAATGATTATTCCAAACTGATCATTGGTGCTTATTGAGTAAAGGCTTATTAATCAAGCATAATGCATGGCATCACTCTGTTTGCCGTAGCAAATACAATCTTAAATTTTTTTGCAATAGTGATTATGATCATTGGTGCTTATTGAGCTCACTTAACATGGGCGTTTGATTAGTGTCATTCTGAACTCTAAATCAAAAGTTACGGACGATTTAATGCGGACATGTCAAGTTGATCAGAAAGTTAAAATGATCATTCTAAACTGATCATTGATCATCCTTGAGTAAAGGCTTATAACTGAAGCATAATGCATGACATCACGTAGTTTGGGATACAATGGATTACTTGAAGAATTTGTTGTAGCTCTTTGAGTCTCAAATGTTGTCAAAATATAGAAATTTGAGCTAGTTTAACATGAGTGTTGGATTGATGTCATTCTGAACTCTAAATCAAAAGTTAAAGACACTTTAATGCGGAAATGTCAATTTTATCGGCTAGTTAAATTGATCATTTTAAACTGATAGTTGGTACTCATTGAAAAAAGGTTTACAAATTAAGCATAATGCATGGCATCACGCATTTTGGGATATATTAGATTACGTGGAGACTTTTTCATAGCAATTTTGGTCTTGAATTTTATCAGAATATAGAAAAATGAGCAAGCTTAATGTGGGCTTTGGATTCGCGTCATTCTGAACTCTAAATCAAAATTTACAGACTATTTAGTGCGGATATGTATATTTGATTGGCCAGTTCAAATGATCATTCTAAACTGATCATTGGTGCTCCTTGAGTAAAAGCTTATAAATGAAGAATAATGCATGACATCATGCATTTTGGGATACATTGGATTACTTGGAGACTTTGTTGAAACTCTTTCAGTCTCAAATGACACAATATGGAAAATTGAGCTAGCTTAACATGGGCGTTAGATTCATGTCATTTTGAGCTCTGAATCAAAAGTTAAAGAATATTTAGTGTGGACATGTCAAGTTGATGAGTTAGTTAAAATGATCATTCTAAACTGATCATTGGTGCACATTGAGTAAAGGCATATACATGAAGCATAACGCATCAGATCACGCAGTTTGGATTACATGGAAGCTTTTGTCAGCTTTTTCAATTTTAAATTTTGTCACAATATAGAAAATTGTGCTAGCTTAACGTGGGCATTGGATTAGTGTCATTCTGAACTCTAAATCAAAAGTTATGGACGATTTAATGTGGACATATCAAGTTGACAGGCCAGTTACAATGATCATTCTACACTGATCATCGGTGCTCCTTGAGTAAAGCCTTATAAATGAAGTATAATGCATGGCATCACGCCTTTTGGGAAACATTGGATTACCTGAAGGGTCTGTGGTAGCTCTTTCAGTCTTAAATGTTGTCACAATTTAGAAAATTGAGCTTGTTTAACGTGGGCATTGGATTCGTGTCATTCTGAACTCTAAATCAAAAGTTAAGGATTATTAAGTGCATACACGTCAAGTTGAATGGCCAGTTGAAATTATCAATATAAACTGATCATTGGTGCTGCTTGAGTAAAGAATTATTAGAGAAGCATAATCCATGGCATCACATTGTTTGGTATACAGTGGTTTACTTGGAGGCTTTTTCGTAGCTATTTCAGTCTTAAATTTTATCATAATACAGAAAATTGATCTTGCTTAATGTTGGTGTTGGATTCCTGTCATTCTGAACTCTAAATGAAAAGTTTTGGATGATTTAGTGCATACATGTCAAGTCGATCATCTAGTTAAAATGATCATTCTAAACTGATCATTGGTACTCCTTGAGTAAAAACTTATCAAAGGAGCATATTGCATGGCATCACGCAGTTTGGGATACATTGGATTAGTTGGATACTTTCTCTTAGCTCTTTCAATCTCAAATGTTGTCAGAATATGAAAAATTGACCTAGCTTAATGTGGGCGTTTGATTCATGTCATTTTGAACTCTAAATTAAAAGTTAAAGAAGATTGACGTGGTCGTGGGATTCAAGTCTTTTTGAGCTCTAGATCAAATGTTACAAAGGATATAGGGCGGACATGTCAAGTTGAACAGCTAGTTAAAATGATAAATCTAAACTGATCATTGCTGCTCATGGAGCAAAGGTTTACAAATAAAGTATAATGCATGGAATCGAGCAGTTTGGGATAGATTGGATTACTTGGAGGCTTTGTCGTAGCTATTTGGGTCTTAAATTTAATGACAGTATAGAAATTTGAGCTAGCTTAACAAGGGCGTTGGATTCGTGTTATTCTGAACTTTAAATCAAAAGTTTATGACGATTTAATGCGGACATGTCAAGGTTATCGGCCAGTTAAATGAGAATTCTAAAGTGATAATTGGTTATCCATGAGTAAAGGCTTGTAAATGAAGCATAATGCATATCATCATGCAGTTTGGGATACATTGGATTACTTGGAGGCTTTGTCAGAGATCTTTCAGTCTCATGTTGTCACAATAATTAGAATTGAGCTAGATCAACGTTGGTGTTCGACATGTCATTTTGAGCGGCAAATCAAATACTACAGACAATTTAGTCTGTACGTGTGAAGTTGATCAGCTAGTTAAAATGATTATCCTAAATTGATCATTGATGCTCAAAGAAAAAAGGTTTAAAAATGAAGCATAATGCATGGCATCATGCAGTTTAGGATATATTAGATTACTTGGAGGCTTTGTTGTAGCTCTTTCAGTGTCAAATGTTGTCACAATATTTAAAATATACCTAGGTTAATGTGGGTGTTGAATTCATGTCATTTCGAGCTCTAAATCAAATGTTAAAGACAACTTAGTGCGGACATGTCAAGTTTACAAGCTAGTTAAAATGCTCATTCTTAACTGATCATTGGTGCTCATTGAGCAAAGATTTTCAAATGAAGTATAATGCATGGCATCACACAGTTTTTGATAGATTGGATTACTCGGTGGCTTTTTCATTGCTATTTCGGCCATAAATTTTGTCATAGTATAGAATATTCAGCAAGCTTAACATGGGCATTGGATTCATGTCATTCTAAACTTTATACCCGAAGCTTAAGATGATTTAATGCGGGCTTGTCAAGGTTATCAGCCAGTTAAATGATAATTGTAAACTGATCATTGGTGCTACTTGAGTAAAGGCTTATAAATAAATAATAATGCATGGAATCCTGCAGTTTGGGATACATTGGATTAATGTGGGTGTTGGATTAATGTCATTTTGAACTCCAACTGAAATATTAAAAATGATTTTGTCCAAACATGTCAAGTTGAAAAGCTAATTAAAATTATCATTCTAATTAAAACGATTGTTAGTGTTGATGAAAGACTCATCGATTGTAAAATCAATAATAAAGCATATGACTTTTATTTGTCTTGTGTATATGGACACCCGATTCATAAATACCGATATAATCTTCGGGAAAGATTACATAGAATCGCTATTTTATGAAATAGTCCGTGGATGATGTGTGGTGATTTTAATAAAATCCTACACGCACATGAAAAAGTTGGTGGACCTTTAAGAGAACCGTGGAGTCTTTTAGATTTTCAACATATGGTAACTTCATGTAATATGTCATATCTACAATATAGTGGAAATATTATGACTTGGGTTGGCAAAAGAAATAAGCAAATTGTTCAGTGCTGGTTAGACATAGTCATGGTAAATGACGAATGGAAAGCCATTTATCCTGCCTCTAAGGTTAAATACTTGGAGTTGATTGATTCGAATCACATACCTGGTATAATTAGTATTCGAAGAAATTCAGAATTTGGAATTAGGATGTTCAAATATAACCCCCGTTGGTCGAATCAAGAAGGATTTCAGGAAATTGTTAACCAGAGTTGGAATCGAATTCTGCATTCATCTAGTTCTGAGCTCTTATATGCACTTATTACCTACCGGAAAAGGATGTCTTTTTTGGAAGAAGAACAACTTTACAAGTTCTCTCAATAATTCAAGAGATAAAGTCAGCAATATATATTGGAAAGACAAATTCCCAATGTGAAGAGGATTATATTTCTTCTTTGAAAAAAGAGCTAACAATGGCTTATGTGGATGAGGAAAAAATTTGGAAGATTAAAAGTAGAAATCAGTGGCTTATAGAGGGGGATAGAAATACAAAGTTGTTTCATGCAGTAACTAAGAATCGACATTCAAGAAATAATATATCTTCCATTAAGTTGGATAATGGTATTGAAGTCTTTGGCAATGAAGCCATAGCTCACAAAGATCAGCAATATTTTATAAAATTATTTAGCCAAGCTGATCAGGGGCAATATGGAATCAGTTCTATCAAATGTAGAAAACCTTGTTTCAGATAATAATGCGGAATTTGTTCGACCAGTATCTAAAGATGAAGTTTTTGATGTTATATCTTCTAATGGACCTAACAAAGCCCCTGGACCGGATGCATTTTCGGCAGGTTTTTTCAACAACATTGGAAAATAGTTGGACAAGACGTTTATATGGAAGTAGACCGATTTTTTCGTTCAGGGGAACTGACAACGGAATTTAATCACACTGTTTGCCATAGATTCGATTACTTGGAAGCTTTGTCGTAGCTATTTCAGATTTAAAGTTTTTCACAATATAGAAAATTGAGCTACCTTAATGTGGACTTTGGATTCGTGTCATTCTGAAGTCTAAATCAAAAGTTACAGACAATTTAGTGCGGACATGTCAATCTGATTAGCCTGTTAAAATGATTATTCCAAACTGATCATTGGTGCTTATTGAGTAAAGGCTTATTAATCAAGCATAATGCATGGCATCACTCTGTTTGCCGTAGCAAATACAATCTTAAATTTTTTTGCAATAGTGATTCTGATCATTGGTGCTTATTGAGCTAACTTAACATGGGCGTTTGATTAGTGTCATTCTGAACTCTAAATCAAAAGTTACGGACGATTTAATGCGGACATGTCAAGTTGATCAGAAAGTTAAAATGATCATTCTAAACTGATCATTGATCATCCTTGAGTAAAGGCTTATAACTGAAGCATAATGCATGGCATCACGTAGTTTGGGATACAATGGATTACTTGAAGAATTTGTTGTAGCTCTTTGAGTCTCAAATGTTGTCAAAATATAGAAATTTGAGCTAGTTTAACGTGAGTGTTGGATTGATGTCATTCTGAACTCTAAATCAAAAGTTAAAGACACTTTAATGCGGAAATGTCAATTTTATCGGCTAGTTAAATTGATCATTTTAAACTGATAGTTGGTACTCATTGAAAAAAGGTTTACAAATTAAGCATAATGCATGGCATCACGCATTTTGGAATATATTAGATTACGTGGAGACTTTTTCATAGCAATTTTGGTCTTGAATTTTATCAGAATATAGAAAAATGAGCAAGCTTAATGTGGGCTTTGGATTCGCGTCATTCTGAACTCTAAATCAAAATTTACAGACTATTTAGTGCGGATATGTATATTTGATTGGCCAGTTCAAATGATCATTCTAAACTGATCATTGGTGCTCCTTGAGTAAAAGCTTATAAATGAAGAATAATGCATGACATCATGCATTTTGGGATACATTGGATTACTTGGAGACTTTGTTGAAACTCTTTCAGTCTCAAATGACACAATATGGAAAATTGAGCTAGCTTAACATGGGCGTTAGATTCATGTCATTTTGAGCTCTGAATCAAAAGTTAAAGAATATTTAGTGTGGACATGTCAAGTTGATGAGTTAGTTAAAATGATCATTCTAAACTGATCATTGGTGCACATTGAGTAAAGGCATATAGATGAAGCATAATGCATCAGATCACGCAGTTTGGATTACATGGAAGCTTTTGTCAACTTTTTCAATTTTAAATTTTGTCACAATATAGAAAATTGTGCTAGCTTAACGTGGGCATTGGATTAGTGTCATTCTGAACTCTAAATCAAAAGTTATGGACGATTTAATGTGGACATATCAAGTTGACAGGCCAGTTACAATGATCATTCTACACTGATCATCGGTGCTCCTTGAGTAAAGCCTTATAAATGAAGTATAATGCATGGCATCACGCCTTTTGGGAAACATTGGATTACCTGAAGGGTCTGTGGTAGCTCTTTTAGTCTTAAATGTTGTCACAATTTAGAAAATTGAGCTTGTTTAACGTGGGCATTGGATTCGTGTCATTCTGAACTCTAAATCAAAAGTTAAGGATTATTAAGTGCATACACGTCAAGTTGAACGGCCAGTTGAAATTATCAATATAAACTGATCATTGGTGCTCCTTGAGTAAAGAATTATTAGAGAAGCATAATCCATGGCATCACATTGTTTGGTATACAGTGGATTACTTGGAGGCTTTTTCGTAGCTATTTCAGTCTTAAATTTTATCATAATACAGAAAATTGAGCTTGCTTAATGTTGGTGTTGGATTCCTGTCATTCTGAACTCTAAATGAAAAGTTTTGGATGATTTAGTGCATACATGTCAAGTCGATCATCTAGTTAAAATGATCATTCTAAACTGATCATTGGTACTCCTTGAGTAAAAACTTATCAAAGGAGCATATTGCATGGCATCACGCAGTTTGGGATACATTGGATTAGTTGGATACTTTCTCTTAGCTCTTTCAATCTCAAATGTTGTCAGAATATGAAAAATTGACCTAGCTTAATGTGGGCGTTGGATTCATGTCATTTTGAACTCTAAATTAAAAGTTAAAGAAGATTGACGTGGTCGTGGGATTCAAGTCTTTTTGAGCTCTAGATCAAATGTTACAAAGGATATAGGGCGGACATGTCAAGTTGAACAGCTAGTTAAAATGATAATTCTAAACTGATCATTGCTGCTCATGGAGCAAAGGTTTACAAATGAAGTATAATGCATGGAATCGAGCAGTTTGGGATAGATTGGATTACTTGGAGGCTTTGTCGTAGCTATTTGGGTCTTAAATTTAATGACAGTATAGAAATTTGAGCTAGCTTAACAAGGGCGTTGGATTCGTGTTATTCTGAACTCTAAATCAAAAGTTTATGACGATTTAATGCGGACATGTCAAGGTTATCGGCCAGTTAAATGAGAATTCTAAAGTGATAATTGGTTCTCCATGAGTAAAGGCTTGTAAATGAAGCATAATGCATATCATCATGCAGTTTGGGATACATTGGATTACTTGGAGGCTTTTCAGAGATCTTTCAGTCTCATATTGTCACAATAATTAGAATTGAGCTAGATCAATGTTGGTGTTGGACATGTCATTTTGAGCGGCAAATCAAATACTACAGACAATTTAGTCTGTACGTGTGAAGTTGATCAGCTAGTTAAAATGATTATCCTAAATTGATCATTGATGCTCAAAGAAAAAAGGTTTAAAAATGAAGCATAATGCATGGCATCATGCAGTTTAGGATATATTAGATTACTTGGAGGCTTTGTTGTAGCTCTTTCAGTGTCAAATGTTGTCACAATATTTAAAATATACCTAGGTTAATGTGGGTGTTGAATTCATGTCATTTCGAGCTCTAAATCAAATGTTAAAGACAACTTAGTGCGGACATGTCAAGTTTACAAGCTAGTTAAAATGCTCATTCTTAACTGATCATTGGTGCTCATTGAGCAAAGATTTTCAAATGAAGTATAATGCATGGCATCACACAGTTTTTGATAGATTAGATTACTCGGTGGCTTTTTCATAGCTATTTCGGCCATAAATTTTGTCATAGTATAGAATATTCAGCAAGCTTAACGTGGGCATTGGATTCATGTCATTCTAAACTTTATACCAAAAGCTTAAGATGATTTAATGCGGGCTTGTCAAGGTTATCAGCCAGTTAAATGACAATTGTAAACTGATCATTGGTGCTATGTAACTTCATGTAATATGTCAGATCTACAATATAGTGGAAATATTATGACTTGGGTTGGCAAAAGAAATTGCCAAATTGTTCAGTGCTGGTTAGACAGAGTCATGGTAAATGACGAATGGAAAGTTATAGAGGAATTAGTGCAGACATGTGAAGCTGATCAGCCAGTTAAACTGATCATTCTAAACTGATCATTGGTGCTCCTTGAGTAAAGGCTTCTCACTGAAGCATAATGCATGGCATCACGCTCTTTGCGATAGATTCGATTACTTGGAGGTTTTGTTTTATCTATTTAAGTCTTAAATTTTGTCACAATATAGAAAATATAGCTTGCTTAACGTGGGCGTTGGATTCGTGTCATTATGAACTTTGAATCAAAAGTTACGGACGATTTTGTGCTCATTGAGTAAAAGCTTATTAATGAAGCATAATGCATGGCATCAAGTAGTTTGCGATAGATTGGATTACTCAGATGCTTTGTCGTAGCTATTTCAGTCTTAAATTTTTTCACAATATAGAAAATTGAGCTAGCTTAACATGAGCGTTGAATTCATGTCACTCTGAGCTCGGAATAAGACGATTAGTGCGGATATGCCAAGTTGATCGGTCAGGTAAAATGACAATTCTAAACTAATTTTGGTGGTCATTGAGTAAATGCTTATTAATGAAGCATAATGCGTGGCATCATGCACTTTGCGATAGATTTCTTTACTTTGAGGCTTTGTCATAGCTATGTCCGTCTCGAACTTTGTCCCAACATAGGAAATTGAGTTAGCCTAACGTGGGCATCGGATTTGTGTCATTTTAAGCTCTGAATCAAAAGTTATAGATGATTTAGTGCGGACATACCAAGTTGATCGATCAGTTAAAATGATCATTCTAAGTTGATCATTGGTGCTCATTGAGTAAAGGTTTATAAATGAAGCATAATCCATGACATCAATCAGTTTGCGATAGATTGAATTACTTGTAGGCTTTTTTGTAGTTATATCAGTCTTAAATTTTGTCAAAATATAGAAAATTGAGGCACCTTAACGTGGGCATTAGATTCGTGTCATACTAAGCTCTGAATCAAAAGTTACTGACAATTTAGAGTGGACATGTCAAGTTGATCGGTGAGTTAAAATGATCATTCTAAATTGATCATTGGTACTCATTAAGTAAACGCTTATAAATGAAGAATAATGCATGGCATCAAGCATTTTGTGATTGATTGGATTACTTGGCAGCTTTGTCGTAGCTACTTCGGTCTTTAATTTTACCACAATATGGAAAATTGAGATAGCTTAATGTTTCCGTTGGATTCATGTCATTCTGAACTCTAAATCAAAAGTTAGAGGCGATTTTGTGCGGACATGTCATGTTTATCGGACATTTAAATTAATCATTCTAAACTTATTATTGGTGCTCCTTGAGTAAAGACTTATAAATGAATCATAATGCATTTCATCACTCAGTTTAGGATAGATTGGATTACTTTGGGATCTCATGGTAGTTTTTCCAGTCTCAAATGTTATCACAACATAGAAAAGTTAGCTAGCTTAACTTGGGCCTTGGATTCCTGTCATTCCGAACTCTAAATCAAAAGTTACGGGCGATTTATTGCGTACATGACAAGATTTTTGGCCACTGAAATTGATAATTCTAAACTTATCAATTGTGCTCTTGAGTAAAGGCTTATAAACGAAGAATAATGCTTGGCAGCACGCATTTTCGGATAGATTGGATTACTTGAAGGCTTTGTGCTAGCTCATTTAGTCTCAAATATTATCACAATATAGAAAATTGAGCTAGCTTAAGGTGCGCGTTGGATTCGTGTCATTCTGAACCCTAAATCAAAAGTTAAGGATGATTTAGTGCGTACATGTCAAGTTTATCGGCGAGTTAAATTGATCATTCTAAACTGATCATTGTTGCTCCTTGAGTAAAGCGTTATAAATGAAGCATAATGCATGGCATCAAGCACTTTAGGATAGATTGGATTATAAATGAAGGCTTTGTGGTATCTCTTTCAATCTCAAATGTTGTCACAATATAGAAAATTGAGCTAGCTTACCGTGGGTGTTGGATTTGTGTCATTCTGAACTCTTAATCAAAAGTTACACACGATTTAGTGCGTACATGTCAAGTTGATTGAACAGTTAAATTGATCATTGTAAACTGATCATTGGAGTTCATTGAGCAATGGTTTACCAATGAAGCGTAATGCATGGCATCACGCAGTTTTGGATAGATTCGATTACTCGGGGGATTTGTCATAGCTATTTCAATATTAAATTTTATCACAATATAGAATATTGAGCTAGCTTAACGTGGGCGTTGGATTCATGTCATTATGAACATTAAATCAAAAGTTATGAATTATTTAGTGTGGACATGTCAAGTTTATGGGCTAGTGAAATTGATCTTTCTAAATTGATCATTGGTCCTCATTGAGCAAAGGTTTACAAATGAAGTGTAATGCATGGCATCACGCGGTTTGGAATATATTTAATTACTTTATGTGTTTGTGGTAACTGTTTCAGCCTCAAATATTGTCACAATATAGAAAATTAAGCTAGCTTAACATGGGCATTGGATTCATGAGTGCACATTGAGCAAAGATTGATAATTGATAATTCTAAACAGATCATTAGTGCACATTGAGCAAAGATTTACAAATGATGCATAATGCATAGGATCATGCAGTTTGGGATAGATTTAATTACTTGATGGCTTTGTTGTAGCTGTTTCACCGTCGAATGTTGTCACAATATAGAAAATTGAGCTAACTTAATGTGGGCGTTGGATTCATGTCATTCTAACCTCTAAATCAAAAGTTAAGGAAGATTTTTTATGTACATGTCAAGTTTATTGGCCAGTTAAATTGATCATTCTAAACTGATCACTGGTGCTCCTTGAGTAAAGGCTTATAAATGAAGCATTATGCATGGCGTCACGTAGTTTAGAATAGATTTGGTTAGTTGAAGGCTTTGTGGTAGCCATTTCGGTCTCAAATGTCTTCTCAAGATAGAAATATTGTCACATTTCGATCTTAAGTTTTGTCCCATTTCGGTCTTAAGTTTTGTCATAGCTATATTCCGATCTTAAATTTTGTCACAATATAGAAAATTGAGCTAGCTTAACGTGGGTGTTGGATTCGTGTCATTCTGAACTCTAAAATCAAAAGTTACGGACGATTTAGTGCGGACATGTCAAGTTGATCGGGCATTTAAAATAATCATTCTAAACTGATCATTGGTGCTCCTTGAGTAAAAGATTATAAATGAAGCATAATGCATGGCATCACGCAGTTTTGGATATATTGGATATCATGAAAGCTTTGTTGTAGCTATTTCGGTCTTAAATGGTGGCACAATATAGAAAATTGAGCTAGCTTAACGTGGGCGTTGGATTCGTGTCATTCATAACTCTAATTCAAAAGTTACGAAAGATATAGTGCGTACATGTCAACTTGATCGAATAGTGAAATTGATCATTCTAAACTGATCATTGGAGTTCATAGAGCAAAGGTTTACAAATTGAGTGTAATGCATGGCATCACACAGTTTTGGATAGATTCGATTACTCGGAGGATTTTTCATAGCTATTTCAATATTAAATTTTTTCACAATATAGAATATTGAGCTAGCTTAATGTGGGCATTGGATTCATGTCATTATGAACACTAAATCAAAAGTTACGAATTATTTTGTGTGCAATTGTCATGTTTATCGGCTTATTAAATTGATCATTCTAAACAGATCATTGGTACTCATTGAGCAAAAATTTACAAATGAAGCATAATGCATGGCATAACGCAGTTTGGAATATATTTAATTACTTGGTGGCTTTGTGGTAGCTGTCTCAGTCTCCAATGTTGTCACAATATAGAAAATTAAGCTAGCTTAACATGGGCGTTGGATTCATGTAATTCTGAACTCTAAATCAAAAGATATGGAAAATTTAGAACGTATATGTCCAGTTGATCGGCCATTTAAATTGAAAATTCTAAACTGATCAATGGTGCTCATTGATCAAAGGTTTACAAATGAAACATAATGTATAGGATCACGTAGTTTTGGATCTATTTAATTACTTGATGGCTTTGTGGTAGCTGTTTCACTCTCAAATATTGTCACAATATAGAAAATTGAGCTAGCTTAATGTGTGCGTTGGATTCATGTCATTCTGAACTCTAAATCAAATGTTATGGAAGATTTACTGTGTACATGTCAAGTTGATCGGCCAGTTAAATTGATCATTCTAAACTCATCACTGGTGTTCCTTGAGTAAAGGCTTATAAATGAAGCATAATGCATGGCATCACGCAGATTAGAATAGATTTGATTAGTTGAAGGCTTTGTGGTAGCTATTTCAGTCTTAAATGTTGTCACAATATAGAAATTTTATCACATTTTGATCTTAACTTTTGTCACAGTTCGGTCTTAAGTTTTGTCACAATATTGAAAATTGAGCTAGATTATTGTGGCCGTTGGATTCATGTCATTTTGAGCTCGAGATCAAAAGACATAGATGATTTAATGCGGATAGGTCAAGTTAATCAGCTAGTTAAAATGATCATTCTAAACTGATGATTGGTGCTCATTCAGCGAAGGTTTACAAATGAAACAGTCTCACGTAGTTCTGGACAGATTGCGTTAGTTGAAGGGTCTGTCGTACCTATTTTTGTCGAAACTTTTGTCATAATATAGAAAATTGAGCTAGTTTGCCATGGGAATTGGATTTTTGTCATTCTGAACTCTAAATCAAAAGATACAGACAATTTAGTGCACACATGTCAAGTTGATCGGCTAGCTAAAATGATCATTTTAAACAGATCATTGGTGCTCCTTGAGAAAAGGATTATAAATGAAGCATAATGCATGGCATCATGCAGTTTGGGATATATTGGTTTACTTGGAAGCTTTGTTATAGTTACTTCGATCTAAAATTTTGTCACAATATAGAAAATTGAGCTAGCAAAACATGGGTGTTGGATTCGTGTCATTCAGAACTCTAAATCAAAAGTTACGGACAATTTAGTGCGGACATGTCAAGTTGAGCAGCCACTTAAAATGCTGATCATTGATTAAAGGCTGATAAATGAAGCATAATGCATGGCGTCACGCAGTTTTGGATAGATTGGATAACCTGAAGGCTTTGTCGTAGCTACTTCGGTCTTAAATGGTGTCACAATATAGAAAATTGAGCTAGCTTAAAATGGGCATTGGATTCATGTCATAATGAACTCTAATTCAAAAGTTACGAAAGATTTAGTGCGTACATGTCACGTTGATCGACCAATGAAATTGATCATTCTAAACTGATCATTGGTGTTCATGGAGCAAAGGTTTACAAATGAAGCGTATGCATGGCATCACGCAGTTTTGGATAGATTCGGTTACTCGGAGGATTTTTCATAGCTATTTCAATATTAAATTTTATCACAATATAGAATATGGAGCTAGATTAACGTTGGCGTTCGATTCATGTCATTATGAACACTAAATCAAAAGTTACGAATTATTTAGTGTGGACATGTCCAGTTTGTTGGCTAGTTAAATTGATAATTCTTAACTGATCATTGGTGCTCATTGAGCAAAGGTTTACTAATGAATCAAAATGCATGGCATCACGCAGTTTGGAATATATATAATGACTTGATGGCTTTTTGGTAGCTGTTTCAGTCTCAAATGTTGTCACAATATAGAAAATTGAGTTAGCTTAACATGGGCGAGGGATTCATGTCATTCTGAACTCTAAATCAAAAGTTACAGAAAATTTAGTATGTACATGTCAAGTTGATCGGCCAGTTAAATTGATCATTCTAAAATGATCATTGGTGCTCCTTGAGTAAAGGTTTATAAATGGAGCATAATGCATGGCGTCATGCAGTTTAGAATAGATTTGATTAGTTGAAGGTTTCGTGGTAGCTGTTTCAATCTCAAATATTGTCACAATATAGAATTTGTGTGAGACATTTTACATATAATTCTTAATTTTCGTAACCGTTTTTCTCTCAACTTTCACGCCTTTTGCGATTTCGGTTTTCTTCTCCAGTGTTGTCTCTGGTGACGGTTACCTCTGGTTCCATCGACGAAGTGTCCATCGCTTCCTTCTGAAAAGTGTTTGTCGTCAAATCTGATGGTTTCCTTTTCCTAATTCCTAGTACCCATCTATAAATACTTCGATTCTACAAATCAGTTTTTTACACATCTTCTCTTTTATATCAATTTCTTCCTGCAATTTTCAAAACCAACCATGTCTTATTTCATTACCAAGCAACTACAAGATATCTCCTTGGGAATTAATGAGGCCCCGATTGAATTACCGGCTGAATTATGTATTCCAGCCACAAATGAGTCTCGCTTCTCTCTCATCAGGAAACCGATAAACCATCGTAAACAAAATTTACAGGCTCTGATGAAAGCACTCCCGCGATTGTGGAGTGTTGGAGAGACTGTTGTGTCTCGAATAATCGAGGGAAATAGAGTTCCATTCCAATTTCAAACGGAAGAAGAACTCATCTTCGTCCACCGCGGAGCCCGTGGTCTTTCAACGACTACATGGTGGTCCTTCAGAAATGGGCATCGGATTTATTGGAATCCGAATTCCAAAAAATCCCATTTTGGGTTCAAATTTGCGAAATACCCCTCCACTTTCTAACCTACCGCATGGTTATGCATATTGGAGGAACATTAGGGGAGGTTCTTGAATCGGACATCAAAACGGAGGGTGCCACAGCGTTGAGTTTTTCCGGGTCCGTGTTTTGCTTTTCGTAGATTCACCTCTGATTTTTCCAAGGAAATTTCGATTTGGTGATCTCAAAGTTCCACTTCGTTTCCGGTATGAATGCCTTCGTAATTTCTGTTCGAAGTATGGATTAATCAGTCATGAGGCTTTGGAATGCCGATTCAAAGTGTGTATATGGACACCCGATTCATAAATACCGATCTAATCTTTGGGAAAGATTACATAGAATCGCTATTGTACGAAATAGTCTTTGGATGATGTGTGGTGATTTTAATGAAATCCTACACGCACATGAAAAAGTTGGTGGACCTTTAAGAGAACCGTGGAGTCTTTTAGATTTTCAACATATGGTAACTTCGTGTAATATGTCAGATCTACAATATAGTGGAAATAATATGACTTGGGTTGGGAAATAAAATAACCAAATTGTTCAGGGTTGGTTAGACAGAGTCATGGTAAATGACGAATGGAAAGCCATTTATCTTGCCTCTAAGATTAAATATTTGGAGTTGATTAATTCAATTCACATACCTGGTATAATAAGTATTCAAAGAAATTCAGAATTCGGAATAAGGATGTTCAAATATGACCCCCATTGCTCGAATCATGAAGGATTTCAGAAATTTTTTAATCAGAGTTGAAATCGAATTCAGCATTCATCTAATTCGGAGCTCTTATCTACACTTATTTCCTTCCGGAAAAGGATGTCTTTTTGGAAGAAGAACAACTTTACAAGTTCTTCTCAATAATTCAGGAGATTAAGTCTGCAATAGATATTGCAAAGACAAATTTCCAATGTGCAGAGGATCATATTTCTTATTTGGAAAAAGAGCTAACAATGGGTTAATGTGGATGAGGAAAAATTTTGGAATATTAAAAGTAGAAATCAGTAGCTTAAAAAGGGGGATACAAATACAAAATTCTATCATGCATTAACTAAGAATCGACGTTCAAGAAACAATATATCTTCCATTACGTTGGATAATGGTATTGAAGTCTTTTGCAATGAAGCCATAGCTCATGAAGCTCAGCAATATTTTATCAAATAATTTAGCCAAGCTTATCAGGGGAATATGGAATCAGTTCTCTCAAATGTAGATAAACTTGTTTCAGATAATACGAATGCCTAATTAGTTCGACCAGTTTCTAAAGATGAAGTTTTTGATGCCATATCTTCTATTGGACCAAAGAAAGCCCCTGGACCGGATGGATTTTCGGCGGGTTTTTTTCAACAACATTGGAAAATAGTTGGACAAGAGGTTTATATGGAAGTAGTCCGATTTTTTTGTTCAGGGGAAATGACACAGAATTTAATCATACCAACATTTGCCTGATATCGAAAACGGATTATCATAATACTATGAAATATTTTCGGCCGATATCACTGTGTAATGTGATTTACAAAATTATTTCCAAAATTCTGGTACATCGGTTGAAAAAGTATCATGAGACTATGGGAGCACAAAATCAAGCAGCTTTTATTACGGGAAGACTTATCTCAGATAATGTGCTTATTGCCCATGAAGCATTACATTTTTTACGTTCTCACAAGTCCAATGCTAAATCCTTCATGGCAGTAAAAACGGGTATCAGTAAGGTGTATGATCCAATTGAGTGGAGCTTTCTACAATCAGTGCTTTTGAAAAAAGGTTTTTCTCCGATCTGGATAAATTGAGTGATGGAGTGTGTTAACACAGTCTCTTTTTCTGTCCTTATTAATGGCAGTCCTTGTGGTTGATCAGTTAGTTAAAATGATCATTCTAAACTGATCATTGGTGCTCATTGAGTAAAGGCTTATAAATGAAGCATAATGCATGGCATCACACAGTTCAAGATCGTTGGATTACATAAAGGCTTTGTAGTATTTCTTTCTGTCTCAAATGTTGTCACAATATAGAAAATTAAGCTAGCTTAACGCGGGGGTGGGATTCGTGTCATTCTAAACTCTAAATTAAAAGTTACGGATGATTAAGTGCGTACATGTCCAGTTGAACAGCCAGTTGAAATGATCATTCTAAACTAATCATTGGTGCTCTTTGAGTAAATACTTATATAAGAAGCATAATGCATGTCATCACGCAGTTTGGAATACATTGGATTACTTGGAGGCTTTGTTGTAGCTCTTTCAGTCTCAATTGTCGCAATATTGCAAATTGAGCTAGCTTAACGTGGGCGTTAAATTCATGTCATTTTGAGCTGTAAATCAAAAGTTAAATAAGATATAGTGCGGACATGTCTAGTTGATCAGTTAGTTAAAATGATCATTCTAAACTGATCATTGGTGCTCATTGAGTAAAGGCATATAAATGAAGCATAATGCATGGCATCAGGAAGTTAGGTATAGATTGGATTACTTGGAAGCATTTTCATAGCTTTTTCGATCTTACATTTTGTCACAATATAGAAAATTGAGATGGCTTAACGTGGGCGTTGGATTAGTGGCATTCTGAACTCTAAATCAAAAGTTAATGACGATTTAGTGCGGATATGTCAAGTTGATTGGCCAAATAAAAATGATCATTCTAAACTGATCATTGGTGCTACTTGAGTAAAAGCATATAAATGAAGTATAATGCAAGGCATCACGCAGTTCGGGATACATTGGATTACTTGAAGGCTTTGTAGTATCTCTTTCTGTCTCAAATGTTGTGACAATATAGAAAATTAAGCTAGCTAAACGTGGGGGTGGGATTCGTGTAATTCTAAACTCTAAATTAAAAGTTACGGATGATTAAGTGCGTACATGTCCAGTTGAACAGCCAGTTGAAATGATCATTCTAAACTGATCATTGGTGCTCTTTGAGTAAATACTTATATAAGAAGCATAATGCATGTCATCACGCAGTTTGGAATACATTGGATTACTTGGAGCCTTTGTTGTAGCTGTTTCAGTCTCAAATGTCGCAATATTGCAAATTGAGCTAGCTTAACGTGGGCGTTAAATTCATGTCATTTTGGCCGTAAATCAAAAGTTAAAGAAGATATAGTGCGGACATGTCTAGTTGATCAGTTAGTTAAAATGATCATTCTAAACTGATCATTGGTGCTCATTGAGTAAAGACATATAAATGAAGCATAATGCATGGCATCAGGAAGTTAGGGATAGATTGGATTACTTGGAAGATTTTTCATAGCTTTTTCGATGTTACATTTTGTCAGAATATAGAAAATTGAGATGGCTTAACGTGGGTGTTGGATTAGTGGCATTCTGAACTCTAAATCAAAAGTTAATGACGATTTAGTGCGGATATGTCAAGTTGATCGGCCAAATAAAAATGATCATTCTAAACTGATTATTGGTGCTACTTGAATAAAAGCTTATCAATGAAGTATAATGCAAGGCATCATGCAGTTAGGGATACATTTGATTACTTGAAGGCTTTGTGGTATCTCTTTTAGTCTGAATTGTTTTCACAATATAGAAAATTGAGCTAGCAGAACGGGATTCATGTCATTTCGAACTTTAAATCAAAAGTTACGGATGATTAAGTGTGAACATGTCAAGTTGAAAGGCCATTTGAAATGATCATTTTAAACTGATCAATGGAGCTCCTTGAGTAAAGACTTAGAAAATAAGCATAATACATGGTATCACGAAGTTTAATACACATTGGATTACTTAGAGGCTTTGTCGTATATCTTTCAGTCTCAAATGTTGTCACAATATGGAAAATTGTGCTAGCTTAACGTGGGCATTGGATTCATGTCATTTTGAGGTCTAAATCAAAACTTAATGATGATTTTGTGTGGATATGTCAAGTTGATCAGTTAGTTAAAATGATCATTCGTAACTGATCATTGGTTCTCATTGAGTAACGGCGTATAAACAAAGCATAATGCATGGAATCACGCAGTTTGGGATAGCTTGGATTATTTTGAAGCTTTTTCTTAGCTATTTTGATCTTACATTTTGTCACAATATAGAAAATTGAGCTGTGTTGATGTGGGCATTGGATTAGTGTCATTCTAAACTCTAAATCAAAAGTTAAGGACAATTTAGTGCGGACATTTCAAGTTGATCAGTTTTGTTAAATGATTATTCTTAACTGATCATTGGTGCTCATTGAGTAAAGGCGTCTAAATGAAGCATAATGCATAGCATCACGCAGTTTATGATACATTAGATTACTTGGAAGCTTTGTCATAGCTATTTCGATCTTACATTTTGTCAGAATATAGAAAATTGAATTGGCTTAACGTTGGCGTTGGATTATTGTCATTCTAAACTCTAAATAAAACGTTTTGGTCGATATATTTCGGACATTTTATGTTGAGCGGCCAATTAAAATCATCATTGGTGCTCCATGAGTAAAAGCTTATAAATGAAGCATAATACATGGCATTATGCAGTTTAGGATACGTTGGATTACTTGATGGCTTTGTGGTAGCTCTTTCAGTATGAAATGTTGTCACAATATAGTGTCATTGTGAACTCTAAATCAAAAGTTACGGATGATTAAGTGCGTACATGTCAAGTTGAACGGCCAGTTGAAATGATCATTCTAAGCTGATCATTGGTGCACCTTGAGTAAAGAGTTATAAAATAAGCATAATGCATCATATCATGCTGTTTAATACACATTGGATTATTTGGAGGCTTTGTCGTAGCTCTTTCAGTCTCAAATGTTGTCACAATATGAAAAATTGTGCTGGCTTAACATGGGCATTGGATTCATGTCATTTTGAGCTCTAAATCAAAAGTTAAAACGATTTGGTGCAGATATGTAATGGTTATCAGCTTGTTAAAAGGATCATCTAAACTGATCATTGCTGCTCATTGAGTAAAGGCTTATAGACAAAGCATAATGCATGGCATCACGCAGTTTGGGATATATTAGATTACTTGGAAGATTTGTCATAGCTATTTCGATCTTAAATTTTGTTAGAATATAGAAAATTGAGCTAGCTTAACGTGGGCATTGGATTCGTGTTATTCAGAACTATAAAAAAAGTTACGGACGATTTAGTGCAGACATGTCAAGTTGATCAGCTAGTTAAAATGATCATTCTAGACTGATCATTAGTGCTCACTTAGTAAAGGCATATAAACAAAGCATAATGCATGGCATCACGCAGTTAAGGATACACAGGATTACTTGGAAGCTTTTTCATAGCTATTTCAATCTTACATTTTGTTAGAATATAGAAAATTGAGCTACCTTAATGTGGGCATTGGATTTGTATTATTCTGAACTATAAATAAAAAATTACGGAAGATTTAGTGCGGACATGTCAAGTTGATTGGCCACTTAAAATGATAATTCTAAACTGATCATTGGTGATGCATGAGTAAATGCTTATAAATGAAATGTAATTCATCGTAACACGCAGTTTGAGATACAGTGGATTACTTGAAGGCTTTGTTGGTGCTATTTCGGTCTTAAATTTTTCAACAATACAGAAAATTTAGCTTGCTTAACGTTGGCGTTAGATTCGTGTCATTCTAAACTCTAAATTAAAAGTTATGGATTATTCATTGCATACATGTCAAGTTGATCGTCTAGTCAGAATGACCATTCTAAACTGATCATTGCTTCTCCTTGCGTAAAGGCTTATAAATGAAGCAAATGATCATTGGTGCTCCTTGCGTAAAGGCTTATAAATGATGCATAATGCACAGCATAACGCAGTTTCGAACATTGGACTACTTGGATGCTTTGTCATAGCTATTTTGGTTTAAAATTTCATCATAATATTTATAATTAAGCTAGCTTAACGTGGGCATTGGATTACTGTCCTTTAGAACTCTAAATCAAAAGTTAAGGAAGATTTAGTGTGGACATGTCAAGTTGATCGGGTTGTTGAAATGATTATTCCAAACTGATCATTGGTGCTGCTTGAGTAAAGGCTTATAAATGAAGCATAATGCATTGCATCACGCAGTTTAGGATACATTGGATCACTTGGAGGCTTTGTCATAGCTATTTTGGCCATAAATTTTGTCACAATATAGAATATTGAGCTAGTTTAACGTTGGCTTTGGATTCGTGTCATTATGAACTCTAAATCAAAAGTTTTGGACGATTTAATGTGGACATTTTAAGTTGATCGGCCAGTTGAAATGATCATTCTAAACTGATCATTGGTTCTCCCTGAATAAATGATTGTAAATTAAGCATAATGCATTGCATCACGCATTTCAGGATACAGTGGTTTACTTGAAGGCTTTGTGGTAGCTCTGTAGTCTCCAATTTTATCACAATATAGAATATTAAGCTAGCTTTACATGGGCGTTGGATTCGTGTCATTCTCAACTTCAAATCAAAAGTTAAGGACGATTTAGTGCATACATGTGAAGTTGACCGGCCAGTTAAAATGATCATTCTAAACTGGTCATTGGTGCTCCTTGAGTAAAGGCTTAGAAATGAAGCATAATTCACGGCATCACACAGTTTGGAATACATTGCATTACTTGAAGGCTTTGTGGTAGCTTTTTCAGTCTGAAATGTTGTCACAATATAGTAAATTGAGCTAGCTGAACAGGATTTGTGTCATTGTGAACTCTAAATCAAAAGTTACAGATGAGTAAATGCGTACATGCCAAGTTGAACGGCCAGTTGAAATGATCATTCTAAACTGATCATTGGTGCTTCGTGAGTAAAGACTTATAAAATAAGCATAATGCATGGTTTCACGCAGTTCAATACACATTGGATTACTTGGAGGCTTTGTCGTAGCTCTTTTAGTGTGAAATGCTGTCACAATATGGAAAATTGTGCTAGCTTAACGTGGGCATTGGTTTCATGTCATTTTGAGATTTAAATCAAAAGTTAAAGGCAATTTAGTGTGGATAGGTCAAGTTCATCAGCTAGTTAAAATTATCATTCTTAACTGATCATTGGTGCTCATTGAATAAACGCGTATAAACAAAGTATAATGCATGGCGTCACGCAGTTTGGGATAGATTGGATTACTTGGAAGCTTTGTCGTAGCTATTTCGATCTTAAATTGTGTCAGAATATAGAAAATTGAGCTAGCTTAACGTGACAGTTGGATTCGTGTCATTTTGAACTATAATTCAAAAATTACAGACGATTTAGTGTGGCATGGCAAGTTGATCAGCTAGTTAAAATGATCATTCTAAACTGATCATTGGTGCTCACTGAGTAAATGCATATAAAAAGCATAATGCATAGCATCACGCAATTTAAGATACATTGGATTACTTGGAAGCTTTTTCATAGTTATTTCAGTCTTACATTTTGTCAGAATATAGAAAATTGAACTAGCTTTACGTGGGCGTTGGATTCGTGTAATTCTGAACTATAAATAAAAAATTACGGACGATTTAGTGTGGACATGTCAAGTTTATCGGCCACTTAAAATGATCATTCTAAACTGATCATTGGTGCTCCTTTAGTAAAAGTTTATAAAAGAAGTATAATGCGTGGCTTCAGGAATTTTGGATACATTAGATTACTTGGAAACTTTGTCATAGCTTTTTTGGTATTAAAGTTTACAACAATACAAAAAATTGAGCTTGCTTAACGTTTGCGTTGGATTCTTGTCATTCTAAACTCTAAATCAAAAGTTATGGATGATTTCGTGCATACACATCAAGTGATCGTCTGGTTAAAATGACCATTCTAAACTAATCGGTGGTGCTCCTTAAATAAAGGCTTATAAATGAAGCATACTGCATGGCATCACGCAATTCCGAATACATTGGATTAATTGGATGCATTGTCGCAGCTATTTCGGTATAAAATTTTCTCATAATATATATAATTGAACTATCTTAACGTGGGCATTGGATTATTGTCATTCTAACCTCTAAATCAAAAGTTACGGAAGATTTCATGTTGACATGTCAAGTTGATCGGCTAGTTAAAATGATCATTCCAAACTGATCATTCCAAATTGATCATTGGTGCTCCTTGAGTAAAGGCTTATAAATGAAGCATAATGCATGGCATCACGCAGTTTAGGATACATTGGATTACTTGGAGGCTTTGTCGTAGCGATTTCAGCCATAAATTTTATCACAATATAGAATATTAAGCTAGCTTAACGTGGACATTGGATTCGTGTCATTATGAACTCTAAATCAAAAGTTTTAGACGATTTATTGCGGATACTTTAAGTTGATCGGCCAGTTAAAATGATCATTCTAAACTGATCATTGGTGTCACTGAGTAAAGGCTTATAAATGAAGCAAAAGGCATGGATTCACGTAGTTTAATACACATTGGATTCCTTGTAGACTTTGTCGTAGCTCTTTCAGTCTCAAATGGTGTCACAATATGGAAAATTGTGCTAGCTTAACGTGGGCGTTGGATTCATGTCATTTTGAGCTCTAAATAAAAATTTAAAAACGATTTCCTGCGGATATGTCAAGGTTATCAGCTAGTTAAAATGAGCATTCTAAACTGGTCATTGGCGCTCATTGAGTAAAGGCGTATAAAAAAGCATATTGCATGACATCACGCAGTTTGGGATAGGTTAGATTACTTGGAAGCTTTGTCATAGCTATTTGGATCTTAAATTTTGTCAAAATATAGAAAATTGAGCTAGGTTAAAGTGGGCGTTGGATTCGTGTCATTCTGAACTATAAAAAAACTTACTGACGATTTAGTGCGGACATGTCAAGTTTATCAGCTAGTTAAAATGATCATTATAGACTGATCATTGGTGCTCACTGAGTAAAGGCATATAAACAAAGCATAATACATGGCATCACACACTTTAGGATACATTGGATTACTTGGAAGCTTTGTCATAGCTATTTCAATCTTACATTTTGTCATAATACAGAAAATTGAGCTAGCTTAACGTGGGTGTTGGATTCGTATTATTCTGAACTATAAATAAAAAATTACGGACGATTTAGTGCGGACATGTCAAGTTGATCGGCCACTTAAAATGATAATTCTAAACTGATCATTCGTGCTCCATGAGTAAAGGCTTATAAATGAAGCATAATGCATCGCATCACACAGTTTGGGATACATTGGATTACTTGGAGGCTTTGTCGTTGCTATTTTGGTCTTAAATTTTACAACAATATAGAAAATTGAGCTTGCTTAACATTGGCGTTGTATTCGTGTCATTCTGAACTCTAAATCAAAAGTTATGGATGATTTAGTGCATATATGTCAAGTTGATCGTCTAGTTAAAATGATCATTCTAAACTGATCATTGGTGCTCCTTGAGTAAAGGCTTATAAATGAAACATAATGCATGGCATAACGCAGTTTCAAATACATTGGATTACTTGGATGCTTTGTCGTAGCTATTTCGGTTTAAATTTTTGGACATGTCAAGTTGATCGGGTAGTTAAAATAATCATTCTAAACTGATCATTGGTGCTTATAAATGAAGTATAATGCATGGCACCACGCAGTTCAGGATACATTGTATTACTTGGAGGCTTTAACTTAGCTATTTCGGCCATAAATTTTATCACAATATAGAATATTGAGCTAGATTAACGTGGGCTTTGGATTCGTGTCATTATGAATTCTAAATCAATGGTTTTGGATGATTTAATGCGGATATTTTAAGTTGATCGGCTAGTTAAAATGATCATTCTAAATTGATCATTGGTGCTCCTTCAGTAAAGGCTTTTAAATGAACCATAATTCATGGCATCACGCAGTTCGGGATACATTGGATTACTTGAAGGCTTTGGGGAAGCTCTTTCATTCTCAAATTTTATCACAATATAGAAAACTAAGCTAGCTTAACGTGGGCATTGGATTCTTGTCATTCTGAACTCTTAATCAAAACTAAAGAATGATTTAGTGCGGATATCTCAAGTTGACCGGCCAATTAAAATGATCATTCTAGACTGATCAGTGGTGCTCCTTGTGTAAACGCTTATAAATGAAGCATAATGCATGGCATCACGCAGTTTGGGATACATTACATTACTTGAAGGCTTTGTGGTAGTTCTTTCAGTGTTAAATGTTGTCGCAATATAGTAAATTGAGCTAGCTGAACGGGATTCGTGTCATTGTGAACTCTGAATCAAAAGTTACGGATGATTAAGTGCGTACACGTCAAGTTGAATGGCCAGTTGAAATGATCATTCTAAACTGATCATTGGTGCTCCTTGACTAAATACTTATAAAATAAGCATAATGCATGGTATCACACAGTTTAATACACATTGGATTACTTGTAAAATTGTGCTAGCTTAACGTGGGCATTGGTTTCATGTCATTTTGAGCTCTAAATCAAAAGTAAAACACGATTTAGTGCGAATATGTCAAGCTGATGAGCTAGTTAAAATGATCATTCTACACTGATCATTGGTGCTCATTGAGTAAAGGCGTATAAACAAAGTATAATGCATGACATCACACATTTTGGGATTAATTGGATTACTTGGAAGCTTTGTCGTATCTATTTCAATCTTAAATTTTGTTAGAATATAGAAAATTGAGCTAGCTTATCGTGGGCGTTGGATTCATGTCATTCAGAACTATAAATCACAAATTACAGACGATTTAGTGTGGCATGGCAAGTTGATCAGCTAGTTAAATTGATCATTCTAAACTTATCATTGGTTCTCACTGAGTAATGGCATAAAAAGCATAATGCATGGCATCACGCAGTTCAGGATACATTGGATTACTTAGAAGCTTTGGCATAGCTATTTCAGTCTTACATTTTGTCAGAATATAGAAAATTGAGCTACATTAACGTGGGCATTGGATTCGTATCATTCCGAACTATAAATCAAAAATTACGGACGATTTAGTGCGGACATGTCAAGTTTATCAGCAACTTAAAATGATCATTCTAAACTAATCATTGGTGCTCCTTTGGTAAAGGCTTATAAATGAAGCATAATGCATGGCATCAGTCAGTTTGGGATACATTAGATTACTTGAAAGCTTTGTTGTAGCTATTTTGGTCTTAAATTTTACAACAATACAAAAATTGAGCTTGCTTAACGTTGGCTTTGGATTCGTGTCATTCTCAACTATAAATCAAGAGTTATGGATGATTGAGTGCATACATGTCAAGTGATCGTCTGGTTAAAATGATCATTTTAAACTGATCATTGGTGCTACTTGAGTAAAGACTTATAAATGAAGCATAATGCACGACATCACACATTTTCCAATACATTGGATTACTTGAATGCTTTCTCGTAGCTATTTCAGTATAAAGTGTTGTCATAATATATATAATTGAGCTAGCTTAACGTGGGCATTGGATTAATGTCATCCTGAACTCTAAATAAAAATTTACAGACAATTTAGAGCGGACATGTCAAGTTGATTGGCTAGTTAAAATGATCATTCCAAACTGACCATTAGTGGCTCCTTGAGTATAGGCTTATAAATGAAGTACACTGCATGGCATCACGCAGTTTAGGATACATTGGATTACTTCGAGTCTTTGTTGTAGCTATTTCGGCCACAAATTTTGTCACAATATAGAATATTGAGCTAGCTTAACGTGGGCGTTGGATTCGTGTCACTCTGTACTCTAAATCAAAAGTTTCACACGATTTAGTTCGGACATGTCAATTTGACCGTCCAGTTAAAATGATCATTCTAAGTGATCATTGGTTCTCCTTAAGTAAAGGCTATGAAGCATAATGCATGGCATCATGCAGTTTAGGATACGTTGGATTACTTGGAGGCTTTGTCGTAGCTATTTTGGCCAAAACGTTTATCACAATATAGAATATTGAGCTAGCTTATCGTGCGCGTTGGATTCATTTCATTATGAACTCTAAATCAAAAGTTTTGGACGATTTAATTTGGACATTTTAAATTGATCGGCCAGTTAAAATGATCATTCTGAACTGTAAATCAAAAGTTTTGGACGATTTAGTGCGGAAATGTCAAGGTTATCAGCCAGTTAATGAGAATTCTAAAATAATCATTGGTGCTCCTTAACGTTGTTACAATATGGACAATTGAGCTAGCTTAACGTGGCTCTTGGATTCATGTCATTTTGAGTGCTAAATCAAAAGTTAAAGATGATTTACTGCGGACATGTCAAGTAGATCGGGCAGTTAAATTGATCATTCTAATTGCTCATTGCTGCTCACTGAGCAATGGTTTACAAAAGAAATATAATGCATGACATCATAAAGTTTGATTTAGATTGGATTACTTGTAGACTTTTTCATAGCTATCTCGGTCCTATATTTTGTCACAATATAGAAAATTGAGCTAGGTTAATGTGGGTGTTGGATTTTTGTCATTCTGAACTCTAAATAAATAGTTACGAACAATTTAGTGCGAAACATCAAGTTCATTGGCCAGTTAGAATGATTATTCTAAACCGATAGTTGGTGCTCTTGAGTAGAATCTTATAAATGAAGCATAATGCATGGCATCACGCTGTTTAGGATACATTGGATTACATTGAGGCTTTGCTTAGGTCTTTCCGTCTCAAATGTTGTTACAATATGGAAAATTGAGATAGTTTAATGTGTGCATTGGATTCATGTCATTTTGAGCTCTAAGTCAAAAGTTAACGACGATCTAGTGCGGACATGTCAAGTTGATCAGTTAGTTAAAGTGATCATTCTAAACGTGGATAGGTTGGATAACTTGGAGACTTTGTTGTAGCTATTTTGGTGTTAATTTTCGTCACAATGTAGAAAAATGAGTTATGTTAACGTGTGCATTGGATTTGTGTCATTCTGAACTGTGAATCAAAAGTTAAAGACGATTTAGTGCGGACATGTCAAGTTGATAAGCTAGTTAAAGTGATCATTCTAAACTGATAATTGGTGCTCATTGAGCAAAGGTTTACAAATGAAGCGTATTGCATGGCATCACGCAGTTTGGCATTGGTTGGATTAGTTGGATACTTTGTCATAGCTATTTTTGTAAAATTTCATCACAATATAGAAAATTGAGCCAACTTAAAGCCAGCGTTGGATTTGTGTCATTATGAACTATGAATCAAAAGTTAAAGACAATTTAGTGCGGACATGTCAAGTTGATCGGCCAGTTAAATTGATCATTCTAAACATGTCGTTGGTGCTCATTGAGCAAAGCTTTACAAATGAAGCATCATGCATGGCATCACGCAGTTTGGGATATATTGGATTAGTTAGAGACTTTTTCTGTAGCTATTTCGGTCCTAAATTTTGTCACAATATAAAAAATTGAGCTAGCTTAATGTGGGTGTTGGATTTGTGTCATTCTGTACTCTAAATGAAAAGTTACGAACGATATAGTGCAACATGACAAGTTCATCGACCAGTTAAAATAATTATTCTAAACTGATCATTGGTGCTCCTTCAGTAAAGGTTTATAAATGAGTCATAATGCATGTCATCATGCAGTTCAAGATAGATTGGATTACTTTGAGGCTCTTTTAGTATCGAATGTTGTCACCATATGGAAAATTGAGATAGCTTAACGTGGGCGTTGGGTTCATGTCATTTTAAACTCTAAATCAAAAGTTAAAGAAGATTTATTGCGGATATGTCAAGTTGATCAAATAGTTAAAATGATCATTCTAAACTGAAAATTTGTGCTCATTGAACAATGGTTTACAAATGAAGCATAATGAATGATATCACACAGTTTGGAATAGATTGGATTACTTGGATACTTTTTCGTAGCTATTTCAGTCAGAAATTTTACGACAATATAGAAAATTGAGCTAGGTTAACGTGGGCGTTGGTTTCATATTATTATGAACTCTGAACAAAAATTAAAGACAATTTAGTGCGGACATGTAATTTTGATTGGCCAGTTAAAATGATAATTCTAAACTAATCATTGGTGCTCCTTGAGTAAAGGCTTCTAAATGAAGCATAATGCATGGCATCACGTAGTCAAGGATAGATTCGATTACTTGGAGGCTTTCTCATTGCTTTTCGGTCTTAAATTTTGTCACAATATAGAAAATTGAGCTTGCTTAATGTGGGCGTTGAATTCTGTCATTCTGAACTCTAAATCAAAAGTTACGAACAATTTAGTGCGGACATGTCAAGTTGATTGGCCAGTTAAATGATCATTCTAAACTGATCATTGGTGCTCATAGAGCAAAGGTTTACAAATGAAGCATAATGCATGGCATCACGCAGTTGGGGATAGAATGGATTGCTTGGAGGCTTTGTTATAGATATTTAGGACTTAAATTTCGACACAATGTAGAAAATTGAGTTAGCTTAATGTGGTCGTTGAATTCGTGCATTCTGAACTCTAAATCAAAAGTTACGAACGATTTAGTGTGGACATGTCAAGTAAAAATTATCATTCTAAACTGATCATTGGTGCTCATTGAGAAAAGGGTTACAAATGAAGCATAATGCATGGCATCACGCAGTTAGGGATAGAGTGGATTACTTGGAGGTTCTGTTGTAGCTATTCGGGTCCTAAATTTTTGCTATAGATTTGATTGCTTGCAAGCCTTTTCATAGCTATTTCAGTTATAAATTTTTACACAATATAGAAAATTGAGCTACCGTAATGCGGGCTTTGGATTCGTGTCTTTCGGAAGTCTGACTCAAAAGTTATAGACAATTTAGTGTGGACATGTCAAGCTGATCGGCCAGTTAAAATGATAATTATAAATTCATTATTGGTGCTCATCGAGTAAAGGCTTATTAATCAAGCATAATGCATGGCGTCACGGTGTTTACGATGGATTCCATTACTTTGAAGCTTTGTCATAGCATATTCAGTTTTAAATTTTGTCACAATATAGAAAATTGAGCTAGCTTAATTTTGTGCGGACATGTCAAGTTAATCGGCGAGTTAAAATGATCATTCTCAACTGATCATTTGTGCTCATTCAGTAAAGGCTTTTTAATCCAGCATAATGCATGGCATCACGCTGTTTGGATAGATTCGATTACTTGGAAGCTTTGTTATAGCTATTTCAGCCTTAAATTTTGTCACACTATGGAAAAATGAGTTAGCTTAACGTGGGCATTCGATTCGTGTCATTCTGAGCTCTGAATCAATAGTTATGGGTGATTTTGTGCGGACATGTCAAGTTGACCGACTAGTTAAAATGATCATTCTAAACTAATCATTAGTGCTCGTTGAGTAAAGGCTTATTAATGAAGCATAATGCAAGTCATCAAGCAGATTGTGATAGATTGGATTACTTGGGAGCTTTGTAATAGCTATTTTAGTCTTAAATTTTTTCACACAATAGAAAATTGAGCTAGATTAAGGTGAGCATTGGATTCGTGTCATTCTGAGCTCTGAATAAAAAAAATTATAGACGATTTAGTGCGGACATGTCAAGTTGTACTGCCAATTAAAATCATCATTCAAACTGATCATTGGTACTCCTTGAGTAAAGGTTTATAAAATGAAGCATAATGCATAGCATCATCTACTTTAGGATTCATTGGATTATTTGGAGGCTTTTTTGTAGCTCTTTAATTCTCAAATGTTGTTACAATATAGAAAATTGAGCTAGTTTAACCTCGGCGTTGGATTCGTGTCATTTTAAACTCTAAATCAAAAGTTATTGACGATTTAGTGAGGATATGTCAACTTGATCGGCCAGTTAAAATGATCATTCTAAACTGATCATTGGTGCTCCTTGAGTAAATGCTTATAAATGAAGCATAATGCATGTCATCACGTAATTTGGGATACATTACATTACTTTCAGACTTTTTTGTAGCTCTTTCAGTCTCAAATGTTGTCACAATATGGAAAATTGAGATAGTTAAACGTGGGCATTGGATTCATGTAATTCTAAATTCTAAATCAAAAGTTACGGACGATTTAGTGAGAATATGACGAGTTGATCGGCTAATTAAAATGATCATCCTAAACTGATCATTGGTGCTCCCTGAGTAAAGGCGTTTAAATGAAGCATAATGCATGGCATCACGCAGTTTGGGATACATTACATTACTTCCAGGCATTTTCGTATCTCTTTAAGTCTCAAATGTTGTCATAATATATATGGAAATTGATCTAACTTAACGTGGGTGTTGGATTCGTGTAATTCTGAATTCTAGTAAAATGTTACAGACGATTTAGTGCGGACATGTCAAATTTATTGGCCAGTTGAAATGATCATTCTAAACTGATCAGTGGTCCTCCTTAAGTAAAGGCTTATGAATGAGGCATAATACATGGCATCAAGCAGTTTGGGTACATTGAATTACTTGGAGGCTTTTCCGTAGCTCTTTCAGTCTCAACTGTTGTCACAATATATATGGAATATTGAGCTATCTTAACGTGGGCTTTTATTCGTGTTATTTCGAACTCTAAATCAAATTTGCGGACATGTCAAATTGATCGGCAAGTTAAAATGATCATTTTAAACTAATCATTGGTGTTTCTTAAGTCAAGTCTTATAAACGAAGCATAATGCATGGCATAACGCAGTTTGGGAGACATTGGATTACTTAAAGGCTTTCTCGTATCTCTTTCAGTCTGAAATATTGTCACAATATAAAAATTTGAACTACCTTAACGTGGGCGTTCGATTCGTGTCATTCTGAACTCTAAATCAAAAGTTACAGACGATTTAGTGCGGACATGTCAAGTTGACCGGCCAGTTAAAATGATCATTCTAAATTGATCATTGCTACTTTGGGCTTTTCTGTATTTCTTTCAGTCTCGAATGTTGTCACAATATGGAAAATTGAGCTAGCTTATTGTGGGTGTTGGACTCATGTCATTTTGAGCTCTAAATCAAAACTTAAAGACGATTTAGTGCGGACATGTAAAGTTCATCAGCTAGTAAACATGATCATTATAAACTAATCATTGGTTCTCCTTGAGTAAAGGCTTATAAATGAAGCATAATGCATGGCTTGACACAGTTTGGGATACATTGGACTAGTTGGAGGCTTTGTCTTTGCTCTTTCAGTTTCAAATGTTGTCACAATGTCAAAATCTTATATAGCTTAACGTGGATGTTGGATTCGTGTCATTCGGAAGTCTAAATCAAAATTTACTGACAGTTTAGTGCAAACATGTAACATTGATCGGCCAGTTAAAATGATCATTCTAAACTGATCATTGCTGCTCCTTAAGTAAAGGCTTAAAAATGAAGCATAATGCATGGCATCATGCAGTCTTAGATAGATTGGATTACTTGGAGCCTTTGTCGGATATTTCAGACTTAAATTTGTTGCCATATGGAAAATTAAGTTAGCTTAACGTGGCTGTTCGATTTGTGTCATTTTTAACTCTAAATCACAAATTACGGACAATTTAGTGCGGACATGTCAAGTTGATTGGCCAGTTAAAATGATCATGCTAAACTGATCATTGGTGCTCCTTGAGTAAAAGGTTATAAATGAAGCATAATGGATGGCATCACACAGTTTAGGATACATTGGATTATTTGGAGGCTTTGTCGTAGCACTTTTAGTCTCAAATATTGTCACAATATAGAAATTGAGCTAGTTTAATGTGGGCATTGGATTCATGTCATTCTAAAATCTAAATCAAAATTTACGGACGATTTCGTGCGGACAGGTCAAGTTGATCAGCCAATTAAAATGATCATTCTAAACTTATTATTTGTGCTCTCTTCGTATAGGCTTATAAATGAAGCATAATGCATGGCATCATACATTTTGGGATACATTGCATTACTTTGAGGCTTTGTCATAGCTCTTTCAGCCTCAAATGATGTCACACAGTAGAAAATTGAGCTACATTAATGTGGGCATTGGATTCGTGTCATTCCCAACTTTCAATTAAAAATTACAGACGATTTAGTGAGGACATGTAAAGTTCATGGGCGAGTTAATATAATCATTCTAAACTGATCATTGGTGCTCCTTGAGTCCTTTGTCGTAGCTATTTTGGTACTAAATTTTGTCACAATATAGAATATTGAGCTAGCTTAATATTGGTGTTGGATTCGTGTCATTCTACACTCTAAATCAAATGTTACAGACGATTAGGTGCGGACATGTCAACTTAATCGGCAGTTAAAATGATTACTTTAAACTGATCATTGGTGCTCCTTGAGTAAAGGCTTATAAATGAAGCATAATGCATGTCATCACATAGTTTAGGATAGATTGTATTACTTTGAGGCTTTGCCTAGCTCTTTCAGTTTCAAATGTTGTCACAATATGGAAAATTGAGTTAGCTTAACGTGGGCGTTGGATTCATGTCATTTTGAGCTCTAAATCAAAAGATAAAGAGGTTTTAGTGCAGACATGTCAAGTTGATCAGCTAGTTAAAGTGATTATTCTAAATTGATAATTGGTGCTCATTGAGCAAAGCTTTACAAATGAACCATAGTGCATGGCATCACGCAGTTAGGGATAGATTGGATTAGTTGGAGACTTTTTCGTAGCTATTTCGGTCTTAAATTTTAGCATGCTAGCTTAATGTAGGCGTTGGATTCGTGTCATTCTGAAATGTGAATCAAAAGTTGAAGACGATTTACTGCAGAAATATCAAGTTGATCGGCCAGTTAAATTGAGCATTTTAAACTGATCATTGCTGCTCACTGGGGAAAGGTTTACAAATGAAGCATCATGCATGGCATCACACAGTTTCAGATGGATTGGCTTACCTGGATACTTTGTCGTAGCTATTTTGGTCCTAAATTTTTGTCACAATATTGAAAATTGAGCTAGGTTAACGTGGGTTTTAGATTTGTGACATTCGGAACTATAAATCAAAAGTTACAAACGATTTAGTGCGACATGTCAAGTTCTTCAGACAGTTAAATGATTATTCTAAACTGATCATAGGTCATCCTTAAGAAAAGGCTTATAACTGAAGCATAAAGCATGGCATCACGCAGTTTATGATATATGGTATTACATTGAGGCTTTGCCTAGCTCTTTCAGTCTCAAATGTTGTTACAATATGGAAAATTGAGCTAGCTTAACGTGGGTGTTGGATTCTTTTCATTTTGGGCTCTAAATCAAAAGGACAAGTCAAGTTGATCGACCAGTTAAATTTATCATTCTAATTGATCATTGGTGCTCACAGAGCAATGGTTTACAAATGAACCATAATGCATGACATCATAAAATTTGAGATAGATTGGATTACTTGGAGACTTTTCCTTAACTATTTTGGTCCTAAATTTTGTCACAATATAGAATATGAGCTAGTTTAACGTGGCTGTTCGATTTGTGTCATTTTGAAATCTAAATCACAAATTACGGACAATTTAGTGCGGACATGTCAAGTTGATTTGCCAGTTAAAATGATCATGCTAAACTGATCATTGGTGCTCCTTGAGTAAAAGGTTATAAATGAAGCATAATGGATGGCATCACACAGTTTAGGATACATTGGATTATTTGGAGGCTTTGTCGTAGCACTTTTAGTCTCAAATATTGTCACAAAATAGAAATTGAGCTAGTTTAATGTGGGCATTGGATTCGTGTCATTCTAAAATCTAAATCAAAATTTACGGACGATTTCGTGCGGACAGGTCAAGTTGATCGGCCAATTAAAATGATCATTCTAAACTTATTATTTGTGCTCTCTTCGTATAGGCTTATAAATGAAGCATAATGCATGGCATCATACATTTTGGGATACATTGCATTACTTTGAGGCTTTGTCATAGCTCTTTCATCCTCAAATGATGTCACACAGTAGAAAATTGAGCTACATTAATGTAGGCGTTGGATTCGTGTCATTCCCAACTTTCAATTAAAAATTACAAACGATTTAGTGAGGACATGTAAAGTTCATGGGCGAGTTAATATAATCATTCTAAACTGATCATTGGTGCTCCTTGAGTCCTTTTTCGTAGCTATTTTGGTACTAAATTTTGTCACAATATAGAATATTGAGCTAGCTTAATATTGGTGTTGGATTCGTGTCATTCTACACTCTAAATCCAAAGTTACAGACGATTAGGTGCGGACATGTCAACTTAATCGGCAGTTAAAATGATTACTTTAAACTGATCATTGGTGCTCCTTGAGTAAAGGCTTATAAATGAAGCATAATGCATGGCATCACATAGTTTAGGATAGATTGTATTACTTTGAGGCTTTGCCTAGCTCTTTCAGTTTCAAATGTTGTCACAATATGGAAAATTGAGTTAGCTTAACGTGGGCGTTGGATTCATGTCATTTTGAGCTCTAAATCAAAAGATAAAGAGTTTTTAGTGCGTACATGTCAAGTTGATCAGCTAGTTAAAGTGATTATTCTAAATTGATAATTGGTGCTCATTGTGCAAAGGTTTACAAATGAACCATAGTGCATGGCATCACGCAGTTAGGGATAGATTGGATTAGTTGGAGAATTTTTCGTAGCTATTTCAGTCTTAAATTTTAGCATGCTAGCTTAATGTAGGTGTTGGATTCGTGTCATTCTGAACTCTGAATCAAAAGTTGAAGACGATTTACTGCAGAAATATCAAGTTGATCGGCCAGTTAAATTGAGCATTTTAAACTGATCATTGCTGCTCACTGGGGAAAGGTTTACAAATGAAGCATCATGCATGGCATCACACAGTTTCAGATGGATTGGCTTACCTGGATACTTTGTCGTAGCTATTTTGGTCCTAAACTTTTTGTCACAATATTGAAAATTGAGCTAGGTTAACGTGGGTTTTAGATTTGTGACATTCGGAACTACAAAATCAAAAGTTACGAACGATTTAGTGCGACATGTCAAGTTCTTCAGACAGTTAAAATGATTATTCTAAACTGATCATAGGTCATCCTTAAGAAAAGGCTTATAAATGAAGCATAAAGCATGGCATCACGCAGTTTATGGTATATGGTATTACATTGAGGCTTTGCCTAGCTCTTTCAGTCTCAAATGTTGTTACAATATGGAAAATTGAGCTAGCTTAACGTGGGTGTTGGATTCTTTTCATTTTGGGCTCTAAATCAAAAGGACAAGTCAAGTTGATCGACCAGTTAAATTTATCATTCTAATTGATCATTGGTGCTCACAGAGCAATGGTTTACAAATGAACCATAATGCATGACATCATAAAATTTGAGATAGATTGGATTACTTGGAGACTTTTCCGTAACTATTTTGGTCCTAAATTTTGTCACAATATAGAATATGAGCTAGTTTAACGTGGGTGTTGGATTTGTGTCATTCTGAACTCTAAATCAAAAGTTACAAACGATTTAGTGCTACATGACAACTTCAACAGCCAGTTAAAATCATTATTCTAAACTGATCATTGGGGCTCCTTGACTAAAGGCTTATAAACAAAGCATAATGCATGGCATCACGTAGTTTATGATAGATTGGATTACTTTGAGGCTTTGAGTAGCTCTTTTAGTATCAAGTGATGTCAACATATGGAAAATTGAGATAGCTTAAGGTGGGGGTTGGGTTCATGTCATTTTAAACTCTATGTCAAAAGGTAAAGAAGATTTAGTGCGGATATGTCAAGTTGATCAAGTATTTAAATGATAATTCTAAACAGATAATTTGTGCTCATTAAGCAATGGTTTACAAATGAAACATAATGCATGGCATCACCCAGTTTGTAATTGATTGGATTACTTGGAGACTTTGTCGTAGCTATTTCGGTCAGAAATTTTGGGACAATATGGAAAATTGAGCTAGCTTAACATTGGCGTTGGATTCGTGTCGTTCTGGACTCTGAATCAAAAGTTAAAGACGATTTAGTGCGGACATGTCAATTTGATCGGCCAGTTTAAATGATTATGCTAAACTGATCATTGGTGCTCCTAGAGTACCTTAATGTGGGCTTTTTCATAGCTATTTCAGTCTTAAATTTTTTCACAATATAGAAAATTGAGCTACCTTAATGTGGGCTTTGGATTCGTGTCATTCGGAAGTCTGAATCAAAAGTTATAGACAATTTAGTGTGGACATGTCAAGCTGATCGACCAGTTAAAATGATTATTATAAACTGATGACTGGTGCTCTTTGAGTAAATGCTTATTAATCAAGCATAATGCACGGCATCACGCTGTTTGCGATAGATTCCAATACTTTGAACCTTTTTCATAGCAAATTCAGTCTTAAATTTTGTCACAATATAGAAAATTAAGTTAGATTAACGTGGGCGTTGGATTGGTGTCATTCTGAACTCTGAATCAGAAGTTACGGATAATTTTATGCGGACATGTCAAGTTAATCGGCGAGTTAAAAATGATCATTCTCAACTGATCATTTGTGCTCATTGAGTAAAGGCTTTTTAATCCAGCATAATGCATGGCATCACACTGTTTGTGATAGATTCTATTACTTGGAAGCTTTGTCGTAGCTACTTCATCCTTAAATTTTGTCACACTATACGAAAATGAGCTAGCTTAACGTGGGCATTTGATTCGTGTCATTCTGAGCTCTGAATCAATAGTTACGGGTGATTTTGTGCGGACATGTCAAGTTGACCGACTAGTTAAAATGATCATTCTAAACTAATCATTAGTGCTCATTGAGTAAAGGCTTATTAATGAAGCATAATGCAAGGCATCAAGCAGATTGTGATGGATTGGATTACTTGGGAGCTTTGTAATAGCTATTTTAGCCTTAAAATTTTTCACAATATAGAAAATTGAGGTAGGTTAAGGTAAGCATTGGATTCGTGTCATTTTGAGCTCTGAATAGAAAAAATTAAGACGATTTAGTGCGGACATGTCAAGTTGAATTTCCAATTAAAATAATCATTCTAAACTGATCATTGGTGGTCATTGAGTAAAGGCTTGTTAATGAGGCATAATGCATGGCATCACAAAGTTTACGATAGATTCAACTAATTGGAGGCTTTGTTGTAGCTATTTCAGTCTTAAAGTTTCACAAAATATAGAAAATTGAGGTAGTTTAACTTGGGTGTTTGATTCGGGTCATTTTGAGCTCTGAAACAAAAGGTATAGACGTTTTAGTGCGGACATGTGAAGATGATCAGACTGTTAAAATGATCATTCTAAACTGTTCATTGGTGGTCATTGAGTAAAGGCTTATTAATCAAGCATAATGCATGGCATCACTCTGTTTGCGATAGATTCGATTACTTGGAAGCTTTGTTATAGCTATTTCAGTTTTAAATTTTGTCATACTATAGAAAACTGAGCGAGTTTAACATGGGCATTGGATTCGTATCATTCTGAGCTCTGAATCAATAGTTACGGGCAATTTCGTGAGGACATGTTAACTTGACCGACTAGTTTAAATGATCATTCTAAACTAATCATTCATGCTCATTGAGTAAAGGGTTACTAATCAAGCATAATGCATGGCATCAAGTATTTCACAATGGATTGGATTACTTGGAGGCTTTTTCTTAGCTATTTCAATCTTAAATTTTTTCATAATATAAAAAATTGAGCTACCTTAATGTGGGCGTTGGATTGGTTTCATTCTGAACTCTGAATAAAAAGTAATAAACTATTTAGCGCAGACATGTCAGGCTGATCAGCCAGTTAAATGATCATTCTAAACTGATCATTGGTGCTCATTGAGTAAAAGCTTATTAATGAAGCATAATGCATCGCATCAAGCGGATTGTAATAGATTGGATTACTTGGGGGCTTTGTAATAGCTATTTAGACTTAAATTTTTTTACAATATAGAAAATTGAGCTAGCCTAAGGTGAGCATTGGATTCTTGTCTTTTTGAGCTTTGAATGAAAAGTTATAGACGATTTAGTGCGGACATGTCAAGTTAAACTGCCAATTAAAATGATCATTCTCAACTGATAATTGGTGCTCATTGGGTAAAGGCTTATTAATGTATCATAATGCATGGCATCCTAAAATTTGCGATAGATTCAACTATTTGGAGTCTTTGCTGTAGCTATTTCAGTCTAAAATTTCCCCAAAATATAGAAAATTGAAATAGTTTAGCGGGTGCGTTGGATTCGTGTCATTTTGAGATCTCAATCAAAAGTTATAGATGATTTAGTGCGGACATATTAAGATGATCAGCCAGCTGAAATGATCATTCTAAACTGATAGTTAGTGCTCATTGAGTAAAGGCTTATTAATCAAGCGTAATGCATGGTATCACCCTGTTTGAAAAACATTCGATTACTTGCAAGCTTTGTTATAGCTATTTGAGTCTTAAATTTTGTCACACCATAGAAAATTGAGCGAGCTTAATGTGGGCATTGGATTCGTGTCATTCTGAGCTCTGAATCAATAGTTACGGGCAATTTTTTGCGGACATGTCAAGTTGACCGACTAGTTAAAATGATCATTCTAAACTAATCATTAGTGCTCATTGAGTAAAGGCTTATTAATGAAGCATAATGCATGACATCAAGCAGATTGTGATATATTGGATTACTTGGGGGCTTTGTAATAGCTGTTTTTGTCTTCAATATTTTCACAAAATAGAAAATTGAGCTAGCGTAAGGTGAGCATTGGATTCGTGTCATTCTGAGCTTTGAATCAAAAGTTATAAACGATTGAGTGCGGACATGTCAAGTTGAACTGCCAATTAATATTGTCATTCTAAACTGATCATTGGTGCTCATTGAGTAAAGGCTTACTAATGAATCATAATGTGTGGCATCCCAAAGTTTGCGATAGATTCAACTACTTGGAGGCTTTGTTGTAGCTATTTCAGTCTTAAATTTTCAGAAATTTACAAAATTGAGATAGTTTAGCGTGGGTGTTGGATTCGTGTCATTTTGAGATCTGAATCAAAAGTTAAACACGATTTATTACAGACATGTCAAGATGGTCGGCTAGCTAAAATTATTATTCTAAACTGATCACTAGTGCTCATTGAGTAAAGGCTTATTAATCAAGCATAATGCATGGCATCACCCTGTTTGCAATAGATTAGATTAGTTGGAAGCTTTGTTATAGTTATTTCAGTCTTAAATTTTGTCACACTATAGAAAATTGAGTGAGCTTAACGTGAGCATTGGATTCGTGTCATTCTGAGCTTTGAATCAATAGTGATGGGCAATTTCGTGCGAACATGTTAAGTTGAACGACTACTTAAAATGATCATTCTAAACTAATCATTGGTGCTCATTGAGTAAAGGCTTATTAATGAAGCATAATGCATGGCATCAAGCAGTTTGCGATTGAGTGGATTACTTGGAGGCTTTGTCCTAGCTGTTTCAGTCTTAAATTTTTTCACAATATAACAAATTGAACTAATTTAATGTGGGCGTTGGATTCGCTTCATTATGTACTCTGAATCAAAAGTTTTAAACTATTTAGTGCAGAAATGTCAAGCTGATCGACCTGTTAAATTATCATTCCAAACTGATCATTGGTGCTTATTGACTCAAGGCTTATTAATCATGCATAATGCATGGCGTGACGCTGTTTGCATTAGATTCGATTACTAGGAAGCTTTGTTGTATCTATTCCAGTCTTAAATTTTTTTCACAATATAGAAAACTGAGCTAACTTAATGTGAGCTTTGGTTCGTGTCATTCTGAAGTGTGAATCAAAAGTTATAGACAATTTAGTGCAGACATGTCAAGCTGATCGGCCAGTTAAAATGATCATTCTAAACTGATCATTGGTGCTCACTGAGTAAAGGCTTATTAATCAAGCATAATGCATGGCATCACGCTGTTTGCGATAGATTCGATTACTTTGAGGCTTTGTCGTAGCAAATACATGGTTAAATTTTGTCACAATATTGAAAATTTAGCTAGTTTAACGTGGGCGTTAGATTCATATCATTCTGAGCTCTAAATCAAAAGTTACAAACGATTTTGTGCGGACATGTCAAGTTAATCGGCGAGTTAAAATGATCATTCTCAAATGGTCATTTGTGCTAATTGAGTAAAGGCTTATTAATCCAGCATAACTCAGGGCATCATGCTGTTTGCGATAGATTCGATTAGTTGGAAACTTTGTCAAAGCTATTTCAGTCTTAAATTTTGTCACCCTGTAGAAAAATGAGCTAGCTTAACGTGGGCATTCAATTCGTGTCATTCTGAGCTCCGAATCAATAGTTACAGGCAATTTTGTGCGGTCATGTCAAGTTGACCGACTAGTTAAAATGATCATACAAAACTAACCATTTGTGCTCATTGAGTAAAGGCTTATTAATGAAACATAATGCTTGACATCAAGCAGATTGTTATAAATTGGAGTACTTGGGGGCTTTGAATTAGCTATTTTAGCCTTAAATTTTTTCACAATAAAGAAAATTGAGCTAGCTTAACGTGAACATTGGATTCGTGTTATTTTGAGCTTGAATCAAAAGTTATAGAATATTTAGTGCGGAGAGGTCAAGTTGATATGCCAATTAAAATGATCATTCTAAACTGATCACTTGTGCTTATTGAGTAAAGGCTTATTAATGAATCATAATGCGTGGCATCACACAGTTTGCGATAAATTCAACTACTTGGAGGCTTTGGTATAGCTATTTCAGTCTTAAATTTTTACAAAATATAGAAAGTTGAGGTAGTTTAACATGGGCGTTGCATTCATGTCATTATGTGCTTTGAATCAATAGTTATAAACGATTTTGTGTGGAAATGTCAAGATGATCGGCTAGTTAAAATGATAATTCTAAACTGATCATTGGTGCTCATTGAGTAAAGACTTATTAATCAAGCATAAGTCATGGCATCATCCTGTTTGCGATATATTCGATTACTTGGAAGCTTTTTCATAGCTATTTCAGTCTTAAATTTTATCACACTTGAGAAAATTGAGCGAGCTTAAAGTGGGCATTAGATTCGTGTCATTCTAAGCTCTAAATCAATTATTACAGGTGATTTCCGGCGGACATGTCAAGTTGCCCGCCTAGTTAAAATGATCATTCTAAACTAATCATCGTTGGTCCTTGAGTAAAGGCTTATTAGTGAAGCATAATGCATGGCATCGAGCAGTTTTCCATAGATTGGATTACTTGGAGGCTTTGTCGTAGCTATTTCAGTTTTTAATTTTTTCACAATATAAAAAATTGAGCTACCTTAATGTTGGCGTTGGATTCATGTTATTCTGAACTATGAATCAAAAGTTATAAACTATTTAGTGCTAACATGTCAAGCTCATGGGCCAGTAAAAATGATCATTCTAAACTTATCATTGGTGCTCATTGAGTAAAGGCTTGTTAATCAAGCATTATGCATGGCATCAGGCTGTTTGCGATAGATTCAATTACTTGGAAGCTTTTGTCGTAGCTATATCAGATTTAAAGTTTTTCACAATATAGAAAATTTAGCTACCTTAATGTGGACTTTGGATTCGTGTCATTCTAAAGTCTGAATCATAATTACAGAGGATTTAGTGCGGACATGTCAATCTGATCAGCCTGTTAAAATGATTATGCTAAACTGATCATTGGTGCTTATTGAGTAACGACTTATTAATCCAGCATATTGCATGGCATCACGCTGTTTGCGATAGCTTCGATTAATTCGAAGCTACGTCATAGCAAATACAATCGTAAATTTTTTCACAATATAGAAAATTGAGCTAGCTTAACGTGGGCGTTGAATTCGTGTCATTCTGAGCTCGGAATCAGAAATTACGGATCATTTTGTGCAGACATGTCAAGTTAATCGGTGAGTTAAAATGATCATTCTCAATTTATCATTTGTGCGCATTGAGTAAAGGCTTATTAATCCAGCATAATGCATGTCATCACTCTGTTTGTGATAGATTCTCGATTACCTGGATGCTTTGTCAAAGCTATTTCATTATTAAATTTTGTCACACTATAGAAAAATGTGCTAGCTTAACGTGGGCATTTGATTAGTGTCATTCTGAGCTCCGAATCAATAGTTGCTGGCAATTTTGTGCGGACATGTCAAGTTCACCGACTAGTTAAAATGATCATTCTAAACTAATCATTTGTGCTCATTGAGTAAAGACTAATTAATGAAGTATAATGCAATGCATCAAGCAGTTTGCGATTGATTGGATTGCTTGGAGGCTTTGTAATAGCTATTTTAGTATTAATTTTTTCACAATATAGAAAATTGAGCTAGTTTAAGGTCAGTGTTGGATTCGTGTCATTCTGAGTTTTGAATCAAAAGTTATGGACGATTTAGTGCGGATATGTCAAGTTGAACTGCCAATTAAAATGGTCATTCCAAACTTATAATTGGGGTTCACTGAGTAAAGACTTATTAATGAATCATAATGCGTGGCATTCCAAAGTTTACTATAGATTCAACTACTTGGAGGCTTTGTTGTAGCTATTTAAGTCTTAAATTTTCACAAAATATAGAAAATTGAAAAAGTTTGATGTGGGTGTTGCATTCGCGTCATTTTGAGATCTGAATCAAAAGTTATAGATGATTTAGTACAGACATATTAAGATGATCAGCCAGCTATAATGATCATTGTAAACTGATCATTGGTGCTTATTGAGTAAAGCCTTTTAAATCAAGCATAATGCATGGCATCACCCTGTTTGCAATACATTCGATTACTTGGAAGCTTTGTTATAGCTATTTCATTCTTAAATTTTCTCACACTATAGAAAATTAAGTGAGCTTAACGTGGGCATTGGATTCGTGTCATTCCGAACTTTGAATCAATAGTTACGGGTGATTTTGTGCGGACATCTTAAGTTGACCGACTAGTTAAAATGATCATTCTAAACTAATCATTGGTGGTCATTGAGTAAAGGCTTTTTAATGAAGCATAATGCAAGGCATCAAGCAGATTGTGATAGATTGGATTACTTGGGAGCTTTGTAATAGCTATATTAGTCTTAAATTTTTTCACAATATAGAAAATTGAGTTAGCTTAAGGTGAGCATTGGATTCATGTCATTCCAGCTCTGAATAAAAAAAATTATAGACGATTTAGTGCGGACATGTCAAGTTGAACGGCCAATTCAAATCATCATTCTAAACTGATCATTGGTGCTCATTGAGTAAAGGCTTATTAATGAAGCATAATGCATGGCATCACAAAGTTTATGATAGATTCATCTAATTGCAGGCTTTGTTGTAGCTATTTCAGTCTTAAATTTTCACAAAATATAGAAAATTGAGGTAGTTCAACGTGGGTGTTGGATTCCGGTCATTTTGAGGTCTGAATCAAAAGTTATAGACGGTTTAGTGTGGTCATGTGAATATGATGGGCCTGTTAATATGATTATTCTAAACTGATCATTGGTGCTCATTGAGTAAAGGCTTATTAATCAAGCATAATGCATGGCATCACCCTGTTTGTGATAGATTCGATTACTTGCAAGATTTGTTATAGCTATTTCAGTCTTAAATTTTTTCACACTATAGAAAACTGAGCGAGTTTAACATGGGTATTGGATTCGTGTCATTCGGAGCTCTGAATCAATAGTTACGGGCAATTTCGTGAGGACATGTTAAGTTGACCGACTAGTTAAAATAATCTTTCTGAACTAATCATTCATGGGCATTGAGTAAAGGCTTATTAATCAAGCATAATGCATGGCCTCAAGCATTTTGCGATTGATTGGATTACATGAAGGCTTTTTCTTAGCTATTTCAATCTTAAATTTTTTCACAATATAAAAAATTGGGCTACCTTAATGTGGGCGTTGAATTGGTTTCATTCTGAACTCTGAATCAAAAGTAATAGACTATTTAGCACGGACATGTCAGGCTGATCAGCCAGTTACATGATCATTCTAAATTGATCATTGGTGCTCATTGAGTAAAGGCATATTAATGAAGCATAATGCATGGCATCAAGCAGATTGTAATAGATTGGATTACTTGGGGGCTTTGTAATAGCTATTTAGTCTTAAATTTTTTTACAATATAAAAATTTGAGCTAGCCTAAGGTGAGCATTGGATTTTTGTCATTCTGAGCTTTGAATCAAAAGTTATAGACGATTTAGTGCAGACATGTCAAGTTAAACTGCCAATTAAAATTATCATTCTCAATTGACAATTGGTGCTCATTGGGTAAAGGCTTATTAATGAATCATAATGCGTGGCATCCCAAAATTTGCGATAGATTCAACTACTTGGAGGCTTTGTTGTAGCTATTTCAGTATAAAAGTTTCCCAAATTATAGAAAATTGAAATAGTTTAACGTGTGTTGTGGATTCGTGTCATTTTGAGATCTGAATCAAATGTTACAGATGAGTACGGACATATTAATATGATCAGCCAGCTGAAATGATCATTCTAAACTGATAATTGGTGCTAATTGAGTAAAGACTTATTAATCAAGCGTAATGCATGGTATCACCCTGTTTGAAATACATTCGATTACTTGGAAGCTTTGTTATAGCTATTTAAGTCTTAAATTTTTTCACACCATAGAAAATTGAGGGAGCTTAACGTGGGCATTAGATTCGTGTCATTCTGAGCTCTGAATCAATAGTTATGGGCGATTTTGTGCGGACATGTCAAGTTGACCGACTAGTTAAAAAGATCATTCTAAACTAATCATTGGTGCTCATTTAGTAAAGGCTTATTAAAGAAGCATAATGCATGGCACGATGCATATTGTGATAGATTGGATTTCTTGGGGGCTTTGTAATAGGTATTTTAGTCTTAAATTTTTTCACAATATAAAAAGTTGAGCTAGCTTAAGGTGAGCATTTGATTCGTGTCATTCTGAGGTTTGAATCAAAAGTTATAGACGATTTAGTGCGGACATGTCAAGTTGAACTGCCAATTAAAATGATCATTCTAACCTGATCATTGGTGATCATTGAGTAAAGGCTTACTAATGAGTCATAATGCGTGGGGCATCCCAAAGTTTGTGATAGATTCAACTACTTGGAGACTTTGTTGTAGCTATTTCGTCTTAAATTTTAACAAAATATAGAAAATGGAGGTAGTTTACGTGGGTGTTGGATTCCGGTCATTTTGAGCTCTGAATCAAAAGTTATAGACGGTTTAGTGTGGTCATGTGAATATGATGGGCCTGTTAATATGATTATTCTAAACTGATCATTGGTGCTCATTGAGTAAAGGCTTATTAATCAAGCATAATGCATGGCATCACCCTGTTTGTGATAGATTCGATTACTTGCAAGCTTTGTTATAGCTATTTCAGTCTTAAATTTTGTCACACTATTGAAAACTGAGCGAGTTTAACATGGGCATTGGATTCGTGTCATTCGGAGCTCTGAATCAATAGTTACGGGCAATTTCGTGAGGACATGTTAAGTTGACCGACTAGTTAAAATGATCATTCTGAACTAATCATTCATGGGCATTGAGTAAAGGCTTATTAATCAAGCATAATGCATGGCCTCAAGCATTTTGCGATTGATTGGATTACATGAAGGCTTTTTCTTAGCTATTTCAATCTTAAATTTTTTCACAATATAAAAAAATTGGGCTACCTTAATGTGAGCGTTGAATTGGTTTCATTCTGAACTCTGAATTAAAAGTAATAGACTATTTAGCACGGACATGTCAGGCTGATCAGCCAGTTACATGATCATTCTAAATTGATCATTGGTGCTCATTGAGTAAAGGCATATTAATGAAGCATAATGCATGGCATCAAGCAGATTGTAATAGATTGGATTACTTGGGGGCTATGTAATAGCTATTTAGTCTTAAATTTTTTTACAATATAAAAATTTGAGCTAGCCTAAGGTGAGCATTGGATTCTTGTCATTCTGAGCTTTGAATCAAAAGTTATAGACGATTTAGTGCGGACATGTCAAGTTAAAATGCCAATTAAAATTATCATTCTCAATTGATAATTGGTGCTCATTGGGTAAAGGCTTACTAATGAATCATAATGCGTGGCTTCCCAAAATTTGCGATAGATTCAACTACTTGGAGGCTTTGTTGTAGCTATTTCAGTATAAACTTTTCCCAAAATATAGAAAATTGAAATAGTTTAACGTGTGTGTTGGATTCGTGTCATTTTGAGATCTGAATCAAATGTTACAGATGAGTACGGACATATTAATATGATCAGCCAGCTGAAATGATCATTCTAAACTGATAATTGGTGCTAATTGAGTAAAGGCTTATTAATCAAGCGTAATGCATGGTATCACCCTGTTTGAAATACATTCGATTACTTGGAAGCTTTTTTATAGCTATTTAAGTCTTAAATTTTTTCACACCATAGAAAATTGAGGGAGCTTAACGTGGGCATTAGATTCGTGTCATTCTGAGCTCTGAATCAATAGTTACGGGCGATTTTGTGCGGACATGTCAAGTTGACCGACTAGTTAGAAAGATCATTCTAAACTAATCATTGGTGCTCATTTAGTAAAGGCATATTAAAGAAGCATAATTCATGTCATGATGCATATTATGATAGATTGGATTTCTTGGGGGCTTTGTAATAGCTATTTTAGTTTTAAATTTTTTCACAATATAAAAAGTTGAGCTAGCTTAAGGTGAGCATTTGATTCGTGTCATTCTGAGGTTTGAATCAAAAGTTATCGACGATTTAGTGCGGACATGTCAAGTTGAACTGCCAATTAAAATAATCATTCTAACCTGATCATTGGTGATCATTGAGTAAAGGCTTACTAATGAGTCATAATGCGTGGGGCATCCCAAAGTTTGTGATAGATCCAACTACTTGGAGACTTTGTTGTAGCTATTTCGTCTTAAATTTTCAGAAAATATAGAAAATGGAGGTAGTTTAACGTGGGTGTTGGATTCCGGTCATTTTGAGCTCTGAATCAAAAGTTATAGACGGTTTAGTGTGGTCATGTGAATATGATGGGCCTGTTAATATGATCATTCTAAACTGATCATTGGTGCTCATTGAGTAAAGGCTTATTAATCAAGCATAATGCATGGCATCACCCTATTTGTGATAGATTCGATTACTTGCAAGCTTTGTTATAGCTATTTCAGTCTTAAATTTTGTCACACTATAGAAAACTGAGGGAGTTTAACATGGGCACTGGATTCGTGTCATTCGGAGCTCTGAATCAATAGTTACGGGCAATTTCGTGAGGACATGTTAAGTTGACCGACTAGTTAAAATGATCATTCTGAACTCATCATTCATGGGCATTGAGTAAAGGCTTATTAATCAAGCATAATGCATGGCCTCAAGCATTTTGCGATTGATTGGATTACATGAAGGCTTTTTCTTAGCTATTTCAATCTTAAATTTTTTTCACAATATAAAAAATTGGGCTACCTTAATGTGGGCGTTGAATTGGTTTCATTCTGAACTCTGAATCAAAAGTAATAGACTATTTAGCACGGACATGTCAGGCTGATCAGCCAGTTACATGATCATTCTAAATTGATCATTGGTGCTCATTGAGTAAAGGCATATTAATGAAGCATAATGCATGGCATCAAGCAGATTGTAATAGATTGGATTACTTGGGGGCTTTGTAATAGCTATTTAGTCTTAAATTTTTTTACAATATAAAAATTTGAGCTAGCCTAAGGTGAGCATTGGATTCTTGTCATTCTGAGCTTTGAATCAAAAGTTATAGACGATTTAGTGCGAACATGTCAAGTTAAACTGCCAATTAAAATTATCATTCTCAATTGATAATTGGTGCTCATTGGGTAAAGGCTTATTAATGAATCATAATGCGTGGCATCCCAAAATTTGCGATAGATTCAACTACTTGGAGGCTTTGTTGTAGCTATTTCAGTATAAAAGTTTCCCAAAATATAGAAAATTGAAATAGTTTAACGTGTGTGTTGGATTCGTGTCATTTGGAGATCTGAATCAAATGTTACAGATGAGTACGGACATATTAATATGATCAGCCAGCTGAAATGATCATTCTAAAGTGATAATTGGTGCTAATTGAGTAAAGGCTTATTAATCAAGCGTAATGCATGGTATCACCCTGTTTGAAATACATTCGATTACTTGGAAGTTTTGTTATAGCTATTTAAGTCTTAAATTTTTTCACACCATAGAAAATTGAGGGAGCTTAACGTGGGCATTAGATTCGTGTCATTCTGAGCTCTGAATCAATAGTTACGGGCGATTTTGTGCGGACATGTCAAGTTGACCGACTAGTTAAAAAGATCATTCTAAACTAATCATTGGTGCTCATTTAGTAAAGGCATATTAAAGAAGCATAATGCATGTCACGATGCATATTGTGATAGATTGGATTTCTTGGGGGCTTTGTAATAGCTATTTTAGTGTTAAATTTTTTCACAATATAAAAAGTTGAGCTAGCTTAAGGTGAGCATTTGATTCGTGTCATTCTGAGGTTTGAATCAAAAGTTATCGACGATTTAGTGCGGACATGTCAAGTTGAACTGCCAATTAAAATGATCATTCTAACCTGATCATTGGTGAATATTGAGTAAAGGCTTACTAATGAGTCATAATGCGTGGGGCATCCCAAAGTTTGTGAAGATCCAACTACTTGGAGACTTTGTTGTAGCTATTTCGTCTTAAATTTTCAGAAAATATAGAAAATGGAGGTAGTTTAACGTGGGTGTTGGATTCCTGTCATTTTGAGCTCTGAATCAAAAGTTATAGACGGTTTAGTGTGGTCATGTGAATATGATGGGCCTGTTAATATGATCATTCTAAACTGATCATTGGTGCTCATTGAGTAAAGGCTTATTAATCAAGCATAATGCATGGCATCACCCTATTTGTGATAGATTCGATTACTTGCAAGCTTTGTTATAGCTATTTCAGTCTTAAATTTTGTCACACTATAGAAAACTGAGCGAGTTTAACATGGGCATTGGATTCGTGTCATTCGGAGCTCTGAATCAATAGTTACGGGCAATTTCGTGAGGACATGTTAAGTTGACCGACTAGTTAAAATGATCATTCTGAACTCATCATTCATGGGCATTGAGTAAAGGCTTATTAATCAAGCATAATGCATGGCCTCAAGCATTTTGCGATTGATTGGATTACATGAAGGCTTTTTCTTAGCTATTTCAATCTTAAATTTTTTTCACAATATAAAAAATTGGGCTACCTTAATGTGGGTGTTGAATTGGTTTCATTCTGAACTCTGAATCAAAAGTAATAGACTATTTAGCACGGACATGTCAGGCTGATCAGCCAGTTACATGATCATTCTAAATTGATCATTGGTTCTCATTGAGTAAAGGCATATTAATGAAGCATAATGCATGGCATCAAGCAGATTGTAATAGATTGGATTACTTGGGGGCTTTGTAATAGCTATTTAGTCTTAAATTTTTTTACAATATAAAAATTTGAGCTAGCCTAAGGTGAGCATTGGATTCTTGTCATTCTGAGCTTTGAATCAAAAGTTATAGACGATTTAGTGCGAACATGTCAAGTTAAACTGCCAATTAAAATTATCATTCTCAATTGATAATTGGTGCTCATTGGGTAAAGGCTTATTAATGAATCATAATGCGTGGCATCCCAAAATTTGCGATAGATTCAACTACTTGGAGGCTTTGTTGTAGCTATATCAGTATAAAATTTTCCCAAAATATAGAAAATTGAAATAGTTTAACGTGTGTGTTGGATTCGTGTCATTTTGAGATCTGAATCAAATGTTACAGATGAGTACGGACATATTAATATGATCAGCCAGCTGAAATGATCATTCTAAAGTGATAATTGGTGCTAATTGAGTAAAGGCTTATTAATCAAGTGTAATGCATGGTATCACCCTGTTTCAAATACATTCGATTACTTGGAAGCTTTGTTATAGCTATTTAAGTCTTAAATTTTTTCACACCATAGAAATTTGAGCGAGCTTAACGTGGGCATTAGATTCGTGTCATTCTGAGCTCTGAATCAATAGTTACGGGCTATTTTGTGCGGACATGTCAAGTTGACCGACTACTTAAAAAGATCATTCTAAACTAATCATTGGTGCTCATTTAGTAAAGGCTTATTAAAGAAGCATAATGCATGTCACGATGCATATTGTGATAGATTGGATTTCTTTGGGGCTTTGTAATAGCTATTTTAGTGTTAAATTTTTTCACAATATAAAAAGTTGAGCTAGCTTAAGGTGAGCATTTGATTCGTGTCATTCTGAGGTTTGAATCAAAAGTTATAGACGATTTAGTGCGGACATGTCAAGTTGAACTGCCAATTAAAATGATCATTCTAACCTGATCATTGGTGATCATTGAGTAAAGGCTTACTAATGAGTCATAATGCGTGGGGCATCCCAAAGTTTGTGATAGATTCAACTACTTGGAGACTTTGTTGTAGCTATTTTGTCTTAAATTTTCAGAAAATTTACAAAATTGAGATAGTTTAACGTGGGCGTAAGATTCATGTCATTTTGAGATCTGAATCAAAAGTTACAGACGATTTAGTTCTGACATGTCAAGATGATCGGCCATCTAAAATGATTTTTCTAAACTGATCATTGGTGCTCATTGAGTAAAGGCTTATTAATCAAGCATAATGCATAGCATCACCCTGTTTCCAATAGATTAGATTACTTGGAAGCTTTGTTATAGCTATTTCAGTTTTAAATTTTGTCACACTTGTGAAAATTGAACGAGCTTAACGTGGGCATTGGTTTTGTGACATTCGGAGCTCTGAATCAATAGTTACGGGCGATTTGGTGCAAACATGTTAGGTTGAACGACTAGTTAAAAGGATCATTCTAAACTAATCATTGGCACTCATTGAGTAAAAGCATATTAATGAAGCGTAATGCATGGCATCAAGCAGTTTGCGATTATTTGGATTACTTGGAGGCTTTGTCGTAGCTATTTTAGTCTTAAATTTTTTCACAATATAAAAAATTGAGCTAACTTAAAGTGGCCGTTGGATTTGTTTCATTATGTACTCTGAATCAAAACTTATAAACTATTTAGTGCGAAAATGTCAAGCTAATCGACCTGTTAAATGATCATTCCAAACTGATCATTGGTGCTCATTGACTAAAGGCTTATTAATCATGCATAATTCATGGCGTGACACTGTTTTCATTGAAGCTTTGTCGTATCTATTTCAGTCTTAAACTTTTTTCACAACAAAGAAAATTGAGCTAACATAATGTGAGCTTTGGATTCGTGTCATTCAGAAGTGTGAATCAAAAGTTATAGACGATTTAGTGCAGACATGTCAAGCTGATCGGCCAGTTAAAATGATCATTCTAAACTGATCATTGGTGCTCACTGAGTAAAGGCCTATTAATCAAGCATAAGGCATGGCATCAAGCTATTTGCGATAGATTCGATTTCTTCGAGGCTTTGTCATAGCAAATACAGTCTTAAATTTTGTCACAATATAGAAAATTGAACTAGTTTAACGTGGGCGCTAGGTTCGTGTCATTCTGAGCTCTAGATCAAAAGTTACAAACAATTTTGTGCGGACATGTCAAGTTAATCGGCAAGTTAAAATGATCATTCTCAACTGGTCATTTGTGCTAATTGAGTAAAGGTTTATTAATCCATCATAACGCATGGCATCACGCTGTTTGCGATAGATTCGATTACTTGGAAACTTTGTCATAGCTATTTCAGTCTTAAATTTTTTCACGCTGTAGAAAAATGAGATAGCTTAGCGTGGGCATTCGATTCATGTCATTCTGAGCTCCGAATCAATAGTTATGGGCGATTTCATGCGGACATGTCAAGTTGACCGACTAGTTAAAATGATCATACTAAACTAATCATTGGTGCGCATTGAGTAAAGGCTTATTAATGAAACATAATACATGACATCAAGAAGATTGTGATAAATTGGAGTACTTGGGGGCTTTGAATTAGCTATTTTAGTCTTAAATTTTTTCACAATAAAGAAAATTGAGCTAGCTTAACGTGAGCATTGGATTTGTGTCATTCTTAGCTTTGAATCAAAAGTTATAGAATATTTATTGCAGAGAGTTCAAGTTGATCTGCCAACTAAAATGATCATTCTAATTTGATCACTAGTGCTTATTGAGTAAAGGCTTATTAATGAATCATAATGCGTGGCATCACACAGTTTGTGGTAGATTCAACTACGTAGTTGGAGGCTTTGGTGTAGCTATTTCAATCCTAAATTTTCACACAATATAGAAAAATGAGGTAGTTTAATGTGGTTGTTGCATTCATATCATTATGTGCTTTGAATCAATAGTTATAAGCGATTTAGTGTGTACATGTCAAGATGATCGGCTAGTTAAAATGATCATTCTAAACTGATCATTGGTGATCATTTTCAACAGATCATTTGTGCTCATTGAGTAAAGGCTTATTAATCCAGTATAATGCATTCCATCACGTGGTTTGCGATAGATTCAATTACTTGGAATATTTTTTGTAGCTATTTCATTATTAAATTTTGCCGCATTATAGAAAAATGAGCTAGCCTAACGTCGGCATTCGATTCGGGTCATTCCAAGCTATGAATTAAAAGTTATGGACGATTTTGTGTGGACATGTCAAGTTGACCGGCAAGTTGAAATGATCATTCTAAAATGATAATTGGTGCTCATTGAGTAAAGGGTTATTAATGAATCATAATGCATTGCATTAAGAAGATTGTGGTAGATTAGATTACTTGGGGGCTTCGTAATAGCTATTTTGGTCTTAATTGTTTTTCACAATATAAAAAATTGAGCTAGTTTAACGTGAGCTTTATATTCGTGTTATTCTGAGCTCTTAATCAAAAGTTATGTACGATTTAATTTGGCCATGTCAAGTTGATCTTCGAATTAAAATGATCATTCTAAACTAATCATTGGTGCTCATTGAGTGAATGCTTATTAATGAGGAAAAATGTGTTGCATCACACAGTTTGTGATAGATTTAAGTACTTGGAGGCTTTGTTGTAGCTATTTCAGTCTTAAATGTTCACACAATGTAGAAAATTGAGGTAGTTCAACATTGGCGTTTGATTCATGTCATTCTTAGCTCTGAATCAAAGTTATAGACGATTTAGTGCGAACATGTCAAGCTGATCGGCCAGTTAAAATGATTATTCTAAACTAATCATTGGTACTCATTGAGAAAAGGTTTATTAATCAAGTATAATGCATGGTATCTCGCTGTTCGCGATAGATTCGATTATTTGGAGGCTTTGTCATAGCTATTTCATTCTTAAATTTAGTCACACTATAGAAAATTGAGCGAGCTTAACGTGGGGATTGGATTCGTGTCATTTTGAGCTCTGAATCAGTAGTTACCGACGATTTCGTGCGGACTTGTCAAGTTGACCGACTAGTTAAAATGATCTCTTTAAACTAATCAATGGTGCGCATTGAGTAAAGTTTTATTAATGAAGCATAATGCATGGCACCAAGCAGTTTGCGATAGATTGGATTACCTGGAGGCTTTGTCATAGCTATTTCAGTATTCAATTTTATCACAATATAAAAAATTGAGCTAACTTAACGTGGGCGTTTGATTTGTGCCATTCAGAGTTCTGAATGAAAAGTTTTGGACGATTTCTTGCCGACATGTCAAGTTGATCGGCCAGTTAAAATAATCATTCTAAATTGATCATTAGTGCTTATTTAGTAAAGGGTTATCAATAATTCATAATCCATGGCATCACGCTATTTGCGATAGATTCGCTTACTTGTAAGTTGTGTTGTATAGTCTTAAATTTTGTTGCGCTATAGAAAATTGAGCTAGCATACATGGGCGTTGGATTTGTGTCAATCTGATCTTTGAATTAAAAGTTAGAGACGATTTAGTGTGGACATGTCAAGTTGATCCGCTAGTTAAAATGATCATTCTAAACTGATCATTGGTGCTCATTCAGTAAAGACTTATTAACAAAGCATAATGCATGGCATCAAGCAGTTTGCGTTGGATTTGATTACTTGGAGGTGTTGTCGTAGCTATTTCAGTCTTAAATTTTTTTCACAATATAGAAAATTGAGCTAGCTTAATGTGGGCGTTAGGTTTGTGTCATTCTGACCTATGAATTAGAAGTTACGGACGATTTTGTGCCAACATGTCAAGTTAATCGGCGAAATAAAATAATCATTCTCAACTGACCATTTCTGCTGATTAACTAAAGGCTTATTACTCCAGCATAATGCATGACATCACGCTATTTTCGATTGATTCGATTACTTGGAAGCTTTGTCGTAGCTATTTCAGTCTTAAATTTTCACACAATATAGAAAATTGAGGTAGTTCAACGTGGGCGTTTGATTCATGTCATTCTCAGCTCTGAATCAAAAGTTATAAACGATTTAGTGCGGACATGTCAAGCTGATCGGCCAGTTAAAATGATTATTCTAAACTGATCATTGGTGATCATTGAGAAAAGGTTTATTATCAAAGTATAATGCATGGCATCACGCTGTTTGCGATAGATTCGATTACTTGAAGGCTTTCTCATATCTATTTCATTCTTAAATTTGTCACACTATAGAAAATTGAGAGAGTTTAACGTGTACATTAGATTTGTGTCATTTTGAGCTCTGAATCAATAGTTACAGATGATTTCGTGCGGACATGTCAAGTTGACTGACTAGTTAAAATGATCTCTCTAAACTAATCAATGGTGTTCATTGAGTAAAGGTTTATTAATGAAGCATAATGCATTGCATCAAGCAGTTTGCGATAGATTGGATTACTTGGAGGCTTTTTCATAGCTATTTCAGGCTTCAATTTTGTCACAATATAAAAAATTCAGCTAGCTTAATGTGATCGTTTGATTCGTGTCATTCGGAGCTCTGAAACAAAAGTTACGGACCATTTCTTACCGACATATCAAGTTGATCGGCCAGTTAAAATGATCATTCTAAACTAATCATTGGTGCTCATTGAGTAAAGGCTTATTAATCAAGGATAATGCATGGCATCACGCTGCTTGCGGTAGATTCGCTAACTTGGAATCTTTGTTGTAGCAATTTCAGTATTAAATTTTGTTACACTATAGAAAATTGAGCTAGCATAACGTGGACGTTGGATTTGTGACATTCTGAGCTATGAATCAAAAGTTACAGACAATTTAGTGTGGACATGTCAAGTTGATCCGCTAGTCATAATGATCGTTCTAAACTGATCATTGGTGCTCATTGCGTAAAGGCTTTTAAACAAAGAATAATGCATGGCATCAAACAGTTAGCAATAGAGTTTATTACTTGGAGGCGCTTTCGTAGCTATTTTAGTCTTTAATTTTGTCACAATAAAGGAAATTGAGCTAGCTTAATGTGGGCGTTGGATTCGTGTATTTCAGAGCTCTGAATAAGAAATTACGGACGATTTTGTGCACACATGTCAAGCTAATCGGTGAGTTGAAATGATCATTCTCAACTGATCATTTGTGCTCATTGATTAAAGGCTTATTAATCCAGCATAATGCATGGCATCAAACTATTTGCGATAGATTCGATTACTTGGAAGCTTTGTCGTAGCTATTTCAGTTTTAAATTTTGTCACACTATAGAAAATTTAGCAAGCTTAACGTGGGCATTCGATTTGTATCTTTCAGAGCTCTAAAATAAAAGTTATGGACGATTTTGTGCGGACATGTCAAGTTGACAGGCTAGTTGAAATGATCATTGATGCTCATTGAGTAAAGTCTTATTAATGAAGCATAATGCGTGGCATCACACAATTTGCGATAGATTCAACAACTTGGAGGCTTTGTTGTAGCTATTTCAGTGTTAAATTTTCACACAATATAGAAAATTGAGGTAGTTCAATGTGTCCGTTTTATTTGTGTCATTCTCAGCTCTGAATCAATAGTTATAGGCGATTTAGTGCGGACATGTTAAGTTGATCGGTTAGTTAAAATGATCCTTTTAAACCGATCATTGGTACTCATTAGGTAAAGGCTTATTAATGAAATATAACGCGTGACATCATGCAGTCTGCGATAGATTCGATTACTTGGAGGCTTTGTCGTATCTATATACGTCTTCAATTTTGTCACAATATATAAAATTGAACTAGCTTAACGTGGGCATTGGATTAGTGTCATTTCGAATTCTGAATCAAAAGTTATGGACGATTCCTTGCCGACATGTCAAGTTGATCGGCAAGTTAAAATGATAATTCTAAACTAATCTTTGGTGCTCATTGAGTAAAGGATTATTAATCAAGCATAATCCATGGCATCAAGCTGCTTGCGATAGATTCGCTTACTTGGAACATTTGTTGTAGCTATTTTAGTCTTAAATTTTGTTACAATTTAGAAAATTGAGCTAGCATAACGTGGGCGTTGGATTTGTGTAATTTTGAGCTCCGAATCAAAAGTTACAGACGATTCAGTGCGGACATGGCAAGTTGATCGGCTAGTTATAATGATCATTCTAAACTGATCATTGGTGCTCATTGAGTAAAGGCTTATTAACGAAGCATAATGCATGGTATGAAGCAGTTTGCGATAGATTCGATAACTTGGAGGCGTTGTTGTAGCTTTTTCAGTATTAATTTTTTCACAATATAGAAAATTGAGCTAGCTTAATGTGGATGCTGGATTCGTGTCATTCTGAGCTCTGATTCAGAAGTTACAGATGATTTTGTGCGGATATGTCAGGTTATTCTGCGAGTTAAAATGCTCATTTTCAATTGATTATTTCTGCTCATTGACTAAAGGCTTATTAATCCAGCATAATGCATGGCATCACGCTATTTGTGATATATTCAATTACTCGTAAGCTTTGTCGTAGCTATTTCAGTCTTAAATTTTGTCACACTATAGAAAAATGAGCTAGCTTAACTTGGGCATTTGATTTGTATCGTTCTGAGTTCTGAAATAAAAGTTCCGGACGATTTTGTGTGGACATCTCAAGTTGACAGGCTAGTTGAAATGATCATTCTAAACTTATCATTGAGGCTCATTGAGTAAAGTCTTATTAATGAGGCATAATGTGTGGCATCACACAGTTTGCGATAGATGTAACTACTTGGAGGCGTTGTTGTAGCTATTTCAGTCTTAATATAGAAAATTGAGCTAGCTTAAACTGCACGTTGGAATCATCTCATTTTGAGCTCTGAATCAGAAGTTACGGACGATTTGGTGCGGATATGTCAGGTTAATCGGCGAGTTAAAATGCTCATTTTCAATTGATCATTTCTGCTCATTGACTAAAGGCTTATTAATCCAGCATAATGCATGACATCACGCTATTTGTGATAGATTCAATTACTTGTAAGCTTTGTCTAGCTATTTCAGTCTTAAATTTTGTCACACTATAGAAAAATGAGCTAGCTTAACTTGGGCATTCGATTTGTATCATTCTGAGCTCTGAAATAAAAGTTATGGACGATTTTGTGTGGACATCTCAAGTTGACAGGCTAGTTGAAATGATCATTCTAAACTGATCATTGATGCTCGTTGAGTAAAGTCTTATTAATGAAGCATAATGCGTTGCATCACAGTGTGTGCGATAGATTCAACTACTTGGAGGCTTTGTTGTAGCTATTTCAGTCTTAAATTTTCACACAATATAGAAAATTGAGGTAGTTCAATGTGTCCGTTTGATTTGTGTCATTCTCAGCTCTGAATCAAAAGTTATAGATGATTTAGTGCGGACGTGTTAAGTTGATCGGTTAGTAAAAATGATCCTTTTAAACAGATCATTAGTACTCATTGAGTAAAGGCTTATTAATGAAACATAACACGTGGCATCATGTAGTCTGCGATAGATTCGATTACTTGGAGGCTTTGTCGTATCTATATACCTCTTCAATTTTGTCACCATATAGAAAATTGAACTACCTTAACGTGGGCGTTGGATTAGTGTCATTCCTAACTCTGAATCAAAAGTTACGGACGATTTCTTGCCGACATGTCAAGTTGATCTGCGAGTTAAAATGACAATTCTAAACTAATCATTGGTGCTCATTGAATAAATGATTATTAATCAAGCATAATCCATTGCATCACGCTGCTTGCGATAGATTCGCGTACTTGGACATTTGTTGTAGCTATTTTAGTCTTAAATTTTGTTACAATTTAGAAATTGAGCTAGCATAACATGGGCGTTGGAATTGTGTCATTTTGAACTTTGAATCGAAAGTTACTGACGATTTAGTGCGGATATGGAAAGTTGATCGTCTAGTTATAATGATCATTCTAAACTGATCATTGGGGCTCATTGAGTAAAGGCTCATTAACGAAGCATAATGCATGGCATGAAGCAGTTTGCGATAGATTCGATTACTTGGAGGCGTTGTTGTAGCAATTTAAGTCTTAATTTTTTTCGCAATACAGAAAATTGAGCGAGCTTAATATGGACGTTGGATTCGTGTCATTCCCGGCTCTGAATCAGAAGTTACGGACGATTTTGTGCGGATATGTCAGGTTAATCGGCGAGGTAAAATGCTCATTTTCAATTGATCATTTCTGCTCATTGACTAAAGGCTTATTAATCTAGCATAATGCATGGCATCACACTATTTCTTATAGATTCAATTACTTGTAAGCTTTGTCGTAGCTATTTCAGTCTTAAATTTTGTCACACTATAGAAAAATGAGCTAGCTTAACTTGGGCATTCGATTTGTATCATTCTGAGCTATGAAATAAAAGTTACGGACGATTTTGTGTGGACATCTCAAGTTGACAGGCTAGGTTAAATGATCATTCTAAACTAGTCATTGATGCTCAATGAGTAAAGTATTATTAATGAAGCATAATGCGTGGCATCATTAATGAAGCATAATGCGTGGCATCACAGAGTTTGCGATAGATTCAACTACGTGGAGGCTTTGTTGTAGCTATTTCAGTCTTAAATTTTCACACAATATAGAAAATTGAGGTAGTTCAATCTGTCCATTTAATTTTTGTCATTCTCAGCTCTGAATCAAATGGTATAGACGATTTCGTGCAGACATGTTAAGTTGATCGGCTGGTTAAAATGATCTTTTTAAACTGATCATTGGTACTCATTGAGTAAAGGCTTATTAATGAAACATAACGCGTGGCATCATGTAGTCTGCGATAGATTCGATTACTTGGAGGCTTTGTCGTATCTATATACGTCTTCAATTTTGTCACAATATAGAAAATTGAACTAGCTTAACGTGGGCATTGGATTAGTGTCATTCCAAACTCTGAATCAAAAGTTACGGATGATTTCTTGCCGATATGTCAAGTTGATCTGCGAGTTAAAATGACAATTCTAAACTAATCATTGGTGCTCATTGAATAAAGGATTATTAATCAAGCATAATCCATTGCATCACGCTGCTTGCGATAGATTCGCTTACTTGGACATTTGTTGTAGCTATTTTAGTCTTAAATTTTGTTACAATTTAGAAAATTGAGCTAGCATAACATGGGCGTTGGAATTGTGTTATTTTGAACTCCGTATCGAAAGTTACAGACTATTTAGTGCGGATATGGAAAGTTGATCGTCCAGTTATAATGATCATTCTAAACTGATCATTGGGCCTCATTGAGTAAAGGCTCATTAACGAAGCATAATGCATGGCATGAAGCAGTTTGCGATAGATTCGATTACTTGGAGGCGTTGTTGTAGCAATTTCAGTCTTAATTTTTTTCGCAATACAGAAAATTGAGCGAGCTTAATATGGACGTTGGATTCGTGTCATTCAGAGCTCTGAATTAGAAGTTACGGACGATTTTGTGCGGATATGTCAGGTTAATCGGCGAGTTAAAATGCTCATTTTCAATTGATCATTTCTGCTCATTGACTAAAGGTTTATTAATCTAGCATAATGCATGGCATCACACTATTTCTGATAGATTCAATTACTTGTAAGCTTTGTCGAAGCTATTTCAGTCTTAAATTTTGTCACACTATAGAAAATTGAGCTAGCTTAACTTGGGCATTCGATTTGTATCATTCTGAGCTATGAAATAAAAGTTACGGACGATTTTGTGTGGACATCTCAAGTTGACAGGCTAGGTTAAATGATCATTCTAAACTAGTCACAGATGCTCATTGAGTAAAGTATTATAAATGAAGCATAATGCGTGGCATCATTAATGAAGCATAATGCGTGGCATCACAGAGTTTGCGATAGATTCAACTACGTGGAGGCTTTGTTGTAGCTATTTCAGTCTTAAATTTTCACACAATATAGAAAATTGAGGTAGTTCAATCTGTCCATTTAGTTTTTGTCATTCTCAGCTCTGAATCAAAAGGTATAGACGATTTCGTGCAGACATTTAAGTTGATCGGCTGGTTAAAATGATCTTTTTGAACTGATCATTGATACTCATTGAGTAAAGGCTTATTAATGAAACATAACGCGTGGCATCATGTAGTCTGCGATAGATTCGATTACTTGGAGGCTTTGTCGTATCTATATACGTCTTCAATTTTATCACAATATAGAAAATTGAACTAGCCTAACATGGGCATTGGATTAGTGTCATTCCGAACTTTGAATCAAAAGTTACGGATGATTTCTTGCCGACATGTCAAGTTGATCTGCGAGTTAAAATGACAATTCTAAACTAATCATTGGTGCTCATTGAATAAAGGATTATTAATCAAGCATAATCCATTGCATCACGCTGCTTGCGATAGATTCGCTTACTTGGACATTTGTTGTAGCTATTTTAGTCTTAAATTTTGTTACAAGTTAGAAAATTGAGCTAGCATAACATGGGCGTTGGAATTGTGTCATTTTGAACTCCGAATCGAAAGTTACTGACGATTTAGTGCGGATATGGAAAGTTGATCGTCCAGTTGTAATGATCATTCTAAACTGATCATTGTGGCTCATTGAGTAAAGGCTCATTAATGAAGCATAATGCATGGCATGAAGCAGTTTGCGATATATTCGATTACTTGGAGGCGTTGTTGTAGCAATTTCAGTCTTAATTTTTTTCACAATATAGAAAATTGAGCGAGCTTAATATGGACGTTGGATTCGTGTCATTCACAGCTCTGAATCAGAAGTTATGGACGATTTTGTGCGGATATGTCTGGTTAATGGGCGAGTTAAAATGCTCATTTTCAATTGATCATTTCTGCTCATTGACTAAAGGCTTATTAATCTAGCATAATGCATAGCATCACACTATTTCTGATAGATTCAATTACTTGTAAGCTTTGTCGTAGCTATTTCAGTCTTAAATTTTGTCACACTATAGAAAATTGAGCTAGCTTAACTTGGGCATTCGATTTGTATCATTCTGAGCTATGAAATAAAAGTTACGCACGATTTTGTGTGGACATCTCAAGTTGACAGGCTAGGTTAAATGATCATTCTAAACTAGTCACAGATGCTCATTGAGTAAAGTATTATTAATGAAGCATAATGCGTGGCATCACAGAGTTTGCGATAGATTCAACTACGTGGAGGCTTTGTTGTAGCTATTTCAGTCTTAAATTTTCACACAATATAGAAAATTGAGGTAGTTCAATCTGTCCATTTAATTATTGTCATTCTCAGCTCTGAATCAAAAGGTATAGACGATTTCGTGCGGACATGTTAAGTTGGTCGGCTAGTTAAAATGATCCTTTTAAATTGATCATTGGTACTCATTGAGTAAAGGCTTATTAATGAAACATAACGCGTGGCATCATGCTGTCTGCGATAGATTCGATTACTTAGAGGCTTTGTCGTATCTATATACGTCTTCAATTTTGTCACAAAATAGAAAATTGAACTAGCTTAACGTGGGCATTGGATTAGTGTCGTTCCGAACTCTGAATTAAAAGTTACGGACGATTTCCTGCCGACATGTCAAGTTGAGCGGTGAGTTAAAATGATAATTTTAAACTAATCATTGGTGCTCATTGAGTAAAGGATTATTAATCAAGCATAATCCATGGCATCACGCTGCTTGCGATAGATTCGCTTACTTGGAACATTTTTTGTAGCCATTTTAGTCTTAAATTTTGTTACGATTTTGAAAATTGAGCTAGCATAACATGGGCGTTGGAATTGTGTCATTTTTGAGCTCCAAATCAAAAGTTACAGACGATTTAGTGCGGATATGGCAAGTTGATCGTCTAGTTATAATGATCATTCTAAACTGATCATTGGGGTTCATTGAGTAAAGGCTTATTAACGAAGCCTAATGCATGGCATGAAGCAGTTTGCGATAGATTCGATTACTTGGAGGCGTTGTTGTAGCAATTTCAGTCTTAATTTTTTTCACAATATAGAAAATTGAGTTAGCTAAATGTGGACGTTGGATTCGTGTCATTCAGAGCTCTGAATCAGAAGTTACGGACGATTTTGTGCGGATATGTCTGGTTAATCGGCGAGTTAAAATGCTCATTTTCAATTGATCATTTCTGCTCATTGACTAAAGGCTTATTAATCCAGCATAATGCATGGCATCACGCTATTTGTGATAGATTCAATTACTTGTAAGCTTTGTCATAGCTATTTCAGTCTTAAATTTTGTCACATTATAGAATAATGAGCTAGCTTAACTTGGGCATTCGATTTGTATAATTCTGAGCTCTAAAATAAAAGTTACGGACGATTTTGTGTGGACATCTCAAGTTGACAGGCTAGGTTAAATGATCATTCTAAACTGATCATTGATGCTGATTGAGTAAAGTCTTATTAATGAAGCATAATGCGTGGCATCACAGAGTTTGTGATAGATTCAACTACTTGGAGGCTTTGTTGTAGCTACTTATGTCCTAAGTTTTCACACAATATAGAAAATTGAGGTAGTTCAATGTGTCCGTTTGATTTTTGTCATTCTCTGCTCTGAATTAAAAGTTATAGACGATTTAGTGCGGACATGTTAAGTTGATCGGATAGTTAAAATGATCCTTTTAAACTGCTCATTGGTACTCATTGAGTAAAGGCTTATTAATGAAACATAACGCGTGGCATCATGCAGTCTGCAAGAGATTCGATTACTTGGAGGCTTTTTCGTATCTATATACGTCTTCAATTTTGTCACAATATAGAAAATTGAGCTAGCTTAACGTGGACATTGGATTAGTGTTATTCCGAACTCTGAATCAAAAGTTGCCGACGATTTCTTGTCGACATGTCAAGTTGATCGGCGAGTGAAAATGATAATTCTAAACTAATCATTGGTGCTCATTGAGTAAATGATTATTAATCAAGCATAATCCATGGCATCACGCTGCTTGCGATAGATTCGCTTACTTGGAACATTTGTTGTAGCTGTTTTAGTCTTAAATTTTGTTACAATTTAGAAAATTGAGCTAGCATAACATGGGCGTTGGAATTGTGTGATTTTGAGCTCCGAATCAAAAGTTACAGACGATTTAGTGCGGATATGGCAAGTTCATCGTCTAGTTATAATGATCATTCTATACTGATCATTGGCGATCATTGAGTAAAGGCTTATTAACGAAGCATAATGCATGGCATGAAGCAGCTTGCGATAGATTCGATTACTTGGAGGCGTTGTTGTAGCAATTTCAGTCTTAATATTTTTTCACAATATAGCAAATTGAGCTAGCTTAATATGGACGTTGGATTCGTGTCATTCACAGCGCTGAATCAGAAGTTACGGACGATTTTGTGCGGATATGTCAGGTTAATCGGCGAGTTAAAATGCTCATTTTCAATTGATCATTTCTGCTCGTTGACTAAAGGCTTATTAATCCAGCATAATGCATGGCATCACGCTATTTTTGATAGATTCAATTACTTGTAAGCTTTGTCGTAGCTATTTCAGTCTTAATTTCGTCACACTATAGAAAAATGAGCTAGCTTAACTTGGGCATTCGATTTGTATGATTCTGAGCTTTGAAGTAAAAGTTACGGACGATTTTGTGTGGACATCTCAAGTTGACAGGCTAGTTGAAATGATCATTCTAAACTGATCATTGATGCTCATTGAGTAACGTCTTATTAATGAAACATAATGCATGGCATCAAGTAGATTATGATAGATTGGATTACTTGGGGGCACTGTAATAGCTATTCCAGTCTTACATTTGGTCACACTATAGAAAAATGAGCTAGCTTAACTTGGGCATTTGATTTGTGTCATTCTGAGCTCTGAAATAAAATTTATGGACAATTTTGTGCGGACATGTTAAGTTGACTTGCTAGTTGAAATGATCATTCGAAACTGATCATTGATGCACATTGAGTAAAGTGTTATTAGTGAAGCAAAATGCATGCCATCAAGTAGATTATGTTAGATTGGATTACTTGGAGGCTTTGTTGTAGCTATTTTAGTCTTAAATTTTCACACAATATAGAAAATTGAGGTAGTTTAACGTGTGCGTTTGACTTGTGTCATTTTGAGCTCTGAATCAAAAATTATAGACGATTTAATGCGAACATGTCAAGTTGATCGGTCAGTTAAAATGATGATTTTAAACTGATCATTGGTGCTCATTGAGTAAAGGCTTATTAATGAAACATAATGCGTGGCATCACGTAGTTTGCGATAGATTCAATTTCTTGGAGGCTTTGTCGTAGCTATTTATGTCTTCAATTTTGTCACGATATAGAAAATTGAGCTAGCTTAACGTGGGCATTGCATTTGTGTCATTCTGAACTCTGAATCAAAAGTTACAAACGATTTCTTGCCGACATGTCAAGTTGTTCAGCGAGTTAAAATGATCATTCTAAACTGATCATTGCTGCTCATTAAGTAAAGGCTTATTAATCAAGCATAATGCATGGCATCACACTGCTTGCAATATATTCGCTTACTTACAACGTTTGTTGTAGCTATTTCAGTCTTAAATTTTGATACGGTTGGGAAAATTGAGCTAGCATAACGTAGGCGTTTGATTTGTGTCACTTTGAGCTGCTAATCAAAAGTTAAAGACGATTTAGTGCGGACATGTCAAGTTGAACGGCTAGTTATAATGATCATTCTAAACTGATCATTGGTGCTCATTGAGTAAAGGCTTTTTAACGAAGCATAATGCATGAATCAACTAGTTTGTGATCGATTCGATTACTTGGAGGCGTTGTCGTAGCTATTTCAGTTTTAAATTTTTTCACAACATATAAAATTGAGCTAGATTAATGTGGGCATTGGATTCGTGTCATTCTGAGCTCTGAATCAGAGGTTACGGACGATTGTGTACGGATATGTCAGGTTAATCGGCGAGTTAAAATGATCATTCTCAATTGATCATTTCTGCTCATTGACTAAAGGCTTATTAATCCAGCATAATTCATGGCATCACGTTATTTGTCATAGATTCAATTACTTCTAAGCTTTGTCGTAGCTATTTCAGTCTTAAATTTTGTCACACTATAGATAAATGAGCTAGCTTAACTTGGGCATTCGATTTCTGTCATTCTGAGCTCTGAAATAAAAGTTACGGACGATTTTGTGCGGACATCTCAAGTTGACAGGCTAGTTGAAATGATCATTCTAAACTGATCATTGATGCTCATTGAGTAAAGTATTATTAGTGAAGCATAATGCATGACATCAAGTAGATTATGATAGATTGGATTACTTGGGGGCATTGTAATAGCTATTCCAGTCTTAAATTTTGTCACACTATAGAAAAATGAGCTAGCTTAACTTGGGCATTCGATTTGGGTCATTATGAGCACTGAAGTAAAAGTTACGGACGATTTTGTGCGTACATGTCAAGTTGACTGGCCAGTTGAAATGATCATTCTAAACTGATCATTGATGCTCATTGAGTAAAGTCGTATTAACGAAGCAAAATGCATGGCATCAACTATATTATGATAGATTGGATTACTTGGGGGCATTGTAATAGCTATTTCAGTCTTAAATTTTCACACAATATAGACAATTGAGGTAGTTTAATGTGGGCGTTTGATTTGTGTCATTCAGAGCTCTGTATCAAAAATTATAGACGATTTAGTGCATACATGTCAAGTTGATCGGTCAGTTAAAATGATCATTTTAAACTGATCATTGGTGTTCATTGAGTAAAGGCTTATTAATGAAACATAATGTATGGCATCACGTAGTTTGCAATAGATTCAATTTCTTGGATGCTTTGTCGTAGCTATTTATGTCTTCAATTTTGTCACAATATAGAAAATTGAGTTAGCTTAACGTGGGCATTGGATTCGTGTCATTCAGATCTCTGAATGAAAAGTTACGGACGATTTCTTGCCGACATATCAAGTTGTTCAGCAAGTTAAAATGATCATTCTAAACAGATCATTGGTGCTCTTGAGTAAAGGCTTATTAGTCAAGCATAATGCATGGCCTCACGCTACTTGCGATTGATTCACTTACTTGGAAGCTTTGTTGTAGCTATTTCAGTCTTAAATTTTGTTACACTTTAGAAAATTGAGCTACGATAATGTGGGCGTTGGATTTGTGTCATTCTGAGCTCTGAATAAAAAGTTACAGACGAATTTTTTGCGGACATGTAAAATTGATTGGCTAGTTATATTGATCATTCTAAACTGATTATTGGTACTCATTGACTAAACGCTTATTAACGAAGCATAATGCATGGCATCAAGCAGTTTGCGATAGATTCGATTACTTGGAGGTATTGTCGTAGCTATTTCAGTCTTAAATTTTGTCACAATATAGAAAAGTAAGCTATCTTAACGTGGCGTTGGATTCGTGTCATTTTGAGCTCTGAATCAGAAGTTACGGACGATTTTGTGCGGACATGTGAGGTTAATTGGCGACTTAAAGTGATCATTTTCAACGGATCATTTCTGTCATTTGGTAAAGGCTCATTAATCCAGCATAATGCATTGGACCACGCGGTTTGCGATATATTTGATTACTTGGTGGATTTGTGGTAGCTATTTCAGTAATTTTGTCGCAATATAGAAACTTTTTTAGCTAGCTTAACGTCGGCGTTGGATTCATGGCGTTATGAGCTTTGAACCAAAAGTTAAAGACGAGTTAGTGCGGACATGTCAAGTTGAACGACGAATTAAAATGATCATTCTAAACTGATCAATGGTGCTCATTCAATAAAAGCTTATTAATGAAGCATAATGCAGGGCACCAAGCAGTTTACAATAGATTGGATTACTCGGAGGCTTTTTCGTAGCTATTTCAGTCCTAAATTTTGTCACATTATGTAAAATGGAGCTATCTTCACGTGGGCGTTTGATGAGGACATCAGGTCGTATGTCCAGCCAGGAGACCAGACTGCCCGACCAGGAGGCTTGCCCGAGACAACAGGGCCATCTGGCACGCCTGCCAGATCAAGCAGTACCGCCGGACCCTCGACCAATAGGATCACACGAACCAGCATTGCTGGCGGAGAGGCCCAAGCTTCCGGCACACTTGGTGGCGACGTGGATGACACCGCTGGTCCCCTTGGTGATACCGCCAACTCCGGGATCAACTTGGCCGGTCCTGAAGGCATTCCGGCCAGTACCTCGCACATACCAGCCGGTACAGCCGATTCAGCCGAGTGCACGAGCATTTCAACTTCTACACAAGGAAACTCGGACCAGATAAGCTACCAGCTTCAGCACATGCATCTAGAGGAAGTATCCACACCAGTAGTGCCACCAGGAGCAATGACAAGGAGTAGATCAAGAGCACTCTTCCACAAGTTCAGCTTATGGGTGGACAAGCTCCTAGAGGAAGATCGACTAAGGACAATGGGCCAGAAGTACAAAGAAGAGTCCAAAGGCTTCTCAACAATGCAAGGAACTTCAGAGACTTGGGCTTTAGTGGCAAGAGAGGACAGGGCCCAAAGATTCCTAACCCTACTCCAAGTCGAAGACTAGGAGTAAGGCGTGTGCATGCCACAAGGACGGCCACCTTCCATTTCTTGGCCGTGAGGTAAGTAAGGTAAGTTTCAATTCGAATATATGCCTCTTTCTGTTTTGCTGGGTAGGATCTAGATTCTTAACATTTTTGAGTCAAGAACATTTTAGGAATAGGTCCGTTTTCGGTTATACACTTTTGTATCTTTTCCATTTGTGGACTTTTGTAAACTTTCCTTTTCTTTATTTGAGTCAACCCTAGAAGGTCAAGCTGTCGAGCGTATTAATAAAGCTCTTTTCAGCATTGTAGTTCGGCACGAACAGGAGGAGCCCCAGCCAGATGGAGATGAAGACACACAACCTCATAACTATCACCATAGGCCGAGAGGACCTCCACGGCAACCAGAGACAGAAGATGATGGCTTCGAGCCATATGGTCTTCACCAAAGACCAACGATGCCTCCTAGACATCATGAGGATTGAGATGAACACGCCTAAAACCGGGTAACTCATCCTGATGTTAAGCTAACTCCTCCAAGTTTTGCAGGAAAAGTAGACCTCGAGGCTTACCTAGATTGGGAGAGAAGAATGGATCATATCTTTGATCATTACAACCAACCAGGGCCTAGGAGAGTCTCAATGGCAGTAGCACAACTCACGGAAAATGCCCTCATCTGGTGGGATCGTGAGGTAACTGACAGAAGGAGGAAAAGAATGAGGCCCATAGACTCATGGGTCGACATGAAGGATGTCATGCGACAAAGGTTTGTTCCACCTTACTTTCATAGGGACTTGCAACGTCGTTTTCGTACTCTTAAGCAGGGTACCAGATCAGTAGAGGAGTACTATGAAGAGTTCGAGAAGCTAAGGAACAGACTAGAGCTCAATGATGATGAAGAAGCATTGATGGCACAATTTTTGGATGGACTCCAAGAAATAATCAGCCGCAAGGTGGAAAGGCAAATCTACAATGACTTCAAATACTTGTTCCACCTATCTTTCCAGGCTGAGCAGCACATCAAAAGTAAGAGCCAAGACATCCACAGCAAGCCTAAGACGCCTTGGGCACCAAGCAACATTCCCCAGCCCGTAGACAAAGGCAAGAGCATAGAGATCGAGTCAAGGTTCAAGAGCAAGCCTCCTGAACCCACCCGTGACCAGAGAGAGCCTAGTAAGTCTTCAAACCCTCAGAGATCACGTAACATTACTTGTTTTAATTGTAGGGGTCGTGGACACATCTCAAGGGAGTGCCCAAACAACCGGGTCATGCTGATTATGGAGGCTGGAGAATATGAGTCCCAAGATGAAGAGGACTATGAACAAGAAGAGGAATATGGTTACATTGAGTATCCTGATATGGGGGAAGTGCTGGTCATTAGACGCATCCTCAGTGCAATGGTGGATCCTTTAGAGACCATCCAAAGGGAGAACATCTTCCACAGCCGTTGCACCGTCAAGGGCAAGGTATGTAACCTCATCATAGATGGTGGTTCTTGCACTAACGTTGCTAGTGCATATATGGTTGATAAGCTAGGTCTAGAGAAGACAAGGCATCCTCGACCATATAGACTGAGATGGTTCGATGAAAAAGTGGAGTTCAAGATCCATGAGCAAGTCACTGTGCCATTCAGTGTGGGCAAGTACCAAGACCAAGTCGTGTGCGACGTGGTGCCCATGCAAGCTGGCCATCTTCTGCTAGAAAGCCATGGCAGTTTGACAAAGAGACCAGGCATGATGGCCGAACCAATCTCTACACTTTTGTGCATGACAAAAGAAAGGTCAGCCTGGCTCCTCTTACACCTGCCCAGGTACACGAGCTACAACTCCAAATGAGTAAGGAAAAGAAACTTATCAAGTCTGATTTTCTTATTCAACCAAGCCATGTCCGGAGAGCTTTAGCCTCGAAGGATTTAATGTTACTAATGGTCTTCAAAGAAATTTTGAGTATAGAACAGGAACAGGTAGAGCTACCTCCTGAAGAAACAACTTTCCTCAACAAGTTCCAGGATGTGTTTCCAGAGGAGATACCAGCAGGCTTGCCTCCTTTATGTGGCATAGAGCACAAGATCGACCTAGTGCCCGGAGCAGCCCTGCCCAACCGGCCAGCCTACCGGATGAGCCCAGAGGAGTCAAAGGAGCTTGAGAAGCAAGTCAAGGAGCTCTTGGAGAAAGGCTATGTTCAAGAGAGCCTCAGTCCATGTGCCGTACCAGTGCTACTAGTGCCCAAGAAGGATGGGACTTGGCGAATGTGCGTGGACTGCCGAGCAATCAACAACATCACAGTCAAGTACAGGCATCCGATACCACGGCTGGATGACATGCTAGATGAGCTGAGTGGAGCCACGGTCTTCTCCAAGATAGACCTCAAGAGTGGATACCACCAGGTCAGGATGAAGGAAGGTGATGAATGGAAGACTGTTTTCAAGACAAAGCAAGGACTATACGAGTGGACAGTCATGCCATTCGGCTTGACTAATGCCCCAAGCACCTTCATGCGCCTTATGAACCAAGTTCTTAGGGCGTACATCAGTAAGTTTGTAGTGGTTTACTTTGATGATATACTAGTTTATAGTAAGTGCCTACGGGAACACCTCACACATCTTGAGATGGTACTTAAAACCCTTCGACAAGAAGAGCTTTATGCCAATCTCAAGAAGTGAATCTTTTGTACTGATAAACTTGTCTTTTTAGGTTTTGTTGTAAGTTCACAGGGCCTACAGGTTGATGAAGAGAAGATTCGAGCCATACAAGAATGGCCAACACCAGGCAACATCAGCCAAGTGAGGAGCTTCCACGGACTGGCCAGCTTCTATAGGAGATTCGTGTCCAACTTCAGCAGTATTGCCTCACCATTGACGGCAGTAGTGAAGAAGAACGTGGGATTCAGCTGGGGAGAAGCTCAGGAGAAGGCATTCCAGGCCTTGAAGGACAGCCTTACACATGCACCAGTGCTAGTCCTGCCCGACTTCAACAAGACGTTTGAAGTGGAGTGTGATGCCTCTGGAATTGGCATAGGAGCAGTGCTAACCCAAGGAGGGAGACCAGTGGCATCCTTCAGTGAGAAGCTAGGTGGTGCCTCACTGAACTACCCCACTTACGACAAGGAGCTTTATGCCCTTGTCCGAGCATTGGAGACTTGGCAGCATTACTTGCTGTCCATGGAGTTTGTGATCCACACTGATCACGATACTCTCAAACACCTCAGACGGAAAATCAATCTCAAGAGGAGACATGCCAGGTGGATGGAGTTCATAGAGACCTTCTCGTACGTCATCAAGTACAAGAAGGGCAAAGACAATGTGGTAGCCGGTGCACTATCAAGGAGGTTTGCCTTGATATCCACCATGGAGGCAAAGGTCCTAGGATTCGAGCACATCAAGGACCTATACAAGGATGATCCTGACTTTGCTGAGAGCTACAAGGAGTGTGGCACAGGGAGGCATGGTAAGTTTTACATCCATGAGGGATTCTTGTTCCGAGAGAGGAGGCTGTGCATACCACAAGGATCATTGAGGGAGCTTATCATCCGAGAAGCTCATGGTGGAGGACTCATGGGCCACTTTGGTGTCGACAAGACTCTAGCAGTGGTCAAGGAGCACTTCTACTGGCCACACATGAAGAGGACAGTAGAAGCTCATTGTGCAAGATGCACCACTTGCAAAAAGGCAAAGTCCCGAGTGCAACCTCACGGGTTGTATCTCCCACTGCCCATACCAACACATCCATGGGTGGACATCTCAATGGACTTTGTTCTAGGTCTGCCCAAGATCAACCACAAGGATGCAATCTTTGTAGTGGTGGACAGATTCTCCAAGATGGCACACTTCATTCCGTGTGCCAATGTCAATGATGCCACGCAAACAGCCGAGCTGTTTTTCAGGGAGATAGTACAGCTTCATGGAGTGCCAAGGACCATTGTGTCAGACAGGGACACCGAGTTCCTCAGCCATTTCTGGAGGACCCTTTGGAGGAAGCTAGGCACGAAGCTACTCTTCTCTACCACCTGCCATCCTCAAACCGATGGCCAAACTGAAGTTGTACACCGGACACTATCAACTCTTCTCAGGACTACACTAGGGAAGAACCTCAAGACTTGGGTGGAGTGCCTGCCATTCATAGAGTTCGCTTACAACCGAGCCGTGCACTCAGCAACCAAGAAGACACCATTTGAAGTGGTATACGGCTTCAACCCTCTCACCCCATTGGAGGAAACACCACTACCACCAGCTGAGATGACCAACCTCAGCGGAGCATCCAAGGCAGAGTTCATAAGGAGGTTACACCAGAAGGTAGCAGAAAACTTGGAGAAGAGGACCGGACAGTACGTGACTCATGCCAACAAGGGAAGAAAGGAGGTGATCTTTCAACCAGGCGATTGGGTGTGGCTACACCTCGGCAGGAGAGGTTCCCAAACCTAAGGAGTTCCAAGCTAGCACCAAGAGGAGATGGACCATTCAGAGTGCTCGAGAGGATCAACAACAACGCCTACCGGATCGAGCTCCCAGGTGAGTTTAATGTGTCCAATACGTTCAATGTTACTGACTTAGCCCTTTCCATGCAGATGAACCCGTTTGAGGACAAAACCTACTGAAGAGGAAGGGGATGATGAGGACATCAGGTCGTACATCCAGCCAGGAGACCAGACTGGCCGACCAGGAAGCTTGCCCAAGACAGGCGGACCATCTGGCGCGCCTGCCGGCCCAAGCAGTACCGCCGGACCCTTGACCACAAGGACCAGAGCAACCAGCATTGCCGGCGGAGAGGCCCAAGCTTCTGGCACACTTGGTGGCAACGTGGATGACACCGCCGGTCCCTCTGGTGATGCCGCCAACTCTGGGATCAACTTGGCCGGTCCTGAAGGCATTCCGGCCAGTACCTCGCACATTCCAGCCGGTACAGCCAATCCAGCCGAGTGCACGAGCATTTCAACTTCTACACAAGGAAACTCGGACCAGATAAGCTACTAGCTTTGGGACATGCATCTAGAGGAAGTATCCACACCAGTAGTGCCACCAGGAGCAATGACAAGGAGTAGATCAAGAGCACTCTTCCACAAGTTCAGCTTATGGGTGGACAAGCTCCTAGAGGAAGATCGACTAAGGACAATGGGCCAGAAGTACAAAGAAGAGTCCAAAGGCTTCTCAACAATGCAAGGAACTTCAGAGACTTGGGCTTTAGTGGCAAGAGAGGTCAGGGCCCAAAGATTCTTAACCCTACTCCAAGTCAAAGACTAGGAGCAAGGCGCATGCATGCCACAAGGACGCCCACCTTCCCTTTCTTGGCCGTGAGGTAAGTAAGAAGTTTCAATTCGAATATATCCCTCTTTCTGTTTTGCTGGGTAGGATCTAGATTCTTTACATTTTTGAGTCAAGAACATTTTAGGAATAGTTCCTTTTCGGTTATACACTTTTGTATCTTTTCCATTTGTGCACTTTTGTAAACTTTCCTTTTCTTTATTTGAGTCGACCCTAGAAGGTCAAACTGTCGAGCATATTAATAAGGCTCCTTTCAGCATTGTAGTTCGACAACCTTTTTGCTAATTAATAAAGATCAAATTTTCTTACAAGTTTTCTCTCAAGAATCTTGTGCGCTTAGAACCTAGTTGAGACCAGCCCTCCTAGCTCTACGTTTGTGATTTATCACGAGGTTAATCACCCCTCGTGTGGTTCACTTCACCCTTCCATCGAATACCAACCCAAAAACCCCTATCCAAGAAGTCTAAGGTCGAGTTTCTCACCTAACCTTCTCCAAACAGCCCACGTGCATATAAGCCTTGAATTGAAGCTTGTATCAGCGTTCGATTTGTCTCATTCTGCGCTCTGAATCAAAAGTTACCGATAATCTGTGCGGACATGTCAAGTTGATCGTCGAGTTAAAATGATAATTCTAAACTGATCATTGGTGCTCATTGAGTAAAATCTTATAAATGAAGAATAATGCATGGCATCATGCATTTTGCGATAGAATGGATTACTTGGAGACTTTATCACAGTTATTTTAGTCTTAAATTTTTTCACAAAGTAGAAAATTGAGCTAGCTTAACGTGGGTGTTAGATTCGTGTCATTATGAGCTCTTAATCAAAAGTTACAAACGATTTAGTGTGGAGATGTTAAGCTGATCGGCCAGTTAAATTGATCATCCTAAACTGATTTTTGTTGCACATTTTGTAAAAACATATTAATAAAGCATAATGCATGGCATCACGCTGCTTGCGATTGATTGGATTACATGGAGACTTTGTGGTAGCTATTTAAGTCTTAACTTTTGTAACAATATAGAACATTTAGCTGGCTTAACATAGGTGTTGGATTCGTGTTATTCTGAGCTCTGGATCAAAAGTTACCGACGATTTTGTGCGGACATGTCAATTTTATCGGCGAGTTAAAATGATCATTGGTGCTCATTCAGTAATGCATGGCGATTTAGTGCGGACATGTTAAGCTGACCGGCCAGTTAAAATGAGCTCTGGATCAAAAGTTACCGACGATTCGTTTCATTTTGAGCTTTGAATCAAAGTTACAGACGATTTAGTGCGGACATGTTAAGCTGACCGGCCAGTTAAAATGATCATTCTAAACTGATCATTGGTGCTCATTAAGCAAAAGTTTACAAATGAAGCATAATGCATGGCATCACGCAGTTTGGGATATATTGGATTACTTTGAGGCTTTGTCGTAGCTCTTTCAGTCTAAAATGTTGCTACATTATAGAAAATTGAGCTAGTTTAACGTGGGCATTGGATTCGTGTCATTCTTAGCACTAAATCAAAAGTTAAAGACGATTTAGTTCAGAGATGTCAAGTTGATTGGTCAGTTAAAATGATGATTCTAAACTTACCATTGGTTCAAATTAAATAAAGACTTATTAATGAAGCATAATGCGTGGCATCACACAGTTTGCGATAGATTCGATTACTTGAAGCCTTTGTCGTTGCTATTTTAGTCTTAACTTTTGTCAAAATATAGAAAATTAACCTAACTTAACGTGGGCATTGGATTCGTGTAATTCTGAACCCTAAATCAAAAGTTACGGACGATTTGGTGCGGACATGTTAAGTTGATCGGGGAGATAAAATGATCATTCTAAAGTGATCATTGCTGCTCATTGAGTAAAAGCTTATAAATGAATATTACTGCATGGCGACAAGAATTTTGTGAAAGAATGGATTACTTGGAGGCTTCATCGTACCTATTTAAGTATTAAAGTTTTTCACAATATAGAAAATTGAGGTAGCTTTACGTGGGCGTTGGATTCGTGTCATTCTGAGCTCAGAATCAAAAGTTACAGACAATTTAGTATGGACATGTTAAGATGATATGCTAGTTAAAATGATCTTTATAAACTGATCATTGGTTGTCATTGGGCAAAGGTTTACAAATGAAGCATAACGCACGGCATCATGCAGTTTGGGATATTTGGATTTCTTTTTGACGCTGTCATTGCTCTTTCAGTCTAAAATGTTGTCACAATATGAAAAATTGAGCTAGTTTAACGTGGAAGGTTGATTCGTGTCATCCCGAGATCTAAATCAAAAGTTACAGATGATTTAGCGTGCATATGTAAAGTTGACCGGTCATTTAAAATTATTATTGTAAACTTATCATTGGTTCTCATTAAGTAAACGCTTATTAATGAAGCATAATGTGTGGCATCACATAGTTTGCAATAGATTCGATAACTTGAATACTTTGTCGTAGCTATTTAACTCTTAAATTTTGTCACAATATAGAAAATTAATCTAGTTAAATGTGGGCATTGAATTCGTGTTATTCTGAGCTCTGAATCAAAAGTTACGCACGATTTTGTGCAGACAAGTCAAGTTGATCGGCGAGTTAAAATGATCATTCTAAACTGATCATTCGTGCTCATTAAGTACAAGCTTATTAATGAAAAATAATGCATGGCATCAAGCATTTTGTGATAGATTGGATTACTTCTTGGATTTACCGTAGCTATTTAAGTCTTCAATTTTTTCACAATATAGAAAACCGAGCTAGCTTAACGTGTACGTTGGATTCGTGTCATTCTGAGCTCTGAATCAAAAGTTACACACAATTGTGCTGACATGTTAAGCTGATGGGCCAGTTAAAATGATCATTCTAAACTGATCATTGGTTCTCATTGAACAAAGGTTTACAAATGAAGCATAATGCATGGCATCACGCAGTTTCGGATATATTGGATTATTTTGAGGCTTTGTCTTTGCACTTTCAGTCTAAAATATCGTCACAATATAGAAAATTAAGCTAGTTTAACATGAGGGTTGGATTCGTGTTATTCTGAGCTTTGAATCAAAAGTTACATATAATGTAGTGCGGACATGCAAAGTTGATCGGTCAGTTAACATGATCATTCTAAACTAATCATTGGTTCTGATTAAGTAAAGGCTTATTGGTGAAGCAGAATGCGTGGCATCACATAGTTTGTGATAGATTGGATTACTTGAAAGCTTTGTCGTAGCTATTTTCGTCTTCAATTTTGTCACAATATAGAAAATTAATCTAGTTAAACGTGGGCATTGAATTCGCATTATTCGGAGCTCTGAATCAAAAGTTACGTATGATTTTGTGCAGACAAGTCAAGTTGATCGTCGAGTTAAAATGATCATTCAAAACTGATCATTCGTGCTCCTTGAATAAAAGCTTATAAATGAAGAATAATGCATGGCGTCAACCATTTTGCGATAGATTGGATTACTTGGAGGCTATGTCGTAGCTATTTCAGTCAAAAAGTTTTTCACAATATAGAAAATTGACCTAGATTAACATGGGCGTTGGATTCGTTTCATTCTGAGCTCTGAATCAAAGTTACAGACGATTTAGTGCGAACATGTTAACCTGACCGGCCAGTTAAAATGATCATTCTAAACTGATCATTGGTGCTCATTAAGCAAAAGTTTACAAATGAAGCATAATGCATGGCATCACGCAGTTTGGGATATATTGGATTACTTTGAGGCTTTGTCGTAGCTCTTTTAGTCTAAATTGTTGTCACACTATAGAAAATTGAGCTAGTTTAACGTGGGCATTGGATTCTTGTCATTCTTAGCTCCAAATCAAAAGTTAAAGACGATTTAGTTCGGACATGTCAAGTTGATTGGTCAGTTAAAATGATGATTCTAAACTTACCATTGGTTCAAATTAAATAAAGACTTATTAATGAAGCATAATGCGTGGCATCACACAGTTTGCGATAGATTCGATTACTTGAAGGCTTTGTCGTTGCTATTTTAGTCATAACTTTTGTCAAAATATAGACAATTAACCTAACTTAACGTGGGCATTGGATTCGTGTAATTCTGAACTCTAAATCAAAAGTTACGGACGATTTAGTGCGGACATGTTAAGTTGATCGGGGAGTTAAAATGATCATTCTAAAGTGATCATTGCTGCTCATTGAGTAAAAGCTTATAAATGAATATTATTGCATGGCGTCAAGAATTTTGCAAAAGAATGGATTACCTGGAGGCTTCATTGTACCTATTTCAGTGTTACATTTTTTCACAATATAGAAAATTGAGGTAGCTTTACGTGGGCGTTGGATTCGTGTCATTCTGAGCTCAGAATCAAAAGTTACAGACGATTTAGTACGGACATGTTAAGCTGATATGCTTGTTAAAATGATCTTTATAAACTGATCATTGGTTGTCATTGAGCAAAGGTTTACAAATGAAGCATAATGCACGACATCATGCAGTTTGGGATATTTGGATTACTTTTTGAGGCTGTCATAGCTCAGTCTAAAATGTTGTCACAATATGAAAAATTGAGCTAGTTTTACGTGGAAGATTGATTCATCTCATTCGGAGATCTAAATCAAAAGTTGATCGGTCATTTAAAATGATTATTGTAAACTTATCATTGGTTCTCATTAAGTAAACGCTTATTAATGAAGCATAATGTGTGGCATCACACAGTTTGCAATAGATTCGATAACTTGAATGATTTGTCGTAGCTATTTTACTCTTAAATTTTGTCACAATATAGAAAATTAATGTAGTTAAATGTGGGCATTGAATTCGTGTTATTCTGAGCTCTCAATCAAAAGTTACGCACGATTTTGTGCAGACAAGTCAAGTTGATCGGCGAGTTAAAATGATCATTCTAAACTGATCATTCATGCTCATTGAGTACAAGCTTATTAATGAAAAATAATGCACGGCATCAAGCATTTTGTGATAGATTGGATTACTTCTTGGATTTACCGTAGCTATTTAAGTCTTCAATTTTTTCACAATATAGAAAACTAAGCTAGCTTAACGTGTACGTTGGATTCGTGTCATTCTGAGCTCTGAATCAAAAGTTACACACAATTGTGCTGAAAAGTTAAGCTGATCGGCCAGTTAAAATGATCATATTAAACTGATCATTGGTGCTCATTGAACAAAGGTTTACAAATGAGGCATAATGCATGGCATCACGCAGTTTCGGATATATTGGAATACTTTGAGGCTTAGTCGTTGCTCTTTCAGTCTAAAATGTCGTCACAATATGGAAAATTGAGCAAGCTTAACATGGACGTTGGATTCGTCTCATTCTAAGCTCTGAATCAAAAGTTACAGATGATTTAGTGCGGACATGCAAAGTTGATCGGTTAGTTAAAATGATCATTCTAAACTAATCATTGGTTCTGATTGAGTAAATGCTTTTTAAGGAAGCATAATTCGTGGCATCACATTGTTTGCGATAGTTTCCATTGCTTGAAGGCATAGTCGTAGCTATTTTAGTATTAAATTTTGTCACAATATAGAAAATTAACCTAGATTAATGTGGGCATTGGATAAGCAATTTTGGAACACTTTCTCATTTTTCTCAAGAGCCGAAAGTGTAAGGGATCTTCATCACCCTTGGAAATTTCAATTCGATTCACCCCTTGTCCAACTTGACTGGCATTTGTCATTCACACAGAGCAAGCAGATAGTACAAGGATTTTCCACCATCCTTGAGAATATCATCCATTTCCCCTTGTTCTCGGATCCATCCACTTTAGAGCTCACACCTCCGCAAGTTACACCATTGTTTCACCCATTCCACAACTTGAATCCATTCATCCACTATTCCATAGCCATTTGTAGTTGATCAGGGGCGTGATCCTCATCAGGATCACATCAGGTGGTATCAGTGCCCACTCCAAACCAGGTTGTATCTCTACAAACCCGTTTGCACCCTTTCGTATTCTTACAAAAACGTTTTGTAACCTTTCGCCTCCTTTGTGCGATTTGTTTTAAAATGTTTTTGGGATTTTTTCTTGTTTAAACTTGATCTTAGATATTTGAAGAACATGGAAATTAACTTGAAAATAGTTTTGAACCGATTTCTAAAGGACAAAACTTGTGAAACACCCAATCGGCACAGTTGAGCTTCTAAAAAACTGTTTTTGTTAATCCGAGTTTATCACCTTTTTGAATATTTTAGAGATTAAAACCTGAATGAAACTTGTTTTTAAGACTTAATAGAACCAAGAATACCAACTAAAAACATTTTAAAATGAATCTAAAGTTTTTAGACTCACCCATTTCAAAACCGGAGTCCAATGGGTCTAGAACATGCTTTGCTAGGGTTTGTCTTTGTTCTTGTGTTTTTGTTTCAGCGAATTGTTGTGTCAGTTTCTGTGTTTTACTTTGAACCTTTTACGTGTTTAGTTGTCTGAATTTTTCAGGTACCATGGTAGGAACCAGCAATAATGGAGAAGTAAACTCGAACAAACAACTCCTTGATTCCTTTAAAGCCATGAGAGCTGAAATAGAAAGATCAATCAATGAACGACTTAGGATAAATGATACAAGCCTCGAATCAAGGCTGTACGCGCGTGGGCTGTTTGGAGAAGATTAGGTGAGAAACTCGACCTTAGGCTTCTGGATGGGAGTTTTCTGTTTGGTAATGGATGGAAGGGTGAAGTGAACCACACGAGGGGTGATGAACCTCGTGATAAATCACAAACTTAGAAGCTAGGAGGGCTGGTCTCGAGTAGGGTTCTAAGCGCACAAGTTCTTGAGGAAAAACTTGTAGGAAGAAAATTCGATTCTTATTAATATCAGAAAAGGTTGTCGAACTACAATGTTGAAGGAGCCTTATTAATGTGCTTGGCAGCTTGACCTTCTACGGTCGACTCAACGAAAAATGGAAAACTTACAAAAGTGCACAAAAGGAAAAATTACAAAAAGGCAATAACAGAAAAGAACTTCTACCTAAATTGTCTTTGACTCAAAAATGTAAACATTCTAAATCCTACCCTGCAAAACAGAAAAAGGTAAGTATATAATTTGAAAACTTACCATTCTTATCTATCGGCCAAGAAATGGAAGGTGGCCGAACTTGTGGCATGCACGCGCCTAGCTCCTCGTCTTCGACTCGGAGTAGGGTTATGAATCTTTTGGCCCTGACCTCTCTTGCCACTAAAGCCCAAGTCTCTGGAGTCCTTTGTATTGTTGAGAAGCCTTTGGACTCTTCCTTGCACTCTTGGCCCAATGCTCTTTGTCGATCATCCTCTAGGAGCTCGCGACCCACAAACTGAACTTGTGGAAGAGCGCCCTTGATCTGCTCCTTGTCATTGCTCCTGGTGGCACCATTGGTGTAGAAACTTCAACCAGATGCATGTCTTGAAGCTGGTAGCTTATCTAGTCCGAGTTTCTTTGTGTTGATGTTGAAATGGTGGTGCAATCGGTCGGATCGGCTGTACTGGCTGGAGTGTGCGAGGAGCTGGCCGTATTGTCATTGGGGCCGGCCAGGTTCATCCTGGAGCCGGCAGCATCACCAATTGGGCCGGCAGTGTCATCCACGTCGCCGCTAGTTGGGCTGGAGGTTTGGGCCTCTCCGCCGGAAATGTTGATCGGTCCGGGCCGGCTGGTCGAAGGCCCGGCGGTACCTTGGGCTGGCAGAAGCGCCAAATGGCCTGGCTGTCTCGGGCAAGCTCTCTGGTCGCCCAATCTGGTCTCCTGGCCGGCCATATGATCTGATGCCCGCATCATCCCCTCCCCCTTCAGTAGGTTTTGACCTCAAAACTGGTTCATCTGCATGGAAAGGAGCTAAATCAGTTACGTTGAATGTGTTAGACACATTAAACTCACCTGGAAGCTCGATCCGGTAGGCGTTGTTGTTGATCCTCTCCTGCACTCTGAATGGTCCATCTCCTCTTGGGGCCAGCTTGGAACTCCTTAGGTTGGGGAACCTCTCCTGCCATAGGTGTAGCCACACCCAGTCGCCTGGTTGAAAAATAATCTCCTTTCTTCCCTTGTTGGCGTGAGTCACGTACTGCCCGGTCCTCTTCTCCAAGTTTTCTGCTATCTTCTGGTGTATCTTCTTTATGAACTCCGCCTTGGATGCTCCATTGAGGTTGGTCATCTCTGCTGGTGGCTGTGGCGTTTGTTCCAAAGGTGTTAGGGGGTTGAAGCCGTAGACTACTTCAAAAGGGGTCTTCTTGGTTGCTGAGTGCACTGCTCGGTTCTATGCGAACTCTATGAATGGCAGGCACTCCACCCAAATATTGCGGTTCTGTCCTAATGTAGTCCTGAGAATAGTCAACAATGTCCGGTTGACTACTTCAGTTTGGCCATCGGTTTGAGGATGGCAGGTGGTAGAGAAGAGTAGCTTCGTGCCTAGCTTCCTCCAAAGGGTCCTCCAGAAATGGCTGAGGAATTTGGTGTCCCTATCTAGCTCTTTGAGGACTTCATTATAATTAGGCAAAGCCTCAAAATAATGCAATATAATTTGGCTGAGGACTTCGCCTTTTTGCAAGTGATGCACCTTGCACAATGGGCTTCTACTGACCTCATGATGTGTGGCCAGTAGAAGTGCTCCTTGACCACTGCTAGTGTCTTGTCGACATCGAAGTGGCCCATAAGACCTCCTCCATGAGCTTCCCGGATGATAAGCTCCCGTAGAGATCCTTGTGGTATTCACAGTCTCCTCTCTTGGTATAAGAACCCATCATGGATGTAGAACTTGCCATGACTTCCTGTGCCACACTCCTTGTCGCTCTCATCAAAGTCAGGATCATTCTTATATAGGTTCTTGATGTGCTCGAATCCTAATACCTTTGCTTCCATGATGGATATCAGGGCAAACCTCCTTGATAGTGCATCGGCTACCACATTATCCTTGCCCATCTTGTACTTGATGACGTACAGGAAGGTCTCTATGAACTCCATCCACCTGGCATGTCTCCTCTTGAGATTGGTTTGCCCTCTGAGGTGTTTGATAGTCTCGTGATCAGTGTGGATCACAAACTCCTTGGACAACAAGTAATGTTGCCAAGTCTCCAAGGCTCAGAATAGGGCATAGAGCTCCTTGTCGTAGGTGGGGTAGTTCAGTGAGGCACCACCTAGCTTCTCACTGAAGTACGCCACTGGCCTTCCTCCTTGGGTTAGCACTGCTCCTATGCCTATTCCAGAGGCATCACACTCCACCTCAAACATCTTGTTGAAGTTGGGCAGGACTAGCACTGGTGCATGCGTAAGGCTGTCCTTCAAGGCCTGGAATGCCTTCTCCTAAGCTTCTCCCCAGTTAAATCCCACGTTCTTCTTCACTACTGCCATCAATGGTGAGGCAGGCAAAACTGCTGAATTTGGGCACGAATCTTCTGTAGAAGCTGGTCAAACCGTGGAAGCTCCTCACTTGGCTGATGTTGCTCGGTGTTGGCCACTCTTGTATGGCTGCAATCTTCTCTTCATCAACCTGTAAGCCCTGTGAACTTAAAACAAAACCTAAGAAGACAAGTTTATTAGTACAAAAGATGCACTTCTTGAGATTGGCATAAAGCTCTTCTTGTCGAAGGGTTTTAAGTACGAACTCAAGATGTGTGAGGTGTTCCCGTAGGCACTTACTATAAACTAAAATATCATCGAAGTAAACCACAACGAACTTACTGATGTACGCCCTAAGAACATGGTTCATAAGGCGCATGAAGGTGCTTAGGGCATTAGTCAAGCCGAATGGCATGACTGTCCACTCGTAGAGCCCTTGCTTTGTCTTGAAAGCAGTCTTCCACTCATCACCTTCCTTCATACTGACCTGGTGGTATCCACTCTTGAGGTCTATTTTGGAGAAGACCGTGGCTCCACTCAGCTCATCTAGCATGTCATCCAGCCATGGTATGGGATGCTAGTACTTGACTCTGATGTTGTTGATGGCTCGGCAGTCCACACACATTCACCAAGTTCCATCCTTCTTGGGTACTAGCAGTACTGGTACGGCACATGGACTGAGGCTCTCTCAAACATAGCCTTTCTCCAGGAGCTCTTTGACTTGCTTCTCAAGCTCCTTGGACTCATCGGGGCTCATCCGGTAGGCTGGTCGATTAGGTAAGGCTGCTCCGGGCACGAGGTCAATTTGGTGCTCTATGCTGCGTAGGGGAGGCAAGCCTGCTTGTATCTCCTCAGAGAATACGTCCTGGAATTTGTTGAGGAGCGTTGCTACTTCAGGAAGTAGCTCTACCTGTTCCTTTTCTACACTCCAAATCTCTTTGAAGACCATTAGCAACATTAAATCCTTCGAGGCTAAAGCTCTCCAGACATGACTTGGTTGAATAAGAAAATTTGACTTAATGAGTTTCTTTTCCTTGCTCATTTGTTGTTGTAGCTCATGTACCTGGGCAGGTGTGAGAGGAGCTAGGCTGACCTTTCTCTTTTCGTGCACAAAGGTGTAGAGATTGGTTCGGCCATCATGCCTTGTCTCCTTGTCAAACTGTCATGGCCTTCCTAACAGAAGATGGCCAGCTTGCATTGGTACTACATCGCAAACTACCTGGTCTTGGTATCTGCCCAGACTGAATGGCACGGTGACTTGCTCATGGATCTTGAGCTCCACCTTGTCATCTAGCCATCTCAGTCTATATGGTCGAGGGTGCCTTGTCTTCTCTGGACCTAGCTTATCCACAATATATGTACTAGCAACGTTAGTGCAAGAACCACCACCTATGATGAGGTTACATACCTTGCCCTTGATGGTGCACCAGCTGTGGAAGATGTTCTCCATTTGAATGGTCTCTGAGGGATCTACCATTGCACTAAGAATGCGTCTAGTGACCAGCACTTCCCCCACATCAGAGTACTCAATGTCTCAATGTCACCGTATTCTCCTTCTGGTTCATAGTCCTCCTCATCTTGGGATTCATACTCTCCAGTTTCCGTAATCAGCATGACCCGGTTGTTTGGGCACTCCCTTGAGATGTGTCCGCGACCCCTACACTTAAAACAATTGATGTCACGTGATCTCTGAGGGTTAGAAGACTTACTAGGCTCTCTCTGGTCACGGGTTTGCTCAGGAGGCTTGCTCTTGAACCGTGACTCGATCTCTATACTCTTGCCTTTGTCTACGGGCTTGGGGCTATTGCTTGGTGCCCAAGGTGTCTTAGGCTTGCTGCGTAGGTCTTGGCACTTTAGCCTGACGTGCTGCTCAGCCTGGACAGATAGGTGGAACAAGTCCTTCAAGTCATTGTAGATTTGTGTCTCCACCTTGCGGCTGATCCTCTCTTGCAGTTCATCCAAGAATTGTGCCATCAATGCCTCCACATCGTCATTGAGCTCCACCCTGTTCCTTAGCCTCTCAAACTCTTCATAGTACTCCTCTACTGATCTGGTGCCCTGTTTAAGAGTACGAAAACACTGTTGCAAATCCCTATGGAAATAGGGTGTAACAAACCTTTGCCTCATGAGGTCTTTCATGTCGACCCAAGAATCTACGGGTCTCAACCTCCTCCTCCTTCGGTCAGAAGCCTCACGATCCCACAAGATGAGGGCATTATCCATGAGTTGTGCTACTGCCATGGAGACTCTCCTAGGGCCTGGTTGGTTGTAATGATCAGAGATGTGATCCATCCACCTCTCCCAATCTAGATAGGCCTCGGGATCTACTTTTCCTGCAAAACTAGGAGGTGTTAGTTTAACATCACGATTATTTACCCAGTTGTAGGCATAGTCATCTCCATCCTCATGATGTCTAGGGGGCACTCTTGGTCTCTGGTGATGACCATAGGGCTCGTAGCCATTGCCCTTCGCTTCTGGTTGCCGTGGAGGTCCTCTCAGCTTAGGGTGATAGCCGTGAGGTTGTGCGTCCTCATCTCCATCCGGCTGGGGCTCCTCCTGTCCGTGCCGTGTTGTAGGGTGTTCAGGACCCCCCAGCATGGTCTTGCTCAGCCTCACGTGCCTTATGGTTTGGAATCTCACCGGCCTCTCCACGCGCTCCAACCTCTCGCTGATTGATGTGATTTGTGTTTGGAGGGTGGTGAACATGGCCATCATGGCCTCGGTTGCATCCTGATTTCCTTCTGCCATTGTGTGTTACAAGAAAGAAACAAGTTATTCTGCTCCTAAAATTTGATTAGGAGGATTTTCTTTCATAGGAAAAAGTTGTAACTAGATAAAAAGGAAAAAACTTCAAAAAAATGGAAAAAGTAAAAAGGAAACTTTACTAGTAATTAATGCGAAAGATGCTAGTTGTTTATGGTCCATTTTTCTTTTGGTATTTTTCTATTTTTTGTTTTGCTTATTAATTTAACTTAATGATAATGGAAATATGATTAAACAGAAAAGGAAAAACAAATTACAATGCAAAGAATGATTCTAGAACCTAGTGATGCACGTAGGAGCTTGATGCACTCGGTTTGAACATAGATGTTATTTTTTTATTTTCTTTGAATGAAACTTAAACTAATGCAAGAACTGGAAACAACACTAAGTAAAAGATAGAAACAACCTGGTCTTAGGAGCTTTAAGCTCTGATACCAAAATGATACAAGCCTCAAATCAAGGTTGTACGCGCGTGGGCTGTTTGGAGAAGATTATGTGAGAAACTCGACCTTAGGCTTCTGGATGGGGGTTTTCTGTTTGGTAATGGATGGAAGGGTGAAGTGAACCCCACGAGGGGTGATGAACCTAGTGATAAATCACAAACTTAGAAGCTAGGAGGGCTGGTCTCGACTAGAGTTTTAAGCGCAAAAATTCTTGAGAGAAAACTTGTAGGAACAAAATTCGATCTTTATTAATATCAGAAAAAGGTTGTCGAACTACAATACTGAAGGAGCCTTGTTAATATGCTCGGCAGCTCGACCTTCTAGGGTCGACTCAACGAAAAATGGAAAACTTACAAAAGTGCACAAAAGGAAAAATTACAAAAAGGCAATAACAGAAAAGAACTTCTACCTAAATTGTCTTTGACTCAAAAATGTAAACATTCTAAATCCTACTCTGCAAAACAGAAAAAGGCATGTATATAATTTGACAATCTAGTTTTTAGCCGAACCTTTGATGATCATGTAGAACACCTCAGAAAGGTTTTTGAAGTGCTTAGAAAGGAAACCTTGTATGCCAATCTTAAGAAATGTAATTTTGGAACAGATAAACTTGTCTTCTTAGGGTTTGTTGTGAGTACAGATGGTATTAAGGTTGATGAGGAAAAGATAAAAGTGATTAAGGAGTGGCCGAGTCCAAAGAATGTTGGGGAAGTAAGGAGCTTCCATGGCATAGCTGGGTTTTATTGGAGATTTGTCATGGGCTTGAGCACTATAGCAACTCCACTCACTGAGGTTATAAAAAGTAATTTGGGATTTAAGTGGGAGCAGCCGCAAGTTCCAAACCATGAAAGACAAGCTTACACACTCCCCGGTGCTATCTCTTCCTAACTTTGATAAAACATTTGAAATTGAATGTCATGCCTCAAGAGTTGGTATTGGTGCTGTTCTTATGTAGGAATGGAAGCCCATAGCCTACTTTAGTGAGAAACTTGGAGGGGCCACACTAAATTACCCAACCTATGACAAAGAACTATATGTGCTTGTGAGGGCCTTGCAAACATGGCAACATTATATTTGGCCCAAGGAGTTTGTCATCCATACCGCCCATTAGTCACTCAAACATCTCAAAGGGCAACAAAAGCTGAACAAAAGACATGCTAGGTGGGTCGAATTCATTGAGACTTTCTGATGGGGAAACCAGGTCCTATGGCCGGCCAGGAGACCAGACTGGCCGACCAGGGAGCTTGCCCGAGACAGCCGGGCCATTTGGCACGTCTGCCGGCCCAAGCGGTACTGCCGGACCCTCGACCAACAGGACCGGACCGATCAGCATTGCCGGCAGAGAGTCCCAAACCTCCGGCACAATTGGAGGCGATGTGGATGACACCGCCGGTCCCATTGGTGACTCCGCCGGCTCCGGGATCAACTTGGCTGATCCAGAAAACATTCCGGCCAGTACCTCGCACAGTCCAGCCGGTACAGCCGATCCAGCCGAGTACATGGGCATTTCAACTTCTACACAAGGAGACTCGGACCAGATAAGCTACCAGCTTCAGGACATGCATCTAGAGGAAGTCTCAACACCAGTGGTGCCACCAGGAGCAATGACAAGGAGCAGATTAAGAGCACTCTTGCAAAAATTCAGCTTATGAGTCGACAAGCTCCTAGAGGATGATCGACAAAGGACAGTGGGCCAGAAGTGCAAAGAGGAGTCCAAAGTCTTCTCAACAATGCAAGGGACTTCAGAGACTTGGGCTTTAGTGGCTAGAGAGGTCAGGGCCCAAAGATTCCTAACCCTACTCCAAGTCGAAGACTAGGAGCAAGGCGCGTGCATGCCACTAGGACGGCCACCTTCCATTTCTTGGCCGTGAGGTAAGAAAGGTAAGTTTTCAATTAGAATATTTGCCTCTTTCTGTTTTGCAGGGTAGGATCTAGATTGTTTACATTTTTGAGTCAAAGACATTTTAGGAATAGGTCCTTTTTGGGTTATGCACTTTTGTACGTTTTCAATTTGTGCACTTTTGTAAATTTTCCTTTTCTTTCATTGAGTCGACCCTAGAAGGTCAAGCTGTCGAGCATATTAATAAGACTCTTTCCAGCATTGTAGTTTGGCAACCCTTTTTGATAATTAATAAAGTGCGAATTTTCTTGTGCGCTTAGAACCTAGTTGAGACCAGCTCTCCTAGCTCTAAGTTTGTGATTTATCACGAGGTTCATCACCCCTCGTGTGGTTCACTTCACCTTTCCGGCCAATACCAACCCAAAACCTCATATCCAAGAAGTCTAAGGTCGAGTATCTCACCTAACCTTCTCCACACAGCCCACGCGCATATAAGCCTTGAATCGAGACTTGTATCATTTTGGTATCAGAGCTTAAAGCTCCTAAATCAGGTTGTTTCTATCCTTTAGTTAGTTTTGTTTCTTGTTCTTGCATTAGTTTAAGTCGCATTCAAGAAAAATAAAAAAAAGTAACACTAAACTCCAAACCGAGTGCATCTAGCTTCTACGTGTATCAATAAGGCTTAGATTCACTTTTGCATTGCCATTCATGTTTTCCTTTTTCTTAAATCGTATTTCCATTATTTTTAAGTTAAATTAAAATGAAAAGAAAAAGAAAATAGGAAAAATACCAAAAGAATTCGACTAGGACAGCTAGCAATTGTTGTCAAGAAAGTTTCCATTTTTCAAATCTTCCATTTTTCGAATTTTTCCTTTTCTCAGATTTAGGAGCATAATAACTTTTCTTCTTTCTTTGTAGTACGCAATGGCAGAACAGAATAGAGAAGCAGCCGAAGCCATAATGGCCATGTTCACCACCCACCAAACGCAACTCGCATCAATAGGCGAGAGGTTGGAGCGCTTGGAGAGGCCTGTGAGATTCCAGGCCATAAGGCACGTGAGAGCTGAGCAAGACCGTGCTGAGGGTCCTGAGCACCTTAGGACACGGCACGAACAGGAGGAGCCCCAGCCAGATGGAGATGAGGACGCACCACCTCATAACTATCACCATAGGCCGAGAGGACCTCCACGGCAACCAGAGGCAGAAGGTGATGGCTTCGAGCCATATGGACATCACCAGAGACCAAGGATGCCTCCTAGACATCATGAGGATGGAGATGAACACGCCTACAACCGGGTAACTCATCCTGATGTTAAGCTAACACCTCCGAGTTTTGCAGGAAAAGTAGACCCCGAGGCCTACCTAGATTGGGAGAGAAGGATGGATCACATCTTCGATCACTACAACCAACCAGGCCCTAGGATAGTCTCCATGGCAGTAGCACAACTCACGGACAATGCCCTCATCTGGTGGGATTGTAAGGTGTCTGACCGAAGGAGGAAAAGATTGAGGCCCGTAGACTCATGGGTCGACATGAAAGACCTCATGAGACAAAGGTTTGTTCCACCTTATTTTCATAGAGATTTGCAATGACATTTTCGTACTCTTAAGCAGGGTACCAGATCAGTAGAGGAGTACTATGAAGAGTTTGAGAGACTAAGGAACAGGCTGGAGCTCAATGACAATGAGGAGGCTTTGATGGCACAGTTCTTGGATAGACCACAAGAGAGAATCAGCCGCAAGGTGGAAAGGCAAATCTCCAACGACTTCAAGGACTTATTCCACCTATCTGTCCAGGCTGAGCAGCACATCAAACGTAAGAGCCAAGACATCCGCAGCAAGCCTAAGACGCCTTGGGCACCAAGCAACATTCCCAAGCCCGTAGATAAAGGCAAAAGCATAGAGATCAAGTCAAGGTTCAAGAGCAAGCCTCCTGAGCCAACCCGTGACCAGAGAGAGCCTAGTAAGTCCTCTAACCCTCAAAGATCACGTGACATCACTTGTTTCAAGTGTAGGTGTCGTGGACAAATCTCAAGGGAGTGCCCAAATAACCGGGTCATGCTGATTACGGAGGCTGGAGAGTATGAATCCCAAGATGAATAGGACTATGAACAATGGAGAAGACGGTGACATTGAGTACCCTGATGTGGGGGAAGTGCTGGTCACTAGACGCATCCTCAGTGCAATGGTGGATCCTTCAGAGACCATCCAAAGGGAGAACATCTTCCACAGCCGTTGCACCATCAAGGGCAAGGTATGGAACCTCATCATAGATGGTGGTTCTTGCACTAACATTGCTAGTGCGTACATGGTTGATAAGCTTGGTCTAGAGAAGACAAGGCACCCTCGACCGTATAAACTGAGATGGCTCGATGACAAAGTAGAGCTCAAGATCCATGAGCAAGTCACTATACCATTCACTGTTGGCAAGTACCAAGACCAAGTCGTGTGCGATGTGGTGCCCATGCAAGCTGGGCATCTTCTACTAGGAAGGCCATGGCAGTTTGACAAGGAGACCAGGCATGATGGCCGAACCAATCTCTACACTTTCGTGAATGACAAGAGAAAGGTCAGCCTAGCTCCTTTTACACCTGCCCAGGTACACGAGTTACAACTCCAAATGAGTAAGGAAAAGAAACTTATCAAGTCTAATTTTCTTATTCAACCAAGCCATGTCCGGAGAGCTTTAGCCTCGAAGGATTTGATGTTACTAATGGTCTTCAATGAAATTTTGAGTATAGAACAGGAACAGGTAGACCTACCTCCTCAGGTAGAACAAGTTCCAGGATGTGTTCCCAGAGGAGATACCAGCAGGCTTGCCTCCCTTACGTGGCATAAAGCACCAGATCGACCTAGTGCCCGGAGCAGCCCTGCCCAACCGGCTAGCCTACCGGATGAGTCCAGAGGAGTCCAAGGAGCTTGAGAAGCAAGTCAAGGAGCTTCTGGAGAAAGGCTATGTTCGAGAGAGCCTCAGTCCATGTGCCGTACCAGTGCTACTAGTGCCCAAGAAGGATAGGACTTGGCAAATGTGCGTGGGCTGCCGAGCAATCAACAACATCACAGTCAAGTACCGGCATACGATACCACGGCTGGATGACATGCTAGATGAGCTGAGTGGAGCCACGGTCTTCTCCAAGATAGACCTCAAGAGTGGATACCACCAGGTCAGGATGAAGAAAGGTGATGAATGGAAGACTGCTTTCAAGACAAAGCAAGGGCTCTACAAGTGGACAGTCATGCCATTCGGCTTGACTAATGCCCCAAGCACCTTCATGCGCTTTATGAACCAAGTTCTTAGGGCGTACATCAGTAAGTTCGTTGTAGTTTATTTCGATGACATATTGGTTTATAGTAAATTCTTAAGGGATCACCTCACACATCTTGAGTTGGTGCTTAAAACCCTTCGACAAGAAGAGCTTGATGCCAATCTCAAGAAGTGCATCTTTTGTACTGATAAACTTGTCTTCTTAGGTTTTGTTGTAAGTTCACAGGGCCTACAGCTTGATGAAGAGAAGATTAGAGCCATACAAGAATGGCCAACACCAAGCAACATCAGCCAAGTGAGGAGCTTCCACGGACTGGCCAGCTTCTACCGGAGATTCGTGCCTAACTTCAGTAGTATTGCGTCACCATTGACGGCACTAGTGAAGAAGAACGTGGGATTCAGCTGGGGAGAAACTCAGGAGAAGGCATTCCAGGCCTTGAAGGACAGCCTTACACATGCACCAGTGCTCCCGACTTCAACAAGACGTTTGAAATAGAGTGTGATGCCTCTGGAATAGGCATAGGAGCAGTTCTAACCCAAGGAGGGAGGCCAGTGGCATACTTCAGTGAGAAGCTAGGTGGTGCCTCACTGAACTACTCCACTTACGACAAGGAGCTTTATGCCCTTGTCCGAGCATTGGAGACTTGGCAGCATTACTTACTTTCCAAGGAGTTTGTGATCCACACTGATCACAAGACTCTCAAACACCTCAGAGGGCAAACCAATCTCAAGAGGAGACATGCCAGGTGGATGGAGTTCATAAAGACTTTCACAACATAGAATATTGAGCTAGCTTAACGTGGGCATTGGATTCGTGTCATTCTGAGCTATGGATCAAAAGTTACGGATGATTTTCTGTGGACATGTCAGGTTGATCGGCGAGTTAAAATGATCATTCTAAACTTATCATTGGTGCTCATTGAGTAAAGGCTTATTAATCATAGTGCATGACAACAAGCAGTTTGCGATACATTCGATTATTTGGTAGGTTTGTCGTAGCTATTTCAGTCTTAAATTTTTTCACAATATAGAAAATTTAGCTACCTTAACGTGGGCATTGGATTTATGGCATTCTCAGCTCTGAACCAAAAGTTACAGACGATTTCGTGCGGACATGTCAATTTGACTAGTGAGTTAAAATGACCATTCTAAACTCATCACTGGTGCTCATTGAGTAAAAGCTTATTAATGAAGCATAATGCATGGCATAAAAAAGTTTGCCAAAGATTGGATTACTTGGAGGTTTTCTTGTAGCTATTTCAATCTTAATTTTTATTACACTATAGAAAATTGAGCAAGTAGAAAATTGAGGTAGCGTAACGTGGGCACTGGATTCGTGTGATTCAGAGCTCTAAATCAAAAGTTACAGCCGATTTATTGCAGACATGTCAAGTTGACGAGCTAGTTAATTGATCATTCTAAACTAATAATTGGTGCTCATTGAGTAAAGGCTTATTAATGAAACATAATTCATGGTATCAAGCAGTTACCAATATATTGGATTACTTGCAGGCTTTGTCATAGGTAATTCAGTCTTAAATTTTTTTCACAATATAGAAAATTAAGCTAGCTTAACATGGGCGTTTGATTCTTGTCATTTTGAACTCTAAATCAAAAGTTGCGAACGATGTAGTGCGGACATGTCAAGTTAATGGACTAGTTAAAATGATCATTCTAAACTAATCATTGGTGCTCTTTGAGTAAAGATTTATCTATGAAGCATAATGCATGGATTACCGCAGTGTGGGTTACATTGGATTACTTGGAGGCTTTTTCGTAGCTCTTTCAGTCTCAATTTTTTTTACAATATGGAAAATTGATCTAGCTTATTGTGGACATTGGATTTGTGTCATTCTGAACTTTAAATCAAAAGTTATGAACGATTTAGTTTGGACATGTCAAATTGATCTGCCTGTTAAAATGATCATTCTAAACAGATCATTGGTGCTCCTTGAGTAAAGTCTTATAAATAAAGCATAATGCATGACATCTCGCAATTTGGAAAAAGGGATTACTTGGAGGCTTTGTCGTAGCTATTTCAGTCGCAAATGTTGTCACAATACGGAAAATTGAGCAAGCTTACCATGGCCATTTGATTCGTGTCATTCAGAACTCTAAATCAAAAGTTACAAACGATTTAGTGCGGACATGTCAAATTGATCGGCCAGTTGTAATGATTCATTCTATGCTCCTTAAGTATAGGCTTAAAAATGAAGTATAATGCATAGTATCACAAAGTTTAGGATAAATTGGATTACATGGAGACTTTTTCATAGCTCTTTCAGTCTCAAATGTTGTCACAAGATGGAAAACTAAGCTAGATTAATGTGGGCATTTGATTCGTGTCATTGTTAACACTAAATCAAAAGTTACATACGATTTAGAAATGAAGCACAATGCATGGCATCACACTGTTTGGGATACATCGGATTACTTGGAGGCTTTGTTGTAGCTTTTCCAGTCTCAAATGTTGTCACAATATGGAATATTGAGCTAGCTTAACGTAGACGTTGGATTCGTGTCATTCGGAGCTATAAATCAAACGTTACATACAATTTACTGCGGACATATCAAATTTATCGGCCAGTTAAACTTATCATTTTAAACTAATCACTGGTGCTTCTTAAGTAAAGGCTTATGAATGAACCTTAATGCATGGCATCATGCAGTTTGGGATACATTTAATTACTTGGAGGGTTTTCCTAGCTCTTTTACTCACTAATATTGTCACAATATATAAAATTGAGCTAGCTTAACGTGGGCATTGGGTTCGTGTCATTCTAAACTCTAAATAAAAATTTACAGACAATTTATTGCGGACATGTCAAGTTGATCGGCCAGTTAAAATTATCAATATAAACTGATCATTGGTTCTCCTTGAGTCATGGTTTATAAATGAAGCATAATGCATGCATTACAAGAAAACTGCCAAAATACCATTGCATTTTGCGACTAATTTTGCCACGGTTTTGCGACTAATTTGTGATTACGGAGTAGTAGTCGCATATTGGTCACAATTTTGGGTCTAAAAACAGTAGTAGCATATTTGTCACAATTTTGGGACTAAAAACAGTAGTCGCTTATAGGTCGCAATATGCAACAATTTTGCGATCAATATGCAACAAATGTGCGACCAGCGTTGGCAGCCGCTAATCAGTTGCCCATTTGCGATTGATTAGCGACTGCGTCTTGTAGAACAACTGGTTGGTTGCATATTGGTCATAAAAAATGCGACCAATTTGCGACCATGGTGGGGGTGGCTCTTCAGTCACAAAGTCATGGCAAAGCCACACATGAAAAACATGTGTGTGGTATGATACCTACAAATAAGTGACCACACTATCGTGGTCGCAAAATAGTTGCAAAGTAGTGGAAAAGTAGTGACAAAATCTTATATATGTATGCCCCCATGTCTCATTCTCTCATTTGTAGAATCAAAAGAAAAAAAACTACAAAGATGTGGGGAAATTAAAATAATTCTAGATATTGGATGTGCAAAAAGATTGATAATCAAACAAGAAATATATCGGCAGAATTTGCTCAAGGCATTGAGCAGTTCATTAACTTTGCAAGTAGTCAACCAATAGCTCAAAGTAGCGCAGGTATGTTTTTTTGTCCTTGTATTAGTTGCAAATTTGATAATTTTTTCCCGGGATGCAAAATTTGGAATTATCTATATAGTCGAGGGTTTTTGCAAATTATTATATTTGGTATAAACATGGAGAAGAACTGAATGCTAAGTTAGGCATGAGTAGTCGAGGTGATGATGTCAATAGAAATCAGGGAAGTACATGTGATACTAGTTAAGAAACAGTAGGTCAATCCGGTAATAGATATGTTAAAATGGTGACAGATGCATTTCGTGAGACTACGACTGATGAGTACTATAATCAGCACGAAGAAGAATTTAATAATGTAGAAGAACCAAATTCAGAAGCCCAAAATTTTTAAAACATGTTAGAAGCTGCGAAAAATCCATTGTATGATGGTTGTCATAAAGGGAAGTCACAGTTATATTTAATTGCTCGGCTCGTGAATATTAAGTTTTATTTTAATCTACCAGAAAAATGTATGGACTCTTGTGTGGAGCTGTTTACTCAATATTTTCCCGAGTAGAATCAGACAACGGGTTCATATTATGAAACCGAATAACTGATGCCAAATTTAGGGCTCCCATTTTATAAAATTGACGTGTGTGTTCATAATTGTATGATCTTTTAGGAAAAAGATGAAAAATGGGAAAAATATAAATTCAACGTGTGTCGTGTATTTACCTATAGGCGATAGCCTTAAGAAAATGTATCAAAGAGAGAACACCGTAGAGGCAATGAGGTGGTGCGTAGAGCATGAAGCAGAAAATGGAGAAATGAGTCATCCGTCTTATGCTGCGGAGTGGAAAATTTCGAGTGCAGCTATGGGACCAAGAGATGCTGCAATGTCGAGTGCTCATGAACTCGAAGAGGATGGAGCAAGCAACAGAGAAATGGTACATAGTTTTTTGTTTTTAAATTAATGGCAGTTTTATTATAGTCATGGCAGGTTTTTTACGTGGCCGACTTGTTTTTGTTATATATTGTGATAGATTTGTTATTTTACTGTGGCAGATTTTGTATATATGTGGTAGCAGACTTGTTTGTCATATGTTTTATTATTATGTGACAGATTTCTTATTTTACTATATGTGGTAGCAAACTTGTTTGTCTTGTTTTATTATGTGACAGATTTGTTATGTCATAGGTGGTGACAGGTTTATAGTTCGTTTACCATAGTTTTTCTTGTATAGTTTTTAATGTTGGCATACTGATTGTTTTATTATGTGCAGTCTTGGATGGCAACAATGCGAGCTACATCAGACGACGAGACTCCAATTCATTGTGTAGTAAAGAAAAAGTACGCTCGATCTAAGGAAAAATGAGACACGGTTGATGATGCGAGGACAAGAACTTCCGAGGAGAATTTGAGAACCCCAGGCAACAAGAGTGGATCAAAAGAGGATGCTAGATCTCCAAGTACGAGAACCCCATGTAACAAGAGTGGGTCAAAAGAGGATGTGAGAACCCCAGGTAACGTGAGAACCCTAGGTAACAAGAGTGGTTCACAACCAGATGTAAGAACCCCTGTTGAAAAGAAATCCAATTTGTCAAAAAAAGAAAGAAATTGTTGTTGAAGGTAACGAATTGTCTGTGGAAACTTTTTCGTACCCCAATGTTCGGGAGTCGCACAAAGTATTTGGCAAAGCTCTAGATGCTATGGTAAGTCAAATAAAAGCTTTGGATGACAAAGCGGACTTAGGAAAACATCAACCGCAATTGGCGAGAACCCAAAGAAGCCCTTTTGAAGGGAATTCTACAATGAAGAGAGTGGTTGTGAAAAGTGTAAACCCACCACCACCACAAAAAAAAGTCAAATGATTTGTTTGCCCCGATGTATAAATTTTTGCTAGGTGTAACCCCTTCACCAACAGCATACGATCCGTTTGCCCCAGTTGAAGAGCATAATCTGCGGAAATTAATGGAATTCATCGGATGTGATGAGTATGTTATTGAATCTTATATTATTAATTTCTTATTATTAATCTCTTCCCGTATATAATTTCTTAGTTTATATAGGAACGAACCAATTTGATCATGGGATTCGGGAGTTGAATTCTATAGAATAATTATTACTCCAAGAAAGAAATGGCCTAAATCTGATTATGGCTGGTTGAGTGATTCGGTACGTTATTACTTAGTTTAGTTGATTGCAGTTTTGTTTAGGTGGAAGATTTATTAAATGGAAGATTTTTTGTATTTCGATGATTTACTATATGGCAGATTTTTTTTTATTTTGAGGGTAGATTTGTTTTATTTAGCTACAAATTTGCTGTCTTAGTGGCAGTTTTGTTTTCGATATGTTTTATATTACTATTAGATTTATTTTACCATGGCAGTTTTGTTTAGGATATGTTATATTTTGATAGCATATTTGTTTAAATGTAGTAATTTGTTTGTTTTTTTTATTACAGCATCTATGTTCTTCGTGGACTATGTTCCGTAAGTGGTGCATGCATAGTCCATCCCCATATCGGTCTTCACGTATTGATTTCTTAGACCCTTGGTTCGTGAATTCTTGGGTACATGACTATGTGAAGTTCAATGAAGATCCCAAGAAATTTGTTTTTGAAGATAGCTACAAATAGATGGTTAATGGTGCCATACCGCATGATTCAGGGACTAATAAGAAATGGTACATCGATGTGGACCATTTGTTCGCCTATGTTTTTGTTAACTCCAACCATTGGATAGTTGTGGACATTAACCTGCAGAAGGAAACAATCCATGTATATGACACCATACCTCACGTGGTGCCAGATGACAAAAACATTCTTTAGCATTGTAGGCCCTTCACCAGAATGATTCCCATTATGTTGAACAAATGGGTTTCTCATAACATTCGGAAAAAGACTGAGAAGCAATTTAGGGTTACAAGATTGAGGAATGTTCCTCAAAACTTTGTTCTAGGAGATTGTGGTGTATATGCTATCAAATATGTTGACTGTCTTGCTCTTGGGTGTACATTTGATGGTTTGAATGACGAGAACATATAGGCATTGCGTGAGAAGTTGGTTGTTGAAATACTTGACGAGGTTGCGGAACCCTTGTTTCATTTATCGAACCCCTTACCTCGTGCTTCCGAGTTCATAATTCCATTTCAGACAGATTCACAATGATATACTGTTTACAAGTTTGGTGCGAGACTTAATTAATTTATTATCACAGACTTATTAGTTAATGATCACAGACTTATTTGTTTGGCTGTAGATTTGTAATTTGTCATCGTTAGTATGACTTTCATGGTAGACTTATTGGATTTCATGGCAGACTTATTGATTATTTTTGGGTATAGCGATACCCTAAACGTTATTTCAATGACAGATTTATTTATAATTTGATAGTTTGTCATGGCAGACTTATTGTTTATTTGTTATACCCTAAACAATATTTCAATAGCAGACTTATTTGTAGCTTGATATACCCTAAATGTATTGTAAATTAACAATTACGATCTATAAACCTAAAAATCTTCTATCTAAACTCTAAAATCTACAGTCAATTACAATATGTAATCCTTAAAAATCTCAATCCTAATGATAGACTTACATAATCGTATCTCTTATTTTACAATTATGTAATCCCTAAAAATCTCAACCCTAATGATAGACTTACATAATCGTATCTCTTATTCTACAATCATGTAATCTCTAAAAATGATACACTTACATAATCGTATCTTTTATTCTATAGAGTCCCTATTCTATACCCTGAAATCCTAATTATATGAACAGGGTGGGTCCCTATTTATTTTCCCCCAAATTCTAGGGTTAGCTCACCTTCTCCTCTTTGGTCCCGAGTTCGTTTATTCTATTTGATTTGATTTTGGGATTTGATTAGTTATTCGAGTTTTGAATTTGATTTATTGATTCGATTTCAGTAAGTTCGATTTTGGTAAGTTCGATGTACTTGCGTTTTTGATTTGATTTACTCGGGTTTTTGATTCGATGTACTCGCATTGTGTATTTTTAGTGGTATGGGAAGATACAGCTACAGCCAAAGCTCTTCCTCCAAAGGAACCATTAGCAGTGGATGTTGCAGAGCTGATGCTGCATTTGGAATCCCAACTAGGTGTTCATGTGGTGGAGAAGTAGATGTTTTGACATCTTATACAACAACCGATCCAGGGAGAAGATTATTTACATGTCGAATGCATGAGGATCCAGTATACCACATTCACAAATGGTGGGATGAAGCTATTGCAGAGGAATTAACTATTTTAAGGATGAGGAATGAAGAGCACACAAGAAGATGTCCTTGTGATACCAATTTGGAGATTATGCATGTTAAGATTCAGAACAATGCCGAGAAGATTGCGAAGCTGAAAGCGATAATGGTAGGTTTAATATTGATTGGTGCTACATTTTTTTACTTGTTTAAGTAGATATGGCAGACTTATTAGCTCAGTATGCCAGACTTAGTAATTAACGTTGCAGACTTGTTTGGTAATAGTGGCAGACTTATTAGTGTACGATGGTAGACTTATTAGTGTATGATAAGTTACTGATGTCAGACTTATATATTACTGATGCCAGACTTATATGTTATTGATGGCAGACTTTTATGTTACTGATGCCAGACTTATATGTTACTGATGGCATACTTATTTGTTACTATAGGTAGATTTATTGTTATTATGGCAGACTTATTGGTAGAGATGGCATATTTATATTAAAAGTTTAACATTACAAATTTAACATTACAAGTTTAACATTACAAGTTTAACATTACAAGTTTAACATTAGAAGTGCAATCAAATGTTGGAAATCACAAAAATGGCTCTGGAGCCTTACAAGTTTTATAATTATGTCCAGTTGAATTGCATTTGGAACATGCATGTTCTCTCTGGGGTCGTTTTTTCTCTACCGCTTTCTCTAAGGCGGATTTTATCTTTGAATTTTTGGGAAGCCCTGGCTGCTGGCGAACCAAAGGTGGCAAACACACCTTCTCTGTGATATGGATACGAGCAGGTGATGTGACGTCTCTGGGTAGAACTTATGTCGCATACGCATTATACAAATAGGTCGTAAAGTAATAAGGATGAAAAAGTGATATATGACATATTTTTCGTGCCTCTGCTGCTGTAGTTGCATGTACACATGGTAGTTTCTCCAAGTCAAATATGCGACATGTGCATTTTTTCTCCGTAAGGTTTACTACATGCAAAGATGAGACACCTGTAACCTGAGTCTGATCAACGTCGATCACTTGTACATTAAGTTGTTTAGCATATGGTAGCTGTCCCTAAGGAGAATAAAACATTAGTAAAGAAATAGAAATTCCCGAAAAATCTATGAACTTGTTCAATATTACCTCAAACATCTTTTGAACACCACGAGTGAGAGTTGTTTTCATTATACATGCATCATTCCTACGTTCTGCAAACCATCTTGTCATCATTAACCGCACACTTTCTAGTAGTTCTACACTAGGTAAAGTCCTACCTTCCGAAAGAACTTTATTAAGGGATTCACATATGTTTGATGTGGTGATGTTGTATCGATCCCCAGAGAAATGAACACGAGACCACATCTTCACGTCAGAATTTACCAAATAGTTATGCAATGCTGGATTTAAGGCGTGTATTTTATCAAATATCGTCTCAAAATCAGAAATTCGAAATGCATTCGCCGCCCTTTTCACTAAACAAAATGCAGCAGCACCTCTATACCATTGTATTATATTCTTGTAAAGATTGTACGTGCAAATTCCTTGACAAGCCATCGAATATATCTTTCCAATTGCATTACCAATTGATCGATGGCGATCAGATATAATTGCAAGACCTTCATCATCGGGTATAACACAACTAAGCTGCCTAAAGAACCGTTCCCAGGAATCATCATTCTCTGTATCAACTACTGCAAAAGCTATGGGAAATATTTGAAAATTTCCATCCTGGGAAGCTACGATGAGAAGTGTCCCTTTATATGTCCTTTGCAGGAACGTACCATCCACCAACACAACATTATGCATGAAAGGAAATCCATTCAAGCTAGCACTAAACGCAATAAAAACGTATTTGAACCTTTCGAGTTCATCAACTTCTAGACGAGTAAGCGTTCCAAGATTAGCTCTTCTGATCATATACAAGTAAGTAGGTAATTCTTCATAACCTCTTTCCGGAGAACCCCTTACCAAAAATTGTGCATGTCTAAGTGTCCGATACGCTTTCCGATATGGCAACTACACCAAAAAAAGTGCCACCGTATTAAAATAAATCTGCCATAACTACAAAAACTGTGACTGTATAAAATAACTTTGCCACAACTACCAAACAACTGTCACCCACTGTAGTAAAATAAATCTGCCATAACTTCCAAAACTGTCACTCTATATATAATAAATAAATATGTTATAACTAACATAAATTGTGACTGTATAAAAATAAATATGTCACCGTTTACAATAACTGCGACCGTATATATTAAAATAAATCTGTCAAAACTACAGAAAACTGTCACCAACTATAAATTAACGGTTAACATATTTACGAACCTTGAAACCAAATCTCATATGCAATGCATCAGCAACATGACATGGCAAAACTTTAGAACCAACACCACCTACAAAATATTTGTACAAAGCACCAAGAATTTCAGGAGTTTCTTGTCGCATACGTCCTGATCGCATTGTAACAGAACATGTATGGTTTGAAACAAGTTTCTTAATTGTAAATTGTTGCGTGTTCCCAACCGGTGTAGCTCGTACTCTCCAACTGCAGTCGCTCACCCAGCATTTTACGATTAAAATCTCTGGGGTTGATTTATATACATCAAAATCGAATTGATGTAGAACCGATAAAATCTTCAATCGTCATGATGAATTGACAGACTATCAATTTTTTCTTTCTCTTTGTCTCTAACCTCCACACATAACCGAATTGCCTCGGTTTTAATCATACCCAAAAACCCATGAAGCTGTCGACAGTTTCCCACTTTCACCAGAGGTGTGTTTACCGGTAGTTTCAACAACATCTTCTTCGTAAACATGTAGCTTAATTCAACATCATACTGATTTCTATCGATCTCATATTCTTCGTAAACCATCATCAACAAATCTTCGAAACGTGTCTTAACATTTGCGGATAAGATTTTACACCCTTTCTTGCTGTCAACATTGACTGACCATCGATTTTTCTCGAAAATCCATTCACCAATAACAAGAATTATGTCTTCCATCTAGAAAATTGGTATATATAAAGTTTTTTACGAGAATGTGAAGAAAAAGAGAAAAAATTAAATGCTTTGAAGTTCAGCTGAAAAATTTGATGTGCTCGAGGTTGAAGAAGACGCGGCGGCTAACCCTAAGATCACCTCATACATGTTTCTCAAAAAGGTTTAAAATTGGCATTTTGAAAATTAATAAGTCTGCCATTACATGTCTGTAATGACCCAAAAGTCTGCTATGTATACAAAATCCAAAGAGTTAGTTTAGTCATACTTAAATCTGCTCCCTAGTAGAGGAAATCCGACTGTCGTAACGGATAGATTTAATGAAATCTATTTTGTTGTTAAAAAAATCTGTCGAGTCGAAAAGTTAGTCTAGTAATTATTTTGTGAATCTTGTTCGATAGCAGATTTAATGTAAACCTGCCATTTGAAAAATAAATCTGCGAGCAAATATCAGAAAATAAATATGCGGCAGACTTACTATGCGTGACCACAGATTTAATAATTCTGTTGTCATATGACATTAAATCTGTCGCAAAATTATATAAACCGCATACGATTACGTAACACAAAATAAATCCGTCGTAGACTTTATATGTCTGTTGGCAAACTTTTATAAGTCTGCGACAGAATTATTAAGTCTATGATAGACTTATTAAGTCTGTCACAGACTTATAAAGTCTGCGACTATTACGTAAAAACTGCGACAGATTTTCCTTGCCAGATGTATTTCGATACCCCTGAATTTTCGTGGCATTTTCCTAATAACAACGATTTTCCCGCTGACATGTCACCAAAACCCCGGGAATAGTAATGGCATTTTGCGTAATTACGTTTTTTCTAAAAATGAGGAGGAAGGGTACGCTCGGTACCTAAATTATTTTAGTAATTCACGAAATATTAGGGTCAAAAAAATAATTAAGGATGAATTCAGCATCATTATAGTACTTCTCCCAAAATATGAGAAAATGTGACTATAGAACAAATTTTGATCTTGTGGTCGCAAATCAGTCGCATATTTGCGACTGATTTGCGACCACCTATAATATTTGTGACCAATTTACCACCACATTCCTAATTTAGTGGCAATGTGGTGGCAAATTAGTCACAATTAATACCTCAAACCCTATATTTTATGAATTTGTTGAATAAATTGAATTATATAAGATTGATAACTTGATTAGGAGTTGTACAAACTTCAATTAGGAAATAAACAACAACATTTACCAAATTTACCAAATTTACCAAATTTACATATCATTTACCTAAAACACTTAACAAATTTCCTTAGCCTTATACCTCTTATATACAATTCAAATGTTGCTAAAATTTTTACATAAACACAAATATGATTTTGTGTATAGTTGGCCACTTAGAAGGGTTAGTACTTACTTATGAATGCAAAAACAATTTTTAAATGAGAAAGAAACAAAGGAAAAATGTGAATTTACCCAATGTAGTCGCAAAGTGGCCGCTATTTTGCGACCACTTTGCGACTACAATACAAATTTTGATCTTGTGTCCCCTATTCATTCGCATATTTGCGACTGATTTCGGACCACCCGTAATATTTGTGAGCAATTTGCCACCACATTCCTAATGTAGTGGCAATGTGGTGGGAAATCAATCACAATTAGTGTCATAAATCCTAAATTATTATGTTTTTTGTGAATACATTGAATTATATAAGGATCAAAACACAAAAATACATAAAACGTCAAATATATTAATTAGATCTATTCGTCCTCGTCATAATCTGAAGATGAAATATTACACTGAAATTCATCTTTTAGTTCGAGATCTCTGACATCGAAATCAATCTATTCGGTATGATTACCTCTATCGACCAAACGTTGTACTTATATCTCTTGAACAACCATTACCTCTTCATGATTTTTTGTTGCAACAAGCTAATCTCGTCTCTGTTTTTGTATTTCCCAAAATGTTAGATCTAGGATTAACTTTCATAACACTGAGTCATGTTTGTTTTGATGATAATTTGGGCGGATAGGGAATAAAAAAAACTTGATCCTATTGAGAGGCTGGTACTTAATGGAATATAAATTAGTTTTATATATATATATAATTAATTAATTCATATAATTTTACGTACATAATACATATAAATTTACATATATTTATAGTTAATTATTTACATATGTTCCTAGTATAAGTGGTTCGTATTTGTAGTATTTCCTTGAGGATAAGACATCAACGACGCCATTTTATAACTTCCGAGTTCTTTTTGAAAGCGTAGGATCGTACCACTCACATTTAAAAAGCGTAATTTTTAAATTTAGGAGGCCGACATACTCAAGTTGAATGATATATATTAAAATCCCGTAGAAATCAGCTTCATCAGATGCCTGTGAGTAATTGTCTCCCTTGACACAAATGTTGTAGTTACATGTCTTTCTCTGATGCAGGAACAAGAGGACTTGTTCGAGCAAGGGGAACTTCTGGAGAGGCTCTAGCTGGCTGTACAGCACTTTCTAGAGACTCAAGAGTGATTGGTTGATGGTGACCCTTCAGCTGGCTGTAGAGCACTTTCCGGAGGATCTAAGTGAGGATGGAGTAGAGAGGTGGATCGAGAGATGCCACACAGATTATGGAAGGTCTGTGATAAGTCCAGAGCACTCAAAGTTTCAAGGATTCTCACACAAGAAGCAGCTCCTTTCAAAGGAAGAAAAACTAGGTTTTTATTTCATAAAATTTAAGTGATTACATGCTGAGAAGGGACTTTATATACTAGGCCAGAAGCAGGTGCCTTCTAGGGCTGAAAATACATTATAATGAAAGGAATAAAGCAAAAATAACAACAAGACATTAGGACCTAATGACAAATAAAAAACTCTTAAACTTAACAGTCATATTCCTGCAAAAACAAGCAAATAAACTTGTTAATTCAAACATAAGAATTTTAAATACGCACCTTGGTCTCTTGTAGCCCCTTATAATGCCTTCTTAAGTTTGTTTATCAATGATGAACAAGATTGTATCTCTGAAGCCTTGTAAAAGTGGAAGGAGTGAAATATTGGTAGTCTTTAGTTGTTCATAGTCTCCTTCTTGTAATTCTTTAGTAAGTTCAGCTTCATGGAATCCTCCATCTTCAATGATTGTTATGAGACTCTCGACAGACTTGTTGAACATCTTACTAAGGTTTCTTGTGCCTGATCTTGTTCTTGGATCTTGTCTCATAATAGGTATATTAATGGGCTCTTCCTCAGCTTCTAGTGAGCTAGTATTGATGTCCTCATCATCTCCTCCCTCTTGAAAAGGTTCTGTCCTCAGAACAGGTACATCTGCATGAAAAGGAGCAAGATCAGTAATATTAAAAGTAGGAGATATGGTCATCTCACTTGGCAGCTCAAGCTTATAGGCATTGTTGTTGATCTTCTCTAAAATACGAAAAGGACCATCTCCTCTTGGGGGAAAGCTTGGATTTCCTTTGGTTGGGAAATCTTTCATGTCTCATGTGCAACCAGACCCAATCTCCAGGTTCAAATGATATGTCTTTTCGGTGTTTATCTGCATTTCTTTTGTACTGCTCGGTTCTCTTTTCCAATTTTTCCTTAAACTTTTGATGAATCTTCTTAACATAATCTGCCCTGGTTTCTCCTTCACTAGACATAACAAGTTGAGGTAAAGGTATAAGATCCAGTGGGGTAGTAGGAGTAAATCCATAAACCACTTCAAAAGGAGAAAGTTTAGTTGCTGAATGTTTAGCATGATTATAAGCAAACTCAATGTACGGTAAGCAAGACAACCAGTTTCTTAGATTCTTACCGACCGTGGTTCTCAACAATGTTGAAAGAGTTCGGTTTACTACCTCTGTTTGACCATCGCTCTGTGGGTGGCAAGTAGTTGAGAAAAGCAGTTTAGTTCCCAACTTTTTCCATAATGTCCTCCAGAAATGACTTAGAAATTTGGTGTCACGATCTGAAACGATTGTTCAGGGAACTCCATGTAGGCGCACTACTTCTTTAAAAACAAAGATCAGCTATTTGTGTAGCATCATTAGTCTTGTTACATGGTATAAAATGAGCCATCTTTGAGAACCTGTCTACAACTACAAAGATAGAATCCTTGTGGTTGATCTTGGGCAGACCTAAGACAAAGTCCATAGAGATATCTACCCAAGGTTGGTTAGGAATGGGCAAAGGCATATAACAACCATAAGGGTGTGACCTGGATTTGGCTTTCAAGCAACTGATGCACTTAGCACCGAATCTTTCAACATCTCGTTTTAGAAGTGGCCAATAGAAATGTTCCATTAGTACACTCAATGTCTTATCTCGGCGAAAATGTCCCATGAGTCCTCCTCCATGAGCTTCTCCAATCAATAGTTCTCTCATTGATCCCCGAGGAATACAAAGACGCTTTTCCTTAAACAAAAATCCATCATGTTGATAAAACATACCAGATGCAGCCTTGTTGGTCAACTTAAACAGTTCTTGAAAATCTGGATCAGTTTCATACATTGCATTGATGTGTTTAAATCCCATAATCTTAGCTTCCATTGTGCTGATGAGAGCATGTCTCCTTGATAAAGCATCAGCCACAACGTTATCTTTACCTTTCTTATATTTGATCACATAGGGAAAAGTCTCCACAAACTCAAGCCACTTTGCATGCCTCTTATTAAGCTTATTTTGTCCTCTTAAGTGCTTGAGCGTCTCATGATCTGTATGAATAATAAACTCCTTTGACAGTAGGTAATGTTGCCAAGTTTCAAAAGACCTTACCAAAGCATAGAGCTCCTTATCATATGTGGGATAGTTAAGTGAAGCTCCACTAAGTTTCTCACTGAAGTAAGCCACTGGTTTTCCTCCTTGCATTAGGAGAGCTCCTATACCTGTTCCAGAAGCATCAAATTCAATTTCAAAGGTTTTATCAAAGTTAGGAAGTACCAAAACAGGCGCATGTGTGAGGCTATCTTTCAGCTTGTTGAATGCCTTCTCTTGTGCTGGTCCCCATTTGAACTCCACATTCTTCTTAATTACTGAAGTGAGGGGTGCAGCAACAGTACTAAAGTCTTTGACAAATCTTCTATAGAAACTAGCCAATCCATGGAAACTCCTCACATGTCCGATTGTTGTTGGGGTTGGCCAATCTTGAGTTGCTTTGATCTTTTCTTCATCGACCTTTAAGCCCTGACAACTTACAACAAATCCTAGGAATACAACTTGATAAGTGTAGAAAGTACATTTCTTAAGGTTAGCATAAAGGTTTTCAGCCTTAAGCGTTTCAAGTACCTGCTCAAGATGTTATAAGTGATCTTCAAGATTAGAGCTATAGATTAGAATGTCATCAAAATAAACTACTACGAACATACAGATAAATGCTCTTAGGACGTGGTTCATGAGTCTCATGAAAGTACTTGGAGCGTTTGTGAGTCCAAGTGGCATGACTAGCCATTCATACAATCCTTGTTTGGTTTTAAACGCTGTCTTCCATTCATCACCTTCTTTCATTCTCACCTGATAATATCCACTTCTTAGATCAATTTTTGAAAAGATAGTTGCTCCATTGAGTTCATCTAGCATGTCATCAAGTCTTGGAATTGGATGTCACCAAGTTCCATCTTTCTTAGGCACTAGAAGAACAGGAACATCACATGGGCTTCGACTTTCTCAGATATAGCCCTTAGACATTAGGTCTTGTACTTGTCTTTCCAGCTCCGTTTCTTCTTCTGGATTCACTCTATAGGCAGATCGGTTTGGCAATAGTGCTCCAGGAACAAGATCAATCTGATGCTTGATTCCTCTTATAGGTGGCAATCCTGTTGGTATCTCTTCTGGAAAAACATTAGTGAATTTGTCAAGAAGCTCTAGAACAGCAGCAAGGAGTTCCTCCTTTTCTTGTCCTGAAAACAACACTTCTTTAAAGATCATTAGTAGCACCTCTTCTTTAGAATCAAGAGATTTCAAAACAGTGGCAGCTGTTACATAAATGTTAGTTTTACTTAGCTTTCCCCCTTTAGACATAGTTTGTTGCATCTCATGCACTTCCTGTGGAGTCAAAGGTGCTAAGCTATGTTTCTTGTTATTGTGCATGAAGGTATAGTGATTGGTGCGTCCATTGTGTAATGCTTCTTTGTCAAATTGCCATGGACGACCTAGAAGTAGATGTCCAGCTTGCATAGGCACCACATCACACACAACTTGATCTGCATACTTGCCTATGCTGAATGGTATGGTGACTTGTTCTGCGATTTTTAGCTGAGTTTCATCATTCAGTCATTTGAGCTTGTATGGTCAAGGATGCTTTGTCTTTTGTAACCCTAGCTTATCAACCAAATACTTGCTGGCTACATTAGTACAAGAACCACCATCTATGATCAAGCTACATACCTTAGAGTATATTGTGCACCGAGAATGGAAAATGTTTTCTCTTTGTATAGTTTCTGGTTCAATAAGAGCACTGAGGGATCTCCTTGTAACTAGAAGCTCTCCGGTATCAGGATAGTCCAAAACTTCTTGCTCAGAGTTTTCTGGGTTCATACTCGTCTTCATCTTGAGACTCATATTCGCCATTTGATTTAAGGATCATAACTCTCTGGTTTGGGCATTCTCTTGCATAATGGCCTTTTCCCTGAAATTTAAAACAGGTTATGTCACGAGATCTTTGCGTTGGAATTTTACCTTGCTCTGGTTTATTGTTTTTAGACATTTCAGTAATGGATTTCTTGAATCTGGATTCCATGTCGATGGCCTTTCCTTTGTCCAGAGCCTTTTGAGGTTGTTTATTCCAGGTAGTCTTGCTACGATTTACTGATAGTCTTCCTTTTTATGTACTGCTCGGCCTGAACCGCAAGATGCAGCAACTCGCCCAGATCATGATAGGTTTGTCTCTCCACTTTTCTAGCAATTCAATCTTGCAGTCCATCTAGGAATTGAGCCATCAAAGTTTCTTCTGGATCTTCGGTCTCCATCCTGTTTCTAAGCATTTCAAACTCATCAAAGTATTCTTCAACAGATTTAGAACCTTGAGTTAGTTTTCTAAATTTCTTCTGCAACTCTCTGTAGTAGTATGCAGGGACATATCTCCTTCTTAGTTGCAACCAAGTAGTGATTTGACCATGTCTATTTCTTCTTCTTTCAGACACATCTCTGTCCCACCAAGCTAGAGCGCTTTCAGTGAGTTGAGCAGCTACTAGAGACACTTTTCTCTGATCTGAGTAGTTGTAATACTCAAATATGTATTCCATACACCTTTCCCAATCAAGGTAGGCATCTGGATTAACCTTTCCAGCAAAGGTTGGTGCCGTGAGCTTTACGTCTCTGTTTCCATGCCAATATTCTTCTACACTATCTCTGTCACGTTGACATTGTCTTCTTGGTCTATGATTATGATCAGGTTCTGGTGGAAAACCATCTTCTAAGTCAGCTATTTCATGCTCCTCATGATTCACACGTTGGGCATTCGCATTTCTGATAGGATTTCTATGAATCGGTGGTGGTTGTTCTACTCTTGTCATGCGATCTCCTAGGCTCTGAAGTTGAATCTGAATAGCAGCAAGCATCTGGGCAACATTCACATCTACTGGTTCTCCCATAGTCACACAATCTGTCTCACACTAAACAAACAGATCAAGTGCAAAAGAAATCAAATACACACAATCAAAAACAACTTAAAATCGATAGAACTAGTTGCAGCAGCAAAGGAAGTCGAATAGACACAATCAAAACAACTGAAAATCGACAAATCTAGTTGCAGCAGCAAAAGAAGTCAAATAGACACAATAAAAAACAACTAAACATTGACAGATCTAGTTGCAGCAGCAAGGAAGTCGAGACACAATCAACACAACTGAAAATCGCGGATCTAGTTGCAGCAACACAAGCTATCAACAACTAATGATGTTACTGGTTTCTAACACACAAAAACAACAGATTGAGGTTCGATTTTTATGGGTTTTATGAAGAGATAGAGTTTAACAGCAACGTAACAAAGAAATGACATAGTAAAAAAAACGAAAATGGGGATAGATAAACCTGAGCAGGAGCGATTAACCTCCGATACCAGATGATGCAGGAACAAGAGGACTTGTTCGAGCAAGGGGAACTTCTGGAGAGGCTCTAGCTTGCTGTACATCACTTTCTAGAGACTCAAGAGTGATGGGTTGATGGTGACCCTTCAGCTGGCTGTAGAGCACTTTCTGGAGGATCTAAGTGAGGATGGAGTAGAGAGGTGAATCAAGAGACACCACACAGATTATGGAAGGTCTGTGATAAGTCTAGAGCACTCAAGTTTCAAGGATTCTCACACAAGAAGGCTGAAGGCGTCAGCTCCTTTCAAAGGAAGAAAAACTAGCTTTTTATTTCATAAAACTTAAGTGATTACATGCTGAGAAGGGACTTTGTATACTAGTGCAGCAGCAGGTGCCTTCTAGGGCTGAAAATACATTATATTGAAAGGACTAAAGCAAAAATAACACCACGACATTAGGACCTAATGACAAATAAAAGACTTTTAAACTTAACAGTCACATTCCTGCAAAGACAAGCAAATAAATTTGTTAATTCAAACATAAGAATTTTAAATACGCAACTTGGTCTCTTGTAACTCCTTATAATGCATTCTAAAACTGGAAGGAGTGAAATTGTGGTAGTATTTAGTTGTTCATAGTGTCCTTCTTGTAATTGTTTAGTAAGTTCAGCTTCATGGAATCCTCCATCTTCTATTATTGTTATGAGACACTCGACAGATTTGTGGAATATCTTACTAAGGTTTCTTGTGCCTGATCTTGTTCTTGGAGCTTGTCTAATAATAGGTATATTAATGGGCTCTTCCTCAGCTTCTAGTGAGCTAGTATTGATGTCCTCATCATTCTCCTATGTCCATGTTTCTTTGTGTGGAACACAAAACCTCTTGTAAAATACATCGGTCAAATTGACGCTTTATTCATCGGCCCTTTCACTAATTCTTGAGCCCATATCGGAAAAGCGTGTGGATCTGTGGAAGTGCATGCATTGACCTACGATCATATATATATATATATATATATAAAATTTAATATAATATACATGTCAATTAGTTAAATATACATAATCTTTAACACATATGTGGAACTCTTGCTCTCTTTTCGATGAAATGTCATCTTCCGAAAGATATAGATACGTACAACGAATGTGATCTTCAAACATGCTACAAAATTGAATATGAAAAAGTAATATTTATTGCTTGATTACAATGAATTTGTAATGTAATAAATGCAATTGTTTTCATAGTATTTAACTCTCTAGTGGCCGAAAATATTTACAATTCCACTAAACATATGCATGTGCATATTTGTATTCTTTCTCGGAGAGCCATATTTCTTTACATTTACCACTTGGACGACCCATGTGAGTAAATATATCTTGCATTTCGGGATCCGGATATACAGGGACGTCACCTTAATCGAATTTTGTAGACCTGTATATATTACATGATATTCAACACAAAAATTTAATTATTTACCGTTCATAATAAAATAATTAATTAATAAAAAAAGAATGTATGTTACTAGTTTTTCATGCGTATGTGGGCAGCAAAGTAATGCTCTGAGAAGTAAGATATCTCATCACTCACATGTGATTCAACAATCGACCCTGTAGCATATCGTTTGTTCTTTGCCTTGCTTTTCAGTTTTTAAAAAAAAACCTTTCGAATGGATACATCCACCTATATTGCACAGGTCCACCCAGTTCAGCTTCGTATGGTAGATGTATAGGTAGGTGCGCCATGACGTCGAAAAATGCAGGTGGAAAGATCTTCTCCAAATTGCACAAAATTATTACTATATTTTCCTTCAGAATTCGGACACGGTTTTGTTGTAATGATATGGAGCATATATCACAAAAAAATCATGCAATCCCTATATTACCATCTATTTTTAATTAGTACATGCACTTATTATTAATTTATGTACTTATAATATAAAATATGTTTATTAGTATATAACTGATAATGCTGGATAAACGTTTCGTGGTAAAATTTCTGCAAATATAAAAGGGAGAAGCATATCCATAAAAACATGGCAGTCATGGCTTTTCATGCCTGAGAACTTCAGTCCATCCATATCCACACAATTTGTTAAATCTGCCGTATAGCCGTCCGGAAATTTGACATCAATTTTTATACATTCCAATAAGCGTTCTTTGGCTTTTTGTGTCAATCGAAATATAGGGAATGAAGCATTACCCCGGCCATCCACGTGCAACTCTTTTCGGAGCAAAACTTCACAATATACAATCTTGACTTAACTGTATCTTTTGATTTCTCCTTGACATTCATAATAGTATTAATGATGTTATCAAAGAAATTCTTCTCTAGATGCATCACATCAAGATTATGTCGAATGTTAAGATCCGTCCAGTACGGCAACCCCCAAAATATGTTTTCTTTGTGCCAATTATGCCAGCTTCCATAACCTTTTTCTTTACTTTCATGACCGTTTCCTCCGTAGTAAGATGTTCTAGAGGATTGGCAGTTTTTATTGTCTCGTATAAAACTTGTTCACCTGTCAATGATTGTGGAGGATAGTCATTCAAAGCGTGCTTCCCCATTAAAAATTTGTTTTCTTTTCTGTAATGGGTGACCCTTAGGAATAAACCTTCTGTGACAATCAAACCAACACGTATTTCTACCATTTGGTAATTTAAATGCCTTCGTATCATCCATGCAAATTGGACAAGACAGTCTAGCATGCGTTGTCCATCCTCACAACATTCCATAAGCGGGAAAATCGCTTATCATTCACAGTAACACGACTTTTAGATTGAAATTTTGATTCAACGATACATCGTATGCATCAACTCCCGTAGACCACAATTCTTTCAACTCATAAATCAAAGGTCGGAGGAATATATCCAGACTAGCGTACGGATGATTTGGCCTCGAATTCAGAATTGTTAGAAACAAGTACTCTTTCTTCATACACATATCCAATGGCAAGTTATATGGAGTTATAATCACCGGCCATAATGAATGATTACGAGACATCCCAAATGGATTGAACCAATAAGTACATAAGACAAGATAAACGTTTCGAGATTCAGCAGCAAATCTAGGATGTAGATATTGAAAATTTTTCCACTCCACAACATCAGATAGATGAGTCGTTTCTCCGTTTTCTGCTTTATGCTCTGCGTGCCACCTCATTGCCTCGTTTTGATACATTCTTTTAAGTCTATTGCCTATAGGTAAATACCACATATGGCTAAAAGGTATTCTCGTCCTGCCATCGCTTGGCTTATATCGGGGGAAATCGCAAAATTTGCATTTTTCCCATTTCTCATCTTTTTTCCAAAAGATCATACAATTATGAACACACACGTCAATTGTATAAAACGGAAGTCCAAAATTTCGCATCAATTTTTCGGTTTCATAATATGAACCTGTTGTCTGATTCTCCTCGGGTAAATATTCTGTAAACAGCTCCGCCCAAGAATCCATGCATTTTTCTGGTAGATTATAATCAGACTTAATGTTCATGAACCGAGCAGCTAAAGATAACTGTTAGTGCCCTTCACGACAACCATCATACAATGGATTTTTCGCAGCTTCTAACATGTTGTAAACATTTTGTTCTTCTACATTCGGTTCTTCTACATTATTATATTCTTCTTGGTTCTGATTATAGTATTGATCAGTCGTAGTCTCACAAAATGCATCCGTCATCATTTCAACATATCTATTACCAGATGTATCAATTGTTTCTTCACTAGTACCACACGTACCTCCCTGATTTCTTTGGACATCACCCCGACTACTCGTCCCTAACTGAACATTAAGCTCTTCTCCATTTTATACCAAATATAATAATTTGGCATAAATCCTTGACTATATATATGACTCCATATTTTCCATCCCGGAATAAATTTATCGCTTTTGCAATTAATACAAGGACAGAAAAACTTACCTCCGCTACTTTGAGCTATTGGTTAACTACTTGCAAAATTCATGAACTGCTCTATGCCTTGATCAAATTCCACCGATATATTTCTTGTTTGATTATCAATACTTTTGAACATCCAATCTCTCGAATTATTATAATTTCCCCACATGCTTGAAGTTCTTTTTTCTTTTCAATTCTACAAATGAGAGAATGGGATGGGGCATATATATACAAGATTTTGCAACTATTTTTCCACTACTTTGCCACTGCTTTGCCACTAATTTGCCACTACTTTGCGACCACCACAGTGTAGTCTCTTAAAAGTCGGTATACCTACCACACACATGTTTTTTATGTTGTCACTTTGCCACCACTTTGTGACTGAAGAGCCATTCCAAATGTAGTCGCAAATTGGTCGCATATTTAGCGACCAATATGCAAATAACATGTGGTTCTTCCACATGCAGTCCCTAATTGGTCACAAATTAGCAACAGATAAGCGACTGCCACCATCAGTCGCCAATTAGTCGCATTTTAGTCGCATTTTAGTCGCATAATGTTTCCGTATTGCAACCAATATCCGACTACACATTTTAGTCACATTTTGCGACCACGTTGCAACTACTTCTTGGTAGTCTCAAATTTGTCGCAAACCGTTACAATTGTAGTCGCAAAATTTGTGACCGCAGACGTAGTCACAAAATACAGTGGCATTTTGCCAGTTTTCTTGTAATGTAATGATCAGTTTAGAATGATCATTTTAACTAGCCGATCAACTTTATAAGTCCCAACTTACTCATCCATAACTTTTGATTTAGAGTTCAAAATGACACGAATCCAATGCCCACGTTAAGCTAGCTCAATTTTATATATTGTGACAAAATTTAATACCAAAATAGCTACGACAAAGCCTCAAAGTAATCCAGTCTATCCCAAACTGTGTGATGCAACGCATTATGCTTCATTTATACGCACCTTACTCAATGAGCACCAATGATCTGTTTAGATTGATAAGTATAACTAGCTGATCAACTTGACATGTCCGCACTAAATCGTCTTTAACTTTTGATTTAGAGCTCAAAATGACATGAATCCAACCCCCACATTAAGCTTGTTCAATTTTTCTATATTGTGACAACATTTGAGATTGAAAGAGCTTTGAAAAAGTCTCAAAGTAATTAATGTATTCCAAACTGCATGATACCATGCATTAGGCTTCATTTATAAGCCTTTTCTGAAGGAGCACCAGTGATCAATTTAGAATGATCAGTTTAACTCGCCGATCAACATGACATGTCCACACTTAATCGTCCGTAACTTTTGATTTAGAGTTCAGAATGACACGATTCCAACGCGACGTTAAGCTAGCTCAATTTTCCATATTGTGACAACATCTGAGATTGAAATAGGTACGACAAAGCCTCCAAGTAATCCAATGTATCCCAGACTGTGTGATGCCATGCAATATGCCTCATTTATAAGCCTTTACTCAAGGAGCACCAATGATCAGTTTAGAATGATCATTTTAGCTGGCCGATCAACTTGACATGTCCAAAAAGAATTGTACGTAACTTTTGATTTTGAGTTCAAAATGACACGAATCCAACGCCCACGTTAAGGTAGCTCAATTTTATATACTGTGACAAAATTCAAAAACAAAATAGCGACGGCAAACCCTCTAAGTAATCCAATCTATCCCAAATTGTGTGATGCCATGCATTCTGCTTAATTTATAATCCTTTACTCAAGGAGCGCCATGGATCAGTTTAGAATGATCATTTTAACTAGCTGATCAACTTGACATGTCCACACTAAATCGTTTTCAACTTTTGATTTCGAGCTCAAAATGACATGAGTCCAATGCCCACGTTAAGCTTGGTCGATTTTCCATATTATGACAATATCTGAGACAAAAAGAGACGAAAAAGCCTCCAAGTAGACTGCGTGATGCCACACATTATGCTTCATTTATAAGCCTTTAGTGAAGGTGCACCAATGATCAGTTTAGAATGATCATTTTAACTGGCCGATCAATTTGACATGTCCGCACTAAATCCTCCATAATTTTGGAATTAGTATTCAGGATGACACGAATACAACACTGAAGTTAAGCTAGCTCAACTTTCTCTATTGTGTCAACATTTGAGACTGAAGGAGCTAAAACAAAGCCTCCAAGTAATCCAATGTATCCAAAACTGTGTGATGTCATGCATTATGCTTCATTTATAAGCCTTTAGTCAAGGAGCACCAATGGTAGAATGTCCGTAACTTTTGATTTAGTGTTCAAAATCACATGAATCCAACACCCACGTAAAGCAAGCAAAATTTTCTATGTTGTTATCAAATTTAAGACCAAAATAGCTACGACAAAGCCTCCAAGTAATCCAATCTATCCCAAACTGTGATGTCATGCATTATGCTTCATTTATTACCCTTTACTCAAAGAGCACATATGATCAGTTCAAAATGATCATTTTAACTAGCTGATCAACTTATATGTCCGCACTAAATCGTCTTTAAGTTTTTATTTAGAGCTGCAAATAACATGAGTCCAATGCCCATGTTAAGCTAGCTGAATTTTCCCTATTTTAACAATGTTTGATACTAAAGGAGCTACGAAAAAAACTCCAAGTAATCCAATTTGTCCCAAACTGCGTGATACCATGGATTACGATTCATCTAATTTCCTTTACTAAAAGAGTACCAATGATCAGTTTAGAATGATCAATTTAACTGGCCGATCAACTTGATATGTCCCACTAAATCGTCCATAACTTTTGATTTAGAGTTCAGGATGAAAAGAATATAACAACCACGTTAAGCTACCTCAATTTTCTATATTGTGAAAACATTTGATACTGAAAGAGCTACGACAAAGCCTCGAAATAATCCAATATATCCCAAACTGTGTGATGTCATGCATTATGCTTCATTTATAAGCCTTTACTCAAGGAACACCAATGATCAGTTTAGAATGATTATTTTAACTTGCCGATAACCTTGAAATGTCTGCTCTAAATCGTCCGTAACTTTTGATTTAGTGTTCAAAATGACACGAATCCAGCGCCCACCTTAACCAAGCTCAATTTTCTATGTTGTTAGAAAAATTATCACCAAAATAGCTACGACAAAAAATCCAAGTAATCAAATCTATCCCAAAATGTGTGATGCCAGATGCCATGCATTATGCTTCATTTATTAGCGTTTACTCAAGGAGCACCATCGATCAGCTTAGAATGATCATTTTAACTAGCTGATCAACTTGGATGTCCGCACAAAATCGTCTTTACCTTTTGATTTAGAGCTCAAAATGACATGAGTCCAATGCCCACGTCAAGCTAGCTCAATTGTTCATATTGTGACAACATTTGAGTCTAAAAGAGCTACAACAAAGCCTCCAATTAATCCAATGTATCCCAAACTGCATGATGTCATGCATTATACTTCGTTTATAAGCCTTTTCTCAAGGAGCATGAATGATCAGTTTAGAATGCTCATTTTAACTCGTCAATCAACTTGACATGTATACACTAAATCGACCGTGACGTTAGATTTAGAGTTTAGAATGACACGAATCCAACGCCACAATTAGCTGGCTCAATTTTCTATAGCGTGACAACATTTGAGACAGAAAGAGGTATGACAAAGCCATCAAGTAATCCAATGTATCCTAAACTATCGGATCCCATGCATTATGCTTCATTTATGAGCTTTTACTCAAAGAGCTCCAATTATCAGTTTAGAATGATCATTTTTACTGGCCGATCAGCTTGACATGTCCGCAAGAAATCGTCTGTAACTTTTGATTTAGAGTTCAAAATGACATGGACCAAACAACGTTAAGCTAGCTCAATTTTATATATTGTGACAAAATTTGAGACTGAAATTGCTACGACAAAGCCTCCAAGTAATCAAATCTATCCCCAACTGCGTGATGCCATGCATTGTGGTTCATTTATTAGCCTTTACTCAAGGACCACCAATGATCAGTTTATAATGATCACTTTAACTAGTTGATGAACTTACATTTCCACACTAAATCGTCTTTTAATTTTGATTTAGAGCTCAAAATGACATGAGTCCAACGTCCACGTTAAGCTAGCTGAATTATATGTATTCTGACAACATTTAAGACTGAAAGAGCTACGAAAAATCTCGAAGTAATCCAATGTATCCCAAACTGCGTGATGCCATGCATTATACTTCATTTATAAGCCTTTACTCAAGGAACACTAATGATCACTTTAGAATGATCATTTTAACTGGCCGATAAACTTTATATGTCCGCACTAAATCGTCCATAACTTTTGATTTAGAGTTTAGAATGACACGAATCCATTGCCATGTTAAGCTAGCTCAATTTTCTATATCGTGACAACATTTGACATTGAAAGAGCTACGACAAAGCCTCTAAGTTATCCAATATATCCGAAAGTGTATGTTGCCTTTCATTATGCACCATTTATAAGCCTTTAATGAAGCACCAATGATCAGTTTAGAATGATCATTTTAACTAGCTAATCAACTTGACATGTCCGTAGCAAATCGTCTTGAACTTTTAATTTAGACCTCAAAATGACATGAGTCCAACGCCCATGTTGCGCTAGCTCAATTTTCCATATTGTGAGGACATTTGAAACTGAAAGAACTACTAAAAAGCATCCAAGTAATCCAATGTATCTTAAACTGCGTGATGCCATGCGTTACTTTTCATTTATACTCCCTTACTCAAGAAGCACCAACGATCAGTTTAGAATGATCATTTTAACTGATCGATGAACTTGAGTCCGCAGGAAACCATCTGGAACTTTTGATTTAGAGTTTAGAATGACACAAATCCAACATCCATGTTAAGCTATCTCAATTTTCTATATTGTGACAACATTTGAGACTGAATGTGCTACGATAAAGCCTCCAAGTAATCCAATGTATCACAAACTGTGTGATGTCATGCATTATGCTTCATTATAAACCTTTACTCAATGAACACCAGGTTTAAAATGATCATTTTAACTAGCTGATCAACTTAATATGTCTGCTCTAAATCGTCTTTAAGTTTTTATTTAGAGCTCAAAATGATCTGAGTCCAACACCATGTTATGCTAGCTCAATTTTCCATAATGTGACAACATTTGAGGCTGAAAGTGTTAATCCATTATATCTCAAACAGCGTGATACCATGCATTATGCTTCATTTATAAGCCTTTACTCAAGGAGCACCAATTATCAGTTTAAAATGACCATTTTAACTAGCCGATCAACTTGACATGTCTGCACTAAATTGTCTGTAACGTTTGTTTTAGAGTTTAGAATGACACGAATCCAACACCCACGTTAAGCTAGCTCAGTTTTCTATATTGTGACAAAATTTAACACCTTAATAGCTACGACAAAACCATCAAGTTATCCAATGTATCCTAAACTGCGTTATATCATGCATTATACTTCATTTATAAGTCTTTACTCAAGGAGCACTAATCATCAGTTTAAAATGAACATTTTAACTGGCCAATTAACTGACATGTGCGCACTAAATCGTCTGTAAATTTTGATTTAGCGTTCAAAATGACATGACTCCAATGCCAACGTTAAGCTATCTTAATTTTCTATATGGTGAGAAAATATAAGACCAAAATAGCTACGACAAAGCCATGCATAATGCTTCATTTATTGCCTTTACTCAACGTAATCCAATCTATACGAAACTGAGTAATGCCATGCATAATGCTTCATTTATTGCCTTTACTCAACGAGCACCGATGATCAATTTTGAATGATCATTTTAACTAGCTGATCCATTTATATGTCTGCACTAAATCATCTTTCACTTTTGATTTGGAGTTCAAAATGACAAGAGTCCAACGCCAACATTAAACTAGCTCAATTTTCAATATTGTGACAACATTTGAGACGGAAAGAGTTACGAAACAGCCTCCAAGTAATCCAATGTATCCCAAAATGCGTGATGCCATGCATTATGCTTCATTTATAAGTCTTTATTCAAGGAGCACCAATGACCATTTAAGAATGATTATTTTAACTGGCCAATCAACTTGATATGTCTACACTAAATCGTCCAAAACTTTTGATTTAAAGTTTAGAATGACACGAATCCAACGCCCACATTTATCGAGCTCAATTTTCTATATTGTAACAAAATTAACATGGAAATAGCTACGAAGAAGCCTCCAAGTAATCCAATCAATCCCAAACTGCGTGACACCATGAATTATGCTTCATTTATAAGCATTTACTTCATTTATAAGCATTTAATCAAGGAGCAATAATGATCAGTTTAAAACGATCATTTAAACAAGCTGATAAACTTTACATGCCCGCATTAAATTGTCTTTAACTTTTGATTTAGAGCTCAAAATGACATGAGTCCAACAGCCAGGTTAAGCTAGGTCAATTTTCCATATTGTGACAACATTTCAGACTAAAAGAGCTACTACAAAGCCTCCAAGTAATCCAATCTATCCCAAACTATGTGATGCCATGCGCTATGATTCATTTATAAGCCTTTAGACAAGGAGCACCAATGATCATTTTAGAATGATCATTTTAACTAACTGATCAACTTGACATGTCCGCACTATATCGTCTTTAAATTTTGATTTAGAGTTCAAAATGACATGAGTCCAATGCCAACATTAAGCTAGCTGAATTATCCATCATGTGACAACATTTGAGACTAAAATAGCTAGTACAAACTATCCATTTAATCCATTGTATCCCAAATTGCATGATGCCATACATTAGGCTTCATTTATAAGCCCTTACTCAAGGAGCACCCGTGATAAGTTTAGAATTATCATTTTAACTTGACGATGAACTTGACAAGTCTATACTAAATCGTCTGTAACTGGTGATTTGGAGTTCAGAATGCACGAATCACACGTCCACGTTAAGCTAGCTCAATTTTCTATATTGTTATAAAATTTAAGACCAAAATAGCTACGAAATATCCTCCAAGTAATCTAATCTATCCCGAACTGCGTGATGTCATGTGTTATGCTCCATTTCTAAGCCTTTACTCAAGGAGGGCCAATGATTAGTTTAGAATTGTCATATTAATTAGTTGATAAAATTGATATGTCCGCACTAAATTGTCTTTAACTTTTGATTTAGAGCTCAAAATGACATTAGTCCAACGCCCACGCTACGCTAGCTCAATTTTCCATATAGTGACAACATTTGAGATTGAAAGAGTTACTACAAAGCCTCCAAGTACTTCAATATATCCCGAACTCCGTGATGCCATGTGTTACTCTTCATTTATAAGCTTTTACTCGAGGAGCAGTTTAGAATGATCATTTTAACTGGCCAATCAACTTGACATGTCCTCACTCAATCGTCCCTAACTTGTGATTTAGAGTTCGGAATGACACGAATCCTAAGCCCACCTTAAGCTAGCTCAATTTTCTATATTATGACAACATTTGAGAATGAAAGAGATACGAAAAAGCCTCCATGTAATCCAACGTATCCCAAACTGCATAACGCTATGCATTATGCTTCCTTTATAAGCTTTTACTCAAGGAGCACCAATGATCAGTTTAGAATAATCATTTTAACTAGCTGATAAACTTGACATGTTTGCATTAAATCGTCTTTATTTTTTGATTTAGAGCTCAAAATGACATAAGCCAACGCCCACAATACACTAGCTCGATTTTCAATATTGTGACAACATTTGAGACTGAAAGAGCTACAACAAAGCCTCCAAGTAATCCAATGTATCCCAAACAACGTGATGCCATACATTATTCTACATTTATAAGTCTTTACTTAAGGAGCACCAATGATTAGTTTAGAATGATCATTTTAACTGGCTGATCAAGTTGACATGCATGCACTTAATCATCAATATTTTTTCATTTAGAGTTCAGAATGACACAAATCCAACCCTCACCTTAAGCAAGTTCAATTTTCTATATTGTGACAAGATTTAAGACTGAAAAAGCCTCCAAGTAATCCAATGTATCCCAAACTACATCATGCAATGCATTATTCTTCATTTAGAAGCCTTTACTCAAGTAGCACCAATTATCAGTTCATAATGATCATTTTAACTACCTGATAAACTTGACATGTCCGCATTAAATGGTCTTTAACTTTTGATTTAGAGCTCAAAATGACATTAGTCCAACGCCCAACTTAAGCTATCTCAGTTCCCCATATTGTGACAACGTTTGAGACTGAAAGACCTACTACAAAGCCTCCAAGTAATCCAATGTAACCCAAACTTCTTGATGCTATGTATTATGCTTCATTTATAAGCCCTTACTCAAGGAGCACATGTGATAATTTTAGAATGATCATTTTAACTGGATGATCAACTTGACAATTCCAGACTAAATAGCCCGTAACTATTGATTTAGAGTTCAGAATGACACGAATCCATCGCTCATGTTAAGGTAGCTCAATTTTCTTTATTATGACAAAATTAAAAACCAAAATAGCTATGAGAAAGCCTCCAAGTAATCCAATCTATCCCAAACTGCGTGATGCCATGCGTTAAGCTTCATTTCTAAACCTTTACTCAAGGAGCACCAATGATTAGCTAAGAATTATCATATTAACTAGCTGATAAACTTGACATGTCTGCACTAAATCGTCTTTAACTTTTTATTTAGAGCTCGAAACAAGATGAGTCCAATGCACACGTTACGATTGCTCGATTTTCCATATTGTGACAACATTTGAGACTGAAAGAGCTACTGAAAAGCCTCCAAGTAATCCAACGTATCCCAAACTGCGTGATGCCATGCATTATGCTTCATTTATAAGCCTTTACTCAAAAAGCACCAATGATTAGTTTACAATGATTATTTTTAATGGCCGATCAACTTGACATGTCCGCACTCAATCGTACATAACTTGTGATTTAGAGTTTAGAATGACACGAATTCTACGCCACCTTAAGGTAGCATAATTTTCTACATTGTGACAACATTTGAGACTGAAAGGGCTACGAAAAAGCCTCCAAGTAATCCAATGTATCCCAAACTGCATGATGCTATGCATTATTCTTTATCTATAAGCCTTTACTCAAGGAGCACCAACGAACAGTTTAGAATGATCATTTTAACTAACTGATAAACTTGACATGTCCGCATTAAATCATCTTTAACTTTTGATTTAGAGCTGAAAATGACATGAGTCCAACGCCCACGTTACACTAGCTCAATTTTCCATATTGTGACAACATTTGATACTCAAAGAGATACTACAAAGCCTCCAATTAATCCAATGTATCCCAAACTGCGTGATGTCATGCGTTACTTTTCATCTATAATCCTTTACTCAAGGAGCACCAACGAGAGTTTAGAAAGATCATTTTAACTAGCCGATAACCTTGACATGTCCACACTAAATCGTCTTTCACTTTTGATTTAGAGCTAAAAATGACATGAGTCAAACGCCCATGTTACGGTATCTCAATTTTTCATATTGTGACAACATTTGAGACTGAAAGGGCAACTACAAAGCCTCCAAGTAATCCAATGTACCCCAAATTGCGTGATGCCATGCATTATGCTTCATTTATATGCCTTTATTCATGGAGCACCAATGATCAGTTTAGAATGATCATTTTAATTGGCCGATCAACTTGACATGTCCACACGAAATCATCCGTAACTTTTGACTTTGAGTTCAAAAGGACACGAATCCCACACCCATGTTAAGCTAGGTCAATTTTCTATATTTTGACAAAATTTAAGATCGAAATAGCTACGCAAAGCCTCCAAGTAATCCAATCTATCCCAAACTGCATGATGCCATGCATTATGCTTAATTTATAAGCTTTTAGTCAAGGAGCACCAATGATCAGTTTAGCATGATCATTTCAGCTACCTGATCCACTTGACATGTCAGCACTAAATCTTCTTTTACTTTTCATTTAGAGCTCAAATGAGATGAATCCAACGCCCAAGTTAAGCTATCTCAATTTTCCATATTGTGAAAACATTTGAGACTGAACGAGTTAGACAAAGCATCAAAGTAATGCAATCTATCCCAAACTGGGTGATCTCATGAATTGCGTTTCATTTATAACCCTTTACTCAAGGAGCACCAATGACGAATTTAGAACGATCATTTTAACGGGCAGATCAACTGGACATGTCTGTGCTAAATCGTCCATAACTTTTGATTTAGATGTCAGAATGACACGTATCCAACACCTACGTTAAACTAAACCAATTTTCTATATTTTGAAAAACATTTAAAACCAAAATAGCAACGATAAATCCTCCAAGCATTCCAATCTATCCAAAACTGCGTAATGCCATGCATTATGCTTCATTTATAAGCCTTATCATTTTAACAACCTGATTAATTTGACATGTCCGCACTAAGTCATCCGTAACTTTTGATTTAGAAATCAAAATGACATGAATTCAACACCCACATTAAGCTAGCCCAATTTTCTCAATTGTGAAAATATTACAGATCGCTTTATCTATGACAAAGCCTCCAAGTAATCCAACCTATCCCAAACTGCGTGATGCCATGCATTATGCTTAATTTATAAGCATTTATTCAAGGTGAACCAATGATCAGTTTAGAATGATTATTTTAACTAGCTGATCAACTTGACAATTCAGCACTAAATTGTCTTTTAATTTTTATTTAGAGCTCAAGAATACATGAATCCAACTCCCACGTTAAGCTAAATCAATTTTCCTTATTGTGAAAACATTTGAGACTGAACGAGATAGACAAAGCATCAAAGTAACACAATCTATCCCAAACTACGTGATGCCATGCATTTTTCTTCATTTATAAGCCTTTATTGAAGGAGCACTAATGACCAATTTAGAATGATCATTTTAACTGGCCGATCAAATTGACAGGTCCCCACTAAATCGTCCATAAGTTTTGCTTTAGAGTTCAAAATGACACGAATCCAACACCCACGGGTAGCTATGTCAATTTTCTGTAACAATATTAGAAATCAAAATAGCTATAACAAAGTCTCCAAGTAATCAAATATATCCCAAACTGCGGGATGCCATGCATTATGCTTAATTTATAAGCCTTTTTCAAGGAACACCAATGATAAGTTTAGAATGATTTTTTTAACTGGCCGATCAACTTGACATGTTTGCTCTAAGTCGTCCATAACTTTTGATTTAGAGTTCAAAAAGACACGAATCCAACACCCACGTTTAGCTAGCACAATTTTATGTATCGTGACAATATAACAAATCGATATAGCTATAACAAAGCCTCCAAGTAATCCAATATATCCCAAACTGCGTGATGCCATGCATTATGCTTAATTTATAAGCCTTTATTCAAGGAGCACCAATGATCAGTTTAGAGTGATTATTTTAACTAGCTGATCAACTTGACATGTCCGCACTAAATCCTCTTTTACTTTTTATTTTAAGCTCAAGAAGAAATGAATCCAACGCCCATGTTAAGCAAGCCCAATTTTCCATATTGTGAAAATATTTGAGACTGAACGAGCTAGGCAAATCATCAAAGTATTGCAATCTATCCCAAACTGCATGATTCCATGCATTACGTTTTATTTATAAGCCTTTACGCAAGGAGCAACAATGGCCAATTTAGAATGATGATTTTAATTGGCCGATCAACTTGACATGTCACATTCAATCGTCCATAAATTTTGATTTCGATGTCTGAATGACACGATTCTAATGCCCACGTTAAACTCACTCAATTTTCTATATTGTGAAAATCATTTAAGGCTGAAATAGATACGAAAAAGCTTCCAAGTAATCCAATGTATCCCAAACTGCATGATGCCATGCATTATGCTTCATTTATAAGCCTTTATTCAAGGAGCACCAATGATCAATTTAGAATTATTATTTTAACTAGCAGATCAAATTGATATGTGCGCACTAAATCGTCTTTTACATTTTTTTTAGAGCTCAGGATTGCATGAATCCAACGCGTACGTTAAGCTAGCTGAATTTTCTATATTGTGACAACAATTGAGATTGAAAGAGCTAGACAAAGTCTCAATGCAATATATCCCAGACTGCATGATGCCATGCATTTTGCTTCACTTATAGTCCTTTATTGAAGGAGCACAAATGATCAGTTTATAATGTTCATTTTAATTGGCCGATCAACTTGACATGTCCGCACCTAGTCGTGCGTAACTTTTGATTTAGAGTTCAAAATGACACGAATCCATCACCTATGTTAAGCTAGCTTAATTTTCTATATTGTGACAAAATTTAATGTATAGAACGAAATAGCTACGCAAAGCCTCCAAGTAATTTAATGTATCCCGAACTGTGTGATGCTATGCATTATGCTTCATTTATAAGCCTTTACTCAAAGAGCACCAATGATCAGTTTAGAATGATCATTTTAACAAACTGATCAACTTCACATGTCTGCACTAACTTCTGATTTAGAGCTCAAAATGACATGAGTCAACACCCACGTTAAGCTCGCTCAATTTTCTATATTGTTACAACATTTGATACTGAAAGAGGTACGAAAAAACCTCAAAGTTAATCAATCTATCCTAAACTCCGTGCCATGCATTATGCTTGATTTATAAGCGTTTTGTTAAGGAGCACCAATGATCACTTTAGAATGATCATTCTAACTGACCGATCAATTTGACATGTCCACACTAAACCGTCCGTAACTTTTGATTTAAAGTTTAGAATGACATGGATCCAACACCCACGCTAAGCTAGCTCAATTTTCTATAATTTGACAAAATTTAAGACCAAAATAGCTACGGCAAATCGTCCAAATAATCCAATCTATACCAAAATGCGTGATGCCATGCATTATGCTTCATTTAGAAGCCTTTACTCAAGGAGGACCAATGATCTGTTTAAAATGATCATTTTAACTGGTCGATCAACTTGAAATGTCCGCACTAAATCGTCTGTAACTTTTGATTTTAAAGTTCAGAATAACACGAATCCAATGCCCACGTTACGCTAGCTCAATTTTCTATATTTTGCCAAAATTTAAGATCAAAAAAGATATGACAAAGCCCCCATGTAATCCCAAAATTCGTGATGCTATGCATTATGATTCATTATACGTATTTACCCAATAAGCACCAATGATCAGTTTAGAATTATCATTTAAACTAGCTGATCAACCTGACTTTTTCACACAAAATCGTGTTTAACTTTTGTTTTAGACCTCAAAATGACATGAGTCAAAATATTTTCCATATTGTCAAAATATTTGAGACTCAAAGAGCTACGACAAAGTATTTGAGTCAAAACGCCCACACTAAGCTAGCTCAATTTTCCATATTGTCAAAATATTTGAGACTCAAAGAGCTACGACAAAATATTTGAGTCAAAACGCCCACACTAAGCTAGTTCAATTTTCCATATTGTCAAAATATTTGAGACTCGAAGAGCTACGACAAAGCCTTCATTTATAAGCCTTTACTAAAGGAGCACCAATGATCAGTTTAGAATGATCATCTTAACTGGTTGATTAACTTGAAATGTCCGTACAAAATCGTCAGTAAGTTATTTTTTTAAAGTTCAGAATAACATGAATCGAACGCCCACGTTAAACTATCTCAATTTTTAATTTTGTATGACAAAGCCTCCATGTAATCCCAAAATTCATGATGCTATGCATTATGATTCATTATATGCATTTACCCAATAAGCACCGATGATCAGTTTAGAATGATCATTTTAGCTAGCTGATCAACCTGACTTTTCTGCAATAAATCGTGTTTAACTTTTGATTTATAGCTCACAACGACGTGAGTCCAATGCCCACATTAAGCTAGCTCAATTTCCATATTGTGACAACATTTGAGACTGAAAGAGCTCCGACAAAGCATCCAAGTAATCCAATATATCCCAAACTGTTTGATACCATGCATTATGTTTTATTTATAAGCATTTACTCAAGGAGCACCAATGATCAGTTTAGAATGATCATTTTAATTGTTCGATCAACTTGACATGTCCACAGTAAATCTTCCATAACTTTTGATTTAAAGTATAGAATGACCCGAATCCAACACCCTCATTAATCCGTTCTATCCCAAAATGTGTGATATCATGCATTAAGTGTAAATTATAAGCTTTTACTCAAGGAGCACCAATTATCAGTTTAGAATGATCTTTTTAACTGGTCGATCAACTTGAAATGTCTGCACTAAATCTTCTGTAACTTTTGATTTTAAAGTTCAAAATAACACGAATCCAATGCCCACGTTAAGCTAGCTCAGTTTTCTATATTTTGCCAAAATTTAAGATCGAAAAAGATATGACAAAGCCCCCATGTAATTCCGAAATTCATCATGCTATGCATTATGATTCATTATACGCATTTACCCAATAAGCACCAATGATCAGTTTAGAATTATCATTTTAACTAGCTGATCAACCTGACCTTTTGCACTAAATTGTGTTTAACTTTTGATTTAGAGCTCAAAATGACATGAGTCCAACGCCCACACTAAGCTAGCTCAATTTTCCATATTGTCAAAATATTTGAGACTCAAGGAGCTATGGCAAAGCGTTCATTTATAAGCCTTTACTCAAGGAGCACCAATTATCATTTTAACTAGTCGATCAACTTGAAATGTCAGCACTAAATCGTCTGTAACTTTTGATTTTAAAGTTCAATTTAAAATCGAAAAAGCTAGGACAAAGCCTCCATGTAATCCCAAAATTCGTGATGCTATGCATTACGATTCGTTATACACATTTACCCAATAAACACCAATGATCAGTTTAGAATGATCATTTTAACTAGCTGATCAACCTGACTTTTCTGCACTAAATCGTGTTTAACTTTTGATTTAGAGCTCAAGAAGACATGAGTCCGATGCCCACATTAAGCGAGCTCAATTTTCCATATTGTGAAAACATTTGTGACTCAAAGGGGTACGGCAAAGCCTTCATTTATAAGCCTTTACTAAAGTAGCCCCAATGATCATATCAGAATGATAATTTTAACTAGCTGATCAATTTGACATGTCCGCTCTAAATCGTCTTTAACTTTTGATTTAGAGCTGAAACTTACATGAATCCAATGCCCACATTAAGCTAGCTCAATTTTATATATTGTGCGAAAATTTATGATAAAAAAGGTATGACAAAGCTTCCATGTAATCCAATCTATCCCAAACAGCATGATGCTATGAATTATGATTCATTATATGCATTTACTCAAAGAGCTCCAATGATAATTTTAGAATGGTTATTTTTATCTGGCCGATCAACTTGACATGTCCAAACTATATCGTCCGTAACTTTTGATTTAGAGTTCAAAATGAAACGAATCCAAGAGCCACGTTAGGCTAGATCAATTTTCTATTTTGTGAGAAACTTTAGCACCGAAATAGCTACATCAAAGCCTCAAAGTAATCTAATCTATCCCAAAATGTGTGATGCCATGTATTTTGCTTCATTTGTAAGCCCTTACTCAAGGAGAACCGATGATCAGTTTAAAATGATCATTTTAACTAGCTGATGAACTTTACATGTCCGCTCTAAATCATCTTTAACTTTCGATTTAGAGATCAAAATGACATGAATTCAACGCCCACGTTAAGCTAGCTTAATTTTCCGTATTGTAACAACATTTGAGACAGCAAGTGCTACCATAGAGCATCAAAGTAATCCAATGTATCCGAAACTGCTTGATGCCATGCATTATGCTTCATTTATAAGCATTTACTCAAGTAACACGAAATGATCAGTTTAAAATGATCATTTTAACTGGTTGATCAAGTTGACATGTCCGCACTAAATTATCCGTAACTTTTGATTTAAAGTTCAGAATTACACAAATCTAACGCCCACGTTAACCTAGATCAATTTTCTATATTGTGAAAACATTTAAGACCCAAACAGCTACGACAGAGCCTCCAAGTAATCCCATCTATTCCAAAAAAGCGTGATGCCATGGATTATGCTTCATTTATAAGCATTTACTCACGGAGAACCAATGATCAATTTAGAATGATCATTTTAACTAGCTGATCAACTTGACATGTTCCCACTAAATCGTCTTTAACTTTTGATTAAGAGCTTAAAATGACATGAATTCAATTCCAATGTTAAGCTAGCTCAATTTTCCAGATTGGAACAACATTTGAGACTGAAAGAGGTAGACAAAGCCTCAAAGTAATGCAATATATCCCAAACTGCATGATGTCATGCATTATGCTCAATTTATAAGCCATTACTCATGGAGCACAAATGATCAGTTTAGAATGATTATTTTAACTGGCCGATCAGCTTGACATGTCCGCACTATATCGTCCATAACTTTTGGTTTTGAATTCAAAATGACACGAATTCAACACCCTTGTAGCTAGCTCAATTTTCTATATTGTGACAAAATTTAAGATCGAAATAGCAATGACAAAGCTTCCAAGTCATCCAGTCTATCCCAAACTGTGTGGTGCTATGCATTATGATTCATTTATACGCCTTTACTCAATGTGCACTAATGATCAGTTTAGAATGATCATTTTAACTGGTTGATCAACTTGACATGTTTGCACAAAATCGCCCGTAACTTTTTATTTAATGTTTAGAATGACACGAGTCCAACGTCCACGTTAAGCTAGCTCAGTTTTTTATATTGTACCAAAATTTAAGACCGAAATTGCTATGACAAAGCCTACAAGTAATCCACAAACTGCGTGATGCTATGCATTATCATTCATTATATGCATTTACTCAATCAGCATCAATGATCAGTTTAGAATGATTATTTTAACTAGCTGATCAACTTGACTTGTCCGCACTAAATCCTCTTTAACTTTTGATTTAGAGCTCAAAATGACATGAGTCAAATGCCCACGTTCAGCTAGCTCAATTTTCCATATTGTGACAACATTCGAGAGTCAAAGAGATACGACAGGGACTCCAAGTATTCCAATGTATCCAAACTACGTGATGCCATGTATTATGCTTCATTTATAACCCTTTATGCAAGGAGTACCAATGATCAGTTTAGAATGCATAGGACCAACTTGACATGTCCGCACAGTTTAAAAACTTGACATGTCCGCACAGTTTAGAATGCATGACGCCACCTTGACGTGGACGTGTGCTTCTTGAGCTAGCTTAACGTGGGCATTAGATGCATGTCATTTTGAGACCTAAATCAAATGCTAAAAGCGATTTCATGTGCACATGTAAAGTTGTTTAGATAGATAAAATAATCATTGTAAACTGATCATTGGTGCTCATTCAGTAAAGGCGTATAAATAAATCTTAATGCATAGCATCACACAGTTTGGGATAGATTGGATTACTTGTATGCTTTGTCATAACAATTTTGGTATTAAATTTTGTCACAATATAGAAAATTGGGCTAGCTTAACGCGGGCGTTAGATTTGTGTCAATCTTAACTTTAAATCAAAAGTTATAGACGATTTAGTGCGGACATGTCAAGTTGATCGACAAGTTAAAATGATCATTCTAAACTCATCATTGGTGCTCCTTGAGAAAAGGCTAATAAATGAATAATAATGCATGGCATCACTCAGTTTGGGATAGATTGCATTACTTTGATACTTTTTCTAGCTCATTCAGTCTCAAATTTTGTCACAATATGGAAAATTGAGCTAGCTTAACATTCGCATTGGATTCATGTCAATTTGAGCTCTAAATCAAAAGTTAAAAAATGATTTAGTGCAGACATGTCAAGTTGATCCACTAGTTAAAATGATCATTCTAAACTGATCATTGGTTCTCATTGAGCAAAAGGAATATAAATGAATCATAATGCATTGCATCACGCATTTCGGGATAGATGGGATTACTTGGAGGCTTTGTTGTAGCTGTTTCGGTCCTAAACTTTTTCACAATAGAGAAAATTGAGCAAGCTTAATGTGGGCGTTCGATTTGTGTAATTCTGAAATTTAGATCAAAAGTTAGATTTAGTGCGGACATGTCAAGTTCATCGAGCAGTTAAAGTGATCATTCTAAACAGATCCTTTGTGCTCCTTGAGTAGGCTTATAAATGAAGCATAATCCCTGGCACCAAGCAGTCCGGGATATAATGGATTACTTGGAATCTTTTTTCATAGCTCTTTCAGTCTCAAATATTGTCACAATATGGAAAATTGAGCTAGCTTAACCTGGCATTGGATTCATGTCAGTTTGAGCTCTAAATAAAAAGTTAAAAGGCGATTTAGAGCCAACATGTCAAGTTGATCAGCTAGTTAAAATGATAATTCTAAACTGATCATTGGTTCTCATTGAGAAAAAGGCATATAAATGAATCATAATGCATTGCATCACGCATTTCGGGATAGATGGGATTACTTGGAGGCTTTGTCGTAGCTGTTTTGGTCCTAAATTTTTCACAATAGAGAAAATTGAGCTAGCTTAATGCGGGCGTTCGATTTGTGTAATCATGAAATTTAGATCAAAAGTTAGATTTAGTGCGGACATGCCAAGTTCATCGAGCAGTTAAAGTGATCATTCTAAACTGATCCTTTGTGCTCCTTGAGTAGGCTTATAAATGAAGCATAATCCCTGGCACCAAGCAGTTCGGGATATAATGGATTACTTGGAATCTTTTTTCATAGCTCTTTCAGTCTCAAATATTGTCACAATATGGAAAATTGAGCTAGCTTAACGTGGCATTGGATTCATGTCAGTTTGAGCTCTAAATAAAAATTTAAAAGGCGATTTAGAGCCAACATGTCAAGTTGATCAGCTAGTTAAAATGATAATTCTAAACTGATCACTGGTGCTCCTTGAGTAAAGGGTTATAAATGAAGCATAATGCATGGCATCACGCATTTTGGGATAGATTGGATTACACTTAGGTTTTGTCATAGCTATTTTGGTCTTAAATTTTATCACAAAATAGAAAATTCAGCTAACCTAACGTGGCTCTTGGATTCCTGTCATTTTGAACTTGAAATCCAAAATTACGGATGATTTAGTACGAACATGTCCAGTTTATCAGCTAGTAAAAATAATGATTCTAAACTGATCATTTGTTCTCTTTTAGTAAAGGCTTATAAATAGAGCATAATGCACAGCATCACGCATTTTGGGATACATTGGATTACTTGGAGGCTTTGTGTAGCTATTTCGGCCTTAGTTTTGCCAGGATATAAAAATTTGAGCTAATGTAATGTGGGCATTGGATTCGTTTCATTCTGAAATCTAATTCAAATGTTACCAAAGGTTTAGTGTGGACATGTCAAATTGATCGGCCAGTTGAAATGATAACTTCAGAATGATCATTCTAACTGGCCGATCAACTTGACATGTCCGCACTAAATTGTCCGTAACTTTTGATTTAGAGTTTGAAATGACACAAATTCAATGCACACGTTAAGCTATCTCAATTTTCTATATTGTGACAAAACTTAAGACCAAAATAGATACAACAAAGCTTCTAAGTATTCCAATCTATCCCAAAATGCGTGATGCCATGTATTATGCTAAATTTATAAGCCTTTACTCTAGTACCACCAATAGTCAGTTTATAATGATCATATTACCTAGCTGATCAACTTTACATGTCCGTACTAAATCGTCTTTAACTACTGATTTAGAGCTCAAAATAACATGATTCCAACTCCCACCTTAATCTAGCTCAATTTTCCATATTGTGACAAAACTTGAGATTGAAAGATTATGACAAAGCTCCAAGAAATCAGATGTATGCCAAACGGCATGATGTCATGCATTATGTTTCATTTATAAGCCTTTACTCAAGGAGAAGCAATGATCAGGTTTTGACTGATCGTTTTGACTCGTCGATTAACTTGACATGTCTACACTAAATGTTCGTAACTTTTGATTTAAAGTTCTGAATGACCCGAATCCAACGCCCATGTTAAGCTAGCTCAATTTTCTATATTGTGACAAAATTTAAGACCAAAATTACTATGAAAAAGCCTCTAAGTAATCCAATCTATTCCAAAATGCGTGATGCCATGTGTTATGCTTCATTTATAAGCCTTTGGTAAAGGAGCACCAACGATCAGTTTAGACAATCATTTTAACTAGCTGAACAACTTGACATGTCCACACTAAATCAGCTTTAACTTTTGATTTAGAGCTCAATATGTAATGAGTCTGATGCCCACATTAAGCTAGCACAATTTTCCATATTGTGACAACATTTGAGAGTGAAATAGCTACGAGAAAGCCTCCATGTATTCCAATGTATCCAAACTGCATGATGCCATGCATTATTCTTCATTTATGAACTTTTAATCAAGGAGAACCAATGATCACTTTAGAATGATCATTTTAAATGGATGATCAATTTGACATGTCCACACTAAATCGTTTGTAACTTTTATTTTAGAGTTCAGGATCACACAAATTCATGCCCACGTTAAGCTAGCTCAATTTTCTATATTGTGACAAAATTTAAGACCAAAATAGCTACAACAAAGCCTCAAAGTAATCCATTCTATCCAAAATACGTGATGCCTTGCATTATGATTCATTTATAAGCTGTTACTTAACGAGCACCAATGATCAGTTTAGAATGATCATTTTAACTCGCTGATCAACTTGACATGTCTGCACTAAATCATCTTTAACTTTTGATTTAGAGCTCAAAATGACATGAATCAACCGCCTACGTTCAGGTAGCTCAATTTTCCATATTTGAGACTGAAAGAGCTACGAAAAAGCCTCCAAGTAGTTCAATGTATCCCAAACTGCGTGATGCCATGCATTATGCTTTAGTTCAATGTAACTTTTAATTTAATGTACAGAATGACATGAATCCAACACCCACGTTAAGCTAGCTCAATTTTCTAGATTGTGACAAAATTTAAAACCGAGTTGCTGTGATTAAGCCTCCAAGTAATCCAATCTATCCTAAAATGCATGATGCTATGCATTATGATTCATTTATACGCTTTACGCAATGAGCACCAGTGATCAGTTTAGAATGATCGTTTTAACTAACAGATAAAAGTTGACATGTTCACTGAAAATCGTTTTGAACTTTTGATTTAGAGCTCAAAATGACATGAGTCCAATGCCCAAATTAAGCTACGCCAATTTTCCATATCCTGACAGCATTAAAGACTGAAAGAGGTACAACAAAGCCTCCATGTAATACAATGTATCCCAAACTGCGTGATGAATCATTTATAAGCTTTTAATCAAGGAGCACAGATCATCAAATTAGAATGATCATTTTAACTGGCCGATAAACTTGACATGTCTGCACTAAATCGTTAGTAGCTTTTGATTTAGAGTTCATAGTGACACGAATCCAATGCCGACATTAAGCTAGCTCAATTTTCCATGTTGTGACAAAATTTGAGGCTTAAATGACTACACGAAGCGTCAAAGTAATACAACCTATCCCAAACTGCGTGATGCCATGGATTATTCTCTATTTATAAGTCTTTACTCAAGGAGACCAATGATCAGTTTAGAATGATCATTTTAACTTGCCCATCAACTTGACATGTCCGCACTAAATCGTCCGTACCTTTTGATTTAGAGTTCATAATGACACGAATCCAACGCCAACATTAAGCTAGCTCAATTTTCCATGTTGTGACGACATTTGAGGCTGAAATAGCTTCAAAGCCTCAAAGTAATGCAATCTATCCCAAACTGTGTGATGAATCATTTATAAGCTTTTAATCAAGGAGCACCAATGATCATAGTAGACCGCTCCTTTAATCCAATGAATAGACGAGGGTGACAAAGGCGTTCCTCAAGGGCGGGCAGAAGCAGTCTTAATTCTTTTGCCTGCGCGTACATATTCTATTGAGCAAAGTAGGGGCGCAAGCCGTTTTATAAATAGATTCATAATAGACTAAGTAGTTTCTCTATGTTGGGGTTGTGTTCCCTATGACTTTGAGCCTTTTGTGAAATATTTTGTTAGCCCTCTTTGTCTCTCTTCCGAGTAGGGCTACACACGTAGGAGGAGCTCCGTGGAGAATCTACTTCTGAGAGGGGAAATTAGAGAAAGTAGCAGACATTGCACTAGAAGGATCCCATTAGCGATCACCGGTGGTTTGTTTGGGTTTCTTAAAACACACTACTTTGGGTCGACACACTCCTTATTCAAATCTTACTGAAAGAAAGAGTCGACGGACTCTTCTATTCTATTCTCCTGAATCCTATGTACCGAATGAACTGCAAGAATTATAAAACATTAGTAAAGTTGTATCTAAGCCAGAAAAGAGTCGAGGAACTTGAGCTTGAGCTCAAAGATATGAAGAAAGCTAAGAACCCACTCAGCCTTAGCAGAAGTAGGTAGCAGCACTGGGTGGAGGTCTCAGTTTCAAAATACTGCTCCTATTATCAGTCTCAGTTGCAGTTGAGGCTTCTACGAAGGGGCATTCCCCACATCTCACTGGAACTGAGTATCGAGGACAACTTTCTCACCGTGGCGCAACCCGTAACATAATTGTCCCGTACTAAAGTCACCTTTGCCAGTGAAAGTTTTATCAAAAACAAAGGCTAGCTCTTTCCCTCTCCTTTTAGTTTCTTAGTCAAAATGGGCGATGTTATTCTGCCTAAATAGTAGACACGGTAATAAATAAGAGAATATGCCGTAAGCGCACGAAACTATTAGCTCCTAACGACTGTGTAATCAATATCTCCTAACCCCCATGCATACTAAAACTAAAAGAATTGGACAAGGGAGTGACATATAATACTAATATAAGAGAAATGTCCGTAGTATCCAAAGCACATGAGTGATCCAGTATAGGGAAGGGGCCGAGAACTGCCTACTACTACACCATACTACACTTGACTTTACACATTTACCGAGCTAACCCCTGTCCAGTGCCTGGTAGAGCTAAGGGGGCTTCAATCCTTATGCCTTATCCCCATCTTCGCCTGTTGACTCATATACTGCACTATATAGCACTATTTATCCCCTGAAGCGGAGAAGTAAAATTACAGCTTGCACTATTGAACTGAATCTGTACCGTGTGAGCTTTTTTAGATGTCTAAGGCTTCAAAAGACAGTGACTTGCACAACAAATCTGGATTTGCTTGCTCTCATTCCTTCTTTCTAATTGATTAGTGAGATCTCTCCCGGATGCTGGACTCTGAAAAGGAAGATAATGGGAGTATGGGCCATTATCCATCACTCACGCTATTAGATTTGGCGGGTACCTGATCGTTAACAAGTAGAGAATTCGTTTCACAGCGCTGGATCCTGCTTCTTTCCCCCTACTGGTCAATCTCCTCCTATCCCCAAACGCATCCACTAGCCCTATTTCAGAAAAAAAAACCTTAGTTCAGATAGGCAACATAAAGGATTCCATCGCCTAAATGGCTCTATTTGGTCCTCTGATTTAGAGTTCAGTATGACAAGAGTCCAAGGTCCACGTTAAGCTAGCTTAATATTCTATATTGTGATAAAATTTAAGACCGAAATAGATACAAAAATGCCTCCAAGTTATCCAATCTATCCCAAACTTTGTGATGCCATGCATTATGCATCCTTAGTAAATATTTGCTCAATGAGCCCCAATGATCCGTTTACAATGATCAATTTAACTAACCGATAAACTTGACATGTCCGCTCTTAATCTTCCATAACTTTTGATTTAGAGTTCAAAATTACATTAATCTAACACCGACTTTAAGATAGTTCAATTTTCTATATTGTGACAAAATTTAATACCGAAATAGATACGACAATGTCCAAGTAATCAAAGAGCACTAATGATTAGTTTAGAATGATGAGTTTCGGATGATCACTTTAACTGGCCAATCAACTTGAGATGTCCGCACTAATTCGTACGTAACTTTTGATTTAAAGTTCAAAATAACACGAATCCAACTTTTATATTGTGACAAAATTTAAGGCCAAAATAGCTACGAGAAAGCCTCCAAGTAATCCAATCTATCCCAAACTGCGTGATAACACGCATTACACTTCATTTGTTAACCTTTGCTCAATGAGCACCAATGATTAGTTTAGAATGATCAATTTACCTAGCCGATCAACTTGACAAATCCGCACTAAATCGTCCATAACTTTTGATTTAAAGTTCCGAATGACATGAATCCAACGCCCACATTAAGCTAGATTATTGTGACAAAATTTAAGAATGAAATAGCTACGACAAAGTCTCAAAGTAATCCAATATATCCCTAACTGTGTGATGCCAGGCATTATGCTTCATTTATAAGCCTTTTCTCAAGGAGAACCAATAATCCGTTTAGAAAGATCATTTTAACTGGCCAATCAACTTGACATATATGCACTAAATGTTATGTAACTTTTGATTTAGAGTTCAGAATGAAACGAATCCAACGCCCACGTTAAGCTAGCTCAATATTTTATATTGTGATTAAACTTAAGAACGAAATAGCTACAACAAAGCCTCCAATTTATCCAATCTATCCCAAACTGCGTGATGCCATGCATTATGCTTCATTTGTAAACCTTTGCTCAATGAGCACCAATGATCAGTTTAGAATGATTAATTTAACTATCCAACAAACTTGAGATGTCCGCACCCAATTGTTTGTAACTTTTGATTTTGAGTTCAGAATGACATGAATCCATTTCCCATGTTAGGGTAGCTCAATTTTTTTATTGTGAAAAAATATAAGACCAAAATAGCTACAACAAAGCCTCTAAGTAATCGAATGTATGCCAAACTGCGTGATGCCATGTATTATGCTTCATTTATAAGCCTTTTCTCAAGGCGCACAAATGATCAGTTTAGAATGATCATTTTAGCTGGCCGACCAACTTGACATGTACGATCTGTCTGTAACTTGTGATTTAGGGTTCAGAATTACACGAATTTAACGCCCACATTAAGCTAGCTCAATTTTCTATATTCTGACAACAGATGAAGCTGAAAGAACTACCATAGAGCCTTCAAGTAATCCAATCTATCATAAACTGTGTGATGCCATGCATTATGCTTCATTTATAAGCCTTTACTCAAGGAGCACTAATGATCAACTTAGAATGATCAGTTTAGAATGATCATTTTAACTGGCCGATAACCTTGACATGTCCGCACTAAATCGTCTATAGCTCTTGATTTAGTGTTCAGAATGACATGAATACATTGCCCACGTTAACCTATCACAATTTTCTATATTGTGAAAAAATTTAAGAATGAAATAGCTACGAAAAAGCCTGCAAGTAATCCAATATATCCCAAATTGCGTGATGCCATGCATTAAGCTTCATTTATAAACCATTTCTCAATGAACACAAATGATCAATTCAGAATGATCATACTGTCCGATCAACTTGACATATACGCACTAAATGGTATGTAACTTTTGATTTATAGTTCAGAATGAAACGAATCCAATGCCCACGTTAAGCTAGCTCAATATTCTATATTGTGATAAAACATATGACCGAAATAGCTACAAAAAGGCATCCAAGTTATCCAATCTATCCCAAACTGCGTGATGCAATACATTATGCTTCATTTGTAAACCTTTGCTCAGTGAGCACAAATGATCTGTTTAGAATGATCAATTTAACTTGAGATGTATGCACCCATTTGCTTTTAACTTTTCATTTAGAGTTCAAAATTACATGAATCCATTTCCCACGTTAGGCTAGCTCAGTTTTTTCTATTGTGACAAAAACATAAGGCTAAAATAGCTATAACATAGCCTCTAAGTAATCCAATGTATGCCAAACTTCGTGATGCCATGCATTATGCTTCATTTATAAGCTTTTTTCAAGGAGCACCAATGATCAGTTTAGAATGATCATTTTAGCTGGCCGACCAACTTGACATGTACGCACTAAATGGTCTATAACTTGTGATTTAGAATTCAGAATGACACAAATTTAACGCCCACATTAAGCTAGCTCAATTTTCTATATTGTGACAACATTTGAAGCTGAAAGAACTTCAAAAAGTTTTCAAGTAATCCAATCTATCCTAAACTGTGTGATGCCATGCATTATGCCTCATTTATAAGATTTTACTTACGGAGCTCTAATGATTAGCTTAGTATTATTAGTTTAGAATGATCATTTTAACTGGCCAATCAACTTGATATGTACGCAGTAAATCATCCGTACCTTTTGATTTAGTGTTCAGAATGACATGAATCCATTGCCCATGTTAAGCTAGCTCAATTTTATATATTGTGACAAAATTTAAGAATGAAATAGCAACGACAAAGCCTCCAAGTAATCCAATGTATCCCAAACTGCGTGATGCCATGCGTTATGCTTCATTAATAAGCCTTTCCTCAATGAGAAAAACTGCATCATGCATTGCATTGTGCTTCAATTATAAGCCGTTACTCAATGAGCATCAATGATCAGTTAGAATGATCATTTCAACTGGCCGATCAGCCTGACATATATGTACTAAATGGTCTTTAGCTTTTGATTTAGAGTTCAGAGTGAAACGAATCCAATGCCCACGTTAAGCTAGCTTAATATTCTATACCGTGACAAAAGTTAAGACCGAAATAGCTATAACAAAGCATCCAAGTTATCCAATCTATCCCAAACTGCGTGATGCGATGCATTATGCTTCAGTTGTAAACCTTTGCTCAATGAGCAGCAATGATCATTTTAGAATGATCCGTTTAACTAGCCGATACACTTGAGATGTTCGCACTCAATCGTTTGTAACTTTTGATTTAGAGTTCAGAATGACATGAATCCATTTCCCACGTTATGCCAGCTAAATTTTCTATATTGTGCTAAAAATATAAGACCAAAATAGCAACAAAAAAGCCTCTAAGTAATCCAATCTATGCCAACATGCGTGATGCTATTCATTATGCTTCATTTATAAGCCTTTTCTCAAGGAGCACCAATGATCAGTTTAGAATGATCATTTTACCGGGCCGACCAACTTGACATGTACGATCTAAATCGTTTGTAACTTGTAATTTAGGATTCTGAATGACACGAATTTAACGCCCAAATTAAGCTAGATCAATTTTCTATATTCTAACAACATTTGAAGCTGAATGAACTACCATAAAGCCTTCAAGTAATCCAATCTATCCTAAACTGTGTGATGCATTGCATTATGCTTCATTTATAAACCTTTACTCAAGGAGCACTAATGATCAGCTTAAAATGATCAGTTTAGAATGATCATTTTAACTGGCCGATCAACTTGACATGTTTGTACTAAATCGTCCGTAGCTTTTGATTTAGTGTTCAAAAGGACATGAATCCATTGCCCACGTTAAGCTAGATCAATTTTCAATATTGTGACAAAATTTAAGAATGAAATAGCTACTACAAAACCTCCAAAAATCCAATGTACCCCAAACTGTGTGATGCCATGCATTTTGCTTCATTTATAAGCCTTTTCTCAAGGAGAACCAATTATCAGTTTAGAATGATCATTTTAACTGGCCGATCAACTTGACATATACGCACTAAATGGAATGTAACTTTATATTTAGAGTTGAGAATGACACAAAGCCAACACCCACGTTAAGCTTACTCAATTTTCTATATATTGACCAAATTTAAGACAGAAATGGTTACGACAAAGCCTCCATGTAATCTAATCTATCCCAAACTGCGTGTTGCCATGCATTATGCTTCATTTATAAACCATTTCTCAATGAGCACCAATGATCAGTTTAGAATGATCATTTAACTAGCTAATCAACTTGACCCTTCCGCACTAAATCGTCTTTAACTTTTGATTCAGTGATCAAAATAACACGAATCCAACACCCACGTTAAGCTAGCTAAATTTTTTATATTGTTACAAAATTTAAAACCAAAATAGCTGTGACAAAGTTTCCAAATAATCCAATCTATCCCAGACTGCATGATGCCATGCATTATCCTTCATTTGTATACCATTGCTCAATAAGCACCAGTGATCAGTTTAGAATGATATATTTAACAAGCCGAAAAAATTGACATGTCCACACTATATCGTCTATAACTTCTGATTTAGAGTTCAGAATGACATGAATCCAAATCCCACGTTAAGCTAGCTCAATTTTATATATGATGATAATATTTGATACTAAAAGAACTACCCCAAAGTCTTAAAGTAATCCAATATATCCTAAACTTCGTGATGCCATGACTTATGCTTCATTTATAAGCCTTTACTCAATAATCACTAATGATCAGTTTACAATGATCAGTTTACAATGATAAATTTAACTGGCCGATGCATTTGACATGTTTGCACTAAATCGTCTGTAACTTTTGATTTAGAGTTAAGAATGATATGAATCCATGTCCCACGTTAAACTAGCTCAATTTTATTTATTGTGAAAAGATTTAAGAACAAAATAGCTACGACAAAACCTCCAAATAATCCAATGTATGCCAAACTGCATGATGTTATGCATTATGCTTCATTTATACGCCTTTTCTCAAGGAGCAGCAATGATCAGTATAGAATGATCACTTTAACTGGTCAATCAAATTGACATCTATGCACTAAATCGTCCATAACTTTTAATTTAGAGTTCTGAATGACACGAATCCAACGCCCACATTAAGCTATCTCAATTTTCTATATTGTGACAACATTTGAGACTAAAAGAACGAAAACAATGCCTTTAAGTAATCCATTCTATCCTAAAGTGAGTGATGCCATGCATTATGCTTCATTTATAAGCCCTTACTGAAGGAGCACTTATGATCATTTTACAATTATCATTTTAACTAGCAGATCAATTTGACATGTCCGTACTTAATCGTCTGAAATGTTTGATTTAAAGTTAAGAATGATACGAATCCAACGCCCGCTTTAAGTTAGCTTAATATTCTATGTTGTGACACAATTTAAGACCGAAATAGCTATGATAAAGCCTTGAAGTAATCAAATCTATCCCGAACTGTGTGATGTCATGCATTATGCTTCATTTGTAAACCAATGCTCAATGAGCACAAATGATCAGTTTAGAATGATCGTTTTAACTAGCTGATCAACTTGACATATCTGCACTAAATCGTCTTAAACTTTTGATTCACAGTTCAGAATGATACGAATCCAACACCCATGTTAATCTTGCTAAATTTTCTCTATTGTGACAAAATTTAATACCGAAATAGCTACGCCAAAGCCTCCAAGTAATCCAATCAATCACAAACTGCGTGATGTCTTGCATTACGCTTCATTTGTAAATCTTTGCTCAATGAGCACCACTGATCAGTTTAGAATGATCAATCTAACTAGCCGATAAACTTGACATGTCCGCACTAAATCGTTTGTAGCTTTTGATTTAGATTTCAGAATAACATGAATCCAATTCCCACATTAAGCTAGCTCACATTTCTATATTGTTACAACATTTGAGACTGAAAGAACTACCACACACCTTCAAGTAATCCAATCTATCCTAAACTGTGTGACGCCATGCATTATGCCTCAATTATAAGCCTTTACTTAAGGAGCACTTATGATAAGTTTGAATGATCAGTTTAGAATGGTCACTTTAACTAGCAGATCTACTTGACATGTCCGCACTTAATCATCCAAAACATTTTATTTAGAGTTCAGAATGACACGAATCCAACACCCACGTTAAACTTGCTCAATTTTCCATATTACGACAAAATCTAAGACCGAAATTAGCTACGAAAAAGCATGCAAGTAATCCAATCTAACCCAAACTGCGTAATGACATGCATTATGCTTCATTTATAAACCATTGCTCAATGAGCACCAATGATCACTTTAGAATGATCATTTTAACTAGCTGATCAACTTGACATGTCCGCACTAAATCGTCTTTAACTTTTGATTCAGAGTTCAGAATGACATGAAAAAAACGTCCACGTTAAGCTAACTCAATTTTCTAAATTGTGACAAAGTTTTAGCCAGAAGTAGCTAATACAAGGCCTTCAAATAATCCAATCTATCCCAAACCACGTGATGTCATGCATTATGCTTCATTTGTAAACCTATAGTCAATGAGCACCAGTGATCAGTTTAGAATGACCAATATAACTAATCGGTAAACTTGAAATGTCGCCGACGTTAATCTAACACCAACGTTCAGCTAGCCTTCAAGTAATCCAATCTATTACAAACTTCGTGATGTCATGCATTATGCTTCATTTTTAAACCTTTGCTCAATAAGCACCAATGATCAGTTTAGAATGATAAATTTAACTGGCCGATCAACTAGACATGTATGCACTAAATCTTCTTTAAGTTTTGATTCAAAGTTTAGAATGACATGAATCCAACGCCCCTGTTAAGCTAGCTCAAATTTCTATATTGTGACAAAATTAAGACCGAAATAGCTACGACAAAGCCTCAAAGTAATCCAATCTATCCCGAACTGCATGATGTCATGCATTATGCATCATTTGTAAACCTTTTCTATATGAGCACCGATAATCAGTTTAAAATGATCATTTTAACAAGCTGATCAACTTGACATGTCCACACTAAATCTTCTTTAACTTTTGATTTAGAGCTCAAATGGACATGAATCCAAAGCTCACCTTAATCTAGCTCAATTTTCCATATTGTGATAACATTTGAGACAAAAAGAGCGAGAAAAGCCTCAAAGAAATCCAATATATCCTAAACTCCATGATGTCATACTTATGCTTCATTTAGAAGCCTTTACTCAAGGAGCACCAATGATCAGTTCAGAATAATTATTTTAACTGGCGGGTCACCTTGATATTTCCGCACTAAATCGTCTGTAACTTTTGATTTAGAGTTCAGAATGACATGAATTCAATGCCCACGTTAAGCTAGCTGATTTCCTATATTGTGACAAAACGTTAAGCCCAAAATAGCTACGAAAAGCCTCCAATAATCCAGTGTATCCCAAACTATGTGATGCCACATATTACATTTCATTTGTAAACTTTTGCTTAATCAGCACAAACCATCAGTTTACAATGATAATTTTAACTAGCTAATAAACTTGATATGTCCGCACTAAATGGTGTTTAACTTTTGATTTAGATATCAAAATGAAATGAATCCAATGCCCAAGTTAAACTAGCTAAATTTTCCATTCCATACTATGAAAACATTTGAGACTAAAAGAGCTAGACAAAGCCTCAAAGTAATCCAATCTATCCTAAACTATGTGATGCCATACATTATGCTTCATTTATAAGCTTTTTCTCAAGGAGCACCAATGATCAGTTCAGAATGATCATTTTAATTGGCCGATCAACTTGTCATGTCCGCACTAAATCATCCGTAACTTTTGATTTATAGTTCAGAATGACACGAATCCAACGTCCACATTAAGCTAGCTCTATTTCTCTATTGCGACCAAATTTAAAACCGAAATAGCTACAAAAAAGCCTCCAAGTAATCCAATCTATCCCAAACTATGTGATGCCATGCATTATTCTTCATTTGTAAACCTTTGCTGAATGAGCACCAGTGATCAGTTTAAATGATCAATTTAACTAGCCAATCAAATTGACATTGACACACTAAATCGTTTTTAACTTTTGATTTAGAGCTCAAAATGACATGAATCCAACGCCTACGTTAAACTAGCAAAATTTTCCAATCCATATTGTGACAAAATTTGAGACTGAATGAGCTAGACAAAGGCTCAATGTAATCCAATCTATCCTAAACTGCATGGTGCCATGAATTATGCTTCATTTATAAGCTTTTTTGAAGGAGCACAATTGATCAGTTTGGAATGATCATTTTAAGTGGCCAATCAACTTGACATGTCTACACTGAATCATCCGTAACTTTTGATTTATTGTTCAGAATGACAGGTATCCAACGCCCACATTAAGGTAGCTCAATTTTCTGTACTCTGGAAAAATTTAAGACCGAAATAGCAACACAAAGCCTCCAAGTTAACCAATCTATCCCAAAATGTGTGATACCATGCATTATTCTTCAATTGTAAACCTTTGCTGAATGAGCACCAATGATCAGTTTAAATGATAAATATAACTGGCCGATCACCTTCACATCTCCGCACTAAATCGTCTTTAACTTTTGATTCAGAGTTCAGAATGACACGAATCCAACACCCACGTTAAGGTAGCACAATTTTATATATTGTAACAAAATTTAAGATCAAAATAGCTATGACAAAGCCTTCAAGTAATCCAATCTATCCCAAACTGCGTGTTACAATGCATTATGCTTCATTTGTAAACCTTTGCTTAATGAGCAGAAATGATCAATTTAGAATCATCATTTTAACTAGCTGTTCAACTTGTCATGTCCGCACTAAATCATCTTTAACCTTTGATTTAGAGCTCAAAATGACATGAATCCAACACCCACGTTAACCTAGCTCAATTTTCCATATTGTTACAACATTTGACATTGAAAGAGCTAGACAAAGCATCAAAGTAATCCAATCTATCCTAAACTGCATGATGTGATGCATTACGCTTTATTTATAAGCCTTTACTTAAGGAGAACCACTGATTGTTTAATGATTATTTTAACTAGCCGATAAACTTGACATGTCTGCACTAAAGTTTCCGTAACTTTTGATTTAAAGTTCAGAATGACATGAATCCAATACCCACGTTAAGGTAACTCAATTTCCTATATTGTGGCAAAAATTAAGACCGAAATAGCTACGACAAAACCTCAAAATAATCCAATCTATCCTGAACAACGTGATGCCATGCATTATGCCTCATTTGTAAACCTTTACTGAATGAGCAACAGCGATCAATTTATAAGGTTCAATTTAACTGGCCGATAACCTTGACATATCCGCACTAAATTATCTTTAACTTTTGATTCAGAGTTCAGAATCACACGACTCCAACTCCATCTTGAAGCTAACTCAATGTTCTACATTGTAAATTTAAGACCAAAATAGCTACGACAACGCCTCCAAATAATCTTATCTATCCCAGATTGCGTGATGCAGTGCACTATGCTTCATTTGTAAACCTTTGCTCAATGAGTACCAATGGTCAGTTTAGAATGACCATTTTAACTAATTGATCAACTGGTCATATCCGCACTAAATCATCTTTAACTTTTTATTTAAAGCTCAAAATGACATTAATCCAACGCCCACATTAAGCTAGCTCAATTTTCCATATTGTGACAACATTTGAGGCTGATAAAGCTACTACAAAACCTCTAAGTAATCCAATGTATCCTAAACTACGTGATGCCATGCATTATTCTTCATTTATAAACCTGTGTTCAATGAACACCAATGATCAGTTTAGAATGATCAATTTAACTGGCCGATCAACTTTACATGTCCGCACTAAATCGTCAGTAGCATTTGATTTAGAGTTCAGAATGATACGAATCCAACGCCCGAGTAAACCTAGCTCAATTTTCTATATTGTGACAAAATTTAAGACTGAAAGAGTTATAATAAAGCCTCCAAGTAATCCAATCTATCCCAAACTACGTGATGCCATGCATTATGCCTCATTTCTAAACTTTTCTCAAGCAGCACCAATGATAAGTTTATAATGATCATTTTAACTAGCTGATCAACTTGATATGTCCGCACTAAATCGTCTTTATCTTTTGATTCAGAGTTCTAAACGACACGAATCCAACACCCAAGTAAAGCTAGCTCAATTTCCTATATTGTGACAAAATTTAAGACCGAAATAGGTACGACAAAGCCTCCAAGTAATCCAATCTATCCCAGACAACGTGATGCCATGAATCCGACCCCCATGTTACACTAGCCCAATTTTCCATATTGTGACAACATTTGAGACAGAAAGAGCTAGACAAAGCCTCAATGTAATAAAATCTATCCTAAACTGCGTGATGCCATGCATTATGCTTCATTTATAAGCCTTTACTCAAGGAGCACCAATGATTAGTGTAGAATGATCGCTTTAACTGACCGATAACATTGACATGTCCCACTAAGTCGTCTTTATCTTTTGATTCAGAGTTCTGAACGACATGAATCAACCTCCCAAGTAAAGCTAGCTCAATTTTTATATTGTGACAAAATTTAAGACCGAAATAGCTATGACAAAGCCTCCAAGTAATCCAATCTATCCAAAACAACGTGATGCCATGAGTTATGCTTCATTTTAAACCTAACTGGTCGATCAACTTGACAATGTCTGCACTAAATCGTCTGTTACTTTTGATTTACAGTTCGGGATGACACTAATCCAATGCCCCCATTAAGCTAGCTCAATTTTCCATATTGTGACAACATTTGATACAGAAAGAGCTGGACAAAGCCTCAAAGTATTCCAATCTATCCTAAACTGTGTGATCTCATGCATTTTGTTGCATTAATAAGCCTTTACTTAAGTAGCACGAATGATCAGTTTAGAATCATCATTTTAAATGGCCAATCAACTTGACATGTCCACAATAAATCGTTCATAACTTTTAATTTAGAGGTCAGAGTGACCGGAATTCAACGCCATTGTTAAGCTAGCTAAATTTTCCATATTGTGACAAAAATTGAGACAGAAAGAGCTAGAAAAATCCTTAAAGTAATCCAATCTATCCTAAACTGCATGATGACATGCATTATACTCCATTTGTAAACCTTTGCTCAATAAGCAACAATGATCAGTTGAGAATGATCAATTTAACTGGCCAATCAACTTGACATGTCGGCACTAAATTGTCTTTAACTTTTGATTTAGAGTTCAGAATCACACGAATCCAACGCCCAAATAAAGCTAGCTAAATTTTCTATATTATGACAAAATTTAAGACTGAAATTGCTATGAGAAAGCCTCTAAGTAGTTCAATCTATCCCAAACTACGTGATGCCATGCATTATGCTTCATTTTTAAACCTTTGCTCAGTGAGCACCAATGATCAGTTTAGAATGATCATTTTAACTAGCTTATCAACTTGACAAGTCCGCACTAAAACGTCTTTAACTTTTGATTTACAGCTCAATATGACATGAATCCAACGCCCACATTAATCTACCTCAATTTTGTATATGGTGACAACATTTGAGACAGAAAGAGCTAGACAAAGACTCAAAGTAATCCAATCTATCCTAACTGCGTGATGCCATGCATTATAATGCATTTATAAGCTCAAGAATCACCAATGATCAGTTTAGAATGATCATTTTAACTGACCGATCAACTTGACTTGTCAACACTAAATCATCCATAACTTTTGATTTAAAGTTCAGAATGACACGAATCCAATGCCCAATTAAGCTAGCTCAATTTTCCGTATTTGTGACAACATTTGAGAGAGAAAGAGCTAGAAAAAAGTCTTAAAGTAATCCAATTTATCCTAAGCCGCGTGATGCCACGCATGATGCTTCATTTATAAGCCTTTACTCAAGGAGCACCAATGATCTGTTTAGAATGATCATTTTAACTGACCAATCAACTTGACATGTCCCCACTAAATCGTCTGTAACTTTTGATTTAGAGTTCCGAATGACACGAATCCAATGCCCATGTTAAGTTAGCTCAATTTTCTACATTGTGACAAAATTTAATACGGAAATAGCTAAGAAAAAGCCTCCAAATAATCCAATGCATCCCAAAGTGTGTGATGGTATGCATTATGCTTCATTTTTAAACCTTTGGTCAATGAGTACCAATGATCAGTTTAGAATGATCATTTCAACTATATGATCAACTTGACATATCCGCACTAAATTCGTGTTTAACTTTTGATTTAGATATCAAAATGACGTGAATCCAACGCCTACGGTAAGCTAGATCAATTTTCAACAATTTGACAACATCTGAGATCGAGAGAGCTAGACAAAGCCTCAAAGTAATCCAATCTATACTAAACTGTGTTACGTCATTCATTATGCTTCATTTATAAGCCTTTACTCACCGAGCACCAATGATCACTTTAGAATGATCATTTTAACAAGCCGATCAACTTGACATTTCCGCACTAAACAGTTCGTATCTTTTGATTTAGATCTTAGAATGACACGAATCCAACGCCTACGTTAAGCTAGCTTAATTCTCTATGTTGTTACAAAATTTAAGACCGAAATAGCTACGAAAATTCCTCCAGGTAATCCAGTGTATCCCAAACTGCGTGATGCCGTGCATTATGCTTCATTTGTAAAGATTTGCTCAATGAGCACCAATGATCAGTTTAGAATGATCATTTTAACTAGCTGATCAACTTGACATGTGCACACTAATTTTTTCTTTCACATTTGATTTAGATCTCAAAATGACATAAATCAAATGCCCACATTAAGATAGCTCAATTTTCCATATAGTGACAACATTTGAGACTAAAAGAGCTAGGCAAAGCCTCAAAGTAATCCAATCTATCCTAAACTGCGTTATGCCATGCAATATGCTTCTTTTATAAGCTTTTACTTAAGGAGCACGTATGAACACTTTAGAATGATCATTGTAACTCACCGATCAACTTGATATGGCCACACTAAATCGTCCGTAACTGTTGATTAAGAGTTCAGAATGTCACGAAGACAAAGCTCACGTTAAGCTAGCTCAATTTTCTATAGTGTGACAAAATTTAAGACCGAAATAGCTATGACAAAGCCTCCAAGTAATCCAATCTATACCAAACTGCACGATGACATACATTATGTGTCATTTGTAAACGTTTGCTCAATGAGCACCAATGATCAGTTTATAATGATTATTTTAACTAGCTGATCAACTTTTCATGCATGCACTAACTCGTCTTTAACTTTTAATTTAGTATTCAAAATTACATGAATCCCACACCAGGTTAAGATAGTTGAATTTTCCATATTGTGAAAATATTTGAGACTGAAAAAGCTAGACAATGCCACAAATCCAATCTATCCTAAACTGCGTGATGCCATGCATTACGCATCATTTATAAGCTTTTACTCAAGAAGCACCACTGATTTGTTTAGAATGATCATTTTAACTGGCCGATAAACTTGACATGTCCGCACTAAATTGTCTTTAACTTTTGATTTATTGTTCAGAATGAAACGAATCCAACGTCCAAGTAAATCTAGGTCAATTTTCTATATTGTTATAAAATTTAAGACTGAAATACCTATGATAAAGCCTACAAGTAATCTAATCTATCCCAAACTGTGTGATGTCATGCATTACGCTTGATTTATATACTTTTACTCAAGGAGCACCAATGATAAATACAGAATGATCAATTGAACTGGTCGATCAACTTGACATGTCTGAACTAAATCGTTTTTAACTTTTGATTTAGATTTCAGAATGACACGAATCCAACGCCCACGTTAAGCTAGATCAATTTTCTATATTGTGACAAAATTTAAGACCGAAATAGCTACGAGAAAGCCTCCAAGTAATCCAATCTATCCCAAACTGCGTGATGCGATGCATTATGCTTCATTTGTAAAACTTTGCTCAATGAACACCAATGATCAATTTAGAATGATCATTTCAAGTGGCCGATCAACTTGACATGTCCGCACTAAATTGTTTGTAATTTTTGATTTACAGCTCAAATTACATGAATACAATGCCCACGTTAAGCTAGCTTAGTTTTCCATATTGTGACAACATTTGAGACTGAAAGAGCTAGACAAAGCCTAAAAGTAATCCAATATATCCTAAACTGCATGATGACATGCATTATACTGCATTTATAAACCTTAATTCAAAGAGCACCAATGATCAGCTTAGAATGATCATTTTAAGTGGCCGATCAACTTGACATTTCCGCACTAAACAGTTCGTATCTTTTGATTTAGAGTTTTAGAATGACACTAATCCAATGCCCACGTTAAGCCATCTCAATTTTCAACAATTTGACAACGTTTGAGACTGAAAGAGCTAGACAAAGCCTCAACGTAATCCAATATATACTAAACTGCGTTATGTCATGCATTATACTTCATTTATAAGCCTTTTCTCACGGAGCACCAGTGATCAGTTAGAATGATTATTTTAAGTGGCCGATCAACTTGATATGACCGCACTAAATCGTCCATATCTGTTTATTTAGAGTGTAGAATGAGACTAATCCAACGCCCATGTTAAGGCAGCTCAATTTTCTATGTTCTGACAAAATTTAAGACCAAAATAGCTAAAAGAAAGCCTCCAAGTCATCCAATCTATTCAAAATTGCATGATGTCGTGCATTATGATTCACTTGTAAACCTTTGCTCAGTGAGCACCAATGATAAGTTCAGAATGATCATATTAACTAGCTGATCAACTTGACATGCCCGCACTAAATTTGTCTTTAACTTTTGATTTATAGTTCAAAATGACATGAATCCAACGCCCACGAAAAGCAAGCCCAATTCTCCATATTGTGACAACATTTGAGACTGAAAGAGCTAGACATAGCTTCAAAGTAATACAATCTATCCTTATCTGCATTATGCCGTGCATTATGCTTCTTGATAAGCGATTACTCAAGGTGCACCAATGATCACTTTAGAATGATCATTTTAACTGGCCGATCAACTTGACATGTCCGCACTAAATTGTCCGTCACTATTGATTAAGAGTTCAGAATATCACGAATACAACGTTCACGTTAAACTAGATCAATTTTCTATATTGTGACAAAAGTTATGGCCGAAATAGCTATGACAAAGCCTCCAAGTAATCCAATCTATCCCAAACTGCGCGATGTCATGCATTATGTTTCATTTATAAACCTTTTCTCAATGAGCACCAATTATCAGTTTAAAATGATCAATTTAACAGGCTGATCATCTGGAAATGTCCGCACTAAATCCTTTTTAACATTTTATTCAGAGTTTAGAATACGAATCCAATGCCCATGTTAAGCTAGCTCAGTTTTCTATATTTTGACAAAATTTAAGACGAAAATAGCTATGACAAAACCTCCAAGTAATGCAATCTATCCCAAACTGCATGATGCCATCCATTATGCTTCATTTGTATACCTTTGCTCAATGATCACCAATGATCAGTTTAGAATGATCATTGTAACTAGCTGATCACCTTGACATGTCCGCCCTAAATTGTCTTTAACGTTTGATTTAGTGCAAAAACTGACATGAATCCAACGCCCACGTTAAGCTAGCTCACTTTTTCATATTATGACAACATTTGAGATTGAAAGATCTAAACAAAGCCTCAAAGTACTACAATCTATCCTAAATTGCGTGATGCCATGCATTATGTTTCATTAATAAGCCTATCCTGAAGGAGCACCAATGATCAGTTAAGAATGATTATTTTAAGTGGCCGATCAACTTGACATGACCACACTCAATTGTCCATAACTTTTTATTTAGAGTGTAGAATGAAACAATTCTAATGCCCACGTTAAGGCATCTCAATGTTCTATGTTGTGGCAAAATTTAAGACCAAAATAGCTACAACAAAGCCTCTAGGTATTCCAATCTATCCAAAATTGCGTGACTCCGAGTTCAAAATGACACGAATCCAACGCCCAATTCAGCTAGCTCAATTTTCTACATTGTGAAAAACTTTAATACCAAAATAGCTACGACAAAGCCTCCAAGTAATCGAATGTATCCCAAATTGCGTGATGCCATGCATTATGCTTCATTTATAAGCCTTTACTCAATGAGCACCAATGATCAGTTTAGAATGATTATTTTAACTAACTGATAAACTTGACATGTCCGCACTAAATCGTCTTTGACTTTTGACTTAGATTGCAAAATGACATGAGTCCAACACCCACGTTAAGCTAGCTCAATTTTCAATGTCGTGACAACATTTGAGACTGAAATAGCTACGACAAAGCCATAAAGTAATCGAATGTGTCCCAAACTGTGTGTTGTCATGCATTATGCTTCATTTATAAGCCTTTCCTCAAGGAGAACGAATGATCTGTTTAGAATGATCATTTTAACTGCCGATCAACTTGAAATGTCCGCACTAAATCGTCCGTATATTTTGATTTAGAATGACACAAATGACACGAATGACACGAATACAATGGCCACGTTAAGCTAGCTCAATTTTCTATATTGTGGCAAAATTTACGACCAAAATAGCTACGACAAAGCCTGCAAGTAATCCAATCTATCCCAAACTAAGTGATGCCAAGCATTATGCTTCATTTATAAACCTTTGCTTAATGAGCACCAGTGATCAGCTTAGAATGATCAATTGAACTCGCCGATCAACTTGACATTTATTCAATAAATCATCTTTAACTTTTTTCCTAGAATAAAGAAAAGTTTCTTTATCCATCCATTTATATGTATTCACTCGATCAAAATAGATATTCCTTTTTTGTCGATACTGAAAACAAAAAAGTAGTACCGATCAGGCAAGCAAAAAAGTGATATTTGAATTCATTCAAAGTTCAAAATGATACGAATCCAACTCCCAAGTAAAGCTAGCTCAATTTTCTATATTGTGATAAAATTTTATACTAAAATAGCGACGACAAAGCCTCGAAGTAATTCAATCTATCCCAAACTTTTGATTTAGAGCTCAAAATGACATGATTCCAACGCCCACGTTTATCTAGCTCAGTTTTCCATATTGTGATAACATTTGTGATTGAAAGAGCTACGAAATAGCCTCCAAGTTTTCCAATGTATCCAAAACAGCGTTATACCATGCATTATGCTTTATTTATAAGCCTTTACTCAAGGAGCCCCAATGATCAGTTTAGAATGATCATCTTAACGTGGCAATCAACTTGACGTGTCCTCACTATATCGTACGTAACTTTTGATTTAGAGTTCAGAATGACATGAATCCAACGCCCACGTTAAGCTTTCTCAATTATCTACATTATGACAAAATATAAGAATCGAATACTTTCGACAAGGCCCACAAGTAATCCAATCTTTCCCAAACAGTGTGATTCCATGCATTATGCTTCATTTATAAGCCTTTACCCAAGGAGCACCAATGATCAGTTTAGAATGATCATTTGAACTTGCCGATCAAGTTGACATGTCCGCACTAAATTGTCCGTAACATTTGATTCAGAGTTTAAAATGACACGAATCCAATACCCACGTTATGCAACCTAAATTTTTTATATTGTGGTAAAATATAAGACCAAAATAGCTATGACAAAGCTTCCGAGTAATCCAGTCTATCTCAAACTGCGTGATGCCATGTATTATGCTTCATTTATAAGCCTTTACTCAAAGCGCACCAATGATCAGTTCAGAAAGATAATTTCAACTACCTAATCAGCTTCACATGTCCACAATAAATCGTCTTTTAACTTTTGATTTAGAGCTCAAAATGACATGAATCCAATGCCCACATTAAGCTCGCTCAATTTTCCATATTGTGACAACATTTGAGATCGAAAGAGCTACGGCAAAGCATCCAAGTAATCCAATTTATCCCAAACTACATGATGCCATGTATTATGCTTCATTTATAAGCCTTTAATCAAGGAGCACCAATGATTAGTTTAAAATGATCATTTTAACAGGCCGATCAACTTGACCTGTCGTCACTAAATCATCCATAGCTTTTGATTTGGTGTTCAAAATGATACGAATCCAACACCCACTTTAAGCACGCTCAATTTTCTTATGACAAAATTTAAGATCGAAGTAGTTACAACAAAGCCTCCAAGTAATCCAATGTATCCCAAACTAGGTGATGCTATGCAGTATGTGCTTCATTTATACACCTTTACACAATGAGCACCAATGAACAATTCAGAATGATCATTTTTACTAGCTGTTCAATTTGAGTTGCCCAAAATAATCGTCTTTATCTTTTGATTTAGAGCACAAAATGACATGATTCCAACGCCCACGTTAAGCTAACTCAATTTTCCATATTGTGACAACATTTCACACTGAAAGAGCTACGAAAAAGCCTCCAAGTAATCCAATGTATCCCAAACTGCGCTATGCCATGCATTATGCTTCATTTATAAGTGTTTACTCAAGGAGCACCAATGATCAATTTAGAATGATCATTTTAACTAGCTGATCAACTTGACATGTCCGCGCTAAATCGTCTTTAACTTTTGATTTAGAGTGCATAATGACATGAGTCCAACGTCCACATTAACCTAGCTCAATTTTCTATATTCTAAAACAATTTGAGACTGAAAGAGCTACAAAAAAGTCTCCAAGTAATCCAATGTATCCCAAACTTCGTTATGCCATGCATTATCCTTTATTTATAAGCCTTTACTCAAGGAGCACCAATGTTCAGTTTAGAATGATCATTTTAACTGGCCGATCAACTTGTCATGTCTGCATTAAATCATTCGTAACTTTTGATTTATAGTTTAGAATGACACGAATAACAGGCCCACGTTAAGCTTTCTCAATTCTCTATGTTATGACAGAATTTAACATCGAAATAGCTACGGCAAGGCCTACAAGAAATCGAATCTATCCCAATCTGCGTGATATCATGCATTATGCTTCATTTATAAGATTTTACTTAAGAGGCACCAATGATTAGTTTAAAATGATCATGTTTACTAACCGGTCAACTTGACATGTCCGTACTAAATCATCTGTGACTTTTGATTTACAGTTCAGAATGACGCGAATCTAACATCCACGTTATGCTACCTCAATTTTCTATATTGTGAAAAAGTTTAAGGCCAAAATAGCTACAACAAAGCCTCCAATTAATCCAATATATCCCAAACCGCGTGATGCCATACATTATGCTTCATTTATAAGCCTTTACTCAAGGAGCACCAATGATCAGTTGAGAAAGATCATCTTAACTAGGTGATCAACTTGACATGTCCACAATAAATCGTCTTTAACTTTTGATTTATAGCTCAAAATGACATAAATCCAATTCCCACGTTAAGCTAGCTCAAATTTCCATATTGTGACAACATTTGAGACCGAAAGAGCTACGACAAAGCCTCAAGTAATCCAATGTAGCCCAAACTACGTGATGCCATGCATTATTCTTCATTTATAAGCCTTTAATCAAGGAGCACCAGTGATCAGTTTAAAATGATCATTTTAACTGGCCGATAAAGTTGACATGTCGGCTCTAAATCCTCCATAACTTTTGATTTAGAGTTCAAAATGATACGAGTCCTACACCCACTTTAAGCTCGCTCAATTGTCCTGTGACAAAATTTAAGATCGAAAAAGCTACGAAAAAGCCTCCAAGAAATCCAATCTATCCAAAACTGAATGATGTTATGCATATTGTCCCCCTTCACACAAATACCGTAGTTACATGTCTTTCTCCTAAGTCCATGTCTCTTCGTGTGGAACATATAACCTCTTGTAAAATACATCGGCTAAGTGGACGCTTTATTCATCGGACCTTGAACTAATTCTTGAGCCCATATAGGAAAGACACGTGAATCTGTGGAAGTGCATAAAATTGATCTATGATCATATATCAAAAATTAAAATTAATTAGTATTTCCAAATTAATAAATAAAATATAATATACATGTCAAATAATTGATTAAACATACATAATCCCTAACCCATACGTGGAACTCTTCCTCTCTTTTCGATGAAATGTCATCTTCCGAAAGATATGGATACGTACATCGAATATGAACTCCAAACATGCTACAAAAGTAAATATTAAAAATGAATATATATATTTCTTAATACAATGAACTGAAATGTAATAAATGCAATTAATTGTTTTCATATACCTCTCTAATGGCCGAAAATATTCACAATTTCGTAATACATATGCATGTGCATATTTATATTCTTTTTCTGAGAGCCATATTTCTTTATATTTACCACTTGGATGACCCATGTGCGTAAATATATTCGGTACTCCGGGATCCGGATATACAAGCACGTCACCTTCATCAAATCTGGTAGACCTATTTATATATATTATATTACTAACATTCATATATAATAAAATAATTAATTCATAAACATAACAATTAATTTAGGTTACCTGTTTTTCGTGCGTATGTGCGCAGCAAAGTAATGTTCCAAGAAGTAAGATACCTCATCATTCACATATGATTCAACAATCGACCCTACAGCATATCGTTTGTTCTTCGCCTTGCTTTTTAGTTTTTTAAAAAACCTTTCAAATGGATACATCCACCTATATTGCACAGGTCCACCCAGTTCAGCTTCGTATGGTAGATGTACAGGAAGATGCTCCATGACGTCAAAAAATGAAGGCGGAAAGATCTTTTCCAAATTGCACAATTTTATGACTATGTTTTCCTTCAGAATTCGGACACGGTTTTGTTGTAATGATCTGGGGCATAAATCACGGAAAAATCCTCCAATCACTATATATATATTAATTATCATCGACAATTAATTAGTACATGTAATTATTATTAATTTACGTATTTCCAATTAAAAATATATTTATTACTATATTTACTTGATAATGCTAGATGAACGTTCCGTGGTAAAAGTTTTGCAAATATAATAGGGAGAAGTCTTTCCATAAAAACATGGCACTCATGGCTTTTCATGCCCGAGAACTTTAGTCCATCCATATCCACACAATTTGCTAAATCTACTGCATAGCCGTCCAGAAATTTGACATCATTTTTTATAAATTCCAATAACCGTTCTTTTGCTTTTTGGGTCAATCAAAATATAGGGAATGGAGCATTACCCCGACCATCCACGTGCAAGTCTTTTTGAGAGCAAAACTTTGCAATATCCAACCTTGACTTAACTGTATCTTTTGATTTCTCTTTCACATTCATAACATTATTAATGATGTTATCGAAGAAATTCTTCTCTATATGCATCACATCAAGATTATGTCGAAGGTTAAGATCCGTCCAGTACGGCAACTCCCAAAATATACTTTCTTTGTGCCAATTATGCCAGCTGCCATAACCTTCTTCTTTACTTTCATGACCGTTTCCGCCGCACTCAGATGTTCTTAAAGGATTCACAGTTTTTATTCGCTCGTATAAAACTTGTTCTCCTGTCAATGATTGTGGAGGATAGGCATTCAAAGCGTGCTTCCCTTTTAAAAAATTTGTTTTATTTTTTTGTAACGGGTGACTATTAGGAAGAAACCTTCTATGACAATCAAACCAACACGTCTTTCTCCTATTTGGTAATTGAAATGCCTTCGTATCATCCATACAAATTGGACAAGGCAGCCTTCCATGCGTTGTCCATCCTGACAACATTCCATAAGCGGGAAAATCGCTTATCGTCCATAGTAACACGGCTTTTAGTTGAAATTTTCGTTCAACCATACATCATATGCATCAACTCCCGTAGACCATAATTCTTTCAACTCATCAATCAAAGGTCGTAGGAATATATCTAGACTAGCACGCGGATGATTTGGCCCCGAATTCAAAATAGTTAGAAACAAATACTATTCCTTCATACACATCTCCGGTGGCAAATTATATGGAGTGATAATCACCAGCCATAATGAATGATTACGAGACATCCCAAATGGGTTGAACCCACAGTACATAAGCCAAGATAAACGTTTCGAGATTCAGCAGCAAATCCAGGTGGATGACTCAGATGGATGACTCATTTCTCCGTCTTTGGCTTCATGCTCTGCGTGCCACCTCATTGCCTCTGTGGTTTTCTCGCTTTGATACATTCTTTTAAGTCTATCACCTATAGGTAAATACCACATACGACTAAAAGGTATTCTCGTCCTGTCCTCGCTTGGCTTATACCGGGGGGAATCGCAAAATTTGCATTTTTCCCATTTCTTATCTTCTTTCCAGAAGATCATACAATTTTGAACACACACGTCAATTGTATAAAACGGGAGGCCTAAATTTCGCATCAATTTTTTGGTTTCATAATATGAACCTGTTGCCTGATTCTCCTCGGGCAAATATTATGTAAACAGCTCCGCCCAAGAATCCATACATTTTTCTGGTAAATTAAAATCAGATTTGATGTTCATGAACCGAGCAGCTAAAGATAACTGTGAGTGCCCTTCATGACAACCATCATACAATGGATTTTTCGCAGTTTCTAACATGTTGTAAAATGTTTTGGGCTTCTTCATTAGGCCGTTCTTCTTCATTATAATTATAATTTTCTTCGTTCTGATTATAGTACTGATGATCATCAGTCGTTGTCTCACGAAATGCATCCGTCACCATTTCAACATATCTATTACCGGATATACCAACTGTTTCATCACTAATACAACCACGCGTACCTTCCTGATTTCTTTGGACATCATCCCGACTAGAACTCGTCCCTAACTGAATATTCAGCTCTTCTCTATGTTTATACCAAATATAATAATTTGGCATAAATCCTCGACTATATAGATTACTCCATATTTTTCCATCCCAGAATAAATTTATCATTTTCGCAATTAATACAAAGACAGAAAAACTTACCTCTGCTACTTTGAGCTATAGGTTGACTACTTGCAAAATTCATGAACTGCTCCATGCCTTGTGCGAATTCCGCCGATATATTTCTTGTTTCATTATCAATTCTTCTGTACATCCAATCTCTCGAATTGTTATAATTTCCCCACATGTTTAAAAAAAAAATTTCCTTCGATTTTACAAATGAGAGAATGGGATGATGCATATATATACAACATTTTGCCACTACTTTGCCACTACTTTTCCACAGATTTGTCACTACTTTGCGACTACAGCAGTGTAGTCGCTTAAATGTCATTATACCTAACCCGCACATGTTTTTTATGGTGGCACTTTGCCACCACTTTGTGACTGCAGAGCCACGACAGAACGTAGTCGCAAATTGGTCCATTTTTAGCGACCAATATGTGACTACCAAGTGATTTCCATATGTAGTCGCTAATCAGTCGCTATTTTGCGACTGATTAGCGACTACCTTGGTCAGACACAACACAGTCGCATTTCAGTCGCTAATTGGTTGCGTATTGCGACCAAAATGCGACTACATGTATTGGTCACATTTTTGGGACAAATTTGCGACTACTTCTCCGTAGTCGCAAATTAGTTGCTAAACCATGGCAAATGTGGTCGCAAAAATTGTGACCACGTATGTAGTCGCAAATCGCAGTCACAAATTGGCAGTTTTCTTGTAGTGTATGTCCACACTAAATATTCCGTAACTTCTGGTTTAGAGTTTAGAATGACACGAATACAACGCCCGTGTTAAGCTAGCTCAATTTTCCATATTATGACAAAATTTAACACCAAAATAGCTATGACAAAGCCTGCAAGTAATCCAATCTATCCCAAACTGTGTGATGCCAAGCATTATGCTTCATTTGTAAACCTTTGCTTAATGAGCACCAGGGATCAGCTAAGAATGATCAGTTTAACTTGCTGATCAATTTGACATATATGTACTAAATCGTCTTTAACCTTTTTTCCTGGAATAAAGAAAACATTTTTTATCCATCCACTTATATGTATTCACTCAATCCAAATCGGAATACCTTTTTTAGTCGATACTGAAAACAAAGTAGTACTGATCAGGGAAGAAAAAAAGTGTTACTTGAATTCATTTAGAATTCAGAAGGACATAAATCAAACGCCTAGTTAAATCTAGTTCAATTTTCTCTATTGTGATAAAATTTTAGACTGAATTATTGATGACAAAGCCTCCAAGTAATCAAATCTATCCCAAATTGTCTGATGCCATGCATTACGCTTGATTTATACGCCGTTATTCAAGGAGCAACAATGATCAGTTTAGAATGATCAATTTAACCGGCCCATGAACTTGACATGTATGCACTAAATCGTCTTAACTTTTGGCTCAGAATTCAGAATGACACGAATCAAACGCCCAAGTAAACCTAGCTCATTTTCTATATTGCGATTTAATTTTAGACTGACATAGCAACGACAAAGCCTCCAAGTAATCTAATCTATCCCGAACTGCCTCATGCTATGCATTATGCTTGATATATACGCTGTTACATAAGGAACACCAATAAACAATTTAGAACGATCAATTTAACTGGCCGATTAATTTGACATGTACGCCCTAAATCGTCTTTAACTTTCGACTCAGAGTTCACAATGACACGAATCCAATGCCCAAGTTAAGCTAGCTCAATTTTCTATATTGTGACAAAATTTCAAACCAAAATAACTACGGCAAAGCCTCCAAGTAATCCAATGTATCCCAAATTGCGTGATGCCATGCATTATGCTTCATTTATAAGCCTTTACTCAAGGAGCACCAATGATCAGTTTAGAATGATCATTTTAACTAGCTGATCAACTTGACAAGTCCACACTTAATCGTCTTTAACTTTTAATTTAAAGCTCAAAATGACATGAATCCAATGCCCACGCTAAGCTAGCTCAATTTTCCATATTGTGACAACATTTGAGACAAAAAGAGCTACGAAAAAGCCTAAAAGTAATCCAATGAAACCCAAACTGCATGATGCCATGCATTATGCTTCATTTATAAGCCTTTACTCTAGGAGCAGCAATGATCCGTTTACAATGATCGTATTAACTGGCCATTGAACTTGATATGTTTGTACTAAATTGTCCGTAACTTTTGATTTAGAGTTTAGGATGACACCAATACAACGACTACGTTAAGCTAGCTTAATTTTCTATATTGTGACAAAATTGAAGACCAAAATAGCTACGACAAAGCCTCAGAGAAACCCAATATATCCCAAACTGTGTGATGCCAAGCATTATGCTTCATTTGTAAGCCTTTTCTTAATGAGCATCAGTGATCAGCTTAGAATGATTAATTTAAATGGCCGATCAACTTGACATGGATGCACTAAATCGTATTTAACTTTTTTTTCCTGGAATAAAGAAAACTTTTTTTATCCATCCATTTATATGTATTCACTCGATCCAAATTGGAATACCTTTCTTTGTCGATACTGAAAAGAAAGTAGTACCAATCAGGAAAGCAAAAGAGTGTTATTTGAATTCATTCAGAGTTCTGAATGACACAAATCCAACGCCTAAGTAAAGCTAGCTCATTTTTCAATATTGTGATAAAATTTTAGACTGAAATAGCAACGACAAAGCTTCCAAGTACTCTAATATATCCCAAACTACCTGATAACACGCATTATGCTTGATTTATACGCTGTTACTCAAGGAGCACCAATGATCAGTTTAGATGATCAATTTAACAGGCTGATTAACTTGAAATGTACGCACTAAATCATCTTTAACTTTTGACTCAGAGTTCACAATGACACGAATCCAACGCCCAAGTAAAGCTAGCTCAATTTTCAATGTTGTAATAAAATTTTAGACTAAAATAGCGACGACAAAGACTCCAAATAATGCAATCTATCCCAAACTGCCTGATGCCATGCATTATCCTTTTTTTTATACGCCGTTACTCAAGGAGCACCAATGATCAGTTTAGAATGATCAATTTAACTGGCCGATCAACTTGACATGTACGCAATAAATCGTCTATAAATTTTGACTAAGAGTTCAGAATGACACAAATCCAGCGCCTAAGTTAAGCTTGCTCAATTTTCTACATTGTGACGAAATTTAAGACCCAAATAGCTACGGAAAAGCCTCCAAGTAATCCAATGTATCCCAAACTGCGTGCTGCCATGCATTATGTTTCATTTATAAGCCTTTACTCAATGAGCACTAATGTTCAGTTTAGAATGATCATTTTAACTAGCTGATGAACTTGACATGTCCACACTAAATTGTCTTTAAGTTTTAATTTAGAGCTCAAAATAACATGAATCCAATGCCCACGTTAAGCTAACTCAATTTTCCATATTATGACAACATTTGATCTGAAAGTGCTATGACAAAGCATCAAAGTAATCCAATGTATCCCAAACTGCGTGATGCCATGCATTATCCTTCATTTATAAGCCTTTACTCAAGCACCACCAATGATTTGTTTAGAATGATCATTTTAACTGGCCGATCAACTTGATATGTCCGCACTAAATTGTCCTTAACTTTTGGTTTACAGTTTAGAATGACAGGAATACAACACCCGTGTTAAACTAGCTCAATTTTCCATATTGTGACAAAATTTAAGACCGAAATAGCTATGACAAAGCCTCCAAGTAATCCAATCTATCCCAAACTGCGTGATGGCAAGCATTATGCTTCATTGTAAACTTTTGCTTAATGAGCACCAGTGATCAGCATAGAATGATCAATAAAGAGAACATTTTTTATCCATCCATTTATATGTAGTCACTCAATCTAAATCGGAATACTTTTTTAATCGATACTGAAAACAAAGTAGCACCGATCAGGGAAGCAAAAAAGTGTTATTTGAATTCATTCAGAGTTCAGAATGCACAAATCCAACGCCCAAGTAAATATAGTTCAATTTTCTATATTGTGATAAAACTTTAGAATGAAATATCGACGACAAAGCCTCCAAGTAATCAAATATATCCCAAACTGCCTGATGCCATGCATTATGCTTGATTTTTACGCCGCTATTCAAGGAGCACCGATCACATTAGAGTGATCAATTTAACTGGCCGATTAACTTGACATGTATGCACTAAATTGTCTTTAACTTTTGACTCAGAGTTCAAAGTGACATGAATCAAACGCACAATTAAAGCTAGCTCTATTTTCTATATTGTAATAAAATTTTAGATTGAAATAGCAATGACAAAGCCTCCAAGTAATATAATCTATCCCAAATTGCCTCATGCCATGCATTATGCTTGAGATATACGCTGTTACTTAAGGAGCACCAATGATCAGTTTAGAATGATTAATCTAACTGGCCGATTAAGTTGACATGTACGCTGTAAATTGTCTTTAACTTTTGACTCATAGTTGACACGAATCCAACGCCCTAGTTAACCTTGCTCAATTTTCTATATTGTGAAAAAATTTAAAAACAAAATAGCTATGGAAAAGCCTCCAAGTAATCCAATGTATCCCAAATTGCGTGATGCCATGCATTATTCTTCATTTATAAGCCTTTACTCAAGTAGCACCAATGATCAGTCTAGAATGATCATTTTAACTAGCTGATGAACTTGACATGTCCACACTAAATTGTCTTTAACTTTTAATTTAGAGCTCAAAATAACATCAATCCAACGCCCACGTTAAGCTAGCTCAATTTTCCATATTGTGACAACATTTGAACTGAAAGAGCTATGACAAAGCCTCAAAGTGATCCAATGTATCCCAAACTGCGTCATGTCTTGCATTATGCTTCATTTATAAGCCTATACTCAAGCAGCACCAATGATATGTTTAGAATGATCATTTTAACTGGCCGATAACCTTGATATGTCCACACTAAATCGTCCGTAACTTTTGGTTTAGAGTTTATAATGACAGGAATACAACATCCGTGTTAAGCTAGCTCAATTTGTGACAAAATTTAAGACCGAAATAACTATGACAAAGCCTCCAAGTAATCAAATCTATCCCAAACTGCGTGATGTCAATCATTATGCTTCATTTGTAAACCTTTCCTTAATGAGTACCAACGATCATCTTAGAATGATCAATTTAATTGGCCGATCAATTATACATGTATGCATTAAATCGTCTTTAACCTTTTTTTCCTGGAATAAAGAAAACATTTTTATCCATCCATTTATATGTATTCACTCAATCCAAATCGGAATACTTTTTTTAGTCGATACTGAAAACAAAGTAGTACCGATCAGGGAAGCAAAAAAGTGTTACTTGAATTCATTCAGAGTTCAGAATGATACAAATCCAACGCCCAATTAAATCTAGTTCAATTTTTTCTATTGTGATAAAATTTTAGACTGAAATATCGATGACAAAGCCTCCAAGTAATCAAATCTATCCCAAATTTCCTGATGTCATGCATTATGCTTGATTTATACGCCATCATTCAAGGAGCACCAATGATCAGTTTAGAACGATCAATTTAACTGGCCGATTAATTTTTGGCTAAGAGTTCAGAATGACACGAATCAAACGCCTAAGTAAAGCTAGCTCAATTTTCTATATTTTGATAAACTTTTAGACTGAAATAGCAACGACAAAGCCTCCAAGTAATCTAATATATCCCAAAATGCCTCATGCTATGCATTATGCTTGATATATACACTGTTACTTAAGCAACACCAATGATCAGTTTAGAATAATCAATTTAACCGGCCTATTAAGTTGACATGTACGCACCAAATCAATCGTCTTTAACTTTTGACTTAGAGTTCACAATGACACGAATCCAACGCCCTAGTTATGCTGGCTCAATTTTCTATATTGTGACAAAATTTAAAACGAAAATAGCTAAGGAAAAGCCTCCAAGTAATGCAATGTATCCCAAATTGTGTGATGCCATGCATTATGCTTCATCTATAAGCCTTTACTCAAGGAGCACTAATGATCAGTTTAGAATGATCATTTTAACTAGATGATCAACTTGACAAGTCTGCACTAAATCATTTTAACTTTTAATTTAGAGCTCAAAATGACATGAATCCAATCCCACGTTAAGCTAGCTCAATACTCCATATTGTGGAAACATTTGAGACATAAAGAGCTAAGAAAAAGCCGAGAGGTAGTCCAATGTAACCCAAACTGCGTGATGTCATGCATTATGCTTCATTTATAAGCCTTTACTCAATGGGCACCGATGATCCATTTACAATGATCATATTAACTGGCCGATGAACTTTATATGTTTGCACTAAATCGTCCGTAACTTTTGATTTTGAATGACACCAATACAACGCCTACGTTAAGCTAGCTCAATTTTCTATACTGTGACAAAATCTAAGACCAAAATAGCTACGACAAAGCCTCCAAGAAATCCAATCTATCCCGAACTGCGTGATGCCAAGCATTATGCTTCATTTGTAAACCTTTTGTTAATGAGCATCATTGACATGGATGCACTAAATCGTCTTTAACTTTTTTTCCTGAAATAAAGAAAACTTTTTTTATCCATCCATTTATATTTATTCACTTGATCCAAATCGGAATACCTTTTTCGATACTGAAAACGAAGTAGTACTGATCAGGAAAGCAAAAAAGTGGTATTTGAATTCATTCAGAGTTCTGAATTACACGAATCCAATGCAAAGTTAAAGCCAGCTAAATTTTCTATATTGTGATTAAATTTTTCATTATGCTTTATTTATACGCCATTACTCAAGGATCACCAATGATCAGTTTAGAATGATCAATTTAACTGGCCGTTTACCTTGACATGTACACACTAAATCGTCATTAACTTTTTGACTCAGAGTTCACAATGACACAAATCCAATGCCCAAGTTAAGATATCTCAATTTTCTATATTGTGACAAAATTTAGGACCGAAATAGCTATGGCAAAGCGTCCAAGTAATCCAATGTATCCCAAATTGCATGATGCCATGCATTATGCTTCATTTATAACCCTTTACTCAAGGACCACCAATGATCAGTTTAGAATGATCATTTTAACTAGCTGATTAACTTGACATTTCCGCACTAAATCGTGTTTAACTTTTAATTTAGAGCTCCAAATGACATGAATCCAAAGCCCACGTTATGCTAGCTCAATTTTTCATATGGTGACAACATTTGAGACCGAAAGAACTACGAAAAAGCCTCAAAGTAATCCTATGTATCCCAAACTGCGTGATGCCATGCATTATGCTTCGTTTATAAGCTTGTACTCAAGGAGCACCAATGATCCATTTAGAATGATCATTTTAACTAGCTGATCAACTTTACATTTCCGCAGTAAATAACCCATAACTTTTGATTTTAATTTCAGAATGAAACGAATGCAATGCCCATGTTAAGCTAGCTCAATTTTCTATATTGAGACAACATTTGAAACTAAAAGAGCTACAAAAAAGCCTCCAAATAATACAATGTATCCCAAACTGCGTGATGTAATCCATTATGCTTCATTTATAGCCCTTTACTCAAGGAGCACCAATGTTCTGTTTAGAATGATCATTTGAACGGGTCGATCAACTTGACATGTCCGCACTAAATCATCTGTTAAATTTTATTTAAGTTCAAAATGAGATGAATCCAATGCCCACGTTAAGTTAGCTCAGTTTTCTATTGTGTCAAAACATTTGAGACTGAAAGAGCTACGACAAAGACTCCTAGGAATCCAATGTATCCCAAACTGCATGATGGCATGCATTATGCTTCTTTTATAAGGTTGTACTCAAGGAGAACCAATGATAAGTTTAGAATGATCATTTTAACTAGCTGATCAACTTGACATGTACGCACTAAATCGTCTGTAACATTTTTGATTTGGAGTTTAGAATAACATGAACCAATGCCCACGTTAGGCTAGCTCAATTTTCTATATTGTGAAAACATTTGAAACTGAAATAGCTACGAAAAAGCCTCCAAGTAATCTAATGTATCCCAAACTCCTTGATGACATGCATTATGCTTCATTTATATGCCTTTACTCAAGGAGCACCAATGATCAGTTTAGAATGATCATTTTAACTGGCCTTTAGACTTGACATGTCCACATTAAATCGTCCGTTTGTTTTGATTTAGAGTTCAAAATAAAACAAATCCAATGCCCACGTTAACCTAGCACAAAATTTAAGTACGAAATAGCTACGACAAAGTGTTTAAGTAATCCAATCTATTCCAAACTACGTGATGCCATGCATTACGGTTCATTTATAAGCCTTTACTCAAGGAGCACCAATGATCAGTTGAGAATGGTCATTTTAACTAGTTGATCAACTTAAAATGTCTGCACTAAATCATCTGTAACTTTTCATTTAGATTTTGGAATTACACGAATTCAACGTCTACGTTAAGCTAGCTCGGTTTTCTATATTATGACATTATTTGAGAATGAAAGAGCTACGACAAAGCCTCCAAGTAATCCAATGTATCCTAAACTGCGTGATGTCATGCATTATGCTTTATTTATAAGCCTTTACTCAAGGTGAACCAGTAATTAGTTTATAACGATCATTTTAACTTGGCGATCAACTTGACATGTCCGCACTAAATCGTCCGTAACTTTTGATTAAGAGTTAAAAATGACATGAGTCCAACTCCCATGTTAAGCTTGATCAAATTTCCGTATTGTGACAATATTTGAGACTGAAAGAGCTACAAAAAAATCCTCCAAGTAATCCAATGTATCTCAAACTGCGTGATGTCATGAATAATGCTTCATTTATAGGCCTTTACTCAAGGAGCCCCAATGATCAGTTTAGAATGATCATTTTAACTAACCGATCAACTTGACATGTCTGCACTAAATTGTATATAACTTTCTATTTAGAGTTCAAAATGACACGAATCCAATGCCCACGTTAAGCTAGCTCAATTTTCTACTAGGTGACAACATTTGAGACTGAAAGAGCTTCGACGAAGCCTCCAAGTAATCCAATATATGCCAAACTGCATGATGCCATGCATTATGTTTCATTTATAAGCCTTTACTGAATGAGAACCCATGATCTATTTAGAATGATCATTTTAACTGGCTGACCAACTTGACATGTCCACATTAAATCATCCGTAAGTTTTGATTCAGACTTCAGAGTGACCAGTCCAATGCCAACATTAAGCTAGCTAAATTTTCTATATTGTGACAACATTTGAGAACGAAAGAGCTATGAAAAAGCCTTCAAGTAATCTAAATTATCCCAAACTACGTGATGCAATGCATAACTCTTCAATTTCTAAGCCTTTATTTAAGGAGCACCAATGATCAATTTAACTGGCCGATGAAATTGACTTCTCTGCAATAAATCATCCGTAACCTTTGATTTAGAGTTCTGAATGACACAAAACCAATGCCCACGTTAATTTAGCTCAATTTTCTATATTGTGACAACATTTGAGACTAAATGAGTTACGACAAAGCCTCCAAGTAATCTAATGTATCCCAAACTGCGTGATGCCATGCATTTTGCTTCATTTATACGCTTTTACTGAACGAGCACCAATGATCAGTTTAGAATGATCATTTAACTGGCCGATCAACTTGAAATGTCCGCACTAAATCATCCATAACCTTTGATTTAGAGTTCAAAATGAAACGATTCCAACGCCCACGTTACGCTAGTTCAATTTCTTATGTTGTGATATAATTAAGACCAAAATACACTACGAAAAATCCTCCAAGTAATCCAAACTATTCCAAAGTGCGTGATGACATGCATTATTCTTCATTTATAAGCCATTACGCAAGGAGCACCAATAATAAGTTTAAAATGATAATTTTAACTAGCAGATTAACTTGACATGTCCATTCTAAATCATCTTTAACTTTTGATTTAGAGCTCAAAATAACATGAGTCCAAATCCTACATTAAGCTAGCTCAATTTTCCATATTGTTACACCATTAGAGATTGTATGAGCTACAAAAAAGCCTATAAGTAATCCAATGTTTCCCAAACTATTTGATGGCATGCATTTTTGCTTCATCTATAACCCTTTACTCAAGGAGAACAAATGATTAGTTTAGAATGATCATTTATTGGTCAATTAACTTGCCATGTCTTCACTAAATCGTTTGTAACTTTTGATTTAGAGTTCGAAATGACACGAATATGACGCCCACGTTAATCTAGCTCAATTTTCTATAATGTGACAAAATTTAATACCGAATTATACTACGACAAAGCTTCCAAATAATCCAGACTATTCCAATTTGCATGATGCCATGCATTATGCTTCATTTATAAGCCTTTACTGAAGGAGCACCAATGATAAGTTTAGAATGATCATTTTAACTTGTCGATCAACTTGACATGTCCGCACTAAATAGTCTGTAAGTTTTGATTTAGAGTTCAGAACGACACGAATTCAATGCCTATGTTAAGCTAGCTCAATTTTCTATTTTGTGACAATATTTGAGACTGAATAAGCTATGTCAAAGCCTCGAAGTAATCCAATTTATCCCAAATTACGTGATGCCATGCATTATGCTTTATTTATAAGCTTTTATTGAATGAGCCCCAATGATCAGTTTAGAATGACCATTTAACTGGCTGATCAACTTGACATGTCCGCTCTAAATCGTCCATACTTTTGATTTAGAGTTCAAAATGACACGAATCCAAGGCCCACGATAAGGTAGCTCAATTTTCTATATTGTGAAGAAATTTAAAACCAAAATACACTAAGACAAAGCCCCCAAGTAATCCAAACTATTCCAAATTGTGTGATGTCATGCATTATGCTCCATTTATAAGCCTTTACTCAAGGAGCACCAATGATCAGTTTAAAATGATCATTTTAACTAGCAGTTTAACTTGACATGTCTGCACTAAACCGAATTTAAATTTTGATTTAGAGATAAAAAAAACATGGGTTCAGCACCCACGTTAAGCTAGCTCTATTTTCCATATCATAACACCATTTGAGATTGCAAGAGCTACCAAAAAGCCTCTAAGTAATCCAATGTTTCCAAAACAGCGTGGTGCCATGGATTATGCCTCATTTATTACCCTTTACTCAAGGAGCACCAATGATTAGTTCAGAATGATGATTTCAACGGGTCGATCACTTGACATGTCCGCACTAAATCATCTGTATTTTTGATTTAGAGATCAAAATGACACGAATCCAACGACGACGTTAAGCTAGCTCAATTTTCTATATTGTGACAAATTTTAAAACCGAAATAGCTGTGACAAAGCCTTCACGTTTAGCTAGCTCAATTTTCTATATTGTGAAAAAATTTAAGACCGAAATAGCTATTACAAAACCCCCAAGTAATCCAATCTATCATAATCTACTGGATGCCATGCATTATGCTTCATTAATAAGCCTTTAAATGAGCACCAATGATCAGTTTAGAATGATAATTTCAACTAGCCTGTCAACTTGACATATCCGCATAAAATCGTCCATAACTTTTATTTCAGAGCTCAGAAAGACACAAATCGAATGCCCACGTTAAGGTTGCTAATTTTTCTATAGTGTGACAAAAGTTAAGACTGAAATAGCTACGACAAAGCTTCCAAGTAATCGAATCTATCGGAAATAGATTGATGCCATGCATTATGCTGGATTAATAAGCCTTTAATCAATGAGCACAAATGATCAGTTGAGAATGATCATTTTAACTCAGCGATTAACTTGACATGTGTGCACAAAATCATCCGTAACTTCTTATTCGGAGCTCTAAATTACACGAATCCAACGCCCACATTAAGCTAGCTCAATTTCCTTTATTGTGACAAAATTGAAGACTAAAATAGCTACGAAATGCCTCCAAGTAATAAAATATATCGCAAACTGTTTGATGCCATGCATTATTCTTTGTTAAAAATCCTTTACTCAATGAGCACCAATGATCAGTTTAGAATGATCATTATAACTAGCGGATCAACTTGACATGTCCACCCTAAATCGTTTGTAACTTTGGATTCATAGCTCAGAATGTCACAAATCCAACGTCCACGTTATGCTAGCTCAATTTTCTATAGTGTAACAAAATTTAAGACTAAAATAGCTACAACATAGCTTCCAAGTTAGCGAATCTATCACAAGCAGCGTGATGCCATGCATTATCCTTGATTAATAATCCTTTACTCAATGAGCACCAATGATTAGTTTAGAATGATTTTTGATTCAGAGCTCTGAATGACACGAATCAAATGATCACGTTAAGCCAGCTGAATTTTTTATATTGTGACAAAATTGAAGCCTGAAATGGCTACGAAAAAGCCTCCAAGTAATCCAATGTATCGCAAACTGCTTGATGCAATGCATTATGCTTCATTAATAAACCTTTACTCAATGAACACCATTGATTAGTTTAGAGAGATCATTTTAACTAGTCAGTCAATTTTACATGTCCGCACGAAATCGTCTGTAACTATTTAATTAGAGCTCAAAATGACACAAATCTAATACCCACATTAAGCTCGCTCAATTTTCTATAGTGTGACTAAATTTAAAAATGAAATAGGTATGACAAAGCCTCCAAGTAATCGAATCTATCGCAAACAGCGTGATGCCATGCATTATACTTTGATAATAAACCTTTTCTCAATGATCACCAATGATCAGTTTAGAATAATCATTTTAACTGGCCAATCAGCTTGACATGTCCGCACTAAATCGTCTATAACTTTTGATTCAGAGCTGAGAATGACACGAATCAAACGCCCACATTGAACTACCTCAATTTTCTATATTGTGTGAAAATTTAAGACTGAAATAGCTACAACAAAGCCTTAAAGTAGTTGACTCTATCCCAAACTGTGTGATGCCACGCATTATGCTTCATTAATAAGCCTTTACTCAATGAACACGAATTATCAGTTTAGAATGATCAATTTTAATTGGCAGATTAACGTGATATGTCTGCACTAAATCATTACTTTTGATTCAGAGCTCAGAATGACACGAATCCAGCGCTCACGTTAAGCTAGCTCAATTTTCTATATTGTAAAAAATTTTAAGACCAAAATAGCTATTTTAGAGCCCCAAAGTAATCCAATCCTATCATAATCTATTTAAGACCAAAGGCTAGCTCATTTTAAGACCAAAGGCTAGCTCATTTTTCTATAGTGTGACAAAATTTAATAGCTACGAAAAAGCTTCCGAGTAATCGAATCTATCGCAAACAGCGTGATGCCATGCATTATGCTTGAATAATAAGCCTTTACTCAATGAGCATAGATGATCAGTTTGAATAATCATTTAACTTGCGGATGAACTTGACATTTCGAACTAAATAGTAGTTGAATCTATCGCAAACTTTGGGATGCCACACATTATGATTCATTAATAACCCTTTACTCAATGAGCACCAAAGATCAGTTTAGAATGATCATTTTAACTGGCAGTTCAACTTGACATGTCCGCACTCAATCGTCTATAACTTTTGATTCAAAACTCATAATGACACGAATCCAATGCTCACCTTACTCTAGCTCAATTTTCTATTTTTTTAAAAATATTTAAGACTAAAATAGCTATTACAAAGCCCCCAATTATTCCAATCTATCCCAATGTGCTTGTTGCCATGCATTTTGCTTCATTAATAAGCCTTTACTCAATGAGCATTAATGCTTAGTTTAAAATAATCATTTAAACTATTTGGTCAACTTGACATGTCCGCACAAAATCGCCCATAACTATTGATTCAGAGCTCAGAATGACACGAATTGAATGCCCACGTTAAGCTAGCTCATTTTTCTATAGTGTGACAAAATTTAATACTAAAATAGCTACGACAAAGCTTCCAAGTAATCGAATCTATAGCAAACAGCGTGATGCCATGCATTATGCTGGATTAACAAGCCTTTACTCAATGAGCACAAATGGTCAGTTGAGAATAATCATTTTAGCTCACCGATTAACTTGACATGTCCGCACAAAATCATCCGTAACTTCTTATTCAGAGCTCAGAATAACACGAATTCAACGCCCACGTTAAGCTAGGTCAATTTTCAATATTGCAAAACAAATTAAGATTGTATTTGCTACGGCAAACAGCGTGATACCATGCATTATGCTTCATTAATAAGCCTTTACTAAATAAGCACCAATGATCAGTTTAGAATAATCATTTTAACATGCTAATCAGATTGACATGTCCGCACTAAATCATCTGTAACTTTTGATTTAGACTTCAGAATGACACGAATCCTAAGTCCACATTAAAGTAGCTCAATTTTCTATATTGTGAAAAACTTTAAATCTGAAATAGCTACAACAAAGCTTCCAAGTAATCGAATCTATCGCAAACAGCGTGATGCCATGCATTATGCTTGATTAACAAGCCTTTACTCAATGAGCACCAATGATAAGTTTAGAATGATCATTTTAACTGGCCCATCAGCTTGACATGTTAGCACTAAATAGTTTATAGCTTTTGATTCAGAGTTTAGAATAACATGAATCCAACGCCCACATTAAGGTAGCTCAATTTTTTGTATTGTGAAAAATTTAAAAATTGAAATAGCTACGACAAAGCCTCCAAGTAATCCAATCTAAGGAAAACTGCTTGATGTCATGCATTATGCTTCATTAATAAGCCTTTAATCAAGGAGCAACAATGATTAGTTTAGAATGACATTTTAACTAGTCGGTCAACTTGACATGTCCGCCGGAAATAACCTGTAATAATTGATTCAGAGCTTATAATGACACGAATCCAATGCCCACGTTAAGCTCGCTCAATTTTCTATAGTGTGATAAAATTTATGACTGAAATAGCTATGAAAAAGCTTCCAAGTAATCGAATATATCGCAAACAGGGTGATGCCATGCATTATGCTTCATTAATAAGCCTTTACTCAATAAGCACCAATGATCAGTTTAGAATAATCATTTTAACATGCTAATCAGATTGACATGTCCGCACTAAATCGTCTGTAACTTTTGATTTAGACTTCAGAATGACACGAATCCTAAGTCCACATTAAAGTAGCTCAATTTTCTATATTGTGAAACACTTTAAATCTGAAATAGCTACGACAAAGCTTCCAAGTAATCGAATCTATCGCAAACAGCGTGATGCCATGCATTATGCTTGATTAACAAGCCTTTACTCAATGAGCACCAATGATAAGTTTAGAATGATCATTTTAACTGGCCCATCAGCTTGACATGTTAGCACTAAATAGTTTATAACTTTTGATTCAGAGTTTAGAATAACATGAATCCAACGCCCACATTAAGGTAGCTCAATTTTTTGTATTGTGAAAAATTTAAAAATTGAAATAGCTACGACAAAGCCTCCAAGTAATCCAATCTAAGGAAAACTGCTTGATGCCATGCATTGTGCTTCATTAATAAGCCTTTAATCAAGGAGCAACAATGATTAGTTTAGAATGATCATTTTAACTAGTCGGTCAACTTGACATGTCCGCCGGAAATCACCTGTAATAATTGATTCAGAGCTTATAATGACACGAATCCAATGCCCTCGTTAAGCTCGCTCAATTTTCTATAGTGTGATAAAATTTATGACTGAAATAGCTATGAAAAAGCTTCCAAGTAATCGAATATATCGCAAACAGGGTGATGCCATGCATTATGCTTGATTAATAAGCCTTTACTCAATGAGCACCAATGATCAGTTTAGAATGATCATTTTAACTAGCTGATCATCTTGACATGTACACACTAAATCGTTTATAACTATTGATTCAAAGTACATAATGATATGAATGCAACGCCCACATTAAACTACCTCATTTTTCTATATTGTGTGAAAATTTCGGACTGAAATAGCTACACCAAAGCCTCCAAGTAGTTGAATCTATCACAAACTGTGTGATGCCACGCATTATGATTCATTAATAAGCCTTTACTCAATAAGCACCAGTGATCAAATTAGAATGATCATTTTAGTTGGCAGATCAACTTGAACTCTCTGCACTAAATATTCTATAACTTTTGATTCAAAGCTAAGAATGACACGAATCCAATGCTCACGTTAAGCTAGCTCAATTTTCTTTATTGTGAAAAATTTAAAACTAAAATAGGTAATTCAAAGCCCCCAAGTACTCTAATTATCACAATCTGCTTGATGTCATACATTATGTTTCATTAATATGCCTTTACTCAATGAGCACCAATGATTAGTTTAGTATGATCATTTTAACTAGTCGGTCAACTTGACATGTCCGCATGAAATCGCCTGTAACTATTGATTCCGAGCACAAAATGACACGAATCGAATGCCCACGTTAAGCTAGCTCATTTTTCTACAGTGTGACAAAATTTAAGACTGAAATAGCTATGACAAAGTTTCCAAGTAATCGAATCTATCGCAAACAGCGTGATGCCATGCGTTATGCGGGATTAATAAGCCTTTACTCAATTAGCACAAATGACCAGTTGAGAATGATCATTTTAACTCGCTGATTAACTTGACATGTCCGCACAAAATCGCTTGTAACTTTTGATTTAGAGCTCAGAATGACACGAATCTAACGCCCACGTTAAACTAGCTCAATTTTCTATATTGTGACAAAATTTAAGACTGTATTTGCTATGACAAAGCCTCGAAAAAATCGAATCTATCGCAAATAGCGTGATGCCATGCATTATGCCTGATTAATAGGCCTTTAGTCAGTGAGCACCAATGATCAGTTTAGAATGATCATTTTAACTGGCCGATCAGCTTGACATGTCTGCACAAAATCGTCTATAACTTTTGATTCCCACTTCAGAATGACACGAATCCAAATCTTATATTATGTTAGCTCAATTTTCTATATTGTGAAAAAAATTTAAGACTGAAATAGATACGACAAAGCTTCCAAGTAATCGAATCTAATGCAAACAGTGTCACGCCATGCATTATGCATGATTAATAAGCCTGTAGTCAATGAGCACCAATGATCCGTTTGGAATGATCATTTAACAGGTCGATTAGCTTGACATTTCCACACTAAATAGTTTATAACTTTTGATTCGGAGTACATAATGAAAGGAATCCAACGCCCACATTAAGTTAGCTCAATTTTTTATATTTTGAAAAAATTTAAGACTGAAATAGCTACGACAAAGCCTCCAAGTAATCCAATCAATCGCAAACTGCTTGATGCCATGCATTATGCTTCATTAATAAGCGTTTACTCAATGAGCACCAATGATTAGTTTAGAATGATCGTTTTTACTAGTCGTTCAACCTAACATGTTTGCACCAAATCGCCCATAACTATTGATTCATAGCTCAGAATGACACGAATTCAATGCCCACGTTAAGCTCGCTCAATTTTCACTAGTGTGACAAAATTTAAAACTTAAATAGCTACAACAAAGCTTCCAAGTAATCTGATCTATTGGAAACAGGGTGATGCTATGCATTATGCTTGATTAATAAGCCTTTGCTCAATGAGCAGCAATGATCCGTTTAGACTAATCATTTTAGATGGCTGATCCTCTTGACATGTCTGTACTAAATCGTCTGTAACTTTTGATTCAAATCTCAAAATGACACGAATCCAACACCCACATTAAACTATATCAATTTTGTAAATTTTTTGAAATTTTAAGATGAAATAGCTACAACAAAGCCTCCAAATAGTTGAATCTATCACAAACTTTGGGATGCCCCACGCATTATGACTCATTAGTAAGCCTTTACTCAATGATCCCCAATGATCAGTTTAGAATGATCATTTTAATTGGCAATTCAACTTGACATGTCCGCACTAAATCGTCTATAACTTTTGATTCAAACCTCAGAATGACACGAATCAAATGCTCACCTTAAGCTAGCTCAATTTTTTATATTGTGAAAAAATTTAAGACTAAAATAGCTATTAAAATCTAATCACAATCTGCTTGGTGCCATGCATTATGCTTCATTAATAAGCCTTTACTAAATGAGCACCAATGATTAGTTTATAATGATCATTTTAACTAGTCGGTCAACTTGACATGTCCGCACAAAATCGCCCGTAACTATTGATTCAGAGCTCAGAATGACACGAATCTAATGCCCATTTTAAGCTCGCTCAATTTTCTATGGTGTGAAAAAATTTAAGACTTAAATAGCAATAACAAAGCTTCCAAGTAATCGAATGTATTTCAAACAAGGTGATACCATGCATTACGCTTGATTAATAAGCCTTTACTCAATTAGCACCAATTATCAGTTTAGATTGATCATTTCAGCTGGCTGATCATATTAATATGTCCGTACTCATCTGTAACTTTTGATTCAGATCTCAAAATGACACGAATCCAACGCACACGTTAAACTATTTCAATTTTCTATATTTTGGGAAAATTTTAGACTGAAATAACTACAACAAAGCCTACAAGTAGTTGAATCTATCGCAAATTTTGGGATGCCACGCATTATGATTCAATAATAAGCCTATACCCAATGAGCACCAATTATTAGTTGAGAATGATCATTTTAATTGGCAGTTTAACTTGACATGTCCGCACTAAATCGTCCATAACTTTTGATTCAAAGCTCAGAATGACAAGAATCCAATGCTCACCTTAGGCTAGCTCAATGTTTTATATTGTAAAAAAGTTTAAGACTAAATAGCTATTACAAAGCCCCCAAGTAATCCAATCTATTACAATGTGCTTGATGCGATGCATTATGCTTCATTAATAAGTCTTTACTCAATGAGCACAATTGATCAATTTAGAATGATCATTTAACTGGCTGATCAGCCTGACATGTCCGTACTAAATAGTCTATTACTTTTGATTCAGAGTTCAGAATGAAACCAATTCAATGCCCACATTAAGGTAGCCCAATTTTTTATATTGTGAAAAAATTTAAGATTGAAATAGCTAAGAAAAAGCCTCCATGTAATCCAATCAATCGCAAAATGCTTGATGCCATGCATTATGCTTGATTAATAACCCTTTACTCAATGCGCATGAATGATTAGTTCAGAATGATCATTTTAACTGGTCAGTCAACTTAACATGTCCTCACAAAATTGCCCGTAACTATTGATTCAGCCGAATGATACGAATCCAATGCCCAAGTCAAACTCCCTCAGTTTTCTATAGTCTGACAAAATTTAATACTGAAATAGCTATAACAAAGCCTTCAAGTAATCCAATCAATCGCAAAATGATTGATGTCATGCATTATTCTTCATTTATAAACTTTTACTCAATGAGCACCGATGATCAGTTTAGAATGATCATTTTAACAGGCCCATCATCTTCACATGACCTCACTAAACTGTTTATAACTTTTGATTCAAAGCTCAAAATGACCCAAATCCAACACCCACGTTAAACTACCTCCATTTTCTATATTTTGTGAAAATTTAAGACTGAAATAGCTACAACAAAGCCTCCAATTAGATGAATCTATCGTAAACTTTGTGATGCCATGCATTATGCTTCATTAATAAGCCTTTAATCAATGAGCACCAATGATCAGTTTAGAATGATGATTTTAATTGGCAGTTCAACCTGACATGTCCGCACTAAATCGTCTATAATTGTTTTATATTCAGAGCTCAAAATGACACGAATCCAATGGTCACCTTAAGCTAACTCAATTTTCTATATTGTGAAAAAATTTAAGACTAAAATAGCTATTACAAAGCTCCCAAGTAATCCAATCTATAACAATCTGCTTGATGCCTTGAATTATGCTTCATTAAAAAGCCTTTACTCAATGAGCACCAATGATTAGTTTAGAATGATCATTTTAACAAGTCGGTCAACTTAAGATGTCCGCACAAAATCACCCGTAACTATTGATTCAGAGTTCGGAATGACACGAATCCAATGCCCACGTTAAGCTCACTTAATTTTCTATAGTGTGAGAAAATTTAAGACTGAAATAGCTACAACAAAGCTTCCAAGTAATCAAATGTATTGCAAACAGGGTGATGCCATGCATTATGCTTGATTTATAAGCCTTTACTCAATAAGCACCATTGATCAGTTTACAATGATCAGTATAGCTGGCTGATCAATATAGCGGGCTGATCATCTTAATATGTCTGTACTAAATCATCAATAACTTTTGATTAAGATCTCAAAATGACACGAATGCAACGCCCATGTTAAACTTTTTTGATTTTCTATATTCTGTGAAAATTTAAGACTGAAATAGCTACAACAAAACCTCCAAGTAGTTGAATCTATCGCAAACTTTGGAATGCCACGCATTATGATTCATTAATAAGTCCTTACTCAATGAGCACCAATTATAAGTTTAGAATGACCATTTTAATTGGCAATTCAACTTGACATGTCCGCACTAAATCGTCAATAACTTTTGATTCAAAGCTCGGAATGACACGAATCCAACACTCACCTTAAACTAGCTCAATTTTCTATATTGTGAAAAAATTGAATACTAAAATAGCTATTACAAAGCCTCCAAGCAATCCAATCAATCGCAAACAGCTTGTTGCATTGCATTATGCTTCATTAATTAGTCTTTACTCAATGAGCACCAATGATTAGTTTAGAATGATCATTTTAACTAGTCGGTCAACTTGACATGTCCGCAGAAAATCGCCAGTAACTATTGATTCAGAGCTCAGAATGACAGGAATCGAATGCCCATGTTAAGCTAGCTCATTTTTCTATAGTGTGACAAAATTTAATAATGAAATAGCTACGACAAAGCATCCAGGTAATCGAGAATCTATCACAAACAGAGTGATGCCATGCATTATGTTGGATTAATAAGACTTTACTCAATGAGCACAAATGATCAATTGAGAATGATCATTTTAACTCGCCGATTAACTTGACATGTCTGCACAAAATGATCCGTAATTTCTGATTCCGAGCTCAGAATGACACGAATTCAACGCCCAAGTTAAGCTAGCTCAATTTTCTATATTGTGAAAAAATTTACGATTGTATTTGCTACGACAAAGCTTAGAATTAATCGAAGCTATCGCAAACAGCGCGATGCCATGCAATATGCTTGATTAATAAGCCGTTACTCAATAAGCACCAATGATCACTTTAGAATAATCATTTTAACCGGCTGATCAGATTGACATGTCGGCACTAAATCCTCTGTAATTATGATTCAGACTTCAGAATGACACGAATCCAAAGTTCACATTAAGGTAGCTCAGTTTTCTATATTGCGGAAAAAATAAAATCTGATACAGCTACGACAAAGACTTCCAAGTAATTGAATCTATCGCAAACAGCGTGATGCCATGCATTATGCTTGATTAACAAGCCTTTACTCATTGAGCACCAATGATAAGTTTAGAATTATCATTTTTACTGGCCCATCAGCTTGACATGTTAGCACTAAATAGTTTATAATTTTTGATTCAGAGTTTAGAATAACATGAATCCAACTCCCACATTAAGGTAGCTCAATTTTTTATATTGTGAAAAAAATTAAAAACTGAAATAGCTACGACAAAGCCTCCAAAAAATCCACTCTATGGAAAACTGCCTGATGCCATGCATTATGCTTCATTAATAAGCCTTTACTCAAGGAACAACAATGATTAGTTTAGAATGATCATTTTAACTAGTCGGTCAACTTGACATGTCCGCCGGAAATCACCTGTAAAAATTGATTTAGAGCTTAGAATGACACGAATCCAATGCCCATGTTAAGCAGCTCAATTTTCTATAGTGTGATAAAATTTAAGACTGAAATAGCTATTAAAAAGCTTCCAAGTAATCGAATATATCGCAAACAGGATGATGCCATGAATTATGCTTCATTAATAAGCCGTTACTCAATGAGCTCCAATGATCAGTTTAGAATGATCATTTTAACTAGCCGATCATCTTGACATTTCCACACTAACTCGTTTATAACTATTGATTCAATGCACAAAATGACATGAATGCAACGCCCATGTTAAACTACCTCAATTTTCTATATTTTGTGAAAATTTAAGACTGAAATAGCTACACCAAAGCCTCCAAGTAGTTGAATATATCGCAAACTGTGTGATGCCATGCATTATGATTCATTAATAAGCCTTTACTCAATAAGCACAAATTATCAGTTTAGAATGATCATTTGAATTGGCAGATCATCTTGACCTCTCCACACTAAATATTCTATAACTTTTGATTCAAAGCTCAGAATGACACGAATACAATGCTCACGTTAAGCTACCTCAATTTTCTTTATTGTGAAAAAATTTAAGGCTAAAATAGCTAATTCAAAGCTCCCAAGTACTCCAATTTATCACAATCTGCTTGATGTCATGCATTATTTTTCATTAATAAGTCTTTACTCAATGAGCACCAATGATTAGTTTAGTATGATCATTTTATGACTGCACGAAATTGTCCGTAACTATTGATTCGGAGCTCAGAATGAAATGAATTGAATGCCCACGTTAAGCTAGCTCATTTTTCTACAGTGTGACAAAATTTATGACTGAAATAGCTATGGCAAAGTTTCCCACTAATCGAATCTATCGCAAATAGCGTGATGCCCTAGGTTATGCGGGATTAATAAGCCTTTACTCAATTAGCACAAATGACCAGTTGAGAATGATCATTTTAACTCGCTGATTAACTTGACATGTCCGCACAAAATCGTTTGTAACTTTTGATTTAGAGCTCAGAATGACACGAATCTAACGCCCACATTAAACTAGCTCAATTTTCTATATTGTGACAACATTTAAGACTGTATTTGCTACGACAAAGCCTCGAAGTAATCAAATCTATCGCAAACAGCGTGATGCCATGCATTATGCTTGATTAATAAGCCTTCACTCAGTGAGTACCAATGATCAGTTAAGAATTATCATTTTAACTGGCCGATCAGCTTGACATGTTTGCACTAAATTGTCTATAACTTTTTATTCACACTTCAGAATGACACGAACCAAAGCTCACATTAAGTTAGCTCAATTTTCTATATTGTGACAAAAAATTAAGACTGAAATAGATACGACAAAGCTTCCAATTAATCGAATCTAATGCAAACAACGTCACGCCATGCATTATGCATGATTAATAAGCCTTTAGTCAATGAGCACCAATGATCAGTTTGGAATGATAATTTAACAGGTCGATCAGCTTGACATTTGCGCACTAAATAGTTTATAACTTTTGATTCAGAGTACATAATGAAGCAAATCCAACACCCACATTAAATTAGTTCAATTTGTTATATTGTGAAAAAATTTAAGACTGAAATAGCTACGACAAAGCATCCAAGTAATCCAATCAATCGCAAACTGCTTGATGCCATGCATTATGCTTCATTAATAAGCCTTTACTCAAGGAGCACCAATGATTAGTTTAGAATGATCATTTTAACTAGTCGTTCAACTTAACATGTTGGCACCAAATCGCCCATCACTATTGATTCAGAGCTCAGAATGACACGAATCCAATGCCCACGTTAAGCTCACTCAATTTTCTATAGTGCGACAAAATTTAAGACTGAAATAACTATAACAAAGCTTCCAACTAATCTAATCTATTGCAAACAGGGTGATCTAATCTATTCCAACTAAGCCTTTACTCAATGAGCACCAGTGATAAGTTTAGAATAATGATTTTAGCTGGCCGATGATCTTGACATGTCTATACTAAATCGTCTATAACTTTTGATTCAGATCTCAAAATGACACGAATCCAACGCCCACGTTAAACTATCTCAATTTTGTAAATTTCTGAAAATTTAAGACTGAAATAGCTACAACAAAGCCTCCAAATAGTAAAATCTATCGCAAACTTTGGGATGCCACACATTATGACTCATTAGTAAGCCTTTACTCAATGAGTACCAATGATCAGTTTAGAATGATCATTTTAATTGGCAGTTCAACTTGACATGTCCGCACTCAATCGTCTACAACTTTTGATTCAAACCTCAGAATGACACGAATCCAATGCTCACCTTACGCTAGCTCAAATTTCTATTTTGTGAAAATATTTAAGACTAAAATAGCTATTACAAAGCCCCCAAGTAATCCAATATATCAAAATCTGCTTGATGTCATGCATTATGCTTCATTAATAAGCCTTTACTTGACGAGCACCAATGATTAGTTTAGAATGATCATTTTAACTAGTCGGTCAACTTGACATGTCCGCAAAAACTTTCCCGTAACTATTGATTCAGAGCTCAGAATGACACGAATCCAATGCCCACGTTAAGCTCGCTCAATTTTCTATGGTGTGACAAAATTTAAGACTCAAATAGCTATAAAAAGCTTGCAAGTAATCGAATGTTTTTCAAACAGGGTGATACCATGCATTACGCTTGATTAATAAGCTTTTACTCAATAAGCACCAATTATCAGTTTAGAATGATCATTTCAGCTGGCTGATCATCTTAATATGTCCGTACTAAATCATCTATAACTTTTGATTCAGATCTCAAAATGACACGAATCCAACGCACCCGTTAAACTATTTCAATTTTCTATATTTTGGGAAAATTTTAGACTGAAATAGCTACAACAAAGACTCCAAGTAGTTGAATCTATCACAAATTTTGGGATGCCATGCATTATGATACATTAATAAGCCTTAACCCAATGAGCACCAATTATCAGTTGAGAATGATCATTTTAATTGGAATTTTAACTTGACATGTCCGCACTAAATCGTCTATAACTTTTGATTCAAAGCTCAAAATGACAAGAATCCAATGCTCACCTTAGGTTAGCTCAATTTTCTATATTGTAAAAAAATTTAAGTCTAAATAGCTAATACAAAGCCCCCAAGTAATCCAATCTATTACAATGTGCTTGATGCGATGCATTATGCTTCATTAATAAGCTTTTACTCAATGAGCACCAATAATCAGTTAGGATGATCATTTAACTGGCTGATCAGCCTGACATGTCTGCGCTAAATAGTTTATTACTTTTGAGTCAGAGTTCAGAATGAACCCAATCCAACGCCCACATTAAGGTAGCTCAATTTTTTATATTATGAACAAATTTAAGATTGAAATAGCTAAGGAAAAGCCTCTAAGTAATCCAATCCATTGCAAAATGCTTGATGCCATGCATTATGCTTGATTAATAACCCTTTACTCAATGAGCATGAATGATTAGTTTAGAATGATCATTTAAACTAGTCGGTCAACTTAACATGTCCCCAAAAATTGCCCGTAACTATTGATTCAGAGCTCAGAATGATACGAATCCAATGCCCATGTTAAACTCGCTCAATTTTCTATAGTGTGACAAAATTTAAGACTGAAATAGCTATAACAAAGCTTCCAAGTAATCGAATCTATCGCAAACAGGGTGATGCCATGCACTATGCTTGATTAATAAGCCTTTACTCAATGAGCACGAATGATCAGTTTAGAATGATCATTTTAACAGTCCGATCATCTTCACAGGTTCGCACTAAAACGTCTATAACTTTTGATTCAGAGCTCAAAATGACCCGAATCCAACACCCATGTTAAACTACCTCCGTTTTCTATATTTTGTGAAAATTTAAGACTGAAATAGCTACAACAAAGCCTCCAATTAGTTGAATCTATCGTAAACTTTGTGATGCCATGCATTATGCTTCATTAACAAGCCTTTACTCAATGAGCACCAATGATCAGTTTAGAATGATGATTTCAATTGGCAATTCAACTTGACATGTCCGCACTAAATCGTCTATAATTGTTTTTTTTATTCAGAGCTCAAAATGACACGAATCCAATGCTCACCTTAAGCTACCTCAATTTTCAATACTGTGAAAAAATTTAAGGCTAAAATAGCTATTACAAAGCTACCAAGTAATCCAATCTATCACAATCTGCTTGATGCCCTGCATTATGCTTCATTAGTTTAGAATGATCATTTTAACTATTCGGTCAACTTGACATGTCCGCACAAAATCACCCGTAACTATTGATTCCAAGCTCAGAATGACACGAATCGAATGCCCACGTTAAGCTAGGTCATTTTCCTATAGTGTGACAAAATTTAAGGCTGAAATAGCTACGACAAAGCTTCCAAGTAATCAAATCTATCGCAAACAGTGTGATGCCATGCATTATGCTGGATTAAAAAGCCTTTACTCAATGAGCACAAATGATCAGTTGAGAATGATCATTTTAACTCACTGATTAACTTGACATGTCCGCATAAAATTATCCGTAACTTTTTATTCAGAGTTCGGAATGACACCAATCCAATGCCCACGTTAATCTAACTCAATTTTCTATATTGTAACAAAATTTAAGACTGAATTTGCTATGACAAAGGTTCAAAGTAATCAAATCTATCACAAACAGCGTGATGCCGTGCATTATGCTTGATTAATAAGCCTTTACTTGATGAGCACCAATCATCAGTTTATAATAATCATTTTAACTGGTCGAACAGCTTGACATGTCCACACTAAATTGTCTATAACTTTTGATTCAGACTTCAGAATGACACGAATCCAAAGCCCACTTGAAGGTAGCTCAATTTTCTATATTGTGAAAAATTTTAAGACTGAAATATCTATGAAAAAGCTTGCAAGTAATCGAATCTATCGCAAAATTTAGGACCCAAATAGCTACAACAAAACCTCCAAGTAATCCACTCTATCCCTAAATGCGTGATGCCATGCATTATGCTTCATTTGTAAACCTTTGCTCTATGCGCACCAATGATCAGTTTAGAATGATCATTTAACTGGCCAATCAACTTGACATGTCCGCACTAAATTGTTCGTAACTTTTGATTTAGAGTTCAGAATGACACGAATTCAACGCCCGCCCATATTAAGCAAGCTCAATTTTCTATATTGTGACAAAATGTAAGACCGAAAAGCAATGAGAAAGCCTCCAAGTAATCGAATCTATCCTTGACTACGTGATGCCATGCATTATGCTTCATTTAGAAGCCTTTACTCAAGGAGCACCAATGATTAGTTTAGAATTATCATTTTAACTGGCCAATCAAAATTATATGTCCGCACTAAATTGTCTTTAATTTTTGATTCAGAGTTCATAATAACATGAAACCAACGCCCACGTTAACCTAGCTCAATTTTCTATATTGTCGTAAAATTTCTGACTGAAATAGCTACGAAAAAGTCTCCAAGTAATCCAATCTATTCCAAACTTTGTGATGTCATGCATTATGCTTCATTTGTAAACCATTGTTCAATGAGAACAAATTTTCAGTTTAGAATGATCATTTTAACCAGTTGATCAACTTGACATATCCGCAATAAATCTTCTTTAACTTTTGATTTTGAGTTTAAAATGACATGAACCCAACGCCCACGTTAAGCTATCTTAGTTTTCCATATGGTGACAACATTTGATACTAAAAGAGCCTCAAAGTAATCCAATCTATCCTGAACTGCATGATGACATGCATTATGATTCATTTATAAGCCTTTACCGAAGGAGCACCAATGATCAGATTAGAATAATTATTTTAACTGGCCAATGAACTTGTCATGTTGCACTATATCGTTCGTAACTTTTCATTTAGAGTACAGAATGACACAAATCCAACACCGACGTTAAGCTAGCTCAATTTTTTTATATTGTGACAAAATTTAGGACCGAAGTAGCTACAGGAAAAGTCTCCAACTGATCCAATATATCCCAAACTGTGTGATGCCATGCATGATGCTTCATTTGTAAAGCTTAGCTCAATGAGCACCAACAATATGTTTAGAATGATCAATTTAACTGGCTGATCAACTTGACATGTCCGCTCTAAATTGTCTTTAACTTTTGATTCATAGTCCATAATGACACGAATCCAACGCCGGCGTTAAGTTGGCTCAATTTTCTACATTGTGACAAAATTTAATACCAAAATAGCTACGACAAAGACTCCAAGTAATCCAACCAATGCCAAACCGCGTGATGCCATGCAATATGCTTCATTTGTAAACCTTTTCTCAATGAGCACCAATTATCAGTTTAGAATGATCACTTTAACTAGCTGATCAACTTGACATGTCCGCACTAAATCATCTTTAACTTTTGATTCAGAGTTCAGAATGACACAATTCCAACGCACACGTTAACGTAACTCAATTTTCTACATTGTGACGAAAATTAAGACCAAAATAGCTATGACAAAGTCTCCAATTAATTAAACCTATCCACATTTAGAATGATAACTTTAACTAACAGATGAACTTGACATGTCCGCACTAGATCGTCATTAACTTTTAACTTAGAGCTCAAAATGACATGAATCCAACGCCAACATTAAGCTATCTCAATTTTCCATATTGTAACAACATTTGAGACGGAAAGAGCTAAGCAAAGCCTCAATGTAATCCAATATATCCTAAACAGCGTGATGCCATGCATTATGCTTCATTTATAAGATTCTACTCAATACCACCAACTATCGGTTTAGAATAATCATTCTAACTGGCCGATGAACTTGACGTTTCACACTAAATCGTTCGTAACTATTGATTTAGAGAATCCAACACCCACGTTGACCTAGCTCAATTTTCTATATTTTGAGAAAATATAGGACCGAGATAGCTATGAAAAGGTCTACAAGTAATCCAATCTATCTCAAGCTTTATGATGTCATGCATTATATTCCTTTTGTAAACCATTGCTCAGTGAGCACCAATAAGCAATTAGAATGATCAATTAAACTGCCCGATCAACTTGACATGTCCGCATTAAATCATCTTTAACTTTTGATTTAGCACTCAAAATGACATGAATCCAACACCCACGTTAAGCTAGCTCAATTGTCCATATTGTAACAACGTTTGAGACTGAAAGAGCTAGGCAAATCCTCAATGTAATCCAATATATCCTAAATTGCGTAATACCATGCATTATGCTTCATTTATAAGCCTTTACTTTAGGAGCACCATTGATCACTTTAGAATAAATATTTTAACTGGCCGATGAACTTGACATGTTGCACTAACTGCTTCGTAACTTTTGATTTAGAGTTCCGAATGACATAAATCCAAAACCCACATTAAGCTAGCTCAATTTTCAATATTGTGACAAAATTTAGGACGAAAATAGCAACGACAAAGTCTCCAACTAATCCAACCCATGCCAAATTTCGTGATGCCATGCATTATGCTTCATTTGTAAACCTTTTCTCAATGAGCACCAATTACCAGTTTAGAATGATCACTTTAACTAGCTGATCAACTTAACATTTCCGCACGAAATCGTCTTTAACTTTTGATTCAGAATTCAGAATGACACAAATCCAACATCCACGTTAAGCTAGGTCCATTTTCTATATTGTGACAAAATTTAAGATCCAAAAGGTACGACAAAGTCTCCAAGTAATCCAACCTATCCACGTTTAGAATGATCACTTTAACTAGCTGATCAACTTGACATGTCCGCACTAAATCGTCTTTAACTTTTGACTTAGAGCTCAAAATAACATGAATCCAATGCCCACATTAAGCTAGCTAAATTTTCCATATTGTAACAAAATTTCAAACTGAAAGAGCTATGCAAACCCTCATTGCAATCCAATATATCCTAAACTGCGTGATGTCTTGCATTATACTTCATTTATAAGCTTTTACTCAATGAGTACCAATGATCAGTTGGAATAATCATTTTAAATGGCCGATGAACATGTCATGTCGCACTTTTGATTTTTTCAGAATGACAAAAATCCAACGCCCACATTAAGCTAGCTCAAATTTCTATAATGTGACAAAATTTAGGACCGAAATAGCTATGGAAAAGTCTCCAAGTAATCCAATATATCCCAAACTGCGTGATGCCATGCATGACACTTTATTTGTAAAACTTTGCTCAACTCAATGAGCACCAAAAATATGTTTAGAATGATCAATTTTACTGGCCGATCAACTTGACATGTCTGCACTAAATCGTCTTTAAATGATTCATAGTTTATAATGACATTAATCCAACGCCGACGTTAAGCTAGCTCAATTTTCTACATTGTGATGAACTTTATTACCAAAATAGCTACGAAAAAGTCTCCAAGTAATCCAACCTATGCCAAATTGCTTGATGCCATGCATTATGCTTCATTTGTAAACCTTTGCTCAATGAGCACCAATTATCAGTTTAGAATGATCACTTTAAATAGGTGATCAACTTGACATGTCCGCACTAAATGATCTTTAACTTTTGATTCAGAATTTAGAATGACACAAATCCAACACCCAGGTTAAGCTAGCTCTATTTTCTTTATTGTGACAAAATTTAAGACCAAAATAACTACGACAAAGTCTCCGAGTAATCCAACCTATCCACATTTAGAATGATCACTTTAACTAGCTGATCAACTTGACATGTCCGCACTAAATCGTCTTTAATTTTTGACTTAGAGCTCAAAATGACATGAATCCAATGCCCACATTAAGATAGGTCAATTTTTCATATTTTAACAACATTTGAGACTGAAAGAGCTAAGCAAACCGTCAATGTAATCCAATATATCCTAGACTGCGTGATGCAATGCATTATGTTTCATTTATAAGCTTTTACTCAAGGAGCACCAATGATCAGTTTAGAATAATCATTTTTACTGGCCGATGAACTTGACATTTCACACTAAATCGTTCGTAACTTTTGATTTAGAGTTCAAAATGACACAAATCCAACACCCACGTTAAGCTAACTCAATTTTCTATATTGTGACAAAATTTAGTACCGAAATAGCTACGTAAAAGTCTCCAAGTAATACAATCTATCTCAAACTTTGTGATGTCATGCATTTTGCTTCATTTGTAAACCACTTTAACTAGCAGATCGATTTGACACCTCCGCCCTAAATCGTTGTAACTTTTGATTTAGAGTTCAGAATGACACAAATACAACGCCCACGTTAAGGTAGCTCAATTTTCTATATTGTGACAACATTTGAAACTAAAAGAACTACGACAAAGCCTTCAAATAATCATATCTATACCAAATTTTGTGATGTCATGCATTATGCTTCATTTATATGGCTTTACTCAAGGAGCACTAATGACCAGTTTAGAATGATCGTTTTAACTATCCAATCAACTTGACATGTCCCCACTAAATCGTCTTTAAGTTTTGAGTCAGAGTGAAGAATGACAGGAATCCAACGCGCACGTTAAGATAGATCAATTTTCTATATTGTGACAAAAATTAGAACCAAAATAGCTACGACTAAGCCTCCAAGTATCCCAATCTATCCCAAACTGCGTGATGCCATGCATTATGCTTCATTTACAAACATTTGCTCAATGAGCACTAATGATCAGTTTAGAATGATCAATTTAACTTGCCGATGAACTGTACATGCCCGCACTAAATCGTCTTTAACCTTTGATTTAGAGTTTAGAATTACACGAATCCAACGCCCACGTTAAGCTAGATCAATTTTCTATATTGTGACAAAACTTAAAACCAAAACAGTTACAACAAAGTCACCAAGTAATCCAATCTATCCCCAACTGCGTGATGCCATGCATTATGCGTCATTTGTTAAGCTTTGCTCAATGAACACCAATGATCATTTTAGAATGATCATTTTAACTTGACATGTCCGCACTCAAACATTCGTAACTTTTGATTTAGAGTTTAGAACGACACGATTTCAACGCCCACATTAAGCTAGCTCAATTTTCTGTATTGTGAGAAAATTTAAATCTGAAATAGCTATAACAAAGCCTCCAAGTAATCCAATCTATCCCAAACTGTGTGATGCCATACATTATGCTTCATATGTAAACCTTTGCTCTATTAGCACAAATGATCAGTTTAGAATGATCATTTTAACTGGCCAATCAACTTAACATGTCCACACTAAATCATTCGTAAGTTTTGATTTAAAGTTCAGAATAACACGAATTCAACGCCCACAACAAGCTAGCTCAATTTTCTACATTGTAAAAAAAATTTAGGACCGAAAGAGCTATAACAAAGCCTCCAAGTAACCCAATCTCTCCCAAACTGCGTGATGCCATACATTATGCTTCATTTATAATCCTTTACTCAAGGAGCACGAATGATGAGTTTAGAATAATCAATATAACTGGCTGATCAACTTTACAGGTCGGCACTAAATCGTCTGTAATTTTTGATTTAGAATTCAGAATGACACGAATCCAAAGCCCATGTTAAGCTAACTCAATTTTCTATATTGTGACAACATTTTGGACCGAAATAGCTATGACTAAGCCTCCAAGTATCTCAATCTATCCCAAACTGCGTGATGCCATGCATTATGCTTCATTTATAAACCTTTGCTCAGTGACCACTTAGGATCAGTTTAGAATGATCAATATAATTGGCCGATCAACTTGACATGTCTGCACTAAATCTTCTTTGACTTTTGATTCAGAGTTTAGAATGACACGAATCCAACGCCCACGTTAAGCAAGATCAATTTTCTATATTGTGACAAAATTTAAGAACAAAATAGCTACAACAAAGTCTTCAAGTAATCGACTCTATCCCCAACTGCGTGATGCCATGCATTATGCTTCATTTGTAACCCTTTGATCAATGAGAACCAATGATCCGTTTAGAATGATCATTTTAAGTTGACATGTCCGCATAAATCGTTCATAACTTTTGATTTATAGTTCAGAATGACACGAATTCAACGCCCACATTAAGCTAGCTCAATTTTCTATATTGTGACAAAATTTAAATCCGAAATAGCTATAACATAGCCTCCAAGTAATCCATTCTATCCCCAACTGCGTGATGCCATGCATTATGCTTCATTTGTAAACCTTTGCTCTATTAGCACCAATGATTAGTATAGAATAATATTTTTAACTGGCCAATCAAATTGACATGTCTGCACTAAATCGTTCGTAAGTTTTGATTTAGAGTTCAGAATGACACGAATTCAACGACGACATTAAGCTAGCTCAATTTTCTATATTGTGACTAATTTTAAAACCGAAAAGCAATAAAAAAGCCTCCAAATAATCGAATCTATCCTTCACTGCGTGTTGCCATGAATTATGGTTCATTTAGAAGCCTTTACTCTGGGAGCACCAATGATCAGTTTAGCACAATCATTTAAACTGGCCGATAAAATTGACATGTCCGCACTAAATCGACTTTAACTTTTGATTCAGAGTTCAAAACGACACGAATCCAACGCCAATGTTAAGCTGGCTCAATTTTCCATATTGTCGCAAAATTTCTGACCGAAATAGCTACGACAAAGTCTCCAAGTAATCCCATCTATTCCAAACTGGGTGATGCCATGCATTATGTTTCATTTGTAAACCATTGCTTAATGAGCACAAATTATCAGTTTAAAATGATCATTTTAAATAGTTGATCAACTTGACATATCCGCACTAAATCTTCTTTACCTTTTGATATAGAGTTTAAAATGACATGAACCCAACCTCCACCTTAAGTTATCTCAATTTTCCATATGGTGACATCATTTGATACTAAAAGAGCTACTCAAAGCCTCAAAGTAATCCAATCTATCCTAAACTACGTGATGCCATGCATTATGCTTTGTTTATAAGCCTTTAGTCAAGGAGCCCCAATGATCAGTTTAGAATAATGATTTTAACTGGCTGATGAAGTTGTCATGTAGCACTAAATCGTTCGTAACTTTTGATTTAGAGTTCAGAATGACACAAATCCAACACTCACGTTAAACTAGCTCATATTCTATATTGTGACAAAATTTAGGACCAAAATAGCTATGGAAAAGTCTCCAAGTAATCCAATCTATCTCAAATTTTATGATGTCATGCATTATGGTTCATTTGTAAACCATTGCTCTATGAGGACCAATGATCAATTAGAATGATAAATTTAACTGGTCGATCAACTTGACATGTCATTTTGATTTAGAGCCCAAAATGAAAAGAATCCAACACCCACGTTAAACTAGCTCAATTTTCCATAATGTAACAACATTTGAGACTGAAAGAGCTAGGCAAAGCCTCAATGTAAAACAATATATCATAAACTGCGTGATGCCATGCTTTATGCTTCATTTATAAGCCTTTTCTTAAGGTTTACCTATGATCAGTTTAGAATAATCATTTTAACTGTCTGAAGAACTTGACATGTCGCACTAAATAGTTCGTAACTTTTGATTTATAGTTCTGAATGTCACAAATCCAAAACCCACGTTAACCTAGCTCAATTTTTTATATTGTGACAAAAATTTAGGAAACAAATAGCTACGCAAAAGTATCCATGTAAGCCAATCCATTTGAAACTGTGTGATGCCATGCATGATGCTTCATTCGTAAACCTTTCCTCAGTGAGCAGCAATGATCAGTTTAAAATGATCAATTTAACTGGCCGATCAACTTGATATTTCCGCACTAAATCGTCTTTAACTTTTGATTTAGAGTTCAGAATGACACGAATCCAATGCCTACATTAAGCTAGCACAAAATTCGATGTTGTGATAAAATTTAAGGCCAAAATAGCTACGAAAAAGTCTCCAACTAATTCTAGTAATCCAAGTAATCCAACCAATGCCAAACTGCGTGATGCCATGCAATATGCTTCATTTGTAAAGCTTTGCTCAATGAGCATCAATTATTAGTTTAGAATGATCACTTTAACTAGCTTATCAACTTGACATGTCCACACTAAATCGTCTTTAACTTTTGATTCAGAGTTCATAATGACACAAATCCAATGCACGTTAACGTAACTCATTTTTCTACATTGTGACGAAAATTAAGACCAAAATAGCTACGACAAAGTCTCCAAGTAATCCAACCTATCCACGTTTAGAATGATCACTTGAACTAACTGATCAACTTGACATGTCCGCACTAGATCATCGTTAACTTTTGACTTAGACCTCAAAATGACATGAATCCAACGCCCACATTAAACTATCTCAATTTTCCATATTGTAACAATATTTGAGACGGAAAGAGCTAAGCAAAGCCTCAATGTAATCCAATATATCCTAAACAGCGTGATGCCATGCATTATGCTTCATTTATAAGATTCTATTCAAGAGCACCAACTATCGGTTTAGAATAATCATTCTAATTGGCCAATGAACTTGATGTTTCGCACTAAATCGTTTGTAACTATTGATTTAAAGTTCAGAATGACAAAAATCCAACACCCACATTAACCACGCTCAATTTTCTATATTGTGACAAAATATAGGACCGAGATAGATATGAAAAAGTTTACAAGTAATCCAATCTATCTCAAAATTTATGATGTTATGCATTATGTTTCTTTTGTAAACCATTGCACAGTGAGCACCAATGAGAAATTAGAATGATCAATTTAACTGCCCGATCAACTTGACATGTCCGCAGTAAATCATCTTTAACTTTTGATTTAGCACTCAAAATGATATGAATCCAACAGCCACGTTAAGCTAGCTCAATGGTCCATATTGTAACAACGTTAAGGAGCACTAGTGATCATTTTAGAATTCTCATTAACTGGCTGATAACCTTGACATTTCCGCACTAAATCGTTCGAAACTTTTGATTTACAGTTCAGAATGATCATTTTAACTGGCCGATCAATTTAAAATTTCAGAATTAAATCGTCCAAAACTTTTGATTTAGAGTTCATAATGACACGAATCCAACGCCCACGATAAGCTAGCTCAATATTCTATATTGTGATAAAAGTTTTGGCCAAAATAGCTACGACAAAGCCTCCAAGTAATCCAATGTATCCTAAACTACATGATGCCATGCATTATGCTTCATTTATAAGCCTTTACTCAAGGAGAACCAATGATCACTTAGAATGATCATTTTAACTGGACGAGCAAATTGACATGTCCGAACTAAATCGTGTGAAACTTTTGATTTAGAATATAGAGTGCCACAAATCCAACGCCCATGTTAAGCTAGCTCAATATTCTATATTGTGACAAAATTTGTGGCCGAAATAGCTACGACAAAGACTCGAAGTAATCCAATGTATCCTGAACTGCGTGATGCCATGCAGTGTACTTCATTTATAAGCCTATACTCAAGGAGCCACTAATGGTCAGTTTGAAATGATCATTTTAACTAGCCAATCAAATTGACATGTCCGCACTAAATTGTCTGTAAATTTTTATTTAGAGTTCAGAATGACACTAATCCAATGCCCACGTTAAGCTAGCTCAATTATATATATTATGACAAAACATTATACTGAAATAGCTACGAGAAAGCATTCAAGTAATCCAATGTTTTGGAAACTGCGTGATGCCGTGCATTATGCCTCATTTATAAGTCTTTACTCAAGTAGCACCAATGATCAGTTTAAAATGATCATTCTAACCAGACGATCACTTGACATGTATTCACTAAATCATCCATAACTCTTGATTTAGAGTTGAGAATGACACGAATCGAACGCCAACGTTAAGCAAGCTCAATTTTCTGTATCGTTGTAAAATTTAAGACCAAAATAGCTACGACAAAGCTTTCAAGTAATGTAATGTATCCCGAACTGACTGATACCATGCATTATGCTTCATTTATAAGCCTTTACTAAAGGAGCACCAATGATTAGTTTAGAATGATCATTTTAAGTTGCCGATAAACTTGACATGTCCGCACTAAATCGTCCGTAATTTTTGATTTATAGTTCAGAATGATACGAATCCAATGCCCACGTTAATCTAGCTCAATTTTCTATATTCTCACAAAATGTAAGACTGAAATAGCTATGACAAAGCTTCTAAGTAATCCAATGTATCCTGAACTGCGTGATGCCATGCATTATGCTTTTTTACGCCTTTACTCAGTGAGAACCAATGATAAGTTTAGAATGATCAATTTAACTAGCTGATCAACTTGCCATGCCGCAGAAAATCGCCAGTAACTATTTATTCAGAGCTCAGAATGACACGAATCGAATGCCCATGTTAAGCTAGCTCATTTTTCTTTAGTGTGACAAAATTTAATAATGAAATAGCTACGACAAAGCATCCAGGTAATCGAGAATCTATCACAAACAGAGTGATGCCATGCATTATGTTGGATTAATAAGACTTTACTCAATGAGCACAAATGATCAATTGAGAATGATCATTTTAACTTGCCGATTAACTTGACATGTCTGCACAAAATGATCCGTAATTTCTGATTCCGAGCTCAGAATGACACGAATTCAACGCCCAAGTTAAGCTAGCTCAATTTTCTATATTGTGAAAAAATTTACGATTGTATTTGCTACGACAAAGCTTAGAATTAATCGAAGCTATCGCAAACAGCGCGATGCCATGCAATATGCTTGATTAATAAGCCGTTACTCAATAAGCACCAATGATCACTTTAGAATAATCATTTTAACCGGCTGATCAGATTGACATGTCGGCACTAAATCCTCTGTAATTATGATTCAGACTTCAGAATGACACGAATCCAAAGTCCACATTAAGGTAGCTCAGTTTTCTATATTGCGAAAAAATTTAAATCTGATACAGCTACGACAAAGACTTCCAAGTAATTGAATCTATCGCAAACAGCGTGATGCCATGCATTATGCTTGATTAACAAGCCTTTACTCATTGAGCACCAATGATAAGTTTAGAATTATCATTTTTACTGGCCCATCAGCTTGACATGTTAGCACTAAATAGTTTATAATTTTTGATTCAGAGTTCAGAATAACATGAATCCAACTCCCACATTAAGGTAGCTCAATTTTTTATATTGTGAAAAAAATTAAAAACTGAAATAGCTACGACAAAGCCTCCAAGTAATCCACTCTATGCAAAAACTGCCTGATGCCATGCATTATGCTTCATTAATAAGCCTTTACTCAAGGAACAACAATGATTAGTTTAGAATGATCATTTTAACTAGTCGGTCAACTTGACATGTCCGCCGGAAATCACCTGTAAAAATTGATTTAGAGCTTAGAATGACACGAATCCAATGCCCATGTTAAGCAGCTCAATTTTCTATAGTGTGATAAAATTTAAGACTGAAATAGCTATTAAAAAGCTTCCAAGTAATCGAATATATCGCAAACAGGATGATGCCATGAATTATGCTTCATTAATAAGCCGTTACTCAATGAGCTCCAATGATCAGTTTAGAATGATCATTTTAACTAGCCGATCATCTTGACATTTCCACACTAACTCGTTTATAACTATTGATTCAATGCACAAAATGACATGAATGCAACGCCCATGTTAAACTACCTCAATTTTCTATATTTTGTGAAAATTTAAGACTGAAATAGCTACACCAAAGCCTCCAAGTAGTTGAATATATCGCAAACTGTGTGATGCCATGCATTATGATTCATTAATAAGCCTTTACTCAATAAGCACAAATTATCAGTTTAGAATGATCATTTGAATTGGCAGATCAACTTGACCTCTCCACACTAAATATTCTATAACTTTTGATTCAAAGCTCAGAATGACACGAATACAATGCTTACGTTAAGCTACCTCAATTTTCTTTATTGTGAAAATATTTAAGGCTAAAATAGCTAATTCAAAGCTCCCAAGTACTCCAATTTATCACAATCTGCTTGATGTCATGCATTATGTTTCATTAATAAGTCTTTACTCAATGAGCACCAATGATTAGTTTAGTATGATCATTTTATGACTGCACGAAACTGTCCGTAACTATTGATTCGGAGCTCGAAATGAAACGAATTGAATGCCCACGTTAAGCTAGCTCATTTTTCTACAGTGTGACAAAATTTATGACTGAAATAGCTATGACAAAGTTTCCCACTAATCGAATCTATCGCAAATAGCGTGATGCCCTAGGTTATGCGGGATTAATAAGCCTTTACTCAATTAGCACAAATGACCAGTTGAGAATGATCATTTTAACTCGCCGATTAACTTGACATGTCCGCACAAAATCGTTTGTAACTTTTGATTTAGAGCTCAGAATGACACGAATCTAACGCCCACATTAAACTAGCTCAATTTTCTATATTGTGACAACATTTAAGACTGTATTTGCTACGACAAAGCCTCGAAGTAATCAAATCTATCGCAAACAGCGTGATGCCATGCATTATGCTTGATTAATAAGCCTTCACTCAGTGAGCACCAATGATCAGTTAAGAATTATCATTTTAACTGGCCGATCAGCTTGACATGTTTGCACTAAATTGTCTATAACTTTTTATTCACACTTCAGAATGACACGAACCAAAGCTCACATTAAGTTAGCTCAATTTTCTATATTGTGAAAAAAAATTAAGACTGAAATAGATACGACAAAGCTTCCAATTAATCGAATCTAATGCAAACAACGTCACGCCATGCATTATGCATGATTAATAAGCCTTTAGTCAATGAGCACCAATGATCAGTTTGGAATGATAATTTAACAGGTCGATCAGCTTGACATTTGCGCACTAAATAGTTTATAACTTTTGATTCAGAGTACATAATGAAGCAAATCCAACACCCACATTAAATTAGTTCAATTTGTTATATTGTGAAAAAATTTAAGACTGAAATAGCTACGACAAAGCATCCAAGTAATCCAATCAATCGCAAACTGCTTGATGCCATGCATTATGCTTCATTAATAAGCCTTTACTCAAGGAGCACCAATGATTAGTTTAGAATGATCATTTTAACTAGTCGTTCAACTTAACATGTTGGCACCAAATCGCCCATCACTATTGATTCAGAGCTCAGAATGACACGAATCCAATGCCCACGTTAAGCTCACTCAATTTTCTATAGTGCGACAAAATTTAAGACTGAAATAACTATAACAAAGCTTCCAACTAATCTAATCTATTGCAAACAGGGTGATCTAATCTATTCCAACTAAGCCTTTACTCAATGAGCACCAGTGATAAGTTTAGAATAATGATTTTAGCTGGCCGATGATCTTGACATGTCTATACTAAATCGTCTATAACTTTTGATTCAGATCTCAAAATGACACGAATCCAACGCCCACGTTAAACTATCTCAATTTTGTAAATTTCTGAAAATTTAAGACTGAAATAGCTACAACAAAGCCTCCAAATAGTAGAATCTATCGCAAACTTTGGGATGCCACACATTATGACTCATTAGTAAGCCTTTACTCAATGAGTACCAATGATCAGTTTAGAATGATCATTTTAATTGGCAGTTCAACTTGACATGTCCGCACTCAATCGTCTACAACTTTTGATTCAAACCTCAGAATGACACGAATCCAATGCTCACCTTACGCTAGCTCAAATTTCTATTTTGTGAAAATATTTAAGACTAAAATAGCTATTACAAAGCCCCCAAGTAATCCAATATATCAAAATCTGCTTGATGTCATGCATTATGCTTCATTAATAAGCCTTTACTTGACGAGCACCAATGATTAGTTTAGAATGATCATTTTAACTAGTCGGTCAACTTGACATGTCCGCAAAAACTTTCCCGTAACTATTGATTCAGAGCTCAGAATGACACGAATCCAATGCCCACGTTAAGCTCGCTCAATTTTCTATGGTGTGACAAAATTTAAGACTCAAATAGCTATAAAAAGCTTGCAAGTAATCGAATGTTTTTCAAACAGGGTGATACCATGCATTACGCTTGATTAATAAGCTTTTACTCAATAAGCACCAATTATCAGTTTAGAATGATCATTTCAGCTGGCTGATCATCTTAATATGTCCGTACTAAATCATCTATAACTTTTGATTCAGATCTCAAAATGACACGAATCCAACGCACCCGTTAAACTATTTCAATTTTCTATATTTTGGGAAAATTTTAGACTGAAATAGCTACAACAAAGACTCCAAGTAGTTGAATCTATCACAAATTTTGGGATGCCATGCATTATGATACATTAATAAGCCTTAACCCAATGAGCACCAATTATCAGTTGAGAATGATCATTTTAATTGGAATTTTAACTTGACATGTCCGCACTAAATCGTCTATAACTTTTGATTCAAAGCTCAAAATGACAAGAATCCAATGCTCACCTTAGGTTAGCTCAATTTTCTATATTGTAAAAAAATTTAAGTCTAAATAGCTAATACAAAGCCCCCAAGTAATCCAATCTATTACAATGTGCTTGATGCGATGCATTATGCTTCATTAATAAGCTTTTACTCAATGAGCACCAATAATCAGTTAGGATGATCATTTAACTGGCTGATCAGCCTGACATGTCTGCGCTAAATAGTTTATTACTTTTGAGTCAGAGTTCAGAATGAACCCAATCCAACGCCCACATTAAGGTAGCTCAATTTTTTATATTATGAACAAATTTAAGATTGAAATAGCTAAGGAAAAGCCTCTAAGTAATCCAATCCATTGCAAAATGCTTGATGCCATGCATTATGCTTGATTAATAACCCTTTACTCAATGAGCATGAATGATTAGTTTAGAATGATCATTTAAACTAGTCGGTCAACTTAACATGTCCCCAAAAATTGCCCGTAACTATTGATTCAGAGCTCAGAATGATACGAATCCAATGCCCATGTTAAACTCGCTCAATTTTCTATAGTGTGACAAAATTTAAGACTGAAATAGCTATAACAAAGCTTCCAAGTAATCGAATCTATCGCAAACAGGGTGATGCCATGCATTATGCTTGATTAATAAGCCTTTACTCAATGAGCACGAATGATCAGTTTAGAATGATCATTTTAACAGTCCGATCATCTTCACAGGTTCGCACTAAAACGTCTATAACTTTTGATTCAGAGCTCAAAATGACCCGAATCCAACACCCATGTTAAACTACCTCCGTTTTCTATATTTTGTGAAAATTTAAGACTGAAATAGCTACAACAAAGCCTCCAATTAGTTGAATCTATCGTAAACTTTGTGATGCCATGCATTATGCTTCATTAACAAGCCTTTACTCAATGAGCACCAATGATCAGTTTAGAATGATGATTTCAATTGGCAATTCAACTTGACATGTCCGCACTAAATCGTCTATAATTGTTTTTTTTATTCAGAGCTCAAAATGACACGAATCCAATGCTCACCTTAAGCTACCTCAATTTTCAATATTGTGAAAAAATTTTAGGCTAAAATAGCTATTACAAAGCTCCCAAGTAATCCAATCTATCACAATCTGCTTGATGCCCTGCATTATGCTTCATTAGTTTAGAATGATCATTTTAACTAGTCGGTCAACTTGACATGTCCGCACAAAATCACCCGTAACTATTGATTCCGAGCTCAGAATGACACGAATCGAATGCCCACGTTAAGCTAGGTCATTTTCCTATAGTGTGACAAAATTTAAGGCTGAAATAGCTACGACAAAGCTTCCAAGTAATCAAATCTATCGCAAACAGTGTGATGCCATGCATTATGCTGGATTAAAAAGCCTTTACTCAATGAGCACAAATGATCAGTTGAGAATGATCATTTTAACTCACTGATTAACTTGACATGTCCGCATAAAATTATCCGTAACTTCTGATTCAGAGTTCGGAATGACACCAATCCAATGCCCACGTTAATCTAACTCAATTTTCTATATTGTAACAAAATTTAAGACTGAATTTGCTATGACAAAGGTTCAAAGTAATCAAATCTATCACAAACAGCGTGATGCCGTGCATTATGCTTGATTAATAAGCCTTTACTTGATGAGCACCAATCATCAGTTTATAATAATCATTTTAACTGGTCGAACAGCTTGACATGTCCACACTAAATTGTCTATAACTTTTGATTCAGACTTCAGAATGACACGAATCCAAAGCCCACTTGAAGGTAGCTCAATTTTCTATATTGTGAAAAATTTTAAGACTGAAATATCTATGAAAAAGCTTGCAAGTAATCGAATCTATCGCAACTATTTAGGACCCAAATAGCTACAACAAAACCTCCAAGTAATCAACTATCATGCTATGCATTATGCTTCATTTGTAACCCTTTTATCAATGAGCACCTATGATCATTTTAGAATGATGATTTTTACTTGACATGTCTGCACTAAATCGTTCGTAACTTTTGATTTAGAGTTCAGAATGCACAAATTCAACGCCCACATTATGCTAGCTCAATTTTCTATATTGTGAAAAAATTTATGTCCGAAGTAACTATAACAAAGCCTCCAAGCAATCCATTCTATCCCCCACTGCGTGATGCCATGCATTATGCTTCATTTGTAAACCTTTGCTCTATGCGCACCAATGATCAGTTTAGAATGATCATTTAACTGGCCAATCAACTTGACATGTCCGCACTAAATTGTTCGTAACTTTTGATTTAGAGTTCAGAATGACACGAATTCAACGCCCGCCCATATTAAGCAAGCTCAATTTTCTATATTGTGACAAAATGTAAGACCGAAAAGCAATGAGAAAGCCTCCAAGTAATCGAATCTATCCTTGACTACGTGATGCCATGCATTATGCTTCATTTAGAAGCCTTTACTCAAGGAGCACCAATGATTAGTTTAGAATTATCATTTTAACTGGCCAATCAAAATTATATGTCCGCACTAAATTGTCTTTAATTTTTGATTCAGAGTTCATAATAACATGAAACCAACGCCCACGTTAACCTAGCTCAATTTTCTATATTGTCGTAAAATTTCTGACTGAAATAGCTACGAAAAAGTCTCCAAGTAATCCAATCTATTCCAAACTTTGTGATGTCATGCATTATGCTTCATTTGTAAACCATTGTTCAATGAGAACAAATTTTCAGTTTAGAATGATCATTTTAACCAGTTGATCAACTTGACATATCCGCAATAAATCTTCTTTAACTTTTGATTTTGAGTTTAAAATGACATGAACCCAACGCCCACGTTAAGCTATCTTAGTTTTCCATATGGTGACAACATTTGATACTAAAAGAGCCTCAAAGTAATCCAATCTATCCTGAACTGCATGATGACATGCATTATGATTCATTTATAAGCCTTTACCGAAGGAGCACCAATGATCAGATTAGAATAATTATTTTAACTGGCCAATGAACTTGTCATGTTGCACTATATCGTTCGTAACTTTTCATTTAGAGTACAGAATGACACAAATCCAACACCCACGTTAAGCTAGCTCAATTTTTTTATATTGTGACAAAATTTAGGACCGAAGTAGCTACAGGAAAAGTCTCCAACTGATCCAATATATCCCAAACTGTGTGATGCCATGCATGATGCTTCATTTGTAAAGCTTAGCTCAATGAGCACCAACAATATGTTTAGAATGATCAATTTAACTGGCTGATCAACTTGACATGTCCGCTCTAAATTGTCTTTAACTTTTGATTCATAGTCCATAATGACACGAATCCAACGCCGGCGTTAAGTTGGCTCAATTTTCTACATTGTGACAAAATTTAATACCAAAATAGCTACGACAAAGTCTCCAAGTAATCCAACCAATGCCAAACCGCGTGATGCCATGCAATATGCTTCATTTGTAAACCTTTTCTCAATGAGCACCAATTATCAGTTTAGAATGATCACTTTAACTAGCTGATCAACTTGACATGTCCGCACTAAATCATCTTTAACTTTTGATTCAGAGTTCAGAATGACACAATTCCAACGCACACGTTAACGTAACTCAATTTTCTACATTGTGACGAAAATTAAGACCAAAATAGCTATGACAAAGTCTCCAATTAATTAAACCTATCCACATTTAGAATGATAACTTTAACTAACAGATGAACTTGACATGTCCGCACTAGATCGTCATTAACTTTTAACTTAGAGCTCAAAATGACATGAATCCAACGCCAACATTAAGCTATCTCAATTTTCCATATTGTAACAACATTTGAGACGGAAAGAGCTAAGCAAAGCCTCAATGTAATCCAATATATCCTAAACAGCGTGATGCCATGCATTATGCTTCATTTATAAGATTCTACTCAATACCACCAACTATCGGTTTAGAATAATCATTCTAACTGGCAGATGAACTTGACGTTTCACACTAAATCGTTCGTAACTATTGATTTAGAGAATCCAACACCCACGTTGACCTAGCTCAATTTTCTATATTTTGAGAAAATATAGGACCGAGATAGCTATGAAAAGGTCTACAAGTAATCCAATCTATCTCAAGCTTTATGATGTCATGCATTATATTCCTTTTGTAAACCATTGCTCAGTGAGCACCAATAAGCAATTAGAATGATCAATTAAACTGCCCGATCAACTTGACATGTCCGCATTAAATCATCTTTAACTTTTGATTTAGCACTCAAAATGACATGAATCCAACACCCACGTTAAGCTAGCTCAATTGTCCATATTGTAACAACGTTTGAGACTGAAAGAGCTAGGCAAATCCTCAATGTAATCCAATATATCCTAAATTGCGTAATACCATGCATTATGCTTCATTTATAAGCCTTTACTTTAGGAGCACCATTGATCACTTTAGAATAAATATTTTAACTGGCCGATGAACTTGACATGTTGCACTAACTGCTTCGTAACTTTTGATTTAGAGTTCCGAATGACATAAATCCAAAACCCACATTAAGCTAGCTCAATTTTCAATATTGTGACAAAATTTAGGACGAAAATAGCAACGACAAAGTCTCCAACTAATCCAACCCATGCCAAATTGCGTGATGCCATGCATTATGCTTCATTTGTAAACCTTTTCTCAATGAGCACCAATTACCAGTTTAGAATGATCACTTTAACTAGCTGATCAACTTAACATTTCCGCACGAAATCGTCTTTAACTTTTGATTCAGAATTCAGAATGACACAAATCCAACATCCACGTTAAGCTAGGTCCATTTTCTATATTGTGACAAAATTTAAGATCCAAAAGGTACGACAAAGTCTCCAAGTAATCCAACCTATCCACGTTTAGAATGATCACTTTAACTAGCTGATCAACTTGACATGTCCGCACTAAATCGTCTTTAACTTTTGACTTAGAGCTCAAAATAACATGAATCCAATGCCCACATTAAGCTAGCTAAATTTTCCATATTGTAACAAAATTTCAAACTGAAAGAGCTATGCAAACCCTCATTGCAATCCAATATATCCTAAACTGCGTGATGTCTTGCATTATACTTCATTTATAAGCTTTTACTCAATGAGTACCAATGATCAGTTGGAATAATCATTTTAAATGGCCGATGAACATGTCATGTCGCACTTTTGATTTTTTCAGAATGACAAAAATCCAACGCCCACATTAAGCTAGCTCAAATTTCTATAATGTGACAAAATTTAGGACCGAAATAGCTATGGAAAAGTCTCCAAGTAATCCAATATATCCCAAACTGCGTGATGCCATGCATGACACTTTATTTGTAAAACTTTGCTCAACTCAATGAGCACCAAAAATATGTTTAGAATGATCAATTTTACTGGCCGATCAACTTGACATGTCTGCACTAAATCGTCTTTAAATGATTCATAGTTTATAATGACATTAATCCAACGCCGACGTTAAGCTAGCTCAATTTTCTACATTGTGATGAACTTTATTACCAAAATAGCTACGAAAAAGTCTCCAAGTAATCCAACCTATGCCAAATTGCTTGATGCCATGCATTATGCTTCATTTGTAAACCTTTGCTCAATGAGCACCAATTATCAGTTTAGAATGATCACTTTAAATAGGTGATCAACTTGACATGTCCGCACTAAATGATCTTTAACTTTTGATTCAGAATTTAGAATGACACAAATCCAACACCCAGGTTAAGCTAGCTCTATTTTCTTTATTGTGACAAAATTTAAGACCAAAATAACTACGACAAAGTCTCCGAGTAATCCAACCTATCCACATTTAGAATGATCACTTTAACTAGCTGATCAACTTGACATGTCCGCACTAAATCGTCTTTAATTTTTGACTTAGAGCTCAAAATGACATGAATCCAATGCCCACATTAAGATAGGTCAATTTTTCATATTTTAACAACATTTGAGACTGAAAGAGCTAAGCAAACCGTCAATGTAATCCAATATATCCTAGACTGCGTGATGCAATGCATTATGTTTCATTTATAAGCTTTTACTCAAGGAGCACCAATGATCAGTTTAGAATAATCATTTTTACTGGCCGATGAACTTGACATTTCACACTAAATCGTTCGTAACTTTTGATTTAGAGTTCAAAACGACACAAATCCAACACCCACGTTAAGCTAACTCAATTTTCTATATTGTGACAAAATTTAGTACCGAAATAGCTACGTAAAAGTCTCCAAGTAATACAATCTATCTCAAACTTTGTGATGTCATGCATTTTGCTTCATTTGTAAACCACTTTAACTAGCAGATGGATTTGACACCTCCGCCCTAAATCGTTGTAACTTTTGATTTAGAGTTCAGAATGACACAAATACAACGCCCACGTTAAGGTAGCTCAATTTTCTATATTGTGACAACATTTGAAACTAAAAGAAGTACGACAAAGCCTTCAAATAATCATATCTATACCAAATTTTGTGATGTCTTGCATTATGCTTCATTTATATGGCTTTACTCAAGGAGCACTAATGACCAGTTTAGAATGATCGTTTTAACTATCCAATCAACTTGACATGTCCCCACTAAATCGTCTTTAAGTTTTGATTCAGAGTGAAGAATGACAGGAATCCAACGCGCACGTTAAGATAGATCAATTTTCTATATTGTGACAAAAATTATAACCAAAATAGCTACGACTAAGCCTCCAAGTATCTCAATCTATCCCAAACTGCGTGATGCCATGCATTATGCTTCATTTACAAACATTTGCTCAATGAGCACTAATGATCAGTTTAGAATGATCAATTTAACTTGCCGATGAACTGTACATGCCCGCACTAAATCGTCTTTAACCTTTGATTTAGAGTTTAGAATTACACGAATCCAACGCCCACGTTAAGCTAGATCAATTTTCTATATTGTGACAAAACTTAAAACCAAAACAGTTACAACAAAGTCACCAAGTAATCCAATCTATCCCCAACTGCGTGATGCCATGCATTATGCGTCATTTGTTAAGCTTTGCTCAATGAACACCAATGATCATTTTAGAATGATCATTTTAACTTGACATGTCCGCACTCAATCATTCGTAACTTTTTATTTAGAGTTTAGAACGACACGATTTCAACGCCCACATTAAGCTAGCTCAATTTTCTGTATTGTGAGAAAATTTAAATCTGAAATAGCTATAACAAAGCCTCCAAGTAATCCAATCTATCCCAAACTGTGTGATGCCATACATTATGCTTCATATGTAAACCTTTGCTCTATTAGCACAAATGATCAGTTTAGAATGATCATTTTAACTGGCCAATCAACTTAACATGTCCACACTAAATCATTCGTAAGTTTTGATTTAAAGGTCAGAATAACACGAATTCAACGCCCACAACAAGCTAGCTCAATTTTCTACATTGTAAAAAAAATTTAGGACCGAAAGAGCTATAACAAAGCCTCCAAGTAACCCAATCTCTCCCAAACTGCGTGATGCCATACATTATGCTTCATTTATAATCCTTTACTCAAGGAGCACGAATGATGAGTTTAGAATAATCAATATAACTGGCTGATCAACTTTACAGGTCGGCACTAAATCGTCTGTAATTTTTGATTTAGAATTCAGAATGACACGAATCCAAAGCCCATGTTAAGCTAACTCAATTTTCTATATTGTGACAACATTTTGGACCGAAATAGCTATGACTAAGCCTCCAAGTATCTCAATCTATCCCAAACTGCGTGATGCCATGCATTATGCTTCATTTATAAACCTTTGCTCAGTGACCACTTAGGATCAGTTTAGAATGATCAATATAATTGGCCGATCAACTTGACATGTCTGCACTAAATCGTCTTTGACTTTTGATTCAGAGTTTAGAATGACACGAATCCAACGCCCACGTTAAGCAAGATCAATTTTCTATATTGTGACAAAATTTAAGAACAAAATAGCTACAACAAAGTCTTCAAGTAATCGACTCTATCCCCAACTGCGTGATGCCATGCATTATGCTTCATTTGTAACCCTTTGATCAATGAGAACCAATGATCCGTTTAGAATGATCATTTTAAGTTGACATGTCCGCATAAATCGTTCATAACTTTTGATTTATAGTTCAGAATGACACGAATTCAACGCCCACATTAAGCTAGCTCAATTTTCTATATTGTGACAAAATTTAAATCCAAAATAGCTATAACATAGCCTCCAAGTAATCCATTCTATCCCCAACTGCGTGATGCCATGCATTATGCTTCATTTGTAAACCTTTGCTCTATTAGCACCAATGATTAGTATAGAATAATATTTTTAACTGGCCAATCAACTTGACATGTCTGCACTAAATCGTTCGTAAGTTTTGATTTAGAGTTCAGAATGACACGAATTCAACGACGACATTAAGCTAGCTCAATTTTCTATATTGTGACTAATTTTAAAACCGAAAAGCAATAAAAAAGCCTCCAAATAATCGAATCTATCCTTCACTGCGTGTTGCCATGAATTATGCTTCATTTAGAAGCCTTTACTCTGGGAGCACCAATGATCAGTTTAGCACAATCATTTAAACTGGCCGATAAAATTGACATGTCCGCACTAAATCGACTTTAACTTTTGATTCAGAGTTCAAAACGACACGAATCCAACGCCAATGTTAAGCTGGCTCAATTTTCCATATTGTCGCAAAATTTCTGACCGAAATAGCTACGACAAAGTCTCCAAGTAATCCCATCTATTCCAAACTGGGTGATGCCATGCATTATGTTTCATTTGTAAACCATTGCTGAATGAGCACAAATTATCAGTTTAAAATGATCATTTTAAATAGTTGATCAACTTGACATATCCGCACTAAATATTCTTTACCTTTTGATATAGAGTTTAAAATGACATGAACCCAACCTCCACCTTAAGTTATCTCAATTTTCCATATGGTGACATCAATTGATACTAAAAGAGCTACTCAAAGCCTCAAAGTAATCCAATCTATCCTAAACTACGTGATGCCATGCATTATGCTTTGTTTATAAGCCTTTAGTCAAGGAGCCCCAATGATCAGTTTAGAATAATGATTTTAACTGGCTGATGAAGTTGTCATGTAGCACTAAATCGTTCGTAACTTTTGATTTAGAGTTCAGAATGACACAAATCCAACACTCACGTTAAACTAGCTCATATTCTATATTGTGACAAAATTTAGGACCAAAATAGCTATGGAAAAGTCTCCAAGTAATCCAATCTATCTCAAATTTTATGATGTCATGCATTATGGTTCATTTGTAAACCATTGCTCTATGAGGACCAATGATCAATTAGAATGATAAATTTAACTGGTCGATCAACTTGACATGTCATTTTGATTTAGAGCCCAAAATGAAAAGAATCCAACACCCACGTTAAGCTAGCTCAATTTTCCATAATGTAACAACATTTGAGACTGAAAGAGCAAGGCAAAGCCTCAATGTAAAACAATATATCATAAACTGCGTGATGCCATGCTTTATGCTTCATTTATAAGCCTTTTCTTAAGGTTTACCTATGATCAGTTTAGAATAATCATTTTAACTGTCTGAAGAACTTGACATGTCGCACTAAATAGTTCGTAACTTTTGATTTATAGTTCTGAATGTCACAAATCCAAAACCCACGTCAACCTAGCTCAATTTTTTATATTGTGACAAAAATTTAGGAAAAAAATAGCTACGCCAAAGTATCCATGTAAGCCAATCCATTTGAAACTGTGTGATGCCATGCATGATGCTTCATTCGTAAACCTTTCCTCAGTGAGCAGCAATGATCAGTTTAAAATGATCAATTTAACTGGCCGATCAACTTGATATTTCCGCACTAAATCGTCTTTAACTTTTGATTTAGAGTTCAGAATGACACGAATCCAATGCCTACATTAAGCTAGCACAATATTCGATGTTGTGATAAAATTTAAGGCCAAAATAGCTACGAAAAAGTCTCCAACTAATTCTAGTAATCCAAGTAATCCAACCAATGCCAAACTGCGTGATGCCATGTAATATGCTTCATTTGTAAAGCTTTGCTCAATGAGCACCAATTATCAGTTTAGAATGATCACTTTAACTAGCTTATCAACTTGACATGTCCACACTAAATCGTCTTTAACTTTTGATTCAGAGTTCATAATGACACAAATCCAATGCACGTTAACGTAACTCATTTTTCTACATTGTGACGAAAATTAAGACCAAAATAGCTACGACAAAGTCTCCAAGTAATCCAACCTATCCACGTTTAGAATGATCACTTGAACTAACTGATCAACTTGACATGTCCGCACTAGATCATCGTTAACTTTTGACTTAGAGCTCAAAATGACATGAATCCAACGCCCACATTAAACTATCTCAATTTTCCATATTGTAACAATATTTGAGACGGAAAGAGCTAAGCAAAGCCTCAATGTAATCCAATATATCCTAAACAGCGTGATGCCATGTATTATGCTTCATTTATAAGATTCTATTCAAGAGCACCAACTATCGGTTTAGAATAATCATTCTAATTGGCCAATGAACTTGATGTTTCGCACTAAATCATTTGTAACTATTGATTTAAAGTTCAGAATGACAAAAATCCAACACCCACATTAACCACGCTCAATTTTCTATATTGTGACAAAATATAGGACCGAGATAGATATGAAAAAGTTTACAAGTAATCCAATCTATCTCAAAATTTATGATGTTATGCATTATGTTTCTTTTGTAAACCATTGCACAGTGAGCACCAATGAGAAATTAGAATGATCAATTTAACTGCCCGATCATCTTGACATGTCCGCAGTAAATCATCTTTAACTTTTGATTTAGCACTCAAAATGATATGAATCCAACAGCCACGTTAAGCTAGCTCAATGGTCCATATTGTAACAACGTTAAGGAGCACTAGTGATCATTTTAGAATTCTCATTAACTGGCTGATAACCTTGACATTTCCGCACTAAATCGTTCGAAACTTTTGATTTACAGTTCAGAATGATCATTTTAACTGGCCGATCAATTTAAAATTTCAGAATTAAATCGTCCAAAACTTTTGATTTAGAGTTCATAATGACACGAATCCAACGCCCACGATAAGCTAGCTCAATATTCTATATTGTGATAAAAGTTTTGGCCAAAATAGCTACGACAAAGCCTCCAAGTAATCCAATGTATCCTAAACTACATGATGCCATGCATTATGCTTCATTTATAAGCCTTTACTCAAGGAGAACCAATGATCACTTAGAATGATCATTTTAACTGGACGAGCAAATTGACATGTCCGAACTAAATCGTGTGAAACTTTTGATTTAGAATATAGAGTGACACAAATCCAACGCCCATGTTAAGCTAGCTCAATATTCTATATTGTGACAAAATTTGTGGCCGAAATAGCTGCGACAAAGACTCGAAGTAATCCAATGTATCCTGAACTGCGTGATGCCATGCAGTGTACTTCATTTATAAGCCTATACTCAAGGAGCCACTAATGGTCAGTTTGAAATGATCATTTTAACTAGCCAATCAAATTGACATGTCCGCACTAAGTTGTCTGTAAATTTTTATTTAGAGTTCAGAATGACACTAATCCAATGCCCACGTTAAGCTAGCTCAATTATATATATTATGACAAAACATTATACTGAAATAGCTACGAGAAAGCATTCAAGTAATCCAATGTTTTGGAAACTGCGTGATGCCGTGCATTATGCCTCATTTATAAGTCTTTACTCAAGTAGCACCAATGATCAGTTTAAAATGATCATTCTAACCAGACGATCACTTGACATGTATTCACTAAATCATCCATAACTCTTGATTTAGAGTTGAGAATGACACGAATCGAACGCCAACGTTAAGCAAGCTCAATTTTCTGTATCGTTGTAAAATTTAAGACCAAAATAGCTACGACAAAGCTTTCAAGTAATGTAATGTATCCCGAACTGACTGATACCATGCATTATGCTTCATTTATAAGCCTTTACTAAAGGAGCACCAATGATTAGTTTAGAATGATCATTTTAAGTTGCCGATAAACTTGACATGTCCGCACTAAATCGTCCGTAATTTTTGATTTATAGTTCAGAATGATACGAATCCAATGCCCACGTTAATCTAGCTCAATTTTCTATATTCTCACAAAATGTAAGACTGAAATAGCTATGACAAAGCTTCTAAGTAATCCAATGTATCCTGAACTGCGTGATGCCATGCATTATGCTTTTTTACGCCTTTACTCAGTGAGAACCAATGATAAGTTTAGAATGATCAATTTAACTAGCTGATCAACTTGCCATGCCGCACTAAATCGTCCGTAATTTTTTATTTATAGTTCTGAATGACACGAATCCAATGCCCACGATAAGCTAGCTCAATTTTCTATATTCTGACAAAATTTAAGATTGAAATAGATACGACAAAGCTTCCAAGTAATCCAATCAATCCCAAACTGCGTGATGCCATGCATTATACTTTGTTTATACACCTTTACTCAATGAGCACCAATGATCAGTGTAGAATGATTATTTTAACTAGCTCATCAGCTTGACATATTCGCACTAAATCGTGTTTAACTTTTGATTTAGAGCTCAAAATGACATGAAACCAATGCCCACATTAAGCTAGCACAATTTTCCATATTGTGACAACATTTGAGACTAAAAAAAGCTACGACAAAGCCTCCAAGTAATCCAATGTGTATTAAACTGCGTGATACCATGCATTATGCTTATTTTATAAGTCTTTAGTCAAGGAGCACCAATGATCAGTTTAGAATGATCATTTCAACTGGCCGTTCAACTTGACGTGTACGCACTTAATCATCCGTAACTTTTGATTCAGACTTCACAATGACACGAATCCCGTTCAGCTAGCTCAATTTACTATATTGTGACAACATTTAACACTGAAAGAGCTACCACAAAGCCTTCGAGTAATGTAATGTATCCCAAACTGCGTGATGCCATGCATTATGCTTCATTTATAAGCCTTTACTCAAGGAGTACCATTGATCAGTTTAGAATGATCATTTTAACTGGCCGGACAACTTGACATATCCGCATTAAATCATTCTTAACTTTTGATTTAGAGTTCAGAATGACAATAATCCAACGCCCACGTTAAGCTAGCTTAGTATTCTATATTGTGATGAAAGAATGATCATTTTGAGAATAAAAGAGCTTCCCCAAAGCCTTCAAGTAATCCAATGTATCCCGAACTGCGTGATGCGGTGAATTATGGTTCATTTGAAAGCCTTTACTCAAGGAGCACCAATGATCAATTTAGAATGATAATTTTAACTAGCCGATCAACTTAAAATGTCCGCATTAAATCTTCCAAAACTTTTGATTTAGAATTCATAATGACACGAATCCAAAGCCCACGTTAAACTAGCTCAATATCCTATATTGTGATAAAATTTATGAGCGAAATAGCTAAGTTAAAGCCTCCAAGTAATACAACGTATCCTGAACTGCATGATGCCATGCATTATACTTCATTTATAAGCACCAATGATCAGTTTAGAATGATTATTTTAACTACGCGATCAACTTGACATGTCCACACTAAATCGTCCGTAACTTTTCATTTAGAGTTCAGAATAACACTAATCCAATGTCCCGTTACGCTAGCGCAATTATATATATTATGAAAAAATTTTAAACCAAGGTAGCTACGACAAAGCATCCAAGTAATCCAATGTATTCGAAACAGCGTTATGCCATGCATTACGTTTCATTTATAAGCCTTTACTCAAGGAGCACCAATGATCAGTTTAGAATGATCATTTTAACTAGACGATCAACTTGACATGTATGCACTAAATCATCCATAACTTTTGATTTAGAGTTCAGAATGACACGAATACAATGCCAATGTTAAGCAAGCTCAATTTTCGGTATTGTTGTAAAATTTAAGACCGAAATAGCAACAACAAAGCCTCCAAGTAATCCAATGTATCCCTAACTGTGTGATGCGATGCATTATGCTTCACTTATAAGCCTTTACTAATGGAGCACGAATGATCAGTTTAGAATTATCATTTTAAGTGGCCGATCAACTTGACATGTCCGCAGTAAATCGTCCGTAATTTTTTATTTATAGTTCAGAATAATACGAATACAACGCCCACGTTAAGTTAGCTTAATTTTCTATATTCTGACAAAATGTAAGATTGAAATAGCTATGACAAAGCTTCCAAGTAATCCAATGTATCCTAAACTGTGTGATGCCATGTATTATGCTTTCTTTATATGCCTTTACTCAGTGAGCACCAATGATCAGTCTATAATGATCATTTTAACTAGCTGATCAACTTGACATGTCCGCACTAAATCGTAAGTAAGTTTTTTTTTTTATAGTTCAGAATGACACGAATCCAATGCCCACTTTAAGCTAGCTCAATTTTCTATATTCTGACAAAATTTAAGATCGAAATAGCTATGACAAAGCTTCCAAGTAATCTAATCTATCCCAAACTGCGTGATGTCATGCACTATGCTTTTTTTATACGCCTTTACTCAATGAGCGCCAATGATCAGTTTAGAATGATCATTTTAACTAGCTGATAACCTTGACATATCCGCACTAAATCATTTTTAAATTTTTATTTAGAGCTCAAAATGACATGAATCCAACGCACACGTTAAGCTAGCACAACTTTCCATTTTGTGACACCATTTGAGACTAAAAGAGCTACGACAAAGTCTACAAGTAATCCAATGTGTATTAAACTACGTGAAACCATGCATTATGCTTCATTTATAAGCCTTTACTCAATGACACCAATGATCAGTTTGAATGATCATTTTAAGTGGCGATCAATTTAAAATATCTGCAATAAATCATCTAAAACTTTTGATTTAGAGTTCATAATGACACGAATCCAACGCCCACGTTAAGCTAGCTTAATATTCTACATTGTGATAAAATGTATGGCTGAAATAGCTTATAATTTCCGATCAACTTGACATGTCCGCACTAAATCATCCGTAACTTTTGATTTTAGAGTTCAGAATGACACGAATCCAACACCCACGTTAAACTAGCTCAATTTTCTACATTGAGATAAAATTTAAGATCAGAATATAGCTATGACAAAACTTAAGACCGAAATGGGACAAAACTTAAGATCGAAATGTGACGAAATTTCTATCTTGTGACAACATTTGAGACAGAAACGGCTACCACAAAGCCTTCAACTAACCAAATCTATTCTAAACTATGTGACGCCATGCATAATGCTTCATTTATAAGCCTTTACTCAAGGAGCACCAGTGATCAGTTTAGAATGATCAATTTAACTGGCCGATCAACTTGACATGTACATACAAAATCTTCCATAACTTTTGATTTAGAGTTCAGAATTACATGAATCCAACGCCCACATTAAGGTAGCTCAATTTTCTATATTGTGACAACATTCGACAGTGAAACAGCTACAACAAAGCCATCAAGTAATTAAATCTATCCCAAACTGCGTGATCCTATGCATTATGCTTCATTTGTAAACCTTTGCTCAATGTGCACCAATGATCTGTTTAGAATTATCAATTTTACTGGCCGATCAACTGGACATGTATGCACTGAATCATCCGTAACTTTTGATTTAGAGTTCAGAATTACATGAATCCAATGCCCATGTTTAGCTAGCTTAATTTTCTATATTGTGACAATATTTGAGACTGAAACAGTTACCACAAAGCCATAAAGTAATTAAATATATTCCAAACTGTGTGATGCCATGCATTACGCTTCATTTGTAAACCTTTGCTCAATGAGGACCAATGATCAATTTAGAATGATCAATTTAGCTAGCCCATAAGCTTGACATGTCCACACTAAATAATTCGTAACTTTTGATTTAGTGTTCATAATGAAATGAATCCAACGCCCACGTTAAGGTAGCTCAACATTCTATATTGTGATAAAATTTAAAATTGAAATAGCTATGACAAATCCCCCGAGTAATCGAATCTATCCAAAACTGCGTGATGCCATGCATTACGCTTCATTGGTAAACCATTTCTCAATGAACTCCAACGATCAGTTTACAATGATCAATTTAACTGTCCAATCAACTTGACATGTACGCACTAGATGTTTCGTAACTTTTGAATTAGTGTTATGAATGACACGAATCCAACACCCACGTTAAGCTAGCTCAATTTTCTATATTGTGCCACCATTTAAGACCGAAATAGCTACAACAAAGCTTTCAAGATATACAATATATCCAAAACTGCGTGATGCCATGCATTATGCTTCACATATCAGCCTTTACTTAAGGAACACCAATGATCAGTTTAGAATGATCATTTTATGTAGCCGATCAACTTGACATGTCGCACTGAATTGTCCGTAACATTTGATTTAGAGTTCAGAATGACACGAATCCAACGCCCACTTTAATCTAGCTCAATTTTCTATATTATTACAAAATTTAAGATTGAAATAGCTATGGAAAAGCTTACAGGTAATCCAATCTATTCCAAACTGCATTATGCCATGCATTATGCTTCATTTATAATCTTTTACTCAAGGAGCACCAATGATCAGTTTAGAATGATTATTCTAAATGCCCGATCAACTTGACATGTCCGCACTAAATCGTCCGTAACTTTTGATTTCAGAGGTTAGAATGACACGAATCCAACACCCACGTTAAGCTAGCTCAATTTTCTACATTGTGATAAAATTTAAGATCAGAATATAGCTATGACAAAACTTAAGACCGAAATGGGACAAAACTTAAGATCGAAATGTGACAAAATTTCTATCTTGTGACAACATTTGAGACAGAAACGGCAACCACAAAGCCTTCAACTAACCACATCTATACTAAACTATGTGACGCCATGCATAATGCTTCATTTATAAGCCTTTACTCAAGGAGCACCAGTGATCAGTTTAGAATGATCAATTTAACTGGCCGATCAACTTGACATGTACATACAAAATCTTCCATAACTTTTGATTTAGAGTTCAGAATGACATGAATCCAACGCCCACATTAAGGTAGCTCAATTTTCTATATTGTGACAACATTCGACAGTAAAATAGCTACAACAAAGCCATCAAGTAATTAAATCTATCCCAAACTGCGTGATCCTATGCATTATGCTTCATTTGTAAACCTTTGCTCAATGTGCACCAATGATCTGTTTAGAATTATCAATTTTACTGGCCGATCAACTGGACATGTATGCACTAAATCATCTGTAACTTTTGATTTAGAGTTCAGAATTACATGAATCCAACGCCCATGTTAAGCTAGCTTAATTTTCTATATTGTGACAATATTTGAGACTGAAACAGTTACCACAAAGCCATAAAGTAATTAAATATATTCCAAACAGCGTGATGCCATGCATTACGCTTCATTTGTAAACCTTTGCTCAATGAGGACCAATGATCAATTTTGAATGATCAATTTAGCTAGCCCATAAGATTGACATGTCCACACTAAATAATTTGTAACTTTTGATTTAGTGTTCATAATGACATGAATCCAACGTCACGTTAAGGTAGCTCAACATTCTATATTGTGATAAAATTTAATATTGAAATAGCTATGACAAATCCCCCAAGTAATCGAATCTATCCAAAACTGCGTGATGCCATGCATTAAGCTTCATTGGTAAACCATTGCTCAATGAACTCCAACGATCAGTTTACAATGATCAATTTAACTGTCCAATCAACTTGACATGTAAGCACTAGATGTTTCGTAACTTTTGAATTAGTGTTATGAATGACACGAATCCAACACCCACGTTAAGCTAGCTCAATTTTCTATATTGTGCCACCATTTAAGACCGAAATAGCTACAACAAAGCTTTCAAGATATCCAATATATCCAAAACTGCGTGATGCCATGCATTATGCTTCACATATCAGCCTTTACTTAAGGAGCACCAATGATCAGTTTAGAATGATCATTTTATGTAGCCGGTCAACTTGACATGTCGCACTGAATTGTCCGTAACATTTGATTTAGAGTTCAGAATGACACGAATCCAACACCCACTTTAATCTAGCTCAATTTTCTATATTGTTACAAAATTTAAGATTGAAATAGCCATGGAAAAGCTTACAGGTAATCCAATCTATTCCAAAATGAATTATGACATGCATTATGCTTCATTTATAATCTTTTACTCAAGGAGCACCAATGATCAGTTTAGAATGATTATTTTAAATGCCCTATCAACTTGACATGTCCGCACTAAATCGTCCGTAAACTTTGATTTTAGAGTTCAGAATGACACAAATCCAACACCCACGTTAAGCTAGCTCAATTTTCTACATTGTGACAAAGTTTAAGATCAGAATCTAGCTATGACAAAACTTAAGACCGAAATGGGACAAAACTTAAGATCGAAATGTGACAAAATTTATATTTTGTGACAACATTTGAGACAGAAACGGCTACCACAAAGCCTTCAACTAACCAAATCTATTCTAAACTATGTGACGCCATGCATAATGCTTCATTTATAAGCCTTTACTCAAGGAGCACCAGTGATCAGTTTAGAATGATCAATTTAACTGGCCGATAAACTTAACATGTACATACAAAATCTTCCATATCTTTTGATTTAGAGTTCAGAATGACATTAATCCAACGCCCACATTAAGGTAGCTCAATTTTCTATATTGTGACAACATTCGACAGTGAAACAGCTACAACAAAGCCATCAAGTAATTCAATCCATCCCAAACTGCGTGATCCTATGCATTATGCTTCATTTGTAAACCTTTGCTCAATGTACACCAATGATCTGTTTAGAATTATCAATTTTACTGGCCGATCAACTGGACATGTATGCACTAAATCATCCGTAACTTTTGATTTAGAGTTCAGAATTACATGAATCCAATGCCCATGTTAAGCTAGCTTAATTTTCTATATTGTGACAATATTTGAGACTGAAACAGTTACCACAAAGCCATAAAGTAATTAAATATATTCCAAACTGCGTGATGCCATGCATTACGCTTCATTTGTAAACCTTTGCTCAATGAGGACCAATGATCAATTTAGAATGATCAATTTTAGCTAGCCCATAAGCTTGACATGTCCACACTAAATAATTCGTAACTTTTGATTTAGTGTTCTTAATGACATGAATCCAACACGCATGTTAAGGTAGCTCAACATTCTATATTGTGATAAAATTTAATATTGAAATAGCTATGACAAATCCCCCGAGTAATCGAATCTATCCAAAACTGCGTGATGCCATGCATTACGCTTCATTGGTAAACCATTGCTCAATAAACTCCAACGATCGGTTTACAATGATCAATTTAACTGTCCAATGAACTTGACATGTATGCACTAATGACACGAATCCAACACCCACGTTAAGCCAGCTCAATTTTCTATATTGTGCCACCATTTAAGACCGAAATAGCTACAACAAAGCTTTCAAGATATCCAATATATCCTAAACTGCGTGATGCCATGCATTATGCTTCACATATCAGCCTTTACTTAAGGAGCACCAATAATCAGTTTAGAATGATCATTTTATGTAGCCGATCAACTTGACATGTCGCACTGAATTGTCCATAACATTTGATTTAGAGTTCAGAATGACATGAATCCAACGCCCACTTTAATCTAACTCAATTTTCTATATTGTTACAAAATTTAAGATTGAAATAGCTATGGAAAAGCTTACAGGTAATCCAATCTATTCCAAAATGCATTATGCCATGCATTATGCTTCATTTATAATCTTTTACTCAAGGAGCACCAATGATCAGTTTAGAATGATTATTTTAAATGCCCTATCAACTTGACATGTCCGCACTAAATCGTCCGTTACTTTTGATTTTAGATTTCAGAATGACACGAATCCAACACCCACGTTAAGCTAGCTCAATTTTCTACATTGTGACAAAATTTAAGATCAGAATATAGCTATGACAAAACTTAAGACCGAAATTGGACAAAACTTAAGATCGAAATGTGACAAAATTTCTATCTCATGACAACATTTGAGACTGAAACGGCTACCACAAAGCCTTCAACTAACCAAATCTATTCTAAACTATGTGACGCCATGCATAATGCTTCATTTATAAGCCTTTACTCAAGGAGCACCAGTGATCAGTTTAGAATGATCAATTTAACTGGCCGATCAACTTGACATGTACATACAAAATCTTCCATAACTTTTGATTTAGAGTTCAGAATGACATGAATCCAACGCCCACATTAAGGTAGCTCAATTTTCTATATTGTGACAACATTCGACAGTGAAACAGCTACAACAAAGCCATAAAGTAATTAAATCCATCCCAAACTGCGTGATCCTATGCATTATGCTTCATTTGTAAACCTTTGCTCAATGTGCACCAATGATCTGTTTAGAATTATCAATTTTACTGGCCGATCAACTGGACATGTATGCACTAAATCATCCGTAACTTTTGATTTAGAGTTCAGAATTACATGAATCCAATGCCCATGTTAAGCTAGCTTAATTTTCTATATTGTGACAATATTTGAGACTGAAACAGTTACCACAAAGCCATAAAGTAATTAAATATATTCCGAACTGCGTGATGCCATGCATTACGCTTCATTTGTAAACCTTTGCTCAATGAGGACCAATGATCAATTTAGAATGATCAATTTTAGCTAGCCCATAAGCTTGACATGTCCACACTAAATAATTCGTAACTTTTGATTTAGTGTTCTTAATGACATGAATCCAACACCCATGTTAAGGTAGCTCAACATTCTATATTGTGATAAAATTTAATATTGAAATAGCTATGACAAATCCCCCGAGTAATCGAATCTATCCAAAACTACGTGATGCCATGCATTACGCTTCATTGGTAAACCATTGCTCAATGAACTCCAACGATCGGTTTACAATGATCAATTTAACTGTCCAATGAACTTGACATGTATGCACTAGATGTTTCGTAACTTTTGAATTAGTGTTATGAATGACACGAATCCAACACCCACGTTAAGCTAGCTCAATTTTCTATATTGTGCCACCATTTAAGACCGAAATAGCTACAACAAAGCTTTCAAGATATCCAATATATCCAAAACTGCGTGATGCCATGCATTATGCTTCACATATCAGCCTTTACTTAAGGAGCACCAATGATCAGTTTAGAATGATCATTTTATGTAGCCGATCAACTTGACATGTCGAACTGAATTGTCCATAACATTTGATTTAGAGTTCAGAATGACATGAATCCAACGCCCACTTTAATCTAGCTCAATTTTCTATATTGTTACAAAATTTAAGATTGAAATAGCTATGGAAAAGCTTACAGGTAATCCAATCTATTCCAAACTGCATTATGCCATGCATTATGCTTCATTTATAATCTTTTACTCAAGGAGCACCAATGATCAGTTTAGAATGATTATTTTAAATGCCCTATCAACTTGACATGTCCGCACTAAATCGTCCGTTACTTTTGATTTTAGATTTCAGAATGACACGAATCCAACACCCACGTTAAGCTAGCTCAATTTTCTACATTGTGACAAAATTTAAGATCAGAATATAGCTATGACAAAACTTAAGACCGAAATTGGACAAAACTTAAGATCGAAATGTGACAAAATTTCTATCTCATGACAACATTTGAGACTGAAACGGCTACCACAAAGCCTTCAACTAACCAAATCTATTCTAAACTATGTGACGCCATGCATAATGCTTCATTTATAAGCCTTTACTCAAGGAGCACCAGTGATCAGTTTAAAATGATCAATTTAACTGGCCGATCAACTTGACATGTACATGCAAAATCTTCCATAACTTTTGATTTAGAGTTCAGAATGACATGAATCCATCGCCCACATTAAGGTAGCTCAATTTTCTATATTGTGACAACATTTGACAGTGAAACAGCTACAACAAAGCCATAAAGTAATTAAATCTATCCCAAACTGCGTGATCCTATGCATTATGCTTCATTTGTAAACCTTTGCTCAATGTGCACCAATGATCTGTTTAGAATTATCAATTTTACTGGCCGATCAACTGGACATGTATGCACTAAATCATCCGTAACTTTTGATTTAGAGTTCAGAATTACATGAATCCAATGCCCATGTTAAGCTAGCTTAATTTTCTATATTGTGACAATATTTGAGACTGAAACAGTTACCACAAAGCCATAAAGTAATTAAATATATTCCGAACTGCGTGATGCCATGCATTACGCTTCATTTGTAAACCTTTGCTCAATGAGGACCAATGATCAATTTAGAATGATCAATTTTAGCTAGCCCATAAGCTTGACATGTCCACACTAAATAATTCGTAACTTTTGATTTAGTGTTCTTAATGACATGAATCCAACACCCATGTTAAGGTAGCTCAACATTCTATATTGTGATAAAATTTAATATTGAAATAGCTATGACAAATCCCCCGAGTAATCGAATCTATCCAAAACTGCGTGATGCCATGCATTACGCTTCATTGGTAAACCATTGCTCAATGAACTCCAACGATCGGTTTACAATGATCAATTTAACTGTCCAATGAACTTGACATGTATGCACTAGATGTTTCGTAACTTTTGAATTAGTGTTATGAATGACACGAATCCAACACCCACGTTAAGCTAGCTCAATTTTCTATATTGTGCCACCATTTAAGACCGAAATAGCTACAACAAAGCTTTCAAGATATCCAATATATCCAAAACTGCGTGATGCCATGCATTATGCTTCACATATCAGCCTTTACTTAAGGAGCACCAATGATCAGTTTAGAATGATCATTTTATGTAGCCGATCAACTTGACATGTCGAACTGAATTGTCCATAACATTTGATTTAGAGTTCAGAATGACATGAATCCAATGCCCACTTTAATCTAGCTCAATTTTCTATATTGTTACAAAATTTAAGATTGAAATAGCTATGGAAAAGCTTACAGGTAATCCAATCTATTCCAAACTGCATTATGCCATGCATTATGCTTCATTTATAATCTTTTACTCAAGGAGCACCAATGATCAGTTTAGAATGATTATTTTAAATGCCCTATCAACTTGACATGTCCGCACTAAATCGTCCGTAACTTTTGATTTTAGATTTCAGAATGACACGAATCCAACACCCACGTTAAGCTAGCTCAATTTTCTACATTGTGACAAAATTTAAGATCAGAATATAGCTATGACAAAACTTAAGACCGAAATGGGACAAAACCTAAGATCGAAATGTGACAAAATTTCTATCTCCTGACAACATTTGAGACAGAAACGGCTACCACAAAGCCTTCAACTAACCAAATCTATTCTAAACTATGTGACGCCATGCATAATGCTTCATTTATAAGCCTTTACTCAAGGAGCACCAGTGATCAGTTTAGAATGATCAATTTAACTGGCCGATCAACTTGACATGTACATGCAAAATCTTCCATAACTTTTGATTTAGAGTTCAGAATGACATGAATCCATCGCCCACATTAAGGTAGCTCAATTTTCTATATTGTGACAACATTTGACAGTGAAACAGCTACAACAAAGCCATAAAGTAATTAAATCTATCCCAAACTGCGTGATCCTATGCATTATGCTTCATTTGTAAACCTTTGCTCAATGTGCACCAATGATCTGTTTAGAATTATCAATTTTACTGGCCGATCAACCGGACATGTATTCACTAAATCATCCATAACTTTTGATTTAGAGTTCAGAATTACATGAATCCAATGCCCATGTTAAGCTAGCTTAATTTTCTATATTGTGACAATATTTGAGACTGAAACAGTTACCACAAAGCCATAAAGTAATTAAATATATTCCAAACTGCGTGATGCCATGCATTACGCTTCATCTGTAAACCTTTGCTCAATGAGGACCAATGATCAACTTTGAATGATCAATTTAGCTAGCCCATAAGCCTGACATGTCCACACTAAATAATTCGTAACTTTTGATTTAGTGTTCATAATGACATGAATCCAACGCCCACGTTAAGGTAGCTCAACATTCTATATTGTGATAAAATTTAATATTGAAATAGCTATGACAAATCCTCCGAGTAATCGAATCTATCCAAAACTGCATGATGCCATGCATTACGCTTCATTGGTAAACCATTGCTCAATGAACTCCAACGATCAGTTTACAATGATCAATTTAACTGTCCAATGAACTTGACATGTACGCACTAGATGTTTCGTAACTTTTGAATTAGTGTTATGAATGACACGAATCCAACGCCCACGTTAAGCTAGCTCAATTTTCTATATTGTGTCGCCATTTAAGACCGAAATAGCTACAACAAAGCTTTCAAGATATCCAATATATCCAAAACTGCGTGATGCGATGCATTATGCTCCATATATTAGCCTTTACTTAAGGAGCACCAATGATCAGCTTAGAATGATGATTTTAAGTGGCCGATCAACTTGACATGTCACATTGAATTGTCCGTAACATTTGATTTAGAGTTCAGAATGACACGAATCCAACGCCCACGTTAATATAGCTCAATTTTTTTATATTGTTACAAAAATTAAGATTGAAATAGCTATGGAAAAGCTTACAAGTAATCGTATCTATTCCAAACTGCGTTATGCCAGGCATTATGCTTCAATTATAATCTTTTACTCAAGGAGCACCAATGATCAGTTTAGAATCATTATTTTAAATGCCCGATCAACTTGACATGTCCGCACTAAATTATCCGTAACTTTTGATTTAGAAGTTCAGAATGACACGAATCCAACACCCACGTTAAGCTAGCTCAATTTTCTATATTGTGACAAAATTTAAGATCGGAATATAGCTATGAAAAAACTTAAGACCGAAATGGGACAAAACTTAAGATCGAAATGTGACAAAATTTCTATTTTGTGACAACATTTGAGACAGAAACGGCTACCACAAAGCCTTCAACTAACCAAATCTATTCTAAACTACTTGAGGCCATGCATACTGCTTCATTTATAAGCCTTTACTCAAGGAGCACCAGTGATCAGATTAGAATGATCAATTTAACTGGCCGATCAACTTGACATGTACATACAAAATCTTCCATAACTTTTGATTTAGAGTTCAGAATGACATGAATCCAACGCCCACATTAAGCTAGCTCAATTTTCTATATTATGACAACATTCGACAGTGAAACAGCTACAACAAAGCCATCAAGTAATTAAATCTATCCCAAACTGCGTGATCCTATGCATTATGCTTCATTTGTAAACCTTTGCTCAATGTGCACCAATGATCTGTTTAGAATTATCAATTTTACTGGCCGATCAACTGGACATGTACGCACTAAATCATCCGTAACTTTTGATTTAGAGTTCAGAATTACATGAATCCAATGTCCATGTTAAGCTAGCTTAATTTTCTATATTGTGACAATATTTGAGACTGAAACAGTTACCACAAAGCCATAAAGTAATTAAATATATTCCAAACCGTGTGATGCCATGCATTACGCTTCATTTGTAAACCTTTGCTCAATGAGGACCAATGATCAATGTCGAATGATCAATTTAACTAGCCCATAAACTTTACTATCCACACTAAATAATTCGTAACTTTTGATTTAGCGTTCATAATGACATGAATCCAACGCTCACGTTAAGGTAGCTCAATATTCTATATTGTGATAAAATTTAATATTGAAATAGCTATGACAAATCCCCGGAGTAATTGAATCTATCCAAAATTGCGTGATGCCATGCATTACGCTTCATTGGTAAACCATTGCGCAATGAACTCCAATTATCAGTTTACAATGATCAATTTAACTGTCCAATCAACTTGACATGTACGCACTAAATCGTTGTACCTTTTGATTAAGAGTTCAGAATGACACAAATTCAACACCCACGGTAAGCTAGCTCAATTTTCTATATTGTGACAACATTTGAGATTGAAAGAGATACCACAAAGCCTTTAAGTAATCCAATCTATCCTCAAGTTCTTGATGCCATGCATTATGCTTCATTTATAACGCTTTACTCAAGGAGCAACAATTATCAGTTTAGAATGATCAATTTAACTCGCCGTTAAACTTGACATGTACGCACTAAATCATCCGTAACTTTTGATTTAGGGTTCAGAATGACACGAATCCAACACGCACCTTAAGCTAGCTCAATTTTCTATATTGTGACAATATTTGAGACTAAATGAGCTACCACAAAGCCTTCAAGTAATCCAATCTATCTGAAATTGCGTGATGCCAAACATTATTCTTCGTTTCTAAGCCTTTACTCAGGAGCACAATTGATAAGTTTAGAATGATCAATTTCAGTGGCCAAAAAACTTGTCATGTACGCAATAAATCGCCCATAACTTTTGATTTAGAGTTCGGAATGCAGGAATCCAAGGCCCAAGTTAAGCTAGCTCACTTTTCTATGTTGTGATAACATTTGAGACTGGAAAAACTACCATGAGGCCTCCAAGTAATCCAATCTATCCTAAACTGATTGATGAAATGCATTATGCTTCATTTATAAGTCTTTACTCAAGGAGCACCAATAATAAGTTTAGAATGATTATTTTAAATGCCCGATAAACATGACATGTCCGCACAAAATCGTCCCTAACTTTTGATTTAGAGTTCAGAATTACACAAATCCAACGGAAACATTAAGCTATCTCAATTTTCCATATTGTGGTAAAATTAAAGACCGAAGTGGCTACGACAAAGCCGCCAAATAACCCAATCAATCAGAAAATGCTTGATGCCATGCATTATTCTTCATTTATAAGCGTTTACTCAATGAGTACCAATGATCAATTTAGAATGATCATTTTAACTCACCAATCAACTTGACATGTCCACTCTAAATTGTCAGTAACTTTTGATTCAGAGCTCAGTATGACACGAATCCAATGCCCAGGTTAAGGTGCCTCAATTTTCTATATTTTGACAAAATTTAAGACTGATATAACTACAAAAAAGCCTCCAAGTAATTCAGTGTATCGGAAACTGATTGATGTCATGAATTATACTTCATTTATAAACCTTTACTCAATGAGCACCAATGATCAATTTAGAATGACTATTTTAACTGATCGATCAACTTGGGATGTCCGCACTAAATCATCTATAACTTTTGATTCATAGCTCAAAATGACACAAATCTATCCAAAAATGCGTGATGCCATGCATTATGCTTCATTTATCAGCCTTTACTCAATGATCAGCATTTTAAGTGGCTGCTCAACTTGACATGTCCGCACTAAATTGTCCGTAACTTTTGATTTAGAGTTCTGAATGACACGAATCCAATACCCATGTTTTGCTAGCTCAATTTTCAATATTGTGACAAAATTTTAGATCGAAGTAGCTATAACAAAGCTTCCAAGTAAACCAATCTATCCCAAACTGCATGATGCCATGCATTATGCTTCATTTATAATGCTTTTCTCAAGGAGCACCAATGATCTGTTTAAAATGATCATTTTAGCTAGCCGATCAACTTGACATGTCTGCACTAAATTGTCTGTATCTTTTGATTTAGAGTTCAGAATGACACAAATCCAATTCCCATGTAAAACTAGCTCAATTTTCTATATTATGACAAAATTTTCGACCAAAATAGGTACGACAAACCCTTCAACTAAAGCAAACTGTCCAGAACTGCGTGAGGCTGTTTCATTTGTAAGCCTTCACTGAATGAGCACCAATCATCAGTTTAGAATGATCATTTTAACTAGCTGATTAACTTGACCTGTCCACACATAATCATCTATGACTTTTGATCTCGAGCTCAAAATGACATGAATCCAACGGCCACAATAATATAGCTCAATTTTCAATATTGTGACAAAACTTAAGACCGAAATGTGACAAAACTTAAGATCAAAATGTGATAAAATTTCTATATTGTGACAACATTTAAGAGTGAAACAGCTACCACAAAGCCTTCAACTAATCAAAACTATTCTAATCTGTGTGACGCCATGCATTATGCTTCATTTATAAGCCTTTACTCAAGCAGCACCAGTGATCAGTTTAGAATGATCAATTTAACTGGCCGATCAACTTGACATGTACACAGTAAATCTTCCGTAACATTTGATTTAGAGTTCAGAATGACATGAATCCAACGCACACATTAAGCTAGCTCAATTTTCTATATTGTGACAACATTTGAGAGTGAAACAGCTACCACAAAGCCATCAAGTAATTAAATCTATCCTAAACTATGTGATCCTATACATTATGCTTCATTTACATTTGCTTCATTTGTAAACTTGACATGTCCGCACTAAATCGTCCGTAACTTTTGATTTTAGATTTCAGAATGACACGAATCCAACACCCACGTTAAGCTAGCTCAATTTTCTACATTGTGAGAAAATTTATGATCGGAATATAGCTATGACAAAATTTAAGACCGAAATGGGACAAAACTTAAGATCAAAATGTGACAAAATTTCTATCTTGTGAAAACATTTGAGACAGAAACGGCTACCACAAAGCCTTCAACAAACCAAATCTATTCTAAACTATGTGACGCCATGCATAATGCTTCATTTATAAGCCTTTACTCAAGGAGCACCAATGATCAGTTTAGAATGATCAATTTAACTGGCCGATCAACTTGACATGTACATACAAAATCTTCCATAACTTTTGATTTAGAGTTTCAGAATGACATGAATCCAACACCCACATTAAGGTAGCTCAATTTTCTATATTGTGACAACATTCGATAGTGAAACAGCTACAACAAAGCCATCAAGTAATTAAATCTATCCCAAACTGCGTGATCCTATGCATTATGCTTCATTTGTAAACCTTTGCTCAATGTGCACCAATGATCTGTTTAGAATTATCAATTTTACTGGCCGATCAACTGGACATGTATGCACTAAATCATCCGTAACTTTTCATTTAGAGTTCAGAATTACATGAATCCAATGCCTATGTTAAGCTAGCTTAATTTTCTATATTGTGACAATATTTGAGACTGAAACATTTACCACAAAGCCATAAAGTAGTTAAATATATTCCAAACCGTGTGATGCCATGCATTACGCTTCATTTGTAAACCTTTGCTCAATGAGGACCAATGATCAATTTAGAATGATCAATTTAACTAGCCCATAAACTTGACATGTCCACACTAAATAATTCGTAACTTTTGATTTAGTGTTCATAATGACATGAATCCAACGCCCATGTTAAGGTAGCTCAATATTCTATATTGTGATAAAATTTAATATTGAAATAGCTATGACAAATCCCCCGAGTAATCGAATCTTTTCAAAATTGCGTGATGCCATGCATTACGCTTCATTGGTAAACCATTGCTCAATGAACTCCAATGATCCATTTACAATGCTCAATTTAACTGTCCAATCAACTTGACATGTACACACTAAATCGTTGTAACTTTTGATTAAGAGTTCAGAATGACACAAATCCAACACCCACGGTAAGCTAGCTCAATTTTCTATATTGTGACAACATTTGAGATTGAAAGAGATACCACAAAGCCTTTAAGTAATCCAATCTATCCTCAAGTGCTTGATGCCATGCATTATGCTTCATTTATAACGCTTTACTCAAGGAGCAACAATGATCAGTTTAGAATGATCAATTTAACTCGCCGATAAACTTGACATGTACGCACTAAATCATCCGTAACTTTTGATTTAGGGTTCAGAATGACACGAATCCAACGCGCACCCTAAGCTAGCTCAATTTTTGATATTGTGACAATATTTGAGACTAAATGAGCTACCACAAAGCCTTCAAGTAATCCAATCTATCCGAAATTGCGTGATGCCAAACATTATTCTTCGTTTATAAGCCTTTACTCAGGAGCACAATTGATAAGTTTAGAATGATCAATTTAAGTGACCAAAAAACTTGTCATGTACGCAATAAATCGCCCATAACTTTTGATTTAGAGTTCGGAATGACAGGAATCCAAGGCCCAAGCTAAGCTAGTTCACTTTTCTATGTTGTGATAACATTTGAGACTGGAAAAACTACCATGAAGTCTCCAAGTAATCCAATCTATCCTAAACTGATTGATGAAATGCATTATGCTTCATTTATATGTCTTTACTCAAGGAGCACCAATAATAAGTTTAGAATGATTATTTTAAATGCCCGATAAACATGACATGTCCGCACAAAATTGTCCCTAACTTTTGATTTAGAGTTCAGAATTACACGAATCCAACGGAAACATTAAGCTATCTCAATTTTCCATATCATGGTAAAATTAAAGACCGAAGTAGCAACGACAAAGCTGCAAATAACCCAATCAGTTAGAAAATGCTTGATGCCATGCATTATTCTTCATTTATAAGCGTTTACTCAATGAGTACCAATGATCAATTTACAATGATCATTTTAACTCACCAATCAACTTGACATGTCCACTCTAAATTTTCAGTAACTTTTGATTCAGAGCAAGTATGACACGAATCCAATGCCCAGGTTAAGGTGCCTCAATTTTCTATATTTTGAAAAAATTTAAGACTGATATAACTACAAAAAAGCCTCCAAGTAATTCAGTCTATCGAAACTGATTGATGTCATGAATTATGCTTCATTTATAAACCTTTACTCAATGAGCACCAATGATCAATTTAGAATGATTATTTTAACTGATCGATCAACTTGGTATGTCCGCACTAAATCATCTATAACTTTTGATTCATAGCTCAAAATGACACAAATCCAATGCCCACGTTAGGGTAACTCAATTTTCTATATTGCGACAAAATTGGAGACGGAAATAGCTATGACAAAGCCTCAAATTATAGAAATCTATCGCAAAGTGCATGATGCCTTGCATTATGCTTCATTAATAAGCGTTTACTCAATGAGCACCAATAATTAGTTTAGAATTATCATTTTAACTGACCGATCAACTTGGCATATCCGCACTAGATCGTCTTATTCCGAGCTCAGGGTGACATGAATTCAACGCTCATGTTAAGCTAGCTCAATTTTCTATATTGTGAAAAAATTTAAGACTGAAATAGCTACGACGAAGCTTCTGAGTAATCCAATCTCTTGCAAACTACTTGATGCCACGCATTATGCTTCATTAGTAAGCTTTTACTCAATGAGCACAAAATCATCTGTAACTTTTGATTCAAAGTTCATAATGACACGAATCCAACGCCCACGTTAAGCAAGCAATATTTTCTATATTGTGACAAAATTTAAGACTTAAATAGATACAACAAAACCTCCAAGTAATCGAATCTATCGCAAAGAGCGTGATGCCACGCATTATGCTTCACTGAGAAGCCTTTACTCAATGAGCACCAATGATCAGTTTAGAATGATCATTTTAATTGGCTGATCAGCTTAACATGTCTGCACTAATTCTTCTATAACTTTTGATTCAGAGCTCAGAATAAAATGAATCCAACGCCCACGTTAATCTAGCTCAATTTTCTATAATTTGAAAAATTTTAAGACTGAAATAGTTACGAGAAAACCTTCAAGTAATTCAATCTACCGAAAACTGCTTTATACCATGAATTATGCTTCATTAATAAGCCTTTACTCAATGAACCGCCATGAATTATGCTTCATTAATCAGCCTTTACTCAATAAGCATTAAATCGTCCTAAACTTTTTATTTAGAGTTCAGAATGACACGAATCCAACGCCCACATTAAGCTAGATCAATATTCTGTATTATGGAAAAATTTAAGGCCAGAATAGCTATGACACAGCTTCAAATTAATCCAATCTATCCCAAACTGCGTTATGCCATGCATTATGCTTCATTTGTAAACATTGTTTCACCGAGCACCAATGATTACTTTAGAGTGATCATTATAACTAGCTCATCAACTTGACATATCCGGACTAAATCGTCTTTAATATTAGATTTATAACTCAAAATGACATGAATCCAACACCCACATTAATCTAGCTCAATTTTCAATATTGTCACAATATTTGAGACTGAAAGACCTATGACAAAACCTCCATGTATTCCAATGTACCCCCAATTGCGTGACGCCATGCATTATGCTTCATTTATATGCCTATACTCAAGGAGCATCAATGATCAGTTTAGAATTCTCATTTAACTGGCCGATAACCTTGACATGTCCGCATTAACTCGCCCGAAACTTTTTATTTAGAGCTCAGAATGACAGGAATCCAACGCCCACGTTAATCTAGCTCAATTTTCTATATTGTGATTAAATTTAAGACCCAAATAGCTATGACAGTAATCAAATCTATCTCAAACTGCTGGATGCCATGCATTATGGTTGTGATTAAATTTATGACCCAAATAGCTACGACAAAGCCTCCAAGTAATCCAAACTATCCCAAATTGCTGGATGCCATGCATTATGGTTCATTTGTAAGCCTTTCCTCAATGAGCACCAATGATCAGTTTAAAATTATCATTTTAACTAGCGGATCAACTTGATATGTCCGGACTAAATCTTCTTTAACATTTGAGTTAGAGCTCAAAATGACATGAATCCAACGCCCACGTTAATCTAACTCAAGTTTCAATATTGTTACAACATTTGAGACTGAAAGAGCTACGACAAAGCCTCCAAGTAATCCAATGTATCCCATACTGCGTGATGCAATGCATTATGCTTCATTAATAAACCTTTACTCAAGGAGAACCAATTATCACTTTAGAATTCTCATTTAACTCGCAGATAACCTTGACATGTCCGCATTAAATCATCCGAAACTTTTAATTTAAAGTTCAGAAAAACACGAATCCAACGCCATTGTTAAGCTAGCTCAATTTTCTATACTGTAATTAAATTTAAGACCCAAATATCTACGACAAAGCCTCCAAGTAATCCAATATATCCCAAACTACGGGATGCCCTGCATTATGCTTCATTTATATGCCTTTACTCAATGAGCACCAATGTTCAGTTTAGAATGATCATTTTAACTAACTGATCAACTAGACATGTCCGCACTGAATTGTCTTTAACTTTTAATTTAGAGCTCAAAATCACATGAATCCAATGCCGAGGTTAATCTAGCTTAATTTACAATTTTGTGACAACATTTGAGACTGAAAGAGCTAAACAAACCTCCATATATCCAATGTATCCCAAACTGTGTGATGCCATGTATTATGCTTCATTTGTAAACTTTTTCTCACTAACCACCAATGATACGTTTAGAATGATCATTTTAACTAGCTGATCAACTTGATACGTCCGGACTAAATCATCTTCAATATTTGATTTAGAGATCAAATGTCATGAATCCAACACGCTGGTTAAACTAGCTCAGTTTTTAATATTGTGACATCATTTGAAACTGAAAGAGCAATGACAAAGCCTCCAAGTAATCCAATGTATCCCCAACTGTGTGATGCCATGCATTAGCCTTACTCAAGGAGCACCAAGTATCAGTTCAGAATGATCATTTTAACTGGCCGATCAACTTAAAATGTCCGCATTAAATCGTCCAAAACTTTTGATTTAGAGTTCATAATGAAACGAATCCAATGCCCATGTTAAGCTACTTCAATATTCTATATTGTGACAAAATGTATGGCCGAAAAAGCTACTAAAAACCCTCCATGTAATCCAATCTATCCCAAATTGCGTGATGCAATGCATTATGCTTCATTTGTAAACCTTTGCTGAATGGGCACCAATGATCAGTTTAGAAGGAACATTTTAACTAGATGATCAAGTTGACATGTCCATACTAAATTGTCCTTAACATTTGATTTAGAGCTCAAAATGACACTATTCCAACGACCACGTTAATCTAACTCAATTTTCAATATTGTGACAATATTTGAGAGTGAAAGAGCTAAGACAAAGCCTCCAAGTAATCCAATCTATCCGAAACTGTGTGATGTCGTGCGTTATGCTTCATTTGTAAACCTTTTATCAGTGAGCAGCAATGATCAGTTTGGAAAGATCATTTTAACTAGCTGATCAACTTGACATGTCCAGACTAAATCGTCTTTAAATTTTTATTTAGAGCTCGAAGTTATATGAATCCAACGCCCACGTTGATCTATCTCAATGTTCAATACTTATACAATGTTTGAGGCTGAAAGAGCTAAGAAAAAGCCTTCAAGTAATCCAAAGTACCCCAAACTACGTGATGCCATGCAATATGCATCATTTATAAGCCTTTACTCAAGGAGAACCAATGATCAGTTTAGAATAATCATTTAACAGGCCGATAACCTTGACATGTCCGCAGGAAATTGTATGAAATATTTTAGTTAGAGTTCAGAATGACACAAATCCAACGCCCACGTTAAGGTAGCTCAATTTTCTATATTATGATTAAATTTAAGACAAAGCCTCGAAGTAATCCAATCTATCCCAAAATATTGGATGCCATACATATGCTTCATTTGTAAACTTTTGCTCAATGAGCACCAATGATCAGTTTAGAATGATAATTTTAACTAGCTGATCAACTTGACATGTTTGGACTAAATCGTTTTTAAAACTTGAGCTGGAGCACAAAATGATATTAATCCAACACCCACATTAATTCAATGTATCCCAAACTGCAGAATTCTATGCATTATTATTCATTTATAAGCCTTTACTCATGTAGCACCAATGATCAGTTTACATTTATCATTTAACTGGCCGATAACCTTGACAAGCCCACATTAAATCATCTTAAGCTTTTGATATAAATTTTAGAATGGCACGAATCCAACGCCCACGTTAAGCTTGCTGAATATTCTATACTGTGACAAAATTTATGGCTGAAATAGCTACGAAAAAAGCCTCCAAACTACGGGATGCCCTGCATTATGCTTCATTTATATGCATTTACTCAGTGAGCACCAATGATCAGTTTAGAATGATCATTTCAACTAACTGATCAACTAGACATGCCCGCACCAAATCAACTTTAACATTTGATTCAGAGTTGCAAATGACATGAATCCAATTCCCAGGTTAATCTAGCTCAATTTACAATATTGTGACAATATTTGAGACTGAAAGAGCTACGACAAAGCCTCCAATTAATCCAATCTATCCCCAAATGCATGATGCCATGCCTTATGCTTCATTTGTAAACCTTTTATCATTGGTAGCAATGATCAGTTTGCAATGATCATTTTAACTAGCTGATCAACTTGACATATCTGGACAAAATCGTCTTTAAATTTTGATTTAGAGCTCGAAATTACATGAATCCAACGCCCACGTTTATCTATCTCAATTTTCAATATTGTCACAATATTTGAGACTGAAAGACCTATGACAAAACCTCCAAGTAATCCAATCTATCCCAAACTGCTTGATGCCATGCGTTATGCTTCATTTGCAAACCTTTGCTTAATGAGCACCAATGATCCATTAAGAATGATAATTTTAATTAGCTTATCAACTTGACATGTTTGGACAAAATCATTTTTAATATTTCAGTTGGAGCTCAAAATGATATTAATCCAACACCCACATTAATCCAATGTATCCCAAACTGCAGGATTCCATGCATTATTATTTATTTATAAGCCTTTACTCAAGTAGCACCAATGATCACTTTACAATTATCATTTAACTGGCTGATAACCTTGACAAGCCCGCATTAAATCATCTTAAGCTTTTGGTATAAAGTTTAGAATGACACGAATCCAACGCCCACGTTAAGCTTGCTGAATATTCTATACTATGACAAAATTTATGGCCGAAATAGCTATGAAAAAGCCACTGAGTAATCCAATCTATCCAAAACTGCGTGATGCCATGCATTATACTTCATTTGAAAATCTTTGCTCAATGAGCACCAATGATCAGTTCAGAATGAGCATTTTAACTAGCTTGTCAACTTGACATATCCGCACTAAATTGTCTTTAACATTTGATTTGGAGCTCGAAATGACATGAATCCAACATCCACATTAATCTAGCTATATTTTAAATATCGTGACAACATTTGACACTGAAAGAGCTACAACAAAGCCTCCAAGTAATCTAATGTATCCCAAACTGCATGATGCCATGCATTATGCTTCATTTTTAAACCTTTTCTCTTTGAGCATCAATGATCAATTTAGGATAATCATTCTAACTAGCTGATCAACTTCACATGTACAGACTAAATTGTCTGTAATATTTGATTTGCCGCTCAAAATGACATGAATTCAACACCATCGTTGATCTAGCTCAATTCTAATTATTGTGACAACATATGAGACTGAAAGATCTCTGACAAAGCCTCCAAGTAATCCAATGATCCCAAACTGTGTGGCAATATGCATTATGCTTCATTTATAAGCCTTTACTCATGGAGAACCAATTACCACTTTAGAATTCTCATTTATTTGGGCGATAACCTTGACATGTCCGCATTAAATCGTCTGAAACTTTTGATTTAAAGTTCGGAATAACACAAATCCAACGCCCTTGTTAAGCTAGCTCAAATTTCTATATTGTCATTAAATTTAAGACCCAAATAGCTACGACAAAGCCTCCAAGTAATCCAATCTATCCTAAACTGCTCGATGCCATCCATTACACTTCATTTGTAAACCGTTGCTCCATGAGCAGCAATGGTCAGTTTAGAATTATCATTTTAACTAGCTGTTCAACTTGACATGTCCGCCCTATATCCTTTGTAACATTTGATCTAGAGCTCAAAAAGACTTGAATCCCACGACCACGTCAATCTTCTTTAACTTTTAATTTAGAGTTCAAAATGACATGAATCCAACACCCACATTAAGCTAGGTCAATTTTTCATATTCTGAAAACATTTGAGATTGAAAGAGCTAAGGGAAAGTATCCAACTAATCCAATATATCCCAAAATGCGTGATGCCATGCAATATGCTCCTTTGATAAGTTTTTACTCAAGGAGTACCAATGATCAGTTTAGAATGATCATTTTAACTAGATGATCGACTTGACATGTATGCACTAAATCATCCAAAACTTTTGGTTTAGAGTTCAGAATGACAGGAATCCAACGCCAACGTTAAGCAAGCTCAATTTTCTGTATTGTGATAAAATTTAAGACTGAAATAGCTACGACAAAGCCTCCAAGTAATCCAATGTATCCCAAACTGCGTGATGCCATGCATTATGCTTCATTTATAAGCCTTTACTCAAGGAGCACCAATGATCAGTTTTGAATGATCATTTTAAGTGGTCGATAACCTTGACATGTCCGCACTAAATCGTCCATAATGTTTTGGTTTATAGTCCAGAATGACACGAATCCAACACCCACATTAAGCTAGCTCAAGTTTCTATATTCTGATGAAATGCAAGATTGAAATAGCGATGCAAAAGCTTCCAAGTAATCCAATGTATCCAAAACCGCGTTATGCCACACATTATGCTTCATTTATAAGCCTTTACTCAAGGACCACCAATGATCAGTTTAGAATGATCATTTTAACTGGTCGATCAACTTGATATGTCTGCACTAAATTCTCCGTAACTTTTGATTTAGAGTTCAAAATGACACGAATCCAACACCCACTTAAGCTAGCTCAATTTTCTATATTGTGATAAAATTTAAAATCAAAAAAGCTATGACAAAGCTTCCAAGTTAATCTATTCCAAACTGCGTGATGCCATGCATTATGCTTAATTTATACGCCTTTACTCAATGAGCACCAATGATAAGTTTAGAATGATCATTTTAACTAGCTGATCAACTTGACATGTCCGCACTAAATCGTCTTTAACTTTAGATTTCCAGCTCAAAATGACATGAATCCAACGCCCACATTAAACTAGCACGATTCTCCATATTGTGACAATATTTGAGACTGAATGAGCTACGACAAAGCCTCCAAGTAATCCACTGTATACCAAACAACGTGATGCCATGCATTATGCTTCTTTTATAATTCTTTACTCAAGAAGCACCAATGATCAGTTTATATTGATCATTTCAACTGGCCGTTCAACTTGACGTGTATGCACTTAATAATTCTTAACTTTTGATTTAGAGTTCAGAATGACACGAATCCAACGCCCACGTTAAACAAGCTCAATTTTCTAAATTGTGACAACATTTAAGACTGAAAGAGCTACCACAGACCCTTCAGGTAATCCAATGTATCCCAAAAGGCGTGATGCCATGCATTATACTTCATTTATATGGCTTTACTCAAGGAGCACCAATGATCAGTTTAGAAGGATCATTTGAACTAGCAAATCAAATATACACATCCGCACTAAATCGTCCGGAAATTTTGATTTAGAGTTCAGAATGACGCGAATCCAAAGCCAACATTAAGCTAGCTCATTTTCTATATTCTGATAAAATTCAAGACCGAAATAGCCATGAAAAAGTCTCCACGTAAGCTAATATATCCCGAAATGCGTGATGCCATGCATTATGCTTATTTTGTTAACCTTTTCTCAATGAATACCAACAATCAGTTTAAAATGATCAATTTAACTAGCCGATAAAATTGTCATTTCCGCATTAAATCATCCGTAACTTTTGATTTAGAGTTCAGAATGACATCAATCCAACACTCACGTTAAACTAGCTCCAATTTCTATATCGTGACAACATTTATCACTGAAAAGTTACCACAAAGCCTTTAAGTAATCTAATGTATCCCAAATTGCGTGATGCCATGCATTATATTTCATTTATAATCCTTTACTCAAGGATCATCAATGATCAGTTTAGAATGATCATTTTAGCTGGCTGATCAACTTGACATGTCCGCATTAAATCGTCCGTAACTTTTGATTTAGAGTTCAGAATGACACTAATCAAACGCCCATGTTAAGTTAGCTGAATTTTCTATATTGTGACAAAATTTACGATCGAAAAAGCTATGAAAAAGCTTTCAAGTAATCCAACCTATCCTAAATTGCGTGATGCCATGCATAAAGCATCATTTGTACGCCTTTACTCAATCAGCTCCAGTGATCAGTTTAGAATGATTATTTTACAAACTGTTCAATTTGACATGTATGCACTAAATCTTCTTTAACTTTTGATTTAGATTTCAAAATTACATCCAACACCCACATTAAACTAGGTCAATTATTCATATTATGACAACATTTGAGATTGAAAGAGCTACGAGAAAGTATCCAACTAATTGAATGTATCCCAAACTGCGTGTTGCCATGCAATATGCTTCTTTTATAAGTCTTTACTCAAGGAGCACAAGAATGATCGTTTCAACAGGCTGTTCAATTTGACATGTACACACTTAACCATCCGAAAGTTTTGGTTTAGAGTTCAGAATGATACGAATCAAACCCCCACGTTAAGCTAGCTCAATTTTCTATATTGTGACAACATTTGAGACTAAAAGAGCTACTCCAAACACTTCAAGTATTCCAATGTATCCCAAACTGCGTGATGCCATGTTTATGCTTTATTTATAAGCCTTTACTCATGGAGCACCATGATCAATTCAGAATGATAATTTTAACTGGCCGATCAACTTGACATGTCCGCACTAAATCATCCTTAAGTTTTCATTGATAATTCAAAATGACACGAATTCAACGCCACGTTAAGCTAGCTCAATTTCATATATTGTGACAAAATCTAAGATTGAAATAGCTATGACAAAGCTTCCAAGTCCCAGTCTATCCCAAACTGCGTGATGTCATGCATTATGCTTCATTTATAAGCCCTTACTCAAGGAGCATCAATGATCAGTTTAGAATGATCATTTTAACCGGCCGATCAACTTGATATATCTGCACTAAATCATCCATAACTTTTGATTTAGAGTTCAGTATGACACTAATCCAACGCCCACGTTAAGCTACCTCAATTTTCTATGTTGTGACAAAATTTAAGATCAAAAACGCTATGAAAAAGCTTCCAAGTAATCCAATCTATCCTTAATGTGTGATGCCATGCATTATGCTTCTTTTATGAGTCTTTACTCAAGGAGCACCAATGATTAGTTTAGAATGATCATTTCAACTAGCTGTTCAACTTGACATGTACGCACTTAATCATCTGTAACTTTGGATTTAGAGTTCAGAATGACACGAATCCAACTCCCACGTTAAGCTAACTCAAATTTCTATATTTTGACAACATTTGAGACTCAAAGAGCTACAACAAATCCTTCAAGTAATCCATTGTATCCCAAACTGCGTGATGCCATGCATTATGCTTCAGTTATAAGCCTTTACTCAAGGAGCACCAATGATCAGTTTAGATTGATCATTTTTGCAGGCCGATCAACTTGACATGTTCGCACTAAATTGTCCGTATCTTTTGATTTAGAGTTCAGAATGACACGAATCCAACGCCCACGTTAAGCTAGCTCAATTTTCTATATTATGATAAAAATTTTGACCGAATTAGGTACGACAAATCATTCAAGTAATCCAATCTATCCAAAACTGCATGAGGCCATGCATTATGTTTCATTTTTAAACCTTTGCTGAATATGCACCAATCATCAGTTTAGAATGGTAATTTTAACTAGCTGATCAACTTGACCTGTCTGCACTAAATCATCTTTGAGTTTTGATCTAGAGCTTACAATGACATGAATCCAACGCCCACATTAATCTGGCTCAATTTTCAATATTGTGACAACATTTGAGACTAAAAGAGCTACTCCAAACCCTTCAAGTAACGAATGTATCCCAAACTGTGTGATGTCATGTTTATGCTTCATTTATAAGCCTTCACTCAAGGAGCACCATGATCAATTTAGAATGATACTTTTAACTTGCCTGTCAACTTGACATGTCCGCACTAAATCGTCCTTAAGTTTTCATTGATAATTCAAAATGACACGAATTCAACGCCACGTTAAGCTAGCTCAATTTCATATATTGTGACAAAATTTAAGATTGAAATAGCTATGACAAAGCTTCCAAGTCCCAATCTATCCCAAACTGCGTGATGTCATGCATTAAGCTTCATTTATAAGCCTTTATTCAAGGAGGATCAATGATCAGTTTAGAATGATCATTTTAACCGGCCGATCAACTTGACATGTCTGTTGTAAATCATCCATAACTTTTGATTTAGAGTTCAATATGACACTAATCGAACGCCCACGTTAAGCTACCTCAATTTTCAATATTGTGACAAAATTTAAGATCGAAAAAGCTATGAAAAAGCTTCCAAGTAATCCAATCTATCCTTAATGTGTGACGCCATGCATTATGATCAATTTAAAATGATCATTTTAACTAACTGATAATTTTGACATATCCGCACTAAATCTTCTTTAACTTTTGATTTAGAGCTCAAAATGACATGAATCAACCACCCCCATTAAGCTAGTAAATTTTCCATATTTTGATAGCAATTCAGATTGAAAGAGCTACGAGAAAGCATCCAAGTAATCCAATGTATCCCAAACTGCGTGATGCCATGTAATATGCTTCTTTTATAAGTATTTACTCAAGGAGCACCAATGATCTCTTAAAAATGATCGTTTCAACTGGCTGTTCAACTTGACATGTACGCACTTAATCATCCATAACCTTTGGTTTATAGTTCAGAATGGCACAAATCAAACCTCAACGTTAAACTCGCTCAATTTTTTATATTGTGATAACATTTGAGGCCGAAAGAGCTACCCAGATCCTTCAAGTAATCCAATGTATCCCAAACTGCGTGGTGCCATGATTATGCTTCATTTATAAGCTTTTACTCAAGGAGTACCATGATCAGTTTGGAATGATCATTTTAACCTGACGATCAACTTGGCATGTTCGCATTAAATCGTCCTTAACTTCTAATTTATAGTTCAAAATGACATGAATCCAATGCCAACGTTAAGCTAGCTCAATTTTCTATATTGTGAAAAAATTTAAGATCGAAGTAGCTATGACAAAGCTTCCAAGTAATCCAATCTATCCCAAACTGCGTGATGCCATGCATTATGCTTCATTGATACGCATTTACAGAATGAGCACCAACGATCAGTTTAAAATGATCATTTTAACCAGCTGATCAACTTGACATATCCGCACTAAATAGTCTTTAACTTTTGATTTAGAGCTCAAAGTGACATCAATCGATCGCCCATGTTAAGTTAGCTGAATTTTCCATATTGTGACAACATTTGAGACTGAAAGAGCTACCACAAAAGCTTCAACTAATCCAATGTGTCCCAAAGTGTGTGATGCCATGCATTATGCTTCATTTATAAGCCTTTACTAAAGGAGCACCAAGGATCAGTTTAGAATTATCATTTTAACTGGTGATCAACTTGAAATGTCTGCACTAAATCGTACTTAACTTTTGATTTAGAGTTCAGAATGACACTAATCATACGCCCACGTTAAGCTAGCTCAATTTTCTATATTGTGACAAAATGTAAGATCCACAAAGCTATGGAAAAGCTTCCAAGTAATCTAATCTATCCCAAACTGCCTGATGCCATGCATTATGCTTCATTTATACGCCTTTACTCAATGAGCACCAATGATCAGTTTAGAATGGTCATTTAACTAACGAACCAACCAGACATGTGCGCACTAAATCGTCTTTAACTTTCGATTTAGAGCTCAAAATGACATGAATCCAACGCCAACGTTAAGCTAGCTCAATTTTCCATATTGAGAAAAGATTTGAGTCTAAAAGAGGTACAACAAAGCCTCCAAGTAAACCAATGGCTCCCGAACTGCATGATGCTATGCATTATGCTTCTTTTATGAGTCTTTACTCAAGGAGCACCAATGATTAGTTTAGAATGATCATTTCAACTAGCTGTTCAAGTTGACATGTACACACTTAATCATCCGTAACTTTGGATTTAGAGTTCAGAATGACACGAATCCAACACCCACGTTAAGCTAACTCAAATTTCTATATTTTGACAACATTTGAGACTCAAAGAACTACAACAAATCTTTCAAGTAATCCATTGTATCCCAAACTCCGTGATGGCATGCATTATGCTTCAGTTATAAGCCTTTACTCAAGGAGCACCAATGATCAGTTTAGATTGATCATTTTAGCTGGCCGATCAACTTGACATGTTCGCACTAAATTGTCCGTATCTTTTGATTTAGAGTTCAGAATGACACGAATCCAATGCCCACGTTAAGCTAGCTCAATTTTCTATATTATGATAAAATTTTAGACCAAATTAGGTACGACAAATCATTCAAGTAATCCAATCTATCCAAAACTGCATGAGGCCATGCATTATGTTTCATTTGTAAACCTTTGCTGAATGTGCACCAATCATAAGTTTAGAATGATCATTTTAACTAGCTGATCAACTTGACCTGTCTGCACTAAATCATCTTTGAGTTTTGATCTAGAGCTTACAATGACATGAATCCAACGCCCACATTAATCTAGCTTAATTTTCAATACTGTGACAAAATTTAATAACTAAATGTGACAAAATTTCTATATTTTTTTCAACAATAAGGATTTTATTAATAACCACGATCGTTGATTACATGAGTTTGTAAAAAGGAAGGACAACAATGATAATATTCCAATCAACGGATGAAACAATATATGTTGACGCTAAAGCATCAACACCATGATTGTATGTTCTTGGTTGGTACTGAAAGCGAATATCGATAAACCTTGGAATCCAATGTTGAATCGTCTGAAAATAGTGTTGCAAATGGATATGGAGTCCTGTAGTGTTGATGAGATTATTCAAAGCTAAATTATCTCCTTCAAAAATAATTTTACAGTAACCTAAAGACCATGAAGATTGTAGTCCCCAGATAAGTGCCGTAAATTCTGCTTCAATTACTGTTGACCATTCATGAAATTTTCCCTGTCTAGCATGTAGGAAAAGTCTATTGTTATTACGGATAATCCAACCTAGTCCAAAATGCTGCTTGCCTTCACTATGAGCCCCATCATAGTTGCATTTGACCCAACCTGGTGGTGGTGCTTCCCATATTTGAGTAGTAGATTTGGGATGCGAGCTGATTATTTCCTTGTCATATTATTTTGGATCCATTCAAGAGCATCGTCCTGGCTTGTTTCTAGTAACATATCCACATGAATATCTTTATTATTAATAAGAATATTGTTTTTGGATTTCCATACTCTCCAAAATTGGAAGAAAGGAATATACGTATTTGCATAATCAGGTTGAAGAAGATTATAACTTTCAATGAAGAATCTGATGTTGTCTTGTAAGTTAACAGATTGAGAACAGATTGATAAAGTTTCAATTCCCAATTTGGCCAAATCATTTGAGAGTAATGACATAAGAAAAATGTATGGAGCTCTGTTTGATCAGAATCACAGCAACGTGGACATGTATTATCAGAAGATACATGTCGACAATGTAGATGTGATTTTAAAGCTATAACCCAAGATAAAAGTTGCCACATGAAATGATGTAGCTTTGGTGGTAGTTTAATAGACCAGATGAGTTTTTCCAAGTCTAGTTGGTTTGCCATGGGTGGTAGAACAACAACCTCATTGTCATTATTATAGACAGCCCTCCGATGACCTGATTTCGCCGAGTATACTTCGTTATTCGTATATTTCCAAACCCAACTATCTGGAGTAGTAGTGTGGTTATCTTGTTCAATCAAATCAGAAATAATAGTCTCATTCTATTGACCTGTCTCCTTATTGATGAGAAATTGTACTTGCAACTGAGGGTTCGTATACGGTAGCAACTAAGGAGCACGCGCTGGCAGGGTAGGCATCCAATTTGTATCCCCAATAAGAGTATTGGTACCATTACCAATAATCCTCTACAATCCGGAAGTGAGTAGAAGTCTTCCATGTAATATTGACTGCCATCCAAAGGATGGACGGGATACTAAAGAAGCAGACATCAAATCGCCAGTTTTATAATATCGACTCTTTAAAATTCTTGATAGTAGACAATTAGATCTATGTATCAATTTCCAGCACAGATTAGCGAGAAGAGCCTGATTGAATTTTTCAAAATCTTGAAAGCCGAAACCACCTAACTGTTAGGTGTTGCCATCTTTTTCCAAGATACCCATGCAATTTTCCGCTTGTCATTTGAAGTCCCGCTCAAAAAGCGTGACAATTCGTTATCCAGCTGTTTGCAGATCTCTTTTGGTAACTTAAAAACATTCATTGAATACACTAGCATAGCAAAGGCAACTGCTTTGATTAAGGTTTCCTTTCAAGCTGGTGATAAGAATTTCGTTTGCCAACCTAATATTTTTGAATGAGCTTTGTTCAGAATGTATCTTAACATCTGACGTTTATTCCGTTTAAACTGTTCTGGTAGCCCCAAATATTTCACTCCTCCACCAATATTGTTAATCCCCAACATTTGGTGGATGTTAATTCTCGTATGTTCAAATAGTTGATTTCCAAACATAACTTACTATTTTTCCATATTTATTATCTGGCCAGAGATTCTACCATATTCTTGAAAAATATTCCTTAATGATAAATCATTTTTCCTGTCTGCTCTGATGAAAAAGAGGGAGTCATCAGCCCATTAGCGATGAGAGATGGAAAACCCATTATGCGAAGTACGCAGAGTCTGAATGCAACGATTCTTTCGGCATTATTTAGTATAGAACTTAAAACATATGAACAGAATATGAACAAATAGGGAAAAAGTGGATCTCCTTGTCTTAACCCCCTGTATGGGTGAAACGAACCATAAGGACTCCAATTTATAAGGACAGAAAAGGACACTGTATTAACACACTCCATCACCCAATTTATCCAGATCGGAGAAAAACCTTTTTTCAAAAGCACTGATTCTAGAAAGCTCCACTCAATTCGATCATATGCCTTACTGATATGCGTTTTTACTTCCATGAAGGATTTAGCATTGGAATTGTGAGAACATAAAGAATGTAATGCTTCATGGGCAATAAGCACATTATCCGAGAGAAGTCTTCCCGGAATGAAAGCTGCTTGATTCTATGCTACCATAATCTCAATATACTTTTTCAACCTATGTACCAGAATTTTGGAAATAATTTTCTAAATCACATTACATAGTGACATCGGCCGAAAATCTTTCATAGTTTGAGGACAATCCATTTTCGGTATGAGGCAAATGTTGGTGTGATTAAATTCTGTTGTCAGTTCCCCTGAACGAAAAAAATCGGTCTACTTCCATATAAACGTCTTGTCCAACTATTTTCCAATGTTATTGAAAAAACCCGCCAAAAATCCATCCGGTCCAGGGGCTTTGTTAGGTCCATTAGAAGATATAACATCAAAAACTTCATCTTTAGATTCTGGTCGAACAAATTCCGCATTCGTATTATCTGAAACAAGGTTTTCTACATTTGATAGAACTGATTCCATATTCCCCTGATCAGCTTGGCTAAATAATTTTATAAAATATGGCTGAGCTTTGTGAGCTATGGCTTCATTGCCAAAGACTTCAATACCATTATCCAACTTATGGAAGATATATTGTTTCTTGAATGTCGATTCTTAGTTACTTCATGAAACAACTTTGTATTTCTATCCCCCTCTTTAAGCCACTGATTTCTACTTTTAATCTTCCAAATTTTTTCCTCATCCACATAATCCATTGTTAGCTCTTTTTTCAAAGAAGAAATATAATCCTCTGCACATTGGGAATTTGTCTTTCCAATATCTATTGCTGACTTTATCTCCTGAATTATTGAGAGAACTTGTAAAGTTGTTCTTCTTCCAAAAAAGACATCCTTTTCCGGTAGGTAATAAGTGTAGATAAGAGCTCCGAATTAGATGAATGCAGAATTTGATTCCAACTCTGGTTAACAATTTCCTGAAATCCTTCTTGATTCGACCAACGGGGGTTATATTTGAACATCCTCATTCCAAATTCTGAATTTCTTTGAATACTAATTATACCAGGTCTGTGATTCGAATCAATCAACTCCAAGTATTTAACCTTAGAGGCAGGATAAATGGCTTTCCATTCGTCATTTACCATGACTTTGTCTAACCAGCACTGAACAATTTGGTTATTTCTTTTGCCAACCCAAGTCATAATATTTCCACTATATTGTAGATCTGACATATTACATGAAGTTACCATATGCTGAAAATCTAAAAGACTCCACGGTTCTCTTAAAGGTCCACCAACTTTTTCATGTGCGTGTAGGATTTTATTAAAATTACCACACATCATCCATGGACAATTTTGTAAAATTGCGATTCTATGTAATCTTTCCCAAATATTATATCGGTATTTAGGAATTGGGTGTCCATATACACAAGACAATTAGAAGTCATACGCTTTATTATTGATTTTACAATCGATGAGTTTTTTATCAACACTGACAATCGTAAGATCACCATTCTTGTTCCATAACAAAGCTAATCCACCAACTTTTCCATGAGGTGGAACACATAATACTTGTTCATAATATAATACAGCAGGAACATCATGAACCACATTATTTGGATTTTTGGTTTCCACCAAGAAGAGTATGTCCCGGGAATAGTCTTTCTTTATTCCCTTCAGGCGTCGAACTACCAGAGAGCCTCCCAAACCCCGGCAGCTCCAAAACGCAATATTCATTCCGATTCCGTTTGATTATGGCCCACGAAATCATCACCTGATGGTGATACACCGGGAGGACGCGATGGCTGGCCGGGATATGGGGGTTTGGCTTACCAGCGTTTTGCTTCAAGGGGATCCTCAATTACGGCACTGATGCATCGTTTCTCCGTCGTTTCATAAAAACCCAGAGGAAAATTAGCATCTTTATTCTCAGAATCATCATCAGAATCAAGGTCACGGAGGAGAATGATTTGCCAGAGTCATGGAGGAGGGGCATTCCAAAGCCTCATGACTGATTAATCCACACTTTGAACAGAAATTACAAAGGCGTTCATACCGGAAACAAAGTGGAACTTCGTGATCACCAAATCGAAACTTCCTCTGAAAAATCAGAGCTGAATCGACGAGAAACAAAACACGGACCCGGGAGAACTCAACGTGGTGGACACCCTCCGTGTTGAAGTACGATTCAAGAAGCTCCCCTAATGTTCCTCCAATATGCATAACCATGCGGTAAGTTACAAATTGGAGGGGTATTTCGGGAATTTGAACCCTCAACAGGATTTGTTGGAAGTCGGATTCTGATAAATCTAGCGCCCATTTCTAAAGGACCACCATGTAGTCATTGAAAGACCACGGGCTCTGCGGAGGACGGAGATGAGGCCTTCTTCCATTTGAAATAGGAATTGCATCCTATTTCCCTCGATTATTTGAGACACAACAGTCTCTCCAACACTCCACAATCGCGGGAGTGTTGTCATCAGAGCTTGTAAATTTTGTTTACGGTGGTTTATCGGTTTCCCGATGAGAGAGAAGCGAGTCTCATTTGTGGCTTGAATACATAATTCAGCCGGTAATTCAATTGGGGCCTCATTAATTCCCAAGTAGATATCTTGTAGTTGCTTGGTAATGAAATCAGGCATGGTTGGTTTTGAAAGTTGCAGGAAGTAATTGATTTAAAAGAGAAGATGTGTAAAAAACAGATTTCTAGAATTGGAGTATTTATAGACGGGCAATAGGAATTAGGAAAAGGAAACCGTCATATTTGATGACAAACACTTTTCCGAAGGAAGAGATGGACAGTTCGTTGATGCAACCCGAGGTAAACGTCACCGGAGACGACGCCGGAGAAGAAAACAGAAATCAAAAGGTGTGAAAGTTGAGAGAAAAAACGGTTACAAAAATTAAGAATTATACGTAAAGTGTCTCACACAATATCTATATTGCGACAACATTTGAGACTAAAACAGCTACCACAAAACCTTCAACTAATCAAATCTATTCTAAGCTGCGTGACGCCATGCATTATGCTTCATTTATAAGCCTTAACTCAAGGAGCACCAATGATCATTTTAAAATGATCAATTTAACTGGCCAATCAACTTGACATGTACATACTAAATCTTCTGTAACTTTTGATTTAGAGTTCAGAATGATATGAATCCAATGCACACGTTAAACTAGCTCGCTTTTCTATATTGTGACAACATTTGAGACTGAATCAGCTACGAAAAAGCCATAAAGTAATTGAATCTATTCCAAACTGTGTGATGACATGCATTATACTTCATTTGCAAACCTTTGCTCAATGAGCACCAATGATCAGTTTAAAATGATCAGTTTAACTAGCCGGTAATCTTGACATGTCCACACTAAATAATTCGTAACTTTTGATTTAGTGTTCATAATGAAATGAATCCAACGCCCACATTAAGCTAACTTAATGATCTATACTATGATAAAATTTAATATTGAAATAGCTTTGAAAATTCCTCCGAGTAATCGAATCTATCCAAACCTGCGTGATGTCATGCATTATGCTTCATTTGTAAACCTTTTCTCAATGAAATCCAATTATCAGTTTAGAATGATCGATTTCACTGGTCGATCAACTTGACATATACGCACTAAATCTTTGATAACTTTTGAATTAAAGTTCAGAAGGACACGAATCCAGAGCCCAGCTAAGCTAGCTGAAGTTTCGATATTGTTACACCATTTAAGACCAAAATAGCTACGACAAAGCCTTCAAGTAGTTCAATCTATCCAAATCTGCGTGATGCCATGCATTATGCTTCATTTATCAGACTTTACTCAAGGACCACCAATGATCAGTTTAGAATGATCATTTTAACTGGCCGATCAACTTGACATGTTCGCACTAAATCATCCATAACTTTTGATTTAGAGTTCAGAACGACACGAATACAACGCCCACGTTAAGCTAGCTCAATTTTCTATATTGTGAAAAAATTTAAGATCGAAATAGCTATGAAAAAGCTTCCATGTAATCCAATCTATCCCAAATTGCGTGATGGCATGCATTATGCTTCATTTATAATCCTTTACTAAAGGAGCACCAACGATCAGTTTAGAATGATCATTTTAGCTGGCTGATCAACTTGACATGTCCGCACTAAATTGCCTATATCTTTTGATTCAGAGTTCAAAATGACACAAATCCAACACCCACGTTAAGGCAGCTCAATTTCCTATATTATGACAAGTAGGTACAACAAAGCCTTCAAGTAAATAAATCTATCCCTAACTGCGTGATCATATGCATTATGCTTCATTCGTTAATCTTTGCTCAATCAGCACCAATGATCAGTTTAGAATGATCAATTTAACTGGCCGATCAATTGGAAATCGTACGTAACTTTTGATTTAGAGTTAAGAATGACATGAATCCAATGCCCATGTTAAGATAGCTTAATTTTCTATATTGTGACAACATTTGAGACTGAAACAGCTACCCCAAAGCCATCAAGTAATTAAATCTATTCCAAACAGTGTGATGTCATGCATTATGCTTCATTCGTAAACCTTTGCTCAATAAGCACCAATGACCAGTTTAGAATGATCAATTTAACTAGCCGATAAACTTGACATGTCCTCACTAAATTGTTCGTAACTTTTGATTTAGTGTTCATAATGACATGAATCGAACGCACACGTTAAGCTAACTCAATTTTCTATGTTGTTATAAAATTTAATATTGAAATAGCTAATAAAAATCCTCCGAGAAATCAAATCTATCCAAATATGCGTGATGTCATGCATTATGCTTCATTTGTAAACCTTTGCTCAATGAACTCCAATAATTAGTTTAGAATGATCAATTTCACTGGCCGATCAACTCGACATTTCTGCACTAAATCATCCGTAACTTTTGATTTAGAATTCAGGATGACACAAATTCAACGCCTATGTTAAGCTAGCTCAATTTTCTATATTGTTACAACATTTGAGATTGAAACAGCTACCTTAAAGCCTTCAAGTAATCTAATCTATCCTAATCTGAGTGATGCCATGTATTATACTTCATTTATAAGCCTTTACCCAAGGAGCACCAATGATCAGTTTAGAATGATCAATTTAATTGGCCGAGAAACTTGACATGTCCGCACTAATATATCCATAACTTTTGATTTAGAATTTAAAATGACAGGAATCCAATGACCACGGTAAACTAGCTCAATTTTCAATATTGTGATAAACTTTAAGACCAGAATAGCTACAACAAAGCCTCAATGTAATCCATTCTATCCCAAACTGCCTGATGCCATGTATTATGCTTCATTTGTAAACCTTTGCTCACTCAGCACCAATAATCAGTTTAGAATGATCATTTTAACTAGCCGATAAAATTGACATTTCCGCAGTAAATCGTTCAGAACTTGTGATTAGTGTTCATAATGACATGAATCCAACGCCTGCGTTAAGCAAGCTCAATATTGTATATTTTGAGAAAATTTAATATTGAAATAGCTATGAAAAATCCTCCGAGAAATCAAATCTATCCAAAACTGCGTGATGTCATACATTACGCTTCATCTGTAAACATTTGCTCAATGAACTCCAATGATCAGTTTAGAATGATCAATTTCACAGGCCGATCAACTTGACATGTACGCACTAAATCTTCTGTAACTTTTGATTTAGATTTCTGTAACTTGATAGCCTTATGCAGAAGTTCTTCTATTTCAACATAATGGTGAACCTCTAGCCTATCTATGATTTCCCTATTAAGGCCACCCATAAACCAAGCCATAGTGGCTTCACTATCCTCTTGAACATCAGCCCTAAGCAATAAGGTTTCCATCTCCTTAAAGTACTCCTCTACGGTTCTAGATCCTTGAGATAGTTTTCTAAGCTTAAAGTGAGGTTCCCTAAGGTAGTGGGTAGGTATAAACCTTTTCCTCATGATTAATTTCATCTGGTTCCGTGAATCTATAGGCGAATTCCCAGCCCTTCTCCTAGAATTAACTAATTGATCCCACCAACTTATGGCAAAATCTTTAAAAGCGGTTGATGCTACTCTAACCTTACTATCTTGAGTGTATTCCCTGCAATCAGAGACTAGTTCTATCTTCTTTTCCCACTCTAGATACTCCTCAGGGTCATTGGTTCCATGGAAAGACGGAATCTTGATTTTAAGGCCAGCCAAAGGGTCACGAGGATTGGGTTGGTTTTTCCTATGCGGTTGGTCGTCTCTTGGCTCCTTCTCCTAGGGTGTTGTGACATAGATGAGTGACTGTATTGCTTAGTATTGTGGCTGGTTTATCCTAAGTCGGTCATTGATGGATCTTTCCATTTCAGCTCTCATGGTTGCCATACTTTCATCCATCATGGCTTTAAAGGAATCAAGGAGTTGTTTGTTGGAGTTTGGGGATTCTTCTCCATTATTGCTGGTTCCAACCATGGTACCTGAAATATTCAGACAACTAAGCAAGTAAAAGGTTCAAAGTAAAACACAGAAACTGACACAACAACTTGCTGAAACAAAGACACAAGAACAAACCCTAGCAAAGCCTACGTTAAACTATGCCAAAATGACACGAATCCAATCCCTACGCTAAGCTAGCTTAATTTTCGATATTGTGACTAAATTTAAGACTAAAATAGGTACAACAAAGCCTTTAAGTAATCGAATATATCGCAAACTGCATGATGCCATGCATTATGCTTCATTAATAAGCATTTACTTAATGAGAACCAATGATTAGTTTAGAATGATTATTTTAACTGACCGATCAACTTGCATGTCAGAACTAAATCGTCTGTAACTTTTGATTCAGAGCTCAGAATGACAAGAATCCAATGCCCACGTTAAGCTAACTTAATTTTCATATTTTGAGAACATTTTAGACTGAAAGAGCAACGACAAATCCTCAAAGTAGTCCAATATATCTGAAACTTCGTGATGTCATGCATTATGCTTCATTTGTAAAACTTTGCTCAATGAGCACCAATGAACAATTTAGAATGATCATTTTAACTTTCCGAGCAGCATAACATGTCAGCACAATCGTCTGTTACTTTTGATTCAGAGCTCAGAATGACACGAATCAAGCGTCCACGTTAATCTAGCTCAATTTTCTATATTATGAAAAAATTTAACACTGAAATAGCTACAATAAAGCCTAAAAGTAATCAAATATATCGCAAACTGCTTGATGCCATGCATTATTCTTCATTTATAAGCTTTTACTCAATGAGCACTGATGATCAGTTTAGAATGATCATTTTAACTCGCCGGTCAACTTCACATGTCCACACTAAATCGTCTATAACTTTTGATTTGAAACTCAGAATGCCACGAGTCTAAGGCCCACGTTAAGCTAGCTCAAAATTCTCTATATTGTGACAAAATTTATGACTGAAATCGCTACAACAAAGCCTCCATGTAATCAAATCAATCGCAAACTGCTTGATGTCATGCACTTTGCTTCATTAATAAGCCTTTACTCAATGAGCACCAATGATCAGTTTAGAATGATCATTTTAACTCGCCGATCAACTTGACATGACAGCACAAAATCGTCTATAACTTTTTATTCAGAGTTCAGAATGACACGAATCCAATGCCCATATTAAGCTATCTAAATTTTCTATGTAAATGACAAAATTTAAAACTTAAATAGCTACAATAACGCCTCCAAGTAATTGAATCTATCGCAAACAGCGTGATGCCATGCATTATGCTTCATTGATAAGCCTTTACTCAATGATCAGTTTAGAATGATCATTTTAACTGGCCTATCAGCTTAACATGTCCACACTAAATCGTCTGTAAATTTTGATTCAAATCTCAGAATAACATGAATCCAACGCCCACGTTAAGATAGCTCAATTTTTTATATTGTGCAAAAAATTTTAGACTAGAATAGCAACGAGAAAGCCTCCAAATAATTCAATCTTCACAAAATGCTTGATGCCATGAATTATGCTTCATTAATAAGCCTTTACTTATTGAGCATTAATGATTAGTTTAAAATAATCATTTTAACTGACAGATCAACTTGACATGACCACAATAAATCTTATGTAAGTTTTGATTCAAATCTCATAATGACACGAATCCAATGCTCACGTTAAGCTAGATCAATTTTTATACTGTAAAAACATTTAAGACTGAAATAGCTATGAGAAAGCCTCCAAGTAATTCAATCTATCGCAAACTGATTGATGCCATGAATTGTGCTACATTTATAAGCCTTTACTCAAGGAGCACCAATGATCAATTTAGAATGATCATTTTAACTGACTGATCAACTTGGCATGTCCGCACTAAATTGTTTGTAACTTTTGATTTAAAGCTTAGGATGACACGAATCCAATGCCCACGTTAACCTAGCTAAGTTTTCTATAATGTGAAAAAATTTAAGACTGAAATAGCTACGATAAAAATTGCAAGTAATCCAATCTATCGCAAACTGCTTGATGACATGCATTATGCTTCATTAATAAGCTTTTACTCAATGAGCACCAATGATCAGTTTAGAATGATAATTTTAACTGACCGATCAACTTGGTATGTCCGCATTAAATCATTTGTAACTTTTGATTAAGAGTTCACAATGACACGAACCCAATGCACACGTTAAGCTAGCTAAATTTTCAATATTGTTACAAAATTGAAGACGGAAATAGCTATGAAAAAGCCTCCAAGTAATTGAATCTATCACACACTGTGTGATGCCACGCATTATGCTTCATTAATAAGCCTTTACTCAATGAGCACCAATGATCAGTTTAGAATTATCATTTTAACTGTCCGATCAAATTGAAATGTCCGCACTAAATCATATGATTCTGAGCTCAAAATGACATGAATTATACGCTCACATTAAGCTAGCTCAATTTTCTATATTGTGAAAAAATTTAGGACTGAAATAGCTACGACACAGCCTCTGAGTAATCCAGTCTATCGCAAACTGCTTGATGCCATGCATAATGCTTCATTGGATTTTGTTTTTCTTTAAAGCTATCTGATCTAAATGAACCTCTTTTGGGGATACAGGTACTAAAATATGTTTCTTTCCCTCAAACTCAGATGAGTACCTATTAATAAACCCATCATGAATAACCCTTCTGTCCGATTGCCAAGGTCTACCTAACAAGATGTGACCAGCATCCATGGGTAAAACATCATACAAAACCTCATCTTCATATTTGCCTATGGGAAAAGTAACTAGGACCTGGTTCTCTATTTCGAGCTCGCCCTCATCCTTAAGCCATTGCAACTTATACGGTTTAGACCTCTTAATAATCTCAAGAGTAGTGACCAAAGCCCTTACACTTAAAACACTGAATTTCCCTAGTTTTGGTGCTAGAACCCATTCCATTCACTTAAGTTTCAAATCTTCTACCTTAGGTTTAGTGAAAGACTTGTAATCTTTACTAGATTTATCCTCCTTAGATTGGCTAAACCTAGAAGAATTAAATCCGGGTTTAGGGTTTTTCTTCGTAAGTTGTTTTTCGAATATGATAGCCTTATGGAGAAGTTATTCTATTTCAACATAATGGTGAACCTCTAGCCTATCTATGATTTCCCTATTAAGGCCACCCATAAACCTAGCCATAGTGGCATCACTATCCTCTTGAACATCTGCCCTAAGCAATAAGATTTCCATCTCCTTAAAGTACTCCTCTACGGTTCTAGATCCTTGAGATAGGTTTCTAAGCTTAATGTGAAGTTCCCTATGGTAGTGGCTAGGTATAAACCTTTTCCTCATGATTAATTTCATTTGGTTCTGTGAAACTATAGGCGAATCCCAGCCCTTCTCCTAGAATTAACTAATTGATCCCACCAACTTAAGGCAAAATCTTTAAAAGCGGTTGGTGCTACTCTAAACTTACTAACATGAGTGTATTCCCTGCAATCAAAGACTAATTCTATCTTCTTTTCCCGCTCTAGATACTCCTCAGGGTCATTGGTTCCATGGAAAGACGGAATCTTGATTTTAAGGCCAGCCAAAGGGTCACGAGGATTGGGTTGGTTATTCCTATGCTGTTGGTCGTCTCTTGGCCGCCTTCTCCTAGGGTGTTGTGACATAGATGAGTTCAGTTTAGAATGATCATTTTAACTCGCCAATCAACTTGACATGTCCACACAAAATCGTCCATATCTTTTGATTCAGAGCTCAGAATGACACGAATCAAATGCCTACGTTAAACTAGCTTAGTTTTGGATATTGTGACAAATACGTAAGAAAAATCCTTCAAGTAATCGAATCTATCGCAAACTGCATGATGTCATGCATTATGATTCATTAATAAGCCATTACTTAATGAGAACCAATGATTAGTTTAGAACGATCATTTTAACTCACCGATCAACTTGACATGTCTGAACTAAATTTGTCTATAACTTCTGATTCAGAGCTTCGAATGACACGAATCCAATGCCCACGTTAAGCTAGCTTAATTTTCATTTTGTTGGAACATTTTAGACTGAAAGAGCAACGAAAAAGCCTCAAAGTAGTCAAATATATCTGAAACTTCGTGATCCCATGCTTCATTTGTAAACCTTTGCTCAATGAGTACCAATGAACAATTTAGAACTATCATTTTAACTTGCCGAGCAGCTTAACATGTTAGCACAATCGTCTGTTACTTTTGATTCAGAGCTACGATTGACACAAATCAACCGTCCACATTAATCTAGCTCAATTTTCTATATTAAGAAAAAATTTAACACTGAAATAGCTACGATAAAGCCTAGAAGTAATCCAATATATCGTAAACTGCTTGATGCCATGCATTATTCTTCATTTTTAAGCTTTACTCAATGAGCACCGATGATCAGTTTAGAATGATCAGTTTAGAATGATCATTTTAACTCGCTGGTCAACTTCACATGTCCACACCAAATCGTCTATAACTTTTGATTTTAAAGTCAGAATGCCACGAATCTAAGGCCCACGTTATGCTAGCTAAATTCTCTATATTGTGACAAAATTTATGACTGAAATCGCTACGACAAAGCCTCCATGTTATCAAATCTATCGCAACCTGCTTGATGTCATGCACTATGCTTCATTAATAAGCCTTTACTCAATGAGCACCAATGATCAGTTTAGTATGATCATTTTAACTCGCCGATCAACATGACATGACCGCAAAAAATCGTCCGTAACTTTTGATTCAGAGTTCAGAATGACACAAATCCAATGCCCATGTTAAGCTATCTAAATTTTCTATATTGCGACAAAATTTAAAACTTAAGAAGCTACAATAAAGCCTCCAAGTAATCGAATCTATCGCAGACAGCGTGATGCCATGCATTATGCTTCGTCGATAAGCCTTTACTCAATGAGCACCAATGATCAGTTTAGAATGATCATTTTAACTGGCCTATCAGCTTAACATGTCCGCACTAAATCGATTGATTCAGAGTTCAGAATAACACGAATCATACGCCCATGTTAACATAGCTCAATTTTCTATATTGAGCAAAAACTTATAGAATAAAATAGCTACGAGAAAGCCTCCAAATAATTCAATCTTCACAAAATGGTTGATGCCATGAATTATGATTCATTAATAAGCCTTTAATTAGTGAGCATTAATGATTAGTTTAAAATGATCATTTTAACTCATTGATAAACTTGACATGTCCACAATAAAGCCTACGTAACTTTTGATTCAAATCTCATAATGACACGAATCCAACGCTCATGTTAAGCTAGATCAATTTTCTATATTGTGAAAAATTTAAGACTGAAATAGCTACGAGAAAGCCTCCAAGTAATTCAATCTATCACAAACTGCTTGATGCCATGAATTGTACTACATTTATAAGCCTTTACTCAAGGAGCACCAATGATCAATTTAGAATGATCATTTTAACTGACCAATCAACTTGGTATGTCCGCAGTAAATCATTTGTAACTATTGATTAAGAGCTCAGAATGACAAGAACCAAATGCACACGTTATGCTAGCTAAATTTTCTATATTGTTACAAAACTGAAGACGGAAATAGCTATGAAAAAGCCTCCAAGTAATTGAATCTATCACACACTGTGTGATGCCACGCATTATGCTTCATTAATAAGCCTTTACTCAATGAGCACCAATGATCAGTTTAGAATTATCATTTTAAGTGTCCGATCAACTTGGCATGTCCGCACTAAATCGTATGATCCGAGCTCAAAATGACATGAATAATACTCTCACGTTAAGCTAGCTCAATTTTCTATATTGTGAAAAAATTTAAGACTGAAATAGCTACGACAAAGCCTCCGAGTAATCCAGTCTATCACAAACTGCTTGATGCAATGCATTATGCTTCATTGGGTTTTGTTTTTCTTTAAAGCTATCTGATCTAAATGAACCTCTTATGGGGATAAAGGTACTAAAATATGTTTCTTTCCCTCGAACTCAAATGAGTACCTATTAGTAAACCGAGCATGAATAACCCTTCTATCCGATTGCCAAGGTCTACCTAACCAGATGTGACCAGCATCCATGGGTAAAACATCATACAAAACCTCATCTTCATATTTTCCTATGGAAAAAGGAACTAGGACCTGGTTCTCTACTTTGAGCTCACCTTCATCATTAAGCCATTGCAACTTATAGGGTTTAGACCTCTTAATAATCTCAAGAGTAGTGACCAAAGCCCTTAGACTTAAAACACTGGATTTCCCTAGTTTTGGTGCTAGAACCCATATCCATTCCCTTAAGTTTTCAATCTTCTACCTTAGGTTTACTGAAAGACTTGTTATCTTTACTAGATTTATCCTCCTTAGATTGGCTAAACCTAGAAGAACTAAATCCGGGTTTAGGGTTTTTCCTCTTAAGTTGTTTTTCGAACATGATAGCCTTATGCAGAAGTTCTTCTATTTCAATATAATGGTGAACCTCTAGCCTATCTATGATTTCCCTATTAAGGCCACCCATAAACCTAGCCATAGTTTGCTTCACTATCCTCTTGAACATCAGCCCTAAGCAATAAGGTTTCCATCTCCTTAAAGTACTCCTCTATGGTTCTAGATCCTTGAGATAGGTTTCTAAGCTTAAAGTGAAGTTCCCTATGGTATTGGCTAGGTATAAACCTTTTCCTCATGATTAATTTCATCTGGTTCCGTGAATCTATAGGCGAATTCCCAGCCCTTCTCCTAGAATTATTGATCCCACCAACTTATGGCAAAATCTTTAAAAGCGGTTGGTGCTACTCTAACCTTACTATCTTGAGTGTATTCCCTGCAATCAAAGACTAATTCTATCTTGTTTTCCCACTCTAAATACTCCTCAGGGTCATTGGTTCCATGGAAAGAGGGAATCTTGATTTTAAGGCCAGCCAAAGGGTCACTAGGATTGGGTTGGTTTTTCCTACGCGGTTGGTCGTCTCTTGGCCGCCTTCTCCTAGGGTGTTGTGACATAGATGAGTGACTGTAGTATTGCTTAGTATCAAAATGTGGCTGGTTTATCCTAAGTCGGTCATTGATGGATCTTTCTATTTCAGCTCTCATGGTTGCCATACTTTCATCCATCATGGCTTTAAAGGAATCAAGGAGTTCTTTGTTGGAGTTTGAGGATTCTTCTCCGTTATTGCTGGTTCCTACCATGGTAGCTGAAATATTCAGACAACTAAGCAAGTAAAAGGTTCAAAGTAAAACACAGAAACTGACACAACAATTCGCTGAAACAAAGACACAAGAACAAACCCTAGCAAAACCTACACTAAACTATGCTAAAATGACACGAATCCAATGCCTACGCTAAGCTAGCTTAATTTTCGATATTGTGATTAAATTTAACACTAAAATAGGTACGACAAAGCCTTTAAGTAATCGAATATATCGCAAACTGCATGATGCCATGCATTATGCTTCATTAATAAGCATTTACTTAATGAGAACCAATGATTAGTTTAGAATGATCATTTTAACTGACCGATCAACTTGACATGTCTGAACTAAATCGTCTGTAACTTTGATTCAGAGCTCAGAATGACAAGAATCCAATGCCCATGTTAAGCTAACTTAATTTTCATTTTGTGAGAACATTTTAGACAGAAAGAGCAACGACAAAGCCTCAAAGTAGTCCAATATATCTGAAACTTCATGATGTCATGCATTATGCTTCATTTGTAAACCTTTTCTCAATGAACACCAATGATCAATTGAGAATGATCATTTTAACTTTCGAAGCAGCTTAACATGTCAGCACAATCGTCTGTTACTTTTAATTCAGAGCTTAGAATGACACGAATCAACCGTCCACGTTAATCTAGCTCAATTTTCTATATTATGAAAAAATTTATCACTGAAATAGCTACGATAAAGCCTAAAAGTAATCCAATATATCGCAAACTGCTTGATGCCATGCATTATTCTTTATTTATAAGCTTTTACTCAATGAGAACCGATGATCAGTTTAGAATGATCATTTTAACTCGCCGGTCAACTTCACATGTCCACATTAAATCGTCTATAACTTTTGATTTGAAACTCAGAGTGGCACGAATCTAAGGCCCACGTTAAGCTAGCTAAATTCTCTATATTGTGGCAAAATTTATGACTGAAATCACTACGACAAAGCCTCCATGTAATCAAATCTATCGCAAACTGCTTGATGTCATGCACTTTGCTTCATTAGTAAGCCTTTACACAATGAGCACCAATGATCAGTTTAGAATGATCATTTTCACTCGCTGATCAACTTGACATGGCAGCACAAGATCGTCCATAACTTTTTATTCAGAGTTCAGAATGACACGAATCCAATGCCCATATTAAGCTATCTAAATTTTCTATGTTGTGACAAAATTTAAAACTTAAATAGCTACAATAAAGCCTCCAAGTAATCGAATCTATCGCAACATCGTGATGCCATGCATTATGCTTCATTGATAAGCCTTTCCTCAATGATAAGTTTAGAATGATCATTTTAACTGGCCTATCAGCTTAACATGTCCGCACTAAATCGTCTGTAATTTTTGATTCAAATCTCGGAATAACAGGAATCCAACGCCCACGTTAAGATAGCTCAATTTTTATATTGTGCAAAAAAATTATAGACTAGAATAGCTACGAGAAAGCCTCCAAATAATTCAATCTTCACAAAATGCTTGATGCCATGAATTATGCTTCATTAATAAGCCTTTACTTAGTGAGCATTAATAATTAGTTTAAAATGATCATTTTAATTTACTGATCAACTTGACATGTCCACAATAAATCTTATGTAACTGTTGATTCAAATCTCATAATGACACGAATTCAACGCTCACGTTAAGCTAGATCAATTTTTATATTTTAAAAACATTTAAGACTGAAATAGCTATGAGAAAGACTCCAAGTAATTCAATCTATCGCAAACGGATTGATGCCATGAATTGTGCTACATTTATAAGCCTTTACTCAAGGAGAACCAATGATCAATTTAGAATGATCATTTTAACTGACCAATCAACTTGGCATGTCCGCACTAAATCGTTTGTACCTTTTGATTTAAATCTTAGAATGACACGAATACAATGCCCACGTTAACCTAGCTCAGTTTTCTATATTGTGAAAAAAATTAAGACTGAAATAGCTACGTTAAAACTTGCAAGTAATCCAATCTATCGCAAACTGCTTGATGGCATGCATTATGCTTCATTAATAAGCTTTTACTCAATGATTACCAATGATCACTTTAGAATGATCATTTTAACTGACCGATCAACTTGGTATGTGCGCATTAAATCATTTGTAACTTTTGATTAAGAGCTCACAATGACACGAACCCAATGCACACGTTAAGCTAGCTAAATTTTCAATATTGTTACAAAATTGTAGACGGAAATAGCTATGAAAAAACCTCCAACTAATTGAATCTATCACACACTGTGTGATGCCACGCATTATGCTTCATTAATAAGCCTTTACTCAATGAGCACCAATGATCAGTTTAGAATTATCATTTTAACTGTCCGATCAAATTGAAATGTCCGCTCTAAATCATATTATTCCGAGCTCAAAATGACATGAATAATACGCTCACGTTAAGCTAGCTCAATTTTCTATATTGTGAAAAAATTAAGGACTGAAATAGCTACGACACAGCCTCTGAGTAATCCAGTCTATCGCAAACTGCTTGATGCCATGTATTATGCTTCATTGGATTTTGTTTTTCTTTAAAGCTATCTTATATAAATGAACCTCTTATGGGGAAACAGGTACTAAAATATGTTTCTTTCCCTCAAACTCAGATGAGTACCTATTATTAAACCCATCATGAATAACCCTTCTATCCGATTGCCAAGGTCTACCTAACAAGATGTGACCAGCATCCATGGGTAAAACATCATACAAAACCTCAGCTTCATATTTGCCTATGGGCAAAGTAACTAGGACCTGGTTCTCTATTTCGAGGTCACCCTCATCATTAAGCCATTGCAACTTATACGGTTTAGACCTCTTAATAATCTCAAAAGTAGTGACCAAAGCCCTTACACTTAAAACACTGAATTTCTTTAGTTTTGGTGCTATAACCCATATCCATTCACTTATGTTTCAAATCTTCTACCTTAGGTTTAGTGAAAAACTTGTAATCTTTAGTAGATTTATCCTCCTTAGATTGGCTAAACCTAGAAGAACTAAATCTGGGTTTAGGGTTTTTCTTCTTCTTAAGTTGTTTTTCGAGCATGATAGCCTTATGGAGAAGTTCTTCTATTTTAACACAATGGTGAACCTCTAGCCTATCTTTGATTTCCCCATTAAGGCCACCCATAAACCCAGCCATAGTGGCTTCACTATCCTCTTGAACATCAGCCCTAAGCAATAAGGTTTAAACAATGAGCACCAATGATTAGTTTAGAATGATCATTTTAACTCGCCGCTCAACTTGACATGTCTGCACAAAATCGTCCATAACTTTTGATTCAGAGCTCGGAATGACACAAATCTAATGCCTACGTTAAACTAGCTTAGTTTTCGATATTGTGACAAAATTGAAGACTAAAATAGGTAAGAAAAAGCCCTCAAGTAATCGAATCTATCGCAAACTGCATGATGCCATGCATGATGCTTCATTAATAAGCCATTACTTAATGAGAACCAATGATTAGTTTAGAATGATCATTTTGACTAACCGATCAACTTGACATGTCTGAGCTAAATTGTCTATAACTTTTGATTCAGAGCTCAAAATTTCACGAATCCAATGCCCACGTTAAGCTAGCTTAATTTTCTTATTATGAGAATATTTTAGACTGAAAGAGCAACGACAAAGCCTCAAAGTAGTCCAATATATCTGAAACTTCTTGATGCCATGCATTATGCTTCATTTGTAAACCTTTGCTCAATGAGTACCAACGATCAATTTAGAATGATAATTTTAACTTGCCGAGCAGCTTAACATGTCAGCACAATCGTCTGTTACTTTTGATTCAGAGCTACGATTGACACAAATCAACCGTCCACATTAATCTAGCTTAATTTTCTATATTATGAAAAAATTTAACACTGAAATTGCTATGATAAAGCCTAGAAGTAATCCAATATATCGCAAACTGCTTGATGCCAGGCATTATTCTTCATTTATCATCTTTTACTCAATGAGCACCGATGATCAGTTTAGAATGATCATTTTAACTCGCCGGTCAACTTCACATATCCACACTAAATCGTCTATAACATTTGATTTGAAACTCAGAATGCCACGAATCTAAGGCCCACGTTAAGCTAGCTAAATTCTCTATATTGTGACAAAATTGATGACTGAAATTGCTACAACAAAGCCTCCATGTAATTGCTTGATGTCATGCACTATGCTTCATTAATAAGCCTTTACTCAATGAGCACCAATGATCAGTATAGAATTATCATTTTAACTCGCCGATCAACTTGACATGACCGCTCAAAATCGTATGTAACTTTTGATTCAGAGTTTAGAATGACGCGAATCCAATGCCCATGTTAAGCTATCTAAATGTTCTATATTGTGACAAAATTTTAAACTTAAATAGCTGATATAGAGCCTCCAAGTAATCGAATCTATCGCAAACAGCATGATGCCATGCATTATGCTTCATTGATCAGCCTTTACTCAATGAGCACCAATGATCAGGTTAGAATGATCATTTTAACTGACCTATCAGCTTAACATGTCCGCACTAAATCGTCTGTAGTTTTTGATTCAAAGCTCAGAATAACACGAATCCAACGCCCACGTTAAGATAGCTCAATTTTTTATATTGTGCAAAAAATTATAGATGAGAATAGCTACGAGAAAGCCTCCAAATAATTCAATCTTCACAAAATGCTTGATGCCATGAATTATGCTTCATTAATAAGCCTTTACTTAGTGAGCATTAATGATTAGTTTGAAATGATCATTTTAACTGACTGATCAACTTGACATGTCCACAATAAATCTTATGTAACGTTTGATTCAAATCTCATAATGACACGAATCGAACGCTCACGTTAAGCTAGATCAATTTTCTATATTGTAAAAAAATTTAAGACTGAAATAGCTAAGAGAAAGCCTCCAGTAATTCAATCGATCGCAAACTGCTTGATGCCATGAACTGTGCTACATTTATAAGCCTTTACTCAAGGAGAACCAATGATGAATTTAGAATAATCATTTTAACAGACTGATAACCTTGGCATGTCCGCACTAAATCGTTTGCATCTTTTGATTTAAAGCTTAGAATGATACGAATCCAATGCCCACGTTAACCTAGCTCAGTTTTCTATTTTGTGAAAAAATTTAAGACTGAAATAGCTATGATAAAACCTCCGAGTAATCCAATCTATCGCAAACTGCTTAATGACATGCATTATGCTTCATTAATAAGCTTTTACTCAATGAGCACCAATGTTCTGTTTAGAATGATCATTTTAACTGACCGATCAACTTGGCATGTCCGCATTAAATCATTTGTAACTTTTGATTAAGAGCTCACAATGATACGAACCCAATGCACACGTTAAGCTTGCTAAATTTTCTATATTGTGACAAAATTGAAGACGGAAATAGCTATGAAAAAGCCTCCAAGTAATTGAATCTTTCACACAGTGTGTGATGCAATGGAATATGCTTCATTAATAAGCCTTTACTCAATGAGCACCAATGATCAGTTTAAAATTATCATTCTAACTGTCAGATCAACTTGAAATGTCCGCACTAAATCATATGATTCTAAGTTCAAAATGACATGAATTATACGCTAACGTTAAACTAGATTAATTTTCTATATTGTGAAAAAATTGAAGACTGAAATAGCTACGACAAAGCCTCCGAGTAATCCAGTCTATCGCAAACTGCTCGATGCCATGCATTATGCTTCATTGGATTTTGGTTTTCTTTAAAGCTATCTGATCTAAATGAACCTCTTATGGGGATAAAGGTACTAAAATATGTTTCTTTCCCTCAAACTCAGATGAGTACCTATTATTAAATTCATCATGAATAACCCTTCTATCCGATTGCCAAGGTCTACCTAACAAGATGTGACCAGCATCCATGGGTAAAACATCATACAAAACCTCATCTTCATATTTTCCTATGGACAAAGGAACTAGGACCTGGTTCTCTACTTCGAGCTCACCCTCATCATTAAGCCATTGCAACTTATAGGGTTTAGACCTCTTAATAATCTCAAGAGTAGTAACCAAAACCCTTACACTTAAAACAATGAATTTCCTTAGTTTTGGTGCTATAACCCATATCCATTCACTTATGTTTCAAATCTTCTACCTTAGGTTTAGTGAAAGACTTGTAATCTTTAGTAGATTTATCCTCCTTAGATTGGCTAAACCTAGAAGAACTAAATCCGGGTTTAGGGTTTTTCTTCTTAAGTTGTTTTTCGAGCATGATAGCCTTATGGAGAAGTTCTTCTGTTTTAACATAATGGTGAACCTCTAGCCTATCTATTATTTCCCTATTAAGGCCACCCATAAACCTAGCCATAGTGGCTTCACTATCCTCTTGAACATCTGCCCTAAGCAATAAGGTTTCCATCTCCTTAAAGTACTCCTCTACGGTTCTAGATCCTTGAGATAGGTTTCTAAGCTTAAAGTGAAGTTCCCTATGGTAGTGGCTAGGTATAAACCTTTTCCTCATGATTAATTTCATCTGGTTCTGTGAATCCATAAGCGAATTCCCAGCCCTTCTCCTAGAATTAACTAATTGATCCCACCAACTTAAGGCAAAATCTTTAAAAGCGGTTGGTGCTACTCTAACCTTACTATCCTGAGTGTATTCCCTACAATCAAAGACTAATTCTATCTTCTTTTCCCGCTCTAGATACTCCTCAGGGTCATTGGTTCCATACAAAGAGGGAATCTTGATTTTAAGGCCAGCCAAAGGGTCACGAGGATTGGGTTGGTTATTCATATGCGGTTGGTCGTCTCTTGGCCGCCTTCTCCTAGGGTGTTGTGACATAGATGAGTGACTGTAGTATTGCTTAGTATCAGAATGTGGCTGGTTTATCCTAAGTCGGTCATTGATGGATCTTTCTATTTCAGCTCTCATGGTTGACATACTTTCATCCGTCATGGCTTTAAAGGAATCAAGGAGTTGTCTGTTGGAGTTTGAGGATTCTTCTCCATTATTGCTGGTTCCTACCATGGTACCTGAAAAATTCAGACAACTAAGCAAGTAAAAGGTTCAAAGTAAAACACAGAAACTGAAACAACAATTCTCTTAAACAAAGACACAAGAACAAACCCTAGCAAAGCCTACGCTAGACTATGCTAGAATGACAGGAATCCAATGCCTACGCTAAACTAGCTTAATTTTTGATATTGTGACTAAATTTAAAACTAAAATAGGTATGAGACAGCCTTCAAGTAATCGAATCTATCACAAACTGCATGATTCTCAGAATAACACGAATCTAATGCCCACGTTAAACTAGCTCAATTCTCTATATTGTGAAAAAATTTATAACTGAAATAGCCACGATAAAGCCTCAAAGTAATCCATTCTATCGCAAAATGCTTGATGCCATGCATTATTATTTATTTATAAGCTTTTACTCAATGAGCACCAATGATCAGTTTAGAATGATCATTTTAACTCGCCGATCAACTTGACATTTCCGCACAAAAATGTGTGTAACTTTTGATTTAGAGCTCAGAATTACGCGAATCCAATGGCCACGTAAGCTAGCTCAATTTTCTATATGATGACAAAATTTAAGACTAAAATAGCTACGACAAAGCCTTCAAGTAATCGAATCTATCGTGAACAATGTGATGCCTGAATTATGGTTCTTTAGTAAGCCTTTACTTAATGACCATCAATGATCAGTTTAGAATGATAATTTTAACTGACCTATCAACTTGACATGTCCGCACTAAATCGTCTGTAACTTTTGATTCAGAGCTCAGAATGACACAAATTCAACTCTCACATTAAGCTAGCTCAATTTTCTATATTGTGAAAAAATTTAAGATTGAATTACCTACGACAAAGCATCCAAGAAATCCAATCTATCGCTAACTGATCGATACCATGAATTATAATTCATTATTAAGCCTTTACTCAATGATCAACAATGATCTATTTAGAATGATCATTTTAACTAGCTGGTGAACTTGACATATCCGCACAAAATCATCTATAACTTTTGATTCAGAGCTCAAAATGACACGAATCTAACACCCACGTTAAGCTAGCTCAATTTTTGATTTTGTGAAAAATTTAAGACTGAAATACCTACGATAAAGCCACCAAGTATTTCCATTCTATCGCAAAATGCTTGATGCCATGCATTATTCTTCACTTATAAGCTTTTACTCAGTGAGCAACAATGATCAGTTTAGAATGATCATTTTAACTCGCCAATCAACTTGACATGTCCGCACAAAATCGTGTGTCATTTAGAGCTCATCATGACACGAATACAATGCCCATGTTAAGCTAGATCAATTTTCTATATTATAACAAAATTTAAGACTAAAACAGCTACGAAAAACCCTTCAAGTAATCGAATCTATCGCGAACTACGTGATGCAACGCATTATGCTTCATTAATAAGCCTTTACTTAATGAGCATCAATGATCAGTTTAGAACGATCATTTTAACTGACCGATCAACTTGACATATCCACACTAAATCTTCTAACTTTTGATTCAGAGCTCTGAATGACACAAATCCAACTTCCACGTTAAGCAAGCTCAATTTTCAACATTGTGACAACTGTTTATGCTAAAATAGCTACGACAAAGCCGTAAAGTAATCCAATATATCCCAAACGGCGTGATGTCATGCATTATGATTCATTTGTAGACCTTTGTTCAATGAGCCCCAATGATCAATTTAGAATGATAATTTTAACTGGCCGATCAGGTTAACATGTCCGCACTAAATCATCTATACCTTTTGATTTAGAGCTCAGAATAATATGAATCCAACACCCATGTTAAGCTAGATCAATTTTCTATATTGTAGAAAAATTTAAGACTAAAATAGCAACGATAAAGCCTCCAAGTAATCCATTCTATCGCAAAATGCTTGATGGCATGCATTATTCTTCATTTAGAAGCTTTTATTCAATGATCACCAATGATCACTTTAGAATGATCATTTTAACTCTACGATCAACTTGACATTTCCGTACAAAATCATCTATAACTTTTGATTTAGAGGTCAACATGACACGAATTCAATGCCCACGTTAAGCTAGGTTAAATTTCTATATTGTGACAAACGTTAAGACTAAAATAGTTACGACAAAGATATCAAGTAATGGAATCAATCACAAACTTCGTGATGCCACATATTATGCTTCATTAATAGGCCTTTACTTAATGAGAACAAATAATCAGTTTAGAATGATCACTTTAACTGGCTTAACATCTCCGCACTAAATCATTTGTAACTTTTGATTCAAAGCTCAGAATGAAACGAATATAACGCCCACGTTAAGCTAGCTCAATTTTCTATATTTTGAAAAATCAGTAGGACTGAAATAGCTACGATAAAGCCTCCAACTAATCCATTTTATCTCAAAATGCTTGATGCCATGCATTATTCTTTATTTATAAGCTTTTACCCAATGAGGACGAATGATCAATTTAGAATGATCTTTTGAACTCGTCGATCAACTAGACATGTCCGCACAAAATCGTCAGTAACTTTTGATTCAGAGCTCAGAATGAGACGAATCCAACGCGGACGTTAAGCTAGCTCCATTTTCTATAATGTGACAAAATTTATGACTGAAATAGCTATAACAAAGCCCAGAACGACACAAATCCAATGTCCACGTTATGCTAGCTCAATTTTACAAAGTGTAACAAAATTTAAGACTGAAATAGCTACAACAAAGCTTCCAAGTAAGCGAATTTATCGCAAGCAGCATGATGCAATGCATTATGCTTGATTAATAAGCCTTTACTCAATGAGCACCAAAGATCAGTAATGATCATTTTGTCTCGCCGATAAACTTGACGTGTCGGCAAGAAATTGTTCGTAACTTTTGATTCAGAGTTCAGAATGACACGAATCCAATCCCACGTTAAGCTAGCTCAATTTTCTATATTGTTACAAAACTGAAGACATAAATAGCTACGACAAAGCCTCCAAGTAATCGAATCTATCGTAAACTGCGTGATGCCACACATTATGCTTCAATTATAAGCCTTTACTCAATGAGCACATATGATCAGTTTAAAATGATCATTTTAATTGACAGATCAACTTGACATTTCCGCACTAAATCGTCTATGACTTTTGATTCAGAGCTCAGAATGATACGTATCAAATGCCCACGTTAAACTACCTCAATTTTCTATATTGTGTGAAAATTTAAGACTGAAATAACTACAACAAAGCCTCCAAGTAGTTGAATCTATCGCAAACTGTGTGATGACACGCATTTTGCTTCATTAATAGGCCTTCAATCAATGAGCACCAATGATCAGTTTTGAATGATCATTTTAATTGGAAGATCAACTTGAAATGGCCACACTAAATCATATATAACTTTTGTTTAAGAGCTCAGAATGACACGAATCAAATGCTCACGTTAAACTAGCTCAATTTTTTATATTGTGAAAAACATTTAAGACCAAAATAGCTATTACGAAGCCCCCAAGTAATCCAATCTCTAACAATCTGCTTGATGCCATGCATTATGATTAATTAATAAGCCTTTACTCAATGAGCAATAATTAATTATTAGTTTAGAATGATCATTTCAACTAGCCGGTCAACTTGACATGTCCCCACGAAATAGTCCATAACGTTTAATTCAGTGCTTGGAATGACCCAATCGAATGCCCACGTTAGGCTAGCTCATTTTTCTATAGTGCGACAAAATTTAAGACTGAAAGAGCTACAACAAACATTCCATCTAATAGAATCTATCACAAACCGCATGGTGCAATGCATTACGCTGGATTAATAAGCCTTTTCTCAATGAGCACAAATGATCTGCTGAGAATGATCATTTTAACTCGCTCATTAACTTGACATGTCCGCACAAAATAGTCCGTAACTTCTGATTCAGAGCTCAGAATGATACGAATCCAACGCCCACATTAAGCTAGCTCAATTTTCCATATTGTGAAAAAATGTAAGACTAAAATAGCTACGACAATGCCTCCAAGTAATCGAATCTATCGCAAACTGCTTGATGCCACGCATTATTGTTCATTAATAAGACTTTAATCAATGAGCACCAATGATCAATTTAGAATGATCATTATAACTAGCGGATCAACTTGACATGTACATACTAATTTGTCTGTAACTTTTGATTAAGAACTCAGAATGACACAAATCCAACGCCCACGTTATTCTAGATCAATTTTCTATAGTGTAACAAAATTTAAGACTAAAATAGCTACAACAAAGCTTCCAAGTAAGTGAATCTATCGCAAACAGCATGATGCCATGGAATATGCTTGATTAATAACCCTTTACTCAATGAGCACCAATGATCAGTTTAGAATGATCATTTTAACTTGCCGATAAACACTACATGTCGGCAAGAAATCTTCCGTAACTTTTGATTCAAAGCTCCGAATGACACGAATCAAATGCCCACGTTAAGGTAACTCAATTTTCTATATTGTGACAGTATTGAACACTAAAATAGTTAAGACAAAGCCTCCAAGTAATCCAATCTATCGCAAACTGCTTGATGCCATGCATTATGCTTCATTAATAAACCTCTACTCAATGAGCACCATTGATTAGTTTAGAGAGATCATTTTAACTATTCCGTCAACTTGACCTGTCAGCACTAAGCCGTCTTTAACTTTTGATTCAGAGCTCATAATGACACAAATCCAATACCCACGTTATGCTAGCTCAATTTTCTGTATTTCAACAAAATTTAATGCTGAAAGAGCTTCAACAAAGCTTCCAAGTAAGCGAATCAATCGCAAACAGCATGATGCCATGCATTATGCTTGATTAATAATCCTTTACTCAGTGAGCACCCATGATCAGTTTAGAATGATCATTTTAATTGGCCGATCAAGTTGACATATCGGCAAGAAATTTTTCATAACTTTTGATTCAGAGCTCATAATGACACGAATCAAACGCGCACGTTAAACTATATCAATTTTCTATATTGTGTGAAAATTTCAGACTGAAATAGCTACAACAACAAAGCCTCAAAGGACTTGAATCTATCGCAAACAGTGTGATGTCATGCATTATGCTTCATTAATAAGCCTTGACTCAATGAGCACCAATGATCAGTTTACAATGATCATTTTAATTGGCATATCAACTTGCCATGTCTGCAATAAATTGTTTATAACTTTTGATTCATAGCTCACAATGACACGAATCCAACGCTCACGTTAAACTAACTCAATTTCCTATATTTTGAAAAAGTTTATGACTGAAATAGCTATTACAAAGCTTCCAAGTAATCCAATCTATCACAATCTGTTTGATGCCATGCATTATGCTTCATTAATAAGAATTTTCTCAATGAGCACCAATGATCTGTTAAGAATGATCATTTCAACTAGCCGGTTAACTTGACATGTCTGCAAAAAATCATCTGTAATTTTTAATTTATATCTCAGAATGACACGAATCAAATGCCCATTTTAAACTAGCTCATTTTTCTATAGTGTGACAAAATTTAAGACTATAGTAGCTATGACAAAGCTTCCAAGTAATCGAATCTATTGCAAACAGCGTGATGCCATGCGTTATGGTTCAATTATAAGCCTCTACTCAATGAGCACAAGTAATCAGTTGAAAATAATCATTTTAACTCGCCGATTAACTTGACATGTCCGCAAAAAATTATCCATAAATTCTGATTCAGCGCTCTGAATGACATGAATCCAACGCCCGCATTAAGCTAGCTCAGTTATTTAGATTTTGACAAAATGTAAGACTGAAATAGCTATGGCAACGCTTCCAAATAATCAAATCTATCGCAAACTGCTTGATGCCATGCATTATGCTTCTATAATAAGCCTTTACTCAATGAGCACCAGTGATAAGTCTGTAACTTTTGATTTAGAGCTCTGAATGACAGGAATCTAGTGCCCACGTTAGACAAGCTAAATATTCTATATTGTGACAAAATTTAAAACTTAAATATCTACGACAATGTCTCCATGTAATTGAATCTATCGTAAACGCATTATGCTTCATTGATAAGCCTTTACATAGTGAGCACCAATGATCAGTTTAGAATGATCATTTTAACTCGACGATCAACTTGAGATGTCCTCACAAAATTGTTTGTAACTTTCAATTCAAAACTCAGAATGAGACAAATCCAACGCCCACGTTAAGGTAGCTCCATTTTATATAATGTGACAAATTTTAGGACTGAAATAGCTACGACAAATCCTCTGAGTAATCCAATCTATCGCAAACTGCTTGATGCCATGCATTATGCTTCATTAATAAGCTTTTATTCAATGAGCATCAATGATCAGTTTAGAATGATCATTTTAATTCGCTGGTCAACATGACATATCCGCACTAACTCATCTGTAACTTTTGATTCAGAGCTCATAATGCCACGAATCCAACGCCGACGTTAAGCTAGCTAAACATTTTCTATATTGTGACAAAATTAAAGAATGCAATAGCTACCACAAATCCTCCAAGTAATGGAATATATGGCAAGCCGCATGGGGCAATGCATTATGCTGGATTAATAAGCCTTTATTCAATGAGCACAAATGATCCGTTGAGAATGATCACTTTAGCTCGCTGATTAACTTGACATGTCCGCATAAAATCGTCCGTAAATTCTGATTCAGAGCTCAGAATGAAACGAATCCAACACCCACGTTAATCTAGCTCAATTTTCTATATTGTGATAAAATTTAAGACTGAAATAGCTACGACCACGCCTCCAAGTAATCGAATCTCTCGCATACTGCTTGATGCCATGCATTATGATTCGTTAATAAGCCTTTAGTCAATGAGCACCAATGATCAGTTTAGAATGATCATTATAACTAGGCGATCAAACTTGACATGTCCGCACTAAATCGTCTGTAACTTTTGATTCAGAGTTCAGAATGACACAAATCCAATGCTCAGGTTATGCTAGATCAATTTTCTGAACTGTAACAAAATTTAAGACTAAAATAGCTACAACAAAGCTTCCAAGTAAGCGAATCTATCGCAAGCGGCGTGATGCCATGCATTATGCTTTATTAATAAGCCTTTACTCAATGAGCAACAATGATCAGTTTAGAATGATCATTTGAACTCGCCGATCAACTTGACATGTCGCCAAGAAATTGTCCGTAACTTTTGATTCATAGTTCAGAATGACACGAATCCAATGCCCACGTTAAGCTAACTCAATTTTCTATATTGTGACAAAATTGAAGACATAAATAGCTATGACGAAGCCTCTAAGTAATACATATTTAAGTATTACAACTACTCAGATCAGAGTTTCCATGGATTGGCTAGTTTCTATAGAAGATTTGTTAAAGACTTTAGTACTTTTGCTGCACCCCTCACTTCAGTAATTAAGAAGAATGTGGAGTTCAAATGGGGACCAGCACAAGAGAAGGCAATCAACAAGCTGAAAGATAGCCTCACACATGCGCCTGTTTTGGTAATTCCTAACTTTGATAAAACTTTGAAATTGAATGTGATGCTTCTGGAACAGGTATAGCAGCTGTCCTAATGCAAGGAGGAAAAGCAGTGGCTTTCTTCAGTGAGAAACTTAGTGGAGCTTCACTTAACTATCCAACATAAGATAAGGAGCTCTATGCCTTGGGATCAATGAGAGAACTATTGATTGGAGAAGCTCATGGAGGAGGACTCATGGGACATTTTGGCCGAGATAAGACATTGACTGTAGTAATGGAACATTTCTACTGGCCACATCTAAAACAAGATGTTGAAAGATTCTATGCTAAGTGCATCACTTGCTTGAAAGAAAAATCCAGGTCACACCCCTATGTTTGTTATATGGCTTTGCCCATTCCTAACCTACCTTGGGTAGATATCTTTATGGACTTCATCTTAGGTCTGCCGAAGATCAACCACAAGCCATGTAACAAGACTAATGATGCTACGCAAATAGCTGATCTTTTTTTTAAAGAAGTAGTGCGCCTACATGGAGTTCCCAGAACAATCGTTTCAGATCATGACACCAAATTTCGAAGTCATTTCAGGAAGACATTATGGAAAAAGTTGGGAACTAAGCTGCTCTTCTCAACTACTTGCCACCCACAAACCGATGGTCAAACAAGGGTAGTAAACCGAACTCTTTCAACATTGTTGAGAGCCACGGTCGGTAAGAATCTAAGAAACTGGTTGTCTTGCTTACCTTACATTGAGTTTGCTTATAATCATGCTAAACATTTAGCAACTAAACTTTCTGCTTTTGAAGTGGATTATGGATTTAGTCCTACTACCCCACTGGATGTTATACCTTTACCACAAGATGTTATGTCTAGTGAAGGAGAAACCAGGGCATATTATGTTGAGAAGATTCATCAAAAGGTCAAGGAAAACTTGGAAAAGAGAACCGAGCAGAACAAAAGAAATGCAGATAAACACCGAAAAGACATATCATTTGAACCTGGAGATTGGGTCTGATTGCACATGAGACATGAAAGATTCCCCAACCGAAGGAAATCCAAGCTTTCCCTAAGAGGAGATCGTCTATTTCGTGTTTTAGAGAAGATCAACAACAATGCCTATAAGCTTGAGCTGCCAGGTGAGATGACCATATCTCCTACATTTAATATTGCTGATCTTGCTCCTTTTCATGCAGATGTACCTGTTCTGAGGACAGAATGTTTTCAAGAGGGAGGAGATGATGAGGACATCAATACTAGCTCACTAGAAGCTGACGAAGAGCCCATTAAAATACCTATTATGAGACAAGCCCCTAGAACAAGATCAGGCACCAGAAACCTTAGTAAGATGTTCACCAAGTCTGTCGAGAGTCTCATAACAATCATAGAAGATGCAGGATTCCATGAAGCTGAACTTACTAAAGAATTACAAGAACGAGAATATGAACAACTAAATACTACAACAATTTCACTCCTTCTAGTTTTGCAAGGCTTCAGAGATACAACCTTGTTCATCATTGCTAAACAAACTTAAGAAGACATTATAAGGAGCTACAAGAGACCAAGGTGCGTACTTAAAATTCTTATGTTTGAATTAACAAGTTTATTTGCTTGTTTTTGCAGGAATGTGACTGTTAAGTTTTAAAGTCTTTTATTTGTCATTAGGTACTAATGTCTTGTTGTTATTTTCGTTTTAGTCCTTCCATTATAATGTATTTTCAGCCATAGAAGACACTTGCTGCTGGACTAGTGTATAAAGTCCCTTCTCATCATGTAATCACTTAAGTTTTATGAAATAAAAACCTAGTTTTTCTTCCTTTGAAAGGAGCTGACGCCTCCTGCCTTCTTGTGTGAGAATCCTTGAAGCTTGAGTGCGCTAGACCTATCATAGACCTTCCATAATCTTTGTGTCGTCTCTCGATCCACCTCTCTACTCAATCCTCACTTAGATCCTCCAGAAAGTTCTCTACAGCCAGCTCAAGGGTCACCATCAACCCATCACTCCTGAGTCTCTAGAAGGTGTTGTACAGCCAGCTAGAGCCTCTCCAGCAGTTCCCCTTGCTCGAACAAGTCCTCTTATTCCTGCATCACTTTTACTCAATGAGCACCAATGATCAGTTTAAAAAGATCATTTTAACTGACTGGTCAAGTTGACATCTCCACACTAAATCGTTTATAACTTTTTATTTTGAGGTCAGAATGACAGGAATTAAACACCCACATTCAACTATCTCAATTTTCTATAGTGTGAAAATATCAGACTGAAAAGGGTACAACAAAGCCTCCAAGTAGTTGAATCTATCCCAAATTGTGTGATGCCACACATTATGCTTCATTAATAAGCCTTTACTCAATGAGCACCAATGATCAGCTTAGAATAATCATTTTAATTGGCAGATCAACTTGACATGTCTGCACTAAATCGTCAATAATTTGATTCAGAGCTTAGAATGACACGAATCTAACACACGTTAAGGTAGCTCCATTTTCTATATTGTGAAAAAAAATTTTAGACTGAAATAGCTAGTACATAGCCGCCAAGTAATCCAATCTATCACAATCAGCTTAATGCCAAGCATTATGCTTCATTAACTTGACATGTCCCCACGAAATCATCCTTAAATTTTATTTCAGAGCTCAGAATGACACAAATAGAATGCCCACGTTAAGCTAGCTCATTTTTCTGTAGTGTGACCAAATATAAGACTGAAATAGCTACAACAGCGCCACCAAGTAATTGAATCTATCGCAAACTACTTGATGCCATGCATTATGCTTCGTTAACAAGCTTTACTCACTTAGCACCAATGATTAGATTAGAATGATCATTTTAACTTGCCGATCAACTTGACATGTCGGCAAGAAATCATCCGTAACTTTTGATTCAGAGCTTAGAATGACATGAATCCAATGCCCACGTTAAGCAAGCTCAATTTTCCATATTGTGACAAAATTGAAAACTGTAATAGCTACGACAAAGCCTTCAAGTAATCGAATATATCGCAAACTGCTTTATGCCATGCATTATGCTTCGTTAATAATCCTTTACTCAATGAGCACAAACGATCAGTTTAGAATGATCATTAGAACTAGCCGATCAGCTTGACATGTGGGCACTAAGACGTTTGTAACTTTGATTCAGAGCTCATAATGACACAAATCCAAGGCCCATGTTATGGTAGCTCAATTTTCTATAGTATAACAAAATTTAAGACTAAAATAGCTACAACAAAGCTTCCAAATAAGAGAATCTATCGCAAACAGCATGATGCCATGCATTATGCTTAAATAATAAGACTTTACTCAATGACCATCATTGATCAGTTTATAAATGATCATTTTAACTGGCCGATCAACTTGTGATGTCGGCACGAAATCATCCATAACTTTTGTTTCAGAGCTCAGAATGACAAGAATCAACTGCCCACGTTAAACTACCTCAATTTTCTATACTGTGTGAAATTTAAGACTGAAATAGCTACAACAAAGCCTCCAAGAACTCTATCTATCGCAACTTTTCTGATGTCAAGCATTAAGCTTCATTAATAATCCTTACTCAATGAGCCCCAATGATCAGTTTAGAATGATAATTTTAATTGGCAAATAACCTTGACATGTCTGCACTAAATCATCTATAACTTCTGATTCAGAGCTCAGAATGACACGAATCCAACGCTCACGTTAAGCTAACTCAGTTTCCAATATTGTCAAAAAATTTGATACTGAAATAGCTATAACAAAGCCTCCAAGTAATCCAATGTATCAAAATCTACTTGAGGCCATGCATTATGCTTCACTAATATGCCTTTACTCAATGAGCACCAATGATCAGTTTAGAATGATCATTTCAACTAGCAGTTTAACTCGACATGTCTGCACAAAATAATCTGTAACTTTTAATTCATAGCTCATAATGACATGAATCAAATGCCACGTTAAGTTAGCTCATTTTTCTGTAGTGTGACAAAATTTAAGACTTAAATAGGTACGACAAAGCTTCCAAGTAATAGAATCTATGGAAAACAGCGTGATGCCATGCATTATGCTGGATTAATAAGTGTTTACTCAATAAGCACAAATGATCAGTTGAGAATGATCATTTTAACTCGTCGATTAAGTTGACATGTCCGCACAAAATCTCCGTAACTTCTGATTCAGTGCTCTGAATGACACAAATCCAACACCCGCATTAAACTAGCTCAATTTTCTATATTGTGCCAAAATTTAAGACTGAAATAGCTACAACAACACCTCCAAGTAATCGAATCTATCACAAACTACTTGATGACATGCATTATGCTTCTTTAACAAGCCTTTACTCAATGAGCACCAATGATTAGTTTAGAATGATCATTATAACTATTTGATCAACTTGACATGTCCGCACTAAATCGTCTGTAACTATTGATTCAGAGCTCAGAATGACATAAATCCAATGCCCACGTTATGCTAGCTCAATTTTCTATAGTGTAACAAAATTTAAGACTGAAATAGCTACAACAAAGCTTCCAAGTAATCGAATCTATCGCAAACGGCGTTATGCCATGCGTTATGCTTGATTAATAAGCCTTTACTCAATGAACACCAATGACCAGTTTAAAATGATCATTTTAACTGGCCGATCATCTTGACATGTCCGCACTAAATTGTTTATAACTATTGATTCAGAATTTAAAATGACACGAATCCAACACCCACATTAAGGTAGATCAATTTTTTATATTGTAAACAAATTTAAGACTTAAATAGCTACGACAAAGCCTCCAAGTAATCCAATGTATCCCAAAATGATTGATGACATGCATTATGCTTCATTAATAAGCTTTTACCCAATGAGCACCAGTGATCGGTTTAGAATGATCATTTGAACTGGGCGATCAGCTTGACATATCCGCACTAAATCATCTATAATTTTTGATTTAGAGCTAAAAAAACACGAATCCAAGCTCATGTTAAGCTAGATCAATTTTATATGTTGTGTAAAATTTTAAAACTGAAATAGCTTCAACAAAGCTTCCAAGTACTTGAATCTATCGCAAAATGTGTAATGTAACACATTATGCTTTATTAATAAGCCTTTAATCAATGAGCACTAATGATTAGTTTAGAATGATCATTTTAATTGGCAGATCAACTTGACATGTCCGCACTAAATCGTTTATAACTTTTGATTCAGAGGTATGAATGACACGAATCCAACACCCACGTTAAACAACCTCAATTTTCTATATTGTGTGAAAATTTAACACTGAAATAGCTACAAGAAAGCCTCCATGTAATCCAATCTATCCCAAAATGAATGATGCCATGCATTATGCTTCATTAATAAGCCTTTACCCAATGAGCACCAACGATCGGTTTATAATGATCATTTTAACTGCGAGATCAGCTTGACATGTCCGCACTAAATCACTTATAACTTTTGATTCAGAGCTAAAAATGACACTAATCCAAGCTCACATTAAGCTAGCTCAATTTTCTATGTTGTGTGAAAATTTAAGACTGAAATAGATACAACAAAGCTTCCAAGTACTTGAATCTATCGTAAACTTTGTGATGTCACGCATTATGCTTCATTAATAAGCCTTTAAGCATCAATGATCAGTTTTGAATGATCATTTTAATTGGCAAATCAACTTGACATGTCCGCACTAAATCATCTATACCTTTTGATTTAGAGCTCAGAATGACACGAATCCAACACTCACATTAATCTAACTTAATTTTGTGTATTGTGAAGAAAGTTTAGACTGAAATAGCTATTACAAAGCCTCCAAGTAATCCAATCTATCACAATTTGCTTGATGCCATGCATTATGCTTCATTAATAAGCCTTTACTCAATGAGCACAAATGATCAGTTTGGAATGAGCATTTCAACTAGCTACTCAACTTGACATATCCGCACCAAATCGTCTGTCACTTTTAATTCAGAACTCAGAATGACACGAATCGAATGCCCACGTTAAGCTAGCTCATTTTACTATAGTGTGAGAAAATTTAAAACTCAAATAGCTACGACAAAGCTTCCAAGTAATTGAATCTATCGCAAACAGCGTGATGCCATGAATTATGCTTGATTAGTAAGCCTTTACTCAATGAGCACCAATGATCAGTTTAGAATAATCATTTAACTGGCCGATCAGCGTGACATGTCCGCACTAAATCGTCTATAACTTTCGATTCAGAGTTTAGAATGACATGAAACCAATGCCCAGGTTAAGGTAGCTCAATTTGCTAGTTTGTGTAAAAATTTAAGACTGAAATAGCTATGACAAAGCCTCCAAGTAATCCAATCTGATGCAAACTGTTTGATGCCATGCATTATGCTTCATTAGTAAGCCGTTACTCAACGAGCACAAATGCTTAGTTTAGAATGATCATTTTAACTAGTCGGCCAACTTGACATGTCTGCACGAAATCTCGCTATGCTTCATTGATTCAGAGCTCGGAATGACACACCCACGCCCACATTAATCTCGCTCAATTTTGTATAGTAAGACAAAATTTAAGATTGAAATAGCCAACACAAAGCTTCCAAATAATCAAATCTATCGCAAACAGGGTGATGCCATGCATTATGTTTGATTACTCAATGACAACCAATCACCAGTTTAGAATGATCATTTTAACAGGCCGATCATCTTGACATGTCCGCACTAAATCGCCTATAACTTTTAATTCAGAATTCTGAATGACACGAATCCAACGCCCACATTAAGGTAGGTCAATTTTCTATATTGTGAAAAAATTTAAGACTAAAATAGCTATGAAAAGGCCTCCAGGTTATCCAATCTATCGTAAACTGCTTGATTCCATGCATTATGTTTCATTAATAAACTTTTACTCAATGAGCATCAATGATTAGTTTAGAATGATCATTTTAATTGACAGATCAAGTTGACATGTCCGCACTAAACCATCTATAACTTTTGATTCATAGCTCAGAACGACACGAATCGAACGCTCATGTTAAGATAGCTCAATTTTCTATATTGTGATAAACTTTAAGACTGAAATAGCTATTACAAAGCATTTACGTATTCCAATCTATCACAATCTACTTAATGCCATGGTTTATGCTTTATTAATAAGCCTTTATTCAATCAGCACCAATGATCAGTTTACAATGATCATTTCAACTAGCCGGTTAACTTGACATGTGCACACAAAATCGTCCGTAACTTTTAATTAAGATCTCAGAATGACACGAAACAAATGCCCATGTTAATCTAGCTCAATTTTCTATAGTGTGACAAAATTTAAAACTGAAATAGCTACAACAAAGCTTCCAAAAAATCAAATCTATCGCAAACAACGTGATGCCATACATTATGTTGGATTAATAAGCCTTTACTCAATGAGCACAAATGATTAGTTGAGAATAATAATTTTAACTCGCCGATTAACTTGACATGTCCGCACAAAATTGTCTGTAACTTTTGATTCAGAGTTCAGAATGACATGAATCCAACACCCACATTACGGTAGCTCAATTTTCTATGATGTGAAAAAAGTTAAGACTGAAATAGCTATAATAAAGGCTCCACATAATCCAATTTATCGCAAACTGCTTGATGCCATGCATTATGCTTCATTAATAAGCATTTACTCCATGAGCACCAATGATTAGTTTAGAATGATCATTTTAACTAGTCGTTCAACTTGACATGTCCGCACGAAATTACCCAAAATTATTGGTTCAGTGCTAAAAATGACATGAATCCAATGCCCACATTAAGGTCGTTCAATTTTCTATAGTGTGACAAAATTTAAGGCTAAAATAGCTATGACAAAGCTTCCAAGTAATCAAATCTATGGAAAACAGGGTGATGCCATGCATTATGCTTGGTTAATAAGCCTTTACTCAATGAGCACCAATGATCAGCTTAGAATGATCACTTTAACTTGCCGATCCGCTTGAAATGTCCGCACTAACTTGTCTATAACTTTTTATTCAGACCTTAGAATGACACGAATCCAACGCTCACGTTAAGCTAGTTCAATTTTCTATATTGTGAAAAACTTTAAGACAGAAATAGCTATTACAAAGCCCTTAAGTAGTCCAATCTATCACAATCTGTTTGATGCCATGCATTATGCTTCATTAATAAACCTTTACTCAAAGAGCACCAAGGATAAGTTTAGAATGATCATTTCAACTAGCCAGTCAACTTGACAAGTCCACACGAAATAGTCCGTAGCTTTTAATTCGGAGCTCAGAATGGCACAAATCGGATGCCCACGTTAAGCTATCTCATTTTTCTATTGTGTGTTTTAAGACTAAAATAGCTACGACAAAGCTTCCATGTAATCGAATCTACCAGAAACATCGTGATGCCATGTATTATGCTGGATTAATAAGCCTTTACTCAATGAGAACAAAAGATCAGTTGAGAATGATCATTTTAACTCGCCGATTAGTTTGACATGTCCGCACAAAATGTCTGTAACTTTTGTTTCAGAGCTCAGAATGACACAAATCCAACACCCACTTTAAGCTAGCTATATTTTCTATATTGTGAAAAATTTAAGACTTAAATAGCAACGACAAAGCCTCCATGTAATCCAATCTATCGCAAACTGCTTGATGCCATGCATTATGATTCATTAATAAGCTTTTACTCAATGAGCACCAATGATTAGTTTGGAATGATCATTTTAACTAGTTGGTAAACTTGATATGTCTGCACGAAATCGTCTGTAACTATTGATTCGGAGCTCAGAATGACAAGAATCCAATGCCCATGTTAAGCTCACTCAATTTTCTATAGTGTGACAAAATTTAAGACTTAAATGGCTATCACAAAGCTTCCATGTAATCGAATCTACCGCAAACAGGGTGATGCCGTGCATTATCCTTGATTAATAAGTTTTTACTCAATGAACACCAATAATCAGTTTACAGTGATCATTTTAACTGGCTGATCAGCTTCACATGTCCGCCCTAAATCGTCTATAACTTTTGATTCAGAATTGAGAATGACATGAATCCAATGCTAACATTAAGGTAACTATGTTTTCTATTTTGTAAAAAAATTTAAGACTGAAATAGCTACGACAAAGCCTCCAAGTAATAGAATCGAACGTAAACAGGGTGATGCCATGCATTATGCTTGATTAATAAGCCTTTACTCAATGAGAACCAATGATCAGTTTAGAATGATTATTTTAACTAGCCGATCATCTTGACATATCCACACTAAATCGCCTATAAGTTTTGATTCAGAGCATAGAATGACATGAATCCAACGCCCACGTTAAACTATCTCAATTTTCTATATTGGGTAAAAATTTAAGACTGAAATAGCTACACCAAAGCCTCAAAGTAGTTGAATGTATTGCAAACTGTGTGATACCATGCATTATGCATCATTAATAAGCCTTTACTCAATGAGCACAAATGATCAGTTTATAATGATCATTTTATTTGGCATATCAACTCGCCATCTCCGCACTAAATATTTTATAACTTTTGATTGAGAGCTCAGAATGACACGAATTCAATGCTCAGGTTAAGCTACCTCAATTTTCTTTATTGTTAAAATATTTAAGACTGAAATAGCTTATAGAAAGCCCCCAAGTAATCCAATCTATCACAATCTGCTTGATGTCATGCATTATTCTTCATTAATAAGCCTTTACTCAATGAGCACCAATGATTAGTTCAGAATGATCATTTTAAGTAGACGGTCAACTTGACATGTCCGCACGAAATCGCCCATAACTATTGATTTAGAGCTCAGAATGACACGAATCGAATGCCCACGTTAAGCTGGCTCATTTTTCTATAGTGTGATAAAATTTAAGACTGAAATAGCTATGGAAAAGTTTCCAAGTAATCGAATATATCGCAAACAGGGTGATCCCATGCATTATGCTTAATTAATAAGCCTTTACTCAATGAGCACCAATGATCAGTTTAGAATGATCATTTTAACTAGCCGATCATCTTGACATGTCCAAACTAAATTGTCTACAACTTTGGATTCAAAGCACAGAATGACACGAATCCAACACCCACGTTAAACAACCTCAATTTTCTATATTGTGTTAAAATTTAAGACTGAAATAGCTTCACCAAAGCCTCCAAGTAGTTGAATCTACCGCAAATTGTGTTATGCCACACATTATGATTCATTAATACTCAGTAAACACCAATGATAAATTTAAATGATCATTTTAATTGGCAGATCAACTTGACATCTCCACACTAAATATTCTATAACTTTTTATTCAGAGCTCAGAATGACACGACTCTAATGCTCACGTTAAGCTAGCTCAATTTTCTTTATTGTGGAAAACATTTAGATTAAAACAGCTAATTCACAGCCCCCAAGTATTCCAATTTATCACAATCTGCTTGATGACATGCCGTATGCTTGATCAATAAGTTTTTCCTCAGTGAGCACCAATGATCAGTTTAGAATGATTATTTTAACTGGCCGATCAGCTTGACATGTCCGCACTAAATCATCTATAAATTTTGATTAATACTTCAGAATGACACGAATCCAAATCCCATATTAAACTAGCTCAATTTTTTATATTGAAAAAAAATTTAAAACTAAAATAGCTACGACAAAGGTTCCAAGTAATCCAATCAAACGCAAATAGCGTGACGCCATGCATTATACTTGATTAATAAGCCTTTAGTCAATGAGCAGCAATGATCAGTTTAGAATGATTATTTAACTAGCTGATCAGCTTGACATGTCTGCAATAAATATTCTATTACTTTTGACTCAAAGTTCAGAATGAAACGAATCCAACGCCCACATTAAGGTGGCTCTTTTTTTATATAGTTAAAAATTTTAAGACTGAAATAGCTACAACAAAGCCTCCAAGTAATCCAATCAATCGCAAACTGCTTGATGCTTTGCATTATGCTTCAGTAATAAGCCTTTACTCAATGAGCACCAATGATTAGTTTAGAAATATCATTTTAACTAGTCGGTAAACTTTAGATGTACGCACGAAATCCCCCGTAACTATTGATTTAGAGCTTAAAATGACAGGAATCCAATGCCCACGTTAAGCTCTCTCAATTTTCTATAATGTGACAAATTTTAAGACTAAAATAGCTATAACAAAGCTTTCAAGTAATCTAATCTATCGCAAACAGGGTGATGCCATGCATTATGCTTGATTAATAAGCCTTTACTCAATGAGCACCAGTGATCAGTTTAGAATGATCATTTTATCTGGCCGATCATCTTGACATTTCCGTACTAAATCGTCTATAACTTTTGATTCAGATCTCAAAAATGACATGAATCCAACGCCCACGTTAAACTATCTCAAATATCTATATTTTGTGAAAATTTAAGACTGAAATAGCTACAACAAAGCCTCCAAGTAGTTGAATCTATCGCAAACTGCTTGATGCCATGCATTATGCTTCATTAATAAACCTTTACTTAATGAGCACCAATGATTAGGTTAGAATGCTCATTTTAACTAGTCGGTCAACTTGGCATGTCCGCAGGAAATCGCCTGTAACTATTGATTCAGAGCTTAGAATGACACGAATCCAATGCCCACATTAAGCTCGCTCAATTTTCTATCGTGTGATAATATTTAAGACTGAAATAGCTATGGAAAAGCTTCCAAGTAATTGAATATATCGCAAACAGGGGGATCCCATGCATTATGCTTGATTAATAAGCCTTTACTCAATGAGCACCAATGATCAGCTTAGAATGATCTTTTAACTAGCTGATCATCTTGACATGTCCACACTAAATTGTCTATAACTTTTGATTCAAAGCACAGAGTGACACGAATCCAACGTCCACGTTAAACAACCTCAATTTTCTATATTGTGTTAAAATTTAAGACTGAAATAGCTTCACCAAAACCTCCAAGTAGTTGAATCTATCGCAAACTGTGTGATGCCAGGCATTATGATTCATTAATAAGCCTTTACTCAGTAAACACCAATGATCAGTTTGAATGATCATTTTAATTGGCAGATCAACTTGACATCTCCGCACTAAATATTCTATAACTTTTTATTCAGAGCTCAGAATTACACGAATCTAATGCTCACGTTAAGCTAGCTCAATTTTCTTTATTGTGAAAAAACTTTAGACTAAAATAGCTAATTCAAGGCCCCCAAGTATTCCAATTTATCACAATCTACTTGATGACATGCCGTAGGCTTGATTAATAAGTTTTTACTCAGTGAGCACCAATGATCAGTTTAGAATGATTATTTTAACTGGCCGATCAGCTTGACATGTCCGCACAAAATCGTCTATAACTTTTGATTAATACTTCAGAATGACTCGAATCCAAAGCCCACATTAAACTAGCTCAATCTTCTATATTGCAAAAACAATTTAAGACAAAAATAGCTACGACAAAGGTTCCAAGTAATCGAATCTAACGCAAACAGCGTGACGCCATGCATTATACTTGATTAATAAGCCTTTAGTCAATGAACAGCAATGATCAGTTTAGAATGATTATTTAACTGGCTGATCAGCTTGACATATCTGGAATAAATATTCTATAATTTTTGATTCAGAGCTCAGAATGACACGACTCTAATGCTCACGTTAAGCAAGCTCAATTTTCTTTATTGTGAAAAAATTTTAGATTAAAATAGCTAATTCACAGCCCCCAAGTATTCCAATTTATCACAATCTGCTTGATTGCATGTCGTATGCTTGATTAATAAGTTTTTCCTCAGTGAGCACCAATGATCAGTTTAGAATGATTATTTTAACTGGCCGATCAGCTTGACATGTCCGCACTAAATCATCTATAACTTTTGATTAATACTTCAAAATGACACGAATCCAAAGCCCTCATTAAACTAGCTCAATTTTTTATACTGAAAAAAATTTTAAGACTGAAATAGCTACGACAAAGGTTCCAAGTAATCGAATCAAACGCAAACAGCCTGACGCCATGCAATACACTTGATTAATAAGCCTTTAGTCAATGAGCAGCAATGATCAGTTTAGAATGATTATTTAACTGGCTGATCAGCTTGACATGTCTGGAATAAATATTCTATAATTTTTTATTCAGAGCTCAGAATGACACGACTCTAATGCTCACGTTAAGCAAGCTCAATTTTCTTTCTTGTGAAAAAATTTTAGATTAAAATAGCTAATTCAGAGCCCCCAAGTATTCCAATTTATCACAATCTGCTTGATGACATGTCGTATGCTTGATTAATAAGTTTTTCCTCAGTGAGCACCAATGATCAGTTTAGAATGATTATTTTAACTGGCCGATCAGCTTGACATGTCAGCACTAAATCGTCTATAACTTTTGATTAATACTTCAAAATGACACAAATCCAAAGCCCTCATTAAACTAGCTCAATTTTTTATACTGAAAAAATTTTAAGACTGAAATAGCTACAACAAAGGTTCCAAGTAATCGAATCAAACGCAATCAGCGTGACGCCATGCAATATACTTGATTAATAAGCCTTTACTCAATGAGCACCAATGATCAGTTTAGAATGGTCATTTTAAATGGCAGTTCAACTTGACATGTTCGAACTAAATCGTCTATAACTTTTGAGTCAAACCTCAGAATAACACGAATCAAATGCTCACCTTAAGCTAGCTCAATTTTCTATATTGTGAAAAAATTTAAGACTAAAATAGATATTACAAATCCCCCAAGTAATCCAATCTATAACAATCTGCTTGGTGACATGCATTATGCTTCATTAATAAGCCTTTACTTAATGAGCACCAATGCCTAGTTTAGAATGATCATTTTAACTAGTCCGTCAACTTGACATGTTCGCACAAAATCGCCCATAACTATTGATTCAGAGCTCAGAATCACACGAATCACATGCCCACGTCAAGCTTGCTCATTTTCCTATAGTGTGACAAAAGTAAAGACTCAAATAGCTATAACAAATCTTCCATGTAATCGAATGTATTTCAAACAGGGTGATACCATGCATTATGCTTGATTAATAAGCCTTTACTCAATTAGCACCAATTATCAGTTTATATTGATCATTTTAGCTGGCTGATCATCTTAATATGTCCGTACTAAATCATCTATAACTTTTGTTTCAGATCTCAAAATGACACGAATCCAACGCACACATTAAACTATTTCAATTTTCTATATTTGGGAAAATTTAAGTCTGAAATAGCTACAACAAAGCCTACAAGTAGTTGAATCTATCAAAAACTTTGGGATGCCACGCATTATGATTCATTAATAAGCCTTTACCCAATGAGCACCAATTATCAGTTAAGAATGATCATTTTAATTGGCAGTTCAACTTGACATGTCCGCACTAAATCGTCTATAACTTTTGATTCAAAGCTCAGAATGACAAGAATTCAATGCTCACCTTAAGCTAGCTCAATTTTCTATATTATGAAAAAATTTAAGACTAAAATAGCTATTACAAAGCCCACAAGTAATCCAATCTATCACAATCTGCTTGATGCCTTGCATTATGTTTCATTAATAAGCCTTTACTCAATGGACACCGATGATCAGTTTAGAATGATCATTTAACTGGGTGATCAGCCTGACATGTCCACGCTAAATAGTCTATTACTTTTGATTCAGATTTCAGAATGAAACCAATTCAATGCCCACATTAAGGTAGCTCAATTTTTTAGATTGTGACAAAATTTAAGACTGAAATAGCTATAACAAAGCTTCGAAGTAATCGAATCTATCACAAACAGGGTGATGCCATGCATTATGCTTGATTAATAAGCCTTTACTAAATGAGCACCAATGATCAGTTTAGAATGATCATTTTAACATACCGATCATCTTCACATGTCCGCACTAAACCGTCTATAACTTTTTGATTCAGAGCTCAAAATGACACGAATCAAACGCCCACGTTAAACTACGTCCATTTTCTATATTTTGTGAAACTTTAAGGCTGAAATAGCTACAACAATGCCTCCAAGCAGTTGAATCTATCCCAAACTTTGTGATGCCATGCATTATGTGTCAATAATAAGCCTTTACTCAATGAGCACCAATGATCAGTTTAGAATGATCGTTTTAATTGGCAGTTTAACTTGACATGTCTGCACTAATTCGTCTATAATTTTTTTTATTCAGAGCTCAGAATGACACGAATCCAATGCTCAACTTAAGCTAGCTCAATTTTCTATATTGTGAAAACATTGAAGACTAAAATAGCTATTACAAAGCCTCCAAGTAATCAAATCTATCACAATCTGCTTGATGCCTTGCATTATACTTCATTAATATGCCTTTACTCAATCAGCACTAATGATTAGTTTAGAATGATCATTTTAACTAGTCGGTCAACTTGACATGTCCGCACAAAATCACCCGTAACTATTGATTCAGAGCTCAGAATGACACGAATCGAATGCCCACGTTTAGCTAGCTCATTTTTCTATAGTGTGTCAAAATTTAAGACTGAAATAACTACGACAAAGCTTCCAAGTAATTGAATCTATCGCAAACTCTGTGATGCCATGCATTATACTTGATTAATAAGCCTTTACTCAATGAGCACAAATGATCAGTTGAGAATGATCATTTTAACTCGCCGATTAACTTGGCATGTCCGCATAAAATCATCTGTAACTTATGATTCAGAGTTCAGAATGACACGAATCCAACGGCCACATTAAGCTAGCTCAATTTTCTATATTGTGACAAAATTTAATACTGAATTTGCTATGAGAAAGATTCGAAGTAATCGAATCTATCACTAACAGCGTGATGCCATGCCTTATGCTTGATTAATAAGCCTTTACTCGATGAGCACCAATTATCAGTTTAGAATAATCATTTTAACTGGCCGATCAGCTTGACATGTCCACACTAAATCGTCTATAGCTTTTGATTCAGACTTCAGAGTGACATTAATCCAAAGCCCACATTAAGGTAGCTCAATTGTCTATATTGTGAAAAAATTTAAGACTGAAATAGCTATGACAAAGCTTCCAAGTAATCGAATCGAAGCTTGCAAAAATTTAGGACCCAAATAGCTACAACAAAGCCTCCAAGTAATCCACTCTATCCCTAATTGCGTGATGCCATGCATTATGCTTCATTTGTAACCCTTTTCTCAATGAGCACCTATGATCAGTTTAGAATGATAATTTTTACTTGACATATCCGCACTAAATCGTTCGTAACTTTTGATTTAGAGTTCAGAATGCATGAATTCAATGCCCACATTAAGCTAGCTCAATTTTCTATATTGTGACAAAATTTATGTCCGTAATAGCTATAACAAAGCCTCCAAGCAATCCATTCTATCCAAAACTGCGTGATGACATGCATTATGCTTCATTTGTAAACTTTTCCTCTATGAGCACCAATGATCAGTTTAGAATGATCATTTAACTTGCCAATCAACTTGACATGTCCGCACTAAATTGTTCGTAACTTTTGATTTAAAGTTCAGAATGACACGAATTCAATGCCAACATTAAACAAGCTCAATTTTCTATATTGTGATAAAATTTAGGACCGAAAAGCAATGAGAAAGCCTCGAAGTAATCGAATCTATCTGTGAAAACGTGATGCCATGCATAATGCTTCATTTAGAAGCCTTTACTCAAGAAACACCAATGATTAGTTTAGAATTATCATTTTAATTGGCTGATCAAAATTACATGTCTGCACTAAATTGTCTTTAACTTTGGATTCAGAGTTCATAATAACATGAAACCAACACCAACGTTAACCTAGGTCAATTTTCTATATTGTCGTAAAATTTCTGACCGAAATAGCTACGAAAAAGTCTCCAAGTAATCCAATCTATTCCAAACTGTGTGATGTCATGCATTATGCTTCATTTGTAAACCATTGTTCAATGAGCACAAATTTTCAGTTTAGAATGATCATTTTAACTAGTTGATCAACTTGACATATCCGCAATAAATCTATTTTAACTTTTGATTTAGAGTTTAAAATGACATGAACCCAACGCCCACGTTAAGATATCTCAATTTTCCATATGGTGACAACATTTGATACTAAAAGAGCCTCAAAGTAATCCAATCTATCCTTAACTGCATAATGCCAAGCATTATGATTCCTTTATAAATCTTTACTCAAGGAGCACCAATGATCAGTTTAGAATAATCATTTTAACTGGCCGATGAACTTGTCATGTCACACTATATCGTTCGTAACTTTTGATTTAGAGTACAGAATGACACAAATCCAACAGCCACGTTAAGTTAGCTCAATTTTCTATATTGTTACAAAATTTAGGACCGAAATAGCAACAGGAAAAGTCTACAACTAATCCAATATATCCCAAACTGCGTGATTCCATGCATGATGCTTCATTTGTAAAGCTTTGCTCAATGAGCACCAACGATATGTTTAGAATGATCAATTTAACTTGCCGATCAACTTGACATGTCCGCACTAAATCGTCTTTAACTTTTGATTCATAGTCCATAATGACACGAATCCAACGCCGGCGTTAAGTTGGCTCAATTTTCTACATTGTGATGAAATTTAATACCAAAATAGCTACGAGAAAGTCTGCAAGTAATCGAACCTATGCCAAACTGTGTGATGCCATGCATTATGCTTCACTTGTAAGCCTTTACTCAATGAGCACCAATTATCAATTTAGAATGATCACTTTAACTAGCTGATCAACTTGACATGTCCGAACTAAATCATCTTTAACTTTTGATTCAGAGTTCAGAATGACACAAATCCAACGCACACGTTAACCTAACTCAAGTTTCTACATTGTGACGAAAATTAAGACCAAAATAGCTACGACAAAGTCTACAAGTAGTCCAACCTATCCACGTTTAGAATGATCACTTTAACTAACTGATCAACTTGACATGTACACACTAAATCGGCGTTAACTTTTGACTTAGATCTCAAAATGACATGAATCCAACGCCCACATTAAGATATCTTAAGTTTCCATTTTGTAACACCATTTGAGATGGAAAGAGCTAAGCAAAGCCTCAGTGTAATCCAATATATCCTAAACAGCGTGATGCCATGCATTATGCTTCATTTATAAGATTCTACTCAAGAGCACCAACTATCAGTTTAGAATAATCATTCTAACTGGCCGATGAACTTGACGTTTTGCTCTAAATCGTTCGTAACATTTGATTTAGAGTTCAGAATGACAAAAATCCAACAGCGACGTTAACCTAGCTCAATTTTCTATATTGTGACAAAATATTTGAGACTGAAAGAAAGGCTCCAAATAATCCAATGTATCCCAAACTGCGTGATGTCATGCATTATGCTTCATTTGTAAACCTTTCCTAAATGAGCAGCATATATAAGTTTGGAATGATCATTTTATCTAGCTGATCAACTTGATATGTCCACACTAGATCGTCATTTACATTTGATTTAGAGTTTAGAATGACACGAATCCAACGCCCAAATTAAGCAAGCTCAATTTTCTATTTTGTGACAAAATTTAAGACCGAAATACATACGACAAAGCCTCCAAGTAATCCAATCTATCTTAATAGCGTGAAGTAATGCATTATGTTTCATTTGTAAACCATTTCTCAATCAGCACCAATGATCAGTTTAGAATGATGATTTTAACTAGCTGATAACCTTGACATGTCCGAAGTAAATCGTCTTTTACATTTGATTTAGAGGTAAAATAAAATGAATCCAACGCCCACGTTAATCTTGCTCAATTTTTTGTGAAAGCATTTGAGACTGAAAGAGCTACGACAAAGCCTCCAAGTAATCCAATCTATCCCAAACTACGTAATGCCATGCATTATACTTTATTTATAAACCGTTGCTCAATGAGCTTCAATGATTCGTTTTGAATGATCATTTTAACTCGCCGATAAACTTGACATGTTCGCACTAAATCTTCTGTAACTTTTGATTTAGAGTTTAGAATGAGACAAATCCAACACTTACGTTAAGCTAGCACAATATTCTATATTGTGACAAAATTCAAGACCGAAATAGCTGTGACAAAGCCTCCAAGTAATCCAATCTATCTCAAACTGCGTTATGCCATGCGTTATGCTTCATTGGTAAACCTTTGCCCAATGAGCACCAATGATCAGCTTAGAATGATCATTTTAACTTACTGATCAAGTTGAGATGTCCGGACTAAATCGTCTCTAACATTTTGGTTTATAGCTCAAAATGACATGAATCCAATACCCTTGTTGATTTTGCTCAATTTTTAATGTTGTGAGAACAATTGAGACTGAAAGAGCAACGCCAAAGCCTCCAAGTATTCCAATGTATCCCGAACTGCGTGATGCCATGCATTATGCTTCATTTATAAGCCATTGTTCCATGAGCACCAATGATCATTTTGGAAGGATCATTTTAACTAGCTGAATAATTTGACATGTCCGCACTAAATCATCTTTAACTTTTGATCCAATGTATCCAAAACTGCCTGATGCCATGCATTATGATTCATTTATAAGCCTTTACTCAATGCTCACCAATGATCAGTTTAGAATGATCATTTAACTAGCCAATCAACTTGACATATCTGCACTAAATCGTCTGTAACAGAATGACACGAATCGAATGCCCACGTTACGCTAGCACAATTTTCTATATTGTGATAATGTTAAATACCAAAATAGCTTTGACAAAGCCTCCAAGTAATCCAATTTATCCCACACGCGTGAACCCATGTAGTATGCGTCATTTGTAAACCATTGCTCAATGAGCACCGATGATCAGTTTAGAATGTTTATTTTAACTAGATTATCAACTTGACATGTCCACACTAAATCGTCTTTAACATTTGCTTTAGAGCTCCAAATGACACGAATCCAATGCCCACGCAAAATCTAGCTCACTTTTCGATATTGCGACAACATTTGAGACTGAAAAAGCTACGATAAAACCTCCAAGTAATCCAATGTATCCCAAATCGGATTGTGTCATGCATTATGCTTCATTTATATGCCTTTACTCAAGGAGCAGCAATGATCACTTTAGAAAGATCTTTTTAACTGGTTGATAAACTTGACATGTATGTACTAAATTGTCTATAACTTTTGATTCAAAATTTAGAACGACATGAATCTAATGCCCACGTTAATCTAACTTAATTTTCTATACTGTGACAAAATTTAAGACTGGCTTAGGTACGACAAGGCCTACAATTAATCCAGTCTATCCCAAACAGCATGATGCCTTGCATTATGATTCCTTTGTAAACCTTTGCTCAATGATCACCAATGATTAGTTTAGAATGATCATTTTAACTGGCCGATCAACTTGACATGTCCGCCCTAAATCGTCTGTAACTTTTGATTTAGAGTTCCGAATGACACGAATCCAACGCCCACGTTAATCTACCTCAATATTTTACATTGTGAAAAACATTTAAGACCAAAATAGCTATGAGAAAACGTCCAAGTAACCTAATCTATCCCAAACAGTGTGATGCCATGAATTATGCTTAATTTGTAAACCTTTGCTAAATGACCACAATTGATCAGTTTAGAATGATAATTTTAACTAGCTGATCAACTTGACATGTCCGCAATAATTCGTCTTTAATATTTAAGTTAGAGCTCAAAGTGACACGAATCCAACGCTGATGAGGACATCAGGTCGTACATCCAGCCAGGAGACCAGACTGGCCGACCAGGAAGCTTGCCCGATATAGCCGGACCATCTGGCACGCCTGCTGGCCCAAGCAGTACCGCCGGACCTTCGACCACAAGGACCAGAGCAACCAGCATTGCCGGCGGAGAGGCCCAAGCTTCCGGCACACTTGGTGGTGATGTGGATGACACCGCCGGCCCCTCTGGTGATGCCACCAACTCCGGGATCAACTTGGCCGGTCCTGAAGGCATTCCGGCCAGTACCTCGCACAATCCAGCCGGTACAGCTGATCCAGCCGAGTACATGCGCATTTCCACTTCTACACAAGAAGACTCGGACCAAATGAGCTACCAGCTGCAGGACATGCACCTAGATGAAGTCTCTACACCAGTGGTACCTCAAGGAGCAATGACAAGAAGCAGATCAAGGGCACTCTTCCACAAATTCAGCTTATGGGTCGACAAGCTCCTAGAGGAAGATCGACTAAGGACAATGGGCCAGAAGTGCAAGGAAGAGTCCAATGGCTTCTCAACAACACAAGGGACATCAGAGACTTGGGCTTTAGTGGCAAGAGAGGTCAGGGTCCAAAGATTCTTAACCCTACTCCAAGTCGAAGACTAGGAGCAAGGCGCGTGCATGCCACAAGGACGGCCACCTTCCATTTCTTGGGCATGAGGTAAGTTAAGGTAAGTTTCAATTCGAATATATGCCTCTTTCTGTTTTGCAGGGTAGGATCTAGAATATTTACTTTTATTGAGTCAAAGACATTTTAGGAATAAATCCTTTTTCGATTATACACTTTTGTATCTTTTCCTTTTGTGCACTTTTGTAAGTTTTTCTTTTCTTATTTGAGTCGACTCTAGAAGGTCAAGCTGTCGAGCATATTAATAAGGCTCCTTCCAGCATTGTAGTTCGACAACCTTTTTGATATTAATAAAGATCAAATTTTCTTTCAACAAGTTATTCTCTCATGAGACTTGTGCGCTTAGAACCTAGTTGAGACCAGCCCTCCTAGCTCTAAGCTTGTGATTTATCACGAGGTTCATCACCCCTCGTGTGGTTCACTTCGGCCTTCCATCTTTTACCAACCAGAAAACCCCCATCCAGGAGCCTAAGGTTTAGTTTCTCACCTAATCTTCTAGAAACAGCCCACGCGCATCCAAGCCTTGAATCGAGGCTTGTATCATTTTGGTATCAGAGCTTAAAGCTCCTAAACCAGGTTGTTTCTATCCTTTAGCTTGTTTTGTTTTTAGTTCTTGCATTAGTTTAAGTGGCATTCAAGAAAAATCAAAAAAATAACATCAAACTCCAAACCGAGTGCATCTAGCCTTCTACGTGTATCACTAGGGTTTAGATTCACTTTTGCATTGCCATTCATGTTTTCCTTTTTGTTTAAATCATATTTCCTTTATTTTTAAGTTAAATTAAAAAGAAAAGAAAAAGAAAATAGGAAAAATACCAAAGGAATTCGAATTGGACAGCTAGGACAAGTTGTCAAGAAAGTTTCCTTTTTTTCAAATCTTCATATTTTTGAATTTCCAATTCTCAGATTTTTTCCTTTTTGCAAATTTTCGAATCCTTATAAAAAGAAAACCCTCCTAATAATTTAGGAGCATATTAACTTGTCTTCTTTCTTTGTAGCACGCAATGGCAGAATAAAAATAGAGAAGCAACCGAAGCCATGATGGCCATGTTCACCACTCTCCAAACACAACTCGCATCAATAGGCGAGAGGTTGGAGAGCGTGGAAAGACCGGTGAGGTTCCAGGCCATAAGGCACGTGAGAGCTGAGCAAGACCGTCCTGAGGGTCCTGAGCACCTTAGGACACGGCACGAACAAGAGGAACCCCAGCCAAATGGAGATGAGGACACACAACCTCATAACTATCACCATAGGCCGAGAGGACCTCCATGGCAACCAGAGGCAGAAGATGATGGCTTTGAGCCATATGGTTTTCACCAGAGACCAAGAATGCCTCCTAGACATCATGAGGATGGAGATGAACACACCTACAACCGGGTAACTCGTCCTGATGTTAAGCTAACTCCTCCTAGTTTTGCAGGAAATGTAGACCCCGAGGCTTACCTAGATTGGGAAAGAAGAATGGATCATATCTTTGAACATTACAACCAACCAGGACCTAGGAGAGTCTCAATGGCAGTAGCACAACTCACGGACAATGCCCTCATCTGGTAAGATCGTGATGTATCTGACAGAAGGAGGAAGAGAATGAGGCCCATAGACTCATGGGGCGACAAGAAAGACCTCATGCGACAAAGGTTTGTTCCACCTTACTTTCATAGAGACTTGCAACGTCGTTTTCATACTCTTAAGCAGGGTACTAGATCAGTAGAGGAGTACTATGAAGAGTTCGAGAAGCTAAGGAACAGGCTGGAGCTCAATAATGATGAAGAAGCATTGATGGCACAATTCTTGGATGGACTCCAAGAAAGAATCAGCCGCAAGGTGGAAAGGCAAATCTACAATGACTTCAAAGACTTGTTCCACCTATCTGTCCAGGCTGAGCAGCACATCAAACGTAAAAGCCAAGACATCCGCAGCAAGCCTAAGACACCTTGGGCACCAAGCAACATGCCCAAGCCTGTAGACAAAGGCAAGAGCATAGAGATCGAGTCAACGTTTAAGAGCAAGCCTCCTGAACCCACCCGTGACCAGAGAGAGCCTGGTAAGTCTTCTAATCCTCAAAGATCACGTGACATCACTTGTTTCAAGTGTAGGGGTCGTGGACACATCTCAAGGGAGTGCCCAAACAACCGAGTCATGTTGATTACGGAGGCTGGAGAATATGAGTCCCAAGATGAAGAGGACTATGAACCAGAAGAGGAGTATGGTGACATTGAGTACCCTGATGTGGGGGAAGTGCTGGTCACTAGACGCATCCTCAGTGCAATGGTGGATCCTTCAGAGACCATCCAAAGGAAGAACATCTTCCACAGCCGTTGCACCATCAAGGGAAAGGTATGTAACCTCATCATAGATGGTGGTTCTTGCACTAACGTTGCTAGTGCATATATGGTTGATAAGCTAGGTCTAGAGAAGACAAGGCATCCTCGACCATATAGACTGAGATGGCTGGATGACAAAGTGGAGCTCAAGATCCATGAGCAAGTCACTGTGACATTCAGTGTGGGCAAGTACCAAGACCAAGTCGTGTGCGACGTGGTGCCCATGCAAGCTGGCCATTTTCTGCTAGGAAGACCATGGCAGTTTGACAAAGAGACCAGGCATGATGGCCGAACCAATCTCTACACTTTTGTGCATGACAAAAGAAAGGTCAGCTGGCTCCTCTTACACCTGCCCAGGTACACGAGCTACAACACCAAATGAGTAAGGAAAAGAAACTTATTAAGTCGAATTTTCTTATTCAACCAAGCCATGTACGGAGAGCTTTAGCCTCGAAGGATTTAATGTTACTAATGGTTTTCAAGTGTTGAATGTAGAAAAAGAACAGATAGAGCTTCCTCCTGAAGTAGCAACTCTCCTCAACAAGTTCCCGGATGTATTTCCAGAGGAGATACCAGCAGGCTTGCCTCCTTTACGTGGCATAGAACACCAGATTGATCTAGTTCCCGGAGCAGCCCTGCCCAACCGGCCAGCCTACCGGATGAGTCCAGAGGAGTCCAAGGAGCTTGAGAAGCAAGTCAAGGAGCTCCTGGAGAAAGGCTATGTTTGAGAGAGCCTCAGTCCATGTGCCGTACCAGTGCTACTAGTGCCCAAGAAGGATGGGACTTGGCGCATGTGCGTGGACTGCCGAGCAATCAACAACATCACAGTCAAGTACCGGCATCCAATACCACGGCTGGATGACATGCTAGATGAGCTGAGTAGAGCCACGGTCTTCTCCAAGATAGACCTCAAGAGTGGATACCACCAGGTCAGGATGAAAGAAGGTGATGAATGGAAGACTGCTTTCAAGACAAAGCAAGGGCTCTACGAGTGGACAGTCATGCCATTTGGCTTGACTAATGCCCCAAGCACCTTCATGCGCCTTATGAACCAAGTTCTTAGGGCGTACATCAGTAAGTTTGTAGTGGTTTACTTTGATGACATACTAGTTTATAGTAAGTGCCTATGGGAACACCTCACACATCTTGAGATGGTACTTAAAACCCTTCGACAAGAAGAGCTTTATGCCAATCTCAAGAAGTGCATCTTTTGTACCGATAAACTTGTCTTTTTAGGTTTTGTTGTAAGTTCACAGGGCCTACAGGTTGATGAACAGAAGATTCGAGCCATACAAGAATGGCCAACACCAGGCAACATCTGCCAAGTAAGGAGCTTCCACGGACTGGCCAGCTTCTATAGGAGATTCGTGCCCAACTTCAGAATTATTGCCACACCATTGACGGCAGTAGTGAAGAAGAACGTGGGATTCAGCTGGGGAGAAGCTCAGGAGAAGGCATTCCAGGCCTTGAAGGACAGCCTTACACATGCACCAGTGCTAGTCCTGCTCGACTTCAACAAGATGTTTGAAGTGGAGTGTGATGCCTCTGGAATAGGCATAGGAGCAGTGCTAACCCAAGGAGGGAGACTAGTGGCATACTTCACTGAGAAGCTAGGTGGTGCCTCACTGAACTACTCCACTTATGACAAGGAGCTTTATGCCCTTGTCCGAGCATTGGAGACTTGGCAGCATTACTTGCTGTCCAAGGAGTTTGTGATCCACACTGATCATGAGACTCTCAAACACCTCAGAGGACAAACCAATCTCAAGAGGAGACATGCTAGGTGGATGGAGTTCATAGAGACCTTTCCGTACATTATCAAGTACAAGAAGGGCAAAGACAATGTGGTAGCCGATGCACTATCAAGGAGGTTTTCCTTGATATCAACCATGGAGGCAAAGGTCCTAGGGTTCGAGCACATCAAGGACCTATACAAGGATGATCCTGACTTTTCTGAGAGCTACAAGGAGTGTGGCACAGGGAGTCATGGCAAGTTCTACATCCATGAGGGATTCTTGTTCCGAGAAAGAAGGTTGTGCATAAGGATCATTAAGGGAGCTTATCATCCGAGAAGCTCATGGAGGAGGATTCATGGGCCACTTTGGTGTCGACAAGACTCTAGCAGTGGTCAAGGAGCACTTCTACTGGCCACACATCAAGAGGACAGTAGAAGCTCATTGTGCAAGATGCATCACTTGCAAGAAGGCAAAGTCCCGAGTGCAACCTCACGGGTTGTATCTCCCACTGCCCATACCTACACATCCATGGGTGGACATCTCAATGCACTTTGTTCTAGGTCTGCCCAAGATCAACCACAAAGATGCAATCTTTGTAGTGGTGGACAGATTCTCCAAGATGGCACACTTCATTCCATGTGCCAATGTCAATGATGCCACACAAACAGCTGAGCTGTTCTTCAGGGAGATAGTACCGGCTTCATGGAGTGCCAAGGACCATCGTATCAGACAGGGACACCAAGTTCCTCAGCCATTTCTGGAGGACCCTATTGAGAAAGATAAGCACGAAGCTACTCTTCTCTACCACCTGCCATCCTCAAACCGATGGCCAGACTGAAGTTGTCAACAGGACACTATCAACTCTTCTCAGGACTACACTAGGGAAGAACCTAAAGACTTGGGTGGAGTGCCTGCCATTCATAGAGTTTGCTTACACCCGAGCTGTGCACTCAGCAACCAAGAAGACACCATTTGAAGTAGTATACGGCTTCAACCCTCTCACCCCATTGGAGCAAACGCCACTACCACCAGCTGAGATGACCAACCTCAACGGAGCATCCAAGGCAGAGTTCATAAGGAGGTTACACCAGAAGGTAGCAGAAAACTTGGAGAAGAGGACCGGACAGTACATGACTCATGCCAACAAGGGAAGAAAGGAGGTGATCTTTCAACCAGGCGATTGGGTGTGGCTACACCTACGGCAGGAGAGGTTCCCAAACCTAAGGAGTTCCAAGCTAGCACCAAGAGGAGATGGACCATTCAGAGTGCTCGAGAGGATCAACAACAACGCCTACCGGATCGAGCTCCCAGGTGATTTTAATGTGACCAATACGTTCAATGTTACTGACTTAGCCCCTTTCCATGCAGATGAACCAGTTTTGAGGACAAAACCTAGTGAAGAGGGAGGGGATGATGAGGACATCAGGTCGTACATCCAGCCAGGAGACCAGACTGGCCGACCAGAAAGCTTGCCCGAGACAGCCGGACTATCTGGCATGCCTGCCGGCCCAAGCAGTACCGCCGGACCTTCGACCACAAGGACCAGAGCAACCAGCATTGCCGGCGGAGAGGCCCAAGCTTCCGGCACACTTGGTGGTGATGTGGATGACACCGCCGGCCCCTCTGGTGATGCCACCAACTCCGGGATCAACTTGGCCGGTCCTGAAGGCATTCCGGCCAGTACCTCGCACAATCCAGCCGGTACAGCTGATCCAGCCGAGTACATGCGCATTTCCACTTCTACACAAGAAGACTCGGACCAAATGAGCTACCAGCTGCAGGACATGCACCTAGATGAAGTCTCTACACCAGTGGTACCTCAAGGAGCAATGACAAGAAGCAGATCAAGGGCACTCTTCCACAAATTCAGCTTATGGGTCGACAAGCTCCTAGAGGAAGATCGACTAAGGACAATGGGCCAGAAGTGCAAGGAAGAGTCCAAAGGCTTCTCAACAACACAAGGAACATCAGAGACTTGGGCTTTAGTGGCAAGAGAGGTCAGGGCCCAAAGATTCTTAACCCTACTCCAAGTCGAAGACTAGGAGCAAGGCGCGTGCATGCCACAAGGACGGCCACCTTCCATTTCTTGGGCATGAGGTAAGTTAAGGTAAGTTTCAATTCGAATATATGCCTCTTTCTGTTTTGCAGGGTAGGATCTAGAATATTTACTTTTATTGAGTCAAAGACATTTTAGGAATAAGTCCTTTTTCGATTATACACTTTTGTATCTTTTGCTTTTGTGCACTTTTGTAAGTTTTTCTTTTCTTATTTGAGTCGACCCTAGAAGGTCAAGCTGTCGAGCATATTAATAAGGCTCCTTCCAGCATTGTAGTTCGACAACCTTTTTGATATTAATAAAGATCGAATTTTCTTTCAACAAGTTATTCTCTCAAGAGACTTGTGCGCTTAGAACCTAGTTGAGACCAGCCCTCCTAGCTCTAAGTTTGTGATTTATCACGAGGTTCATCACCCCTCGTGTGGTTCACTTCGCCCTTCCATCTTTTACCAACCAGAAAACCCCCATCCAGAAGCCTAAGGTTGAGTTTCTCACCTAATCTTCTACAAACAGGCCACGCGCTTCCAAGCCTTGAATCGAGGCTTGTATCAAACACCCACCTTAATCTAGCTCAATTTTCAATATTGTGACAACATTTGAGACTGAAAGAGCTACGACAAAGCCTCCAAGTAATCCAATCTATCACAAACTGCGTGATACCATGCATTATGATTCATTTGTAAACCTTTGCTCAATGAGCACCAATGATCAGTTTAGAATGATCATTTTAACTAGCCGATCAACTTGACATATCCGGACTAAATCGTCTTTAATCATTGATTTAGAACTCAAAATGACATGAATCCAATGCCCACCTCAATCTAGCTCAATTTTTAATATTGTGACAACATTTGTGACTGAAAAAGCTACGACAAAGCCTCCAAGTAATCCAATATATCCCAAACTGCGTGATGCCATGCAATATGCTTCATTAATAAGACTTTACTCAAGGAGTAGCAATGATCAGTTTAAAATGATAATTTTAATGGCCTATAAACTATACATGTCCGTACTAAATCGTCTGTAACTTTTGATTCAGAGTTCAGAGTGACACAAATCAAATGCCCACGTTAAGCTAGATAAATTTTCTATATTGCGACTAAATTTAAAACTGAAATAGCTACGACAAAGCCTCCATGTAATCCAATCTATCACAAACTGCATGATGCCATGCATTATGCTTCATTTATAAAAATTTTCTCAATGAGCACCAATGATCAGTTTAGAATGATCATTTTAACTAGCTGACCAACTGGAAATATCCGGACTAAATCACCTTTAATATCTGAATTAGAGCTCAAAATGACATGAATCCAACGCCCACCTTAATCTAGATCAATTTTCAATATTGTGACAACATTTTAGAGTGAGAGTGCTATGACAAAGCCTCATAGTAATCCAATATATCCCAAAATGCATGATGCCATGCATTATGCTTCATTTATAAGCATTTATTCAAGGAGCACGAATGATCAGTTTAGAACGATCATTTTAACTGGATGATCAACTCTAATGTCCGCAATAAATCGTCAATAACTTTTGAGTTAGAGTTCAGAATGACACGAATCCAACGCCCACTTTAAGCAAGTTCAATATTCTATATTGTGACAAAATTTAAGACCAATATATGTACGACAAAGCCTCCAAGTAATCCAATCTATCACAAATTGCGTGATGCCATGAGTTATGCTTCATTTGTAAACCTTTGCACAATGAGCACCAATGATCAGTTTAGAATGACCATTTTAACTAGCTGATCAACTTGAGATGTCCAGACTAAATCGTCTTTCATATTTGAATTAGAGCTCAAAATGACATGAATCCAACGCCCACCTAAATCTAGCTCAATTTTCAATATTGTGACAACATTTGAAACTGAAAGAGCTACGACAAAGGCTCCAAGTAATCCAAAATATCCCAAACTGCGCGATGCCATGCATTATGCTTCATTCATAAGACTTTACTCAAGGAGTACCAATGATCAGTTTAGAATGGTCATTTTAACGGGCCGATAAACTATACACGCCGTAGTAAATCGACCGTAACTTTTGATTTACAGTTCAGAATGACATGCAAATCCAATGCCCACGGTAATCTAGATTAATTTTCTATATTGTGAGGAAATTTAATACCAAAATAGCTACGACAAAGCCTCCAAGTAATCCAATCTCTCACAAACTGCGTGATGCAATGCAATATGCTTCATTTGTAAACCTTTGCTCAATGAGCACCAGTGATCAGTTTGGAATGATCATTTTAACTAGCTAATCAACTTGAAATATCCGGACTAAATCATCTCTAATATATGAATTAGAGCTCAAAATGACATAAATCCAACACCCACCTTAATCTAGCTCAATTCTCAATATTGTGACAACATTTGAGACTGAGAGAGCTACGACAAAGCCTCCTAGTAATCCAATATATCCCAAACTACGTGATGTCATGCATTACGCTTCATTTATAAGCCTTTACTCAAGGAGCACCAATGATTAGTTTAGAATGATCATTTTAACTTGCCGATCAACTTGACATGTCCGCACAAAATCATCCAAAACTTTTGATTTAGAGTTCAGAATGACATGAATCCAATGCCCACATTAAGCTCGCTCAATTTACTAAATTTTGATTACCTTTAAGACCAAAATAGTTACGACAAGGCCTCCAAGTAATCCAATCTATCTGAAACTGCATGATGCCATGCATTATGCTTTATTTCTAAGCATTTGCTCAATGAGCACCAATGATAAGTTTAGAATGATCATTTTAACTAGCTGAATAACTTGACATATCCGGACAAAACCGTCTTTAATATTTGATTTACAACTCAAAATGACATGAATCCAATGCCCACCTCAATCTAGCTCAATTTTCAATATTGTGACAACATTTGAGACTGAAAGAGCGACGACAATGCCTCCAAGTAATCCAATATATCCCAAACTGCTTGACGGCATGCATTATGCTTCATTCATAAGACTTTACTCAAGAAGTACCAATGAACAGTTTGAAATGATCATTTTAACTGGCCGATAAACTATACATGTCCACACTAATTGTCTGTAACTTATGATTCAGAGTTCCGAAAGACGCGAGCCTAATGCCCTCGTTAAACTAGATCAATTTTTCTATATTACGACTAAATTTAAGACCAAAATAGCTACGACAAAGCCTTTAAGTAATCCAATATATCACAAATTGTGTGATGCTATACATTATTCTTCATTTGTAAACCTTTGCTCAATGCGCGTGTTGCCATGCATTATGCTTCATTTGTTAACCTTAGATCAATGAGCATAATTGATCAGTTTGGAATGATCATTTTATCTAGCTGATCAACTTGTCATGTCCAGACTAAATCATCTTTAGTATTTCAATTAGAGCACAAAGTGACATGAATCCAACGCCCACCTTAATCTAGCCTAATTTTCAATATTTTGACAACATTTGAGACTGAGAGAGCTACGACAAAGCCTCCCAGTAATCCAATATATCCCAAACTGTGTGTTGCCATGCATTATGCTTCATTTATAAGCCTTTACTCAAGAAGCACCAAAGACAATTAGAATGATCATTTTCATTCGCCGATCAACTTGACATGTCCGCACTAAATCGTACCTAACTTTTGACATATAGTTCAGAATGACATGAATCAAATGCCCACATTAAGCTAGCTCAATATTCTATAATTTTAAAAAATTTAAGACCGAAATAGCTATTACAAAGCCACCAAGTAATCCAATCTATCCCATACTGCATGATGCCATACATTATGCTTCATTTGTAAACCTTTGCTCAATGAGCACCAATGATCAATTTAGAATGAGCATTTTAACTAGCTGATCAACTTGACATGTCTGTACTAAATTTTCTTAAACATTTGACTTAGTACTCAAAATGACATAAATCCAATGCTCATGTGTTAATCTAGCTCAGTTTTCAATATTGTGACAACATTTGAGACTGAAAGAGCTACGACAAATCCTCCAAATAATCCAATCTGTCCCAAACTGCATCATGCCATGCATTATGCTTTATTCGTAAACCTTTTCTCAGTGAGCACCAATGATCAGTTTAGTATGATCATTTTAAGTTGCTGATCAACTTGACATGTTCGGACTAAATCTTCTTTAGTATTTGATTTAGAGCTCAAAATGACATGAATCCAACACCCACATTAATCTAGATCAATTTTCAATATTGTGACAACATTTGAGACTGAAATAGCTATGACAAAGCCTCCAAATAATCCAATGTATCCCAAACTGCGTGATGCCACACCTTATATTTCATTTTAAGCCTTTACTCAAGGAGCACCAATGATAAATTTAGAATTATCATTTTAACGGGCCATATACCACAGGGCAGAGAATGAATATTGTCTTTTGGAATTTTTGGGGTGTAGGAGGGTCTCTGACAGTTCGACTCCTAAAGGTAATAATGAAGGATTATTCCCCGGGCATACTCTTCCTAGTTGAAACCAAGAATAATAGTGATGTAATTCATGATTTAGCAGCTATTTTAGATTGTGAACGTGTACTATGTATCCCTCCAAGACGTCTCACTGGTGGATTAGCATTATAGTCGAAAAAAATAGCTGATGTATCTGTTGTAAGTGCTGATGAAAGACTACTGGATTGTAAAATTAAGAATAATGGATTTTATTTCTTTTTATCTTGTATTTATGGCCATCCCATCTGTAAATTTAAACATAATATTTGATTACAAAAAATCAATCTATCACAGAACGGTCCATGGTTGATGTGCTAATACTTTAATGAAATTTTACATCCCAATGATAAAGGGGGGGGCTTCTTACAGAGAACCTTAGAGTCTGATAGATTTCCTACAAATGGTTTCATCGTGTATGATGTCAGATCTTAAGTACACTGGAAATAATATGACTTGGATTGGTAAAAAGCATAACCATCTGGTGCAGTGTTTGCTTGATAGGGTAATGAAGAATGGAAAGCAACTTATCCGGCTTCTTTTGTCCAGTATTTAGAGTTGATAGATTCTGATCACTGCCCAAGGATCATTCGAATCAGACGAGAATCAGAATTTGGGAAAAGGACATTCCGATATGATCCCAGGTGGATATGACATGAGGATTTTGTAAATATTGTTAATTGTTCTTGGAATGATATCCCCCAGCAATCAGATACTGCCTTATCACTGCTAATGATAATATGTCGACATAAAATGTCCCAGTGGAGGAAAGATTATTATAGAGAATTCAAGAGATTTCTTCAGCTATAGATTCAGCTCAAATAGAGCCTCAGTTGGATTTCGCTAAAATTGTTACTCTAAAGAATCAATTGGTTGAAGCATATGCTAATGAGGTAAAAAATTGGAAATTAAAGAGCCGAAATCAATGGCTAAAAGAGGTCTACAAAAATACCAAGTTCTTCCATTCTACAACAAAAAAATAGATGATCAAGAAGTAATATTACTTCTATCAAGAATTCCTCTGGTATGTATGTATTTGGGAACGACGCTATTGCTGATGAAGCACAGCAATACTTCACGGAGTTATTCCAGAAAACTCAAGAGGGTAATATGGAACAGGCTTTAAGTATGGCACTCTGATGTCTCTGACGATATGAATAAAGAGTTAACAAAAGGAATTTGGAAAGCTGAAGTCTATGAAGCTATCCTTTCAATAAGGGCCAATAAAGCTCCAAGACCATATGGATTTTCAGCTGCTTTTTTTCATCAGCATTGGAATACGGTTGGAAATGCAGTTTATAAGGAAGTAGAACAATTTTTTCAAACTGGGAAAATGAATCCAGAGTTCAACCATACAAACCTCTGTCTTATACCTAAGCTGGTTTGCCCTATAGATACAAAATATTTCAGATCAATATCTCTTGGTTTTCTGTCTCAAAAAGATATTGAATAATATCGTTTCCGAAAATCAGGCGGCTTTTATACAATGTTCTTATTGCTCATGATGCCTTACATTCACTTCGGGCTCAACAGATGTGTGCAAAATCCTACATGGCTGTTAAAACCTATTTCAGTAAACCATATGACTGTGTGGAATGGAATTTTATTGAGGCTGTTCTGACTAAGAAAGGTTTTCCGAGTCCATGGATTCAATGGATAATGGAAAGTGTCACCACGGTATCCTTTTCCGTACTTATTAATGGAAGCCCATATGGTAATTTTAAACCTCAACGTAGTTTACGACATGGAGATCCTCTTTCACCATATTTATTTATAATATGTGCTGATGTGCTAAGTGCTATGCTCCATAACGCGGAAAAGAATGGATTGATTCAGCCACTTTGAATAACCCGAAATCGACCTACTATATCTCATCTTCTTTTTGTGGATGATTCCCTCTTTTTTGTTAAATCAGATAGGAGAAATGTCATGCATTTGAAACATATCTTCCAAGAGTATAGTTGGATATCAGGGCAAATCATCAATATGGAACAATCTTTGCTAATATTTGACCAGAAAGTGTTTCATCACCCAGACTCTGCATTCAGAACATATTGGGAATCAATTGTATTGGAGGAGGTGGAAAATATATGGGTCTACCAGAACAATTCAGTCGTAATAAGAGATAATTAATGTGGTGGATAACGTTCATTCTTGTGTTTCGGGATGGCAAACTAAGTTTCTTTCACCCACCAGGAAATAAATTCTCATCAAAGCTGTGTCTTTTGCTTTGCTAGTTTACTCTATGAATGTTTTTAAATTACCAGTTACAATATGCAGACTGATAAACAAGTCCTTAACTCAGTTCTGGTGGGGATCTTTGGGGGATAAAAAGAAAACAGTATGGGTTTCATGGAAAAAATGGCTACTCCAAAATTATTAGGTGGATATTACAAGAATGGAGAGTGAAAGTTTTGATTTAGAGTTCAGAGTGACACGAATCCAACGCCCACGTTAAGCTAGCTCAATATTCTATATTGTGACAAAATTTATGGCCGCAATAGCTACAACAAAGCCTCCAAATAATCCAATCTATCCCAAACTACGTGATGCCATGAATTATGCTTCATTTGTAAAACTTTGCTCAATGAGCACCAGTGATCAGTTTAGAATGAGCATTTTATTAGCTGATGAACTTGACATGTCGGCACTAAATCGTCTTTAACATTTTATTTAGAGTTTAAAATGACATGAATACAATGCCAACGTTAATCCAGCTCAATTTTCAATATTGTGAGAATATTTATGACTGAAAGAGCTACAACAAAACCTCCAAATAATCCAATCTATCCCAAACTGCGTAATGCCATGTATTATGCTTCATTTGTAAACCTTTTCTCAATGAGCACCAACGATAAGTTTAGAATAATCATTTTAACTAGCTGATCAATTTGACATGTCCCGACTAAATCATCTTTAATATTTGATTTAGAGCTCAAAATGACAAGAATCTAGCATCCACGTTAATCAAACTCAATTTTCAATATTATGACAACATTTGAGACTGAAAGAGCTACGAAAAAGCCTCCAAGCAATCCAATGTATCCCAAACTGCGTGATGCATGCATTATGCTTCATTTATAATCCTTTACTCAAGGAGAACAAATGATTAGTATAGAATTCTCATTTAACTGGCCAAAAACCTTGACATGTCCGAACTAAATCATCCGAAACTTTTGATTTAGAGTTCAAAATGACACGAATCCAACGCCCACGTTAAGTTAGCTCAATTTTCACTATTTTGATTAAATTTAAGACCCAAATAGGTACGACAAAGCCTCCAAATAATCCAATCTCTCCAAAACAACTGGATGCCATGCACAATGCTTCATTTGAAAACCTTTTCTTAGTGAGCACCAATGATCATATTAGAATGATTAACTTGACATGTCTGGACTAAATCATCTTTAATATTCTATTTAGAACACAAAATGACATGAATCCGATGCCCAATTAATCTAGCTTAATTTTCAATATTGTGACATCTTTTGAGGCTGAAAGAACTACAACCAAGCCTCCAAGTAATCCAATGTAACCCAAACTGCGTGATGCCATGCATTCTGCTTCAATTATAAGCCTTTACTCAAGGAGCACCAATGATCATTTCAGAATTCTCATTAACTGGCCGATAACCTTGACATTTCCGCACTAAATCATCCGAAACTTTGATTTAGAGTCCAGAATGACTTGAATTCAACGCTCACATTAAGCTAGCTTAATTTTCTATAATGTGATTAAATTTAAGACAGAAATATCTAGGAAAAAGCCTCCAAGTAGTACAATCTATCCCAAACTGGTGGATGCATGCACTATGCTTCATTTGTAAACCTTTGCTCAATGAGCACCAACGATTAGTTGAAAATCATCATTATCACTAGCTGAACAACTTGACATGTCTGGACTAAATCGTCTTTAACATTTCAGTTAGAGCTCAAAATGACATGAATCCAACGCCCAGTTAATCTAGCTCAATTTTCAATATTGTAACAACTTTTGAAGGTGAAAGAACTACGACAAAGCCTCTAAGTAATCCAATATATCCCAAGCTGCATGATGCAAGGCATTATGCTTCATTATAAGCCTTTACTCAAGGAGCACCAACTATCATTTTAGAATTCTCATTAACTGGCTGATAACCTTGACATTTCCTCACTAAATCGTCCGAAACTTCTGATTTAGAGTTCAGAATGACTTGAATCCAATGCTCACGTTAAGCTAGCTCAATTTTCTATATTGTGATTAAATTTAAGACCCAAATAGCTATGACAAATCCTCCAAGTAATCCTATCTATCCCAAACTGCTGGATTATCATACACTATGCTTCATTTGTAAACCTTTTCTTAGTGAGTACCAATGATCAGTTTAGAATGATCATTTTAACTAGCTGATTAACCATACATGTCTGGACTAAATCGTCTTTAATATATGTGATTTAGAGCTCAAACTGACATGAATCCAATGCCCACATTAATCTAGCTCAATTTTCAGTATTGTGACAACATTTGAGGCTTAAAGAGCTACTACAAAGCCTCCAAGTAATCCAATGTATCCCAACTGCGTGATGCCATGCATTATGTTTCATTTATAAGCCTTTACACAAGGAGCACCAATGATCAGTTTAGAATTATCATTTAACAGGCCGATCAACTTGACATGTCCGTACTAACGTCCGAAACTTTTGATTTAGAGTTCCGAACAACATGAATCCAACGACCACGTTAAACTAGCTCAATTTTCTATATTGTGATTAAACTTAAGCCCCAAATAGCTATGCCAAAGCCTCCAAGTAATCCAACCTATCGCAAACTGCTGGATGCCATGAATCAAGCTTCATTTGTAAACCTTTGCTCAGTGAGCACCTATGATTAGTTTAAAATGATCATTATAACTAGCTGATCAACTTGACATGTCCGGACTAAATCGTCTTTAACATTTGACTTAGAGCTCAAAATGACATGAATCCAACGCCCACGTTAATCTAGCTCAATTTTCAATATTGTGACAATATTTGAGACTGAAAGAGCTACAACAAAGCTTCCTAGTAATCCTATCTATCCGAAACTGCGTGATGCCATGCGTTATGCTTCATTTGTACACCTTTGCTCAATGAGCACCAATGATCAGTTTAAAATGATCATTTAACTAGCAGATCAACTTGACATGTCCGGAATAAATTGTTTTTAACATTTGAGTTTGAGCTCAAAATGATATGAATCGAACGCCCACGTTAATCTACCTTAGTTTTCAATATTGTGACAACATTTAAGATTGAAGGAGCTACGAAAAAGCCTCTAAGTAATCCAATGTATCCCACACTGCGTGATGCCATGCATTATGTTTCATTTATATGGCTTTACTCAAGGAAAACCAATTATCAGTTTAGAATGATCATTTTAACTGGTGTATAAACTTGACATGTTTGCATTAAATTTTCTGAAATTTTTGATTTGGAGTTCAGAATGACAAGAATCCAACGCACACGCTAAGCTAGCTCAATATTATATATTGTGACAAAATTTATGGCCGAAATACACTACCAGAAAACATCTATTTCCCGACGACAAAATTTTGTCGGTATTCCATCAGAAATAGCATTTCTCGTCGAATTTCTGACAAAAGATGTCCGTCAGGACTATTTCGTCGGAAACCAACTTTCATCGAGAAATTTTTGGTAATTCCTGACGGGTTTGCGATCAGCGCAGTCATCAGCAAAAGCCGACAGAGAGTCGATGGCGCTATCCCTTGGAAATTACCGACCTATTTGCGATTGATCTCGTCCGTCGGGCCGTCGATGACTTCCGATGACATATGCCATCAAAAATTACACCGATGATATGTGGAGACAGAACCTACCGACGCAAACCCGATGGTGTATATCTGTTGGTATATCCCGATGGTTTTTAGCCATCGAGATAGAACCGACGACATCGCAATGAAGTAAACTTCCCAACGGAAGCATGTCCATCGGTAATTCCCGACGGATTAGCGATAACTCTATCCGTCAGACTTGTATCGGTTTTCGACGATTTCTTCCGTCGGAAATAACCAAACAATTGAAAAAATAAATTTTAATAATTATTTTTTTTAAATATATTTATTTTTAAATTATTAAATTTAATAAATTTTTTAAAACTATTAAAACAATTAAATAAAAATAATTTTTCAAATTATAAATATAATAATATTTAAAGTTTAATTGTTTGAAAATCTATAGATTACATCGGAGGATGAGAATGAGGAAAAATTTCATCCAGATAATCCATAAATTGAGTTTTCATAAAATCCACAAAATATTTAAGCTTGGTCATCTCTATCTCCAGAGCCCCCATTTTTTATTTGAGTTGTGCATTGTCCACATTTCCAGCCACAAATGTTGCACCACTAGTATCTGCAACTCTCCCGAGTCTTGGTTGACGACCTTTAGAAAATGGTACTTCCTGTAAAAACCAAAAAATATTATTAAAAGAATATTATAATATTAAATATAAAAATAAATAAAAAAAGAAATCAACTTACATTAAGAACCAAACGGTTAATCTCAGAACGAGGCAATTTGGCGACCGAAGATGAAGAGCAAACTTGAGACTACAGAGACAAAATATCACTTTTTTCTTTTTCACTTTTTAAATGATCTCACTAAAGAGACCATCTTTGATGCAACCAGTATTTTTGTTCATGTGCATGACTTCGAGAAGTTGCAAGTGATCTGGGGGCGCTCCAAATTCTTGTGCCTAAAAGTAAAAAAATACTAAATTAATATTTAAAAAATTTTCAAACAATAATAGATAAAATTAATATAATAATAAATTTACCAATTGATTGGCTCGTTTAAAATGTAAATGCCTTTGCCTCCTCGTTCGCTCTGGTTTCCCAAATTAGTCCTCGAGATGGGCTCAACGCTGGAAGATTCCCAGTAACGAATGAAGTCGTTCCAAACCAACTCATTCAACCCTCTTGGTTTGTCTTTTTCCTTTTTCCACTTTTGTTTTCACTCGTTTATGTGGCGGGAAAATTGTACCATAGCCTCTTTTTAAAAAGCTTCTTCTACCAACTTTGTATTCATGGGATCCCATATAAATTTTTGCTATGAAATTTAGTTATATATTACTAAAAAAATATTTAAAACAATTACATTTTAAAAATAAATTAATGTACCGCACACGTCTTGAACGAAATCTGACGTTCTTCATATGGAATATCTCTAAATTTTGTATATGATTTTATCAAAAGAGAATGAAGCATCTTTAATATAGATTTGCTTATTCTGTTGTTTGAAATACCAGACCTACGAAATTTTATTAGAATAACGTTAAAATAATTATTTTAAATTTAATTTACCATGTCAAATTTCTTTGACGCCTTGGATCGAGAAAGGTAAAAAGTTCACGACCAGGCTACTGAACCAATTCTTCAATTGTCATTGGTCGGAAAGAATCATTTCCAGATTCCGGAACTTGAGTTGGTATAAAACTCGGAGTAGACGACTCACCACTTCTTTGGTATTCTTGATAAGACCTTAAAACATTATGATTGTGACATTTTATTAGTCTACCTACATTTACTATTTGTCATTTTCCCCTTCTAAACCCAATTTTAAAATATCGAAAAGACTCTCTAAATAATAGGTTCTGGAGACATGGTTAGGGTTTAGTGTTTGTTAAATTATTTTTTCACATACTTGACCCAATATTAATCTAAACCCAAATATTTAACCTCTCAAATTTAATTTTAGTAATTTGAACAAAATCTTCATTACATTGGTTTCAATTCGTTATCTATTTTATTCGATTAAAAATACTTGATTCAATACTAAAATTTAATATCCGAATTTATTAAAATAATTTAGATTCAATACTAACTTCCTCTTGAACACTATCTCTCAGTTATGCATATCACTCACTAGCAAGTAAAAAGAAAAGAAAAATCTCCAAAAAATCAGGGCAAACATCAACCTTCATTCATCTCTAGCTAAATTAAGCATAATGAGATCAAGATAACTTGAGACGCACATATACAAAGTATGGAGTAGCCAAATTATCTTAGCCATTTCAGGACTACAAATCCAATGTTATTCGTCTAGGGGTTGTAATATAACCCAAAAACGAAATTCATGGAGTTGTGATTTCCATATTCCACAAAATTATGACAAAAAGGCAGATCATATACAGATCAACGCAACCAAATCCGAGCTACTGATCAAACAAAGGTAGGAAACGAGAAATGGATCATGGGAATGCAAAGGCATAAGGAAGATTGAACAAGAAAAAGTTAAGACAAAGGTATAAGGCATAAAAATTGAAATCTAGAAATCTAACCGAAATAGGAATCGTAGAGGGGGAAAACTTACATTTCTGGCGACTAAACTTACAGAGAGCGATGGTTTCCAGTGACGACAGTGGCGGGAAGCGAAGAGGCGGAGAGGGAAAGGAAACGCGAGAGAGAAAGAGGGGAAGTGGGGTTGTAGGTTATATTCGATATTTCCATCACTAATCCATCGGCCAACTAATAAATATTTTCGTGAAAGTCCGCATTGTTAATTAGGATTCCTGCGTATAATTTAAGAGCATCAGAAATCCATCGGTAAGTACCGACGGATTTCCGATGAACTGCTGAAAAACCGTGCCTGTTCGCCAAATAGTCCGTCCATGTTGGAAATACGTTTTCGATGGCTTTTTGATGGACGTCGTCGGTACTCAGTCGGTATTAAAATTTTTTGACACAATAATTTGTAAGTTTAAATTTTAAATTATTATAATGATTTGTATCAATTTTAGGTATTTTAGGTACTTTTTTGAAAAGATAAATAATAAAGTCAAGGTATTTAATACAATAAATAAAACTATGAATTTGATTTTATATAGTTTACTTACTAATACTTTGTCAGTAAAATCACACACGCAACACTATCATGGTTTATATCCTGAATAATATATAATACACCTGATTTATAAAACTAGAGAAAACCAATTAAATTAACTTATTCTCTACCAATCCAAAAGTTATGCTTGATATGTGTATAAAAGAATGTGTAAAAAAGTTATGTGTACCATATTATGCTTGATATGTGTACCATAGAATATTAAATTCTATATTAATAATTACTGTTCGTCGCAATACCGTTCGTCGCAATACCGTAGGAAATTAGTAATTTTAAATCTTTTAAATTCTATATTAATAATTACTGTTCATCGCAATACCGTTTGAAATTACTGATGGCATTTTGACGGATATAACAACGCCGTTGGTAATCCGTGGGATTAAGAATCCGATATTTTGAAAACAATTCAGACAAGATCGGGTATAGCATCAATACCCTAAGTCGTCGAGAATCCGACTGTATTCACCGACGGAATAGCGACGGATGTTTCAGTTCCACCAAAAATCCATCGGAATGATCTGGACGCCGTCGGAAATTTGTCGGACAGGCATTTAAAATTTTAGAAAATATTATTTAACTCTAAAACTTAAAGTATCGCAAAAACTAAAACATTATTATCACATATTTAATTTGAAGCTGATGAACATTCCGAAGTAGCTGAATTTTCGTCGTCAAACTCGCCAATCTCTTCTTCTGAATCTTGAAACACGTTGTAATCTTCGTTCGTGATGTCATCAACAACAAGGTTAATTTGAAGAGAAGTCTCTATGGAACCTAAGTTACCAATTGTGTTTTGTTGCATAGGGTCTTGCTCGGTAAGACCACATACCATTCCTCTAGTATGTATTAAGGTCACTGTAATCCAAGGATCTTGCTTGTTCCTCACATGAGGATATCGAATGTAACAAACCTGGTCCGATTGTGATGCAAGTATAAAAGGAACAAGTTTTCGATATCGCTTACGAGAGTGGATAGACGTATCACCAAATTCATCTTGACGTTGACCCATGACAGGGTCATACTAGTCACAGTAGAACACAATACACCTGAAATGAATCACTCCTGGATAGTGAACTTCTAATATTTCACGATGAACACTCTTGTATACAATTTCTCTAGATTGAGATGATATACCATATTTACAAGTTTTTTATGAATTTTCTTCGCGATGACTCTTAAAAGCATATCTACGAGTGCAGTACATTGGATAAGATTTTGTGGTAAATGTAGAAATACTCACCAACTCAACTAACCACGTGGGAAACGATATCCCCCTAGAAGGATCTGTAGTAAACTGCAAAATAATTGAATGCACTCAACTATATATTTATATATATAAGAAACTATTATTGAAAATTACATAATTGTGGTACTACTGACATAAAAGTGCAACCATCTTGCAAATTTGCTCATTTTAAGTTTGACCAACTCATTCTCTGTGTAATTTGAATAATGAACACGTATTTGATCCATGTATATCCTGTTAATTATGAACAAAATAATTAAAAATAAATTATAATAACCATTAAAAACAAAATTTAATTGAGATACCTTTCATATTCGAAAACGTCATCGCAATTTGTCAAAATATACATATGCGTGTGATTGTGTTGCTCCACTAATAGGTGTGGCATCTTCCCTTTTCCATTTAAACGTCCAATATGTACAAATATTTCTGGCACATACACTGTATGAATTGGTTTTTCTCCTCCATCATCATGTCGTGCAGGTCATCTTTTTATTGTTTGGACTTGCGATGGAAAATAGTAGCTGGCAAAGTTAGATGTTTCTTCATTAATATTTTGTGGGACTATTTAACCTTCAACCCTAGCAAGATTTTTAAATTTTTTATTTAGGTGGAACATATATCTCTCAAAAGGATACATTCATCTGTACTGAACAGGTCCTCCAAGCGCTACTTCTCTAGAGAGGTGAATAGGAAGATGTTCCATAACATTAAAAACGATGGTGGAAATATTTTCTGCAGGTAACAAATGAGAACCGCTATTTTTTACTCCAAATTTTGGATCATCTCTAGTAAGTGATCTTATGAATAAATCTCGGAAAAAGCACCAATCCCTACTCCTCTAAATCGTCTTTAAAATTTGATTTAGAGCTCAACATTACATGAATCCAAAACCCACATTAATCTAGCTCAATTTTCAATATTTATACAACGTTTGAAAATGAAAGAGATAAGACAAAGCCTTAAAATAATTCAAAGTACCCCAATCTGCGTGATGCCATGCATTATGCTTCATTTATAAGCCTTTACTCAAGGAGCACCAATGATCAGCTTAGAATAATCATATAACCGGCCGATAACCTTGACATGTATGTACTAAATCGTCCGAAACTTTTGATTTAAAGTTCAAAATGACACGAATCCAACGCCCACGTTAAGCTAGCTTAATTTTCTATATTGTGATTAAATTTAAGACCAAAATAGCTACGACAAAGCTTCCAAGTAATCCAATCTATTACAAACTACTGGATGCCATGCACTATGCTCCATTTGTAAACCTTTGCTCAATGAGCACCAATGATCTGTTTAGATTGATAAATTTAACTACCTGATCAACTTGACATATTTGGACTAAATCATATATAACATTTGACTTGAGCTCAAAATGACATTAATTGAACGTCCACATTAATCTAGCTCTATTTCCCATATTGTGACAACATTTGAGAATGAAATAGCTACAACAAAGCCACCAAGTAATCCAATATATCCCAAACTGCGTGATTCCCTGCATTATGTTTCATTGATAAGCCTTTACTCAAGGACACTAGTGGTCAGTTTAAAATTATCATTTAACAGGTCGATAACCTTGAAAAGCCCGCATTAAATCATCTTAAAATTTTGATTTCAAGTTTAGAATGACACGAATCCAACGTCCACGTTAAGCTTGACGTCCACGTTAAGCTTGCTGAATATTTTATATTGTGACAAAATTTATGGACGAAATAGCTACGAAAAACCCTCCAAATAATCCAATATATCCAACAATGCGTGATGCCGTGCATTATGCTTTATTTTTAAACATTTTCTCTTTGAGCACGAATGATCAATTTAGAGTAATCATTTTAACTAGCTGATCAACTTGTCATGACCAGACTAAATTGTCTTTAATATTTGATTTAGAGCTCAAAACGACATGAATCCAACACCCACATTAATCTATCTCAATTTTAATTATTGTGACAACATATGAGATAAAAAGAGCTCTAACAAAGCCTCCAATTAATCCAATGTATCCCAAACTGCGTGATATCATGCACTATACTTCATTTATAAGCCTTTACTCAAGGAGCACCAATGATCAGTTTAGAAATATCATTTAACTGGCCGATCAATTTGACATGTCTGCACTAAATCATCCAAAACTTTTGATTTAGAGTTCAGAATGACACAAATACAACGCCCACGTGAAGATAGCTAAATGTTCTATATTGTAATTAAATTTAATACCGAAATAGCTACGACAAAGTTTTCATGTAATCCAATATATCCAAAACTGCTGGATGCCATGCATTATGCTTAATTTATAAACCTTTGCTCAATGAGCACCAATGATCAGTTTATAATGATCATTTTAACTAGCCGATCAACTTGACATTTCCAGACTAAATCGTCTTTAACATGTGAGTAGAGCTCAAAAAGAGATCAATCCAAGGCACACATTAATCTAGCTCAATTTTCAATATTTTGACAACATTTGACACTAAAACAGCTCGGACAAAGCCTCCAAGTAATCCAATGTCTCCTAAACTGCATGATGCCATGCATTATGTTTCATTTATAAGCCCTTACTCAAGGAGCACCAATGATCAGTTTAGAATGATCATTTTAACTAGCCGATCAACTTAAAATGTTTGCATTAAATCATCCAAAACGTTTGATTTAGAGTTCGTAATGACACAAATCCCACACCCACGTGAAGCTAGCTCAATGTTCTATATTGTGACAAACTTTATGGCCGAAATAGCGACAACAAATCATCCATGTAATCCAATCTATCCCAAACTGTGTGTTGTCATGCATTATGCTTCATTTGTAAACCTTTGCTCAATGAGCACCAATGATCAGTTTAGAATGAGCATTTTAACTAGCTGATCAACTTCACAAGTCCGCACTAAATTGTCTTAAAAATTTTATTTATAGCTCAAAATGACATGAATCCAACGCACCGTTAACCTCTCTCAATTTTCATTATTGTGACAACATTTGAGACTGTAAGAGCTACGACAATGTTTCCAAGTAATCTAATCTATCCCAAACTGCGTGATGCCATGCATTATGCTTCATTTTAAAACATTTCTCTTTGAGCACCAATGATCAATTTAGAATAATCATTTTGAATAGCTGATCAACTTGAAATTTCCAGACTCAATTGTCTTTCATATTTGATTTAAAGCTCAAAATGACATGAATCCAACATCCACTTTAGTCTAGCTCAATTTTAACCATTGTGACAACATATGAGTCTGAAAGAGCTCTAACAAAGTCTCCAAGTAATCAAGTTATCCCAACCTAGGTGATGTCATGTATTATGCTTCATTTATAAGGCTTTACTCAAGGAGCACCAATGATCAATGTAGAATTATCATTTAACACGCCAATCAACATGACATGTCCGCACTAAATCATCCAAAACTTTAGATTTAGAGTTCGTAATGACACGAATCCAATGCACACGTTAAGCTAGCTCAATTTTCTATATTGTAATTAAATATAAAACCCAAATAGCTACGACAAAGCCTCACAGTAATCCAATTTATACAAAACTGCTGGATACCATGCATTATGTTTCATTTTTAAACCTTTGTTCAATGAGAACCAATGATCAGTTTATAGAATGATCATTTTAACTAGCTGATCAACTTGACATGTTCGGACTAAATCGTCTTTAACATGTAATTTGGGGCTCAAAAAGACATGAATCCAAGGCCCATGTTAATCTAGCTCAATTTTCAATATTGTGACAACATTTGAGACTGAAAGAGCTATGACAAAGCCTCCAAGCAATCCAATATCTCCCAAATTGCGTTATGGCATTCATTATGCTTCATTTACAAGCGGTAACTCAAGGAGCACCAATTATCAGTTCAGAATGATCATTTTAACTGGCCAATCAACTTAAACTGTCCGCATTAAATCGTCCAAAACTATTGATTTAGAGTTTATAATGACATGAATCCAACGCCCACGATAAGCTAGCTCAATATTCTATATTGTCACAATATTTATGGCCGAAATAGCTACGACAAAGCCTACATGTAATCCAATGTATCCTCAACTGCGTGATGCCATGGATTATCATTCATTTATAAGCCTTTACTAAAGGAGAACCAATGATCACTTTAGAAAGATCATTTTAACTGGACGATCAAATTGACATGTCCGAACTAAATCGTGTGAAACTTTTGATTTAGAGTACAGAGTGACACGAATCCAACGCCCACGTTAAGCTAGTTCAATATTCTATATTGTGACAAAATTTATGGCCGAAATAGCTACGACAAAGCCTCCAAGTAATCCATTGTATCGTAAACTGCGTGATGGCATGCATTATACTTCATTTATAAGCCTTTACTCAAGGAGCAGCAATAATCAGTTTGGAATGATTATTTTAACTACCCGATCAACTTGACATATCCGCACTAAATCGTCCGTATGTTTTTATTTAGAGTTCAGAATGACACTAATCCAATGCCATGTTAAGCTAGCTCAATTATATATATTTTGACAAAAAATTTAAACTGAAATAGCTACGACAAAGCATCCAAGTAATCCAATATATTCGAAACTGCGTTATGCCATGCATTATGCTTATTTATACGCCTTTACTCAGTGAACACCAATGAGCAGTTTATAATGATCATTTTAACTAGCTGATCAACTTGCCATGCTGCACTAAATCGTCAATAATTTTTGATTTATAGTTCAAAATGACACGAAAAATTTTGATTTATAGTTCAAAATGACATGAATTTAATGCCCAAGTTTGGCTAGCTCAATTTTCTATATTCAGACCAAATTTAAGATTGGAATAGCTACGACAAAGCTTTCAAGTAATCCAATCTATCCCAAACTACGTGATGTCATGCATTATACTTTGTTTATACGCCTTTATTCAATGAGCAGCAAAGATCAGTTTAGAATGATCATTTTAACTAACTGATCAACTTGGCATATCTGCACTAAATCGTCTTTAACTTTTGAGTTAGAGCTCTAAATGACATGAAACCAATGCCCACGTTAAGCTAGCACAATTTTTTATATTCTGACAACATTTGAGACTAAAAGAGCTACGACAAAGCCTCCAAGTAATCCAATGTGTATTCAACAGTGTGATACCATTCATTATGCTTTATTTATAAGTCCTTACTCAAGGAGCACCAATGATCAGTTTAGAATGATCATTTCAACTGGTCGTTCAACTTGACATGTACGCATTTAATCATCCGTAACTTTTGATTTAGAGTTCAAAATGACATGAATCCCGTTCAGCTAGCTCAATTTTCTATATTGTGACAACAATTCAGACTGAATGAGCTACCACAAAGCCTTCAGGTAATCCAATGTATCCCAAACCGCGTGATGCCTTGCATTATACTTAATTTATAAGCTTTTACTCAACTAGCACCAATGATCAGTTTAGAATGATCATTTCTATTTGGCCGATCAACTTGACATGTCCACACTAAATCGTCCTTAATTTTTCCGTTAGAGTTCAGAATGCCAGTAATCCAATGCCCACATTAAGCTAACTCAATTTTCTATATTGTGACAAAATGTAAAATCGAAAAAGCTATGGAAAATCTACCAAGTAATCCAATCTATCCCTAACTTCCCAATGCCACGCATTATGCTTCATTTATATGTCTTTACTCAATGAGAACCAATGATCAGTTTAGAATGATCATTTTAACTAACTGATCAACTAGACATGTCTGCACTATATCTTCTTTAACTTTTGATTTAGAGATCAAAATGACATGAATCCAACTACCACGTTAAGCTAGCTCAATTTGCCATATTGTGACATTTGAGACTGAAAGAGCTACAACAAAGCTTCCAAGTACTCCAATTTATTCCAAACTGCGTGATGACATGCATTGTGCTTTTTATATAAATATTTACTCAAAGAGCACCAATGATCAGTTTAGAATGATCGTTTCAACTGGCTGTTCAACTGGACATGTATGCACTTAATCATCCGTAACTTTTAATTTAGAGTTTAGAATGACACGAATCCCACCCCCCACGTTAAGCTAGCTTAATTTTCTATATTGTGACAACATTTGTGTCTAATGATGCCATGCATTATGCTTCATTTATACGCCTTTACTCAATGAGCACCAATGATCAGTTTAGAATGATCATTTTAACTATTTGAACAAGTTGTCATGTCCGCACTAAATCTTCTTTAATTTTTTATTTAGAGCTCAAAATGACATGAATCCAACGCGCATGTTAAGCTAGATCAATTTTCCATATGGTGACATTTGAGACTGAATGAGCTACGATAAAGCCTCCAAGTAATCCATTGTATTCCAAACTGCGTAATGCCATGCATTATGCTTCTTATATAAGTATTTAGTCAAAGAGAACCAATGATCAGTTTAGAATGATCGTTTCAACTGGCCGATCAACTTGACTTGTCCGCACTAAAAACTCCTTAACTTTTGATTTAGAGTTCAGAATGACACTAATCTAACACCGACGTTAAGCTAACTCAATTTTCTATATTGTGACAAAATGTAAGATCGAAAAATCTATGGAAAAGCTTCCAAATAATTCAATCTATCCCTAACTTCCTGATGACATGCATTATGCTTCATTTATTTGCCTTTACTCAATGAGCACCAATAATTAGTTTAGAATGATCATTTCAAATAACTGATCAACTAGATATGTCCGCACTATATCTTCTTTAGCTTTTGATTTAGAGCTCAAAATGACATGAATCTAACACCCACGTTAATCTAGCTCAATTCTCCATATTATGACAATGTTTGAGACTGAATGAGCTACGATAATGCCTCCACGTAAGCCAATGTGTACCAAACTGCGTGATGCCATGCATTATGCATATTTTATAAGTCTTTACTTAAGAAGCAACAATGATCAGTTTAGAATGATCATTTTCTGTGGCCGTTCAACATTACATGTACACACTTAATCCTTGGTAACTTTTGATTTATAGTTCAGAATGACACGAATCCACGTTAAGCTGCCTCAATTTTCTATATTATGACAACATTTGAGAGTGAAAGAGCCACCACAAAGCTTTCAAGCAATCCAATGTATCCCAAACTGCATGATGCCATGCATTATGCTTCATTCATAAGCCTTTACTCAAGGAGCACCAATGATCAGTTTATAATGATCATTTTAACTGATCGATCAACTTGACATGTCCGCACTAATTTCTCCTTAACTTTTCATTTAGAGTTCAGAATGACACTTATCCAACGCCCACGTTAAGCTATCTCAACTTTCTATATTGTGACAAAATGTAAGATCGAAAAAGCTATGGAAAAGATTCCAAGTAATTCAATCTATCCCTAACTACTTGATGCCATGCATTATGCTTCAATTATATGCCTTTACTCAATGAGCACCAATAATCAGTTTAGAATGATCATTTTAACTAACTGATCAACTAGACATGTCCGCACTATATCTTCTTTAACTTTAATTTAGAGCTCAAAACGACATGAATCCAATACCCATATTTAGCTAGCTCAATTTTCCATATTGTGACAATGTTTGAGACTGAATGCGGTACGACAAAACCTCCAAGTAATCCAATGTGTACCAAACTGCGTCATGCCATGCATTATGCATATTTTATCACTGTTTACTCAAGAAGCAACAACGATCAGTTTAGAATGATCATATTCACTGCCCGTTCAACTTTACATGTACACACTTAATAATTCGTAGCTTTTGATTTAGAATTCAGAATGACACGAATCCACGTTAAGCTTCCTCAATTTTCTATATTATGACAACATTTGAGAGTGAAAGAGCTACCACAAAGCATTCAAGTAATCCAATGTATCCCAAACTGCGTGATACCATGCATTATGCTTCATTTATAAGCCTTTACTCAAGAAGAACCAATGATCAGTTTAGAATGATCATTTTAATAGGCCGATCAACTTGACATGTCCCCACTAAATTGTCTGTAACTTTTGATTTAAAGTTCAGAATGACACTAGTCAAACGCCCACGTTAAGCTAGCACCATTTTCTGTATTATGACAAAATTTAAGATCGAAAACACTATGGAAAAGCTTCCAAGTAATCCAATCTATCCCAAACTACTTGATGCCATGCATTATGCTTTATTTATACGTCTTTTCTGAATGAGCACCAATGACAAGTTTAGAATGATCATTTTAACTAACTGATCAACTTGACATGTCCGCACTAAATTTTCTTTAACTTTTGATTTAGGTTTCAAAATGACAGGAATCCAATGCGGTGTTAAGCTAGCTCAATTTTCCATATTGTGACATTTGAGACTGAAAGAGCTACGAAAAAGCCTCCCAGTAATCTAAAGTATTCCAAACTGCGTGATCCCATGCATTATACTTCTTATATAAGTAATTACTCAAAGAGCACCAATGATCAGTTTAGAATGGTCGTTTCAAGTGACTGTTCAACTGGACATGTACGCATTTAATCATCCGTAACTTTGAATTTAGAATTTAGAATGACACGAATCCCACCCCAACGTTAAGCTAGCTCTTGTTTCTATATTGTGACAACATTTGAGACTGAAAGTGATACCACAAAGCCTTCAAGTAATCTAACGATCCCAAACTGCATGATGCCATGCATTATACTTCATTTATAAGCCTTTACTAAAGGAGCACCAATGATCAATTTAGAATGATAATTTTAACGAGCCAATCAGCTTGACATGTCCGCATTAAGTCATCCTCAACTTTTCATGTAGAGTTCAGAATGGCTCTAATGCAACGTCCACGTTAAGCTAGCTCAATTTTCTATATTGTGACAAAATGATATCGAAAAAGCTATGGAAAAGCTTCCAAGCAATCCAATGTATCCCTAACTGCCTGATGCCAAGAATTATGCTTCATTTATATCTTTACTCAATGAGAACCAATGATCAGTTTAGAATGAACATTTTAACTAACTGATCAACTAGACATGTCCGCACTATATCTTCTTTAACTTTTGATTTAGAGATCAAAAAGATATGAATCAAACGCCCACATTAACCTAGCTCAATTATCAATATTCTGACAATGTTTGAGACTGAATGAGCTACGACAAAGCCTCCAAGTAATCAAATGTGTGCCAAACTGTGTGATGCCATGCATTATGCATATTTTATAAGTCTTTACTCAAGGAGCAACACTGATTAGTTTCGAATGATCATTTTCACTAGTCGTTCAACTTTAAATGTACGCACTTAATCATTCGTAACTTTTGATTTAGAGTTCAGAATGACACGAATCCACGTTAAACTTCTTCAATTTTCTATGTTATGAAAACATTTGAAAGTGCAAGAGCTACCACAAAGCCTTCAAGTAGTCCAATGTATCCCAAACAGCGTGATACCATTCATTATGCTTCATTTATAAGCCTTTACTCAAGGAGCAGCAATGATCAGTTTAGAATGATCATTTTAACTGGCCGATTAACTTGACATGTCCCCACCCAATTTTCTGTAACTTTTAATTTAGAGTTCAGAATGACACTAGTCAAACGCCCACGTTAAGCTAGCTCAATTTTTCGTATTGTGACAAAATGTAAGATCGAAAAACCTATGGAAAAGCATCCAAGCAATCCAATGTATCCATAACTGCCTGATGCCATGCATTATGCTTCATTTATATACCTTTACTCAATGAGCACCAATGATCAGTTTAGAATGATCATTTTAACTAACTGATCAACTAGACATGTCCGCACTATATCTTCTTTAACTTTTGATTTAGAGCTCAAAATGACATAAATCCAACGACCACATTAAGCTAGCTCAATTCTCAATATTGTGACAATGTTTGAGACTGAATGAGCTACGGCAAAGCCTCCAAGTAATCAAATGTGTACCAAACTGCGTGATGCCATGCATTATGCATATTTTATAAGTCTTTACTCAAGGAGCAAAATGATCAGTTTAGAATGATCATTTTCACAGGCCGTTCAACTTTACATGTATGCACTTAATCATTTGTAACTTTTGATTTAGAGTTCAGAATTATACGAATCCACGTTAAGCTTCCTCAATTTTCTATATTATGCAACATTTGAAAGTGCAAACGCTACCACAAAGCCTTCAAGAAATCCAATGTATCCCAAAATGCGTGATACCATGCATTATGCTTCATTTATAAGCTTTTACTCAAGGAGCACCAATAATCCGTTTAGAATGATGATTTTATCTTGCCGATTAACTTGACATGTCCGCACTAAATCGTCCGTAACTTTTGATTTAGAGTACAAAATGACACTAGTCAAACGCCCACGTTAAGCTAGCTCCATTTTCTATATTATGAAAAAATTTAAGATCGAAAAAGCTATGGAAAAGGTTACAAGTAATCCAATCTATCCCAAACTGCGTGATGGCATGCATTATCCTTCATTTATATGCCTTTCTTCAATGAGCCCAAATGATCAGTTTAGATTAATCTTTTTAAGTAACTGATCAACGTGACATGTACGCACTAAATCTTCTTTAACTTTTGATTTAGAGCTCAAAATGACATGAATCCAACGTCCACGTTAAGCTATCTCAATTTTCCATATTGTGACATTTAAGACTAAAAGAGCAACGACAAATCCTCCAAGTAATCCAATGTATTCCAAACTGCGTGATGCCATGCATTATGCTTCTTATATAAGTTTTTACTCAAAGAGCACCAATGATCAGTTTAACTAAGTGATCAACTTTACATGTCTACACTAAATCATCTTTAACTTTTGATTTAGAGCTAAAAATGACATGAATCCAGTGCCCACGTTAAGCTTGCAATTCTCCATATTGTGATAACATTTGAGACTAAAAGAGCTACCACAAAGCGTCCAAGTAATCAAATGTGTACCAAACTGCGTGATGTCATGCATTATGCATATTTTATATGTCTTTACTCAATGAGAAACAATGATCAGCTTAGAATGATCATTTTCACTGACCGTTCAACTTCACATGTACGCACTTAATCATTCATAACTTTTAATTCATAGTTCACAATGACACAAACCCACGTTAATCTACCTCAATTTTCTATATTATGACAACATTTAAGAGTGAAAGAGCTACCCTAAAGCTTTCAAGTAATCCAATGTATCTTAAACTGCGTGATGTCATGCATTATGCTTCATTTATAAGCCTTTACTCAAGGAGTAACAATGATCAGTTTAGAATGATCATTTTAACAGGGCGTTCAACTTGACATGTCCCCACTAAATCGTTTGTAACTTTTGATTTAGAGTTCAGAATGACACTAGTCAAACGGCCACATTAAGCTAGCTCCATTTTCGATATTATGACAAAATTTAAGATCGAAAAAGCTATGGAAAAAGTTTCCAAGTAATCCAATCTATCCCAATCTGCGTGATGCCATGCATTATGCTTCATTTATACGCCTTTACTCAATGAGCACCAATGATCAGTTTAGAATGATCATTTTAACTAACTGATCAACTTGACAAGTCCCCACTAAAATCTTTTTTAACTTTTGATTTAGAGCTCGAAATGACAAAAATCCAATGCCCACGTTAAGCTAGCTCAATTTTCCATATTGTGACATTTGAGACTGAAAGAGCTAAGACAAAGCCTCCAAGTAATCCAATGTATTCAAAATTGCGTGATGCCATGCATTATGCTTCTTATATAAGTATTTACTCAAAGAGCAACAATGATTAGTTTAGAATGATCGTTTCAACTGACTGTTCAACAGGACATGTACGCACTTAATCATCCGTAACTTTAAATTTAGGGTTTAAAATGACACAAATCCCACCCCCACGTTAAGCTAGCTCACTTTTCTATATTGTGATAGCATTTGAGACTGAAAGAGCTACCACAAAGCCTTCAAGTAATCCAACGATCCCGAACTGCGTGATGCCATTGATAATGCTTCATTTCTAAGCCTTAACTCAAGGAGCACCAATGATTAGTTTATAATGATCATTTTAACTGGCCGATCAACTTGACATTTCCGCATTAAATCGTCCTTAACTTTTGATTTAGAGTTCAGAATGACACTAATCCAACGCCCACGTTAAGCTAACTCAATTTTCATTGTTGTGATAAAATGTAATATCGAAAAAGCTATGGAAAAGCTATCCAATCACTATTCTTCATTTATAAGCTTTTAATCAATGAGCACCAATGATCAGTTTAGAATTATGATTTTAACTCGCCGATTAACTTGACATGTCCGTACAAAATTGTCAGTAACTTTTGATTCATAGCTCAGAATGAGACAAATTTAACACCCATGTTAGGCTACCTCCATTTTCTATAGAGTGACAAAATTTAAGACTGAAATAGCTATGATAAAGCCTTCGAGTAATCCAATCTATCGCAAACTGCTTGATGCCATCAATTATGCTTCATTAGTAAGCATTTACTCAATGAGCATCAATGATCAGTTTAGAATGATCATTTTAACTAACCGGTCAACTTGACATATCGGAACAAATCGTCCATAACTTTTGATTCAGAGTTCGGAATGACATGAGTCCAATGCCCATGTTAAGCTACCATAGTTTTCTATGGTGTGACAAAATTTAAGACTAAAATGCCTATGAAAAACTCTCTAAGTAATCGAATATATCTGAAACTGTTTTATGCCATCCATTATGCTTCATTAATAAGCTTTTACTCAGTGAGCACCACTCATCAGTTTAGAATTATCATTTTAACTCGCCGGTCAACTTGACATGTCTGCACTAAATCGTCCGTAACTTTTGATTCAGAGCTTGGAATGCCACAAATCCGACGCCTATGTTAACCTAGCTAAATTTTCTATACTGTGACAAAATTTAAATCTGAAATAGCTATGAAAATTCCTCCAAGTAATCGAATCTATTGCAAACTGCTTGATGTCATGCACTATGATTCATTAATAAGCCTTTACTCCATGAGAACCAATGATCAATTTGGAATGATCATTTTAACTGGCCGATCAGCTTAACATGTCCGCCGTAAATCATCTATACCTTTTCATTTAAATCTCAGAATAACACGAATCCAACACCCACGTTAAACTAGCTCAATTCTCTATATTGTGAAAAAATTTAAGACTGAAATAGCTACGATAAAGCCTCCAAGTAATCCATTTTATAGCAAAATTCTGATGGCATGCATTATTCTTCATTTAGAAGCTTTTACTCAATGAGCACCAATGATCAGTTCAGAATGATCAATTTAACTGTACGATCAACTAGACATTTCCGCACAAAATCATCTGTAACTTTTGATTTAGAGCTCAGCATGACACGAATTCAATGCCCACGTTAAGCTACCTTAATTTTCCATATTGTGACAAAAGTTAAGACTAAAAATTATGACAAAGGCTTTAAGTAATGGAATCATTCACAAACTTTGATGCCACATATTATGCTTCATTAATAAGCCTTTACTTAATGAGAACAAATAATCAGTTTAGAATGATCACTTTAATTGGCTTAACATCTCCGCACTAAATCGTTTGTAACTCAATGAGTACAAATGATCAGTTTAGAAATATCATTTTTAATCGCTGATCAACTTGACATGCCCACACAAAATCGTCTAGAACTTTTTATTTAGAGCTCAACATGACACGAATCCAATGCCCACGTTAAGCTAGCACAATTTTCTATATTGTGACAAAATTTAAGACTCAAATAGCTATGACAAAGCATTCAAGTAATCAAATCTATCGCGGACTTCGTGATGCCATGCATTATGTTTCATTAATAAGCCTTTACTTAATGAGCACCAATGATCAGTTTAGAATGATCATTTTAAATTACCGATGAACTTGACATGTCTGCACTAAATCGTCTGTAACTTTTGATTCAGAGATCAGAATGACATGAATCCAACGCTCACATTAAGCTAGCTCAATTTTTTATATTGTGTAAAAATTTAAGACTGAATTTCCTACGACAAAGCCTCCAAGTAATCCAATCTATCGCTAACTGATTGATGCCATGAATTATGATTCATTAATAAGCCTTTACTCAATGATCACCAATGATTTATTTAGAATGATCATTTTAACATGCTTGAATCAATCATAAACTTCGTGATGCCACATATTATGCTTCATTAATAATCCTTTACTTAATGAGAACAATTAATCAGTTTATAACAATCACTTTAACTAGCTTAACATCTCCGTAATAAATCGTTTGTAACTTTTTATTGAAAGCTCAGAATGACACGAATATAATGCCCACATTAATCTAGCTCAATTTTCTATATTTTGAAAAACATTATGACTGAAATAGCTACGATAAAGCCTCCAAGTAATCCATTTTATCTCAAAATGCTTGATGCCATGTATTATTCTTCATTTATAAGCTTTTACTCAATGAGTACGAATGATCAGTTTAGAAAGATCATTTTAACTTGTCGACAACTTGACATGTCCGCACAAAATCGTCCATAACTTTTGATTCAGAGCTCTGAATGACACGAATCCAACACCCACGTTAAGCTAGCTCAATTTTCTGTATTGTGAAAAAATTTTAAGACTTAAATAGCTAAAATAAAGCCTCCAAATAATCTAATCTATTGCGAAATGCATGATGCCATGCACTATTCTACATTTATAAGCTTTTACTCAATGGGCACCAGTGATCAGTTTATAATTATGATTTTAACTCGCCGATCAACTTGACATGTCCGCACAAAATCATCAGTAACTTTTGATTCAGATCTCAGAATGAGATGAATCCAACGCCCACGTTAAGCTAGCTCAATTTTCTATTGTATGATAAAATTTAAGACTGAAATAGCTATGACAAAGCCTTCGAGTAATCCAATCTATCGCAAACATCTTGATGCCATGAATTATGTTTCATTAAGAAGCCTTTCCTCAATGAGCACCAATGATTAGTTTAGAATGCTCATTTTAACTAGCCAGTCAACTTGACATATTGGCACGAAATCGTCCGTAACTTTTGATTCAGAGCTCAGATGAGACGAATCCAATGCCCGCGTTAACCTAGCTCAATTTTCTATATTTTGAAAAAAATTTAAAACTAGAATCATAATGCATGGCATCACGCTGTGTGGAATAGATTGGATTACTTGAAGGCTTTTTCATCGCTATTTTCGGCCATAAATTTTGTCACAGTATAAAATATTGAGCTAGCTTAACGTGGACGATGGATTCGTGTCATTCTGAACTCTTTGTTGGAGGCTTTGCATAGCTCTTTCAGTCTGAAATGTTGTCACAATATTAGAAATTGAGCTACATTAATGTGTGCGTTGGATTCATGTCATTTTGAGATCTAAATCAAATATTAAAGACGATACAGTTCGGACTTGTCATGTTGATAAGCTAGTTAAAATGATCATTCTAAACTGATCATTGGTGCTTACTATGAAAAGGTGTAGAAAGGAAGCATAATGCATGGTATTACGCAGTTTGTGATACATTGGATTACTTGGAGGCTTTGTCGTAGCTCTTTTAGTCACAATATTGAAAATTTATCTAGAATAACGTGGGTGTTGGATTCATGTCATTTTGCGCACTAAATCATATGTTAAAGACAATTTAGTGCTGACATGAAAAGGTTATCAGCTAGTTAAAATTCTCATTCTAAATTGATCATTGGTGCTCATTGAGCAAAGGTTTACAAATGAAGCATAATGCATGGCATCACGATGTTTCGGGTACATTAGATTAATCAGAGGCTTTGTCGTAGCTATTCCAGTCTCAAATGTTGTCACAATATTGAAAAGTGATCTAGATTAATGTGGGCATCGGATTCATGTCATTTTGAGCTCTAAATCAAATGTTAAAAACAATTTAGTGCGGACAGGTCAAGTTGATCACATACTTAAAATGTTCATTCTAAACTGAACATTGGTTCTCCAAGAGTAAATTCTTATAAATGAAGCATATGCATGGAATCAATTTTGGGATTCCTGGGATTATTTGGAGGCTTTGTCGTTGCTCTTCCAACTCTCAAATGTTGTCACAATATTGAAAATTTAGTTAGATTAACGTGGGCGTCGGATTCATGTCATTTTGAGCTCTAAATCAAATGTTAAAAGTAATTTAATGCGGATATGTCAAGTTGATCACCTAGTTAAAATGGTCATTCTAAACTGATCATTGGTGCTCCAGGAGTAAAGGACTATAAATGAATCATAATGCATGGCATCACGCAATTTGGGATACATTAGATTATTTGGAGGATTTGTCGTAGCTCTTTCAGTCTCAAATGTTGTCATAATATTGAAAGTTGAGCTAGATTAACGTGGACGTTGGATTCATGTCATTTTGAGCTCTTAATCAAATGTTAAAAATGATTTAGTGCGGACATGTCAAGTTGATTAGCTTGTTAAAATTACAATTCTAAAATGATCATTGGCTCTCATTTCATTCTAAAATGTTGATTGGTGCTCATAGTGCATGCCATCCAGAAGTTTGGGATAGATCAGATTACTTGGAGGCTTTTTCATAGCTATTTGTGTCTTAAATTTAATCAAGATATAGAAAATTGAGCTAGGTTAAGGTAGGCGTTGGATTCGTGTCATTCTGAACTCTAAATCAAAAGTTTTAGACGATTTAGTGCAGATGTGTCAAGGTTATCAGCCAGTTAAATGATAATTCTAAAATGATCATCGATGCTCTTTGAGTAAAGGATTATAATTGAAGCATATTGCATGACATCACACAGTTGGGGATACATTGGAATACTTGGAGGCTTTGTCGTAGCTCTAAAACAGTCTCAAATATTGTCACAATATTGAAAATATAACTTGATTAACGTGGGCGTTGCATTCATGTCATTTTGAGCTCTAAATCAAATATTAAATACGATTTAGTCTGCACATGTCAAGTTTACCAGCTAGTTAAAATGATCCTTCTAAACTGATCATTGGTGTTCATTGAGAAAAGGTATACAAATGAGGCATAATCCATGGCATCACGCAGTTTGGGATAGATTAGATTACCTGGAGGCTTTGTCATAGCTATTTGGATCCTAAATTTAATCACAATATAGAAAATTGAGCTTAACGTGGGTGTTGGATTCATGACATTCTAAAGTCTAAACAAAACGTTTCAGACGGTTTAGTGAGGAAATGTCAAGTTGATCGGCTAATTAAATGATAATTCTAAGCTGATCATTTGTGCTCCTTGAGTAAAGGGTTATAAATGAAGCATAATGCATCGCATCACACGGTTTCCAATAGATTAGATTAGTTGGAGGCTTTGTCGTAACTCTTTCATTCTCAAATGTTTTTACAATATTTAAAATTGAGCTAGAATAATTAACGTTGGCATTGGAGTCATGTCATTCTGAGCTTTAAATCAAATAGTAAAGACGATATAGTCCGGAGTTGTCATGCTGATAATCTAGTTAAAATGATCATTCTAAACTAATCATTGGTGCTCACTATGATAAGGTTTACAAATGAAACATAATGTAGGGCATCACGCAGTTTGGGATACATTGGATTACTTGGAGGCTTTTTCTTAGCTCTTTTATTCACAATTTTGAAAATTTAGCTTGAATAACGTGGGCGTTGGATTCATGTCATTTTGCGCTCTAAATCATATGTAAAAGACAATTTAGTGCGGACATGTAAAGTTGATCAGCTAGTTAAACTTCTCATTCTAAACTGATCATTGGTGCTCATTGAGCAAAGGTTTACAAATGAAGCATAATGCATGGCATCATGGTGTTTCGGATACATTAGATTAATTGGAGGCTTTGTTGTAGCTCTTCCAGTCTCAAATGTTGTCAAAATATTGAAAATTGAGCTAGATTAACGTGGGCGTTGGAGTCTTTTTGATATCTAAATCAAAGGTTAAAGACGATTTAGTGCAGTCATGTCAAGTTGATCAGTTAGTTAAAATGATCATGGGTGCTCATTGTGCAAAGTTTACAAATGAAGCATAGCGCATGGCATAACACAGTTGGGTATAGATTGGATTACTTGCAGGCTTTGTTTTAGCTATTTGGGTCTTAAATTTAATTAAAATAGAAAATAGAGGTAGGTTAACGTGAGCGTTGGATTTGTGTCATTATGTACTCTAAATCAAAAGTTTCGGACGATTTAGTTCGGACATGTCAAGGTTATCAGCCAATTAAAATGATCATTATAAACTGATCATTGGTGCTCCTTGAGTAAAGGCTTATAAATGAAGCATAATGCATGGCATCACGCAGTTTGGGATACATTGGATTACTTGGAGGCTTTGTTGTATCTATTTTTGACCTAAATTTAATCACAATATAGAAAACTAAGCTAGCTTAACGTGGGCATTGGATTCATGTTATTCTCAACTCTCAATCAAAAGTTAAGGATGATATAGTGCAGACATTTCAAGTTGATCACCCAGTTGAAATGATAATAGTAAATTGATCATTGGTGCTCCTTGAGTAAAGGGTTATAAATGAAGCATAATCATGGCATCACGCAGTTTGGGATACATTGGATTACTTGGAGGCTTTGTCGTAGCTATTTTGGTCTTAAATTTAAAAAACAATGTAGAAAACTAAGCTAGCTTAATGTGGGCATTGCATTCGTGTCATTCTCAACTCCAAATCAAAAGTCACGAACGATTTAGTGCAGTCATGTCAAGTTGATCACCAAGTTAAAATGACAATTCTAAGCTAATCATTGGTGCTCCTTCAGTAAAGGCTTATAAATGAAGCATAATGTATGGCATCACACAGTTTGGGATACATTGGGTTACTTGGTTGCTTTGTCGTAGCTCTTTCAGTTTCAAATGTTGTCACAATATTGAAAATTGAGCAATATTAACGTTGGTGTTGGATTCAAGTCTTTTTGAGCTCAATCAAATGTTACAGATGATTTAGTGCGGACATGTCAAGTTTATCAACTAGTTAAGATGATTATTATAAAGTGATCATTGGTGCTCATTGAGCAAAGGTTTACAAATGAAGCATAGCGCCTGGCATCACGGAGTTTGGGATAGTATGGATTACTTATAGGCTTTGTCGTAGCTATTTTGGTCTTAAATTTTGTCACAATATAGAATATTGAGCTAGCTTAACGTGGCGTTGGATTCGTGTCATTCTGAACACTAAATCAAAAGTTACGGACGATTTAGTACGAACATATCAAGTTGATCGGCTAGTTAAAATGATCATTCTAAACTGATGATTGGTGCTCCTTCAATAATGGCTTATAAATGAAGTATAATGCATGGTATCACACAGTTTGGGATACATTGGATTACTTGGAGGGCTTTGTCATAGCTCTTTTTGTCTCAAATGTTGTCACAATATTGAAAACTAAGCTAGATTAAGGTGCCATTGGATTTGTGTCATTCTGAACTCTAAACCACAAGTTACGGACGATTTAGTGCATACATGTCAAGTTGGTCGGCCAACTAAAATGATCATTCTAAACTGAACATTGGTGCTCCTTAAGAAAAGACTTATAAACTAAGCATAATGCATGGCATCCCGCAGTTTGGGATAGATTGAATTATTTGGAGCCTTTGTTGTAGGTCTTTCAGTCTCAAATGTTTTCACAATATTTAAAATTGAGCTAGATTAACGTGGGCATTGGATTCGTGTCATTCTGAACTCTAAATTAAAAGTTACGGATGATTTACTTCGGACATTCCAAGGTTATCAGTTAGTTAAAATGATAATTTTAAATGGATGATTGGTGCTCATTGAGCAATGGTTTATAAATGAAGCATAATGCATGGCATCACGCAGTTTGGGATAGATTGGATTACTTGGAGTCTTTTTCGTAGCTAATTTGGTCTAAATTTTTTTCAATATATAAAAAACTGAGCTAGTTTCATGTTGTTGTTGGATTCGTGTAATTCAGAACTCTAAACCAAAACTTACGGACGATTCAGTGTGGACATGTCAAGTTGATCGTCCAGTTAAAATTATCATTCTAAACTAATCATTGGTTCTCATTGAGTAAAGGATTATAAATAAAGTATAATGCATGGCATCACGCAGTTTGGGATACAATGGATTATTTCGAGGGTATGATATATCTCTTTCAGTCGCAAATGTTGTCACAATATTGAAAATTGAGCAAGATTAACGTGGGCGTTGAATTCATGTCATTTTGAGCTCTAAATGAAAGGTTAATGACGATTTTGTGCGGAGATGTCAAGGTTATCAGCTAGTTAAAATGATCATGCTAAACTGATCATTGGTGCACATTAAGCAAAGGTATACAAATGAATCATAATGCTTGGCATCACGCAGTTTGGGATAGATAAGATTACCTAGAGGTTTTGTCATAGCTATTTGGATCCTAAATTTAATAACAATATAGAAAATTGAGCTTAACCTGGGTGTTGGATTCATGACATTCTGAAGTCTAAAAAAAAGGTTTCAGACGGTTTAGTGAGAAATGTCAAGTTGATCGGCCAATTAAATGATAATTCTAAACTGATCATTTGTGCTCCTTGAGTAAAGGCTTATAAATGTAGCATAATGGATCGCATCACACGGTTTCCAATAGATTTCATTACTTGGAGGCTTTGTCGTAACTCTTTCATTCTGAAATGTTGTTACAATATTGAAAATTGAGCTAGAGTAACATGGGCGTTGGAGTCATGTCATTTTGATTTTTAAATCAAATAGTAAAGACGATATAGTCCGGACTTGTCATGTTGATAATCTAGTTAAAATGATCATTCTAAACTAATCATTGGTGCTCACTATGAAAAGGTTTACAAATGAAACATAATGTAGGGCCGCACGTAGTTTGGGATACATTGGATTACTTGGAGACTTTTTCTTAGCTCTTTTAGTCACAATCTTGAAAATTTAGCTTGAATAACATGGGTATTGGATTCATGTCATTTTGCGCTCTAAATCATATGTTAAAGACAATTTAGTGCGGACATGTAAAGTTGATCAGCTAGTTAAACTTCTCATTCTAAATTGATCATTGGTGCTCATTGACCAAAGGTTTACAAATGAAGCATAATGCATGGCATCACGGTGTTTTGGATACATTAGATTAATTGGAGGCTTTGTCATAGCTCTTCCAGCCTCAAATGTTGTCACAATATTGAAAATTGTGCTAGATTAACGTGGGCGTCGGAGTCATGTCATTTGAGCTCTAAATCAAATGTTAAAAACAATTTAAAGCGGGCAGGTCAAGGTGATCACCCAGTTAAAATGTTCATTCTAAACTGATCATTGGTGCTACGAGAGTAAAGGCTTATAAATGAATCCCAATGCATGGAATCACGCATTTGGGGATAATTTGGATTATTTGGAGGCTTTGTCATTGCTCTTTCAGTCTCAAATGCTCTCACAATATTGAAAATTGAGCTAGATTAACGTGCGCATTAGATTCATGTTATTATGAGCTCTAAATCAAATATTAAACACGATTTAGTCCGGACATGTCATGTTCATAAGCTAGGTAAAATGATCATTCTAAAATGATCATTGGTGCTCACTAAGAAAAGGTTTACAAATGAAGCATAATGCATGGCATCACGCAGTTTGGGATAGATTGGATTACTTGAAGGCTTTTCCGTAGCTCTTTCTGTCGTAAATGTTGTCACAATATTGAAAATTGAGCTAGATTAAGGTGGGCATTGGATTCATGTCATTTTGAGCTCTAACTCAAATGTTAAAGATGATTTCGTCCAGACATGTCAAGTTAATCAGCTAGGTAAGATGATCCCTTTAAACCAATCATTGGTGCTCATTGAACAAAGGTTTACTAATGAAGCATAGTGCATGGCATACAACAGTTTGGGATGGATTGAATTACATGGAGGCTTTGTCCTAGCTATTTGGGTCTTCAATTTAATCAAAATATAGAAACTTGATCTAGCTTACCGTGAGCGTTGGATTCGTATCATTCTGAACTCTAAATCAAAAGTTTTGGATGATTTAGTACAGAGATGTCAAGGTTATCGCCCAGTTAAATGAGAATTCTAAACTGATCATTGGTGCTCCTTGAGTAAAGGCTTATAAATGAAGCATAATGCATGGCATCACACAGTTTGAGATTCATTGGATTAGTTGGAGGCTTTGTCATAGCTCTTTCAGTCTCAAATGTTCTCACAATATTGAACATATTAGCTAGATTAACGTGGGTGTTGGTTCATGTCATTTTGAGCTCTAAATCAAATATTAAGATGATTTACTCCGGACATGTCAAGTTTATCAGCTAGTTAAAGTGATCATTCTAAACTGATCATTGGTGCTCACTGAGAAAAGGTTTATGAATGAAGCATAGTGCATGGCCTCCAGCAGTTTGGGATAGATTGGATTACTTGGAGGCTTTATCCTAGCTATTTCGGTCTTAAATTTAATCACAATAGAAAATTGAGCTAGGTTAACATGAGCGTTGGATTCGTGTCATTCTGTACTCTAAATCAAAAGTTTTGGATGATTTAGTGCAGACATGTCAAGGTTGTCGGCCAATTAAAATGATCATTCTAAACTGATCATTGGTGCTCCTTGAGTAAAGGCTTATAAATTAAGCATAATGCATGGCATCACACAGTTTAGGATACATTGGATTACTTGGAGGCTTTGTCGTACCTATTTTTGACTTCAATTTAATCACAATATAGAAAACTAAGCTAGCTTAACGTGGGCATTGGATTCATGTCATTATCAACTGTAAATCAAAAGTTACGGATGATTTAGTGCAGACATTTCAAGTTGATCGCCCAGTTAAAATGATAATTGTAAACCGATCCTTGTTGCTCGTTGAGTAAAGGCTTTTAAATGAAACATAATGCATGGCATCACACAGTTTGGGATACATTGGATTACTTGGAGGCTTTGTCCTAGCTCTTTCAATATGAAATGTTTTCAGAATATTGAAAATTGAGCTTGATTAATGTGGGCGTGGGATACAAGTCTTTTTGAGATCTAAATCAACGGTTAAAGACAATTTAGTGCAGTCATGTCAAGTTGATCAGCTAGTTAAAATGATCATTGAGAAAAGTTTACAAATGAAGCATAGCGCATGGCATAACGCAGTTGGGTATAGATTGGATTACTTGCAGGCTTTGTCCTAGCTATTTGGGTCTTAAATTGAATTACAATAGAAAATTGAGGTAGGTTAACGTGAGCGTTGGATTTGTGTCATTTTGTACTCTAAATCAAAAGTTTCGGACGATTTAGTTTGGACATGTCAAGGTTATCTGCCAATTAAAATGATCATTATAAACTGAGCTAGCTTAACGTGGGAATTGGATTCATGTTATTCTCAACTCTCAATCAAAAGTTAAGGATGATTTAGTGCAGACATTTCAAGTTGATCCCACAGTTAAAATGATAATTGTAAACTGATCATTGGTGCTCCTTGAGTAAAGACTTATAAATGAAGCGTAATGCATGGCATCACGCAGTTTGGGATACATTGGATTACTTGGAGGTTTTATTGTAGCTATTTCGGTCATAAATTTAATAAAAATGTAGAAAACTAAGCTAGCTTAACGTGGGCATTGCATTCGTGTCATTCTCAACACTAAATCAAAAGTTACGAACGATTTAGTGTAGACATGTCAAGTTGATCGCCAAGTTAAAATGACAATTCTAAGCTAATCATTGGTGCTCCTTGAGTAAAGGCTTATAAATAAAGCATAATGTATGGCATCACACAGTTTGGGATACATTGGGTTACTTGGTTGCTTTGTCGTAGCTCTTTCAGTTTCAAATGTTGTCACAATATTGAAAATTGAGCAACATTAACGTTGGTGTTGGATTCAAGTCTTTTTGAGCTCTAAATCAAATGTTACAGATGATTTAGTGCGGACATGTCAAGTTGATCAACTAGTTAAAATGATTATTATTATGTGATCATTGGTGCGCATTGAGCAAAGGTTTACAAATGAAGCATAGCGCCTGGCATCACAGAGTTTGGGATAGTATGGATACTTGTAGGCTTTGTCGTAGCTATTTTGGTCTTAAATTTTGTCACAATATAGAATATTGAGCTAGCTTAACGTGGCGTTGGATTCGTGTCATTCTGAACACTAAATCAAAAGTTACGGACGATTTAGTACCAACATATCAAGTTGATCGGCTAGTTAAAATGATCATTCTAAACTGATGATTGGTGCTCCTTCAATAATGGCTTATAAATGAAGTATAATGCATTGTATCACGCAGTTTGGGATACACTGGATTACTTGGAGGGCTTTGTCATAGCTCTTTTTGTCTCAAATGTTGTCACAATATTGAAAACTAAGCTAGATTAACGTGGCCATTGGATTTGTGTCATTCTGAACTCTAAACCACAAGTTACGGACGATTTAGTGCATACATGTCAAGTTGGTCGGCCAACTAAAATGATCATTCTAAACTGATCATTGGTGCTCCTTGAGAAAAGACTTGTAAATTAAGCATAATGCATGGCATCCCGCAGTTTGGGATAGATTGGATTATTTGGAGCCTTTGTTGTAGGTCTTTCAGTCTCAAATGTTTTCACAATATTTAAAATTGAGCTAGATTAATGTGGGCATTGGATTCGTGTCATTCTGAACTCTAAATTAAAAAGTTATGGAAGATTTAGTGCGGATATTTCAAGGTTATCAGTTAGTTAAAATGATCATTTTAAATGGATGATTGGTGCTCATTGAGCAATGGTTTATAAATGAAGCATAATGCATGCCATCACGCAGTTAGGGATAGATTGGATTACTTGGAGTCTTTTTCGTAGCTATTTTGGTCTAAATTTTTTTCAATATATATAAAACTGAGCTAGCTTCATGTGGTCGTTGGATTCGTGTCATTGGGAACTCTAAATCAAAACTTATGTTCGATTCAGTGTGGACATGCCAAGTTGATCATCCAATTAAAATTATCATTCTAAACGGATCATTGGTTCTCCTTGAGTAAAGGATTATAAATTAAGTATAATGCTCCTTGAGTAAAGGATCATTGGTTCTCCTTGAGTAAAGGATTATCATTCTAAACGGATTATTTCTAGTGTATGATATAGCTCTTTCAGTCGCAAATGTTGTCACAATATTGAAAATTGAGCAAGATTAACGTGTGCGTTGAATTCATGTCATTTTGAGCTCTAAATGAAAGGTTAATGACGATTTCGTGCGGACATGTCAAGGTTATCAGCTAGTTAAAATGATCATGCTAAACTGATCATTAGTGCACATTAAGCAAAGGTTTACAAATGAATCATAATGCATGGCATCACACTGTTTTAGATAGATTGGATTACTTGAAGGCTTTGGCGTAGCTATTTCGGTATTAGATTTTTTCATAATATAGAATATTGAGCTACTTTAACGTGGTCGGTTGATTCGTGTCATTATAAATTCTAAATAAAAAATTATCATACGATTTAGGACGGTCCTGTCATGGTTATCAGCTGGAAATGATTATTTTAAACTGATCGTTGGTGCTCATTGATCAATGGTTTACAAATGAGGCATAATGCATGGCATCACGCAGTTTGGGATAAATTGGATTACTTGGAGGCTTGGTCATAGCTATTTTGGTATTAAATTTTGTCACAATATAGAAAGTTGAGCTAGTTTAACATGGGTGTTGGATTCGTGTCATTTTGAACTCTAAATCAAAAGTTACGGATGATTTAGTGCAGACATGCCAAGTTGATCGGCAGTTAAAATGATCATTACAAACTGATCACTGGGGCTACTTTAGAAAACGCTTATAAATGAAGCATAATGCATGATATCACGCAGTTTGGGATGCATTGGATTACTTGGACGCTTTGTTGTAGCTCTTTCAGTCGCAAATGTTGCCACAATAATGAAAATTGAGCTAGATTATCATCGGTGTTGGATTCATGTCATTTTGAGTTTTACATCAAATGTTAAAGACGATTTAGTGTGGACATGTCAAGTTGATCTGCTAGTGCAAATGATCATTCTAAACTGATTATTGGTATTTTTTGAGTAAAAGCCTATAAATGAAGCATAATGCATGACATCACGCAGTTTGGGATACATTGAATTACTTAGAGGATTTTTCGTAGCTCTCTCAATCGAAAATGTTGTCAGAATATTGAAAATTGAGCTAGATTAACGTGGGCATTGGATTCATGTCATTTTACGCTTTAATCAAATGTTAAAGACGGTTTAGAGCGTACATGTCCAGTTGGTTGGCTAGGTAAAATTATTATTCTAAACTGAACATTGGTGCTCTTTGAGTAAAGGCTTATAAATGAAGCTTAATGTATGGCATCACGCAGTTTGGGATACATTGGATTACTTGGATGTTATTTCGTATTGCCCATTCATTTTGTCACAATATAGAAAAGTTAGCTAGCTTAACGTGGGCGTTGGATTCACGTCATTATGAACTCTAAATCAAAAGTTACAGACGATTCAGTATGAACATGTCAAGTTTACCGGTTAGATATATTGATCATTCTAAACTAATCACTGGTGCTCATTGCGTAAAAGTTTACAAATGGAGCGTAATGCATGGCATCACGTAGTATGGGATAGATTGGGTTACTTGGAGTCCTTGTCTTAGCTATTTTGGTCTTAAATTTTGTCACAATTTAGAAATTTGAGCTAGCTTAGCGTGGTCATTTTTTCCGTGTCATTCTGAACTCTGAATAAAAAGTAAAAGACGATTTAGTGCGGACATGTTAAGTTGATCAGCTAGTTAAAATGATCATTCTAAAGTGATCATTAGTGCTCATTGCGCAATGGTTTACAAACGAAACATAATACATGGCATCACGCATTTTGGGATAGATTGGATTACTTGAAGGCTTTTTCGTAGCTATTTCGTTCTTAAATTTTGTCACAATATGGAAAATTGAGCTAGATTAACGTGTGTGCTGGATTCGTGTCAATCTGAACTCTAAATCAAACAATTCGGACGATTAAGTGCAGACATGTCAAGTTGATCGGCCAGTTAAAGTTACCATTATAAACTGATCATTCTAAACTTATCATTAGTGCTCCTTCAGTAAAGGATTACAAATGAAGCATAATGCATAGCATCATACAGGTTAGGATAGATTGGATTACTTGAAGGTTTGTGGTAGTTCTTTCAGTCTCAAATGTTGTAACAATATAGAAAGTGAGCTAGCTCAACGTGGGCGTTGGATTCATGTCATTCTGAAATCTAAATCAAAAGTTACGGACGATTTAGTGCGGACATGTCAAGTTTATCGGGAGTTAAGTTCATCATTCTAAACTGATCAGTGGTGCCCATTGAGGAAAGGTTTACAAATGAAGCATAATGCATGACATCAAGCAGTTTGTGATGGATTGGATTACTTGGAGGCTTTGGCATAGCTATTTTGGTCATAATCGTGTCACAACATAGAAAATTGAGCTAGTTTAAAATGGGCGTTGGATTCGTGTCATTTTTAAATTTAAATCAAACGTTTCGGACGATTAAGTACAGACATGTCAAGTTGATAAGCCAGTTAAAGTGACCATTCTAAATTGATCATTTTAAACTGATCATTAGTGCTCCTTGAGTAAAGGCTTATAAATGAAGCATAATGTATGGCATCACACAGTTTGGGATACATTGGGTTACTTGGTTGCTTTGTCGTAGCTCTTTCAGTTTCAAATGTTGTCACAATATTGAAAATTGAGCAACATTAACATTGGTGTTGGATTCAAGTCTTTTTGAGCTCTAAATCAAATGTTACATATGACTTAGTGCGGACATGTCAAGTTGATCAACTAGTTAAAATGATTATTATAAAGTGATCATTGGTGCTCATTGAGCAAAGGTTTACAAATGAAGCATAGCGCCTCGCTTCACGGAGTTTGGGATGGTATGGATTACTTGTAGACTTTGTCGTAGCTATTTTGGTCTTAAATTTTGTCACAATATAGAATATTTAGCTAGTTTAAAGTGGGCGTTTGATTCGTGTCATTCTTAAATTTAAATCAAATGTTTCGGACGATTAAGTACGGACATGTCAAGTTGATCAGCCAGTTAAAGTGACCATCCTAAATTGATCATTTTAAACTGATCATTACTGCTCCTTGAGTAAAGGCTTATAAATGAAACATACTGCATGGCATCACGCAGTTTAGGATAGATTGGATTTCTCAAAGGCTTTTGGGTACTTCTTTCAGTCTCAAATATTGTCACAATATAAACAATTGAGCTAGCTTAATGTCGGCGTTGGATAGGTGTCATTCCAAACTTTAAATCAAAAGTTACGGACGATTTAGTGTGTAGATGTCAAGTTGATCAGCTAGTTAAAATGATTATTCTAAACTGATCATTGGTGCTTCTTCAGAAAAGGCTTATAAATTAAGCCTAATGCATGGCATCAAGCAGTTTGGCATACATTGGATTAATTGGAGGCTTTGTCGTAGCTATTTTGGTGTTAAATTTTGTCACAATATAGAAATTGCAGCTAGCTTAACGCGGGCAATAGATTCATGTCATTTTGAACACTAAATCAAAAGCTACATACGATTTAGTGAGAACATGTCAAGTTGATCAGCCAGTTAGAATGATCATTCTAAACTGATCATTCTAAGCTGATCATTATGCTTATAAATGAAGCATAATGCATGGCATCACAAAGTTTATGATAGATTGGATTACTTGAAGGCTTTGTGTGGTAGTTCTTTTAGCATCAAATGTTGTCACAATATAGAAAATTGAGCTAACTTCTTGTGGACATTAAATTTGTGTCATTCTAAACTCTAAATCACAAGTTACAAACGATTTAGTGCATACATGTCAAGTTGGTCGGACAACTAAAATGATGATTCGAAACTGATCATTGGTGCTCCTTGAGAAAAGACTTATAAATGAAGCATAATACATGGCATCACGCAGTTTGGCATACATTGGATTATATAGGGGCTTTGTTGTAGTAATTTTGGTCTTATATTTTTGTCACAATATAGAAAATTGAGCTAGCCTAACGTGGGAAATGGATTCATGTCATTCTGAAATCTAAATCAAAAGTTACAGGCAATTTAGTGCGTACATCACAAGTTTATCTGCTAGTAAAATTGATCATTCTAAACTGATCATTGGTGCTCATTGACAAAGGTTTACAAATGAAGCATAATGTATGTCATCATGCAGTTTGGGATAGACTGGATAACTTGGATGCTATGTTGTAGCTATTTGGGTCTTAAGTTTTGTCACAATATAGAATATTGAGCTAGCTTAACGTGGGCATTGGATTCCTTTCATTCTGAACTCTAAATCAAAAGTTACATACCATTTAGTGCATATATGTCAAGTTGATCGGCTAGTTAAAATGAGCATTCTAAACTGATCATTGGTTCTCCTTGAGAAAAGGCTAATAAATGAAGCATAATGCATGGCATCACGAAGTTTGGGATACATTGCATTATTTGGAAACTTTGTCGTGGCTATTTCATTCTTAAATTTTGTCACAATATAGAAAATTGATCTAGCTTAACGTGGGCGTTGGATTCTTGTCATTTAGTGTGGAAGTTATGGAAGATTTAATGTGGATATGTCAAGTTGATCGGCTAGTCAAATTGATCATTCTAAACTGATCATTGGTGCTCATTTAAAAAAAGTTAACAAATGAAGCATAATGCATGGCATCACACAGTTTTGATTATTTGGAAGTCTTGTCGTAGCTATTTTGGTCTTAAATTTTGTTACAATATAGAGCATTGAGCTAGCTTAACGTGGGCATTGGATACGTGTCATTCCGAACTCTAAATCAAAAGTTACAATCGATTTAGTACAAACATGTCAAGTTGATCGGCCAGTTAAAGTGATCATTCATTCTAAACTGATCATTAGTGCTCATTGAGTAAAGGCTTATAAATGAAGCATAATGCATGGCATCACATAGTTTAGGATGATTGGATTACTTGAAGGCTTTATGGTAGCTTATTCCATTTCAAATGCTGTCACAATATAGAAAATTGAGCTAGCTTTATGTGGGTGTTAGATTCGTGTCATTTTGAACTTTAAATCAAAAGTCATGGATGACTTAGTGCATATATGTGAAGTTGATTGTCCAGGAAAAATGATCATTCTAAACAGATCATTGGTGCACCTTTAATAAAAGCTTATAAATGAAGCATAATGCATGTCATCATGCAGTTTGGATATATTGGACTACTTTTAGGCTTTGCCGTAGATATTAAAGTCTTAAATTTTGTCCCAATATAGAAATTGAGCTAGTTTAACGTGGGTGTTGGATTCATGTCATTCTGAACTCTAAATCAAAAGTTACGGAAAATTTAGTGAAGACATGTCAAGTTTATCGGCTAGTTAAATTTATCATTCTAAACTAATCATTGGTGCTCATTCAGCAAAGGTATATAAATGAAGCATAATTCATGGCATCACTCAATTTTGGATAGATTGGATTACTTGGAATCTTTATCCTATCTATTTTGGTCTTAAATTTTATCACAATATAGAAAATTGAGCTAGCTTAACATGGGTGATGGATTCATGTCATTTTGTACTTTAAATCAAAAGTTATAAAAGATTTAGTGCAGACATGTCATGTTTATTGGCTAGTTAAATTGATCATTCTAAACGGATCAATTGTGCTCATTGAGCAAAGGTTTACAAATGAAGCATAATGCATGACATCACACAGTTTAGGATTGATTGGATTACGTGGAGGCTTTGTCTTACCTATTTTGGTCTTAAGTTTTCTCACAATATAGAATATTGAGCTAGCTTAACGTGGGCATTAGATTCTTGTCATTTTGAACTCTAAATTAAAAGTTACAGACGATTTAGTGCGTACATGTCAAGTTGATCGGCCTGTTAAAATGACCATTCTAAACTGATCATTGGTTCTCCTTGAGAAAAGGCTTATAAATGAAGCATAATGCATGGCATCACGCAGTTCGGGATACATTGGATTACTTGGAGGCTTTGTCGTACCTATTTAATTCTTAAATCTTGTCCGAATATAGAAAATTGAGCTAGCTTAACGTGGACAATGGATTCATGTCATTCTTAACACTAAATCAAAATTTACGGACGATTTAGTGCGGATATGTCAAGTTGATGGGACACTTAAAATGATCATTCTAAACTAATCATTCTAAGCTGATCATTAGTGCTCCTTGAGTAAAGGCTTATAAATGAATCATAATGCATGGCATTACACTGTTTAGGATAGAATGGATTACTTGAAGGCTTTGTAGTAGTTCTTTCAGCTTTAAATGTTGTCACAATATAAAAAATTGAGCTAGCTTAATGTGGGCATTAAATTCGTGTCATTCTGAAATGTAAATCACAAGTTACGGGCGATTTAGTGCATACATGTCAAGTTGGTCGGCCAGCTAAAATGATCATTCCCAACTAGTCGTTGGTGCTCCTTGAGAAAAGGCTTATAAATGAAGCATAATGCATGGCATCACGCAGTTTGGCATACATTGGATTACTTAGTGGCTTTGTTGTAGCTATTATGGTCTAATACTTCTGTCACAATATAGAAAATTGAGCGAGCCTAACGTGGAAAATGGATTCATGTCATTCTGAACTCTAAATCAAAAGTTACGGACGCTTGAGTGCATACATCTTAAGTTTATCTGCTAGTAAAATTGATCGATATAAACTGATCATTGGTGCTCATTGAGCAAAGGTTTACAAATGAAGCATAATGCATGGCATCACGCGATTTGGGATAGATTGGATAACTTGGATGTTTGTTGTAGCTATTTTGGTCTTAAGTATTGTAACAATATAGAATACTGAGCTAGCTTAACGTGGGCGTTAGATTCATTTCATTCTGAACTCTAATTCAAAAGTTACAAACAAGTTTATCGGCTAGTTAAATTGATCATTCTAAAAAGATCATTGGTGTTTATTCAGCAAAGGTTTAAAAATGAACAATAATTCATGGCATCACTCAATTTGGGATATATTGGATTATTTGGTATCTTTACCCTAGCTATTTTGGTCCTAAAAATTTTCACAGTATTGAAAATTGAGCTAGTTTAACATGGGTGTTGGATTCATGTCATTCTCAACTTGAAATCAAAAGTTATAGAAGATTTAATGCGTACATGTCAAGTTTAATGGCTAGTTAAACTGATCATTTTAAATTGATCATTGGTGCTCATTGAGCAAAGGTTTACAAGTGAAGCATAATGCATGCCATCGCACATTTTGGGATAAATTGGATTACTTGGAGACTTTGTTATACCTATTTTGGTCTTAAGTTTTGTCACAATATAGAATATTGGGCTAGCTTAACGTGGGCATTGGATTCTTGTCATTCTGAATTTTAAATTTAAAGTTACAGACGATTTAGTGCATACATGTCGAGTTGATCGGCCAGTTAAAATGATATTCTAAACTGATCATTGGTTCTCCTTGAGAAAAGGCTTATAAATGAATCATAATGCATGACATCTCGCAGTTTGGTATACATTGGATTATTTGTAGGCTTTGTCGTAGCTATTTTATTCGTAATATTTGTCACATTATTGAAAATTGAGCTAGCTTAACGTGGACATTGGATTCATGTCATTCTCAACTTTAAATCAATATTTACGGACGATTTAGTGTGGACATGTCAATTTTATTGATTAGTTAAATTGATAATTCTAAACTGATCATTGGTGCTCATTGAGGAAACGTTAACAAATGAAGCATAATGCATGGCATCACGCAGTTTGGGATTGATTGGATTACTTTCAGGCTTTGTCGTAGCTATTTTTGTCTTAAATTTTGTTACAATATAGAGCATTGTGCTAGCTTAACATGGGGCATTGGATACGTGTCATTCAGAACTCTAAATTAAAAATGGACATGTCAAGTTGATCTGCCTGTTAAAATGATCATTCTAAATTGATAATTAGTGCTCCTTGAGTAAAGGCTTATAAATGAAGCATAATGCATGGCATCATGTAGTTTAGGATGATTGGATTACTTGAAGGTGTTGTGGTAGCCCATTCAGTCTCAAATGTTGTCACAATATAAAAATTGAGCTACCTTTACGTGGGTGTTGGATTTGTGTCATTCTGAACTTTGAATCAAAAGTCAAGGATGACTTAGTTCGTATATGTCTAGTTGATTGTCTAGGTAAAAGTATCATTCTAAACTGATTATTGGTGCACCTTTAGTAAAAGCTTATAAATGAAGTATAATGCATGGCATCATTGAGTTTGAGATATTTTGGATACTTTGAGGCTATGTCATAGCTATTATGGTCTTAAATTTTGTCACAATATAGAAAATTGAGCTAGCTTAACGTGAGTGTCGGATTCATGTCATTATAGACAATTTAGTGCGGACATGTAAAGCTTATCGGCTAGCTAAATTGATCATTCTAAACACAAATGAATCATAATTCATGGCATCAAGCAATTTGGGATATATTGGATTACTTGGATGCTTTGTCGTATCTAGTTCGGTCTTAAATTTTTTCACCATATAGAAAATTGAGCTACCTTAACGTGGGCGTTGGATTCATATAATTCTGAACACTAAATCAAAAGTTATGGACGATTTAGGGCGGACATGTCAAGTTTATCGGCTAGTTAAATTGATCATTCTAATCTTATCATTGGTGCTTATTGAGCAAAGGTTTACCAATGAAGCATAACTCATGGCGTCACGCAGTTTGGGATACATTGGATTACTTGAAGGCTTTGTCATAGCTATTTCGTTCTTAAATTTGTCAAAATATAGAAAATTGAGCTAGCATAACGTCGGCGTTGGATTCATGTCATTCTGAATTTTAAATCAAAAGTTACGGACGATTTAGTGCGGACATGTCAAGTTTATCGGCCAGTTAAAATGATCATTCAAAACGGATCATTGGTGAGCTCCTTGTGTAAAGGCTTATAAATGAAGCATAATGCATGCTATAACGCATTTTCGGATATATTGGATTACTTCTAGGCTTTGTCGAGCTATTTTGGTATTAAATTTTGTCAATATAGAATATTGAGCTAGCTTAACGTGGGCATTGGATACGTTTTCAAGTTGCAGACGATTTAATACCAACATGTCAAGTTGATCGGCCAATTAAATCGAGCATTCTTAAGTGATCATTCTAAACTGTTCATTAGTGCTCCTTGAGTAAAGTCTTATAAATGAAGCATAATGCATGGCATGGCCTAGTTTAGGATATATTGGATTACTTGTAGGCTTTGTGGTAGCTCTTTCAGTCTCGAATGTTTTCACAGTATAGAAAACTGAGCTAGCTTAACATTGGCGTTGGATTCGTGTCATTCGGAACACTAAATCAAAATTTACGGACGACTTAATGCGTACATGTCAAGATGATTGAGAAGTTAAAAAGATTACTCTAAACAGATCATTGGTGCCCCATTAGTAAAGGCCTATCAAGTAAGCACAATGGCTGGCATCACGCAGTTTGGGATATATTGAATTACTTCGAGGTTTTGTCGTAGCTATTAAGGCTTTAAATTTTGTCACAATATAGAAAATTGAGCTAGCTTAACGTGGGCGTTGGATTCATGTCACTCTGAACTCTAAATCAAAGTTACAGATAATTTAGTGGGAACATGTCCAGTTTATCTTCTAGTTAATTGATCATTCTAAACTGATCATGCTAAACATCATTAGTTGTTTTGGATTCATTGGATTACTTGAATGCATTGTGACAGCTCTTTTAGTCTAAAATGTTGTCACAATATAGCAAATTGAGCTAGCTTAACATTGGCATGGATTCGTGTCATTCTGAACTCTAAATCAAAAGTTACGGACAATCTAGTGCGTACATGTCAATTTGATCGGCCAGTTAAACTGATCATTATAAACTTATCATAGGTGCTCCTTGATTAAAGGCTTATATTTGAATTATAACGTGTGGAATCACGCAGTTTGGAATATATTGGATTACTTGGATGCTTTGTCGTATCTATTTTGGTCATAAATTTTGTCACAATATAGAAAATTGAGCTACCTTAAAGTGGGCGTTGGATTAATGTAATTTTGAAATACTAATCAAAAGTTATGGGCGATTTAGTGCAAACATGTCAAGTTTATTGGCTAGTTAAATTGATCATTCTAAACTAATCTTTGGGGCTCATTGAGCAAATGTTTACCATGGAAGCACAATACATGGCATCACACAGTTTTGGATAGATTGGATGACTTGGAGGCTTTGTTGTAGGTATTTCGGTTTTAACTTTTGCCACAATATAGAATATTAAGTTAGATTAACATGAAAGTTGGATTCGTGTCATTCTGAAGTCTAAATCAAAAGTTACATACGATTTAGTGCGTATATGTCATGTTGATCGGCTAGTTAAAATGATCATTCTAAACTGATCATTGGTGCTCTTTTATTAAAGGTTTATAAATGAAACATAAGGCATGATATCACGTAGTTTAGGATAGATTGAAAAACGTGGTAGCTCTTTGTGGTAGCTCTTTCGTACTGCTCCTTTTGTTTAGGTTCCTTGCTGGCCATGCTCACTTCATCCTCCCCACGTTGAGAAGAATTTTACCTCAAATATGTTTCATCGTGCTTATGAACCGTGGACTTGGCTTGTTTACAAGTTACACATATTTGGCAAGCTTTTTCAACATCACTCCTCGTATGTGGCCAAAATAAATATTCCTGTAGTACATTCAATGTCTTTGCCACGCCAAAGGGACCCATAAGACCACCTGTAACATATCTTTGCCACGCATGAGCTTCCTTAATAAACATATCTCGCAAATAAGAGTTAGATACACATAGGCGATTTTCATAGAATAAGAACCCGTCACTCTTAAAGTATTTTCCAGCACCAAATTTCTCACAAGCAGCATAAATCTCTTTAAAGTCAGCATCAGTAGCATATAATTCTTTGATTTGTTGAAACCCTATCAGCTTAACTTTTTAAACAGTTCAAGAGAACATACCTTCGAGGAAGAACATCGGTTACTATATTTTCTTCACCTTTCTTGTACTTGATCACATAAGGGAAGGTTTCAATGAATTCAACCCACGTTGCATGTTTCTTGTTCAGCCTTTGTTGCCCTTTGAGGTGCTTGAGTGACGTGTGAATAACAAACTCCTGCGGCCAAAGATAATGTTGCCATGTTTGTAAGGCCCCTCAACATGCTCATCTAAGCTTCGACTATAAACTAGAATGACATCGAAGTACACTGCAAAAAAATGACCTATGAATGCTCTAACAACATGGTTCATCTATCTCATGAAATTGCTAGGTGCATTTGTCAATCCAAATGGCATTACTAACCACTCATATAATCCATGTTTAGTTTTAAATGCTGTTTCCACTCATCACCTTCTTTCATCCTAATTTGATGGTATCCACTTTTCAGATCTACCTTACAGAAGATGCAAGAACCATGCAATTCATCAAGCATATCATATAGTCTAGGAATAGGGTGACGATACGTTTCTTCCTTAGTTTGTACGTTTAAGGTTCTCCTAGTGTCTAAGACTTGACCTACGTGTGGTATGGCTACATTCTCCTCTAAAGACTCAGCATCCGATCGGTCCTCTTCCGATTCTACCTCAACATTAGCCCTAATAACTATGGTTTTCTTATTGGTACATTCTCCACAGTAGTGACCAAAACCCTTACAGTTAAAACACTAAATCTCCATAATTTTGGTGCTAGAACCCTTATCTATGCCATTAAGTTTCGAATCTTCGTCCTTAGGTTTAGGGAATGGTTTGTAATCCTTACTAGACTTATCATCCTTAGATTGTCTAAACGTAGTGGAGCTAGTTCCGGGTTTAGCATTCTTTCTCTTAAGTTGTTTCTCAATGGCTTTATGGAGAAGATCTTCTAGTTCGACATAATGGTGGACCTCTAGCCTATCTATGATCTCCCTATTGAGGCCGCCCATAAACCTGGCCATAGTGGCTTCACTATCCCCTTGAATATCAGCCCTAAGCAACAAGGTTTCCATCTCCGTAAACTACTCTTCTACGGACCTACTTCCTTGAGATAGATTCCTAAGTTTAAGATGTACCTCCCTATGGTAATGACTATGTATAAAACTTCTCCTCATGATGACTTTCATCACGTTCCACAAATCTCTAGGAAAATCCCCAGCCCTTCTCCTAGAAGTAACTAATTTATCCCACCAACTTAGAGCATAGTCCTTAAACGCAGTTGGGGCTACCTTAACCTGATTCTCTTGAGTGTATTTTCTACAATCAAAGACTATTTCTACCTTATTTTCCCATTCTAGGTATTCCTCAGGGCCATTGGTTCCATGGCAAGAGGGAATTTTGATCTATGGCCGGCTAAAGGGTCACGAGGGTTAGGTTGATTATTCCTAGGCATCCTGTCTTCTTATGGCCTTCTTCTCCTAGATTGGTCTGACCTAGATGAGTGACTGTAATATTGCTCAGTATCAGAAAGTGGTTGGTGTCTCCTCAGTCCATCATTGATGGAACTTTCTATCTCAGCCCTCATGGTTGCCATACTTTCATTCATCATGGCTATAAAGAAATAAGGAATTGTTTGTTGGAGTTTGAGGATTCCTCTCCATTGTGTGTTCTCACCATGGTTCCTGCCAAATGCAGACCAATAAAAAAGTAAAATGGTCAAAGTAGAACACAAACTAGAACAAACAAATTGCAAAGGACAAAGACAGAAAGAGAAAAAAAACCAAACATTTTAATATCAAAAACCTCTTCTTAATTTCAATTTATCACTTCTTTCATTAAGGATTTTGGATCATCATCCTATTCCTCTCCAGAACCAAAAGTCTAAGGGCTGTTCATATCCCATGGAAGTTTCACTTCATTCCACCTCTTGCCCAATGTGTTTGGTCTTCATCATTATTTACACAGAGCAAGCTGATAGTCTAAGGATCTTCCACCATCCTTTAGAAGTATCACTCATTCCACAAAAGTTCCCGAGAACATCCATCTTCAAGCTCATGGATTCATCATCTTCTTCACTTCCTCATCCACATTCGGTGTAGTATCATTTGCACAACCTCTTGGAGACATTCGGGGACTTGATCCTAACTAGGATGACATCAAGATTATATAACTTGGAGGCTTTGTCGTATCCATTTCGGTCTTAAATTTTATCACAATTTCGAAAATTGAGCTAGCTTAACGTGGGTGTTGGATTTGGGTCATTCTGAATTCAAAATAGAAAGTTACGGATGATTTAGTGAATACATGTCAAGTTGAGCGGCCTGTTAAAATGATCATTCTAAACTGATCATTGGTGCTCATTGAAAATTGGTTTACAAATGAAGCATAATGCATGGAATCCCGCAGTTTAGGATAAATTGGATTACTTGGAAGCTTTGTTTTAGCTGTTTCGATCTTAATTTATGTCACAATATAGAAAATTGAGCTACCATAACGTGGGTGTTGGATTCCTGTCATTCTGAACTCCAAATGAAAATTTGCGCACCATTTAGTGCGGACATTTCATATTGATCGGCCAGTTAAAGTGATCATTCTAAACTGATGATTGGTGCTCCTTCAGTAAAGGCTTATAAATGAAGCATAATGCATGATATCACGCAGGTTGGGATACATTGGATTACTTGAAGGCTTTGTCTTAGCTCTTTAAGTCTCAAATGTTGCCATAATTTGGAAAACTGAGCTAACTTAACATGGACGTTGGATAAATATCATTTTGACTTCTAAATAAAAAGTTAAAAACGATTTAGCACAGACATGTCCAGTTGATCAGCAAGTTAAAATGATCATTCTAAATTGATCATTGGTGCATATTGAGTAATGGCGTACAAATGAAGCATAATGTGTGACATCACACAGTTTGGGATAGGTTGGACTACTTGGAGGCTTTATTGTAGGTATTTTTCTCTTAAATATTGTCACATTATTGAAAATTGGGATAGCTCTACTTGGGCGTTGGATTCGTGTCATTCGGAACTCTAATTCAAAAGTTAAAGACAATTTAGTGCGGACATGTCAAGTTTATCATTTAGTTAAGATGATCATTCTAAACTGATCACTGGTGCTCCTTGAGTAAAGGCTTAGAAATGAAGCATAATCCATGACATCACGCATTTTGGAATAGATTGTATTACTTTGAGGCTTTGTCATAGCAATTTTGGTTTTAAATTTTGTAACAATATAGAAAATTGAGGTAGCTTAACGTGGGCCATGGATTCATGTAATTGTGAACTCTGAATCAAAAGTGAAAGAAGATTTAGTGCGGACATGTAAAGTTGATCGACCAGTTAAATTGATCATTCTAAACCGATCATTGGTGCTCATTGAGCAAAGGTTTACAAATGAAGCATAATGCATGGCATCACGCAGTTTGGGATTGGTAGGATTACTTGGAGGCTTTGACATAGCTATTTTGGTCCTAAATTTTTCACAATATAAAAAATTGAGCTAGCTTAATGTCGGGGTTGGATTCGTGTCATTCTGAACTCTAATCAAATGTTACAAACTATTTAGTGCGGACATCTCAAGTTGATCGGCCAGTTAATTTGATCATGCTTAACTGATCATTGGTCCTCATTGAGCAAAGGTTTACAAATGAAGCATAATGCACGCCATCACGCAGTTCGGGATAGATAGGATTACTTGGAGGCTTAAATTGTGTCACAATATAAAAAATTGAGATAGCTTAATGTGCGTGTTGGATTCATGTCATTTTTAACTCTAAATCAAAAGTTATGGACCATTTAGTGCAGACATGTCAAGTTGATCGGCCAGTTAAATTGATCATTCTAAAGTGATCATTGGTGCTCATTGAGCAAAGGTTTACAATTGAAGCATAATGCATGAAATCACGCAGTTTATGATAAATTTGATTACTTGGAGGCTTTGTTGTTGCTATTTCGATTTTAAATTTTGTCACAATGTAGAAAATTGAGCTAGCTTGACGTGGGCGCTAGATTCGTGTCATTCTAAACTCTTAATCTAAAGTTACGGACGATTTAGTGTGGAGATGTCAAGTTGATTGGCAAGTTAAAATGATCATTCTAATTTGATCATTGGTGCTCCTTAAGTAAGCTTATAAATGCAGTATAATGCATGGCATAGCGCTGTTTGGGATACATTGGATTACTTGGAGGCTTTTTCGTAGCTCTTTTAGTCTCAAATGTTGACACAATATGGAAAATTGAGCCATATTAACGTGGGCGTTGGAACGATATCATTTTGAGTTCTAAATCAAAACTTAAAGATGATTATTTCAGACAAGTGAAGTTGTTAAGCTAGTTAAAATGATCATTCTAAACTGATCATTGGTGCTCATTGAGTAAATGAAGCACATAATGCATAGCATCACGCAGTTTGGGATTGATTGGATTACTTGTAGGTATTGTCGTAGATATTTCGATCTTAAATTTTGTCACAATATTGAAAATTGGGCTAGCTTTACTTGGGCGTTGGATTCGAGTGATTCTGAAGTCTGAATCAAAAGTTAAAGACGATTTAATGCGGACCTGTCATGTTGATCGGGCAGTAAAATTGATCATTCTAAACTGATCATTGGTGCTCACTGAGCAATGGTTTACAAATGAATCATAATGCATGGCATCACACAGTTTGAGACTGATTGGATTACTTGGAGGCTTTTTCATAACTATTTTGGTAAATTTTCCACAATATAGAAAATTGAGATCACATTACTTGGGCGTTGGATTTGTGTCATTCTTAACTCTAAATCAAAAGTTACGGACCATTTAGGGCGGACAGGTCAAGTTTATCAGCTATTTAAAATGATCATTCTAAACTGATTATTGGTGCCCCTTGAGTAAAGCCGTATAAATGAAGCATAATTCATGGTATTACACAGTTTAGGATAGATTGTATTACTTTGAGGCTTTGTCATCTTTATTTCAGTCTTAAGTTTTGTCACAATATAGAAAATTGAGCTAGCTTTACTTGTGAGTTGAATTTAGTGCGGACATATCAAGTTGATCGGCATGTTAAATTGATCATTCTAAACTGATAATTGGTGTTCATTGCGCAATGTATTACAAATGAATCATAATGCATGACATCACACAGTTTGTGATAGATTGGATTAATTGGAGGTTTTTTCATAGCTATTTCGGTCTTAAATTTTGTCACAATATAGAAAATTGAACTAGATTTACTCGGAGTTAGATTCGTGTCATTCTAAACTCTGAATCAAACGTTAAAGACAATTTAGTGCGTACATATAAAGTTGATCGGCCAGTTAAATTGATCATTCTAAACGGATAATTTGTTCTCATTGAGCAAAGGTTTTCAAATGAGGCATAATGCATGCCATCTCACAGTTTGGGATATATTGGATTACTTAGAGACTTGGTCGTATCTATTTCGGTCTTTAATTTTGTCACAATATAGAAAATGGAGCTAGCTTAATGTGGGTGTTGGATTCATGTCATTCTTAACTCTTAATCAGAAGTTAAAGAGGATTTAGTGAAATGTCCAGTTGATCGGCTAGTTAAAATGATCATTCTAAACTGATCATTGGTGCTCCTTGAGTAAAGGTGTATAAATGAAACATAATGCATGGCATCACACTGTTTTGGATAGATCAGATTACTTGGAGGCTTTTTGTAGCTACTTTGGTGTTAAATTTTGTCACAATATAGAAAATTGAGCTAGGTTTACTTGGGAGTTGGATTCGTGTCATTCTAAACTCTGAATCAAAAGTTAAAGACGATTTAGTATGGACATGACAAGTTGATCGGCCAGTTAAATTGATAATTCTAAACAAATAAATGTTTGCTCATCGAGCAAATGTTTTCAAATGAAGCATAATGCATGGAACCATATATTTTTGGATAGAATGGATTACCTGGAGGCTCTTTCGTAGCTATTTCGGACTTAAATTTTGTCACTATACATAAAATTGAGCTAGCTTAGAGTGGGTGTTGGATTCGTGTCATAATGAAATCTTAATCAAAAGTTAAAAACGATTAGTGCAGACATGTCAAGTTGATCAGCCAGTTAAATTGATTATTCTAAACTGATCATTGGGGCTCATTAAGTAATGGCGTATAAATATGGCATAATGCATGGCATCACGCAGCTAGGGAACGATTGGATTACTCGGAGTGTTTTTCGTAGCTATTTCGGTTCAAATTTCTATCATAATATATAAAATTGAGCTAGCTTAACGTCGGTGTTGGATTCGAGTCATTTTGAACTCTAAATCTAAAGTTAAAGATGATTTAGTATGAATATGTCAATTTCATCAGCTAGTTAAATTGATCATCCTAAACTGATCATCGGTGCTCAATGAACAAAGGTTTACAAATGAAGCATGATGCATGGCATCACAAAGTTTGGGATAGATAGGATTACTTGGAGGGCTTTTGTATCTATTTCGGTTTTTAATTTTGTCACAATATTGAAAATTGAGATTGCTTTACTTGGGTGATAGATTCGTGTCATTCTTAACTCTAAATCAAAAGTTACAGACCATTTAGTGCGGACATGTCAAGTTGATAAGCTAGCTAGAATGATCATTAGTACTCCTTGACTGAAGGCGTGTAAATGAAGCATAATTCATGGCATCACGCAGTTTGGGATAGATTGCATTATTTGGAGGGTTTGTCGTAGCTATTTCGGTCTTACATTTTTCACAATATAGAAAATTGAGCTAGCTTAACATGGACGTTAGATTCGTGTCATTCTGAATTCTTAATCAAAAGTTAAAGACTATTTACTGCGGAAATGTCAAGTTGAGCGGCCAGTTAATTTGATCATTCTAAACTGTCATTGGTGTTCATTGAGCAAAGGTTTACAAACGATCATAATGCATGGCATCACACAGTTTGGGATAGATTGGAGTACTTGGACGCTTTGTCGTAGCTATTTTGGTTCAAAATTCCATCACAATATAGAAAATTAGGCTAGCTTAACATGGGCGCTAGATTCTTGAAATTTTGAACTCTAAATCAAAAGTTACAGACGATTTCATGCAGTCTAGTGAAGTTGATCGGCAAGTGAAAATGATCATTCTAAACTGATCAATGGTGCTCAGTGAGCAAAGGTTTACAAATAAAGCATAATGTATGGCATCACACAGTTTGGGGTAGATTTGATTACTTGGATACTCTGTCGTAGCTGTTTTGGGCTTAAATTTTGTCATAATAGAGAAAATTGAGTTAGATTTACATGAGAGTTGGATTCCTGTCATTCTCAACACTAAATCAAAAGTTAAATACGATTCAGTGCGCACATGTCAAGTCTATCTACCAAAAAGTTTGATCATTCGAAACTGATCACTGGTGATCATTGAGTAAAGGCTTATAAATGAACCATAACGCATGGCATCACACAGTTTGGGACACATTGGATTACATGGAGGCTTTATTGTAGGTATTTTGCTCTTAAATATTGTCAAAATATTGAAAATTGGGATAGCTTTACTTGGGCGTTGGATTCGTGTCATTCGGATCTCTAAATCAAAATTTAAAGACGATTTAGTGCGGACATGTCAAGTTTATCATCTCGTTAAGATGATCATTCTAAACTGATCATTGGTGCTCCTTGAGTAAAGGCGTAGAAATGAAGCCTAATGCATGACATCACGCATTTTGGAATATATTGTATTACTTTGAGGCTTTGTCATAGCAATTTTGGTTTTAAATTTTGTCACAATATAGAAAATTAAGGTAGCTTAACGTGGGCCATGGATTCTTGTAATTGTGAACTCTGAATCAAAAGTGAAAGAAGATTTAGTGCGGACATGTAAAGTTGATCGACCAGTTAAATTGATCATTCTAAACCGATCATTGGTGCTCATTGAGCAAAGGTTTACAAATGAAGCATAATGCATGGCATCACGCAGTTTGGGATTGATAGGATTACATGGAGGCGTTGACATAGCTATTTTGGTCCTAAATTTTTCACAATATAAAAAATTGAGCTAGCTTAATGTGGGGGTTGGATTTGTGTCATTCTGAACTCTAATCAAAAGTTACGAACCATTTAGTGCGGACATGTCAAGTTGATCGGCCAGTTAAATTGATCATGCTTAACTGATCATTGGTCCTCATTGAGCAAAGGTTTACAAATGAAGCATAATGCATGCCATCACGCAGTACGGGATAGATTGGATTACTTGGAGGCTTAAATTGTGTCACAATATAAAATAATTGAGATAGCTTAACGTGCGTGTTGGATTCATGTCATTTTTAACTCTAAATCAAAAGTTATGAACAATTTAGTGCGGACATGTCAAGTTGATCGGCCAGTTAAATTGATCATTCTAAATGATCATTGGTTCTCATTGAGCAAAGGTTTACAATTGAAGCATAATGCATGAAATCACGCAGTTTATGATAAATAGGATTACTTGGAGGCTTTGTCGTTGCTATTTCGATTTTAAATTTTGTCACAATGTAGAAAATTGAGCTAGCTTGACCTGGGCGCTGGATTCGTGTCATTCTAAACTCTTAATCTAAAGTTACGGACGATTTAGTGTGGAGATGTCAAGTTGATTGACAAGTTAAAATGATCATTCTAATTTGATCATTGGTGCTCCTTGAGTAAAGGCTTATAAATGTAGTATAATGCATGGCATAGCGCTGTTTGGGATACATTGGATTACTTGGAGGCTTTTTCATAGCTCTTTTAGTCTCAAATGTTGTCACAATATGGAAAATTGAGCCATATTAACGTGGGCGTTGGACCGATGTCATTTGGAGTTCTAAATCAAAACTTAAAGACGATTATTTCGGACAAGTGAAGTTGTTAAGCTAGTTAAAATGATCATTCTAAACTGATCATTGGTGCTCATTGAGTAAATGAAGCACATAATGCATAGCATCACACAGCTTGGGATTTATTGGATTACTTGTAGGTATTGTCGTAGCTATTTCGATCTTAAATTTTGTCACAATATTGAAAATTGGCTAGTTTTACTTGGGCGTTGGATTCGTGTAATTCTGAAGTCTGAATCAAAAGTTAAAGATGATTTAATGCGGACCTGTCAAGTTGATCGGGCAGTAAAATTGATCATTCTAAACTGATCATTGGTGCTCATTGAGCAATGGTTTACAAATGAATCATAATGCATGGCATCACACAGTTTGAGATTGATTGGATTACCTTTTCATAACTATTTTGGTAAATTTTTCACAATATAGAAAATTGAGATCGCATTACTTGGGCTTTGGATTTGTGTCATTCTTAACTCTAAATCAAAAGTTACGGACCATTTAGGGCAGACTGGTCAAGTTTATCAGCTATTTAAAATGATCATTCTAAACTGATTATTGGTGCCCCTTGAGTAAAGCCGTATAAATGAAGCCTAATTCATGGTATTACACAGTTTAGGATAGATTGTATTACTTTGAGGCTTTGTCATAGTTATTTCAGTCTTAAGTTTTGTCACAATATAGAAAATTGAGCTAGCTTTACTTGTGAGTTGAATTTAGTGTGGACATATCAAGTTGATCGTCCTGTTAAATTGATCATTCTAAACTGATAATTGGTGTTCATTGCGCAAAGTATTACAAATGAAGCATAATGCATGACATCACACAATTTGTGATAGATTGAATTACTTGGAGGTTTTGTCGTAGCTATTTCGGTCTTCCATTTTTTCACAATATAGAAACTTAATCTAGCTTAATGTGGGCATTGGATTTGTGACATTTTGAACCCTTAATCAAAAGTTAAAGAGCACTTACTGTGGACATGTCTACTTGATCGGGTAGTTAAAATGATCATTCATTGGTGCTCCTTGAGTAAAGGCATATAAATAAAGCATAATGCATGGCATCACGCAGTTTGGGATAGATTGGATTACTCAGAGGCTTTGTCGTTGCTATTTTGGTCTTAGATTTTGTTACAATATAGAAAATTGAGCTAGCTTTACTTGGGTATTGGATTCATGTCATTCTGAACTCTAAATCAAAAGTTACGGACCATTTAGTGCGGACATGTCCAGTTGACCGGGTAGTTAAAATGATCATTCTGAACTGATCAGTGGTGATCCTTGAGTCAAGGCGTATTAATGAAGCATCATGCATGGCATCACTCAGTTTGCGATAGATTGGATTACTTGGAGGCTTTTTCATAGCTATTTTGGTCTTAAATTTTGTCACAATATAGAAAATTGAACTAGCTTTACTTGGGAGTTAGATTCGTTTCATTCTAAACTCTGAATCAAACGTTAAAGACGATTTAGTGCGTACATATAAAGTTGATCGGCCAGTTAAATTGATCATTCTAAACGGATAATTTTTTCTCATTGAGCAAAGGTTTTCAAGTGAGGCATAATGCATGCCATCTCACAGTTTGGGATAGATTGGATTACTTAGAGACTTGGTCGTATCTATTTCGGTCCTTAATTTTGTCACAATATAGAAAATGGAGCTAGCTTAATGTGGGTGTTGGATTCATGTCATTCTTAACTCTTAATCAGAAGTTAAAGAGGATTTAGTGAAGAAATGTCAAGTTGATCGGCTAGTTAAAATGATCATTCTAAACTGTTGATCATTGGTGCTCCTTGAGTAAAGGTGTATAAATGAAACATAATGCATGGCACCACGCTGTTTTGGATAGATCAGATTACTTGGAGGCTTTTTGTAGCTACTTTGGTGTTAAATTTTGTCACAATATAGAAAATTGAGCTAGGTTTACTTGGGAGTTGGATTCGTGTCATTCTAAACTCTGAATCAAAAGTTAAAGACGATTTAGTATGGACATGACAAGTTGATTGGCCAGTTAAATTGATAATTCTAAACAAATAAATTTTTGCTCCTCGAGCAAATGTTTTCAAATGAACCATAATGCATGGCACCATATAGTTTTAGATAGAATGGATTACTTGGAGGCTCTTTCGTAGCTATTTCGGACTTAAATTTTGTCACTATACATAAAATTGAGCTAGCTTAGAGTGGGTGCTGGATTCGTGTCATAATGAAATCTTAATCAAAAGTTAAAAACGATTTAGTGCAGACATGTCAAGTTGATCAGCCAGTTAAATTGATTATTCTAAACTGATCATTGGGGCTCATTAAGTAATGGCGTATAAATAAGGCATAATGCATGGCATCACGCAGCTAGGAAACGATTGGATTACTTGGAGTGTTTTTCGTAGCTATTTCGGTCCAAATTTCTATCATAATATATAAAATTGAGCTAGCTTAACGTCGGTGTTGGATTCGAGTCATTTTGAACTCTAAATCTAAAGTTAAAGATGATTCAGTATGAACATGTCAAGTTCATCAGCTAGTTAAATTGATCATTCTAAACTAATTATCGGTGCTCAATGAACAAAGGTTTACAAATGAAGCATAACGCATGGCATCACAAAGTTTGGGATAGATAGGATTACTTGGAGGCCTTTTGTATCTATTTCGGTTTTTAATTTTGTCACAATATTGAAAATTGAGATTGATTTACTTGGGTGTTAGATTCGTGTCATTCTTAACTCTAAATCAAAAGTTACAGACCATTTAATGCGGACATGTCAAGTTGATAAGCTAGCTAAAATGATCATTAGTACTCCTTGAATGAAGGCGTGTAAATGAAGCATAATTCATGGCATCACGCAGTTTGGGATAGATTGCATTATGTGGAGGGTTTGTCGTAGCTATTTTGGTCTTACATTTTTCACAATATAGAAAATTGAGCTAGCTTAACATGGACGTTAGATTCGTGTCATTCTGAATTCTTAATCAAAAGTTAAAGACTATTTACTGCGGAAATGTCAAGTTGAACGGCCAGTTAATTTGATCATTCTAAACTGTCATTGGTGTTCATTGAGCAAAGGTTTATAAACGAATCATAATACATGGCATCACACAGTTTGGGATAGATTGGATTACTTGGACGCTTTGTCGTAGCTATTTCGGTCCAAAATTCCGTCACAATATAGAAAATTGAGCTAGCTTAACGTGGGCGCTAGATTCTTGACATTTTGAACTCTAAATCAAAAGATACAGACGATTTCATGCGGTCCAGTGAAGTTGATCGGCAAGTGAAAATGATCATTCTAAACTGATCATTGGTGCTCATTGAGCAAAGGTTTACAAATGGAGCATAATGTATGGCATCACACAGTTTGGGGTAGATTGGATTACTTGGATACTTTGTCGTAGCTGTTTTGGTCTTAAATTTTGTCATAATAGAGGAAATTGAGTTAGATTTACATGAGAGTTGGATTCCTGTCATTCTCAACACTAAATCAAAAGTTAAATACGATTTAGTGCGCACATGTCAAGTCTATCTACCAGTTAAATTGATCATTCTAAACTGATCACTGGTGATCCTTGAGTAAAGGCTTATAAATGAACCATAACGCATGGCATCACGCAGTGTGGGACACATTGGATTACATGGAGGCTTTGTCAAAGCTCATTCAGTCTCAAATGTTGTCACAACATGAAAAATTGAGCTAGTTTAATGTGGGCAATGAATTTATATCATTTTGAGCTCTAAATCAAAAGTTAAAGATGATTTAGTGCAGAAATGTCAAGTTGATCAGCTAGTTAAAATTACCATTCTAAACTGATCATTGGTGCTCATTGACTAAAGGCGAATGAATGAAGCATATTGCAAGGCATCACGTGGTATGGGATAGATTGGATTACTTAAACGCTTTTTCGTTGATATTTCGGTCATAAATATTGTCGCAGTATAGAAAATTGAGCTAGCTTTACTTGGGCATTTGATTCGTGTCATTCTAAACTCTTAATCAAAACTTAAAGATGATTTAATGCGGACATGTCAAGTTTATCTACCAGTTAAAATGATCATTCTAAACTGATCATTGGTGCTCATTGAGCAAAGGTTTACAAATGAAGCATAGTGCATGGCATCATGCATTTTGTGATAGATTGGATTACTTGGAGGATTTATCGTAGGTATTTCGTACTTAAATTTTACCAAAATATAGAAAATTGAGCTAGCTTAACATGGGCATTGTATTCGTGTCATTCGGAACTCTGGATCAAAACTTAAAGACGATTTAGTGTGGAGAAGACAAATTGATCAGCCAGCTCTAATGATTATTCTAAAGTAATCATTGGTGCTCCTTGAGTATAGGCTTATAAACGAAGCATAATGCATGGCACCACGCAGTTTGGATACATTGGATTACATGGAGGTTTTGTTGTAACTCTTTCAGTCTCAAATGTTGTCATAGTATGGAAAATTGAGCTAGCTTAACGTAGGCGTTGGATTCATGTCATTTTGAGCTCTAAATCGAAAGTTAAAAACGATTTAGTGTGGATTTTTCAAGTTGATCAGCTAGTTAAAACGATCACTCTAAACTGTTAATTGGTGCTCCTTGACTAAAGGCTTATAAATGAAGCATAATGCATAGCATCAAGCATTTTGAGATAGATTGGATTACATGGAGGCTTTGTTTATAGCTATTTCGATCTTAAATTTTGGAACAATATAGAAAATTGAGCTAACTTAACGTGGATGTTGGATTCGTGTCATTATGAACTTTAAAGAAAACGTTATAGACGATTTAGTGCGGACATGTCGATCGACTGGTTAAAATGATCAATCTAAACTTATCATTTGTGCTCTTTGAGTAAAAGCTTATAAATAAAGCATAATGCATAATATCACATAGTTTTGGATAGAATGCATTTCTCTGAGGTTTTATCCTAGCTCTTTCACTCTCAAATATTGTCAAAATATGGAAAATTGAGCTAGGTTAACGTGGGCATTGAACTCATGTCATTTTGAGCTCTAAATCAGAAGTTAAAGACGATTTAGTGTCAAGTTGATCAGCTAGTTAAAATTATCATTCTAAACTGATCATTGGTGCTCATTGAGTAAAGGCGTATAAATGAATCATAATGCATAGCATCACGCAGTTTGGGATAGATTGGAATACATGGTTCCTTTTTTATAGCTATTTCGATCTTAAATTTTGGCACAATATAGAAAATTGAGCTAGCTTAAGGTGGGCATTGGATTCGTGTCATTCTGAACTTTAAATCAAAAGTTACAGATGATTTAGTGCAGACATGTCAAGTTGATCGACAAGTTAAAATGATCATTCTAAACTTATCATTGGTGCTGCTTCAGTAAAAGCTTATAAATGAAGCACAGTGCATAGCATCACAGAGTTTTGGATATATTGCATTACTTTGAGGCTTTATCGTAGCTCTATCATTATCAAATGTTGTCACAATATGGAAAATTGAGCTGCTTGACATGGGTGTTGAATTCATGTCATTTTAAGCTTTAAATCAGAAGTTAAAGGGGATATAATGCGGACATGTCAAAATGATCAGCTACCTAAAATGATGATTCTAAACTGATCATTGCTTCTCATTGAGTAAATTTGTATAAATGATTCATAATACAAGCATCACATAGTTTGGGATAGATTGTATTACATGGAGGCTTTGTCATAGCTATTTGGATCTTAAATTTTGGCACAAAATTGAAAATTGGGCTAGCTTAACGTGGGCATTGGATTCGTGTCATTCTGAACTGTAAATCAAAAGCTACGGAGGATTTATTGTGGACATGTAAAGTTGAATGACCTGTTAAAATGATCTTTCTAAAATGATCATTGGTGCTCTTTGAGTGATGTGATCATGGACAGCAAGGAACACAACCTAAGGAGCAGCTTGAACCAGAGGAGGAAGAATCCACTAAAGATGCTAAGGAGCAACTAGAGCCATCAACAATATGACTGTAAAGTATCGCCATCCTATACCTAGATTAGATGATATGTTAGATGAATTGCATGGTTCTAGCATCTTCTCTAAAGTAGATCTTGAGAGTGGTTATCACTAAATTAGGATAAAAGAATGTGATGAGTAGAAAACTGCGTTTAAAAGAATGTAATGCCTTTTGGCTTGACAAGTGCACCTAGTACCTTCATGAGAATGATGAACCATGTCCTTAGGGAATTCATAGGTCATTTTCTGGTAGTATACTTTGATGACATTCTTGTTTTAGCCGAACCTTAGATGATCATGTAGAACACCTCAGAAAGGTTTTTGAAGTGCTTAGAAAGGAAACCTTGTATGCCAATCTTAAGAAATGTACTTTTGGAACAGATAACCTTGTCTTCTTAGGTTTTGTGGTGAGTACATATGGTATTAAGGTTGATCAGTAAAAGATAAAAGCGATTAACGAGTGGCCGAGTCCAAAGAATGTTGGGGAAGTAAGGAGCTTACATGGCCTAGCTGGGTTTTACTGGAGATTTTTCATGGACTTTACCACTATAGCAGCTACACTCAATGAGGTTATCAAAAAGAATGTGGGATTTAAGTGGGAGCAGGCGCAGGAGGAGGCATTCCAAACCTTGAAAGACAAGCTGACACACTCCCCCGTGCTATCTCTTCCTAACTTTGATAAAACTTTTGAAATTGAATGTGATGCCTCATGAGTTGGTATTGGTGCTGTTCTTATGCAGGAAAGGAAGCCCATAGCCTACTTTAGTGAGAAACTTGGAGGGACCAGGCTCAATTACCCAACCTATGACAAAGAACTATATGCACTTGTTATTGCCTTGCAAACATGGCAACATTATCTTTGGCCCAAGGAGTTTGTCATCCATACCGACCATGAGTCACTCAAACATGTCAGAAGGCAACAAAATCTGAACAAAAGACACGCTAGGTGGGTCGAATACATTGAGACCTTCACTTATGTGATCAAATACAAGAAAGGTAAAGAGAATTTAGTAGCCGATGCTCTTTCTCGGAGGTATGTGCTCTTGAACTCTTTAGAAGTTAAACTGCTAAGGTTTGAGCAAATCAAAGAGTTATATGCTACTGACGCTGATTTTAAAGATATTTATGCTTCTTGTGAGAAGTTTGTACTGGAAAATACTTTAAGAGTGAAGTCTTCTTGTTTTATGATACTCAGTTATGTGTACCTAACTTCTCTTTGCGAGACTTGTTTGTTAAGGAAGCACATTCAGGTGGTCTTATGGGTCACTTTGGCATGGCGATGGCATTAAATGTATTACAGGAACACTTTTTTTGGCCACAAATGAGGAGTGATGTTGAGAAAGCTTGCCAAAGATGTGTAACTTGCAAGCAAGCCAAATCCACAATACAAAAGCATGGTTTGTATACTCCTCTTCCAATACCTTGGCACCATTGGCATGATATTTCTATGGATTTTGTTGTTGGATTGCCTAGAACAAAGACTGGAAAGAATTCTGTGTTTGTTGTAGCTGATAGGTTTAACAAAATGGTTGACTTTATTCCTTGTCATAAGACGGATGATGCCGTTAACATTGCCGGATTATTCTTTAAGGAGATAGTTAGACTTCATGGCATGCCTAGGACCATAGTATCAGATAGAGACACTAAGTTTTTTAGTTACGTTTGGAAAACACTTTGGTCTAAGCAAGGAACTAAGATATTTTTCTCCACAACTTGTCACCCACAATCGGATGGTCAAACTGAAGTAGTTAATAGAACCTTGTCTACTTTGTTAAGAGCTTTGATTAAAAAGAATCTAGGACTTGGGAAGAATGCTTGGATCATGTTGAATTCGCATATAATCATGCGAGGCATACTGCTTCTATGTATTCACCATTCGAAATTGTTTATGGGTTCAATCCCATCTCTCCTTTGGATCTAATGCCTTTACCTTTGAGTGAAAGGACAAGCCTTGAGGGAAAGAAAAAGGCTGAGTAGGTTAAAAAATTCATGAGAAGGCTCGGCTCAATATTGAAAATAAGTCTAAGATGTATGCTCAACAAGCCAATAAAGGCCAAAAGGAGTTAGCATTTGAGGAAGGAGACTTGGTGTGGATCCATTTGCGCAAAGATAGATTTCCGAGTGAAAGGAAATCCAAGCTAATGCATAGGATTGATGACCCATTCAAAGTCATCAAGAAGATCAATGACAATGCCTACCAGCTCGATCTTCAAGGTAAGTACCAAGTGAGTTCAAGCTTCAATGTTACTGATTTGATTCCTTATTTTGCAGATGAAACAGATTTGAGGTCAAATCCTTCTCAACTGGGGGAGGATAATGTGAGCGTGGCCAGCAAGGAACCCCCGACCCAAGGAGCAGCTTGAACCAGAGGAGGAAGAAGCAACTAAAGATGCTAAGGAGCAGCTAGAACCCGCGGATATTGGAGATGAAAGCCTACAATTCTTCAATGGCCCGATTACCCGATCCAAGAAAGCCAAACTTAAGACAACACTACAGCATCTTCTCAAAACCATTCAGGCCAGTTTAGTGTGTGCAAATCCAACCACACTGGTTGTGAATTTCGGTCTTTAATTTTGTAACAATATAGAAAATTAAGCTACCTTAACGTGGGCATTGGATTCGTGTCATTATGAACTCTGAATCAAAAGTTAAAGATGATTTAGTGTGGACATTTTAAATTGATCATTCTAAACTGATCATTGGTGCTCATTGATCAAAGGTTTACCAATAAAGCATAATGCATGGCATCACGCAGTTCAGGATAGATTGGATTACTTCGAGGCTTTGTCAAAGCTATTTCGGTCCTAAATTTTGTCACAATATAAAAAATTGAGCTAGCTTAACGTGGGCGTTGGATTCATGTCATTCTGAACTTTAAATCAAAAGTTACGGACCATTTAGTGCGGACATGTCAAGTTGATTGGCCCCAAAATAAAAAATGTTAAACTGATCATTGGTTCTCATTGAGCACAGGTGTACAAATGAAGCATAATGCCTGGCATCACATAGTTCTGGATAGATTGGATTACATGGAGGCTTTGCCGTAGCTATTTCAGTCTTAAATTGTGACACAATATAAAAACATTGAGCTAGCTAAATGTGGGCTTTGGATTCGTGTCATTTTGAACTCTAAATCAAAATTTATGGACCATTTAGTGCGGTCATGTCAAGGTTATCGGCCAGTTAAATTGATCATTCTAAACTGATCATTGGTGCTCATTGAAAATTGGTTTACAAATGAAGCATAATGCATGGAATCCCGCAGTTTATGATAAATTGGATTACTTGGAGGCTTTTTTGTAGCTGTTTTGATCTTAATTTATGTACCAATATAGAAAATTGAGCTACCATAACGTGGGCGTTGGATTCCTGTCATTCTGAACTCCAAATCAAAATTTATGCACCATTTAGTGCGGACATTTCAAATTGATCGGCCAGTTAAAGTGATCATTCTAAACTGATGATTGGTCCTCCTTCAGTAAAGGCTTATAAATGAAGCATAATGCATGATATCATGCAGGTTGGGATACATTGGATTACTTGGAGGCTTTGTCTTAGCTCTTTAAGTCTCAAATGTTGCCATAATTTGGAAAACTGAGCTAAGTTAACATGGACGTTGGATAAATATCATTTTGACTTCTAAATCAAAAGTTAAAAACGATTTAGCACAGACATGTCCAGTTGATCAGCAAGTTAAAATGATCATTCTAAATTGATCATTGGTGCTTACTGAGTAATGGCGTACAAATGAAGCATAATGTGTGACATCACACAGTTTTGGATAGGTTGGACTACTTGGAGGCTTTATTGTAGGTATTTTGCTCTTAAATATTGTCACAATATTGAAAATTGGGATAGCTTTACTTGGGCGTTGGATTCGTGTCATTCGGATCTCTAAATCAAAAGTTAAAGACGATTTAGTGCGGACATGTCAAGTTTATCATCTTGTTAAGATGATCATTCTAAACTGATCATTGGTGCTCCTTGAGTAAAGGCGTAGAAATGAAGCCTAATGCATGACATCACGCATTTTGGAATATATTGAATTACTTTGAGGCTTTGTCATAGCAATTTTGGTTTTAAAGTTATGGACAATTTACTGCGGACATGTCAAGTTTATCGGCCAGTTAAATTGATCATTCTAAAGTGATCATTGGTACTCATTGAGCAAAGGTTTACAATTGAAGCATAATGCATGAAATCACGCAGTTTATGCTAAATTGGATTACTTGGAGGCTTTGTCGTTGCTATTTCAATTTTAAATTTTGTCACAATGTAGAAAATTGAGCTAGCTTGACGTGGGCGCTGGATTCGTGTCATTCTAAACTCTTAATCTAAAGTTACGGACGATTTAGTGTGGAGATGTCAAGTTGATTGGCAAGTTAAAAATGATCATTCTAATTTGATCATTGGTGCTCCTTGAGTAAAGGCTTATAAATGCAGTATAGCGCTGTTTGGGATACATTGGATTACTTGGAGGACTTTTCATAGCTCTTTTAGTCTCAAATGTTGTCACAATATGGAAAATTGAGCCATATTAACTTGGTCGTTGGAACGATGTCATTTTAAGTTCTAAATCAAAACTTAAAGACGATTATTTTGGACAAGTGAAGTTGTTAAGCTAGTTAAAATGATCATTCTAAACTGATCATTGGTGCTCATTGAGTAAATGAAGCACATAATGCATAGCATCATGCAGTTTGGGATTGATTGGATTACTTGTAGGTATTGTCATAGCTATTTCGATCTTAAATGTTGTCACAATATTGAAAATTGGGCTAGTTTTACTTGGGCGTTGGATTCGTGTAATTATGAAGTCTGAATCAAAAGTTAAAGACGATTTAATGCGGACCTGTCAAGTTGATCGGGCAGTAAAATTGATCATTCTAAACTGATCATTGGTGCTCAATGAGCAATGGTTTACAAGGGAATCATAATGCATTGCATCACACAGTTTGAGATTGATTGGATTACTTGGAGGGTTTTTCATAACTATTTTGGTAAATTTTTCACAATATAGAAAATTGAGATCGCATTACTTGGGCGTTGGATTTGTGTCATTCTTAACTCTAAATCAAAAGTTACGGACCATTTAGGGCGGACAGGTCAAGTTTATCAGCTATTTAAAATGATCATTCTAAACTGATTATTGGTGCCCCTTGAGTAAAGCCGTATAAATGAAGCATAATTCATGGTATTACACAGTTTATGATAGATTGTATTACTTTGAGGCTTTGTCATAGGTATTTCAGTCTTAAGTTTTGTCACAATATAGAAAATTGAGCTAGCTTTACTTGTGAGTTGAATTTAGTGCGGACATATCAAGTTGATCGGCCTGTTAAATTGATCATTCTAAACTGATAATTGGTGTTCATTGCGCAAAGTATTACAAATGAAGCATAATGCATGACATCACACAGTTTGTGATAGATTGAATTACTTGGAGGTTTTGTCGTAGCTATTTTGGTCTTACATTTTTTCACAATACAGAAACTTAAGCTAGCTTAATGTGGGCGTTGGATTCGTGACATTTTGAACCCTTAATCAAAAGTTAAAGAACACTTAGTGCGGAGATGTCTACTTGATCGGGTAGTTAAAATGATCATTCATTGGTGCTCCTTGAGTAAAGGCATATAAATCAAGCATAATGCATGGCTTCACGCAGTTTGGGATAGATTGGATTACTCGGAGGCTTTGCCGTTGCTATTTTGGTCTTAAATTTTGTTACAATATAGAAAATTGAGCTAGCTTTACTTGGGTATTGGATTCATGTCATTCTGAACTCTAAATCAAAAGTTACGGACCATTTAGTGCGGACATGTCAAGTTGATCGGCTAGTTAAAATGATCATTCTAAACTGATCAGTGGTGATCCTTGAGTCAAGGCGTATTAATGAAGCATCATGCATGGCATCACTCAGTTTGGGATAGATTGGATTACTTGGAGGCTTTGTCATAGCTATTTCGGTCTTAAATTTTGTCACAATATAGAAAATTGAACTAGCTTTACTTGGGAGTTAGATTTGTATCATTCTAAACTCTGAATCAAACGTTAAAGAAGATTTAGTTCGTACATATAAATTTGATCGGCCAGTTAAATTGATCATTCTAAACGGATAACTTGTTCTCATTGAGCAAAGGTTTTCAAATGAGGCATAATGCATGCCATCTCACAGTTTGGGATAGATTGGATTACTTAGACACTTGGTCGTATCTATTTCGGTCATTAATTTTGTCACAATATAGAAAATGGAGCTAGCTTAATGTGGATGTTGGATTCATGTCATTCTTAACTCTTAATCAGAAGTTAAAGAGGATTTAGTGAAGAAATGTCAAGTTGATCGGCTAGTTAAAATGATCATTCTAAACTGATCATTGGTGCTCCTTGAGTAAAGGTGTATAAATGAAACATAATGCATGGCATCACGCTGTTTTAGATAGATAAGATTACTTGGAGGCTTTTTGTAGCTACTTTGGTGTTAAATTTTGTCACAATATAGAAAATTGAGCTAGGTTTACTTGGGAGTTGGATTCGTGTCATTCTATACTCTGAATGAAAAGTTAAAGACGATTTAGTATGGACATGACAAGTTGATCGGCCAGTTAAATTGATAATTCTAAACAAATATATTTTTGCTCATCGAGCAAATGTTTTCAAGTGAAGCATAATGCATGGCACCATATATTTTTGGATAGAATGGATTACTTGGAGGCTCTTTCGTAGCTATTTCGGACTTAAATTTTGTCACTATACATAAAATTGAGCTAGCTTAGAGTGGGTGTTGGATTCGTGTCATAATGAAATCTTAATCAAAAGTTAAAAATGATTTAGTGCAGACATGTCAAGTTGATCAGCCAGTTAAATTGATTATTCTAAACTGATCATTGGGGCTCATTAAGTAATGGCATATAAATAAGGCATAATGCATGGCATCACACAGCTAGGGAAAGATTGAATTACTTGGAGTGTTTTTCGTATCTATTTCGGTCCAAATTTCTATCATAATATATAAAATTGAGCTAGCTTAACGTCGGCATTGGATTCGAGTCATTTTGAACTCTAAATCTAAAGTTAAAGATGATTTAGTATGAACATGTCAAGTTCATCAGCTAGTTAAATTGATCATTCTAAACTGATCATCGGTGCTCAATGAACAAAGGTTTACAAATGAAGCATAATGCATGGCATCACAAAGTTTGGGATAGATAGGATTACTTGGAGGCCTTTTGTATCTATTTCGGTTTTTAATTTTGTCACAATATTGAAAATTGAGATTGCTTTACTTGGGTGTTAGATTCGTGTCATTCTTAACTCTAAATCAAAAGTTACAGACCATTTAGTGCGGACATGTCAAGTGGATAAGCTAGCTAAAATGATCATTAGTACTCCTTGACTGAAGGCGTGTAAATGAAGCATAATTCATGGCATCACGCAGTTTGGGATAGATTGCATTATTTGGAGGGTTTGTCGTAGCTATTTCGGTCTTACATTTTTCAAAATATAGAAAATTGAGCTAGCTTAACATGGACGTTAGATTCGTGTCATTCTGAATTCTTAATCAAAAGTTAAAGACTATTTACTGCAGAAATGTCAAGTTGACCGGCCAGTTAATTTGATCATTCTAAACTGTCATTGGTGTTCATTGAGCAAAGGTTTACAAACAAATCATAATGCATGGCATCACACACTTTGGGATAGATTGGATTACTTGGACGCTTTGTCGTAGCTATTTCATGTCAAAATTCCGTCACAATATAGAAAATTGAGCTAGCTTAACGTGGGCGCTAGATTCTTGACATTCTGAACTCTAAATCAAAAGTTACAGACGATTTCATGCGGTCCAGTGAAGAAGATCGGCAAGTGAAAATGATCATTCTAAACTGATCATTGGTGCTCATTGAGCAAAGGTTTACAAATGAAGCATAATGTATGGCATCACACAGTTTGGGGTAGATTGGATTACTTGGATACTTTGTCGTAGCTGTTTTGGTCTTAAATTTTGGCATATTAGAGAAAATTGAGTTAGATTTACATGAGAGTTGGACTCATGTCTTCTCAACACTAAATCAAAAGTTAAAATACGATTTAGTGCGCACATGTCAAGTCTATCTACCAGTTAAATTGATCATTCTAAACTGATCACTGGTGATGCTTGAGTAAAGGCTTATAAATGAACCTTAATGCATGGCATCACGCAGTTTGGGACACATTGGATTAAATGGATGCTTTGTCAAAGCTCATTCAGTCTCAAATGTTGTCACAACATGAAAAATTGAGCTAGTTTAATGTGGGCGATGAATTTATATCATTTTGAGCTCTAAATCAAAAGTTAAAGATGATTTAGCGCTGAAATGTCAAGTTGATCAGCTAGTTAAAATTACCATTCTAAACTGATCATTGGTGCTCATTAACTAAAGGCGAATGAATGAAGCATATTGCATGGCTACACGCGGTTTGGGATAGATTGGATTACTTAAACGCTTTGTCGTTGCCATTTCGGTCATAAATATTGTCGCAATATAGAAAATTGAGCTAGCTTTACTTGGGCATTTGATTCGTGTCATTCTAAACTCTAAATCAAAACTTAAAGATGATTTAATGCGGACATGTCAAGTTGATCTACTAGTTAAAATGATCATTCTAAACTGATCATTGGTGCTCATTGAGCAAAGGTTTACAAATGAAGCACAGTGCATGGCATCATGCATTTTGTGAAAGACTGGATTACTTGGTGGCTTTATCGTAGGTATTTCGTACTTAAATTTTGCCAAAATATAGAAAATTGAGCTAGCTTAACATGGGCATTGTATTCGTGTCATTCGGAACTCTGGATCAAAACTTAAAGACGATTTAGTGTGGACAAGACAAATTGATCAGCCAGCTCTAATGATCATTCTAAAGTAATCATTGGTGCTCCATGAGTATAGGCTTATAAACGAAGCATAATGCATGGCACCACGCAGTTTGGATACATTGGATTACTTAGAGGTTTTGTCGTAACTCTTTCAGTCTCAAATGTTGTCATAATATGGAAAATTGAGCTAGCTTAACGTAGGCGTTGGATTCATGTCATTTTGAGCTCTAAATCGAAAGTTAAAAACGATTTAGTGTGGATTTGTCAAGTTGATCAGCTAGTTAAAACGATCACTCTAAGCTGTTAATTGGTGCTCCTTGACTAAAGGCTTATAAATGAAGCATACTGCATAGCATCACGCATTTTGAGATAGATTGGATTACATGGAGGCTTTGTCATAGCTATTTCGATCTTAAATTTTGGAACAATATAGAAAATTGAGCTAACTTAACGTGGATGTTGGATTCGTGTCATTATGAACTTTAAAGCGAAAGTTATAGACGATTTAGTGCAGACATGTCTATCGACTGGTTAAAATGATCATTCTAAACTTATCATTGGTGCTCTTTGAGTAAGAGCTTATAAATGAAGCATAATGCATAACATCACATAGTTCTGGATCGATTGCATTACTTTGAGGTTTTATCCTAGCTCTTTCACTCTCAAATGTTGTCAAAATATGGAAAATTGAGCTAGGTTAACGTGGGCATTGAACTCATGTCATTTTGAGCTCTAAATCAGAAGTTAAAGACGATTTAGTGTCAAGTTGATCAGCTAGTTAAAATTATCATTCTAAACTAATCATTGGTGCTCATTGAGTAAAGGCGCATAAATGAATCATAATGCATAGCATCACGCAGTTTGGGATAGATTGGAATACATGGTTCCTTTTTTATAGCTATTTCGATCTTCAATTTTGGCACAATATAGAAAATTGAGCTAGCTTAAAGTGGGCATTGGATTCGTGTCATTCTGAACTTTAAATCAAAAGTTACTGATGATTTAGTGCAGACATGTCAAGTTGATCGACAAGTTAAAATGATCATTCTAAACTTATCATTGGTGCATCTTCAGTAAAAGCTTATAAATGAAGCACAGTGTATAGCATCACGCAGTTTTGAATATATTACATTACTTTGAGGCTTTATCGTAGCTCTATCATTATCAAATGTTGTCACAATATGGAAAATTGAGCTGCTTGACGTGGGTGTTGAATTCATGTCATTTTAAGCTTTAAATCAGAAGTTAAAGGGGATATAATGTGGACATGTCAAAATGATCAGCTACCTAAAATGATGATTCTAAACTGATCATTGCTTCTCATTGAGTGAATATGTATAAATGATTCATAATGCAAGCATTACATAGTTTGGGATAGATTGTATTACATGGAGGCTTTGTCATAGCTATTTGGATCTTATATTTTGGCACAACATTGAAAATTGGGCTAGCTTAACGTGGGCATTGGATTCGTGTCATTCTGAACTTTAGATCAAAAGCTATGGAGGATTTATTGTGGACATGTAAAGTTGAATGACCTGTTAAAATGATCTTTCTAAAATTAAAGATGCTAAGGAGCAACTAGAGCCATCAACAATATGACTGTAAAGTATCACCATCCTATACCTAGATTATATGATATGTTAGATGAATTGCATGGTTCTAGCATCTTCTCTAAAGTAGATCTTAAGAGTGGTTATCACTAAATTAGGATAAAAGAATGTGATGAGTAGAAAACTGCATTTAAAACTAAACAAGGTTTATATGAGTGGTTAGTGATGCCTTTTGGCTTGACAAGTGCACCTAGTACCTTCATGAGAATGATGAACCATGTCCTTAGGGAATTCATAGGTCATTTTCTGGTAGTATACTTTGATGACATTCTTGTTTTAGCCGAACCTTAGATGATCATGTAGAACACCTCAGAAAGGTTTTTGAAGTGCTTAGAAAGGAAACCTTGTATGCTAATCTTAAGAAATGTACTTTTGGAACAGATAACCTTGTCTTCTTAGGTTTTGTTGTGAGTACATATGGTATTAAGGTTGATCAGTAAAAGATAAAAGCGATTAAGGAGTGGCCGAGTCCAAAGAATATTGGGGAAGCAAGGAGCTTCCGTGGCCTAGCTGGGTTTTACCAGAGATTTTTCATGGACTTTAGCACTATAGCAGCTACACTCAATGAGGTTATCAAAAAGAATGTGGGATTTAAGTGGGAGCAGGCGCAAGAGGAGGCATTCCAAACCTTGAAAGACAAGCTGACACACTCTCCCGTGCTATCTCTTCCTAACTTTGATAAAACTTTTGAAATTGAATGTGATGCCTCATGAGTTGGTATTGGTGCTGTTCTTATGCAGGAAAGGAAGCCCATAGCCTACTTTAGTGAGAAACTTGGAGGGACCAGGCTCAATTACCCAACCTATGACAAAGAACTATATGTGCTTGTGATGGCCTTGCAAACATGGCAACATTATCTTTGGCCCAAGGAGTTTGTCATCCATACCGACCATGAGTCACTCAAACATGTCAAAAGGCAACAAAATCTGAACAAAAGACACGCTAGGTGGGTAGAATTCATTGAGACCTTCCCTTATGTGATCAAATACAAGAAAGGTAAAGAGAATGTAGTAGCCGATGCTCTTTCTCTGAGGTATGTGCTCTTGAACTCTTTAGAAGTTAAACTGCTTAGGTTTGTGCAAATCAAAGAGTTATATGCTACTGACGCTGATTTTAAAGATATTTATGCCTCTTGTGAGAAGTTTGTACTGGAAAATACTTTAAGAGTGAAGGCTTCTTGTTTTATGATACTCAGTTATGTGTACCTAACTTCTCTTTGCGAGACTTGTTTGTTAAGGAAGCACATTCAGGTTGTCTTATGGGTCACTTTGGCTTGGCGATGGCATTAAATGTATTACAGGAACACTTCTTTTGGCCACATATGAGGAGTGATGTTGAGAAAGCTTGCCAAAGATGTGTAACTTGCAAGCAAGCCAAATCCACAATCCAAAAGCACGGTTTGTATACCCCTCTTCCTATACCTTTGCACCATTGGCATGATATTTCTATGGATTTTGTTGTTGGATTGCCTAGAACTAAGACTGGAAATAATTCTGTGTTTGTTGTTGTTGATAGGTTTTCCAAAATGGTTGACTTTATTCCTTGTCATAAGACGGATGATGCCGTTAACATTGTCGGATTATTTTTTAAGGAGATAGTTAGACTTCATGGCATGCCTAGGACCATAGTATCAGATAGAGACACTAATTTTTTTAGTTACTTTTGGAAAACACTTTGGTCTAAGCTAGGACCTAAGATTTGTTTCTCCACAACTTGTCACCCGCAATCGGATGGTCAAACAGAAGTAGTTAATAGAACCTTGTCTACTTTTTAAGAGCTTTGATTAAAAAGAGTCTAGGACTTGGGAAGAATGCTTGGATCATGTTGAATTCGCATATAATCATGCGAGGCATACTGCTTCTATGTATTCACCATTCGAAATTGTTTATGGGTTCAATCCCATCTCTCCTTTGGATCTAATGCCTTTACCTTTGAGTGAAAGGACAAGCCTTGAGGAAAAGAAAAAGGCTGAGTAGGTTAAAAAATTCATGAGAATGCTCGGCTCAATATTGAAAATAAGTCTAAGATGTATGCTCAACAAGTCAATAAAGGCCGAAAGGAGTTAGCATTTGAGGAAGGAGACTTGGTGTGGATCCATTTGCGCAAAGATAGATTTCCGAGTGAAAGGAAATCCAAGGTAATGCATATTATTGATGACCCATTCAAAGTCATCAAGAAGATCAATGACAATCCCTACCAGCTCGGTCTTCAAGGTAAGTACCAAGTGAGTTCAAGCTTCAATGTTACTGATTTGATTCCTTATTTTGCAGATGAAACAGATTTGAGGTCAAATCCTTCTCAACTGGGGGAGGATAATGTGAGCATGGCCAGCAAGGAACCCCGACCCAAGGAGCAGCTTGAACCAGAGGAGGAAGAAGCAACTAAAGATGCTAAGGAGCAGCTAGAACCCACGGATATTGGAGATGAAAGCCTACAAATCTTCAATGGCCCGATTACCCGATCCAAGAAAGCCAAACTTAAGACAGCACTACAGCATCTTCTCAACACCATTCAGGCCAGTTTAGTGTGTGCAAATCCAACCACATTGGTTGTGATTTTCGGTCTTTAATTTTGTAACAATATAGAAAATTAAGCTACCTTAACGTGGGCATTGGATTCGTGTCATTATGAACTCTGAATCAAAAGTTAAAGATGACTTAGTGTGGACATTTTAAATTGATCATTCTAAACTGATCATTGGTGCTCATTGATCAAAGGTTTACAAATAAAGCATAATGCATGGCACCACGCAGTTCAGGATAGATTGGATTACTTCGAGGCTTTGTCAAAGATATTTCCGTCCTAAATTTTGTCACAATATAAAAAATTGAGCTAGCTTAACGTGGGCGTTGGATTCATGTCATTCTGTACTCTAAATCAAAAGATACGGACCATTTAGTGCAGACATGTCAAGTTGATCGGCCACCAAAGTTAAAAATGTTAAACTGATCATTGGTTCTCATTGAGCACAGGTTTACAAATGAAGCATAATGCCTGGCATCACATAGTTCAGGATAGATTGGATTACATGGAGGCTTTGTCGTAGCTATTTCAGTCTTAAATTGTGTCACAATATAAAAACATTGAGCTAGCTAAACGTGGGCTTTGGATTCGTGTCATTTTGAACTCTAAATCAAAATTTATGGACCATTTAGTGCGGTCATGTCAAGGTTATCGGCCAATTAAATTGATCATTCTAAACTGATCATTGGTGCTCATTGAAAATTGGTTTACAAATGAAGCATAATGCATGGAATCCCGCAGTTTAGGATAAATTGGATTACTTGGAGGCTTTGTTGTAGCTGTTTCGATCTTAATTTATGTCACAATATAGAAAATTGAGCTACCATAACGTGGGCGTTGGATTCCTGCCATTCTGAACTCCAAATCAAAATTTACGCACCATTTAGTGCGGACAGTTCAAAGTGATCATTCTAAACTAATGATTGGTGCTCCTTCAGTAAAGGCTTATAAATGAAGCATAATGCATGATATCATGCAGGTTGGGATACATGTCATTCTTAACTCTTAATCAGAAGTTAAAGAGGATTTAGTGAAGAAATGTCAAGTTGATTGGCTAGTTAAAATGATCATTCTAAACTGATCTTGGTGCTCCTTGAGTAAAGGTGTATAAATGAAACATAATGCATGGCATCACGCTGTTTTGGATAGATCAGATTACTTGGAGGCTTTTTGTAGCTACTTTGGTGTTACATTTTGTCACAATATAGAAAATTGAGCTAGGTTTAGTTAGGAGTTGGATTCGTGTCATTCTAAACTCTGAATCAAAAGTTAAAGACGATTTAGTATGGACATGACAAGTTGATCGGCCAGTTAAATTGATAATTCTAAACAAATAAAATTTTGCTCATCGAGCAAATGTTTTCAAATGAAGCATAATGCATGGCACCATATATTTTTGGATAGAATGGATTACTTGGAGTAATTACTTGGAGTAATTAATCAAAAGTTAAAGACTATTTACTACGGAAAAGTCAAGTTGACCGGCCAGTTAATTTGATCATTCTAAACTATCATTGGTGTTCATTGAGCAAAGGTTTACAAACGAATCATAATGCATAGCATCACACAGTTTGGGATAGATTGGATTACTTGGACCCTTTGTCGTAGCTATTTCGGTCCAAAATTCCGTCACAATATAGAAAATTGAGCTAGCTTAACCTCGGCGCTAGATTCTTGATATTCTGAACTCTAAATCAAAAGTTACAGACGATTTCATGCGGTCTAGTGAAGTTGATCGGCAAGTGAAAATGATCATTCTAAACTGATCATTGGTTCTCATTGAGCAAAGGTTTACAAATGAAGCATAATATATGGCATCACACAGTTTGGGGTAGATTGGATTACTTGGATACTTCGTCGTAGCTGTTTTGGTCTTAAATTTTGTCATAATAGAGAAAATTGAGTTACATTTATATGAGAGTTGGATTCCTGTCATTCTCAACAATAAATCAAAAGTCAAATACGATTTAGTGCGCACATGTCAAGTCTATCTACCAGTTAAATTGATCATTCTAAACTGATCACTGGTGATGCTTGAGTAAAGGCTTATAAATGAACCATAACGCATGGTATCACGCAGTTTGGGACACATTGGATTACATGGAGGCTTTGTCAAAGCTCATTCAGTCTCAAATGTTGTCACAACATGAAAAATTGAACTAGTTTAATGTGGGCGATGAATTTATATCATTTTGAGCTGTAAATCAAAAGTTAAAGATGATTTAGTGCAGAAATGTCAAGTTGATCAGCTAGCTAAAATTACCATTCTAAACTGGTCATTGGTACTAATTGACTAAAGGAGAATGAATGAAGTATATTGCATGGCACCACGCCGTTTGGGATAGATTGGATTACTTAAACGCTTTGTCGTTGCTATTTCGGTCATAAATATTGTCGCAATATAGAAAATTGACCTAGCTTTACTTGGGCATTTGATTTGTGTCATTCTAAACTCTAAATCAAAACTTAAAGATGATTTAATGCGGACATGTCAAGTAGATCTACCAGTTAAAATGATCATTCTAAACTGATCATTGGTGCTCATTGAGCAAAGGTTTACAAATGAAGCATAGTGCATGGCATCATGCATTTTGTGATAGATTGGATTACTTGAGGCTTTATCGTAGGTATTTCATACTTAAATTTTGCCAAAATATAGAAAATTGAGCTAGCTTAACATGGGCATTGTATTCGTGTCATTCGAAACTCTGGATCAAAACTTAAAGACGATTTAGTGTGGACATGTCAACTTGATATGCAAGATAAAATTATCATTCTAAACTGATCATTGGTGCTTCTTGAGCAAAGGCTTATAAATGAAGCATAATGCATGGCATCACGCAGTTTAGGATATATTGGATTAGTTTGAGGCTTTGCCTAGCTCTTTCAGTCTCAAATGTTGGCACAATATGAAAAATTAAGCTACCTTAACGTGGGCAATGGATTCATGCCATTTTGAGCTCTAATTCAAAATTTAAATACTATTTAGTGCGAAAATCTTAAGTTGATCATTCTAAACTTATCCTTCGTGCTCCTTGAGTAAAGGTGTATAAATGAAACATAACGCATGGCATCACGCAGTTTGGGATATATTGGATTACTTGGAGGCTTTTTGGTTGCTATTTTGGTCTTAAATTTTGTCACAATAGAAATTGAGCTAGTTTTACTTGAGCATTGGATTCGTGTCATTCTGAACTTTGAATCAAATGTTAAAGACGATTTAGTGCGGATATGTCAAGTTGATCGGCTAGTTAAAATGATCATTCTAGATCATTGGGGCTCCTTGAGTAAAGGCGTATAAATGAAGTATAATGCATGGCATCACGAAGTTTGGGATCGATTGGATTACTTGGAGGCTTTTTCGTAGCTATTTTGGTATTAAATATCATCACATTATAGAAAATTGAGCTAGCTTTAGTTGGGTGTTGGATTCGTGTCATTCGGAACAATGAATCAAAAGTTAAAAATGATTTAGTATGGACATGTCAAGTTGATCGGCCAAACTGATCAGTGGTGCTCCTTGAGTCAAGGCGTATTAAGGAAGCATCATGCATGGCATCACTCAGTTTGGGATAGATTGGATTACTTGGACACTTTGTCATAGCTATTTCGGTGTTAAATTTTGTCCCAATATAGAGAATTGAGCTAGCTTTACTTGGGAGTTTGGTTCGTGTCATTATAAACTCTAAATCAAAAGTGAAAGACGATTTAGTGCGTATATGTCAAGTTGATCGGCCAGTTAAATTGATCATTCTAAACAGATAATTTGTTCTCATTGAGCAATTTCAAATGAGGCATAATGCATGGCAACCCACAGTTTGGGATAGATTGGATTACTTAGAGATTTGGTCGTATCTATTTTGGTCTTTAATTTTGTCACAATATAGAAAATGGAGCTAGCTTAATGTGGGCATTGGATTCATGTCATTCTGAATTCTTAATCAGAAGTTAAAGAGGATTTAGTGCGGAAATGTCAAGGTTATCGTCTAGTTAAAATGATCATCTAAACTGATCATTGGTGCTCCTTGAGTAAAGGCGTATAAATGAAGCATAATGCATGGCATCACGCTGTTTGCGATAGATTGGATTTCTTGGAGGCTATTTGTAGCTATTTCGGTTTTAAATTTCGTCACAATATAGAAAATTGAGCTAGCTTTACTTGGGAGTTGGATTCTAGTCATTCTAAACTCTGAATCAAAAGTTAAATACAATTTAGTGCAGACATGTCAAGTTGATCGGCCTGCTAAATCGATAATTCTAAACAAATAAAATTTTGCTCATCGAGCAAATGTTTTCAAATGAAGCATAATGCATTGCATCACGTATTTTTGGATAGATTGGATTACTTGGAGGTTTTGTCGTAGATATTTTGCCATTAAATTTTGTCACAATAAACAAAATTGAGCTAGCTTAGAGTGGGCGTTGGATTCGTGTCATTATGAAATCTTAATCAAAAGTTAAATACAATTTAGTGCGGACATGTCAAGTTAATCGGCCAGTTAAATTGATCATGAAAAACTGATCATTGGGGCTCATTGAGTAATGGCGTGTAAATAAAGCATAATGCATGACATCACGTAGCTTGGGAACGATTGGATTACTTGGAGTCTTTTTGGTAGCTATTTCCGTCGAAAATTCTATCATAATATAGAAATTTGAGCTAGCTTAACGTGGGCGTTGGATTCGTGTCATTTTGAACTCTAAATCTAAAGTTAATGATGATTTAGTACGGACATTTCAAGTGGATCGGCTAGTTAAATTGATCATTCTAAACTAATCATCGGTGCTCAATGAGAAAATGTTTACAAATGAAGTATAATGCATGGCATCACAAAGTTTGGGATATATAGGATTACTTGAGGCCTATTCATAGCTATTTTGGTCTTTAATTTTGTCACAATATTGAAAATTGAGATTGTTTTACTTGGCTGTTAGATTCGTGTCATTCTTAACTCTATATCAAAAGTTACAGACCATTTAGTGCGGACATGTCAAGTTGATAAGCAAGCTAAAATGATTATTGGTTCTCCTTGACTGAAGGCGTTGAAATGAAGCATAATTCATGTCATCACACAGTATGGGATAGATTGCATTACTTGGAGGGTTTGTTGTAGCTATTTCGGTCTTACATTTTTCACAATATAGAAAATTGAGCTAGCTTGACATGGGCGTTAGATTCGTGTCATTCTGAACACTTAATCAAACGTTAGAGACAATTTACTTCGGAAATGTCAAGTTGACCGGCCAGTTAAATTGATCATTCTAAACTAATCATTGGTGTTCATTGAGCAAAGGTTTACAAACAAAGAATAATGCATGGCATCACGCACTTTGGGATATATTGGAATAGTTGGATGCTTTGTCGTAGCTATTTCGGTCCAAATTTCCATCACAATATAGAAAATTGAGCTAGCCTATCGTGGGCGCTGGATTTTTGACATTCTAAACTCTAAATCAAAAGTTACGGACAATTTCATGCGGTCCTGTGAAGTTGATCAGCAAGTGAAAATAATCATTCTAAACTGATCATTGGTGCTCATTGAGAAAAGGTTTACAGATGAAGCATAATGCATGGCACAGTTTGGGATATATTGGATTATTTCGAGACTTGGTCGTATTTATTTTGGTCTTTAATTTTGTCACAATATAGAAAATGGAGCTAGCTTAATGTGGGCTTTGGATTCATGCCATTCTGAACTCTTAATCAGAAGTTAAAGAGGATTTAGTGTGGAAATGTCAAGGTTATCGGCTAGTTAAAATGATCATCTACACTGATCATTGGTTCTCCTTTAGTAAAGGCGTATAAATGAAGCATAATGCATGGCATCACGCTGTTTGCGATAGATTGGATTTCTTGGAGGCTTTTTGTAGCTATTTCGGTTTTTAATTTTGTCACAATATAGAAAATTGAGTTAGCTTTACTTGGGAGTTGGATTCGTTTCATTCTAAACGTTGAATCAAAAGCTAAAGACGATTTAGTGCGGACATGTCATGTTGATCGGCCAGTTAAATTGATAATTTCAAACAAATAATTGGTGCTCATCGAGAAAATGTTTTCAAATGAAGCATAATGCATGGCATCACGTATTTTTGGATAGATTGGATTACTTGAAGGCTTTGTCGTAGATATTTCGGCCTTAAATTTTGTCACAATACATAAAATTGAGCTAGTTTAGAGTGGGCGTTGGATTCATGTCATTATGAAATCTTAATCAAAAGTTAAACACGATTTAGTGCGGACATGTCAAATTGATCGGCCAGTTAAATTGATCATTATAATCTGATCATTGTGGCTCATTGAGTAATGGCATATAAAAAAAGCAAAATGCATGACATCACGCAGCTAGGGAACAATTGGATTATTTGGAGTCTTTTTCGTAGCTATTTCCGTCCAAAATTCTATCATAATATAGGAAATTGAGCTAGCTTAACGTGGGCGTTGGATTCATGTCATTTTGAACTCTAAATCTAAAGTTAAAGATGATTTAGTACGGACATGTCAAGTTGATCGGCTAGTTAAATTGATCATTCTAAACTAATCATCGGTGCTCAATGAGCAAAGGTTTACAAATGAAGCATAATGCATGGCATCACAAAGTTTGGGATAGATAGGATTACTTGGAGGCCCTTTCTTAGCTATTTTGGTCTTTAATTTTGTCACAATATTGAAAATTTATATTGCTTTATTTGGGTGTTAGATTCGTGTCATTCTTAACTCTATATCAAAAGTTACACACCATTTAGTGCGGACATGTCAAGTTGATAAGCTAGCTAAAATTATCTTTGGTGCTCCTTGACTGAAGGCGTGTAAATGAAGCATAATTCATGTCATTGCACAGTTTGGGATAGATTGCATTACATGGAGGGTTTGTTGTAGCTATTTCGGTATTACATTTTTCACAATATAGAAAATCGAGCTGGCTTGACATGGGCCTTAGATTCGTGTCATTCTAAACTCTTAATCAAAAGTTAAAGACCATTTATTGTGGAAATGTCAAGTTGACCGGCCAGTTAAATTGATCATTCTAAACTAATCATTGGTGTTCATTGAGCAAAGGTTTACAAACGAAGCATAATACATGGTATCACGCAGTTTGGGATAGATTGGATTACTTGGACGCTTTGTCGTAGCTATTTCGGTCAAAAAATCCATCACAATATAGAAAATTGAGCTAGCTTATCGTGGGCGCTGAATTCTTGACGTTCTGAACTCTAAATCAAAAGTTACGAACGATTTCATGCGGTCCTGTGAAGTTGATCGGTAAGTGAAAATGATCATTCTAAACTGATCACTGGTGTTCATTGAGCAAAGGTTTACAAATGAAGCATAATGCATGGCATCACACAGTTTGGGATAGATTTAATTATTTAGAGACGTGGTCATATCTATTTTGGTCTTTAATTTTGTCACAATATAGAAAATGGAACTAGCTTAATCAGGGCTTTTGATTCATGTTATTCTGAACTCTTAATCAGAAGTTAAAGAGGATTTAGTGCGGAAATGTCAAGGTTATCGGCTAGTTAAAATGATCATCTAAACTGATCATTGGTGCCCCTTGAGTAAAGGTGTATAAATGAAGCATAATGCATGGCATCACACTGTTTGCGATAGATTGGAGGCTTTTTGTAGCTATTTCAGTTTTAAATTTTGTCACAGTATATAAAATTGAGCTAGCTTTACTTGGGAGTTGGATTCGTGTCATTCTAAACTCTGAATCAAAAGTTAAAGACGATTTAGTGCGGACATGTCAAGTTGATCGGCCAGTTAAATTGATAATTCCAAACAAATAATTGGTGATCATCGAGAAAATGTTTTCAAATGCAGCATAATGCATGGCATCACGTATTTTCGGATTAATTGGATTACTTGGAGGCTTTGTCATAGATATTTCGGCCTTAAAGTTTGTCACAATACATTAAATTGAACAAGCTTAGAGTGGGCGTTGGATTCGTGTCATTATGAAATCTTAATCAAAAGTTAAAGACGATTTAGTTCGGACATGTCAAGTTGATCGGCCAGTTAAGTTGATCATTATAAACTGATCATTGGGGCTCATTGAGTAATGGCGTATAAATAAAGCATAATGCATGGCATCACGCAACTTGGGAACGATTGGGTTACTTGGAGTCTTTTTTGTAGGTATTTCGGTCCAAAATTCTATCATAATATAGAAAATTGAGCTAGCTTAATGTGACGTTGGATTCGTGTCATTTTGAACTCTGAATCTAAGTTAAAGATGATTCTGTAAGGACATGTGAAGTTGATCGGCTAGTTAAATTGATCATTCTAAACTAATCATTGGTGCTCAATGATCAAAGGTTTACAAATGAAGAATAATGCATGACATCACAAAGTTTAGGATAGATAGGATTACTTCGAGGCCTTTTTGTAGCTATTTTGGTCTTTAATTTTGTCACAATCTTGAAAATTGAGATTGCTTTACTTGGGTGTTAGATTCGTGTTATTCTTAAGTCTATATCAAAAGGTACAGACCATTTAGTGTGGACATGTAAGTTATAAGCTAGCTAAAATGATCATTGGTGCTCCTTGACTGAAGGCGTGTAAATGAAGCATAATTCATGTCATCACACAGTTTGGGATAGATTTCATTACTTGGAGGGTTTGATTTAGCTATTTTGGTATTACATTTTTCATAATATAGAAAATTATGCTAGCTTAACGTGGGCATTAGATTCGTGTCATTCTGAACTCTTAAACAAAAGTTAAAGACGATTTAGTGCTAAAATGTCAAGTTGAGCAGCCAGTTAAATTGATCATTTTAAACTGATCAATGGTGTTCATTGAGGAAAGGTTTACAAACGAAGCATAACGCATGGCATCACACAGTTTGGGATTGATTAGATTACTTGGTCGCTTTGTCGTAGCTATTTTGGTCCAAAATTCCGTCACAATATAGAAAATTGAGCTACCTTAACGTGGGCGCTGGATTCTTCACATTCTGAACTCTAAATCAAAAGTTACGGACGATTTCATGCGGTCCTGTGAAGTTGATAGGCAAGTGAAAATGATCATTCTAAACTGATCATTGGTGCTCGTTGAGCAAAGGTTTACAAATGAAGCATAATGCATGGCATCACACAGTTTGGGATAGATTGGATTATTTAGAGACTTGGTCATATCTATTTTGGTCTTTAATTTTTTCACAAAATAGAAAATGGAACTAGCTTAATGTGGGCTTTGGATTCATGTCATTCTGAACACTAAATCAAAAGTTCAATACGATTTAGTGCACACATGTCAAGTATATATACCAGTAAAATTGATCATTCTAAACTGATCATTGGTGATCCTTGAGTAAAGACTTACAAATTAACCATAATGCATGGCATCACGCAGTTTGGGACACATTGGATTACATGGAGGCTTTGTCATAGCTCATTCAGTATCAAATGTTGTCACAATATGAAAAATTGAGCTAGTTTAATGTGGGCGATGGATTCATATCATTTTGCGCTCTAAATCAAAAGTTAAAGATGATTTAGTGCAGAAATGTCAAGGTTATCAGCTAGTTAAACTATCATTCTAAACTGATCATTGGTGCTCATTAAGTAAAGGCGTATAAATGAAGCATATTGCATGGCATCCTGCAGTTTGGGATAGATTGGATTACTTAAACATTTTTTCGTTGCTATTTCGGTCTTAAATATTGTCGCAATATAGAAAATTGAGCTAGCTTTACTTGGGCATTTGATTCATGTCATTATAAACTTTAAATCAAAACTTAATGACAATTTAGTGCGGACATGTCAATTTGATCTACCACTTAAAATGATCATTCTAAACTGATCATTGGTGCTTATTGAGCAAAGCTTTAGAAATGAAGCATAGTGCATGGCATCATGCAGTTTGTGATAGATTGGATTACTTGGAGGCTTTATAGTAGGTATTTCTTACTTAAATTTTGCCACACTATAGAAAATTGAGCTAGCTTAATATGGGCATTGTATTTGTGTAATTCTCAACTCTAGATCAAAAGTTAAAGACGATTTAGTGTGAACATGTCAAGTTAATGTGCAAGTTGAAATTATCATTCTAAACTGATAATTGGTGTTTCTTGAGCACAGGCTTATAAATGAAGCATAATGCATGGCATCACGCAGTTTAGGATAGATTGGATTACTTTGAGGTTTTCTCTAGCTCTTTGAGTCTCAAATATTGTCACAATATGGAAAATTAAGCTAGCTCAAGGTGGACATTAGATTCATGTCATTCTGAGCTCTAATTCAAAAGTTTAAGACGATTTAGTGCGAACATGTTAAGTTGATCAACTAGTTAAATTGATCATTCTAAACTTATCATTGGTGCTCCTTGAGTAAAGGCGTATAAATGAAGCATAATGCATGGCATCATGCAGTTTGGGATACATTGGATTACTTGGAGGCTTTGTCATAGCTATTTTGGTCTTAAATTTTGTCACAATATAGAATATTGAGCTTGCTTAATATACCGTTGGATTCGTGTCATTCTGAACTCTAAATCAAAAGTTACAGACGATTTAATGTGGACGTGTTAAGTTGATTGGGCAGTTAAAATGATCACTCTAATCTGATCATTGGTTGATGTGAGCTTGTCCAGCAAGGAACCTGAACTAAAGTAGCAGCTTTAACCATTGCAAGAAGAAGCCAATGAGGTAGCTAAGGAACAACTAGAACCAGAGGAATCTGAAGATGAAGCCTTGCAAATCTCCAAAGCTAGCAAAACTTAAGACAACACTACAACACCTTCTCAACACCATTCGGGCCATTTTAGTGTGTGCTAATCCAACCACCATGGTTGCGATTCCAGCCACCTAAACCTCATCAAAAGAGGTATCTTGGATTGTACTCTTTCCCTCCTCTTAGTTTTGTCCCATTGGGTTTTCTAAGAGAGGTTTTTAATGATGCAAACCTAAGATACTTTACCACTGCCTCTTGATTAACCAAGGCCCATTCTAGCCTATTATTCACGCAAATGAAGAGGAAGGTTCAGTCAAGATGTTATTTATTACTTAGTCTTCATTCTTAGTTGTTTTTGTAATTTCCTAGTTTCTCTTAACTGCCTTGGTGGTTTCCTATGAGTCTTTGTCTATTCTTATGCACCCCTTGGATCCTATAACTACTCTCTTGTATCCCCTCTTCAAATCATCAAAAATTTTAATATCAAAAACATCTTCGTAATACCGTTTGATTACCTCTTTGATTAAGGAATTTGGATCATGATCCGATTCCTCTCAAGAGCCGAAAGCCTAGGGGCTGTTCATATCCCTTGGAAGTTTCACTTCATTCCACCTCTTGCCCACTGTGTCTTGTATTCATCATTCACACAGAGCAATCTGATAGTCTAAGGATCTTCCACCACCCCTTAGATGTATCACTCAATCCAGACAAGTTCTCGAGACCATCCATCTTCAAGCTCATGGAATTCACCATCTTCTTCACTTCCGCATCCACATTCGGTTTAATATCATTTGCAAAACATCTTGAAGACATTCAGGTACTTGATCCTAACCATGATCACATCAATTGGTATCAGAGCACACTCCAAACAAGGTTGTATCTATCAAAACCTATTCACACCCTTTCATCTTTTCACAAGAACTTTTAGTGACCTTTCATCTTCCTTTTTGCGATTTGTTTTGAATGTTTCTGGGTTTATTTCCTGTTAGAAATTGATATTAGAACTCTAAAGAACTTTAAAATCAATAAAAAAAAGTTCAGGAACTTGTTGTTAGATGATAGAATCAACCAACTCTCAATTAGAGTTCTCGGAAGCACTAACTGAGTTCTATCTTGATTTTGTGAATTAATTGAATATTTTTGAGCTGAAACCTGATAAAAACTTGTTCTTTAGACTTAATAGACGTAGGAAATTCAAGTTTAAAAATTTGAAAATAGATTAAAGTTTATTAGATTCATCATTTACCAAACCGGATTTTATAGGTCTAGAGATCGTTTTGCTTAGGGTTGGGTTTTTTTCTCTTTGTGTCTTTGTCTTTTGCCATTTTTTTGTTATAGTTTGTGTTCTACTTTGAGAATTTTAATTGTTTATTGGTCTGAATTTGTCAGGAACCATGGAGGGAACATACAATGGAGAGGAATCCTCAAACTCTAACAAACAACTTCTCGATTACTTTAAAGCCATGATGAATGAAAGTACAACAACAATGAAGACTGAGATAGAAAGATCCATCAATGACCGACTGAGGAGACGTCAACCACCTTCTGATACTTAGCAGTATTACAGTCACTCATCTAGGTCACACCAATCTAGGAGAAGAAGGCAACCAGAAGACCAACCTAACCCTCGCGACCCTTTAACTGGCCTTAAAATCCAAATTCCTTCTTTACATGGAACCAATGACCTGAGGAATACCTAGAATGAGAAAAGAAAATAGAATTAGTCTTTGATTGTAGGGAATACACTCAAGAGAATAATGCTAAGGTAGCCCCAACCGCATTTAAGGATTATGCTCTAAGTTGGTGGGATCAATTAGTTACTTCTAGGAGAAGGGATGGGGATTTTCCTATAGATTCGTGGAACCAGATGAAAGTCATCATGAGGAGGAGGTTTATACCTAGTCATTAACATAGGGAGCTACATCGTAAACTTAGGAATCTATCTTAAGGAAGTAGGTCCGTAGAAGAGTGCTTTAAAGAGATGGAAACGTTGTTGCTTAGGGCTGATATTCAAGAGAATAGTAAAGCCACTATGGCCAGGTTTATGGGCGGCCTCAATAGGGAGATCATCGATAGGCTAGAGGTCCACCATTATGTTGAATGAGAAGAGCTTCTCCATAAAGCCATAACATTTTAGAAACAACTTAAGAGAAAAAACCCTAAACCCAGAACTAGCTCTACAAGGTTTATAAACCATTCTAGCACCATGACTAGGGAGATTCATTGTTTTAAGTGTAAGGTTTTTGGTCACTACTCTCGAGAATGTATCAATAAGAGAACCATAGTTATTAGGGCTAATGGTGAGGTAGAATCGGAAGAGGACCAATCGGATGCCGAGTCTTTACAAGAGAATGTAGCCATGCCAGACGTAGGTCAACTCTTAGCCACTAGGAGAACCTTAAACGTACAAACTAAGGCAGAAAAAATGAGCAAAGAGAGAACCTATTCCACACTCGTTGTCTAGTTAAGGAGAAGGTTTGTAGCTTAGTGATTTATGGGGGTAGCTTTACAAATGTTGCAAGTGAGACGATGGTAGAAAAGCTACGGCTTAAGGTTATTAAGAGGTCTAAACCCTATAAGTTACAATGGCTTAATGATGAGGGATAGTTAGAAGTCGAGAACCAGGTCATAGTTCCCTTGTCCATAGAAAGTATGAAGACGAGGTATTGTGTGAGATCTTACCCATGGATGCTACTCATATCTTACATGGGAGCCCATGGCAACGGGATAGGAGGGTGATACATGATGGGTTTACTAATAATTATTCATTTGATTTTAAAGGTAAAAATAACATCCTACTACCCTTATCCCCACAGGAGGTTCAACTAGATCAAATAGCTTTAAAAAGAACAAAACTCAAGCCGAACCTAAGCCCAAACAATCGACCAAACCTCTAACCAAGCAGCCGGATAATCTTATGATCAAGCCTCATCCAGGAAGTCACTTACCACACCTACTCTTTTTGCTTAAAGAATTCTTTAATACTAATCAATCTATGCAGGATTCGCCTAGCAAAATTCAAATTCTTTTGCAGGAATTTCAGGATGTATCTTCGGAGGAACATCCGCAAGGCTTTCCACCAATTCGAGGAATACAGCACCAAATCGACTTCCTACCATGACCTTCCCTTCCCAAAAAGCCAGCCTACCGAACCAATCCCTTATAGACCAAAGAGCCTCAGCAACAAGTCACTGAACTCATGGAGAAAGGACATATCTGTGAAAGCATGAGCCAATGTGTTGTGCCTGTTTTGCTTGTCCCAAAGAAATATGGCAGCTGGAGGATGTGTGTTGATTGTCGAGCCATCAACAATATCACTGTAAAATAGTATCACCCTATTCCTAGACAAGATGATATGCTTGATGAATTGCATGGTTCTAGCATCTTCTCCAAGGTAGATCTTAAAAGTGGATACCATCAAATTAGGATGAAAGAAGGTGATGAGTGGAAAACCACATTTAAAACAAAACATGGATGATATGAGTGATTAGTAATGCCTATTGGATTGAAAAATGCACCTACCATTTTTATGAGATTGATGAACCGTGTTCTTAGAGCATTCATAGGTCATTTTGTTGTAGTTTACTTCGATGACATTCTAGTTTATAGTCGAAGCTTAGATGAGCATGTTGAAGATCTTAGAAAAGTTTTTGAATTTCTTAGAAAAGAAACCATATATGTCAATCCTAAGAAATGTACTTTTGGAACATATAACCTTGTCTTCTTAGGTTTTGTTGTGAGTACATATGGAATTCTGGTCGATGAGGAAAAGATAAAAGCAATCAAGGAGCCGGCGAGCCCAAAGAGTGTCGGAGAAGTAAGGAGTTTCCATGGTCTTACTAGGTTTTACTGGAGATTTTTCAAAGACTTTAGCACTCTAGAAGCTCCACTTACTGAGGTTATCAAAAGGAATGTCGGGTTTAATTGGAGCAAGCACTGGAAGAAGCATTCCAAACCTTGAAAAACAAGTTCACACACTCCCCGGTGCGATCTCTTCCTAAATTTAATAAAAAACTATGAAATTGAATGTGATGCCTCAAGAATTGGTATTTGTGCTGTTCTTATGGAGGAAAGAAAGCTCAAAGCGTACTTTAGTGAAAAGCTTGGAGGGGCCATACTCAATTACCCAACTCATGCTTATAAATGAAGCATAATGCATGACATCACGCAGTTTAGGATAGATTTGATTACTTTGAGGGTTTACCTAGCTATTTCAGTCTCAAATGTAGTCACAATATGGAACATTATTCTAGCTTGACGTGGGCGTTGGATTCATGTCATCTTGAGGTCTAATTCAAAGTTAAAAACAATTTAGTTCGGACATGTTAAGTTGATCAACTAGTTAAATTGATCATTCTAACTGATCATTGGTGCTCCTTGAGTAAAGGCGTATAAATGAAGTATAATGCATGGCATCATGCCGTTGGGGATACACTAGATTACTTGGAGGCTTTGACGTGGCTATTCCGGGCTTAAAGTTTTGTTACAATATTGAAAATTGGGCTAGCTTTACTTAGGCGTTGGATTCGTGTCATTCTGAACTCTGAATCAAAAGTTAAAGACGATTTAATGCAGAATTGTCAAGCTGATCGGACAGTAAAATTGATCATTCTAAACTGATCGTTGGTGCTCATTGAGGAATGGTTTACAAATGAAGCATAATGCATGGCATCACGCAGTTTGGGATAGATCGGATTACTTGGAGGATTTGTCGTGGCTATTTCGGTTTTAAATTTTGTCATAAAAAAATTGTGGTATCTTAATGTGGGCCCTGGATTCTTGTCATTTTGAACTCTGAATTAAAAGTTAAAGAAGATTTAGTGCAGAAATGTCAAGTTGATCGGCCAGTTAAATTGACCATTCTAAACTGATCATTGGTGCTCATTAAGCAAAGGTTTACAAAAGATGCATAATGCATGGCATCACGCAGTTGGGGATTGATTTGATTACTTGCAGGCTTTGTCATAGCTATTTCGGTCTTAAATTTTGTCCCAATTTAGAATATTGAGCTTGCTTAATGTAGCGCTGGATTCGTCTCATTATGAACTCTAAATCAAAAGTTACAGACGATTTAGTGTGGACGTGTCAAGTCTATCGGGCAGTTAAAATGATCATTTTAATCTGATCATTGGTTGATGTGAGCATGGCCAACAAGGTACCTGAACTAAAGTAGCAGCTTGAACCTGAGCAAGAAGAAGCCAATGAGGTAGCTAAGGAACAACTAGAACCAGAGAAGCTGAAGATGAAGCCTTACAAATCTCCAGTGGTCCCAATGCTCAGTCCAAGCAAGCCAAACTCAAGACAACACCACAACACCTTCTCAACAGCATACGGGCCATTTTAGTGTGCTAATCCAACCAAAATGATTGTGATTCCAGCCACCTAAACCTCATCAAGAGAGGTATCCTGGATTGTACTCTTTTTCCCTTCTCTTAGTTTTATCCCATTGGGTTTTCTAAAAGAGGTTTTTAATGAGGCAAACCTGAGATAGTTTACCACAGCCTCTTGATTAACCAAGGCCCATTCTACTCTATTATTCACGCAAATGAAGAGGAAGGATCAGTCAAGATGTTATTTACTTCTTAGTCTTCATTCTTAGTTGTTTTTGTAATTTCCTAGTTTCTCTTAATTGCCTTGGTGGTTTCCTAGGAGTATTTTTCTATTCCTATGTACTCATTGGATCCTATAACTACTCTCTTGTATCCCCTCTTCAAATCATCAAACATATTAATATCTAAACCTTCTTCTCAATCTCGTTTGATCACCTCTTTGATTAAGGAATTTGGATCATCATCCCATTCCTCTCAAGAGCCAAAAGTCTAAGGGCTGTTCATATCCCTTGGAAGTTTCACTTCATTCCACTTCTTGCCCAACGTGTCTTGTATTCAACATTCACAGAGAGCAAGCTGATAGTATAAGGATCTTTCACCATTCCTTAGAAGTATCACTCATTCCAGACAAGTTCTCGAGACCATTCATCTTCAAGCTCACGGAATTCACCATCTTCTTCACTTCCGCATCGACATTGGTTTACTATTATTTTCAAAACCTCTTGAAGAAATTCAGGGACTTGATCATAACCAAGATCACATCAAGTGGTATCAGAGCACACTCCAAACCAGGTTGTTATCTATCAAAACCCATTCGTACCCTTTAATCTTTTAGCAAGAACTTTTAGTGACCTTTCGTCTTCCTTTTTGATATTTGTTTTGAATGTTTCTGGGTTTGTTTCCTGTTAGAACTTGATATTAGAACTCTAAAGAATTTGAAAATCAATAAAAAAAAAACGTTCAGGAACTTGTTGTTAGATGATAGAATCAACCCACTCTCAATCGGCATCATTGGAGTTCTCGGAAGCACTAACTGAGTTCTATCTTTATTTTGTGAATTAATTGAATATTTTGGAGCTGCAACCTGATAAAACTTGTTCTTATGACTTAATAGACTTTGGAAATTCAAGTTAAAGCATTTGAAAATAAATTAAAGTTTGTAAGATGCATCATTTACCAATCCGGATTTCATAGGTCTAGAGATCGTTTTGCTTCGGGTTGGTTTCTATATTGCAGTAGCTTAACGTGGGCGTTGGATTCGTGTCATTCTGAACTCCAAATCAATAGTTAAAGACGATTTAGTACGAACAAGTCAAGTTGATCGGCCAGGTAAATTGATCATTGTAAACTTAGCATTGGTGCTCATTGAGGACAGGTTTAGAAATGAAATCATGCATTGAAACACGCAGTTTGAGATATATTAGCTTACTTGGAGACTTTGTCCTATCTATTTTTATCCTTAATTTCGTCATAATATAGAAAATTGAGCTAGCTTAAAGTGCACGTTAGATTCGTGTCATTCTGAACTCTAAATCAAAAGTTATAGACGATTTAGTGCAGGCATGTCAAGTAGATCGCCCAGTTGAAATGATTATTCTAAATTGATCATTGGTGCTCCTTGAGTAATGGCTCTTTCAGTCTTAAATGTTAACACAATATGGAATATTGAGCTAGATTAACGTGGGCGTTGATTTGTGTCATTCTGAATATCTAATCAAAAGTTAAAGACGATTTAGTGCGGACATATCAAGTTGATCGGCCAGTTAAATTGATCATTCTAAACTGATCATTGGTGCTCATTAAGGAAAGGTTTACAAATGAAGCATCATTCATGGCATCACGTAGTTTGGGATAGATTGGCTTACTTGGGAACTCTGTCGTACCTATTTCAAGTAGATCGCCTAGTTAAAATGGTTATTCTAAACTGATCATTGGTGTTCCTTGAGTAATGGCTTATAAATCAAGCACAATGCATGGCATTGCGCAGTTTAGGATATATTGGATTACTTTGAGGCTTTGCCTAGATCTTTTAGTCTCACATGTGAACACAATATGGAAAATTGAGCTAGATTAACGTGGGCGTTGGATTCATGTCATTTTGAGCTATAAATCAAAAGTTAAAAACGATTTAGTGCAGACATGTCAAGTTTGTCAGCTAGTTAAAATGATCATTCTAATCTTATAATTGGTGCTCATTGAGAAAATATTTACAAATGAATCATAATGCATGGCATCACGAATTTTGGGATAGGTTTGATTACTTGGAGCCTTTGCTGTAGCTAATCTGGTCTTAAATTTCGTCACAATAAAAAATTGAACTAGCTTAACGTGGGCGTTGGATTCGTGTCATTTTGAACTCTAAATCAAAAGTTAAAGACGATTTAGTGCGGACAGGTCAAGTTGATCGGCCCCGTAAATTGATCATTTTAAACAGATTATTGGTGCTCATTGAGGAAAGGTTTACAAATGAAATCATGCATGGCAACACGCAGTTTGGGATAGATTGGCTTACTTGTAGACTTTGTCGTACCTATATTGATTCTTAATTTTGTCATAATATAGAAAATTGAGGTAGCTTAACGTAGGCGTTGGATTCGTGTCATTCTGAACTCTAAATCAAAAGTTATAGACGATTTAGTGCGGACATGTCAATTAGATCCCCCAGTTAAAATGATTATTCTAAACTGATCATTGGTTCTCGTTAAGTAATGGATTATAAATGAAGCATAATGCATGGCATTACACAGTTTAGAATATATTGGTTTACTTTGAGGCTTTGCCTAGCTCTTTCAATCTCAAATGTTAACACAATATGGAAAATTGAGCTAGCTTAACGTGGACATTGAATTCATGTCATTTTGAGCTCTAAATCAAAAGTTTAAGACGATTTACTGTGGATACGTCAAGTTGATCAGATAGTTAAAATGATCGTTCGAAACTGATAATTGGTGCTCATTGAGAAAAGGTTTACAAATGAAGCATAATGCATGGCATCACACAGTTTGGGATAGGTTTGATTACTTGGAGACTTTTTTGTAGCTATTTTGGTCTTAAATTTCGTCACAATGTAAAAAATTTAACTAGCTTAACGTGGACGTTGGATACGTGTCATTCTGAACTCTAAATCAAAAGTTAAAAAGGATTTAGCACGGACATGTCAAGTTGATCGGCCATGTAAATTGTTCATTGGTGCTCATTGAGCAAAGATTTACAAATGAAGCATAATGCATGGCATCACGCAGTTTGGGATAAATTGGATTAGTTGGATACTTTACCATTCCAATTTTGGTCTTAAATTTTGTCACAATTTAGAAAATTGAAGTAGCTTAACGGAGACATTGGATTCATGTCATTCTAAACTCTGGATTAAAAGTTAAAGACGTTTTAATGCAGACATGTTAGATCGCCAAGTTAAAATGAATATTCTAAATTGATCATTGGTGCTCCTTGAGTAATGGCTTATAAATGAGACCTAATGCATGGCATTACGCAGTTTAGAATATATTGGATTACTTTCAGGCTTTGCCTAACTCTTTCAGTTTCAAATGATAACACAATATGGAAAATTGAGCTAGTTTAACGTGGTCGTTGGATTCATGTCATTTTGAGCCCTAATATTGTCACAATATGGAAAATTGAGCTAGCTTAACATGGGCGTTGGACTCATGTCATTTTGAGCTCTACATCAAAAGTTAAAAGATTATTTAGTTCAAAAATGTCAAGTTGGTCAGCTGGTAAAAACGATCATTCTAAACATATCATTGGTGCTCAATGAGTAAAGGTTATAAATGAAGCATAATGGATGGTATTACACAGTTTGGGATACATTTGATTACTTGTATGCTATGTCGTATCTCTTTTAGTCTAAAATGTTTTTACAATATAGAAAATTGCTCTAGCTTAACATGGGCATTGGATTCATGTCATTCTGAACTCTAAATCAAAAGTTACATACGATTTAGTGCGGACATGTCCAGTTGATCGGCCAATTAAAATGGTCATTCTAAACTAATCATTGGTGCTCCTTGAGTAAAGGCTTATAAATGACGCATACTGCATGACATCACGCAGTTTGGGATATATTGGATTACTTGAAGGTCTTTTCGTAGCTATTTAAGTCTCAAATGTTGTCACAATATGAAAAATTGAGCTAGCTTAACGTGGGCGTTGCATTCGTGTTATTCTGAATTCTAAATCAAAAGTTACAGACGTTTTAGTGCGTACATTTGAAGTTGATCGACTTGCAAAAATGATCATTGTAAACTGATCATTGGTGCTGCTTTGTTAAAGGCTTATAAATAAATCATTATGCATGGCAACACAGTTTGGGCTTGATTAGATTATTTGGAGGCTTTGCCGTAGCTCTTTCAATCTAAAATGTTGTCACAATATGGAAAATTTAGCTAGCTTAACATGGGCGTTTGACTCATGTCATTTTGAGCTCTAAATCAAAAGTTAAAGATGATTTAGTGCGGACATTTCAAGTTGATTGACCAGTTAAAATGATCATTCTAAACTGATGATTGGTACTACTTGAGTAAATGCTTACAAATGAATCATAATGAATGGCATCATGCAGTTTGGGATACATTGGATTACATGAAAGCTTTTTTGTAGTTCTTTCAGTCTCAAATGTTATCATAATAAAATTGATCTAGCTTAACGTGGATGTTGTATTCATTTCATTTTGATCTCTAAATCAAAAGTTACTGACGATTAAGTGCGGACATGTCAACTTGATTGGCCAGTTAAAATGATCATTCTAAACTGATCGTTGGTGATACTTGAGTAAAGGCTTATAAATGAAGAGTAAAACATGGCATCATGAAGTTTGGGATAGATTGGATTTTGGAGGCATTGTAATAGCTCCTTCAATCTCAAATGTTGTCACTATATGGAAATTTTATCTAACTTAACGTGGGTGTTGACTCATGTCATTTTGAGCTCTAAATCAAAAGTTAAAGGTGATTTAGTGCAGCCATGTCAAGTGGATCAGCTAGTTAAAATGATCATTCCAAATTAATCATTGGTGCTCCTTGAGTAAATGCTCATAAATAAAGCATAATGCATGTCATCACACAGTTTGGGATACATTGGATTATTTTGAGGCTTTGTCGTAGCTCATTTAGTCTCAAATGTTTTCACAATATAAAAAATTGAGGTAGTTTAACGTGGGCGTTGAACTCCAGTGATTTTGAGCTCTAAATAAAAAGTTAAAGACAATTTAGTGCGGGCATGTCAAGTTGATCAGCTAGTTAAAATGATCGTTCTAAACTTATCATTGGTGCTCCTTGAGTAAAGGCTTATAAAAAGAAGCATAATGCATGGCATCACACAGTTTGGATTACTTGGAGGCTTTGTCGTAGCTATGTCACAATATAGAAAATTGGGCTAGCTTAACGTGGGCATTGGATTCATGTCATTTCTAACACTAAATCAAAAATTTTGGACGATTTAGTGCAGACATGAACAATTGATCGGAAAATTAAAATGATCATTCTAATCTTATCATTGGTACTGCTTGAGTAAAGGCTTATAAATGAAGCACAATGCATGGTATCACGCAGTTTGGGGTACATTGGATTACTTGGACGCTTTTTCGTAGCACTAAATCCAAAGTTACAGACGATTTAGTGTGGACATGTCAAATTGATCGGCCAGTTAAAATGATCATTCTAAAATGATAATTGGTGCTCCTTGAGTAAAGTTTATAAAGCAAGCATAATGCATGACATCACGCAGTTTGGGATATATTGGATTACTTGAAGTCTTCGTCGTAGGTCTTTCAGTCTCACATATTGTCACAATATGGAATATTGAGCTAACTTAACATGGGCTTTGAATTCATGTTGTTTTGAACTCGAAATTAAAAGCTAAAGAAGATTTGGTGCAGAATTGTCAACTTGATCTGCTAGTTATAATGACCATTCTAAACTGATCATTTGTGCTCATTGAGTAAAGGCGTATAAATGAAGCATAATACATGGCATCATAGCGCTTGGGATAGATTGGATTACTTGGAAGCTTTATCGTAGCTATTTCAGTCTTAAATTAAATCATAATATAGAAAACTGAGCTAGCTTAACGTGGACGTTCGATTCGTGTCATTGTGAACTCTAAATCAAAATATACCGACGATTTAGTGCGGATATGTCAAGTTGATCGGCCAGTAAAAATTGATCATTCTGAACTGGTCATTGGTGATCCTTGATTAAAGGCTTATAAAGAAATCGCAATGTATGGCATCATGCAGTTTAGGATATATTGGCTTACTTGGAGGCTCTGTCAAAGCTCTTTCAGTCACAAATATTGTCACAATATTGAATATTGAGCTAACTTAACGTGGGCGTTGGATTAATTTCATTTTTAACTTAAAATGAAAAGTTAAAGACGATTTAGTGCGGAAAAGTCAAGTTGATCAGCTAGTTAAAATGAACATTCTAAACTGACCTTTTGTACTCATTGAGAAAAGGTTTACAAATGAAGCATAATGCAGGGAATCATGCAGTTTGGGATATATAAGATTACATTGAAACTTCGCCGTACCTCTTTCAGTCTCAAATGTCACAGTATTGAAAATTGAACTAGCTTAACGAGGGTGTTGGCTTCATCTCATTTTGAGCTTTATATTAAAAGTTAAAGACGATTTAGTGCCGATATGTCAATTTGATCAGCTAGTTAAAACGATCATTCTGAACTAATCATTGCTGCTCATTGCGTAAAGGCGTATAAATGAAGCATAATGCATGACATCACGCAGTTTGGCATAGATTGGATTAATTGGAGTCTTTGTCGTAGATCTTTCATTCTCAAATATTGTCACACTATGGAATATTGAGCTAACGTAACGTGGGAGTTGGGATTTATCTCATTTTGAGCTCTAAATTAAAAGTTAATGATGATTTAGTGCGGACTTGTCAATTTCATCTGCTAGTTAAAATGATCATTCTAAACTGATCATTGGTCCTCATTGACAAAAGGCATGTAAATGAAGCATAATGCATGGTATCACGCAGTTTGGGAAAGATTAGATTACTTGAAGACTTCGTCGTAGCTATTTTGGTCTTAAATTTTGTCATAATATGCAAAATTGAGCTAGGTTTACTTGGGCGTTGGATTTGTGTCATTCTGAAATGTAAATCAAAAGTTTTGGATGATTTAGTTTGGACATGTCAACTTGATCAGGTAGTTAATATGAACATTAGAAACTGATCATTTGTGCTCATTGAGCAAAGGTTTATAAATGGAGCAAAATGCATGGAATCACGCAATTTGGGATATATTTGATTACTTTAAGGCTTTTTCTTTGCTCTTTAAGTCTCAAATGTTGCCACAATATGAAAAATTGACCTAGTTTAATGTGGCGTTGGATTCATCTCATTGTGAGCTCTAAATTAAAAGTTAAAGATGATTTACTGCAGATATGTCAAGTTGATCACCTAGTTAAAATGATCACTCTAAATTAATCATTGGTGCTCATTAAGTAAAGGCATATAAATGAATCATAATGCATGACATCATGTAGTTTGTCATAGATTGGATTACTACGAGGCTTTGTTATAGCTATTTTGGTCTTCAATTTTGTCACAATATTGAAGATCGAGCTAGCTGAAGGTTGGCGTCGGATTCGTGTTATTCTGAACTCTAAATCAAAAGTTACGAATGATTTAGTGCGGGCAAGTCAAGGTGATCGGCCAGTTAAAATGATCATTTTAAACTGATCATTGGTTCTCCTTGAGTAAAGGCTTATAAATGAAGCATAATGCATGACATCACGCAGTTTGTGATAGATTGGATTATTTGAAGGCTTTTTGTAGCTCTTTCAGTCTCAAATATTGTCACAATATGGAATATTGAGCTAGCTTAACGTGGGCATTGGATTCGTGTCATTCGGAACTCATAATCAAAAGTTATGGACGATTTAGTGTGGATATGTCAAGTTGATCGGTCAGTTAAAATGATCATTCTAAACTGAGTAATTGTGCTCCTTGAGTAAAGGCCCATAAAGAAACTGTAATGAATGACGTCACGCAATTTTGGGATAGCACTACAAGAAAATATTAACATTTCCGACTGCATTTCCGAAGGAATATTCCAACGGGTTACCGATGGTTTTTGGACAGATTACCGATGGAAAACATATCGTCTGTATTCCGTCGGTAAATCCTGATGTTTGCACCACCATCGGGAAATCAATGGTAAAACCCGACGGACTTCCATTTGGTTACCGATGACAACATCGACGTCAGGATATCCTCTAGAAACCGTCGGAAATGGCCAACGAAATCGAAACCGTTGGTTTTCTACCGATGACTTTCCGATGGATTCTTGTTTTTACTATCCGTACGGAATCCGTCGAGAATATATCAATGGATTGATTCCACTTAATTAATTTTTTAGATAAATAAATCTTCACGTCGTCGGAAATCCATCGGTACTTCTGATGACTTTCCGACGAAAGCCTATTTTTTGGCATTTGTTAGTTTGGCCCATCTGTAAATGTTGAGGGTCGTCGGTTGGTCGTCGGAAATTTTTGTCAGTGGTCGGCAACCATCAGAAATCCGTCGGAAATGGGAATATTTTGAAGAATAGTCTGTTAGAAATTTGTGATTATCTGTTAAAAATTCGTAATAATCTGTCAAAAATTCCTAATAAATCTGTTAAAAATTCGTAATAATCTGTTAAAAATTCGTAATAAGTTGTTAAAAATTCGTAATAAGCTGTTAAAAATTCGTAATAAGCTGTTAAAAATTCGTAATAATCTGTTAAAAATTCATAGTAATTTGTTGAAAATTCATAATAATCTGTTAAAAATTGTAATAATCTGTTAAAAATCATAATAATCTGTTAAAAATTCTTGATAATCTTCTAATTTTCAATATAAATACGCTATGCTCCTTCACAATGTCACGAGAACAAAAAATCTTAGCAAAATGTCTTCTTCAGGTTCTTCTGATTATTTTCGATCGTGGATGGATAAACCTCCGTATGATTTAACAACGGGGGAATTGGCGGATGAATTTGCGCAAGGTGTTGAAGAGTTCATGACATTTGCATCAAACAATAGCATGACATCGGAATACAGTATAATGTATTGTCCATGTATTAAATGTCGAAATCATAGATTAATCTCTGTTAGAGAAGTACGTAATCATTTGTATAGGATTGGATTTATGCTGGGTTACAAAATTTGGTATTCACATGGAGAAACTGATGCAACGATGCAATATTATGGTAGTAATTCAAAAAGGTTAGATAGTACTAATGTTAGGTTAGAGGAACCGGCTTCAGAAGTTGATATAAATGTTGGTACTGTTCAGATGGTGAATGATGTGTTTCGTGAACAAAGAGTATCGTACATTGAAGATAGGAGTAGAATAGAAGGAACCTAATTTGGAAGCCCAGAAATTGTTTGATATGTTAGATGCATCCAAGCAGCCTTTGTATAAAGGATGTAGAGATGGATTATCCCCTTTATATGCTGCAAGCAGGTTGATGGCGATAAAGACGGATCTCAACTTGGCTGAAGATTGTGTGAATGTGATAGCTGATTTTGTTAGAGATATATTACCTGAAGATAATATTGCACCTGCTTCATATTACGAGGTTCAAAAACTTATAGCTGGTCTTGGATTGTCGTATTGGATGCTCGATGAATGTATTGACAACTACATGATCTATTGGGGGAAATGATGAAAACCGCATGAAGTGCCGATTTTGTTACAAACCTCGATTTCAAGAGACAAGCGGCAGAGTACCTATTCTGCATAAACGGATGTGGTATTTGCCATTAACAGAAAGGTTAAAGAGGTTATATCAATCTGAACACACGGAAAAGCCTATGAGATGGAATGCAGAACATAATTCGAATGGAGAAATTGTGCATCCCTCGGATACAGAAGCATGGAAACATTTTAAAGAGGTTTATCCTAGTTTTGCATATGAGCCTAGGAACGTACACCTTGGGTTATCTACAGATGGATTCAACCCTTTTGGGAAGCATGGGAGGCAATACTCGTTGTGGCCAGTTATCGTGAAACTTTATAATTTGCCTACTTTGTTGTACATAAAACGAGAGTTTTTGTTTCTAACAATTCTCGTCCCCGGTCCAGAGCATCCTAACCGATCGCTTGATACTTTCTTCTAGCCACATGTTGTGGGAAAATGGTGTCGAAGCATTCGATGTTTCCAACCAACGTAACTTTTTGATGCGAGCAATACTTATGTGGACCATAAGTGATGTTCCAGCATATGGTATGTTATCAAGATGGTCGACGCATGGAAGTTAGCATGCCCATATTGTCAAGATAATACTGATGCGTTCCAACTGAAACACGGACGAAAGACTAGTTTGTTCGATTGTCATCGACGCTTTCTACCACAAGATCATCCATATCACCGGAGCACGACAATGTTTAGGAAAAAAAAAATTTGATGGTCCGCCTCCTATGCTTGATGGGAATTATATGATGACTCAACTTAGAGATTTTGGTGTTGAGAGAACGGCTTCATGTGGAGGTAACAGACATTATCCTGTTGATGGTTGTGGCGAATACCATAATTGGCACAAGAAAAGTATTTTTTGGATTTACCATATTGGAAGAACCATCTGTTGCGCCACAATCTAAATGTTATGCGCATTGAAAGGAATTTTTTCGACAACATAATGATACAGTTCTAAATGTGCAAGGGAAAACGAAAGATAATTTGAAACCTAGATTGGATTTGCCAGATATTTGTTCCCAGAAGGAACTACATGTAATGTCGAATAGAAAATCATTGTCTCCCGCATTCCGGTTGGAGGTGCATGCAAAAGACGAGTTCTTTGAGTGGATTAAGCATAGTGTCAAATTTCCAGACGGATACGCATCTAATCATCGTAATTGTGTCGAGGCTATTGAAAGCAAATTTACAGGGATGGAAAGTCATGAATGTCATGTTTTCATGCAAAGGTTATTTCCATTTGCCTTTAGCGATCTTCTGTCTAAAAACATCTACGGAGCAATTGCAGGTACGTTTACATTTTATATATAAATAATCATAATTTTATATATTATATGATATTAACTTTTTTATTATGCAGGGGTTGGTGTTTGTTTTTGAGATTTATGTATAAGATCACTTACTGGAGACGATATCCGAAATTTGGACTGGTTCTCATTTATAACCTGGAGGATGTTATGAAACAATTCACCTCCCTAGCAGCGCTTGGAGGACCTGTTCAATATGGATGTATCCTTTTGACAAATTGCGAAGGTGACGAATTCTAACTGGAATATGCAAAGGTTGCACGACATTCAATTATCTAATTTTTTGCACAAATTGGATTTGTGGATTGTTATTATAATTTATTTTTAATTATTTTGTTCATAATTAACAGGATATACATGGATCAAATACATATTCATTATTGAAATTACACAGAGAACGAGTTGGTCGAACTTAAAAAGAGCGAATTTGCAAGATGGTTACACTTTTATGTCAGTGTTACCACAATTATGTAATTTTGAATAATAATTTCCTAGTTATATATATATATATATATGTTTAAATGTATAGTTGAGTGCATTCAATTATTTTGTAGGTTACTACAAGTCCGTCTTGGGGTATGACGTTTCCCACATGGTTAGTTGAGTTGGTGAGTGTTCCTACATTTACTGCAAAATCTTATCCATAGTACTGTACACGTGTATATGCTTTTAAGAGTCATCGCGAAGGAAACTCACAAACAACTTGTAATTATGGTATATCATCTCAATATGGAGAAATTGTATATAATGGTGTTCTTCGTGAAATACTAGAAGTTAATTATCGAGGAATGATTGACTTCAGGTGTATTGTGTTCTAGTGTGACTGGTATGACCCTGGCATGGGTCAAAGTCAAGATGAATTTGGTGTTACATCTGTCCACTCTTGTAACCGACATCAAAAATATAATCCTTTTATACTTGCATCACAAGAGGACCAAGTTTGTTACATTCGATATCCTCGTGTTAGGAACAACCATGATCCTTGGATTATAGTGATCTCAATACATCATAGAGGAATGGTATGTGGTCTTACCGAGCAAGACCCTATGCAACAAAGCACAATTGGTAACTTAGGTTTCATAGAGACTTCTCTTGAAGTTAACCTTGTTGTTGATGACACCATGAACGGAGATTACAACGTGTTTCAGGATTCAGAAGAAGAGATTGGTGAGTTTGACGACGAAAATTCAGCTACTTTGGAATGTTCATCAGCATCATATTAAATCTGTGATAATAATGTTTTAGTTTTTGCATCACTTTAATTTTAGAAATAAATAATATTTTCTAAAAATTTTAAATGTCCGTCCGATAGATTTCCGATGGCATCCAGATCATTCCGATGGATTTTTGACGGAATTGAAACATCCATCGCTATTCGATCGGTAAATACAGTCGGATTCCCGACGACTTAGGGTATTGATGCTATACCCTATCTTGTTGCAAATTTTTTCGAAATATCGGATTGTTAATCTGATGAATTTCCGACGGCGTTGTTATATTTGTCACTATTCCGTTGGCAAATACAGTCAGATTCCTGACGACTTAGAGTATTGATGCTATACCCTATCTTGTCATAAATTTTTTCAAAATATCCGTTTTTGAATCCGATGGATTTCCGACAGCGTTGTTATATCCGTCGGAATGCCGTCTGTAATTGCCGATGGTATTGCGACGAACATATGTTATTAATATAGAATTTAAAAGATTTAAATTTTTTAAAAAAATATATATGGGTTGAAAAAAGCTAAATGATACATATTTATTATTTGTACCAAACTTTTTTACACATTATATCGTATACATATCAAGCATAATATGGTATACATAACTTTTTTACACATTCTATGGTACACATATCCAATGTATCTGCCATAAGTATTTGCACAAATTGGATATTTAATTAAGTTATAATGTATTCATATCGGTTAAAATTAAAATAGATATATAATAAATATATGTTATAAATACGGATATGGAAAATGTGTAATTAAATTTTTTGTTAGATTTTTTTTATCATTTTAAATGACTTCTGAAACTATATAATTACTAATCTAATTGGTTTTCTCTAGTTTTATAAATCAGGAAAGCAATTAAAAATGAGATGTATTATATTATGCAGGATATAAACCATGATAATGTTATATGTGTGATGTTACTAACAAAGTATTAGTAAGTGAACTATATAAAATCCAATTCATCGTTTTATTTATTGTATTAAATAACAAAACTTTATTATTTATATTTTCAAGAAAATACCTAAAATACCTTAAATTGATACAAATCATATAATAATTTAAAATTAAAATTAAAAACTTTTGTGTCAAAATTTGCTAATGCCGATGGATTTTTGACGATGTCCATCGGAAAACCATCGAAAACATATTTGCAACATGGACGGAGTATTTGGCAAATATGCATGGTTTTTCAGCAGTCCATCAGAAATCCTTCGGTACTTACCGATGGATTTCCAACACTCTTAAACTATAGGCAGGAAACATAATTAACAACGCGGGCTTTAGCAAAAATATTTATTAGTCGACCGACAGATTTCCGATGGATATTGCCGTCGGAAATATCCAATATAACATACGACCCCACTTCTCCTCTTTCTCGGTTGCGTTTCCTCTCCCTCTCTGCCTCTTCCCCTCCCGCCGCTGTCATCGCCGGAAACCGCTGCTCTCTGTAAGTTTAGTCACCAGAAATGTAAGTTTTCCCCCTCTTGAATTACTATTTCGGCTAGATTTCTAGATTTCAGTTTTTGATGTAGAGAAACCACTATCTAGATTCGTAGGATTGGTATTTCAAACAACGGAATAAGCAAATCTATATTAAAGATGCTTCATTCTCTTTTGAACAAACCATATACAAAATTTAGAGATATTCCATACGAAAAACGTTAGATTTGGTTCAGGACGTTTACGGTACGTTAATTTATTTTTAAATATGTAATTGTTTGAAATATTTTTTTAGTGATATATAAGTAAATTTTGCTGAAAATATTTACATGGGATCCCATGAACACAAAGTTGGTAGAAGAAGCTTTTCAGAAAGAGGATGCGGTACAATTTTCCTGCCACATGAACGAGTAGAAACAAAAGTGGAAAAAGGGAAAAACCAAACCAAAAGGGTTGAATGAGTCGGTTTCAAACGATTTTATTCGTTATTGGGAATCTTCCAGCCTTGAGGCCATCTCGAGGACTAATTTGGGAAACCAGAAGAGCAACCGAGGAGGCAAAGGTATTTACATTCACAATGCTGGATCGACTAGTTTTCTGAGACGAGACAATCAATTGATAAATTTATTATTATATTAATTTTTTTTTTTTTTTTTTTTAATATTAATTTAGTATTTTTTTACTTTTAGGCACAAGAATTTGGAGTGTCTCCAGAACACTTGCAACTTCTCGAGACCTTCCACACGAACAAAAAGACTGGTCGCATCCAATATGGTCTTGTTAGTGAGATCATCGAAAAAGTGAAAAAGAAAAAAAGTAATATTTTGTCTTAGCAATATCAAGTTGGTTCTTCATATTCGTTCGCCGAAATTGCACGTTATGAGATTAACCGTATGGTTCTTGATGTAAGTTTGATTTCTCTTTTTATTTATTTTTATATCTAATATTATATTATTTTTAGTAATATTTTTTTTATTTTACAAGAAGTACCATTTTTTAAGGATCGTCATCCGGGACTCGGGAGAGTTGGAGATACCGGTGGTGCAACATCTGTGGCTGGAAATGAGAAGAATGCACAACTCAAAAAAACAATGGCGGCTATGGAGATAGAGATCACCAAGCTTAAATATTTTGTAGTTTTTATGAAAACCAAATTCTCGGATTATCCGGATGAAGTTTTTCCTCCGTCTTCTCCTCCTCCGATGTAATTTGTAGATTTTCAAACAATTAAACATTAAATAGTATTATATTTATAATTTGAAATATTATTTTTATTTAATTGTTTTAATATTTTATTAAATAATTTAAAATATTAATTAAATTTAATAATTAAAAACTTTATTTTCAAAATAAATATATTTTCTTAAATATTTAATGAATATTTTTTAAAAATAATTATTCAAAATTTTTCAATTGTTTGGTTATTTCCGACGGAAGGAGTCATCGGAAATCGATACTGGTCCGATGGACACGATTATGTCGGGAAGCTTATTTCATCGCGATGTCGTCGGTTACATCCCGACGGTTGAAAACTGTCTTGATATTCCATCGGTTGTCATTGCCGATGGCACCAATGATCGAAGTTGTCGGCAGCCCGACTGAATAAATCCATCGCAAATACATCGGTAATTGCGGACGGGCTGTAGCCATCGAATATCCGGTGGCATTTGCTGATGGTTACTTTAAACCCAAACCCATTGGTATTTGCTGATGGATGGGACCCATCGAATATTCGTCGGCATTTGCAGACGGTCACTTTTTTTGCAAACCCATCGATAATTCCCGATAATTTCTTGATGGAAATTGGTTTCCGACGAAATTTTCCCGACGGACATCTTTTGTCGGAAAGGTGATGGGATTTGCTCTTTCCGACGGATCGCCGACGAATTTCATTGTCGGGAAATCGATGTTTTCTTGTAGCGAGATTAGACTAGTTGGAGGCTATGTCGTACCTCTTTTAGTCTCAAATATTGTCACAATATGGAATATTTGGCTAACTTAATGTGGGCATTGGATGTATATCATTTTGAAATCTAAATTTAAAGTTAAAGACAATTTAGTGCCGACATGTCAAATTGATATGCTAGTTAAAATGATCATTCTAAACTTATCATTGGTTCTCATTGAGTAATGGCGTATAAATAAAGCATAATACATCGCATCATGGAGTTTGGAATAGATTGGATTACTAGGAGGCTTTGTCATAGCTATCTCAATCTTAAATGTCACAATATTGAAAATTGAGCTAGCTTAACGTGGACACTGGATTCGTGTCATTCTGCATTCTAAATCAAAAGTTACGGATGATTTAGTGCAAACATGTCAAGTTGATTGGCCAGTTAAAACGATCATTCTAAAATGATCTTTGGTGATCCTTGAGTAAAGGCTTATAAACAAAGCGTAATGCATGACATCACACAGATTGGAATAGATTGGATTACTTGGAGGCCTTGTCGTAGCTCTTTCGGTGTCAAATTTTTTAACAATATGGAATATTGAGCTAACTTAAGGTGGGCGTTGAATTCATGTCATTTTGAACTCTAAATTAAAAGTGGAAGACAATTTAGTGCGGACATGTGAACTTGATCTACTAGTTAAAATGATAATTCTAAACTGATCGTTTGTGCGTGGCATCACGTGGCTTGGAATAGATTGGATTACTTGGAGGTTTTGTCGTGCCGCTTTCGGTATTAAATTTTGTCACATTATAGAAAATTGAGCTAGCTTTACTTGTACGTTGGATTCGTGTCATTCTGAAATGTAAATCAAAAGTTACAAATGATTTTGTGCGGACATGTCTACTTGATCAGCTAGATAAAATGAACATTCTAAACTGATAATTGGTGCTCATTGAGCATAGGTTTACAAATGAAGCATAATTCATGGCATCACGCACTTCGGGATATATTGGATTACTTTTGAGGTTTTTTCATAGCTCTTTCAGTCTCAAATGTTGTCACAATATGGAAAACTAAGCTAGCCTAACGTGGGCGTTGGATTCATCTCATTTTGAGCTCTAAATTAAAAGTTAAAGACGATTTAGTGCGTACATGTCAAGTTGATCAGCTGATTAAAATGATCATTCTAAAATGATCATTGGTGCTCCTTGAGTAAAAGCTTATAAATGACTCATACTGCATGACATCCCGCAATTTGGGATACATTTGATTAGTTGGAGGCTTTGTCATAACTCTTTCAGTCTCAAATGTTGTCACAATATTGAAAATTGATATAGATTAATGTGGGCGTCGGATTCATGTCATTTTGAGCTCTAAATAAAAAGTTAAAGACGATATTGTCAAGTTGATCAGTTAGATAAAATGATCATTCTAAATTCATTATTGGTGCTCCTTGAGAAAAAGTTGCAATTGAAGCATAATGCATTGCATCACGTGGTTTAGGATAGATTGGATTAGATGGAAGCTTTGTCGTACATCTTTCAGTCTCAAATATTATCACAATATGGAATATCGAGCTAACTTAACTTGGGCTTTGGATTCATGTCATTTTGAATTCTAAATTAAAACTTAAAGACGATATAGTGCGGACATGTCAACTTGATCTGCTAGTTAAAATGATCATTCTAAACTGATCATTGGTGCTCATTGACTAAAGACATATAAATGAAGCATAATAGATGGCATCACGCAGTTTGGGATAGATTGGATTACTTGGAGGCTTTGTCGTAGCTATTTTGGTCTTCAATTTTGTCAAATATAGAAAATAGAGCTAGCTTCTCTTGGGCGTTGGATTTGTTTCATTCCGAATTGTAAATCAAAAGTTATAGACGATTTAGTGTGGACAGTCAAGTTGATCGGCCAGTTAAATAAACATTCTAAACTGATCATTTTTTTTCTCATTGAGCAAAGGTTTACAAATGAAGCATAATGCATGGCATCACAAAGTTTGGGATATATTGGACATTGAGGGTTTGTCATAGTTCTCTCGTTCTCAATGTTGGCACAATATGGAAAATTGAGCTAGTATAACGTGGGCGTTGGATTTGTCTTATTTTGAGCTCTAAATTGAAAGTTAAAGATGATTTAGTGCAGACATGTCAAGTTATCAGCTACATAAAATGATCATTCTTAACTGACCATTGGTGCTCATTGAGGAAATGCGTACAAATGAAGCATAATGCATGGCATCACAAAGTTTGGGATATATTGGATTACATTGAGGGTTTGTCATAGTTCTCTCATTCTCAATGTTGGCACAATATGAAAAATTGAGCTAGTATAACGTGGGCGTTGGATTTGTCTCATTTTGAGCTCTAAATTGAAAGTTAAAGATGATTTAGTGCGGACATGTCAAGTTATCAGCTACATAAAATGATCATTCTTAACTGATCATTGGTGCTCATTGAGTAAATGCGTACAAATGACGCATAATGCATGGAATCAAGCAATTTGGGATTGAGTGGATTATCTGGAGGCTTTTTCATAGCTACTCAGGTCATAAATTTTGTCACAACATAGAAAGTTGAGCTAGCTTAACGTTGGCGTTGGATTCGTGTCATTCTGAACTCTAAATCAAAAGTTACACACTATTTAGTGCGGACATGTCAAGTTGATCGGCAAGTTAAAGTGATCATTCTAAACTAATCATTGGTGCTCCTTGAGTAAACGCTTATAATGAAAGCATAATGCATGGCATCACGCAGTTTGGGATAGATTGGATTACTTGGAGGCTTTGTCGTAGCTCTTTTAGTCTCAAATATTGTCACCATATGGAATATTGAGTTAACTTAACGTGGGTGTTGGATTCATGTCAATTTGAACTCTAAGTTTAAGGTGAAGACAATTTCGTGCGGTTATGTCAAATTGATCGGCTAGTTAAAATGATCATTCTAAACTGATAATTGGTTCTCCTTGTGTAAACACTTATAATGAAAGCATAATGCATGGCATCACACAGTTTTAGAAAGATTGGGTTACTTGGAGGCTTTGTCATTGCTTTCTCAGTCTCATATATTGTCACAATATAGAAAACTGATCTAGCTATACTTGGGTGTTGGATTCATGTCAATTTGAACTCTAAATTAAAAGTTAAAGATGAATCAATTTGAAAATGTCAACTTGATCGGCCAGTTAAATTATTCATTTTAAACTGATAATTGGTGCTCATTTAGCAAAGGTTTACAAAAGAATCATAATGCATGGCATCATGCAGTTTGGGATATATTGGATTACTTTGAGGTTTTGCTGTAGCACTTTAGTTTTAATGTTTTCACAATATGGAAAATTAAGCTAGCATAACGTGGCCGTTGGATTCATCTCATTTTGAGCTCTAAATTAAAAGTTAAAGATGATTTAGTGCAGAACTGTCAAGTTGAACAACTAGTTAAGATGATCATTCTAAACTGGTCATTAGTGCTCATTGAGTAAGGGCGTCTAAATGAAGCATAATGCATGAAATCACGCAGTTTGGGATAAAGTGGATTATTTGGAGGCATTGTCATAGCTATTTCAGTCTTATGTTTCGTCACAATATAGAAAAATGAGATAGCTTAACGTTGGCATTGGATTTGTGTATTATTTTGAACTCTAAATCAAAAGTTACAAATGATTTTGTGCGGACATGTCAAGTTGATCGGCTAGTTAAAATGATCATTCTAAACTGAACATTGGTGCTCCTTGAGTAAACGCTTATAATGAAAGCATAATGCATGGCATCACGCAGTTTGGGATAGATTGGATTACTTGGAGGCTTTGTCGTAGCTCTTTTAGTCTCATATATTGTCACAATATGGAATATTGAACTAACTTAACGTGGGCGTTGGATTCTTGTCAATTTGAACTCTAAAGTAAAAGGTAAAGAAGATTTATTTCAGACATGTCAACTTGATTTTCTAGTTAAAATGATCAGTCTTAACTGATCATTGGTGCTCATTGAGTAAAGGTGTATAAATGAAGGATAATGCATGGCATCGCACAGTTTTGGATAGATTGGATTAGTTGGAAGCTTTGTCATAGCTATTTTCGTCTTGAATTTTTTCACAATATGGAAAATTGAGCTAGCTATAGTTGTGTGTTCGATTCGTGTAATTCTAAAATGTAAATCAAAAGTTACGTACGATTTAGTGTGGACATGTTGATTTGATCGGCCAGTTAAAATGAACATTCTAAACTAATCACAGGTGCTCATTGAGAAAATGTTAACAAATGAAGGATAATGCATTGCATCAGGAAAATTGGGATATAATGGATTACTTTGAGGCTTTGTTATATCTCTATCAGTCTAACATGTGTCACAATATGGAAAAATGAGCTAGCTTAACGTGGGTGTTGGATTAGTGTCATTCTAAACTCTAAATCATTAGTTACAGATGATTTAGTGCAGACATGTGAAGTTCACTTGTCAGTTAAAATGATCATTCTAAATTGATCAATTGTGATCCTCTAGTAAAGGCTTATATATGAAGCATAATGCATTGCATCACGCAATTTGGGATAGATTGGATTAATTGGATGTTTTATCGTACGTCTGTCAGTCTTAAATATTGTAACAATATGGAATATTGAGCTAACTTAAAGTGGGCATTGGATTGATGTCATTTTGAACTCTAAATAAAAAGTTAAAGAAGATTTTGTGCGGACATGTCTAATTGATCTGTTGGTTAAGATGATCATTCTAATATGATAATTGGTGCTCAGTGAGCAAAGCATTTCAAATGAAGCATAATGCATGGCATCACAAAGTTTGGGATAGATTGGATAACATGAAGGGTTGCGTACGATTTAGTGTGGACATGTCAAGTTGATTGGCCTGTTAAAATGAACATTCTAAAGTGATCATTCCTGCTCCTTGAGTAAAGGCTTATAAATTAAGCATACTCAATGGCATCATGCAGTTTGGAATAGTTTGGATTACTTGGAGGCTTTGTCGTAGCTCTTTCAATCTCAAATATTGTCACAATATGGAATCTTCAGCTATTTTAACGTTGACGTTGGATTTGTGTCATTCTAAACTCTAAATAAAAAGTTACGGATGATTTAGTGCGGACATGTCAAGTTGATCGGCAAATTAAACTGATCATTATAAACTTATCGTTGGTGCTCGTTGAGTAAAAGCCTATAACGAAAGCACAATGCATGGCATCACATAGTTTGGGATAGAATAGATTACTTGGAGGGTTTGTCGAAGCTATTTTGGTCTTAAATTTTGTCACAATTTAGAAGATTGAGCTGCTTAATGTGGGCGTTGGATTCGTGTCATTCCGCACACTAAATCAAAAGTTATGGACAATTTAGTGCGTAGATCTCAAGTTTATCAGCCAGCTAAAATGAACAATCTAAACTAATCATTGGTGCTCCTTGAGTAAATGCTTATAAATAAAGCACAATACATGGCATCACGGATTTTGTGATAGATTGGATTACTGAGAGGCTTTGTGATAGCTCGTTCAGTCTCAAATATTGTCATAATATGGAATATTGAGCTATTTTAACGTTGATGTTGGATTTGTGTCATTCTGAACTCTAAATCAAAAGTTACTAACGATTTAGTGCGTACATGTTAAGTTGATCGGCTAATTAAAATGATCATTCTAAACTGATCATTGGTGATGTTTAACTAAAGGCCTATAACGAAAGCATAATGCATGGCATCACATAGTTTAGGATAGATTGGATTACTTGGAGGCTTTGTCATAGCTCTTTCAGTCTCAAATATTGTCACAATATATATTATTGAGCTAACTTAACGTGGGCATTGGATTCATGTCATTTTGAACTCCAAATTAAAAGCTAAAGAAGATTTAGTTCAGACATGTCAACTTGATCTGCTAGTTAAAATGATCATTATGCACTGATCATTGGCGCTCATTGAGTAAAGCGTATAAATGAAGCATAATGCATGGCATCACGAAGTTTGAGATAGATTGGAATTTTTGGAGGCTTTGTAGTAGCTATTTTGTCTTAAGTTTTGTCACAATATAGAAAATCGAGCTAGCTTTACTTGGACGTTGGATTCATGTCATTCTGAAATGTAAATCAAAAGTTAAGTACGATTTAGTGTGAACATGTCAAGTTGATCGGCCAGTTAAAATGAATATTCAAAACTGATCATTGGTGCTCATTCACCACAGGTTTATAAATGAAGAAAAATGCATGGTATCACGCAGTTTTGGATATATTGGATTATTTTGGGGCTTTGTCATAGCTCTTTAAGTCTCAAATGTTGTAACAATTTGGAAAATTGGGCTAGCTTAACGTGGGCGTTGGATTCATCTCATTTTGAGCTCTAAATTAAAAGTTAAAGACCATTTAGTTCGGACATGTCAAGTTGATCAGCTAGTTAAAATGATCATTCTAAACTGATCATTGGTACACATTGAGTAAAGGTGTATAAATCAAGCATAATGCATGGCATCACGCAGTTTGGGATTGATTAGATTACTTGGAGGTATGTCATAGCTATTATGGTCATGAATTTTTTCATAATCAAGAAAAATGAGCTAGCTTAATTTGGGCGTTGGATTCGTGTCATTTTTAACTCTAAATCAAAAGTTACAAACAATTTAGTGTGTACATGTCAAGTTGATCGGCCAGTTAAAATGAACATTGTAAACTTATCATTGGTGCTCCTTGAGTATAGGCTTATAAATAAAGCATAATCCATAGAATCACGCAGATTGGGATCAATTGGATTATTTGGAGGCTTTGTCGTAGCTTTTTCAATCTCAAATATTGTCCCAATATGGAATATTGAGCTATTTTAACGTTGACGTTGGATTTATGTCATTTTGAACTCTAAATTAAAAATTTCGGACGATTTATTGCAGATATGTCAAGTAGATGGGCTAATTAAAATGATTATTCTAAACTAATCATTGGTTCTCCTTGAGTACAGGCCGATAACGAAAGCATAATGCATGGCATCACACAGTTTGGGATAAATTGGATTACTTGGAGGCTTTGTTGTAGCTCTTTAAGTGTCAAATATTGTCACAATATGGATTATTAAGCTAACTTAATGTGGGTGTTGGATTCATATCACTTTGAACTCTAAATTAAAAGTTAAAGACAACTTATATTGGAAATGTCAAGTTGATCAGCTAGTTAAAATGATCATTCTAAACTGATCATTGGTGCTCATTGAGTAAAGCCATATAAATGAAGAATAGTGCATGGCATCACGCACTTTGGGATAGATTGTATTAATTGGAGGCTTTGTCGTAGCTCTTTCAGTCTCAAATGTTGTCACAATATAGAAAATTGAGCTAGCTTAACGTGGACGGTGGATTCGTGTCACTCTGAACTCTAAATCAAAAGTCAAAGACGATTTAGTGCAGAAATGTCAAGTTGATCAGCTAGTTAAAATGATCATTCTAAACTGATCATTGGTGCTCATTGAGTAAAGGCGTATTAATGAAGCATAATGGATGGCATCACACATTTTGGGATTGATCGGATTTCTTGGAGGATTTGTCGTAGTTATTTTGGTCTTCCATTTTGTCACAATAGAGAAAATTGAGCTAGCTTTACTTGGGTGTTGGATTCATTACATTTCAAGAATGTAAATCAAATGTTACGTACGATTTAGTGTGGACATGTCAAGTTGATCGCCCAGTTAAAATGAACATTCTAAACTCATCAATGGTGCTCATTGAGCAAAGGTTTACAAAAGAAGGATAACGCATTGCATCATGCAGTTTGGGATATATTGGATTGTTTTGAGGCTTTGTTGTAGCTCTTTCAGTCTCAAATGGTGTCACAATATGGAAAATTGGGCTAGCTTAACGTGGGCGTTGGATTCATCTCATTTTGAGCTCTGAATTAAAAGTTAAAGACAATTTAGTGCGGACATGTGAAATTGATCAGCTAGTTAAAACGATCATTCAAAACTGATCATTGGTGCTCATTGAGTAAAGGCGTATAAATAAAGCATAATGCATGGCATCACGCAGTTTAGGATAGATTAGATTACTTGGAGGGTTTGTCGTAGCTATTCAGGTCTTAAAATTAATCACAAGATAGAAAATTGAGCTAGCTTAATGTGGGCATTGTTTTCATTGCATTTTGAACTCTAAATTAAAAGTTACGGATAATTTAGTGCGTACATGTCAAGTTGATCGCGCAATTAAAATGAACATTCTAAACTGATCATTTGTGCTCCTTGAGTAAAAGCTTATAAATAAAGCATAATCAATGCCATCACGCAGTGTGGGATAGATTAGATTATCTGGCATCACGCAGTGTGGTGTACATAAAACATAATCCATGGCATCATGAAGTGTGGTATAAATAAAGCATAATCCATGGCATCACGCAGATTGGGATAGATCGGATTACTTGGAGGATTTGTCGTACCTCTTTTAGTCTCAAATATTGTGAAAATATGACATATTGAGCTATTTTACCGTTGACATTGGATTTGTGTCATTGTGAACTCTAAATCAAAAGTTAAAGACGATTTAGTATGTACATGTGAAGTTGATTGGCTAACTAAAATGATCATTCTAAGCTGATCATTGGTGCTCCTTAAGTAAAGGCCTATAACGAAAGCATAATGCATGACATCACGTAGTTTGGGATAGATTCGATTACTTGTTGGCGTTGTCGTAGAAATTTTGGTCTTAAATTTTGTCACAATATAGAAAAATATAGCCACCTTAACATGGGCGTTGGATTTGTGTCATTCTTAACTCTGAATCAAAATTTAACGACGATTTAGTGCGGACATGTCAAGTTGATCGGCCAGTTAAAATGATCACTCTAAACAGATCATTCGTGCTACTTGAGCATAATGGCATCACACAGTTTGGGATAGATTGGATTACTTGGAGGCTTTTTCGTAGCTATTTCGGTTTTAAACTTGGTAACAAAATAGAAAAATCGACCTAGTTTAATGTGGACGTTGGATTCGTGTCATTCTCAAAATTGAATCGAAAGTTAAAGATGATTCAGTGCGGACATGTCAAGTTGATTGACCAGTTAAAATGATCATTTTAAACTGATCATTGGTGCTCATTGAGAAAAGGTTTATAAATGAAGCATAATGCATGGCATCACACAGTTTGGGTTAGATTGGCATAATTAGAGGTTTTTTCGTAGCTACTTCGCTCTTAAATTTTGTCATTATATAGAAAATTGTGCTAGTTTAACGTGGGCTTTGGATTCATGTAATTATGAACTCTGAATCAAAAGTTAAAGACGATTTAGTGAAGATATGTCAAGTTGATCAGCCACTTAAAATGATCATTCTAAACTGATCATTGGTGCTCATGGAGCAAATGTTTACAATTCAAGCATAATGCATGCCATCTTGCAGTTTGGGTTAGATTGAATTACTTGGAGACTTTGTCATACCTAATTTTGTCTTATATTTTGTCACAGTATAGAAATTTGAGCTAGCTTCACATGGGCGTTGGATTCGTGTCATTCTGAACTCTGAATCAAAAGTTAAAGACGATTTAGTGAGGAAAGGAGATTGTGTAGTTAAAATGATCATTTTAAACTGATCTTCGGTGCTCCTTGAGTAACGGCTTATAAACGAAGCATGATGCATGGAATCACGCATTTTGAGATGGATTGGATTACTTGGAGGCTTTGTCGTAGGTATTTTGGTCCTAAATTTTGTCGCAATATAGAAATTTGAGCTAGATTAACGTGGTCGTTGGATTCGCGTCATTCTAAACTCTGAATCAAAAGTTAAAGACGATTTAGTGCAGAATTGTCAAGTTGATCGGCCAGTTAAATTGATCGTTCTATACTGATCATTGGGACTCATTGAGCAAAGGTTCACAAATGAAGCATAATGCATGGCATAATGCAGTCTGGAATAGATTGGATTACTTGTAGGATTTTTCATAGATATTTTGGTTTTAAATTTTGTCACATTATAGAAAATTCAGCTAGCTTAACGTAGATGTTGGATTCGTGTCATTCTAAACTCTAAATAAAAAATTACGGACGATTAATGCAGACATGTCAAGTTGATCAGCTAATTAAAATCATCAATAACACTAATCATTGGTGCTCATTGAGTAAGGTTTACAAATGAAGGATAATGCTTGGCATTATGCAGTTTGCGATTGATTTGATAACTTGGAGGGTTTGTCGTAGCTATTTTGGTTTTAAATTTTGTAAAAATATTGAAAATTGAGGTTAGCTTAACATGGGTGTTGGATTCGTGTTATTTTGAATTCTAAATCAAAAGTTATTTTGAATTCTAAATGGTTTTGTGCGGATATGTCAACTTGATCTGCTAGTAAAAATGATCATTCTAAACAAATCATTGGTGCTCATTGACTAAAGGCATATAAATGAAGCATAATGAATGACATCACGTAGTTTGGGATAGATTGGACTACTTGGAGGTTCTGTCGTAGCTATTTCAGTCTTCAATTTTGACAAATATTGAAAATAGAGCTAGCTTTACTTGGGCGTTGGATTCGTGGCATTCTGAAATATAAATCAAAAGTTATGGATGACTTCATTTTTTAAAATGAACATTCTAAGCTGACCAAGTTGATAGTCAAGTTGATAGGTCAGTTAAAATGAACATTCTAAGCTGATCATTTTTTCTCATTGAGCAAAGGATTACAAATGAAACATAATACATGACATCACGGAGTTTGGGTTAGGTTGGATTACTTGGAGGCTTTGTCGTAGCTATTTATGTCTTAAATTTTGTTACAATATAAAAATTTGAGCAAGCTTAATGTGGGCGTTGATATCTTGTCATTCTGAACTAAATCAAAAGTTACGACCGATTTAGTGCGGACATGTCAATGTTATTGGCCAGTTAAATTGATCAATCTAAACTGGTCATTGGTGCTCATTGATCAAAGGTTTACAAATGAAGCATAATGCATGGCATCACGCAGTTTGGGATAAATTGGATTACTTGGAAGCTTTGTCGTAGCCATTTTGGTCTTACATTTTTTCACCATATAGAAAATTCAGCTATCTTAACGTGGTTGTTGGATTCATGTCATTCCGAACTCTAAATCAAGTTACAGATAATTTAGTGCAGACATGTCAAGTTTATTGGCCAGTTGAAATTATTATTTTAAGCTGATCATTGTTACTGCTTAAGTAAAGGCTTACAAATGAAGCATACTGCATGGCATCACGAAGTTTAGGATGAATTGGATTACTTCGAGGGTTTACCTAGCTCTTTTAGTCTCAAATGTTGTCACAATATGGAAAGTTGAGCTTGTTTAACATGGGCATTGAATTCAAGTCAGTTTGAGCTATAAATCAAAAGTTAAAGAAATTTTAGTGCGGACATATCAAGTTGATCAGGTAGTTAAAATGATCATTCTAAACTGATAATTGGTGTCATTGCGCAAATGTTTACAAAGAAGCATAGTGCATGGCATCAAGCAGTTTGGGATAGATTGGATTACTTGCAGACTTTTTCGTAGCTACTTCGTTCTTGAATTTTTTTCAAAATATAGAAAATTGAACTAGTTAACTTATTGGATTCGTGTCATTCTGAACTCTGAATAATAAGTTAAAGATGATTTCGTTCGGACATATCAAGTTGATCGCCAGTTAAATTGATCATTCTATACTGATCATTAGTGCTCATTGAGCAAAGGTTTACAAATTAAGCATCATGCATGGCATCACCTAGAGACATTGTCGTAGCTATTTCGGTCAGAAATTTTGTGATAATATAGAAAACTGAGCAAGCTTAACGTAGGCGTTAGATTCATGTCATTTTAAACTCAGAATCAAAAGTTAAAGACGATTTATTGCGGACATGTCAAGGTTATCGGCAGTTAAATTCATCAATCTAAACTGATCATTGGTGCTCATTGAGCAAAGCTTTACAAATGAAGCATAATGCTTGGCCTCGCCCAGTTTTGGATTGATTGGATTACTTGGAGACTTTGTCGTAGCTATTTTGGTCTTAAATATTCTCACAATATAAAAAATTGAGCTATCTAAACGTGGGCATTGGATTTGTGTCATTCCGAACTCGAAATCACAAATTATAGACAATTTAGTGCGGACACGTCAAATTAATTGTCTAGTTAAAATGATTATTCTAAACTGATCATTGGTGCTCTTTGAGTAAAGGCTTATTATAAATGAATCATAATACATGGCATCACACAGTTTAGGATAGAATGTATTACTTTGAGGCTTTTCCTAGCTCTTTAGTCTCAAATGTTGTCCCAATATCGAAAATTGAGCTAGCTTAACGTGGGCGTTGGATTCGTGTTATTCTGATCTCTGAATCAAAAGTTAAAGACGATTTGGTGCGGACATGTCAAGTTGATTGGCCAGTTAAAATGATCATTCTAAACTTATTATTGGTGCTCATTAGAAAAGGTTTACAAATGAAGTATCATGCATGGCATCCCACAGTTTGCCTTACTTGGAAATGTTGTCGTAGCTATTGCGGTCATAAATTTTATCACAATATAGAAAATTGAGCTAGCTTAACGTGGGCGATGGAGTCGTGTCATTCTGAACTCTAAATCAAAAGCTACAGATGATTTAGTGAGTGCAGACATGTCAAATTGATCTGCCAGTTAAAATGATTATTCTAAACTAATCATTGGTGCTCCTTAAGTAAAGGCTTATAAATGAAGCATAATACATGGCATCATGCAATTTAGGATAGATAGGATTACTTTGAAGCTTTGCCTAGCTCTTTTAGTCTCGAATGTTGTCACAATATGGAAATTTGAGCTAGCCTAACGTGGGCATTGGGATCATGTCATTTTGAGCTCTAAATCAAAAGTTAATGAAGCATAATGCTTGGCCTCACCCAGTTTGGGATAGATTGGATTAGTTGGATAATTTTTCGTAGCTATTTTGGTCTTAAATCTTCTCACAATATAGAAAATTGTGCTAGCTTAACGTGGTCGTTGGATTCGTGTCATTCCAAACTCTAAATCAAAAATTATTGACGATTTAGTGCGGACATGTCGAATTAATCGGCCAAGTTAAAATGATTATTCTAAACTAATCATTGGTGCTCCTTCAGTAAAGGCTTATATATGAAGCATAATGCACGGCATTACATAGTTTAGGATAGAATGGATTAGTTTGAGGCTTTGCCTAGCTCTTCAGTCTCAAATGTTGTCAAAATATGGAAAATTGAGCTAGCTTAACGTGGGCGTTGGATTGATGTCATTTTGATCTCTAAATCAAAAGTTAAAGAAGATTTAGTGCGGACATGTCAAGTTGATCAACTAGTTAATATGATCATTCTAAACTGATAATTGGTGTCATTGAGCAAAGGTTTAGAAATGAAGCATAATGCATGGCATCACACAGCTTGGGATAGATTGGATTACTTGAAAGCTTTGTCGTATCTATTTCGCTCTTAAAATTATTCATATTATAGAAAATTGAGTTAGCTTAACGTGGGCGTTGGGTTTGTGTTATTCTGATCTCTGAATCAAAAGTTAAAGACGATTTAGGGCGGAGATGTCAAGTTGATTGGCTTGTTATAATGATCATTCTAATTTAATTATTGGTGCTCATTGGAAAAGGTTTACAAATGAAGCATCATGCATGGCGTAACGCAGTTTGGGAGAGATTGGCTTACTTGGAGATGTTGTCGTAGCTATTGCGGTCATTAATTTTATCACAATATAGAAATCTGAGCTAGTTTAACGTGGGCGATGGTTTCGCGTCATTTTGAACTCTAAATCACAAGTTGTAGACGATTTATTGCAGACATGTCAAATTGATCGCCCACTTAAAATGATTATTTTAATCTGATCATTGGTGCTCCTTCAGTAAAGGCCTATAAATGAAGTATAATGCATGGCATCGAGCAATTAAGGATAGGTTGGTTTAGTTTGAGGCTTTGCCAAGCTTTTTTAATCTCAAATGTTGTCACAATATGGAAAATTGAGCTAGTTTAATGTGGGCATTGGATTCATGTCATTTTGATCTCTAAATCAAAATTTAAAGGCAATTTAATGCAGAAATGTCAAGTTGATCAGCTAGTTAGAATGATCATTCTAAACTGATAATCGGTGTCATTGAGCTAAGGTTTACAAATGAAACATAGTCCAGGGCATCACCCAGCTTGGGATAGATTGGATTACTTGGAGACTTTTTTGTAGCCATTTCGGTCTTAAGTTTTGCCACAATATAGAAAATTGAAGTAGCTTAACGTGGGCGTTGGATTCATGCTATTCTGAACTTTGAATAATAAGTTAAAGAAATCATTCTAAACAGATCATTGGTTCTCATCGAGCAAAGGTATACAAATGAAGCACCATGCATGACATCACGTAGTTTGTGATAGATTGGATTAGTTGGAGACTTTTTCGTAGCTATTTCAGTCTTAACGTTTGTCACAAAATAGAAAATTGAGATAGTTTAACGTAGGCATTAGATTCGTGTCATTTTAAACTGTAAATCAAAAGTTAAAGACGATTTTGTGCGGACATGTCAAGGTTATCGGCTAGTTAAATTGATCAATCTAAACTAATCATTGGTGCTCATTCAGCAAAGATTTACAAATGAAGCATAATGCATGACATCATGCAGTTTTGGACATGTGAAGTTCATCAGCTAGTTAAAATGATCATTTTAAAGTGATAATTGGTGCTCATTGGAAAATGTTTACAAATGAAGTATCATGCATGGCATCACACAGTTTGAGATAGATTAGATTACTTGAAGACTTTGTCGTAACTATTTATGTCTTAAACTTTGTCACAATTTAGAAAATTGAGTTAGCTTGAAGTGGGCATTGGATTCGCGTCATTATGAACTCTGAATCCAAAGTTAAAGACGATTTAGTGCGCATATGTTAAGTTGATCGGCCAGTTAAGTTGATCATTCTAAACTTATCACTGGCGCTAATTGAAAAAAGGTTTACAAATAAAGCATCATGCATGCCATTACGCAATTTAGGATATATTGACTTACTTGGAGACTTTTTCGTAGCAATTTTGGTACTAATTTTTGTCACAACATAGAAAATTAAGTAGACTTTTTCTAAGAAATCCCCATTCCTTCTTTTCGTTCGAAAAGATCATAACAGCATAACATGGACGTTGGATTCATCTCATTCCTAATTCTAAATCAAAAAATACATGTGATTTAACGCGTACATGTCAAGTTGATCGGCCAGTTAAAATGACTATTCTAAACTAATCATTGGTGCTCCTTGAGAAAAGACTTATAAATGAAGCATAATGCATGGCATCACGTTGTTTAGGATATATTGGATTGCTTTGGCTAGCTCCTTCAGTCTCAAATGTTGTCACAATATGGAAAATTGAGCTAGCTTAACGTGGGCGTTTGATTCATGTCAATGTTAGCTCTAAATCAAAAGTCAAAGACGATTTAGTGCAGACATATCAAGTTGATCAGCTAGTTAAAATGATCATTCTAAAGTGATAATAGGTGTTCATTGAGCAAAAGTTTACAAATGAAACAAAATGCATGGCATCATGCAGTTTTGGATATATTGGCTTACTTGGAGACTTTTTGTAGCTATTTTGGTCCTAAATTTTTTCACAATATAGAAAATTGAGCAAGCCTAACATGGGCATTGGATTCATGTCATTCTGAACTCAAAATCAAAAGTTAAAGACGATTTAGTGCGGACATGTCAAGTTGATCGACCAGTTAAAATGATTATTCTAAACTGATCAGTCGTGCTCCTTGAGTAAGAGCTTATAAATGAAGCATAATGCATGGCATCAGGCAGTTTAGGATAGATTGGATTACTTTGTGGCTTTGCCTAGCTCTTTTAGTCTCAAATGTTGTCACAATATGGAAAATTGAGCTAGCTTAATGTGGACGTTGGATTCATTTCAATTTGAGCTTTAAATCAAAAGTCAGAGACGATTTAGTGTGGACATGTCAAGTTGATCAGCTAGTTAAAATGATCATTCTAAACCGATAATTGGTGCTCATCGAGCAAAGGTTTACAAATTAAGCATAATGCATGGCATCACACAGTTTGGGATTGATTCAAATACTTGGAGACTTTTTCGTATCTATTTATGTCTTAAACCTTGTTAGAGTATACAAAATTGAGCAAGCTTAAGTGGTCATTGGATTCGTGTCATTCTGAACTTTGAATCAAAAGTTAAAAACGATTTAGTGCGGACATGTCAAGTTGAACGGCCAGTTAAATTGATTATTATAAACTGATCATCGGTGCTCGTTGAGAAAAGGTTCACAAATGAAGCATAATGCATGGCATCATGCAATTTGGTATAGACTGGCTTACTTAGAGACTTTTTCATATCTATTTCAGTCCTAAATTTTGTCACAATATGGCAAATTGAGCTTGGTTAATGTGGGAGTTTATTTCATGTGAGCTTGAGTTCTAAATCAAAAGTTAAATACGATTTAGTGCGGACATGTCAAGTTGATAAGCTAGTTAAATAATCATTCTAAACTGTAATTGATGCTCATTGAGCAAATGTTTACAAATGAATATTAATGCATGGCATCACGCAATTTGAGACAGATTGGATTACTTGGAGATTTATAAATCTTAATACATGGCATCACGCAATTTGAGACAGATTGGATTACTTGGAGATTGTTTCGTAGCCATTTCTGTTTTAAATTTTGTCACAATATATAAAATTGAGCTAGCTTAACTTGAACATTGGATTCGTGTCATTCTGAACTCTGAATCAAAAGTTAAAAGAGATTTAGTGTGGACATGTATGGTTGATTGACCAGTGATCATTCTAAACTGATCACTGGTGCTAATTGAAAAAAGGTTTACAAATGAAGCTTAATGCATGTCATAACACAGTTTGGGATAGACTGGATTATTTGGAGACTTTTTTATAGCTATTTCTGTCTAAGATTTTGTCACAATATAGAAAGTTGAGCTAGCTAAAAATGAGTGTTGGATTCTTGTCATTCTGAACTATGAATCAAATGTTAAAGACGATTTAGTGAATACATGTAAAGTTGATCGGCCAGTTAAATTGAACATTTTAAAATCATCATTGGTGCTAATTGAAAAAAGGTTTACAAATAAAGCATCATGCATGGCATTACTCAGTTTAGGATGGAATGGCTTACTTGGAGACTTTGTCGTACCATTTTTGGTTCTAAATGTTATCACAACATCGAAAATTAAGCAGACTTTTTCCAATAAATCCCCAGCAAAAATATGCACTATTCCTTCTTTTCGTTCAAAAAGATCATAACAACATAACGTGGACGTTGGATTCATCTTATTCTAAACTCTAATTCAAAAGTTGCAGATGATTTAACGCGTACATCTCAAGTTTATCGTCCAGTTAAAATGATTATTCTAAACTGATCATTAGTGCTCCTTGAGTAAAGACTTATAAATGAAGCATAATGCATAGCATCACACAGTTTAGGATATATTGGATTACTTTGAAGCCTTGGCTAGCTCTTTCAGTCTTAAATGTTGTCACAAATTAGAAAATTGAGCTAGGTCAACGTGGGCTTTAGATTCACGTCAATTTTAGCTCTAAATCAAAAGTTAAAGACGATTTATTGCAGACATTTCAAGTTGATCAGCTAGTTCAAATGATTATTCTAAAGTGATAATTGGTGCTCATTGAGCAAAGGTTTACAAATGAAGCATAATGCATGATATCACACAGTTTGGGATAGATTAGATTACTTGGAAACTTTGTCGTACCTATTTTGGTCTTAAATTTTGTCACAATATAGAAAACTGAGGTAGATTAAAGCGGGCATTGCATTGGTGTCATTCTGAACTCTGAATCAAAAGTTAAAGAAAATTTAGTGCAGATATGTCAAGTTCATCGGCCTATTAAATTTATCATTCGAAACTGATCATTGGTGCTCGTTGAACAAAGTTTTACAAATGACACATTATGCACGGCATCACGCAGTTTAGGATTGATTTGCTTACTTGTGGACTTGGTAGTAGCTATTTTGGTACTCAATTTTGTCACAATATGGAAAATTGAGCTAGGTTAATGTGGGCGTTGGATTCATGTCATTTTGAGCTCTAAATCAAAAGTTACAGATGATTTAGTGCGGACATATGAAGTTGAGCGGCCAGTTAAAATGATTATTCTAATTGATCATTGGTGTTCCTTGAGTAAAAGCTTATAAATGAAGAATAATGCATGGCATCATGCAGTTTAGGATAGATTGAATTACTTTGGGACTTTGCCTAGCTTTTTCAATATCAAATGTTGTCACAATATGGAATATTGAGCTAACTTAACATGGGCATTTGATTAATTTCATTTTGAGCTCTAAATCAAAAACTAAAGACAATTTGTGTGGATATATCAAGTTGATTAGCTAGTTAAAATGATCGTTCTAGAGTGATAATTGGTGTTCATTAATCAAAGGCTTACAAATGAAGCATAATGCATTGCATCACGCAGTTTTGGATAGATTGGCTTACTTGGAGACTTTTTTCGTAGCTATTTTGGTACTAAATTTTTTCACAATATAGAAAATTGAGCTAGCTTAACGTGGGTATCGGATTCGTGTCATTCTGAACTCAAAATCAAAAAGTTAAAGACGATTTAGTCTGTACATGTCAAGTTGATCGGCCTGTTAAATTGAATATTATAATCTGATTATTGGTGCTCGTTGAGCAAATGTTCACAATCGAAGCAGAATGCATGGAATCACGCAGTTTAGGATAGATTGGCTTACTTGGAGACTTTGTCGTAGCTATTTCAGTACTAAATTTTGTCATAATATTGAAAATTGAGCTAGCTTAACTTGAACGTTGGATTCGTGTCATTCTGAACTTTGAATCAAAAGTTAAAGACAATTTATTGAGGACATGTCAAGTGGATCAACCAGTTAAATTGATCATTCTAAACTGATAATTGATGCTCATTGAGAAAATGTTTACAAATTAAGCATAATGCATGGCAATGGGCAGTTTGAGATAGATTGGATCACTTGGAGACTTTTTTGTAGCTATTTCGGTTTTAAATTTTGCCACAATATAGAAAATTGAGCTGGCTTAACTTGAAAGTTGGATATGTGTCATTCTCAACTTTGAATGAAAAGTTAAAGACGATTTAGTGAGGACATGTTATGTTGATCAACCTGTTAAATTGATCATTCTAAACTGATCATTGGAGCTAATTGAAAAAAAGTTTACAAATGAAGACTAATGCACGGCATTACGCAGTTTGGGATAGATTGGATTACTTGGAGACTTTTTCATAGCTATTTATGTCTCAATGTTTGTCACAATTTAGAAAGTTGAGCTAGGTTAAAGTGGGTGTTGGATTCTTGTCATTCCGAACTCTGAATCTAAAGTTAAAGAATATTTAGTGCGGACATGTGAAGTTGATCGGCCAGTTAAATTGATCATTCTAAACTTATCATTGGACCTATTGAAAAAAGGTTTACAGATAAAGCATCATGCATGGCATTACGCAGTTTAGGATAGATTGGCTTACTTGGAGACTTTGTCGTAGCTATTTCGGTCCTAAATTTTGTCACAAAAAAAGAAACTTGAGCAGACTTTTCCAGGAAATCCCCAACGAAAAATATGCACTATTCCTTCTTTTCATTAGAAAAGATCATAACAGCTTAACGTGGACGTTGGCCTCACCGCATTTTGAATTCTAAATCAAAAGTTACAGACGATTTATCGCGTACATGTCAAGTTTATTGGCCAGTTAAAATGATTATGCTAAACTGATCATTGGTGCTCCTTTATTAAAGACTTATAAATGAAGCACAATGCATGGCATCACATAGTTTAGGATATATAGGATTACTTTGAAGCTTTGGCTAGCTCTTTCAGTCTCAAATGTTGTCACAATATGGAAAATTGAGCTAGCATTACATGGGCGTTAGATTCATGTCAATTTTAGCTCTAAATCAAAAGTCAAAGACCATTCAGTGCAGATATTTCAAGTTGATCAGTTAGTTAAAATGATCATTCTAAAGTGATAATTGGTGCTCATTGAGCAAAGGTTTACAAATGAAGCATAATGCATGATATCACGCTGTTTGGGATATATTGGATTACTTGGAAACTTTGTCGTAGCTATTTCGGTATTAAATTTTGTCACAATATAGAAAATTGAGCTTGATTGAAGTGAGGATCGCATTCGTGTGAAAAGATTTAGTGTGGACATATCAAGTCGATCGGCAAGTTAAAATGGTTATTATAAACTGATCATTGGTTCTCCTTGAGTAAAAGCTTATAAATGAAGCATAATGAATGGCATCACGCAGTTTAGGATAGATTGGATTACTTTAAGTCTTTGCCTAGCTCTTTCCGTCTCAAATGCTGTCACAATATGGAAAATTGAGCAAGCTAAACTTGGGCGTTGGATTCATGTCATTTTGATCACTAAATCAAAAGTTAAAGACGATTTAGTGCAGACATGTCTTGTTGATCGGCCAGTTAAATTGATCATTCTAAATTGATTGTTGGTACTCATTGAGCAAAGGTTTACAAATGAAGCATAATGCATGGGATCCCGCATTTTGGGATAGATTGGATTAGTTGGAGACTTTGTTGTAGCTATTTCTGTCTTAAATTTTATCCAATTTAGAAAATTGAACTAGCCTAACGTGGACATGGGATTCATGTCATTTTGAACTCTTAATCAAAAGTTAAATAAGATTTAGTGCGGAAATGTCAAGTTGATTGGCCAGTTAAATTGATCTTTCTAAACTGATCATTGGTGCTCATTGAGGAAAGGTTTATAAATGAAGCATCATGCATGGCATCACGCAGGTTGGGATAGATTGGCTTACTTGGAGACTTTGTCGTAGCTATTTTGGTCCAAAATTTTCTGAACTCTAAATCAAAGGTTATAGACGATTTAGTGCGGACATGTCAAGTAGATCGCCCAGTTCAAATGATTATTCTAAACTGATCGTTGGTGCTCCTTTAGTAATGGCTTATAAATGAAGCATAATGTATGGCACCACGCAATTTAGGATACACTGGATTACTTTGAGGCTTTGCCTTGCTCTTTCAGTCTCAAATGTTTACAAAATACTGAAAATTGAACTAGCTTAACGTGGGCGTTGGATTCATGTCATTTTGAGCTATAAATCAAAAGTTAATGATTTATTGTGGACATGTCATGTTGATCAGCTAGTTAAAATGATCATTCTAAACAGATAATTGGTGCTCTTTGAGCAAAGGTTTACAAATGAAGATTGGCTTACTTGGAGATTTTTTCATAGCTATTTCCGCCCTAAATTTTGTATTAATATACAAGATTGAGGTAGCTTAAGGTGGGCATTAGATTCGTTTCATTCTGAATTCTAAATCAAAAGTTATAGACGATTTACTGCGGACATGTCATGTAGATCAGCCAGTTAAAATGATTATTCTAGACGGATGAATTGTGCACCTGTAGTAATAGCTTATAAATGAAGCATAATGCATGGCATTACATAGTTTAGAATATATTGGATTACTTTGAGGCTTCGCATAGCTCTTTCAGTCTCAAATGTTAACAAAATATGGAAAACTAAGCTAGCTTAACATGGATGTTGGATTCATGTCATTTTGAACTCTAAATCAAAAGTTAAAGACGATTTAATGCGTATATGTTAAGTTGATCAGCTAGTTCAAATGAGCATTCTAAACTGATTATTGGTGCTGATTGAGCAAAGGTTAACAAATGAAGCATAATGCATGAAATCACGCAGTTTGGGATAGTTTGGATTATTTAGAGGCTTTGTTGTAGCTATTTCGTTCTTACATATGTTATCACAATATTGAAAATTGAGCTAGCGTAATGTGGGTGTTGGATTCGTGTTCATTCCAAACTCTGAATCATAACTTATGCACAATTTTGTGCAGACATGTCAAGTTGATCGGCCAGTGAAAATGATCATTCTAAACTAATCATTGGTGCTCATGGAGCAAAGGTTTACAAATGAATCATAACGCATGGCATCACACAATTTTGGATAGATTGGATTAATTGGAGGCTTTGCCGTAGCTATTTTGGTCTTAAATTATATCACAATATAGAAAATTGAGCTAGCTTAATGTGGGCGTTGGATTTGTGTCATTCTAAACTCTGAATCAAAATTTAAAAGAAGATTTATTGCAGATATGTCAAGTTGATCGGCTAGTTAAAATGATATTTCTAAACTATTCATCGGTGCTCATTAAGGAAAGGTTTACAAACGAAGCATAATGCATGGAATCACGCATTTTGGGATAGCTTGGATTAGTTGGAGGCTTTTCCGTAGCCTTTTCGATCATAAATTCTATCACAATATAGAAAATTGAGCTAGCTTAATGTGGGTGTTGGATTCGTGTCATTCTGAACTGTGAATCAAAAGTTATGGACGATTTAGTGCGGACATGTCAAGTTGATCGGCCAGTGAAAATGATCATTCTAAATTGATCATTGGTGCTCCTTGAGTAAAGGAATATAAATTAAGCAAAATACACGGCATCATGCAGTTTAGAATAGATCGGATTACTTTGAGGCTTTGCCTAGCTCTTTCAGTATCAAATGCTGTCACAATATGGAACATTGAGCTATCTTAACGTGGGTATTGAATTTATGTCAATTTGAGCTCTGAATCAAAAGTTAAAGACGATTTAATACGTACATGTGAAGTTGATTAGCTAGTTAAAATGATCATTCTAAACGAATCATTGGTGCTCATTGAGCAAATGTTTACAAATGAAGCATAATCCATGGAATCACGCTGTTTGGGACAGATTGGATTATTTAGAGGCTTTGTCGTAGCTATTTCACTCTTAAATTTTGTCACAATATAGAAAATTGAGTTAGCTTAACGTGGGCGTTGGATTCGGTCATTGTGAACTCTGAATCAAAAGTTATGTACGATTTAGTGTGGACATGTCAAGTGGATGGGCCAGTGAAAATGATCATTCTAAAATGATCATAGGTGCTCATTGAGCAAAGGTTCACATATGAAGCATTAATCATGGTATAACGCTGTTTGGGATGGAATGGATTACTCGGAGGATTTTTCATAGCTATTTTGGTCTTAAAATTGTCACATTGTAGAAAATTGAGCTAGCTTAACGTGGAAGTTGGATTTGTGTCATTCTGAACTCTGAATCAAAAGTTAAAGACGATTTACTACGGACATGTCAAGTTGTTCGGCCAGTTAAAATGATCAATCTAAAATGATCATTGGTGCTCATTGAGAAAATGTATATAAATGAAGCATAATGAATGGCATCACGCAGTTTGGGTTAGATTGGATTACTTGGAGGCTTTGTCGTATCTATTTTGATCTTAAATTTTGTTACAATATAGAAAATTGAGTTAGTTTAACGTGGGCGTAGGATTCATGTCATTTTGAACTCTGAATCAAAAGGTATGTACGATTTAGTGTGGAGTTGCCAAGTTGAAGGGCCAGTTTAAATGATCATTCTAAACTGATCATTGGTGCTCTTTGGGTAAAGGCTTCTTAATGAAGCATAATGAATGGCATCACACAATTTATGATAGATTGGATTACTTTAAGGTTTTTCCAAGCTCTTTCAATCTCAAATGTGATCACAATATGGAAAATTGAGCTAGCTTAATGTGGCTGGATTCATGTCACTGTGAGCTCTAAATAAAAAAGTTAAAGAAGAATTAGTGCGGACATATCAAGTGGATCAGCTAGTTTAAATGATCATTCTAAACAGATCATTGGTGCTCATTGAGCAAGGGTTTACAAATGAAGCATACTGCATGGCATATCACAGTTTTTTGGATAGATTGGATTACTTAGAGTCTTTGTTATAGTTATTTCGGTCTTAAATGGTCACAACACAGAAAATTGAGTTATCTTAATGTAGACGTTGGATTCGCGTCATTCTGAAATCTGAATCAAAAGTTAAAGATGATTTAGTGCGGACATGTCTAGTTGATTGGCCCGTTAAATTGATCATTCTAAACTGATCATTGGTGCTCATTGAGCAAAGGTTTATAAAAGAAGCATAATGCAAGGCATCATGCAGTTGGGGATAGATTCAGTTACTTGTTGGCGTTGTCGTAGCTATTTTGGTCTTAAATTTTGTAACACTATAGAAAAAATATAGCCACCTTAACATGGGCATTGGATTTGTGTCATTCTTAACTCTGAATCAAAATTAAAAGACGATTTATTGTGGACATGTCAAGTTGATCGGCCAGTAAAAATGATCACTCTAAACTGATCATTCATGCTACTTGAGCAAATGTTCACAAATGAAGCATAATGGCATCACACAGTTTGGGATAGATTGGATTACTTGGAGGCTTTGTCGTAGCTATTTCGGTTTTAAAGTTTGTCACAAAATAGAAAAATTGAGCTAGCTTAATGTGGACGTTGGATTCATGTCATTCTCAAATTTGAATCAAAAGATAAAGATGATTTAGTGCGGACATGTCAAGTTGATTGGCTAGTTAAAATGATCATTTTAAACTGATCTTTGGTGCTCATTGAGAAAAGTTTATAAATGAAGCATAATGCATGGCATCACACAGTTTGGATTAGATTCGAATAATTAAAGGCATTTTCGTAGCTATTTCGGTCTTAGATTTTGTCACAATATAGAAAATTGAGCTAGCTTAATGTGGGCTTTGGATTCATGTAATTCTGAACTCTGAATCAAAAGTTAAAGACAATTTAGTGCAAATATGTCTAGTCGATCGGCCAGTTAAAATGATCATTCTAAACAGATCATTGGTGCTCATGGAGCAAATGTTTACAAATCAAGCATAATTCATGCCATCATGCAGTTTGGGATAGATTGAATTACTTGGAGACTTTGTCGTAGCTATTTTTGTCTTATATTTTGTCACAGTATAGAAATTTGAGCTAGTTTAACGTGGGCGTTGGATTCGTGTCATTCTGAATTCTGAATCAAAAGTTAAAGATGATTTAGTGCGGAAATGTCAAGTTGATTTTCTAGTAAAAATTATCATTTTAAACTGATCGTTGGTGCTCCTTGAGTAACGGCTTATAAACGAAGCATGATGCATGGAATCATGTAGTCTGAGATGGATTGGATTATTTGGAGGCTTTGTCGTAGGTATTTTGGTCCTAAATTTTGTCGCAATATAGAAATTTGAGCTAGATTAACGTGGGCGTTGGATTTGTATCATTCTAAACTTTGAATCAAAAGTTAAAGACGATTTAGTGCGGAATTGTCAAGTTGATCGGCCAGTTAAATTGATCATTTTATACTGATCATTGGGACTCATTGAGCAAAGGTTCACAAATGAACCATAATGCATGGCATAATGCAGTCTGGAATAGATTGGATTACTTGTCAAATTTTTCATACACATTTTGGTTTTAAATTTTGTCACATTATAGAAAATTCAGCTAGCTTAACGTGGACGTTGGATTCGTGTCATTCTTAACTCTAAATAAAAAATTACGGATGATTAATGCAGACATGTCAAGTTTATCAACTAATTAAAATCATCAATAACACTAATCATTGGTGCTCATTGAGTAAGGTTTACAAATGAAGCATAATGCATGGCATCACGCAGTTTGGGATTGATTAGATAACTTGGAAGGTTTGTCATAGCTATTTTGGTTTTAAATTTTGTCACAATATTGAAAATTGAGGTTAGCTTAACATGGGTGTTGGATTCATGTTATTTTGAATTTTAATTCAAAAGTTATTTTGAATTTTGAACGGTTTAGTGCAGATATGTCAACTTGATCTGCTAGTAAAAAGGATCATTCTAAACAAATCATTGGTGCTCATTGACTAAAGGCATATAAATGAAGCATAATGAATGACATCATGCAGTTTGGGATAGATTGGACTACTTGGAGGTTTGGTCGTAGCTATTTGGGTCTTCAATTTTTGACAAATATAGAAAATAGAGCTAGCTTTACTTGGGCGTTGGATTCGTGGCATTCTGAAATATAAATCAACAGTTATGGATGACTTAGTGTGGATAGTCAAGTTGATCGGTCAGTTAAAATGAACATTCTAAGCTGACCATTTTTTCTCATTGAGCAAAGGTTTACAAATGAAGCATAATGCATAGCATCACAGAGTTTGGGTTAGGTTGGATTAATTGGAGGCTTTGTCGTAGCTATTTCTGTCTTAAATTTTGTTACAATATAGAAATTTGAGCAAGCTTAATGTGGGCGTTGATATCTTGTCATTCTGAACTCTAAATCAAAAGTTACGACTGATGTCATTCTTGTCAATGTTATCGGCCAATTAAATTGATCAATCTAAACTCATCATTGGTGCTCATTGATTAAAGATTTACAAATGAAGCCTTTTTAGCTATTTCTGTCTTAAATTTTGTCAAAATATAGAAAATTACATATCAAGTTGATCATAAATTTATTTAAGATGGCATTGGAGACTTTGTCGTAGCTATTTCGGTCAGAAATTTTGTGATAATATAGAAAACTTAGCTAGCTTAATGTAGGCATTAGATTCATGTCATTTTAAACTGTGAATCAAAAGTTAAAGACGATTTAGTGCGGACGTGTCAAGGTTATCGGAAGTTAAATTGATCAATCTAAACTAATCATTGGTGCTCATTGAGCAGAGGTTTACAAATGAAGCATAATGCTTGGCCTCACTCAGTTTGGGATTGATTGGATTACTTGGAGACTTTTTCATAGCTATTTTGGTCTTATATTTTCTCACAATATAGAAAACTAAGCTATCTTAACGTGGGCGTTGGATTCGTGTTATTCCGAACTCTAAATCACAAATTATAGACGATTTAGTGTGGACATATCAAATTAATCGGCTAGTTAAAATGATTATTCTAAACTAATCATTGGTGCTCTTTGAGTAAAGGCTTATAAATGAATCATAATGCATGGCATCACACAGTTTAGGATAGAATGTATTAGTTTGAGGCTTTTCCTAGCTCTTTAGTCTCAAATGTTGTCCCAATATCGAAAATTGAGCTAGCTTAACGTGGGCGTTGGATTCTTGTCATTCTGATCTCTAAATCAAAAGTTAAAGACTATTTAATGCGGATATGTCAAGTTCATCGGCCAGTTAAAATGATCATTCTAAATTGATTATTGGTGCTCATTGGAAAAGGTTTACAAATGAAGCATCATGCATGGCATCACGCAGTTTGGTGTTGATTGGCATACTTGAGACGTTATCGTAGCTATTGCGGTCATAAATTTTGTCACAATATAGAAAATTGAGCTAGCTTAACATGGGCGATGGAGTCGTGTCATTCTGAACTCTAAATCAAAAGCTACAGACGATTTAGTGAGTGCAGACATGTCAAATTGATCGCCCAGTTAAAATGATTATTCTAAACTAATCATTGGTGCTCCTTACGTAAAGGCTTATAAATGAAGCATAATACATGGCATCATGCAATTTAGGATAGATAGGATTACTTTGAAGCTTTGCCTAACTCTTTTAGTCTCAAATGTTGTCACAATATGGAAATTTGAGCTAGCCTAACGTGGGCGTGGGATTATTGTCATTTTGAGCTCTAAATAAAAAGTTAAAGACGATTTAGTGCGGACATGTCAAGCTGATCAGCTAGTTAAAATGATCATTCTAAACGGATAGTTGGTTTCATTGAGCAAAGGTTTACAAATGAAGTATAATCCATAGCATTACGTAGCTTGGGATAGATTGGATTACTTGAAGACTTTTTTGTAGCTATTTCGGTCTTAAGTTTTGTCACAATATAGAAAATTGAACTAGTTTAACGTGGGTGTTGGATTCATGTTATTCTGAACTCTGAATAATAATTTAAGAAATCATTCTAAACAGATCATTGGTTCTCATCGAGCAAATGTTTACAAATGAAGCACCACGCATGGCATCACGCAGTTTGGGATATATTCGAATACTTGGAGACTTTTTCGTAACTATTTTAGTCTAAAATTTTGTCACAATATAGAAAATTGAGCTAGCTTAACGTAGGTGTTAGATTCATGTCATTTTAAACTCTGAATCAAAAGTTAAATAAGATTTAGTGCGGACATGTCAAGGTTATCAGCAGTTAAATTGTTCAATCTAAACTGATCATTGGTGCTCATTGAGAAAAGGTTTTACAAATGAAGCATAATGCTTGGCCTCACCCCGTATGCGATAGATTGGATTACTTGGATACTTTGTCGTATCTATTTTGGTCTTAAATCTTCTAACAACATAGAAAATTGAACTAGCTTAACGTGGTCGTTGGATTCGTGTCATTCCGAACTCTAAATCAAAAATTATTGACAATTTAGTGCGGACATGTCGAATTAATCGGCCAGTTAAAATGATTATTCTAAACTGATCATTGGTGCTCCTTGAGTAAAGGCTTATAAATGAAGCATAATGTACGGCATCACATAGTTTAGGATAGAATGGATTACTTTGAGGCTTTTACAAGCTCTTCACTCTCAAATGTTATCAAAATATGGAAAATTGAGCTAGCTTAACGTGGGCGTTGGATTGATGTCATTTTGATCTCTAAATCATAAGTTGAAGAAGATTTAGTGCGGACATGTCAAGTTGATCAACTAGTTAAAATGATCATTCTAAAGTGATAATTGGTGTCATTGAGCAAAGGTTTACAAATGAAGCATAATGCATGGAATCACACAGCTTGGGATAGATTGGATTACTTGGAGGTTTTGTCGTACCTATTTTGCTCTTAAAAATTTTCAGATTATAGAAAATTGAGCTAGCTTAACGTGGGCGTTGGATTTGTGTCATTCTGATCTCAGAATCAAAAATTAAAGACAATTTAGGGCGGATAAGTCAAGTTGATCAGCTAGTTAAAATGATCATTCTAAACTGATAATTGGTGTCATTGAGCTAAGCTTTACAAATGAAGCATAGTACATGGCATCACGCAGCTTGGGATAGATTGGATTACTTGGAGACTTTTTGTAGCTATTTCGGTGTTAACTTTTGTCACAATATAGAGAATTGAAGTAGATTAACGTGTGTGTTGGATTCATGTTACTCTGAACTATGAATAATAAGTTAAAGAAATCATTCTAAACAGATCATTGGTTCTCATCGAGCAAAGGTTTACAAATGAAGCAATATGCATGGCATCACATAGTTTGTGATAGATTGGATTACTTGGAGACTGTTTCGTATCTATTTCAGTCTTAACTTTTGTCACAAAATAGAAAATTGAGCTAGCTTAACATTGGCGTTAGATTTGTGTCATTTTAAACTCTGAATAAAAAGTTAAAGACGATTTCATGCAGATATGTCAAGGTTATCGGCTAGTTAAATTGATCAATCTAAACTGATCATTGCAGCTCATTCAGCAAAAATTTACAAATGAAGCATAATGCATGACATCACGTAGTTTCGGACAGATTGGATTACTTGGAGGCTTTGTCGTAGATATTTCGGTCTTAAATTTTGTCACAATATAAAAAATTGAGCTAGTTTAACGTGAGCATTGGATTCGTGTCATTATGAACTCAGAATCAATAGTTAAAGATGATTTAGTGCGGATGTGTCAAGTTGATCGGCAACTTAATTTGATCGGAAACTTAAATTGATCATTCTAAACTGATCATTGGGGCTCATTGAGCAAAGGCTTACAAATGAAGCATAATGCATGGCATGAAGTAGTTTTGGATAGATTGGCTTACTTAGAGACTTTGCCGTAGCTGTTTTGGTCCTAAAGTTTGTCACAATATAGAAAATTGAGCTAGCTTAACGTGGACATTGGATTCATGTCATTCTGAACTCAAAATGAAAAGTTAAAAACGATTTAGTGCGGACATGTCAAGTTGATCGGCCAGTTAAAATGACCATTTTAAACAGTTCATTGGTGCTTCTTGAGTAAGGGCTTATAAATGAAGCATAATGCATGGCATCACGTTGTCACATGTTGTCACAAAATGTCAAATTGAGGTAGCTTAACGTGGACGTTGGATTCATGTCATTTTGAGCTCTAAATCAAAAGTCAAAGACGATTTAGTGCAGACATGTCAAGTTGAACAGCTAGTTAAAATGATCATTCTAAAGTGATAACTGGTGCTCATTGAGCAAAGGTTTACAAATTAAGCATAATGCATGGCATCATGCAGTTTGGGATAGATTGGATTACTTGGAGACTTCGTTGTAACTATTAGGGTCTTAAACTTTTCACAATATAGAAAATTGAGTTAGCTTAAAGTGGGTGTTGGATTTGTGTCATTCTGAACTCTGAATCAAAAGTTAAAGACGATTTAGTGCGGATATGTCAAGTTGATCAGCCAGTTAAGTTGATCATTCTAAACTTATCACTGGCGCTAATTGAAAAAAGGTTTACAAATAAAGCATTAGGCATGCCATTACGCAGTTTAGGATAGATTAGCTTATTTGGAGACTTTTTCGTAGCAATTTTCGTACTAATTTTTCTCACAACATGGAAACTTAAGCCGAATTTTTCTAAGAAATCCCCATTCCTTCTTTTTGTTCGAAAAGATCATAACAGCATAACATGGACGTTGGATTCATCTCGTTCTGAACTCTAAATCAAAACTTACATGTGATTTAACGCGTACATGTCAAGTTGATCGACCTGTTAAAATGACTATTCTAAACTGATCATTGGTGCTCCTTGAGAAGAGACTTATAAATGAAGCATAATGCATGGCATCACGTTGTTTAGGATATATTGGATTGCTTTGGCTAGCTCTTTCAGTCTCAAATGTTGTCACGATATGGAAAATTGTGCTAACTTAACGTGGGCGTTAGATTCATGTCAATTTTGGCTCTAAATGAAAAGTCAAAGATGATTTAGTGCGGACATGTCAAGTTGATCAGCTAGTTAAAATGATCATTCTAAAGTGATAATTGGTGCTCATCGAGCAAAGGTTTACAAATTAAGCATAATGTATGGCATCACACAGTTTGGGTTAGATTACATGGAGACTTTGTAGCTATTTTGGTCCTAAATTTTGTCACAATATAGAAATTGAGCAAGCTTAACGTTGGCATTGGATTCGTCATTCTGAACTCTAAATCAAAACTTACATGTGATTTAACGCGTACATGTCAAGTTGATCGACCTGTTAAAATGACTATTCTAAACTGATCATTGGTGCTCCTTGAGAAGAGACTTATAAATGAAGCATAATGCATGGCATCACGTTGTTTAGGATATATTGGATTGCTTTGGCTAGCTCTTTCAGTCTCAAATGTTGTCACGATATGGAAAATTGTGCTAACTTAACGTGGGCGTTAGATTCATGTCAATTTTGGCTCTAAATGAAAAGTCAAAGATGATTTAGTGCGGACATGTCAAGTTGATCAGCTAGTTAAAATGATCATTCTAAAGTGATAATTGGTGCTCATCGAGCAAAGGTTTACAAATTAAGCATAATGTATGGCATCACACAGTTTGGGTTAGATTGGAATACTTAGAAACTTTGTCGTAGCTATTTCTGTCTTAAACTTTGTTACAGCATAGAAAATTGAGCAAGCTTAAAGTGGATGTTGAATTCGTGTCATTCTGAACTTTGAATCAAATGCTAAAAACGATTTGGTGTGGACATGTCAAGTTGAATGGCCAGTTAAATTAATTATTATAAACTGATCATTGGTGCTCGTTGAGCAAAGGTTCACAAATGAAGCAAAATGCATGGCATCATGCAATTTGGGATAGATTTGCTTACTTGGAGACTTTGCCATAGCTATTTTAGTGCTAAATTTTGTCACAATATGAAAAATTGAGCTTGATTAACGTGGGCGTTGAATTCATGTGAGCTTGATTAACGTGGGCATTGAATTCATGTGAGCTTGAGCTCTAAATCAAAAGTTAAATACGATTTAGTGCATACATATCAAGTTGATTAGCTAGTTAAATAATCATTCTAAACTGTAATTGATGCTCATTGAGCAAATGTTTACAAATGAAACATAATGCATGGCATCACGCAATTTGAGACATATTGGATTACTTGGAGATTTTCTCGTAGCTATTTCTGTTTTAAATTTTGTCACAATATAGAAAATTGAGCTAGCTTAACTTGATCATTGGATTCGTGTCATTCTGAACTCTAAATCAAAAGTTATAAAAAGATTTAGTGTGGACATGTATGGTTGATTGACCAGTGATCATTCTAAAATGATCACTGATGTTAATTGAAAAAAGGTTTACAAATGAAGCTTAATGCATGTCATAACATAGTTTCGGATAGATTGGATTACTTGGAGACTTTTTCATAGCTATTTTTGTATTATATTTTGTCACGATATAGAAAGTTGAGCTAGCTTAAAGTGGGTGTTGGATTCTTGTCATTTTGAACAATGAATCAAATGTTAAAGACGATTTAGTGTGGATATTTGAAGTTGATCGGCCAGTTAAATTGATCATTTTAAACTCATCATTGGTGCTAATTGAAAAAAGGTTTATAAATAAAGCATCATGCATGGCATTACTCAGTTTAGGATGGATTGGCTTACTTGGAGACTTTGTCGTACCAATTTTGGTCCTAAATATTGTCACAACATAGAAAATTAAGTAGACTTTTTCAAAGAAATCCCCAACGAAAAATATGCTCTATTCCTTCTTTTCGTTCGAAATGATCATAACAGCATAACGTGAACGTTGGATTCATCTTATTCTGAACTCTAATTCAAAAGTTACAGATGATTTAATGCATACATGTCAAGTTGATAAGCCAGTTAAAATGATTATTCTAAACTGATCATTGGTTCTCCTTGAGTAAAGACTTATAAATGAAGCATAATGCATGGCATCACACAGTTTAGGATATATTGGATTACTTTGAAGCTTTGGCTAGCTCTTTCAGTCTTAAATGTTCTCACAAATTGGAAAATTGAGCTAAGTTAACGTGGGCTTTAGATTCATGTACATTTTAGCTCTAAATTTAAAATCAATGACGATTTAGTGCGGCCATTTCAAGTTGATCAGCTAGTTCAAATGACCATTCTACAGTGATAGTTGATGCTCATTGAGCAAAGGTTTACAAATGAAGCATAATGCATGATATCACACAGATTGGGATAGATTAGATTATTTGGAAACTTTGTCGTAGCTATTTCGGTCTTAAATTTTGTCACAATATAGAAAATATAGGTAGATTAAAGCGGGCATTGCATTCGTGTCATTCTGAACTCTGAATCAAAAGGTAAAGAAAATTCAGTGCATACATGTCAAGTTCATCGGCCAGTTAAATTTATCATTCGAAACTGATCATTGGTGCTAGTTGAAAAAAGTTTTACAAATGAAACATTATGCATGGCATCACGCAGTTTGGGATAGATTTTCTTACTTGGTGACTTTGTCGTAGCTATTTTGGGCCTCAATTTTGTCACAATATGGAAAATTGAGCTAGCTTAACGTGGGCGTTGGATTCATGTCATTTTGAGCTCTAAATCAAAAGTTACAGACGATTTAGTGCGGACATATCAAGTTGAGCGGCTAGTTAAAATGATCATTCTAATTGATCATTGTTGTTCCTTGAGTAAAGGCTTATAAATGAAGAATAATGCATGGCATCATGCAGTTTTGAATAGATTGAATTACTTTGGGACTTTGCCTAGCTTTTTCAGTATCAAATGTTGTCACAATATGGAAAATTGAGCTAACTCAACATGGGCGTTTGATTAATGTCATTTTGAGCTCTAAATAAAAAATTAAAGACAATTTGTGTGGATATATCAAGTTGATTAGCTAGTTAAAATGATCGTTCTAAAGTAATAATTGGTGTTCATTGATCAAAGGCTTACAAATGAAGCATAATGCATGGCATCACGCAGTTTTGGATAGATTGGCTTAGTTGGAGACTTTTTCGTAGCTATTTTGATCCTAAATTTTGTCACAATATAGAAAATTGAGCTAGCTTAACGTGGGTATCGGATTCGTGTCATTCTGAACTCAAAATCAAAAAGTGAAAGACGATTTAGTCTGTACATGTCAAGTTGATCGGCCAGTTAAATGGAATATTATAAGCTGATCATTGGTGCTCGTTGAGCAAATATTCACAAACGAATCATAATGCATGGAATCACGCAGTTTGGGATAGATTGGCTTACATGGAGACTTTGTCGTAGCTATTTCCGTCCTAAATGTTTTTCATAATATTGAAAATTGAGCTAGCTTACATTGAACGTTGAATTCGTGTCATTCTGAACTCTGAATCAAAAGTTAAAGACGATTTAATGAGGACATGTCAAGTGGATCAACCAGTTAAATTGATCATTCTAAACGGATAATTGATGCTCATTGAGCAAATGTTTACAAATGAAGCATAATGCATGGCAACGGGCAGTTTGAGATATATTGGATTACTTGGAGACTTTTTTCTAGCTATTTTAGTTTTCAATTTTGTCACAATATAGAAAATTAAGCTAGCTTAACTTGAAAGTTGGATTCGTGTCATTCTGAACTTTGAATGAAAAGTTAAAGACGATTTAGTGAGGACATGTCAAGTTAATCAACTAGTTAAATTGATAATTCTAAACAGATCATTGGAGCTAATTGAAAAAAAGTTTACAAATGAAGAATAATGCATGGTATAACGCAGTTTGGGATAGATTTTTCATAGCTATTTCTGTCTTAATGTTTGTTATCAATTATTAAATTTTGTTAAATAAAAAGATACGTACCGTAAATTCGATGAAGTATTCTCCTCTCGTAGTTGGTACGACCGTCCAACTATAGTACGTGCTGTCAAATTTATTTTTCAAAATTTTTGAAATTTGATGGGTTATAGCTCATTTGTCCCGAGCATACCTAATTAATTAAATATATAAAATATAAGTATTTTAAATAAATATTTACAAATATTTAATTTTAAATTAAAATTTTTATTTATAATTAAATATTTATAATATATATATTTTTTATATTTATTATTTAACTTTATGAAAAAAAAATTTAAAAAATTAAACGTACTATGTGGTGTTCGATGCTGGCACAGGGGATAGTGCAGTCAAGTACTGGTCCTGCCCCAGGGTTTGTAACAAACTATCAAATGCGATAGTTTATTCCCTAATTTTCGTTTCGGAAGGCGGAACCTGTTCCTCTTCATGCTCCTCTGATTCTTGAAATCGATTAGATGGTTCGATTTCAGGAACCATGTGAGGAGTGAAGGTATATTGAGGCGGTAGGCGGGATGCCGCTCTATAAGTGGCGGGTCAAGGGTTTGAAGAGGCTGATAAGTTACCACAGCCAGAAGGCGACAGGATTTGTCATCTTCTACGACTTCTCAACGACCTACCGTTACTTGTCATTGGGTTTGACATGTTTGAAGTGTTGGGATTTGGTAGAAGTGTTTTTTGAGAGGATTTTAGGAAGTTAGGATTGTTTAAAATGTGAAAATGAGGGGGAAAGTCACGTATATAGAAAATATTTGCGAGCACGCATTTGGTAAATTTTCAACTCCCACCAAACTAATGGTGGTTGCAAATCAGTCGCAAACGTATGACTGATTTGCGACCACCATTGTAAATTTTCGCGGACCACCTATAAAAAGAAGGCGTGGTTACAAATTGGTCACAATTTTGTGACAAATTTGCAACCACATCAACAATTTTGTTATGTAGTGGCAATATGGTGGCAAATTAGTGACAAATAATATCCTAAACCCTAAATTATATGAATTTGGTGAAAATTATGAATTATATAAGATTGATAATATCATTATGAGTTGTATAAACTTCAATTACTAAGTAAACAACAACAATTTACACATTTACCAAATTTACATATCATTTACATAAAAAACTTAACAGATTCCCTTAACCTTATACCACTTATATACACTTCATATATTTCATAAATTTAGATCAACACAATTATAGTTTGTTTATATTTTTCCACCTATAATGGTTAGTACTTACCTAATATTGAAAATATAAGTTTTAAATGTGAAAAATACATAGGAAAATTTAAAATTACATAGGAAAATTTAAAATTACAAATCACAAAAGAAATTTTGAACCTGTATTCGCAAATTGGTGGCTTTTGTGACCAATTTGCGATTACACCTTATTTTTGTGACCAATTGGCCACCACATTCTCAATGTAGTGGCAATGTGGTGGTAGAGTAGTCACAATTAATATCCTAAACCCTAAATTATAAGATTTGTACAAATTATAAATTATATGAGATTAATGACATCATTATGATTTGTATAAACTTTAATTACTAAATAAACAACAACAATTTACACATTTACCAAATCTACATATCATTTACCTAAAACACTTAATACATTTTTTTAACCTTATACTCGAGTGTTTTCAGGTAAAACGCGCAAAAGGGAGAGTTTAAAGCTTGGTAATAGGTGACATTCGGCTGGAGAGGGGAGATAGGCAAGATAGGACGGCCAAAACATTTGGAGTTCAAGAGATCGGTTGGTTGGCAGATTGCCATGGATGATCTCACGCGAAGCTTGCCCAACCACGCGCCAAAACCGCTGGACACATGCAATCGGTGATGAGGGCACCAGATCGTCTGGCCGGCCAGAAGATCAAAATGTCCGACCAGAAGGCTTGCCCGAGACAGCCGGGCCATTTGGCACGTCTGCCAGGCCAATCGGTACCACCGGCCCTTCGATCAGATGGGCCGGGCCGACCAACTTCTCTGGCGGAGAGGCTCAAACCTCCGGCCCAACTGGCAGTGATGTGAACAACACCGCCGGTCCAGCTGGCGACGCCGCCGGCCCACAAATTGATCTGGCCGGCTCCGAACTCAACTCAGCCAGCTTTACACACGGTCCAGCCGGCTCAAGCGATTACACCACCATTTCCACCTCTAAACAAGGAGACTCGGATCAACTCAGCTACCAGCTTCTAGGCATGAACCTAGATGAAGTCTCTACACCAGTGGTGCCAGCAGCACCCATGACAAGGAGCAGAACAAGGGTACTCTTCCACAAGTTCAGCTTGTGGGTAGACAAGCTCCTAGAAGACCAACGACAAGGAGCATTGGGCCAAGATTACAAGGAAGAATCCAAGGGCTTCTCAACATCTCAAAGGACTCCAGAGACTTGGGCTCTCGTGGCAAAAGAGGTCAAGGCCCAATATTTCATAACCCTACTCCAAGTTGAAGACTACGGCGTGTGTGAGAAAGGTCGACCACCTTCCATTTCTTGGCCGAAAGGTAAGAAGGTAAGTTTTCAAATATATACTTGCCTTTTCTGTTTTGCAGGGTAGGAATTAGTAGTTTTCCATTTATTGAGTCAAGAACAATTAGGTAGTTATACTTTTTTGATTATTTCTTTTTTGTAATTTTTACTTGTGCACTTTTATATCTTTTCCATTTTTATTTTGGGTCGATCCTAAAAGGTCAAAGCTGCCGAGCATATTAATAAGGCTCCTTCAGCATTGTAGTTCGACAACTTTTTTATTATTAATAAAGAGAGCATTTTTTCCTTATGAGTTTTTCTCTTAAAACTCTATCGCTTAGAACCCTAGTTGAGACCAACCCTCATAGCTTCTAAGATGTGATTTATCACGAGGTCTTCCATCCCTCGTGTGGTTCACTTCACCTCCACCACCCAATATCCACCAGAAAACCCCTATCCAGAAGCCTAAGGCCGAGTTTCTCGCCTAATCTTCTCCAACCAGTCCAAGTGTGTTACGGTCTTGATTCAAGGCTTGTATCATTTTGGTATCAGAGCTTAAGCTCCTAAAACCAGGTTGTTTCTATCTTTTAATTCAGTTTTGTACATTAGTTTAGTTCCATTAAAAATATCAAAAAAATATCACATAAAAACCAAACCGAGTGCATATATCTCCTATGTACATCACTAGGGTTTAGATTCATTCTTTTCATTGCAACTTCATTTTTCCTTTTTACTAGAGCATATTTTCCATTATTATTTAAGTTAAATCAAAAACAGAAAAAAAGAAAAATACCAAGAAAAATTAAAAGAAAATCGACCAAAAAAATCTAGGAGATTTGAACCATTAATTGCTAAGATTTGCGCATTAATTGTTAGATTTTTTCCTTTTTTCTACTTTTCCTTTTTCTACTTTTCCTTTTATTTGAATCTTCTCCTATTATAAAGGAAAACCACTCCTAAAGAATTCTTAGGAGCAACTAACCTTGTTTTCTTCTTGTAGCACACGATGGCTGAAGGAGGAAACCAAGACACCACCAAGGCCATGATGGCTATGTTCACAATCCTCCAAACACAACTCGCATCAATCGGCGAGAGGCTGGAGCCTGTGGAGAAGCCGGTGAGATTCCAAGCCATAAGGCATGTGAGGGCTGACCAAGACCCTGCTGAACGTCTTGATCACGCAAGGGCATGACCAGAACAGGAGGAACCCAAACCGGATGAAGATGAGGGCCAAAAGCCTCACGGCTATCACCCTAGGCCGACAACTAGAAGCAGATGGCAATGGCTACGAGCCATGTGGTCACCACCAGAGACCAAAAATGCCCCATAGACATCATGAGGATGGAGATGACTACGCCTACAACCGGGAAAACAGTCACGATGTCAAACTAACACATCCTAGTTTTGCAGGAAAAGTAGACCCCGAGGCCTATCTAGATTGGAAAAGGAGAATGGATCACATCTTCGACCACTACAACCAACCAGGCCCTAGGAGAGTCTCCATGACAGTAGCACAACTCACAGATAATGCCCTCATCTGGTGGGATCGTGAGGCTTCTGACCGTAGGAGAAGGAGGTTGAGACCCGTAGACTCTTGGGTCGACATAAAGGATCTCATGAGACAAAGGTTTGTACCACCTTATTTCCATAGAGATTTGCAACACCGTTTTCGTACTCTTAAGCAGGGCACAAGATCAGTAGAGGAGTACTACGAGGAGTTTGAGAGACTAAGGAATAGGTTGGAGCTCAATGACGATGAAGAAGCATTGTGATGAGGACATCAGGTCGTACATCCAGCCAGGAGACCAGACTGGCCGACCAAGAAGCTTGCCCGAGACAGCAGGACCACCTGGCGCGCCTGCCGGACCAGACAGTACCGCCGGACCCTCGACCTATAGGACCAGACCAGTCAACATTGCCGGCGGAGAGGCCCAAGCTTCCGGCACACTTGGTGGGGACGTGGATAACACCGCCGGTCCCCCTGATGACACCGCCGACTCCGGGATCAACTTGGCCGGTCCTGAAGTCATTCCGGCCAGTACCACACACAATCCAGCCGGTACAGGCGATCCAGCCGAGTACACGCGCACTTCCACTTCTACACAAGAGGACTCGGACCAAATGAGCTACCAGCTCCAGGACATGCACTTAGAGGAAGTCTCAACGCCAGTAGTACCTCAAGGAGCAATGACAAGAAGCAGATCAAGGGCGCTCTTCCACAAATTCAGCCTATGGATCAACAAGCTTCTAGAAGAAGATCGACTAAGGACAATGGGCCAAAAATACAAGGAAGAGTCCAATAGCTTCTCAACAACACAAGGGACATCAGAGACTTGGGCTTTAGTGGCAAGAGAGGTCAAGGCCCAGAGATTTGTAACCCTACTCCAAGTCGAAGACTAGGAGCAAGGCGCGTGCATGCCACAAGGACGGCCACCTTCCATTTCTTGGTCGTGAGGTGAGTTAAGGTAAGTTTACATTCGAATATATGCCTCCTTCTGTTTTGCAGGGTAGGATCTAGTTGCTTTACATTTTTGAGTCAAGAACATTTTAGGAATAGGTCTTTTTTCGGTTATGCACTTTTGTATCTTTTCCTTTGTGCACTTTTGTAAACTTTCCTTTTCTTTATTTGAGTCGACCCTAGAAGGTCAAGCTGTCGAGCATATTAATAAGGCTCCTTCCAGCATTGTAGTTCGACAACCTTTTGATTATTAATAAAGTAGAACTTTTTCCCTACAAGTTTTCTCTCTAAGAATCTTGTGCGCTTAGAACCTAGTTGAGACCAGCCCTCCTAGCTCTAAGTTTGTGATTTATCATGAGGTTCATCACCCCTTGTGTGGTTCACTTCACCCTTCCATCGTTTACCAACCAGAAAACCCCTATCCAGAAGCCTAAGGTTGAGTTTCTCACCTAATCTTCTACAAACAGCCCACGCGCATACATCCTTGAATCAAGGCTTGTATCATTTTTGGTATCAGAGCTTAAAGCTCCTAAACCAGGTTGTTTCTATGCTTTTGCTTGTTTTGTTTTGTGTTCTTGCATTAGTTTAAGTCGCATTCAAGAAAAATCAAAAAAATAACCTCAAACTCCAAACCGAGTGCATCTAGCCTCCTACCTGTATCACTAGGGTTTAGGTTCACTTTTGCATTGTCAATCACGTTTTCCTTTTTGTTTAATTCCTATTTCCATTAATTTTAAGTTAAATTAAAAAGAAAAAGAAAAGAAAAGAAAAAGGAAAGAGAAGAGAATAGGAAAATACCCAAGATATTTCGAATTGGACAGCTAGCACAAGTTGTCTAGGAAGTTTCCTTTTTCTCTTGTAGTCGAATTTCTTTTCCTTAGAATTTTTCCTTTTGCATTTTTTTCGAACCCCTTATAAAAAGAAAACCCTCCTAATAATTTAGGAGCATCCTAACTTGTCTTCTTTCTTTGTAGCACACCATGGGAGAAGAGAATAGAGAAGCAGCCGAAGCCATGATGGCCATGGTCACCACACTCCAAGCACAACTCGCATCCATAGGCGAGAGGTTGGAGCGCGTGGAAAGACCAGTGAGATTCCAGGCCATAAGGCACGTGAGAGCTGAGCAAGACCGTCCTGAGGGTCCTGAGCACCTTAGGACACGGCACGAACAGGAGGAACCCCAGCCAGATGGAGATGAGGACACACAACCTCATAACTATCACCATAGGCCGAGAGGACCTCCACGGCAACCAGAGGCAGAAGATGATGGCTTTGAGCCATATGGTCTTCACCAGAGACCCAGAATGCCTCCTAGACGTCATGAGGATGGAGATGAACACACCTACAACCGGGTAATTCATCCTGATGTTAAACTAACTCCTCCAAGTTTTGCAGGAAAAGTAGACCCCGAGGCTTACCTAGATTGGGAGAAGCGAATGGATCATATCTTTGATCACTACAACCAACCAGGACCTAGGAGAGTCTCAATGGCAGTAGCACAACTCACGGACAATGCCCTCATCTGGTGGGATCGTGAGGTATCTGACAGAAGGAGGAAGAGAATGAGACCCGTAGACTCATGGGTCGACATGAAGGACCTCATGCGACAAAGGTTTGTTCCACCTTACTTTCATAGGGATTTGCAACGTCGTTTTCGTACTCTTAAGCAGGGTACCAGATCAGTAGAGGAGTACTATGAAGAGTTCGAGAAGTTAAGGAACAGATTGGAGCTCAATGATGATGAAGAAGCATTGATGGCCCAATTCTTGGATGGACTCCAAGAAAGGATCAGCTGCAAGGTGGAAAGGCAAATCTACAACGACTTCAAAGACTTGTTCCACCTATCTGTGCAAGCTGAGCAGCACATCAAGCGTAAGAGCCAAGACATCCGCAGCAAGCCTAAGGCACCTTGGGCACCAAGCAACATGCCCAAGACCGTGGACAAAGGCAAAAGCGTAGAGATCGAGTCAAGGTTCAAGAGCAAGCCTCCTGAACCCACCCGTGACCAGAGAGAGCCTGGTAAGTCTTCTAACCCTCAAAGATCACGTGACATAACTTGTTTCAAGTGCAGGGGACGTGGACACATCTCAAGGGAGTGCCCAAACAACCGAGTCATGCTGATTACGGAGGCAGGAGAATATGAGTCCCAAGATGAAGAAGACTATGAGCCAGAAGGAGAATATGGTGACATTGAGTACCCTGATGTGGGGGAAGTCCTGGTCACTAGGCGTATCCTCAGTGCAATGGTGGATCCTTCAGAGACCATCCAAAGGGAGAACATCTTCCACAGCCGTTGCACCGTCAAGGGAAAGCTAGGTCTAGAGAGGACACGACATCCTCGACCATATAGACTGAGATGGCTTGATGACAAAGTGGAGCTCAAGATTCATGAGCAAGTCACTGTGCCATTCAGTGTGGGCAAGTACCAAGACCAGGTCGTGTGCGACGTGGTGCCCATGCAAGCTGGCCATCTTCTACTAGGAAGACCATGGCAGTTTGACAAAGAGACCAGGCATGATGGCCGAACCAATCTATACACCTTCGTGCATGACAAGAGAAAGGTCAGCCTAGCTCCTCTTACACCTGCCCAAGTACATGAGCTACAACTCCAAATGAGTAAGGAAAAGAAACTTGTCAAGTCTAACTTTCTTATTCAACCTAGTCATGTCCGGAGAGCTTTAGCCTCGAAGGACTTAATGTTACTAATGGTTTTCAAGGAAGTGTTGAGTATAGAACAGGGACAGGTAGAGCTACCTAATGAAGTAGCAACACTCCTCAACAAATTCCAGGATGTATTTCCAGAGGAGATACCAGCAGGCTTGCCTCCTTTACGTGGCATAGAACACCAGATTGATCTAGTGCCCGGAGCAGCCCTGCCCAACCGGCCAGCCTACCGGATGAGTCCAGAGGAGTCCAAGGAGCTTGAGAAGCAAGTCAAGGAGCTCCTGGAGAAAGGATATGTTCGAGAGAGCCTCAGTCCATGTGCTGTACCAGTGCTACTAGTGCCCAAGAAGGATGGAACTTGGCGCATGTGCGTGGACTGCCGAGCAATCAACAACATCACAGTCAAGTATAGGCATCCAATACCACGACTGGATGACATGCTAGATGAGCTGAGTGGAGCCACGGTCTTCTCCAAGATAGACCTCAAAAGTGGATACCACCAGGTAAGAATGAAGGAAGGTGATGAGTGGAAGACTGCTTTCATGACAAAGCAAGGGCTCTACGAGTGGACAGTCATGCCATTTGGCTTGACTAATGCCCCAAGCACCTTCATGCGCCTTATGAACCAAGTTCTTAGGGCATACATCAGTAAGTTTGTGGTAGTTTACTTTGATGACATACTTGTTTATAGTAAGTGCCTACGGGAACACCTCACACATCTTGAGATGGTACTTAAAACCCTTCGACAAGAAGAGCTTTATGCCAATCTCAAGAAGTGCACCTTTGTACTGATAAGCTTGTCTTTTTAGGTTTTGTTGTGAGTTCACAGGGCCTACAGGTTGATGAAGAGAAGATTCGAGCCATACAAGAATGGCCAACACCAGGCAACATCAGCCAAGTGAGGAGCTTCCACGGACTGGCCAGCTTCTATAAGAGATTCGTGCCCAACTTCAGCAGTATTGCCTCACCATTGACGGCAGTAGTGAAGAAGAACGTGGGATTCAGCTGGGAAGAAGCTCAGGAGAAGGCATTCCAGGCCTTGAAGGACAGCCTTACACATGCACCAGTGCTAGTCCTGCCCGACTTCAACAAGACGTTTGAAGTGGAGTGTGATGCCTCTGGAATAGGCATAGGAGCAGTGCTAACCCAAGGAGGGAGACCAGTGGCATACTTCAGTGAGAAGCTAGGTGGTGCCTCACTGAACTACCCCACTTATGACAAGGAGCTCTATGCCCTTGTCCGAGCATTGGAGACTTGGCAGCATTACTTGCTGTCCAAGGAGTTTGTGATACACACTGATCTTGAGACTCTCAAACACCTCAGAGGGCAAACCAATCTAAAGAGGAGACATGCCAGGTGGATGGAGTTCATAGAGACCTTCCCGTACGTGATCAAGTACAAGAAGGGCAAAGACAATGTGGTAGCCGATGCACTATCAAGGAGGTTTGCCTTGATATCAACCATGGAGGCAAAGGTCCTAGGATTCGAGCACATCAAGGATCTGTACAAGGATGATCCTGATCTTGCTGAGAGCTACAAGGATTGTAGCACAGGGAGTCATGGCAAATTCTACATCCATGGGGGATTCTTGTTCCGAGAAAGAAGGTTGTGCATACCACAAGGATCACTAAGGGAGCTTATCATCCGAGAAGCTCATGGAGGAGGACTCATGGGCCACTTTGGTGTCGACAAGACTCTAGCAGTGGTCAAGGAGCACTTCTACTGGCCACACATCAAGAGGACAGTAGAAGCACATTGTGCAAGATGCATCACTTGCAAGAAGGCAAAGTCCCGAGTGCAACCTCACGGGTTGTATCTCCCACTGCCCATACCAACACATCCATGGGTGGACATCTCGATGGATTTTGTTCTAGGTCTGCCCAAGATCAACCACAAAGATGCAATCTTTGTAGTGGTGAACAGATTCTCCAAGATGGCACACTTCATCCCATGTGCCAATGTCAATGATGCCACACAAACAGCTGAGCTGTTCTTCAGGGAGATAGTACGGCTTCATGGAGTGCCAAGGACCATCGTATCAGATAGGGACACCAAGTTCCTCAGCCATTTCTGGAGGACCCTTTGGAGAAAGCTAGGCACGAAGCTACTCTTCTCAACCACTTGCCATCCTCAAACCGATGGCCAAACTGAAGTTGTCAACAGGACCCTATCAACTCTTCTCAGAACAACACAAGGGAAGAACCTAAGGACTTGGGTGGAGTGCCTGCCATTCATTGAGTTCGCCTACAACCGAGCCGTGCACTCAGCAACCAAGAAGACCCCATTTGAAGTGGTATACGGTTTCAACCCTCTCACCCCATTGGAGCAAACACCACTGCCACCAGCTGAGATGACCAACCTCAACGGAGCATCCAAAGCAGAGTTCATAAGGAGGTTACACCAGAGGGTAGCAGAGAACTTGGAGAAGAGGACCGGACAGTACGTGACTCATGCCAACAAAGGAAGAAAGGAGGTGATCTTTCAACCAGGCGATTGGGTGTGGCTACACCTACGGCAGGAGAGGTTCCCAAACCTAAGGAGTTCCAAGCTAGCACCAAGAGGAGACGGACCATTCAGAGTGCTCGAGAGGATCAACAACAACGCCTACCGGATCAAGCTTCCAGGTGAGTTTAATGTGTCCAATACGTTTAATGTCACTGACTTGGCCCCTTTCCATGCAGATGAACCAGTTTTGAGGACAAAACCTACTGAAGAGGGAGGGAATGATGAGGACATCAGGTTGTACATCCAGCCAGGAGACCAGACTGGCCGACCAGGAAGCTTGCCCGAGACAGCAGGACCATCCGGCGCGCCTGCCGGACCAGACAGTACCGCCGGACCCTCGACCTATAGGACCAGACCGGTCAACATTGCCGGCGGAGAGGCCCAAGCTTCCGGCACACTTGGTGGGGACGTGGATAACACCGCCGGTCCCCCTGATGACACCGCCGACTCCGGGATCAACTTGGCCGGTCCTGAAGTCATTCCGGCCAGTACCGCGCACAATCTAGCCGGTACAGGCGATCCAGCTGAGTACACGCGCACTTCCACTTCTACACAAGAGGACTCGGACCAAATGAGCTACCAGCTCCAGGACATGCACTTAGAGGAAGTCTCAACACCAGTAGTACCTCAAGGAGCAATGACAAGAAGCAGATCAAGGGCGCTCTTCCACAAATTCAGCCTATGGGTCAACAAGCTTCTAGAAGAAGATCGACTAAGGACAATGGGCCAAAAATACAAGGAAGAGTCCAATAGCTTCTCAACAACACAAGGGACATCAGAGACTTGGGCTTTAGTGGCAAGAGAGGTCAAGGCCCAGAGATTTGTAACCCTACTCCAAATCGAAGACTAGGAGCAAGGCGCGTGCATGCCACAAGGACGGCCACCTTCCATTTCTTGGGCGTGAGGTGAGTTAAGGTAAGTTTACATTCGAATATATGCCTCTTTCTGTTTTGCAGGGTAGGATCTAGTTGCTTTACATTTTTGAGTCAAGAACATTTTAGGAATAGGTCCTTTTCGGTTATGCACTTTTGTATCTTTTCCTTTGTGCACTTTTGTATCTTTTCCTTTGTGCACTTTTGTAAACTTTCCTTTTTCTTTATTTGTGTCGACCCTAGAAGGTCAAGCTGTCGAGCATATTAATAAGGCTCCTTCCAGCATTGTAGTTCGACAACCTTTTTGATTATTAATAAAGTAGAACTTTTTCCTACAAGCTTTCTCTCAAAAGAGACTTGTGCGCTTAGAACCTAGTTGAGACCAGCCCTCCTAGCTCTAAGTTTGTGATTTATCACGAGGTTCATCACCCCTCGTGTGGTTCACTTCACCCTTCCATCGTTTACCAACTAGAAAACCCCTATCCAGAAGCCTAAGGTTGAGTTTCTCACCTAATCTTCTACAAACAGCCCACGCGCATACATCCTTGAATCAAGGCTTGTATCACATTGATGGCTTAATTCTTGGATGGATTGCAAGAAAGGATCAGCCGAAAAGTGGAGAGACAAATCTATAGTGATTTCAAGTACTTGTTCCACCTTTCTGTCCAGGCTGAACAGCACATCAAGCGTAAGAGCCAAGACATACGCAACAGACCTAAGACGCCTTGGGCACCAAGCAATGGCACCAAGCCCGTAGACAAAGGCAAGAGCATAGAGATAGAATCACGGTTCAAGAGCAAGCCTCCTGAACAAATCCATGACTAGAGAGAGCCTAGTAAGTCTTCTAACCCTTAGAGATCACGTGATATCACTTGTTTTAAGTGTAGGGGTTACGGTCACATCTCAAGGAAGTGCCCAAACAACCAGGTCATGCTGATCAAAGAGGCTGGAGAATATGAGTCTCAAGATAAAGAGGACTTCAAACTAGAAGCAGAATACGGAGACATAGAGTACCCTGATGTGGTAGAGATACTGGTCACAAGACGCATCATCAGTGCAATGGTAGACCCCTCCGAGACCATTCAAAGGGAGAACATCTTCCACAGCCAGTGCACCATCAAGGGCAAGGTATGTAACCTCATCATATATGGTGGTTCTTGCACTAACGTGGCTAGTGCATATATGGTTGATAAGCTAGGTCTAGAAAAGACAAAGCACCCCCGACCATATTGACTGAGATGGCTAGATGACAAGGTGGAGCTCAAGATCCATGAGTAAGTAACCGTGTCATTCAGTGTGGGCAGATACCAAGACCATGCAGTTTGTGACGTGGTACCTATGCAAGCTGGCCATCTTCTTCTAGGAAGACCATGGCAATTCAACAAGGAGACAAGGCATGATGGCCGGACCAACCTATACACCTTTATGCACGATAAGAGAAAGGTCAGTCTAGCCCCTCTCACACCTGCCCAGGTACACGAGCTACAACAACAAATGAGTAAGGAAAAGAAACTCATTAAATCTAATTTTCTCATTCAACCGAGTCATGTCCGGAGAGCTTTAGCCTCAAAGGACTTAATGTTACTAATGATTTTTAAAGACGTTTTGAGTGTAGAAAAAGAACAGATAGAGCTAACTCCTAAAGTAGCAGCCCTCCTCAACAAGTTCCAGGATGTATTCCCTGAGGAGATACCAGCAGGCTTGCCTCTCTTACGCGGCATAGAGCACCAGATCGACCTCTTGCCCGGAACAGCCTTGCCCAATCGACCAGCCTACCGGATGAGTCCAGAGGAGTCCAAAGAGCTTGAGAAGCAGGTTAAGGAGCTCCAGGGAAAGGCTATGTTCGATAGAGCCTCAATACATGTGTTGTACCGGTGTTGCTAATCCCCAAGAAGGATGGGACATGGCGAATGTGCGTAGACTGTCGAGCCCTCAACCACATCACAGTCAAGTACCGGCACCCTATACCAAGATTGGATGACATGCTGGATGAGCTAAGTGGAGCCACGGTCTTCTCCAAGATAGACCTCAAGAATGGATACGACCATGTCAAAATGAAAGAAAGGTGATGAGTGGAAGGCTGCTTTCAAGACAAAGCAAGGGCTCTACGAGTGGACAATCATGCCCTTTGGCTTGACTAATGCCCCAAACACCTTCATGCGTCTTATTAACCAAGTTCTTAGGGCGTACATCAGTAATTTTGTAGTAATATACTTTGATGACATACATGTTTACAGTAAATGCCTTTGGGAACACCTTACACATCTTGAGATGGTGCTTAAAACCCTTCGACAAGAAGAGCTTTATGCCAATCTCAAGAAGTGCACCTTTTGTACTGACAAACTTGTTTTCTTAGGCTTTGTTGTGAGTTCACAGGACTTACAGGTTGATGAGGAAAAGATTCGAGCCATACAAGAATGGCCAACACCGAGCAACATCAGCCAAGTAAGAAGCTTTCACGGCCTGGCCAGCTTCTACCAGAGATTTGTGCCCACCTTCAGCATCATTGCCTCACCATTGACGGCAATAGTGAAGAAGAATGTGGGGTTTAGCTGGGGAGAAGCTCAAGAGAAAGCATTCCAGGCCTTGAAGGACAGCCTCACGCATGCACCAGTGCTAGTCCTGCCCGACTTCAACAAGACGTTTGAAGTGGAGTGTGATGCCTGTGGAATAGGCATAGGAGCAATGCCCAAGGAGGAAGGCCGGTGGCATACTTCACTGAGAAGTTAGATGGGGTGATAGAAGCCTCGATTCAAGGCTTATATGCGTGTGGGCTGTTTGGAGAAGGTTAGGTGAGAAACTCGACCTTAGACTTCTTGGATAAGGGTTTTGGGTTGGTATTCGATGGAAGGGTGAAGTGAACCACACGAGGGGTGATGAACCTCGTGATAAATCACAAATTTAGAGCTAGGAGGGCTGGTCTCAACTAGGTTCTAAGCGCACAAGCTTCTTTGAGAGAAAAACTTGTAAAGAGAAAATTCGCACTTTATTAATATCAAAAAGGGTGTCGAACTACAATGCTGGAAGGAGCCTTATTAATATGCTCGCCAGCTTGACCTTCTAGGATCGACTCAAAGAAAGAAAAGGAAAGATTACAAAAGTGCACAAATGGAAAATATACAAAAGTGCATAACCGAAAAAGGACCTATTCCTAAAATGTCTTTGACTCAAGAAATGTAAATATTCTAGATCCTACCCTGCAAAACAGAAAGAGACAAATATTCGTATTGAAAACTTACCTTACTCACCTCACGGCCAAGAAATGGAAGGTGGCCGTCCTTGTGGCATGCACGCGCCTTGCTCCTAGTCTTCGACTTGGAGTAGGGTTAGGAATCTTTGGGCCCTGACCTCTCTTGCCACTAAAGCCCAAGTCTCTGAAGTCCCTTGCATTGTTGAGAAGCCTTTGGACTCTTCTTTGCACTTCTGGCCCATTGTCCTTAGTCGATCTTCCTCTAGGTCATTGCTCCTGGTGGCACTACTGGTGTGGAGACTACTGGTGTGGAGACTTCCTCTAGATGCATGTCCTGAAGCTGGTAGCTTATCTGGTCCGAGTTTCCTTGTGTAGAACTTGAAATGCTCGTGCACTCGGCTGGATCGACTGTACCGGCTGGACTGTGCGAGGTATTGGCCGGAATGCCTTCAAGACCGGCCAAGATGATCCCGGAGTCTGCGGCATCACCAGGGGGACCGGTGGTGTCATCCACGTCACCACCAATTATGTCGGAAGCTTGGGCCTCTCTGCCGGAAATGCTGATCGGTCCGGTCCTATTGGTCGAGGGTCCGGCGGTACTGCTTGGGCCGGCAGACGTGCCAAATGGTCCGGCTATCTCGGGCAAACTTCCTGGTCGGCCAGTCTTGTCTCCTGGCTGGACATACGACCTGATGTCCTCATCATGGGGCCTCACTGAATTACCCCATCTATGACAAGGAGCTTTATGCCCTAGTCCGAGCCTTGGAGACTTGGTAACATTACTTGTTGTCCAAGGAGTTTGTGATCCACACTGATCACGAGACTCTCAAACACTTTAGAGGGAAAACCAACCTCAAGAGAAGACATGCTAGGTGGATGAAGTTCATAGAAACCCTCCCTTACGTCGTCAAGTACAAGAAGGGCAAGGATAATGTGGTAGCCGATGCACTATCAAGGAGGTTTGCTTTGATATCTACAATGGAAGCAAAGGTCTTAGGATTTGAGCACATCAAGGACTTGTATAAGGGTGATGCTGAATTTGTTGAGAGCTACAAGGAGTGTGGCACAGAGAGTCATGGCAAGTTCTACATCTATGATGGGTTCTTGTTCTGGGAAAGAAGGTTGTGCATACCACAAGGATCTCTATGAGAGCTTATCACTCGAGAACCTCATGGATAAGGTCTTATGGGCCACTTTGGTGTTGACAAGACACTAGTCGTGGTCAAGGAGCACTTCTATTGGCCACATATCAAGAGATCAGTAGAAGTCTATTATGCAAGATGCATCACTTGCAAGAAGGCGAAGTCCCGAGTGCACCCTTATGGATTGTATCTCCCTCTGCCCATACCTACACATCCATGGGTAGACATCTCCATGGACTTCGTTCTAGGTCTGCCCAAGATCAACCACAAAGATGCTATCTTTGTAGTGGTGTACCGATTCTCTAAGATGCCACATTTCATACCGTGTGCCAATGTTAATGATGCCACGCAAACGGCATAACTGTTCTTCAGGAAGGTAGTACGACTTCATGGAGTGCCAAGGACAATTGTGTAAGACAGAGACACCAAATTTCTCAGCCACTTCTGCGGGACCCTCTGGAGAAAGCTAGGCACGAAGCTGCTCTTCTCTACCACATGCCACCCTCAAACCGATGGCCAAACTGAAGTAGTCAACCGGACATTGTCAACTCTTCTCAGGACCACACTAGGGAAGAACCTCAAGACATGGGTGGAGTGTCTGTCATTCATTGAGTTTGCTTACAACTAAGCAGTACATTCAGCCACGAAGAAGACCCCTTTTGAACTGGTCTACGACTTCAACCCTCAAACGCCTTTAGAACAAACACCACTGCCACCAGCAGAAATTACCAACCTCAATGGAGCATCCAAGGCAGAATTTATCAAGAGATTGCACCAGAAGGTAGCAGAGAATCAGGAGAAGAGGACCGAGTAGTACGTGACTCACGCCAACAAGGGGAGAAGAGAAATGATCTTTCAACCAGGCGATTGGGTGTGGCTACACCTACGGCAAGAGAGGTTCCCCAACCTAAGAAGTTCCAAGCTCGCCCATAGAGGAGATGGACCATTCAGAGTGCTGGAGAGGATCAACAACAACGCCTACCGGCTTGAACTTCCAGGTGAGTTTTATGTGTCTAACACATTCAATGTGATTGATTTAGCTCCTTTCCTCGCAGATGAGCCAGCTTTGAGGTCAAAACCAACTGAAGGGGGACGGGATGATGAGGGCACCAGATCGTCTGGCTTGCCAGAAGATCAAAATGGCCGACCATAAGGCTTGCCCGAGACAGCCGGGCCATTTGGCGCATCTGCCGGGCCAAGCGGTACCGCCGGCCCTACGATCAGTCGAGCTGGGCCGACCAACTTCTCCGACAGAGAGCCCCAAACCTCCGGCTCAACTAGCGGCGGCGCGAACAATACCACCAGCCCAGCTAGTGACGCCGCCGGCCCATAAATTGATCTGGCCGGCTCCGATCTCAACTCGGCCAGCTCTACACACGGTCCAGCCGGCTCAAGCGATTACACCACCATTTCCACCTCTAAACAAGGAGACTCGGATCAACTCAGCTACCAGCTTCAAGGCATGAACCTAGATGAAGTCTCTACACCAGTGGTGCCAGCAGCACCCATGACAAGGAGCAGAACAAGGGTACTCTTCCACAAGTTCAGCTTGTGGGTAGACAAGCTCCTAGAAGACCAACGACAAGGAGCATTGGGCCAAGAGTACAAGGAAGAATCCAAGGGCTTCTCAACATCTCAAAGGACTCCAGAGACTTGGGCTCTCGTGGAAAAAGAGGTCAATGCCAGACATTTTGTAATCCTACTCCAAGTTGAAGACTAAGGCGCGTGTGAGAAAGGTCGGTGATACAAGCCTTGATTCAAGGATGTATGCGCGTGGGCTGTTTGTAGAAGATTAGGTGAGAAACTCAACCTTAGGCTTCTAGATGGGGGTTTTCTGGTTGGTAAAAGATGGAAGGGTGAAGTGAACCACACGAGGGGTGATAAACCTCGTGATAAATCACAAACTTAGAGCTAGGAGGGCTGGTCTCAACTAGGTTCTAAGCGCACAAGCTTCTTTGAGAGAATAACTTGTAAAGAAAATTCGATCTTTATTAATTAGCAAAAAGGTTGTCGAACTACAATGCTGGAAGGAGCCTTATTAATATGCTCGACAGCTTGACCTTCTAGGGTCGACACAAATAAAGAAAAGGAAAGTTTACAAAAGTGCACAAAAGGAAAAGATACAAAAGTGTATAACCGAAAAAGGACCTATTCCTAAAATGTTCTTGACTCAAAAATGTAAAGCAACTAGATCCTACCCTGCAAAACAGAAAGAGGCATATATTCGAATGTAAACTTACCTTAACTCACCTCACGGCCAAGAAATGGAAGGTGGCCGTCCTTGTGGCATGCACGCGCCTTGCTCCTAGTCTTCGACTTGGAGTAGGGTTAAGAATCTTTGGGCCCTGACCTCTCTTGCCACTAAAGCCCAAGTCTCTGATGTTCCTTGTGTTGTTGAGAAGCTATTGGACTCTTCCTTGTAATTTTGGCCCATTGTCCTTAGTCGATCTTCCTCTAGGAGCTTGTCGACCCATAGGCTGAATTTGTGGAAGAGTGCCCTTGATCTGCTTCTTGTCATTGCTCCTTGAGGTACCACTGGTGTTGAGACTTCCTCTAAGTGCATGTCCTGGAGCTGGTAGCTCATTTGGTCCGAGTCCTCTTGTGTAGAAGTGGAAGTGCGCGTGTACTCGGCTGGATCGCCTGTACCGGCTGGATTGTGCGTGGTACTGGCCGGAATGACTTCAGGACCGGCCAAGTTGATCCCGGAGTCGGCGGTGTCATCAGGGGGACCGGCGGTGTTATCCACGTCCCCACCAAGTGTGCCGGATGCTTGGGCCTCTCCGCCGGCAATGTTGACCGGTCTGGTCCTATAGGTCGAGGGTCCGGCGGTACTGTCTGGTCCGGCAGGCGCGCCGGATGGTCCTGCTCTCTCGGGCAAGCTTCCTGGTCGGCCAGTCTGGTCTCCTGGCTGGATGTACGACCTGATGTCCTCATCAGTCGGCCACCTTCCATTTCTTGGCCGAAAGATAAGAACGTAAGTTTTCAATTATATACTTGCCTTTTCTGTTTTGCATGATAGAAATTAGTAGTTTTCCATTTATTGAGTCAAGAACAATTAGGTAGTTGTCCTTTTTCGGTTATTTTCTTTTTGTAATTTTTCCTTATGCACTTTTGTATCTTTTCCATTTTTATTTTGGGTCAACCCTAAAATGTCAAAACTGCCGAGCATATTAATAAGGCTCCTTCAGCATTGTAGTTCGACAACTTTTTGATTATTAATAAAGAGAGCACTTTTTCCCTATGAGTTTTTCTCCTAAAACTCTATCGCTTAGAACCCTAGTTGAGACCAATCCTCCTAACTTCTAAGTTATGATTTATCACGAGGTCTTCCATCCCTCGTGTGGTTCGTTTCACCCCACCACCCAATACCCACCAAAAAACCCCTATCCAGAAGCCTAAGGCCAAATTTCTCGCCTAATCTTCTCCAACCGGTCTAAGTGTGTTACGGCCTTGATTCAAGGCTTGTATCAATCGACCTATTGACCGATCACACCCATCGATCGTCGTCATCCTGCGAATTCTGCTCACTGCTGCCCAACGATTGTCGGCCATCCTACGAATATTGCTCAATGCTGCCCAGTGATCGTCCCGTTGGCGGATCACTACTACCGAGTGATCGCCTACTGTGCCACAACTTCTTGGAACACATGAGATCAACCCGTTGGTCGATCGCACCCATTGATCACCCTGTCGTGCCAACATGCGTACATGCCCAGCGATTAGCCCAACGCCCGATCGCACCGGCTGTTCACGGCTAGTTCGTATCTTTGCAGTTTTTAATTACTTTAGTTTAACCTGATTTCTCCCGGTTTGTACCCAGCTTCTTTAGAAAACTATATAAACCCTCCTAGGTCACAAATGACCTAAGTTTTCTTCTTGGCCAATTTTTTTGAGACTCTTGCAACCTTGGATTTTGTTGTTGCAACTTTCCATTAATTCTAGTGAAGAACGTTTTAACTCTACCTTTATATATGTCTTTTATTGCTTATTCTGTTGTTTTTGTTATTGCTATGATTATGTGTGGATAGTTTAGTTTATGGATTATGGGTAAAATAGATTAAGAGAACTGGATAGTGATTAATGATATTTAGGTTGATTAGACTACAAAATTCACATGATTAGGATATGATTAATGTTGATTGAAGTAGCTAATCAATCTCTAGACTTTTGATATTTTGCTCTCTAGAGGTGTAGACAGAATATGTAGGTAAGCCTAATCATGTCTATCATATCTTAATCAACGAGAGTTAATGTTTAAGATGATTGGTAGACTATGATGAACTTGAACTTAAGGATTGCTTGTCAATAAATTACGGTTTACAAAGCTTGATTGATATATAGGCTAGTAAATGGGCTATTTCCACGAGAGTGGATTAGCCTAGTAGAAAATATTCTATGTCTTAGAAATTTATTTAATTAAACATATAACACCATTAATCAATAAATAATTATCTCGAATCGAATGCTTTACTTATGGTTCATATGTTTCATTCATTGAATTTATTTTATCACATTATTTATAATTAGGAAAACAAACCTAAAAATCTCAATTAAAAATTACTTAGATTTAAGTGTTTCATACATTATTAATATGATGTTCTATCTTCTTTATAAATTCCATAATCAACTAGTATTTCGATTGCTCTGCATTTGGAGTGATAAAACTTAAACTCCCTTAGCGTTTGATGACGTAGAGGTAAAGTAGGGAGATGAAATTTCTTTACAATTAACTTGTACGAGCCAAGAGGTCGTAACTGAGATGGACAAGCATCTTGGAATGAATATATGAATTTTAAGGAACTTCATTATATTTAGGATGAGAATAAGGGTTTACTTCCGTCAACTACACGAATTTATGCGAATAAATCTATTTTCAACCGTACTTTTTGGGTCTTTTATAAATTACATAAACTGTGTTTTTCTTCCGTAAACTACATAAACTTTATAAATTATTCCAATTACAGAAATTTCGTTAATGTTTATACGTTAAATTGTTATTAAACCTTGTTTTACTTTGAAAATCTAGTTTTAATTTCAAAATAAACCCAATTTAAAACCAGATTTTCGAATTAGAACCAAATTTAGTAGCTATTTAACACATAAGCATTATTAGAATTTCTGCAGTTAGAATAATTTATAAAGTTTGTGTAATTTACGGAAAAAAATATAGTTTATGTAGTTAAAGGAAGACTCAAAAAGTACAGATGAAAATAGGTTTAGTCGCATAAGTTTGTGTAGTTGACGGAAGTAAACCTTAAGAATAAGGAAAACTTATATTTTGTTGTAGCCTTATGTTTATCTTCAAGGGAACTTCATTATTTTTTAGGATAAAAATAAAGAAAACTTATATTTTGTTGTAAATTTGTGTTTATCTTTAAAAGAAAATTCAGTTAGGGTTAGACCCGTGATTTATTGGATATAAATAAGGATGTTGAGCACTATAAACACATAAAAACCAAAGAGATAGAACTTTTAACAAAAAATCTTTGAAATTTTTTTTAGCAGAATAAAAAAATAAAACAAGGAGTTAAAAAATTTTCAATGGTTTAAAATTAGTTTTTTGCATATTTGATCTTAAGTCAAAATATATCTGTAATTTGTTAGTGTTGTTATAAATAAAATTTGTAATTGTATTTTAAAAATTGTCTACCAGTATTGCCTAGCAATATATATTTTGGTAAAGATAATCAATTATAACTCTGTAAAATAGTTCTTATCTAACTTGCTTTGGCATTTACATGATTTTCCTTCTACTCTTTTCTGATATAAAATTCAAAAACTCTATAAACCCGAGTTTGATAAAATGTTAAAATCAAATATGATATCTGAATATCCAAGTCTCCTATCGCGAAATGTTGTGGGCCTATAGATAAAATTCACGAAACGATATTCCTTGTAAATAAAGCCCAACAAGGGTCCACACATCTCTCACCTATCGAAATCTTGATTGTGTCGACGGAGGAAACGTCTTTTTAAAAAAGAGTTGATTGAAAACAAGAGGCGGTGGAACACAGGGAAGAATCAAAATCCAATTAGATCTACTATGAACTGAAGAAAAAAGAGAATCGATTTCCTTGAGGATGATGTTAGGGTTATCTGGATCACAAGCGCAAACATTCTTTTAACTGTTGTTGTAATTCGTAGAGACGAAGCAATTGAGAAAATAATTCACAGGAAATGGGAGGGGAAGATGGTGAACGAGATAAAGATGATAAATGGAAATCTCCGCCTCAGAAGGCGGACTTAAAGCTATGGGGAATCCTCGCGTTTACTGTAATCGGTGCAACCGCCACCACTTTCGCCGTTAGTAAAAAAAATCTCTACATTTCTTAAGCAATTCTTTTACGAGTTTGAATTTTATAAGTTGCTTACTCTTTGAGATCGATCTTCATGTTTTTTTTTCGTGTAATGCTTTCGTGTTTCCTATGCTTAATGGTTGTGAAATGATTAAATGGAGAGGTTTAGGGTTTTACTTGTTTCATCTGGAAATGGGAAAATTGGGGAAAAAACTATCTGTTTATGGAACTGCGTATTGATTAAGAGTCATACATCAAAGTGGAGTAGCTAGTCGAAGGAGTTCATGCAGAAACTGGTTTTAGTAGATTCGTGACGGGTTTTTTTCTTCTTTTTAAGTTGGATTTTTGACATAGCCAAAACAATGCAGCGGGATCACCTTTCGGATATGAAATGAGTGTTCTGAATGTTAGACAATATGCATACCATTCATCACTATAACATCACTAGAAAATTGGATTCCTTTGTTCTTTGTCATGAATGAATCTAACATGCATAAGATATGATTGGTAAAAACCTGCACATTAATCTAGTCTTCTGGTTTGGTTAAGTCTTTGTCGAACTCTTGTGTCTGATGCTTCTATTATTTGGTAGGTTCATCAGCTGCGAAGAACTTTTGATTGGGTCTATACCCAGGTGAATAAAGCCATCCTTATCTCTTAGATAATAACTTAAGCTAGATTTAGAATGATATCTCGAATACATATTCAAGAAATGGTGATATCTTCATTAGTACGCTCCAAAACATGTGAGCAGTAGCTAAAAGCTATCAATATTTGTTATCAATTGCTATATGTTATCAGCTTCTTGGTTTTGCATTGGCCATCTTTTCTATTTCTCTTATAATTCATGTTAATGATTTAAATTCTCCACACGAGCTAAGTTCCCAAGTTTGTAATTTGGTTATGGAAGGTAGCTAGATCACAGACAGCGCGGAAAGGAACTGGAGGCGGATCTTTCCGAACAGCTTTCCAGGAGGAAGCATGGAGAAGGCACAATAAACGGATGCAAGAGGAGTATGAGGAAGAGTTGGAGAGAGTGGTAAGTCTTATTGACACTTTCCTTGCATAAAACTCATGTTGCCAAAAATCAATAGAAAAACATTGTGGGTGTTCAGCATGGAAAGTGTGTAGCCCTTTCACATTCTAGTTTTATTTAACTACCTTCTGTGTTACGAACAGAAATTATATATTATTTGTGACAATGGACCTCCTCCCACTTCCCCCTAACAAAACCAAAATATAAAAAAAAAAATTCCCAACTCTCTCGCAAATCATATACAGCTAATGACTACAGAGATAACCTAAATAAACTCTGGTGATTATGCAACATATCAGAAATAGTAATAAAACCTTTAAACCTCTAAAACCACAGCATCTGCCATTCTGCTATTATGTTTAAATTTGAGCAGCCATGCATTTTACTAAGTAAACCATTGATCTCGATTTGATTTGCAGCTGCATATATTCTCATTGACATGAATTTATATTACTTTTATGACATATCTCCTACAATCCGTGATCTTTTTAAAACCTGTCATTAGAGAGTGGAAATCACATAAACATGCGTTCAGGTCTGTTGATGCTTTCTTACAGGAACGTATTAGGCGTATGCAAAGTGTTTTCAACCGAGAGAGGAATAAATTTAGAAAGGGCTATGAGAATTGGAAAGAAAATGATCCTGATGCACACCAATATCATCAGCAGTTTCAGCGAAACGATTGGTACTGGAAAACGGAGTCTTCGTACAGAAACCGGAAGACCAATCACCAGGAGCCTCAAAGTGGAGTCTATCCGTTATCACACCACTACTCAGTTCTAGGGCTCAGCAGGTAATGGTGTAGTTCCATATTTGAAACAAAATGCAGATCCGGCTCAGACGATGATAATTATCCATGCCTCTAGCTCTAAAGACGAAGCTGAAGAGTCGCTAGAATATTATAAAACTACAAATTATATGGAAGGGATAAAAGATTAGAGGTCTTTCGATCTTTGGGTTGTTTGGGAGCCTTAGAGCTTCAGGAGACATTAAAGTGATCTTTGATTAACTTTCGTGTTTTCATGATCATGGTTCTGTTTGTTCATAGTTTCAGTCATTGATTTCTAATTCTAGAATTCAGAGAACATTTTGATTCCCGTTTCCCAAATTCAGCGTCTGAACTACCAGAAACTTTATTGAGTTTGTACTTTTTTTGTAAAATATAGATGAATAAGCATAAATGCTTCCACTGGTTATTAGTATGTTAATGTAAATCAAAACGGGCAATCAAAGTTAGAATTTTTAGTAAAACGCCTCAGCAAGTAACGGGTTACATGTCGAGGGTACTTAATCTGAGTTTGTTGTGTTATTTTGTTGCAGGTGCAGGGCAACTCCGTACACTGAAGCTGAGATTAAGGTAAACATGGAAATAATATGAGATTAAGCTGGTCGTGTAAGATATTTAGAGTTATACATAAGTTGTATTGATTTTATTCGGATTTTTGTTGCACATTCAGAAAGCGTTCAGGGAAAAAGCTATGGAATTCCATCCGGACCAAAATCAAGATAACAAAGGTACGTTCATGTAGGTTCAGGTTCACCATCTTAAACCATTACCGAGTTGGATTCTCATTGATTGTTGCAGATGTAGCTGAAGCAAAATTCAAAGAGGTGTTATTTTCATATGAAGCTATTAAAAAGGAAAGAAAAGACATGAAGGCGTGATTATTGTTGCAAAAGAGATCAATCTTTTTTCTTCCGTGTCCTCTAGTGGAATTGGAATATAGCATCAACGAATGAAACAGGTTTTCGGGTTTTCGCATTATAGGTAAAGTTAACAGTCCTGTGGTTTGTTTTGGCTCTATTATAGTTCTTTGTTGTGATATATAACCAAACCAATGCACGGTTTAAATAAGTTGAAAGAGGGAAATCAGAAAGATGAAGAGAATATGGGGATAGCTTCTGCATAACAGATGAATAATTTTAGTTATGTTAGGAAGTTGTGTAATGAAATTTCACAGGTAAAGAGGTCTTTGATCAATTTTTTCTTATACAACCTTTACAGTCAAATTATTTTTACTTTTACGTTTTATAGTCATTTAAAGGATTCTTTCGAATGATTGTAGGAATTTTGTTTCCAGTTTTCTTTTACCAATACCACCATCATATATAAGTTATATGAATGTAGGAATTTTGTTCCAGTTTATTAGTTAAATGATATAACTAATAAAAATAAAAATACTTGCATAGTCATAAAATATTATGATTTTATGTTTTGAAGAAAAGTGACATCATAATGTAATCCGAAACTGAGATGTCGAGTAATCGTTTGATGATGTCCCGAGGCTAAAACGAAATCCCAAAACCAAGATTTATTGTCTAACACAATTCAGGACGATGATTGATATAATCTATATTGCATCTATTTTCATATGTTGTTAATAAGTTTTAAATATTTTTCATTACTTTTTCGGGATTCATTTTTTGGAGTATTTAAGCTCGTTTCAAATTATTTAGACAAAAGGACCAAAATTAAATCATTTCAATTTCCATGACAAATTCCAGCTTTCAAAAATTTGGTAATGTTATTACGATCCTATTTCGAAAAAAAAATTTTCTTGTTTCTCGAGTAATTTCAATATTTTTCTATTTTTCTTTGTGACGAAAATAAAAATTGTATTAAGAAAAATCACAAGTACCTTAAAAATTCATTAAGAAAAACTCAAAAGGAATTTTAAGCTCATACATTGTATACCCTAAATCTAATGCCTCTTTATTATATAGACTTTAACTGACGAGAATTCACATATGCTTTAGGACTGTTTTGCTTCAGCCACCACTGTCATCATTCAGGAAGTTTTGCTTCAGCCACCGACGTCACATGTAAGGACGTTTTTCCAACGACCGGTAAGAAACTACATTACCATTTACATATTGATGGAAATCTCCTGGTCTTAACCTTCCAGAGAACACAAAGTTAACTAAATCAAATGTACTGGTAAAAAGTATTTAAATATCTTTGCATACACTATAATTTGTCCGACTGTTTAAATATAGCAGATTTGACCAATTCTGAGAAAAAAATGTACGAGTAAAACTGATGTAATCAATTTGAAACTTGGTAAAAATCTTCCTAACTCTTCAATTTAGACAATGCAAAAAAAAGAAAGAATTCTATTTGGAGATGTGATATAAGAATTATGATTGTTTTTTAGTCATGAACTGTATATTGTGAATCTGCAGCCAGTGAAAAAAAGAAATCATTTTGAAAGTATAACATTGATCCAATCCAGCTGACTTTTGATAATTAAGGAAATTCCTAATCCTTATATCTAGCTAGTAGCTTTCTCTAAAACAGCTGTATAATCCATCTGTAGTTTAAGAATTATAATTGAATAACCAGTAATGTTTTGTACAGCAAACAAATTCGACCACTCCGAGGAGTTGGACTGCTTAAATAGCCAAATCAACATGGATTAACCTCAAAATTTGCATGAAGTAAGACATATGGATTTAGATGTCGGTTAAGGAAAACCGATTTTCTCTACAAGAGCACATGAAAATGTGTTTTCAAAGACATAACATTGAATATGCCGATGTACATAAAAAAAGTTTTGTTGTTGTAACTTGATTAGATCGTTTGGATACAGAAATAAACTTTGATCATGCTGATATTTTTGGGAAATATCAATGGGAAAATGTTATCCATAGTCAACGGTGGGATCAATATTCCAAGTTAGTTTAGTAGTTATTTTGTCCATATCTGAATGTGGGTTGGGCACAAAAGAATTGAGACAAATCTGAAAAGGTGTGTTTGGTTGGACGATCGAGCTCGGTTTGAGCTAAAACATTGCAGGATCATTTGACACTCTTGCAGCCAATGTATAGAAGAAGGTGAAGTGTTCTTCGCCAATCAAAGAATAAGGTGAGGGTGGGATCCATGGGTTCTTGGCACTTTTAGTCATTCAGTATTCGTAAGTGGTAGCTCGAGGAGATAATTTGTTGATATGAGTAGTGGATGTGATGTACGATTGAGTATCAATCTCACAAGCGGCACGACCGTAACTCGTAAAGTCGAGAATATCTCTTGGCCTAAGTGGGCAAGAGAACTAAAAGGAGAGGGTTTTGATCGAATCACACAATCAAATGTGAACCAAGGGAGTTTGAATGTTTTAAACTAACCTGGCCGTGGCTTCAATAGAAAAAAAGTGAATCACACACTTAGTTTCTAAGGAACAAGAACAAGATTCAAACACAAAAATTTGAAAAAAATACTTTGTATTCAACTTTTTACTTCAATGGTGGTCTGCCTTACAATAGATCGTGATTAGTTTATATAATGCTCATGGCGACGATCATAAGGTCTAAAAAGAAAAAAATAAATTATACATTTAAAATATGTGGCCGTTGGCCATTAATGTTTAGTTTGGCCAATATGGAAAGTGTAGATGCTATATCTTGAGAGCTTAGGGCGAATGTAAGGTGTCTAGGTACATCCTGGATGTTTTGGAAAATTTTCAATACGTGTCCAAGTTGCAAGGAATAGAGAATTTGCAATCTGAACACATTAAGTGCACTTCGGTCCATGTATAACATGTCTTGGAAAAAAGGGATCCGCCTGATCCTTTGGTGGCTGGTGCATGGTAGGATAATTTTGAGCTTCCTTAAGGCCTTAATAATCTCTCCTGGACACCATGTTTTGGTTTGCAAGTGATGAAACCGGTTGGTCAGCTCACTTGCCATAAACAACTCTAATTGGTTCATTTGAAGGCACGGATGGACCCGCCTGGTCTAAGGCGTGCTTGGGCTTCTAGAAGTTCTTAAGAGAGCTCCTAGAAGTACCAAAAAGTCTCCTGGTCTCCAAAGAAATATTTGGAGACTTTCATATAAGGAAAGTTCCAAAAATGGTATGTTTCAGCAACTCCAAATTGATGAATGGTGCATGATTTGATCTGGCATTGTTTGGGGTGATCTCTATATCGCCGCGTGTCCTTTGTGAGTCAAATTATAGGCTAGATTCGGTCTTGGCAGGCCGTTTCTTGGTTAGGCTTGAATTCATGAAGATATACCTATGTATCATTTTGCGAGTATTTGGCCGCCTTTGTGTTCCTTGGGCCGTCCGGGCCGGCCAGTTGTCCGGGGGTTGGGCCGATGACCACATCATGCCCTCCCCCTTCAAAAGGTTTTTCCCTCAAAATATTTTGGCATGCACATAGAGAATGCAAGTTAATACCTTGAATCAGTTGAGGATTTAGGACATCACCTCGGTTTATGACCCTCATATTAATATGGTTCGGGTGTGGCCATTGTGTATCTGGTAGTTGCTCCTTAATCAGAAAGGAAGCAATTACTCTTTTCCATGGGAGATTGTTGCTTTGCTTGGCCTCCAAGGTGTTGGATTCTCCACGGTCTTCTCTTTGTTCTGAAAATCGGTTTAGAGTAGAAGGTGTCTTTTCTTGGTCTTTGTTGGATCTTTGTGTACGTAGACCTGCTTTAACAAGCTTTGACAAAGAAAAATGCTTTATGCTAGTACTGGAATTTTCAAATTCAAGCTCTCTTATTGCCTTAACACTTTTAGGCTTCACATTTTTGGCTTTGACTAGCAAAGTTGTTAGTACTTGCCTAGTTGGACATGTCTTAGCAAAGTGTCCTCTTTTTTTGACATCTATGACATATAATTTCATCTATTTTTAAATGGTCAGAGGACTTATATGGTTTTTCTTTGTCGTGTAGTTCAGGTAATGGCTTGGATGGTTTCTTGTGTGCTACGACTAGAGGCTTTGGAACTTGCTGGTCATCTTTGGGCTGAACCATTGGCTTAGCTCCTTTGTTTCCTCCTAAAGTATTTGAAAACTCTTTATTTTCTTCTGGACAGTAGACTCCTGTTTGTCTAGCCTTTGTGTTTGACAATGATGCTAAAAGCCATCTTCTTAGTTCGGGGTTTGCATGGATCTTCACATAGTATTGTCGACGAGCTGCTATGTCCCTCACAAACTCATCATACATCAGCTGTTTCATTTCATCCCATGTTGCCTCTGGTTCATCATATTCTAACCGTATGTAGGTGTCTCGCTCCTAAATCCTAAAGGCATCTTCGGTTACGGTATCTTTGGAATAGGCTGTCTTTTTTTCTCTTGCATTTGGTTATTTTGTAACCAATCTTCCATGTATTTTTTCCCAGTTTAGATAGGCGTCTCATCTTTGTTCATGACCTGAAAATGAGATGTATTTTGGTTCATGATTTTTCTTCACCATCCGATTGTTGCTCCCATGGTTTGGCTGGCTAGTGCTCGGGCCATTGTTCTTCATATTCTGCCTCATCACAATAGGTTACTCCTTGTTCCTCGTATTCTAATTCTTCTAGACTACTTTGGGAGTTAGTCTCTTCATACCACGATTCTCCTTCATGGTTTTCTTCTTTATCACCTCCTTGGTAACTTTCTTCTTCTTCCGACCAATTTTCATGGCTCATGTTGTCTTGGTCATAGTCTGATGGTTTTCTCCTTCTGACTCTTTTTCAAAATCAGTCTCTAAATAGTCTTCATGCCATGACTCTTCTCCGTAGCCACACTCGTTGGTATTTAGGCATTGATCATAGTCGTTGTATTGACTATAATCGGTTTGTAGTATGATCATGGTGTCTTCTTCTTCATCATAGTACCCCATCACTAAATTTTGTACCTTACACGACAAAAACAAGTATCAAGTCCAAATCATCAAATAAAGAAACTACACTCTATTGAATATATGATATTAACACAAAGTAGGAGCAAAAGAGAAATTGATACATTGAAATACAATATTTATTGTTTTTTTGTTTTCTTTTAGCAACTAATTTTAAAACAAACTAAAAGACAATATTTATTTTTGGTTTTTCTATTTGAATTATTATTAGGACGAAAATAATAATAATATTATATAAATCTCTATTTTTTTCTTTTTTAAACTTAACTAGCAATAAATTTGTAAATCATGTTTATATTTTTGGTTTTTTCTTAATTGAACAGTAAGCAAACATGAAATGCAATTTTTTTGTTTTGTTTTTAGATTTATATGAGAAGAAGAAAAACAGAAACAACAAGAATCAACTTGAAACAATGCAACTGAAGAATAAGAACAAATATTTTTATTTGGTTTTTCAATAAGATGAAATAAGAAAATGCAAACAAAAGCATAAAAGATCAACGATAAAGGTTGGATTAACACAACCTGAGATAGGAACTTTTAACTCTCATACCAAATGATATAAGATTGAGAATCAATCTCATAAGAGGTACAACCGTGACTCGTAAGACCGAGAATCTTTCTTGGCTTAAGCGGGCAAAATAACTAAAAAGAGGGGATTTTGTTTGAATCACATGATCAAAGGTGAACCAAGGGAGTTTGAATCTCTCAAACTAACGTGGTCATGACTTCAATAGAAAGGAAGTGAATCATACACTTAATTTTTAAATAACAAGAACAAGATTCAAAGACAAGACTTTGAAAAAAAAAATTTTGTATTCAACTTTTAATTTCAATGATGGTATGCCTTTACAATAGGTCATGATGAGCTTATATAATGCTCATAGAAACAGTCATAAGTTCTAAAATGAGAAAACGAAATCATACATTTAAAATATATGATCGTTGGCCATTAATGTCTAGTTTAACCACCATGGAAAGTGTAGATGCTATATCTTGAGAGCTTAGGGGCGAATATAAGGTGTCCAGGTACATCATGGATGCTTTGGAAAGTCTACAATACGTGCCAAAGTTTCAAAGAATATAGATTTTGAAATCTGAACACATTAAGTGCAGTTCGGTCCATATATGTCAAGTCTTGGAAAAGAGGGATCCGCCTGATCCTATGGTGGCTTTGGTAAGATAATTTTGGGCTTTCTTAGGGCCTTAATAATCTCTCATGGATGCCATGTTTTGGTTTGCAAGTGATGAAACCGGTTGGTTATCTCACTTGCCATAAACAGCTCCAATTGGTTTATTTGAAGGCACGGATGGATCCGCCTCATCCAAGGCGTGCTTGGGTATCTAGAAGTTCTTAAGGGAGCTCCTAGAAGTACCAAAAAGTCTCCTGGTCTCCAAAAATTTTTTTAGAGACTTTCATATAAGGAAAGTTCCAAATATGGTATGTTTCCAAAACTCCAAATATATGAATGGTGCATGAATTGATATGGCCTGGTTTGGGGGTGAGCTCCATGTCGCCGTGTGTCCTCTATGAGTCAGAATTATAGGCCAGGTTTGATCTTGGCGAGCCGTTTCTTGGTTAGGCTTGAATTTATGAAGATACACCCATACGACCGCCTTTGTGTTCCTTGGGCCGGCCGGGCCGGCCAGTTGGACAGGGTTGGGCCGATGACCACATCAGGATGGCGGCATGTTAGATGTTTGTATGTTACAGTTAATTGATAAGGTGGATAGTTTATGTTAATTATTTGTGTGTAGTCAAACAAAGGATGAGGACATGGAGATCCCATTAATGCCCCAACTTTGAATGCAATGGGATAGAGGACGATAACATGACGATCCCGTTATTGCCCCCTAAACCGGCCACTTCAAGAAACAGGGCCATTAGCGTCAAAATTTGATATGTCGCTAAATAGCGACTGATTGCCATCGACTTTGCCACGAATCTACATTTTGACGTAACGGTGATTGATTCGACGTTAAATCGATGCATAATTAGGTGCATTTAATGTTGATTTAAAGAAGAATATGAATTTCATCGTAAATCCAATGGTACGTAGCAATCCATTTGCGTTGAAATGATTTCGTCCCAAATTAACATCAATTTAACATCTGATTTCTGGTAGGTAAACACGTGTTAGTTGAGTTGCACCTACCAATCACTGACATATTTATTGTAAAACCGTTGGGAAATCGACACTAAGTTGATGTGATCATAAGACCGTTGTTCATGAAACCAACAATAACCAATGACAAACGGAACCAGTTTACGAGCCTTTTTCAGCTCAGATGAAAAGCAATATCAACTGGTCCAGCCCAACGAACACTTGGAATCCATTGTTAGCTCAACCAAAGCATGCCTCTGAAGTGGAATTAGTCTAATTGGAGTGTAGAAGAAAGATTTATTCAATATAAAAATTGGGTGATCCCAAGCTTACCCGATTTGGACATACGCACTTTAACTGGAGGTTTCGGCCAAACTAAGAGGACTTAAGCCATAATACGACTTGTTCTAGAATTTTGATTTATCAGATAATCATGGACAATTTTATTCACCTCAAAAAGGTTCAGACTTCGAATTTATTCATTTTACAAATCGATGGACATGTTTTAAATCCAATTACGTACGCGACTAGGCCAAATATCGTGCTACAAAGTGAAAATTAGAAACGATCTCGTCCATAACCATTTCGAGGATATTATTGGGTCTGTTATGGTTCCAACAAGCTCAAGATCAGAAGCAATTTTTATTGGATCCTCAATATAATTCTAATTTTCCAAAATTGGTCGACATGGTTCTATACATCGAAAATTCTAAATCCGCTTGGTTTAGGAGCTTCTAGTCTTATGTGTGGCGATCAAGAAAGACCATTAGAAGATTGATAAACCATGAAATCATTCAAAAGCCGTCAAGATACAAGAGTCCAATACAAGAGATAAATGATGCACTTAATGGACTGATTTGCACCCTTCTAGACCAATAACAAAATCTGAATTTCAATTGGTTTGATCCAACACAAAAGTAGCCCATTCTATTTCTGATTCAATCTCTAGAAGACTCAATTGAAGCCCAATGAATGTTGCAACAAAAAACACACGAAATTAGCTTAAGGGATAGTCAACACACACATAGAAATGAAGGATTGTTGGTGAATTCTTTGGAAATCAATTCAAGGAGTCAGTTCAACATATTTATTGTGTATAGTTTCTAAACAATTTAATGTCTCTTTTGACCACATTGTCGCCAACTTCTACTATAAATATGTAGTCTCACTTTGTGAGAATCATTTAACAAACATTTCATATATAAACTTTTTCTTTTAAAGAAAATTTCTCTTTTGTTTCTTGTGAACAATTCGATCTTTTAGTTTGTAATATATAAAGATTATTTCGGTAAATCAAGAGGTTCTTCCCACCTCTTGTGTAACCATTCACCATCCAAGGATTATAGTTGTGGTGTAAGATAGTCTCAGGCATAGAGAGATACACCCTTTTTTGGAGCTATGTTCAACTACTCTCTAAAGATTCTACCAGCTAATTTGTTTATTTCGTTTTAAGATAGTTCATACATTGAGAGTTACCTCCACTGTTAGTGCTACACAACAATTTAGATAAGTTTAGGATTATCCAAACCTTTCTTAGAGTGTGATCTTGGGAAGCATACGGTCCTAATTGTATCAAAAGTCATCGCAAAATTATCTGACGTTAATCAGTCGCACATGTCCTATGGTACTATGACGGTACGTTTGTAAAAATTATTCTATAATTGAAATATTTCAATGCAACACCACTCAAAAAACAATTTTCATAGTCATTCAATAATGTTTATATACGAGATACAAAGTTGGATGTATATGGTAGTCAGTGTCAAAATAATGGGGGGGAGTCAGTGTCAAAAGAATTTCGAAACGAACTCGGAATCTTTATGTATCAAACAAAAAATATACTGTTGACTTTAGAAACCGGTAAGATGTTCTGTCCATATCGAAAGTGAATGAATATGAAATTTATTCTTAATGACAAAGTGTGAAAACATTTACTGAATAGAGAGTTTACAACATACTATTATGTTTGGTTTCAACACGGTGAGAGTTATGGAGACAATGATGGAATTGTAAGTCATGGTAGTAATAATAATTACGATGTTTTAATGGCTAATACACCTAGTAATGGCTATAATCAACGATAATTTGCATATCGTTATTTCGTCGCTACTTACCGTCAAAATATCACCGCATTTTCCGAGAACCACATTCATCGGTAAATCATCACAATGTAACGTCGATTTACCAACATATATGTTACGTCGATTTACAAATAGATATGTTACGTCGAATTATTGACAAAGATTCGTTCTCACAAATTTAACGTCGAATTAACAATGAATTAAAATTATGTCGATCATTTAACGTCAAATTGGTGATCGACGCAATGCCATCGCTACCCACCTATAATGTCAGATTAGCGACAATAAACGCTATCGCTAAATCTTTGTTTTTTGTAGGGCTGACAAGCCAAATATGGTGGAAGATTTTTCGGGTGCACGCCCATTTATTTTATTGTATGCGAGAATTGTGATGTATAAGTGTGTTGTAATATGTATTATCATATAATTTTTTTTACTGTGAAGTAAATGGTATATATTGTTGATTGTCGCATGTTTTAGAGTTAGTATTTGTGCATGTGGTTGGTTAGAAATGTTGGGGATCATGTGGTTGACATGACTTTCATCTGTGTTTAATTAATTATTCACACATCTTTTTTTCTTTTACCATGCCTATGAGTTTTCTTGTGGTTCTGACCCGGACGGTCATTTTTACCAAAAAATATAATAAAACATTTTCAAAATTTTTTAATTATGGTTCTAGAAACATTCCAAAGCAATTTAAAAATATGTTTTCAAGAGAAAACAAAAAAGATCTTTGGATTTCTGTGGTTTCACACTAGAATTTTGTAGTTTGATTGTAAGTCTTAGTTATATAACAATTCCGCAATTAAGCGTGTCTAGGTGAGGGTACCATTAGGATGGGTGACCTCCTGATATGCTCAGGTTGCAGCGCTTCTTTTATTCACTCGATCTTTTATATGTGTATCGCAAAAACATATTTTTGAACTGCAATAACTTTTTTTACCACGATGAACATGGCCGACAATACTAATTCGGAAAGCTCTCTCAAAGATCTCCGACGTGAAAGTGGCATGAAAAACCAAAGGGGCTGTTTTGGACCCAAAAATTTGATGTTTAGACCCTCTTTCAGACATTTTTTTCGGGCGGAAGCAATCACAACCTGAAAATCGTATGATTAGCCTTCTAAAACTCATCACATCGCAGATGAAAAACTTTTCAACTATGTAGGTGAGGCCTAAAAATCATGTGGGGCATTTTTATCGAGTGGAACTCACAAAGAATCATTGCAAAAAGATGATGAAGAGCATTTCTACGATTACATGCCTTGTACTACCGGGTGCGATCATACAAGCACTAATGCATTGGATCCCAACATAACTCCACAATTAAAAAGGTTTGGGCGAGATAGTACTGGGATGGGTGACCTCCTGAGAAGTCCTCGTGCCGCAGCCCTTCTTTTTTTCACTCGATTTTTTATTTGTATATCGTAAAAATGCATAATTTCGAAATGCCATAAATTTTCCACCGCGATGAACTAAACGGTGTAGAAAACCATTTTGTAAATCTCTCAATAAAAAATGACGTTCCAATGGTATGAAGACCAAATGGGGCTATTTTTGACCACCAAATTTTGATGCTTAAACGGTCTTTCAGATGTTATTCTTTGGTTGAAGCAATCATGACCTAAAAATAGTCTTATCGGTCATCTCAAACTCATCGCATCACCGAGGTAAAACTTTTCAACCATCAAGGTGATCCAACACATTATGTGGGGTCTTCTTTATTAGGTAGAACTCACAAAGAATCATTGCAAAAATTGGATGAAGATCATATATACGACTGCATGACATGTACTACTGGATGCAATCGTACCAGCACAAACACACCAGATCCTATCAAACTCCATAGTTAAACATGCTTGAGAGTGTAGTCCTGGGATGGGTGACCTCCTGGTATCATCTTGTTGCGCCCCTTCTTTTATTCACTTGATTTTTATATGTCTATCGCAGAAACGCCGTATTTTCAAAATGTCTTAACTTTTGTACCACGATGAACTAGATGGTCAACAATACCATTTCGGAAAGCTCTTTCAAAGATCTCTGACATGCCAATGGTACGAACTCCAATTGGGGCTGTTTTCGACCACCAAATTTGGATTTTTAAATGCTCTTCGGGATGTTTTTTCAGGCGAAAGCAATCATGACTTCAGTACCATATTATCGGCCATCTCAAACTCTTGTACCGCAATGAACTAGATGGTCAACAATACCATTTCGGAAAGCTCTCTCAAAGATCTCTGACGTGCCAATGGTAAAAACTCCAATTGAGGCTGTTTTACACCACCAAATTTGGATTTTTAAATGCTCTTCGGGATGTTTTTTCCAGGCGGAAGCAATCACGACTTCAAGACCATATTATCGGCCATCTCAAATTCATCGCATCGCCTAGCCAAAATTTTCAGCCATCTAGGTGAGACCCTCACATCGTGTGGAGCCTTCTTTATCAAGTTGAGCTCATGATGAATCATGACAAAAAATGGTTGAAGAGCATATATACGATTGCATGACATCTACTACCAGGCAATCATACCAGCACTAATGCACTGGATCATATCAGAACTCCTCAGGTGAACGTGCTTGGGCAAGGGTAGTGTTGGGCTGGGTAACTGCTAGGAGGTGCTCGCATTACACCCCTTCTTTTATTTACTCGATATTTTATGTGTCTATCGTAAACATCATATTTTCTAAATGCCATAGCTTTTGTGCCGTGATGAACTACACAGCCGAAAAAACCATTTCGTAAAGTTCTCTGAAAGATCTCTGATGTGACAACGGTACGAAGACCCATTGGGGATGCTTTGGACCCTATTTTTGATGTTTAGACACTATTTTAGAATTTTTTCTCTAGCGGAAGCAATCACGACCTCAAAACCATATTACGGCCGTCTCAAAGTCATCGCATCACCAAGCCAAACCTTTTTAACCATCTAGGTGAGGTACACACATCATGATACGAGCCTTAAATCAAGGCCGTAACACTCACGGACTCGTTGGAGAAGATTAGCCGAGAAACTTGGCCTTAGGCTTCTGGATGGGGGTTTTCTGGTGGCTATTGGATGGTGGGGGTGAAGTGAACAACACGAGGAGTGATGAACCTCGTGATAAATTACAACTTAGAAGTTAGGAGGGCTGGTCTAAAATAGGGTTCTAAGCGATAGAGTTTTAGGAGAAAAACTCGTAGAAAAAAGTTCTATCTTTATTAATAATCAAAAGTTGTCGAACTACAATGCTGAAGGAGCCTTATTAATATGCTCGGCAGCTTTGACCTTCTAGGGTCGACCCAAATAAAAAATGAAAAAGTTACAAAAGTGCATAAAGAAAAATACAAAAAGGAAATAACCAAAAAAGGACAACTACCTAAATTGTTCTTGACTCAAAAAATGGAAAACTACTAATTCCTACCCTGCAAAACAGAAAAGTCAAGTATATAATTGAAAACTTACCTTTCTTACCTTTCGGCCAAGAAATGGAAGGTGGCCGACCTTGTGGCATGCATGCGCCTAGCTCCTAGTCTTCAACTTGGAGTAAGGTTACGAAATGTTGGGCCTTGACCTCTTTTTCCATGAGAGCCCAAGTCTCTGGAGTCCTTTGTAATGTTGAGAAGCCCTTGGAGTCTTTCTTGTACCCTTGGCCCAATGCTCCTTGTCGTTGGTCTTCTAGGAGCTTATCTACCCACAAGCTGAACTTGTGGAAGAGTGCCCTTGTTCTGCTCCTTTTCATGGCTCATGGTGGCACCACTGGTGTAGAGACTTCATCCAGGTTCATGCCTTGAAACTGGTAGCTGAGTTGATCCGAGTCTCCTTGTGAAGAGGTGGAAATGGTGGTACAATCGCGTGAGCCGGCTGGATTGTGCGTGTAGCTGGCCGAGTTGGGATCGGAGCTGGCCAGATTGATTTGTGATCCGGCGGCGTCACTAGTTGGGCCGGTGGTGTTATTCACGTTGCCGCCAGTTGGGCCGGAGGTTTGGGCCTCTCCACCGGAAAAGTTGGTCGGCCCGGCTCGGCTGATCATAGGGCCGGTGGTACCGCTTGGCCTGGCAGACGCGCCAAATGGCTCGGCTGTCTCGGGCAAGCCTTATGGTCAGCCATTTTGGTCTTCTGGCCGGCCAGACAATCTGATGTCCTCATCATCCCCTCCCCCTTCAGTAGGTTTTGACCTCAAAACTGGCTCATCTGCAAGGAAAGGAGCTAAATCAGTCACATTTAATGTGTTAGACACATTAAACTCACTTGGAAGTTCAATCCGGTAGGCGTTGTTGTTGATCCTCTCGAGCACTCTGAATGGTCCATCTCCTCTTGGGGCCATCTTGGAACTCCTTAGGTTGGGGAACCTCTCTTGCCGTAGGTGTAGCCACACGCAATCGCCTGGTTGAAAGATCATTTCTGTTCTCCCCTTGTTGGCATGAGTCACGTATTGCCCGGTCCTATTCTCCAGGTTCTCTGCTACCTTCTGGTGTATCTTCTTGATGAATTCTGCCTTAGATACTCCATTGAGGTTGGTCATTTCTGCTGGCGGCAGTGGTGTTTGCTCCAAAGGCGTTTGAGGGTTGAAGCCGTAGACCACTTCAAAAGGGGTCTTCTTTGTGGCTGAATGCACTGCTCGGTTGTAAGCAAACTCTATAAATGGCACGTACTCCACCCATGTCTTGAGGTTCTTCCCTAGTGTGGTCCTGAGAAGAGTCGACAATGTCCGGTTAACTACTTCAGTTTGGCCATCGGTTTGAGGATGGCATGTGGTAGAGAAGAGCAGCTTCGTCCCTATCTTTCTCTAGAGGCTCCTCCAAAAGTGGCTGAGAAATTTGGTGTCTCTGTCTGACATGATGGTCCTTGGCACTCCATGAAGTCGTACTACCTCCCTGAAGAACAGTTCGGCTATATGCGTGGCATCATTAACATTGGCACATGGTATGAAATGTGCCATCTTGAGAAATTGGTCCACCACAACAAAGATAGCATCTTTGTGGTTGATCTTGGGCATACCTAGAACGAAGTCCATCAAAATGTCCACCCATGGATGTGTAGGTATGGGCAGAGGGAGATACAACCCGTGAGGGTGCACTCGGGACTTCGCCTTCTTGCAAGTGATGCACCTTGCACAATGGGCTTCTACTGACCTCTTGATGTGTGGTCAATAGAAGTGCTCCATGACTACTGCTAGTGTCTTTTGAACACCAAATTGGCCCATAAGACCTCCTCCATGAGCTTCTCGGGTGATAAGCTCTCGTAGAGATCCTTCTGGAATGCACAACCTTCTTTCCCGGAACAAGAACCCATCATGGATGTAGAACTTGCCATGACTCCCTGTGCCACACTCCTTGTAGCTCTCAGCAAAATCAGGATCATCCTTATACAGGTCCTTGATGTGCTCGAATCCTAAGACCATATCTTCCATTGTAAATATCAAAGCAAACCTCCTTGATAGTGCATCGGCTATCATATTATACTTGCCCTTCTTGTACTTTATGACGTAAGGAAAGGTTTCTCTAAACTCCATCCACCTAGCATGTATTCTCTTGAGGTTGGTTTGCCCTCTAAGGTGTTTGAGAGTCTCCTGATCAGTGTGGATCACAAACTCCTTGGAAAACAGGTAATGTTGCCAAGTCTCCAAAGCTCGGATTAGCGCATAGAGCTCATTGTCGTAGGTGGGGTAATTCAATGAGGCCCCACCTAAATTCTCACTGAATTATGCTACTGGTCTTCCTCCTTGGGTTAGGACTGCTCCTATGCCTATTCCAGGGGCATCACACTCCACTTCAAAAGTCTTGTTGAAGTCGGGCAGGACTAGCACTGATGCATGCAGGAGGTTGTTCTTCAAGGCCTGGAATGCCTTCTCTTGAGCTTCTTCCCAGCTGAACCCCACATTGTTCTTCACTACTACTGTCAATGGTGAGGCAATGCTGCTGAAGTTGGGCAGAATCTTCTGTAGAAGCTGGCCAGGCCGTGGAAGCTTCTCACTTGGCTGATGTTGCTCGGTGTTGGCCATTCTTGTACGGCTCGAATCTTATCTTCATCAACCTGTAAATCCTGTGAACTTACAACAAAGCCTAAGAAAACAAGTTTGTCAGTACAAAAGGTGCATTTCTTGAGATTGACATAAAGCTCTTCTCGTCGAAGGATTTTAAGCACCATCTCAAGATGTGTAATGTGATCCCGTAGGCATTTACTGTAAACAAGTATGTCATCAAAATAGACTACTACAAACTTACTGATGTACGCCCAGAACTTGGTTCATAAGGCGCATGAAGGTGCTTGAGACATTAGTCAAGCCAAACGGCATGATTGTCCACTCGTAGAGCCCTTGCTTTGTCTTAAAAGCAGTCTTCCACTCATCACCTTCTTTCATTCTGACCTGGTGGTATCCACTCTTGAGGTCTATCTTGGAGAAGACCGTGGCTCCACTAAGCTCATCTAGCATATCATCCAGCCGTGGTATAGGATGCCGGTACTTGACCGTGATATTGTTGATTGCTCGGCAGTCTACGCACATTCACCAAGTCCCATCCTTCTTGGGGACTAGCAACACTGGTACGACACATAGACTGAGGCTCTCTCGAACATAGCCTTTCTCCAGGAGTTCCTTAACCTACTTCTCAAGCTCCTTGGACTCCTATGGACTCATCTGGTAGGCTGGTCGATTGGGTAAGGCTGCTCCGGGCACGAGGTCAATCTGGTGCTCTATGCCACGTAAGGGAGGCAAGCCTGCTGGTATCTCCTCAGGGAATACATCCTAGAACTTGTTGAGGAGGGCTGCTACTTCAGGAGGTAGCTCTACCTGTTCTTTTTCTACACTCAATACTTCTTTGAAAACCATTAGTAACATTAAATCCTTTGAGGCTAAAGCTCTCCGGACATGACTCGGTTGAATGAGAAAATTAGACTTAATGAGTTTTTTTTCTTACTCATTTGTTGTTGCAGCTCGTGTACCTGGGCAGGTGTGAGAGGAGCTAGGCTTACTTTTCTCTTATCGTGCACAAAGGTGTAGAGATTGGTTCGGCCATCATGCCTTGTCTCCTTGTCGAACTGCCATGGCCTTCCTAGCAGAAGATGGCCAGCTTGCATAGGTACTACGTCACAAACTACCTGATCATGGTATCTGTCCACACTGAATGGCACGGTTACTTGCTAATGGATCTTGAGCTCCACCTTGTCATCTAGCCATCTTAGTCGATATGGCCGGGGATGCTTTGTCTTCTCTAGACCTAGCTTATGAACCATATAGGCACTGGCCACGTTAGTGCACGAACCAACATCTATGATGAGATTACATACCTTGCCCTTGATGGTGCACCGACTGTGGAAGATGTTCTCCCTTTGAATGGTCTCGGAGGGGTCTACCATTGCACTGAGGATGCGTCTAGTGACCAGTACTTCCCTCACATCAGGGTACTCTATGTCACCATATTATGCTTCTGGTTCAAAGTCCTCTTCATCATGAGACTCATATTCTCCAGCTTCCGTGATCAGCATGAATCGGTTGTTTGGACACTCCCTTGAGATGTGACCGCGACCCTTACACTTAAAGCAAGTGATATCACGTGATCTCTGAGGGTTAGAAGACTTACTAGGCTCTCACTGGTCACGGGTTTGCTCAGGAGGCTTGCTCTTGAACCGTGATTCGATTTCTATGCTCTTTCCATTGTCTACGGGCTTGGTGCTAATGCCTGGTGCCCAAGGCGCCTTAGGTTTTCTGCGTATGTCTTGGCTCTTACGCCTGATGTGCTGTTTAGCCTGGACAGAGAGGTGGAACAAGTCCTTGAAATCATTGTAGATTTGTCTCTCCACTTTTCGGCTGATCCTCTCTTGCAGTCCATCCAAGAATTGAGCCATCAATGCTTCCTCATCGTCATTGAGTTCCACTCTATTCCTTAGTCTCTCAAACTCCTCGTAGTACTCCTCTACTAATCTTGTACCCTGCTTAAGAGTACGAAAACGGTGTTGCAAATCTCTATGGAAATAAGGTGGGACAAACCTTTGTCTCATGAGATCCTTCATGTTGACCCAAGAATCTACGGGTCTCAATCTCCTTTTCCTACGGTCAGAAGCCTCACGATCCCACCAGATGAGGGCATTATCCGTGAGTTGTGCTACTGCCATGGAGACTCTCCTAGGGCCTGGTTTGTTGTAATGGTCGAAGATGTGATCCATCCTCCTTTCCCAATCTAGATAGGCCTCGGGGTCTACTTTTCATGCAAAACTAGGATGTGTTAGCTTGACATCATGACTGTTTACCCGATTGTAGGCATAGTCATCTCCATCCTCATGATGTCTAGGGGGCATCCTTAGTCTCTGGTGATGACCATAGGTCTCGTAGCCATTGCCCTCTGCTTTTGGTTGCCGTGGAGGTCCTCTCGGCCTAGGGTGATAGCCGTGAGGCTGTGGGTCCTCATCTCCATCCGATTGGGGCTCCTCTTGTTCTGGCCGTGTCCTAGGGTGATCAGGACCTTCAACAGGGCCTTGGTCAGCCCTCACATGCCTTATGGCCTGGAATCTCACCGGCCTCTCCAAACGCTCCAGCCTCTCGCCGATTGATGCGAGTTGTGTTTGGAAGATGGTGAACATGACCATCATGGCCTCGGTTGCATCTTGATTTCCTTCAGCTATCGCGTGCTACAAAAAGAAAAACAAGGTTAGTTTGTTTCTAAGAATTATTTATGAGGGTTTTCTTTTATAATAGAGGAAGATGCAAATAGAAAAGGAAAAGATAGAAAAAGAAAGATTCTAACAAATAATGTTGCAAATCTTAGCAATTAATGCAAATCTCCTAGATTTCTTTATTTGGTCGATTTTCTTGATTTTCTTGTTTCTTTTTTGTTTTTGTTTTTTTGATTTAACTTAATTAATAATGGAAAATATGCTTTTAACAAAAGGAAAAACGAAATTGCAAGAAAAAGGATGAATCTAGACCCTAGTGATGCACTTAGGAGCTAGATGCACTCGGTTTGAATTTTAGGTGTTATTTTTTTGATTTTTCGAATAAAACTTAAACTAATGTACAAACTAGAAATAAGACTAAAGTAAAGGATAGAAACAACCTAGTTTTAGGAGCTTCAACTCTGATACCAAAATGATACAAGCCTTGAATCAAGGCTGTAACACTCGCGGACTGGTTGGAGAAGATTAAGTGAGAAACTAGGCCTTAGGCTTGTGGATAGGGGTTTTCTGGTGGGTATTGGATGGTGGGAGGGGGGGGGGGGAAGTGAACCATACGAGGGGTGATGAACCTCGTGATCAAACTCTAACGCTTAGAATCCTAGTTGAGACCAGCCCTCCTAGCTTCTAAGTTGTGATTTATCACGAGGTTCATCACCCCTCGTGTGGTTCACTTCACCCCCACCATCCAATACCCACCAAAAAACCCCTATCCAGAAGCCTAAGGCCGAGTTTCTCGCCTAATGTTCTTCAACCACTCCGCGAGTGTTACGGCCTTGATTCAAGGCTTGTATCACATCATGTGGATCCTTTTCTATTGAGTGGATTTCACAAAGAATCATTGCAAAAAAATGGATGAAGCATGACATGTACTAATGGATGCGTTCACGCGAGCACTAATGCACCGGATCATATCAGAACTCTATAGTTAAATGTGATTGGGTGAGTTTAGTACTGGGATGGGTGACCTCCTGGGATTATCTTGTTGCACTTCTTTTATTCACTCGATTTTTATGTGTCTATCGCAAAACGCAATATTTTAGAAACGTCATAACTTTTGCACCGTTATGAACTAGACAGAGGACAATACTATTTCAAAAAGCTCTCTTAAAAATCTCTGACCTGCCTATGGGGCTGTTTGGGACCAACAAATTTTGATGTTTAAATGCTCTTTTGGACGATTTTCTCTGGCGAAAGTAATCACGACTTGAAGACCATATTATCGGCCATCTCAAACTCGTCGCATCATTGAGCCAAAATTTTCATCCATCTTGGTGATACCTACACATTCTGTGGAGCCTTCTTTATCGAGTTCAACTGATGAAGAATCATTGAAAAAAATGGATGAAGAGCATATGTACGATTGCATGACATGTAATACCGAGCGATCATACCAGCAATAATGCACCGGATCCTATCAGAACTCCTCAGCTAAATGTGCTTGGGCGAGGGAACTACTAGAATGGGTGACTTCTAGGGAGGTCCTTGTGTTGCATCCTTTCTTTTATTCACTTGATTTTTTTATGTGTCTATCATAAAACGTTGTATTTTCAAAACTCCATAACTTTTGTGCCGCGATGACCTACATGGCCGACAAAACTATTTCGTAAAGTTCTCTCAATACTACAAGAAAACATCTATTTCCTGATGACAATATTCGTCGGAAATCCCTCGGGAAATGCATTTTCCAACGGATTTCCAACAAAAGATGTCCATCGGAACTATTTTATCGAAAATCATACACCATCGGGAAATAGTCGAGAATTACCGATGGGTTTGCGATGAAGATCATCCGTCGGCAATATTCGACAAATATTCGATGGACAAGATCCATCAGACATTACCAAAGTATTTGCGATGGAAGATATCCGTCGGTATCCAGCTGATGACTTTCGATGAAAACGGCCATCGGGAATGACATACTTAATACCGATGATACATGGCGTCAGAAACTATCGATGCACACGTGATGGTGTATAGTTGTCGGTATTTCCTGACAGTTTATAGCCATCGGGAATTTACCGATGCCATCTCAATGAAATGCACTTCTCGCCAGAACTCTGTCCGTCGGTAACTCCGACGGATTAGCGATAATGCTATCCGTCGGACCTTTCTCGCTTTTCCGACGACTCCTTCCGTCGGAAATAACCGAACATATAACAAATTTTTTTTAATAATTATATTTTAGTTTTTCAATAAATATCTTTTAAATATATTTTTAATTTTTAAATTTTTTAATTTTTAAATTTAATAAATATTTTTTAAATATTTAATAAAAATAATATTTTAAAATATAATAATATTTAAATTTTAGTTTTTTAAAATCTAAAATCTACAAATTACATTAGAAGAGGAGCAGAAGGAGGAAAAAATTCATCAGGATAATCTAGGAATTTAGTTTTCATAAAATTTAATATTTTAATCTGGTCATCTCTATCTCCATAGCCACCATTTTTCTATAAGTTGGGCGTTCTCCTTATTTCCAGTTGCAGATGTTGCACCACTAGTATCTGCAACTCTACCAAGTTCTGGATGACGATCCTTCGAAAATGGTATTTCCTATAAAAAAATTTAAAATATTATTAGAAAAATATTGTAATATTAAATATAAAAATAAATAAAAAAAAGAAATCAAACTTACATTAAGAACTAGACGGTTAATCTTAGAACGAGACAATTTAGCGACCAAAGATGAAGAACCAACTTGATACTGTTGAGTCAAAATATCACTTTTTTTCTTTTTACTTTTTCGATGATCTAACTAACGAGACCATCTTCGATGCCACCAGTCTTTTTTTGGTGTGGACGACCTCGAGAAGTTATAAGTGATCTAGAAGTGCTCCAAATTCTTGTGCATACAAGTAAAAAAAATACTAAATTAATATTTAAAAAAAAGTTCAAATAATAATAAATAAAACTAATATAATAATTAATTTATCAATTGATCGGCTCATTTCAAAAGACTAGTCGATCCAGCATTGTGAATGTAAATGCCTTTGCCTCCTCGGTCGCTCTTCTGGTTTCCTGAATTAGTACTCGAGATGGCCCCAATGCTGGAAGATTCCCAATAACGAATAAAGTTGCTCCAAACCGACTCATTCAACCCTTTTGGTTTGTCTTTTCTCTTTTTCCACTTTTGTTTCCACTCGTTCAGGTGGCGGAAAAATTGTGCCGCATCCTCTTTTTGAAAAGTTTCTTCCACCAACTTTGTGTTCATGGAATCCCATGTAAATTCTTGCTGTGAAATTTACTTATATATATATTACTAAAAATATTTAAAACAATTACATATTTAAAAATAATAACGTACCGCAAACGTTCTGAACCAAATCTGACGTTATTCGTATGGAATATCTCTAAATTTTGTATGTGGTTTGTTAAAAAGAGAATGAAACATCTTTAATATAGATTTCTTATTCCCTTGTTTGAAATACCAAACCTACGAATTTTTATTAGAATAACGTTAAAATATTTATTTTAAATATAATTATAGAAAATTTAAAATACCATGTCGAATTCTCTTGATGACTTGGATCGAGAAAAGTAATAAGTTTACGACCAGACTACTGAACTAATTCTTCAATGGTCATTAGTCGAAAAGAATCATTTCAAGATTCTGGAATTTGAGTTAGTATAAAACTCGGACTAGACGAATCACTACGTCTTTGATAATTTTAATACGACTTTAAAATATTATGATTACCACATTTTATTATTCTATCTAGCAACATTTATTATTTGTCATTTTCTCTTCAAAACCCAAATTTTAAAAATATTATAGTTGAATATTATTCAAAATATTTATATAAAGCATAAACGTTTGCAGTCGTTAAAAATTAATTCTGAATTGGAAACAGTGAGTTTTCACATTAGCAACTTTCAAACCAAGATCGGTTGAACTTTGGAATCGAAATTTTCACGGTTTAGCTTATACCAATCTGAGATCACTAAAAACCAAATGCCAAAATCATAACTAATTTTACAATATTCGTAGGTTACAACAAGATACAAAATTGTTGAAACATCTATAACAGAAATCAGACCTATCATTCAAGAGATATTATATTAATTGGTAAACTACATTCTCTTTTTTGTTAAAAGAAGTAAGAGAGAATAATTCCTCACAGGAACTCTCGTGGAAGCATTGACTTCTTTGATTATTTTAATTCAACTTCATATAAGTTTCGCCAATTCATTCGAAATCAAGTTCACGCAAATTTGGGAATTATATAAAACCCATGTTAAAATAGGAATGCTAGAGGAATAACCGAAGAAAATTTTGGCAATATTGGATCTAAAAACATGGGAAAGAACATTTGCTCATGTCATAGCCAGAGGTTTTGTGATTTCTAAAAGAAATCTAAAAACTAAACACTAACCTAAAATCAAAATCTAAAAAGCTAAAATGTGAAACCAAAACCTGAACATTTATATGGTGAAGGGGAAAACTTACATCTCCGGCAACTACAGAGAGCGAAACGGTTTCAGGCGACGACAACGGCGGGAGGGGAAGAGGCAGAGAGAAAAGAAACGCAAAAGAAAAAGAGGAGAAATGTGGTCGTAGGTTATATTTGATATTTTCGATGGTAATATCCGTCGGAAATCCATCGGTCAACTAATAAATATTTTTGCAAAAGCACGCATTATTAATTAAGTTTCCTGCATATAATTTAAGAGCGTCCAAAATCCGTCGCTAATTGCCGACGAATTTTCGACAGAATGCTAAAAACCGTGCATGTTCGCCAAATAGTCAGTCCACGTTGCAAAGATGTTTCCGACGGATGTCGTCGGCAATCCGTCGGTATTTACAAATTTTGACACAAAAATTTATAAATTAAAAATATAAATTATTATAGAATTTGTATCAATTTTAGGTATTTTAGGTATTTTTTGAAAAGATAAATAATAAATTTTAGGTATTTAATACAATAAATAAAAGTATTAATTTGATTTTATATAGTTTACTTACTAATAGTTTGGTAGTATGTGATTATTAATTTGATTTTATATAGTTTACTTACTAATAGTTTGGTAGTATCATCACATACGTAACACTATTATGGTTTATATCATGCATAATATATAATACACCTCATTTTTAATTGCTTTTCTGATTATAAAACTAGAGAAAACCAATTAGATTATTAATTATACCATTTTAGATGTCATTTCATAAGTCTGAAATTCGCTTTTATAATTATAATAAAATATTAGATAATTGGATCATGTAGTTATAATATATATTTATTATTTATCTATATTAATTTTAACCGATAGGGATACATTACAATATATCAACCAATCCAAAATACATTGGCATTCTCTACCAATCCAAAAGTTTGTTACATTCTATGGAATTTATCACTACAAGAGCTCGCCATTTAATAGAAAAGATAAATTCCCTAACGGTTGTGATTTATATTTGAACTATTTATAAAAGTGTTTATTTTGAAAAAAATATCTAGTATATAACAATAAGAATGTGTACCATTTAGCTTTTTTCAACACACACACACACATATATATATATATATATATATATATTAGAATTTTAAATCTATTAAATTTTATATTTATAATAACTTTTCATCACAATACTATCAGAAATTACAGACAGAATTCCGATGCATATAACAACGCCATCAACAATCCGTCAGATTAAGAATCTGGTGTTTCGAAAAATTTTCTGACACGATAGGGTATAGCATAAATACCCTAAATCGTCGGGAATCCGACTGTACTTTTTGATGGAAGATAGACGGATGTTACAGTTCTGTCGAAAATCCGTCAGAATTATTTGGACGGCCGTCGGAAATCCGTCGGATAAACATTTACAATTTTAGAAAATATTATTTAACTCTAAAAATTAAAGTAACGTAAAAACTAAAACATTATTATCACAGATTTCATCTGAAGCTGATGAACATTCCAAAGTAGCTTAATTTTTGTTGTCAAACTCGCCAATCTCTTTTTCTGAATTTTGAAATACGTTGTAATCTCCGTCCGTGTTGTCATCAACAACAAGGTTAACTTCAAGAGAAGTCTGTATAGAACCTAAGTTACCAATTGTGCTTTGCTGCATAGGGTCTTTCTCGGTAACACCACATACTATTCCTCTAGGATGTATTGAGGCCATTGTAATCCAAGATCTTGCTTATTCCTCATACGAGGATATCGAATGTAACAAACCTGGTCCGCTTATGATGCAAGTATAAAAGGATCATATTTTCGATGTCGCTTACGAGAGTGGACAGATGTAACACCGAATTTGTCTTGACGTTGACCCATGATAGGGTCATACCAGTCACAGTAGAACATAATACACCTCAAATCAATCATTCCTGGACAGTGAACTTCTAATATTTCACGAAGAACACCGTTGTATACAATTTCACTAGATTGAGATGATATACTATAATTACAAGTTGTTTGTGAGTTTCCTTCGCGATGACTCTTAAAAGCATATCTACGAGTGCATTATATTGGATAAGATTTTGCAGTAAATGTAGGACCACTCACCAACTCAACTAACCACGTGGAAAATTGTGCTTTGCTTCATAGGATCTTTCTTGGTAACACCACATACCATTCCTCTTGAATGTATTGAGGTCACTGTAATCCAAAGATCTTGCTTATTCCTCACACGAAGATATCGAATGTAACAAACCTGGTCCGCTTATGATGCAAGTAATACAAGTATAAAAGGATCATATTTTTGATGTCGCTTACGAGAGTGGACAAATGTAACACCGAATTCGTCTTGACGTTGACCCATGAAAGGGTCATACCAGTCACAGTAGAACATAATACACCTCAAATCAATCATTCCTAGACAGTGAACTTCTAATCTTTCAAGAAGAACACCGTTGTATATAATTTTACCAGATTGAGATGATATACTATAATTACAAGTTGTTTGTGAATTTCCTTCGTGATGACTCTTAAAAGCATATCCACAAGTGCATTACGTTGGATAAGATTTTGCAGTAAATATAGGACCACTCACCAACTCAACTAACCACGTGAAAACGTTATCCCCTTAGAAGGACCCGTAGTAACCTGCAAAATAATTGAATGCACTCAACAATATATTTATATATATATATATAGGAAACTATTATTGAAAATTCCATAATTATGGTAACATTCACATAAAAGTACAACCATCTTACAAATTCGCTCTTTTTAAGTTCGACAAACTCATTCTCTGTGTAATTTGAATAATGAACACATATTTGATTCATGTATATCCTGTTAATTTTAAAAAATAATTAAAATAAATTATAATAACAATTAAAAACAAATTTTTAATTAAATGTAGCTTGGTTTTTCTCCTCCATCATCATGTCGTGCTGGTCGTCTATTTTTTGTTTGGACTTGCGATGGAAAATAGTAGCTGGCAAAGTTAGATTTTTTTTCACTAATACTTTATGCGACGATTGAATCTTCAACCCTAAGAAGATTTTTAACTTTTTTCTTTAGGTGAAACATATATCTCTCAAAAGGATACATCCATCGGTACTAAACAAGTCCTCCAAACGCTACTTCTCTAGGGAGGTGAATAGGAAGATGTTCAATAACATCAAAACACGCTGGTGGAAATATTTTCTCCAGGTTACAAATGAGAACCGGTATTTTTCCTCCAAATTTCGGATATCATCTCCAGTCAGTGATCTTGTACATAAATCTTGGAAAAAGCATCAATCTGTGCATAATAAAAAAGCTAATATCATACAATATATAAAATTATGATTAATTATATATAAAATAATGTAAACGTACCTGCAATTGCTCCGTGGACGTTTTTAGGTAGAAAATCGCTAAAGGCAAATGAAAATAGTCTTGCATGACAACATGAAAATCATGACTTTTCATCCCTGAAAATTTTCCTTCAATTGTATCTACACAATTACGAAGATTATATGTGTATCCATCTGGAAATTTGACAATATGCTTAATCCACTCAAAAAACTCTTATTTTGCATGCGCACCCAACCAGAATGCGGGAGACAATGATTTTCCATTTGACATTACATGTAGTTCCTTCCGGGAACAAATATCTGGCAAATCCAATCTAGCTTTCAAATTATCTTTTATTTTTCCTTTCCCATTTAGAACGGTATTCATGATGTTGTTGAAAATATTATTCTCAATGTGCATAACATCTAGATTATGGCACAAGAAATGATCCTTCTAATATGTTAAATCCCAAAACTACTCTTGTTGTGCCAATATGGTATTCACCACAACCATCAACATGGTAATGTCCGTTACCTCCACATGAAGTTGTTCCCTCAACACCAAAATCTCTAAGTTGAGTTCTCATATAATTCCTGTCAAGCATAGGACGTGGACCATCAAAATTTTTGTTTGTTTTGCCTAAACAATGTCGTGCTTCGGCGATATGGATAATCTTGTGGTAGAAATCATCGATGTCAATCGAACAACTAATCTTTTATCTGTGTTTCAGTTGGAACGCATCAGTATTATCTTGACAATATGGGCATGCTAATCTTCCATGCTTCGACCATCCTGATAACATACCATATGCTGGAAAATCACTTATGGTCCACATTAGTACTTCTCGCATCAAGAAGTTCTGTTGGTTGGAAACATCGAATGGTTCGACACCATTTTCCCACAACATTTTTTAACTCATGAATTAGTGGCTGCAAGAAAATATCAAGCAATCTCTTAAGATGCTCTAGACCGGGGATGAGAATTGTTAGAAACAAAAACTCTCGTTTCATGCACAATGAATGAGGCAAATTATAAGGTGTCACGATAATTGGACACAACGAATATTGCCTCCCTTGCTTCCCAAAAGGATTGAATCCATCTGTAGCTAACACGATGTATACGTTCCTAGGCCCATATGCAAAACTAGGATAAACCTCTTTAAAATGTTTCCATGCTTCTGCATCCGAGGGATGCACAATTTATCCATTTGAGTTATGTTCTGCATGCCATCTCATTAACCTCTTTAACCTCTCTGTTAATGGCAAATACAACATCCGTTTATGAGGAATATGTACTCTGCCATTTGTCTCTTAAAATCGAGGGTTGTGACAAAATCGACACTTCATGCGGTTTTCATCATTTCTCCAATAGATCATGCAATTTTCAGTACATACATCGATCATCTGATACGGCAATCCAAGACCAGCTACAAATTTTTGAACCTCGTAATATGATAGAAGTGCAATATTATCTTTAGGTAATATATCTTTGACAAAATCAGCTATCACATTCACACAATGTTCAGCCAAGTTGAAATGCGTCTTTATCGCCATCAACCTGCTTGCAGCAGATAAAGGCGATAATCCATCTCTACATCCTTTATAAAAAGGCTACTTCGATGCATCTAGCATATCAAAAAATTTCCGGGCTTCCAAATTAGGTTCCTCTATTTTTCTCCTATCTTCACTGTACAGTGCTCTTTGTTTAAGAAACGCATCATTCACCATCTGAAGAGTACTTCTATTTATATCAACTTCTGATGCCGGTTCCTCTACTCTAACATTAGTGCTATCTAACCTTTTTGAAGTACTACCATAATATTGCATTGTTGCATCAGTTTCTCCACGTGAATACCAAATTTTGTAACACGGCATAAATCCAGTCCTATACAAATGATTACGTATTTCTCTAATAGATGAAAAATACATTTTTACTGTATTCCGTTGTCATGCTATTTTTTGATGCAAATGTCATGATTTCCTCAATACCTTGCGCAAATTCATCCGTCAATTCCTCCGTAGTTGAATCATACCGAGGTTTATCCATCAACGATCGAAAATAATCATAAAAACCTGAAGAAGACATTTTATTAAGATTTTTTGTTCTGGTGAAATTTTGAAGGAGTAGAGCGTATTTATAATGAAAATTAGATTATCACAAATTTTTAACAGATTATTACGAACTTTTAACAGATTATCACGAATTTTTAATAGATTATCACGATTTTTTTTAACAAATTATCATGAATTTTAACAGATTATTCTTAAGAATATCTGGGTGAAGTTTGTTTCGTCTATTGTGACAGACTTCCGACGGTTTCCGACCACTTTCGGACAGTTTCCGACGACGTACCGACGACCCTCTAGATTTATGGGTAGGTCAACAAACAACTGAAAAATAGGACTTTTTCGTAAAGTCATCGAAAATACCGATGAATTTCCGATGACTTTAAGATTTAGTCAACTAAAAAAATAATTACGTAGAATCGATCAACCAATACAATACCGACGGATTACCAACGGATTTGAAAAAACCAAATTCATCGGGAAGTAGTCCGTAAAGACCGACGGTTTTGATTTCGTCAAAACTTACTGATAGCTTAGCGAGGAGAACCCGATGCTGTTAATGTCGCTGGTAATTCGATGGACTTCAATCGGGTTTTAGCATCGAATTTACGACGGTGGTTGATACAAGCCTTGAGTCAAGGATGTATGCGCGTGGGCTGTTTGTAGAAGATTAGGTTAGAAACTCGACCTTAGGCTTCTGGATGGGGGTTTTCTGGTTGGTAAAAGATGGAAGGGTGAAGTGAACCACACGAGGGGTGATGAACCTCGTGATAAATCACAAACTTAGAGCTAGGAGGGCTGGTCTCAACTAGATTCTAAGCGCACAAGATTCTTGAGAGAAAACTTGTTGGGGAAAAATTTCTATCTTTATTAATATCAAAAAGGTTATCGAACTACAATGCTGGAAGGAGCCTTATTAATATGCTCGACAGCTTGACCTTCTAGGGTCGACACAAATAAAGAAAAAGGAAAGTTTACAAAAGTGCACAAAAGAAAAGATACAAAAGTGCATAACCGAAAAAGGACCTATTCCTAAAATGTTCTTGACTCAAAAATGTAAAGCAACTAGATCCTACCCTGCAAAACAGAAAGAGGCATATATTCGAATGTAAACTTACCTTAAATCACCTCACAGCCAAGAAATGGAAGGTGGCCGTCCTTGTGGCATGCACGCGCCTTGCTCCTAGTCTTCGACTTGGAGTAGGGTTAAGAATCTTTGGGCCCTGACCTCTCTTGCCACTAAAGCCCAAGTCTCTGATGTCCCTTGTGTTGTTGAGAAGCTATTGGACTCTTCCTTGTATTTTTGGCCCATTGTCCTTAGTCGATCTTCCTCTAGTAGCTTGTTGACCCATAGGCTGAATTTGTGGAAGGGCGCCCTTGATCTGCTTCTTGTCATTGCTCCTTGAGGTACCACTGGTGTTGAGACTTCCTCTAAGTGCATGTCCTGGAGCTGGTAGCTCATTTGGTCCGAGTCCTCTTGTGTAGAAGTGGAAGTGCGCGTGTACTCGGCTGGATCGGCTGTACCGGCTGGATTGTGCGTGGTACTGGCCGGAATGACTTCAGGACCGGCCAAGTTGATCCCGGAGTCGGCGGTGTCATCAGGGGGACCGGCGGTGTCATTCACGTCCCCACCAAGTGTGCCGGAAGCTTGGGCCTCTCCGCCGGCGATGTTGACCGGTCAGGTCCTATAGGTCGAGGGTCCGGCGGTACTGTCTGGTCCGGCACGCGCCAGATGGTCCTGCTGTCTCGGGCAAGCTTCCTGGTCGGCCAGTCTGGTCTCCTGGCTGGATGTACGACCTGATGTCCTCATCATTCCCTCCCTCTTCAGTAGGTTTTGTCCTCAAAACTGGTTCATCTGCATGGAAATGGGCCAAGTCAGTAACATTAAATGTATTGGACACATTAAACTCACCTGGTAGCTCGATCCGGTAGGCATTGTTGTTGATCCTCTCGAGCACTCTGAATGGTCCATCTCCTCTTGGTGCTAGCTTGGAACTCCTTAGGTTTGGGAACCTCTCCTGCCGTAGGTGTAGCCACACCCAATCGCCTGGTTGAAAGATCACCTCCTTTCTTCCTTTGTTGGCATGAGTCACGTACTGTCCGGTCCTCTTCTCCAAGTTTTCTGCTACCTTCTGGTGTAACCTCCTTATGAACTCTGCTTTGGATGCTCCGTTGAGGTTGGTCATCTCAGCTGGTGGCAGTGGTGTTTGCTCCAATGGGGTGAGAGGGTTGAAACCGTATACCACTTCAAATGGTGTCTTCTTGGTTGCTGACTGCACGGCTTGGTTGTAGGCGAACTCAATGAACGGCAGGCACTCCACCCAAGTCTTTAGGTTCTTCCCTAGTGTAGTTCTGAGAAGAGTTGATAGTGTCCTGTTGAGAACTTCAGTTTGGCCATCGGTTTGAGGATGGCAAGTGGTTGAGAAGAGTAGCTTCGTGCCTAGCTTTCTCCAAAGGGTCCTCCAGAAATGGCTGAGGAACTTGGTGTCCCTGCCTGATACGTTGGTCCTTGGCACTCCATGAAGCCGTACTATCTCCCTGAAGAACAGCTCAGCTGTTTGCGTGGCATCATTGACATTGGCACATGGGATGAAGTGTGCCATCTTGGAGAATCTGTCCACCACTACAAAGATTGCATCTTTGTGGTTGATCTTGGGCAGACCTAGAAAAAAATCCATCGAAATGTCCACCCATGGATGTGTTGGTATGGGCAGTGGGAGATACAACCCGTGAGGGTGCACTCGGGACTTTGCCTTCTTGCAAGTGGTGCATCTTGCACAATGTGCTTCTACTGTCCTCTTGATGTGTGGCCAGTAGAAGTGCTCCTTGACCACTGCTAGAGTCTTGTCGACACCAAAGTGGCCCATGAGTCCTCCTCCATGAGCTTCTCGGATGATAAGCTCCCTTAGTGATCCTTGTGGTATGCACAGCCTCCTTTCTCGGAACAAGAATCCCTCATGGATGTAGACTTTGCCATGACTCCCTGTGCTACACTCCTTGTAGATCTCAGCAAGGTCAGGATCATCCTGGTATAGATCCTTGATGTGCTCGAATCCTAGGACCTTTGCCTCCATGGTTGATATCAAGGCAAACCTCCTTGATAGTGCATCGGCTACCACATTATCTTTGCCCTTCTTGTACTTGATGATGTGCGGGAAGGTTTCTATGAACTCCATCCACCTGGCATGTCTCCTCTTGAGATTGGTTTGCCCTCTGAGGTGTTTGAGAGTCTCGTGATCAGTGTGGATCACAAACTCCTTGGACAGCAAGTAATGCTGCCAAGTTTCCAGTGCTTGGACAAGGGCATAGAGCTCCTTGTCATAAGTGGGGTAGTTCAGTGAGGCACCACCTAGTTTCTCACTGAAGTATGCCACTGGCCTCCCTCCTTGGGTTAGCACTGCTCCATTGCGTATTCCAGAGGCATCACACTCCACTTCAAACGTCTTGTTGAAGTCGGGAAGGACTAACACTGGTGCGTGTGTAAGGCTGTCCTTCAAGGCCTTGAATGCCTTCTCCTGAGCTTCTCCCCAGCTGAATCCCACGTTCTTCTTCACTACTGCCGTCAGTGGTGAGGCAATACTGCTGAAGTTGGGCACGAATCTCCTATAGAAGCTGGCCAGTCCGTGGAAGCTCCTTACTTGGCTGATGTTGCCTGGTGTTGGCCATTCTTGTATGGCTCGAATCTTCTCCTCATCAACCTGTAGGCCCTGTGAACTCACAACAAAACCTAAAAGACAAGCTTATCAGTACAAAAGGTGCACTTCTTGAGATTGGCATAAAGCTCTTCTTGTCGAAGGGTTTTAAGGACCATCTCAAGATGTGTGAGGTGTTCCCGTAGGCACTTACTATAAACCAAAATGTCATCAAAGTAAACTACTACGAACTTACTGATGTACGGCCTAAGAACTTGGTTCATAAGGCGCATGAAGGTGCTTGGGGCATTAGTCAAGCCAAATGGCATGACTGTCCACTCGTGGAGCCCTTGCTTTGTCTTGAAAGCGGTTTTCCACTCATCACCTTCCTTCATTCTTACCTGGTGGTATCCACTTTTGAGGTCTATCTTGGAGAAGACCGTGGCTCCACTCAGCTCATCTAGCATGTCATCCAGTCGTGGTATTGGATGCCTCTACTTGACTGTGATGTTGTTGATGGCTCGGCAGTCCACACACATGCGCCAAGTCCCATCCTTCTTGGGCACTAGCAGCACTGGTACAGCACATGGACTGAGGCTCTCTCGAACATATCCTTTCTCCAGGAGCTCCTTGACTTGCTTCTCAAGCTCTTTGGACTCCTATGGACTCATCCGGTAGGCTGGCCGGTTGGGCAGGGCTGCTCCGGGCACTAGATCAATCTGGTGGTCTATGCCACGTAAAGGAGGCAAGCCTGCTGGTATCTCCTCTGGAAATACATCCTGGAATTTGTTGAGGAGTGTTGCTACTTCATGAGGTAGCTCTACCTGTCCCTGTTCTATACTCAACACTCCTTGAAAACCATTAGTAACATTAAGTCCTTCGAGGCTAAAGCTCTCCGGACATGACTAGGTTGAATAAGAAAGTTAGACTTGACAAGTTTCTTTTCCTTACTCATTTGGAGTTGTAGCTCATGTACTTGGGCAGGTGTAAGAGGAGCTAGGCTGACCTTTCTCTTGTCATGTACGAAGGTGTATAGATTGGTTCGGCCATCATGCCTGGTCTCTTTGTCAAACTGCCATGGTCTTCCTAGTAGAAGATGGCCAGCTTGCATGGGCACCACGTCGCACACGACCTGGTCTTGGTACTTGCCCTTACTGAATGGCACAGTGACTTGCTCATGAATCTTGAGCTCCACTTTGTCATCAAGCCATCTCAGTCTATATGGTCGAGGATGCCGTGTCCTCTCTAGACCTAGCTTATCAACCATATACGCACTAGCAACGTTAGTGCAAGAACCACCATCTATGATGAGGTTACATACCTTGCCCTTGATGGTGCAACGGCTGTGGAAGATGTTCTCCCTTTGGATGGTCTCTGAAGGATCCACCATTGCACTGAGGATACGTCTAGTGACCAGCACTTCCCCCACATCAGGGTACTCAATGTCACCATATTCTCCTTTTGGCTCATAGTCCTCTTCATCTTGGGACTCATATTCTCCTCCCTCCGTAATCAGCATGACTCGGTTGTTTGGGCACTCCCTTGAGATGTGTCCACGTCCCCTGCACTTGAAACAAGTTATGTCACGTGATCTTTGAGGGTTAGAAGACTTACCAGGCTCTCTCTGGTCACGGGTGGGTTCAGGAGGCTTGCTCTTGAACCTTGACTCGATCTCTACGCTTTTGCCTTTGTCCACTGTCTTAGGCATGTTGCTTGGTGCCCAAGGTGTCCTAGGCTTGCTGCGGATGTCTTGGCTCTTACGTTTGATGTGCTGTTCAGCTTGTACAGATAGGTGGAACAAGTCTTTGAAATCGTTGTAGATTTGCCTTTCCACCTTGCAGCTGATCCTTTCTTGGAGTCCATCCAGGAATTGTGCCATCAATGCTTCTTCATCATCATTGAGCTCCAATCTGTTCCTTAACTTCTCAAACTCTTCATAGTACTCCTCTACTGATCTGGTACCCTGCTTAAGAGTACGAAAACGACGTTGCAAATCCCTATGAAAGTAAGGTGGAACAAACCTTTGTCGCATGAGGTCCTTCATGTCGACCCATGAGTCTACGGGTCTCATTCTCTTCCTCCTTCTATCAGTTACCTCACGATCCCACCAGATGAGGGCATTGTCTGTGAGTTGTGCTACTGCCACTGAGACTCTCCTAGGTCCTGGTTGGTTGTAGTGATCAAAGATATGATCCATTCGCTTCTCCCAATCTAGGTACGCCTCGGGGTCTACTTTTCCTGCAAAACTAGGAGGAGTTAGCTTAACATCAGGATGAATTACCCGGTTGTAGGTGTGTTCATCTCCATCCTCATGACGTCTATGAGGCATTCTTGGTCTCTGGTGAAGACCATATGGCTCAAAGCCATCATCTTCTGCCTCTGGTTGTCGTGGAGGTCCTCTCGGCCTATGGTGATAGTTATGAGGTTGCGTGTCCTCATCTCCATCTGGCTGGGGTTCCTCCTGTTCGTGCCGTGTCCTAAGGTGCTCAGGACCCTCAGGACGGTCTTTCTCAGCTCTCACGTGCCTTATGGCCTGGAATCTTACTGGTCTCTCCACTCGCTCCAACCTCTTGCCTATGGATGCGAGTTGTGTTTGGAGTGTGGTGAACATGGCCATCATGGCTTCAGCTGCGTCTCTATTCTCTTCTCCCATGGTGTGCTACAAAGAAAGAAGACAATTAGGGTGCTCCTAAATTATTAGGAGGGTTTTCTTTTTATAAGGGGTTGAAAAAATGCAAAAAGGAAAAATCCTAAGGAAAGGAAATTCGACTACAAGAGAAAAAAGAAACTTCCTAGACAACTTGTGCTAGCTGTCCAATTCGAAATATCTTAGGTATTTTCCTATTCTCTTTTCTTTCCTTTTTCTTTTCTTTTCTTTTCTTTTTTTTATTTAACTTAAAATTAATGGAAATATGAATTAAACAAAAAGGAAAAACGTGATTGACAATGCAAAACTGAACCTAAACCCTAGTGATACACGTAGGAGGCTAGATGCACTCGGTTTGGAGTTTGATGTTGTTTTTTTGATTTTTCTTGAATGCGACTTAAACTAATGCAAGAACTAAAAACAAGACAAGCAAAAGGATAGAAACAACCTGGTTTAGGAGCTTTAAGCTCTGATACCAAAATGATACAAGCCTTGAGTCAAGGATGTATGCGCGTGGGCTGTTTGTAGAAGATTAGGTTAGAAACTCGACCTTAGGCTTCTGGATGGGGGTTTTCTGGTTGGTAAAAGATGGAAGGGTGAAGTGAACCACACGAGGGGTGATGAACCTCGTGATAAATCACAAACTTAGAGCTAGGAGGGCTGGTCTCAACTAGATTCTAAGCGCACAAGATTCTTGAGAGAAAACTTGTTGGGGAAAAATTTCTATCTTTATTAATATCAAAAAGGTTATCGAACTACAATGCTGGAAGGAGCCTTATTAATATGCTCGACAGCTTGACCTTCTAGGGTCGACCCAAATAAGAAAAGGAAAACTTACAAAAGTGCACAAAAGGAAAAGATACAAAAGTGTATAATCGAAAAAGGACCTATTCCTAAAATGTCTTTCACTCAATAAAAGTAAATATTCTAGATCCTACCCTACAAAACAGAAAGAGGCATATATTCGAATTAAAACTTACCTTAACTTACCTCATGGCCAAGAAATGGAAGGTGGCCGTCCTTGTGGCATGCACGCGCCTTGCTCCTAGTCTTCGACTTGGAGTAGGGTTACAAATCTCTAGGCCTTGACCTCTCTTGCCACTAAAGCCGAAGTCTCTGATGTCCCTTGTGTTGTTGAGAAGCTATTGGACTCTTCCTTGTATTTTTGGCCCATTGTCCTTAGTCGATCTTCCTCTAGTAGCTTGTTGACCCATAGGCTGAATTTGTGGAAGGGCGCCCTTGATCTGCTTCTTGTCATTGCTCCTTGAGGTACCACTGGTGTTGAGACTTCCTCTAAGTGCATGTCCTGGAGCTGGTAGCTCATTTGGTCCGAGTCCTCTTGTGTAGAAGTGGAAGTGCGCGTGTACTCGGCTGGATCGGCTGTACCGGCTGGATTGTGCGTGGTACTGGCCGGAATGACTTCAGGACCGGCCAAGTTGATCCCGGAGTCGGCGGTGTCATCAGGGGGACTGGCGGTGTCATTCACGTCCCCACCAAGTGTGCCGGAAGCTTGGGCCTCTCCGCCGGCGATGTTGACCGGTCTGGTCCTATAGGTCGAGGGTCCGGCGGTACTGTCTGGTCCGGCAGGCGCGCCAGATGGTCCTGCTGTCTCGGGCAAGCTTCCTGGTCGGCCAGTCTGGTCTCCTGGCTGGATGTACGACCTGATGTCCTTATCAGTGGTATAGGCATCGGGATTTACCAAATACTTACCAACGATTTGAGTTCGCTTGGCGATCCGTCGGAAAACTATCGACAAATTGTCCGAATATTCTGATGATACTATTTTTGTTGGAAACACCGTCGGAAATAGTAATGTTTTCTTGTAGTGCAAAGATCTCTGATGTGCCAATGGTATGAAACCCATTGGGCTGTTTTCGACCCTAAACTTTCATGTTTAGATGCTCATTTGGTTGTTTTTCTTGGACGGAAAAAATAACAACCTTAAAACCATATTATCGGCTGTCTCAATCTCATCGCATTTCCAAACCAAATTTTTTTAACACTCTAAGTGAGATCCACACATTGTGTGGAGCCATCTTTATGGAATTTTGTTCACGGAGATTCATTGCAAAAAGCTGATGAAGAGCATATATATGATTGCATGACATGTACTTCCACGTGAGATCATACCAGCACTAATGTATCGGATCTTATCAAAACTCCACAATTAAACGTGCTTGGGCAAGGATAGTACTGGAGTGGGTGACCTCTTGGGATCCTCTAGTTTCACCCCTTACTTTATTCATTCAATTTTTTATGTGTCTATCACAAAATGTTGTATTGTCGAAATTCCATAGCTTTTCCACCGCGATGAACTACACGGCCGAGAAAACCATTTCGTAATGCTCTCTCAAGATATCGGAAGTGCCCATGGTTCGAAGATCCATTGGGGCTGTTTTTGACCCCAAATATTGATTTTTTAGATGCTCTTTCGGGCATTAAACTCTGGTAGAAGCAATCACAACCTCAAAACCATATTATTCGCCGTCTCAAACTAATCGAATCGCCGAGCCAAAACTTTTAAACCAACTAGGTGAGGCCCATACATCATGTGGAGCCATCTTTATTGATTGGAGCTCACGAAGAATCATTGCAGCTAATGGATGAATAGCATATATTCGATTACAAAACATGCTTGGGCGAGGTTACTACTGGGACGTGTGACCTCTTGGGATCCTTTTGTTGCAACCCTTCTTTAATTCACTTGATTTTTTATGTGTCTATCGCAAAACACCGTATTTTTGAAATGCCAAAACTTTTGCACCCCGATGAATTACACGGACTACAACACCATTTCGGAAAGCTATCTCAAAGATATCCGAAGTGCCAATGGTATAAAGACCCATTGGGTTGTTTTCTACCCCATATTTTAATGTTTTGATGCTCTTTTCGAACTCCGCACTGATCCACTAGATCCCATTTATGTGCTTTGGCGAGGTTAGTATTGGGATGGGTGACCTCCTAGGAAGTCTCGTATTGCACATATTCTTTTATTCACTCGATTTTTATGTATCTACAGTAAACCGCCGTATTTTTGAAATACCTTAACTTTTGCACCGCGATGAACTACACAGTCAAATATACCATTTCAGAAATCTCTCTCAAAGACCCATTGGGGCTGTTTTCGACTCCAAATTTTGATAATTTGACGCTCTTTCCGACATTTTTATTAGGCGGAAGCAAGCACGATCTTAAAACCTTATTATCAGACGTCTCAAACTCATCGCATTTCCGATACAAAATTTTTCAACCATCTAGGTGAGGCCCACACATCATGTGGAGCAATCTTTATCAAGTGGAGCAATCTTTATCAAGTGGAGCTCATGAAGAATCATTGAAAAAAGTGGATGAAGAGCATGTATAGGATTGCATGACATGTATTACCAGGTGCAATCATACCAGCACCAATGCACTGGATCCCATCAGAATTCTGCAGTTACACATGCTTGGGCGAGGGTAGTACTGGGATAGGTGACCTCCAAGGAAGTCTTCGTGTTGCAAATATTCTTTTATTAACTCAATTTTTTATGTTTCTACCGCAAAACGTCATATTTTTGCAAAGCCATAACTTTTGCAACGCGATGAACGACACAACCGACAATACCATTTCGAAAAGCTCTCGATATTCCAATACTATGAAGACCCATTGGAGCTGCTTTTGACCCCAATATTTTGATGTTTAGACGCTCTTTCAAACATTTTTCTCAGGTAGAAGCAATCACAACCTCAAAACCGTATTACTGGACGTCACAAACTCATCGCATCACCGATTTAAAACTATTTAACCAACTAGGTGAGGCCCACACATTGTACGGAGCCTTCTTAATTGATAACCATGGTTTTTGCATTGTTTCACCATGCATTTCACCACTCTTTTCGTGTCTTCATTGGCATTTTAGGTATTTATTCACCTATTTACGTTCATTGGCATTTAGCATAGTATTCTATAGGTTAGTGCATGCATTTCTGCATATTGCATACCTTTTCGTTGATTTCAGGTACAAAGAGAAGTTATACAGGGCAAAGATCGAAGAAATGGCCAAGGACGCTTCTGGAGGGCACGAGATCGGCCAGCTGGCTGATCTGGGCAGGTCGATCTCAGCCAGACAACACGCGATCTGCCATACGGCCGATCGCACTTGGCCGATCGCACCTGGCCGGTCGCGTACCACCAGGCCAGCTCATCCCAAGACCTGCCAATTCCATTCCAGCCAGGCCGATCCCAAGCCAGCTCGTGCAAACCTATGCCATCACAAGACCGTCCAAATGGTCTGTCTCACCACATGGTCGCACAGCCCCATCACCAGACTGGCCAAATGGCCGGTCTCTCCACGCCGGTTGACTGGCAATATCACCAGACTGGCCAAATGGCCGGGGTCACCATGCCAGCTGCACAACCCCATCACCAGACCGGCCAAATGGCCACTCTCATCATGGCCCATCTCAGATCAGCCCCAACATCTCAGCCGATCAGGATCTCGGCCATTTGGGCGATATTGCATCGCTGGTCTCGAGCAAACCAGAGCCCAAACTATCATAAACGTATTTTTACTTAACCTGTTTTTCCCGGGATTTAACCTAATTGTTAGGGATACTATATAAATCTATTTTAAATACTTTTAACCTAAGTTTTGTTTAAATTTCTTTGAGTTTTTGCCACTCGATGTTTTTAGAGAGAGAGGAGATTGGTTTTAAACCTTTGTTCTTAAACTCTTGTTTAGTGAAGGATTTCTCTACCCTATCTCTTATCTTATGTTTAATTGCTTTTACTTCTTTATGCTTATTGTTTTAATGAATATGTTTGAGTAGTTTTCTATATAGATTGTGGGTAAGGTATATTAGGGGAATCTGATATTGACTTAGGGTTGTTTAGATAGATTAGATGACAAATCCTTGATGTTTAGTGTGTGCTTAATGCTAGGGATTGAAGTACCTAATCAATGCCTAGATGGATGATGTTCTGCTCCTGAGAGGTGTAGACTGAACATGTCGGTAGGCCTAAACATCCTTAATGCATCTTAGCCAACGAGAGTTGATGTCTAAGGCGATAGGTGGACATGATTAGACTCGAACATAATGATCACTAGGCGATAGATTGTTGTGAAAAATACTTGTAGTCTATAGGCTGGTGAATGGGCTTTTACCACGAGAGTGGATCAGTCTACTAGATAGTGTTCTAAGTCTTAGGGATTTATATAATCAAACTTGAAGAATCGTTAGTCAAAAGAAGATTGCCCCGAATCGAATGCCTTGCCCACTGACCATATTTCTTGCTTATCGAATTTAACCCGTCTTTACTTTCTTTGCAATTAGATTATTAGATAACCAATCAAAAACCCAATTATTATTTCCTAGATTTAAGTGTTTCATGTATTCCTAGTGTGTTATTCTTACTTCCATGTGGATTTGATACCCAACTAGTACTCAATTTGCTCTCCACTTGGAGCTGTACTCGGGATTAAAACTTAAAACCCCATCAAATTTTTGGCGCCGTTGCCGGGGAAATTAGCAATAGCCATTAGGATTTTGATTCACTTAGAGACTAGGTTTTTATTTTCTTTTTCTTTTGACTACAGTTACTTGGTTTCTACAGGTGCATGAACACAGGAAGCCGCGGTCACACAACCTTGCAACCGAGTGACATCGACATTCTGCAGTTGGAAAGAGAAGCTGCAAGAGTAAGGAAAGAGCGATCAGATCACCTAAGGAGAGAGTTGGAGATGGAACACCACGACCAGAACCTACCACAGAATGCTGAGAATGAAGCTCGAGGAGCTGGAGGCCACTATCAGAATGCATGGAGAGCAAGAGGTCCAATGCACCCACAAAGGCCTCAGTGAGTTATAGGGACATTTGATGAGCCACACATATATGGGTACCGAACTGGAATTCACCCACCCCTGTGGAGAACAAAAACTTTGAGATCAAGGCAAGCTTGATCAACATGGTGCAGGGAAGCAAGTTCCATGGTATGCCAATGGAGGATCCCCTTGTCACTTGGACCAATTCGATAGGCTTTGGAGAACTTTCAAGATCAATGGGATCTCAGAGGATGCTTTTAAGCTAAGGCTATTCCCTTTCTCTCTGGAAGAGAAGGCACACAAGTAGGAGAAGAGCTTGCCATACACGATGCCATAACATCATGGGATCAATGTAAGAGAGTCTTTCTGGCCAAGTTCTTCTCAGCCTCAAGGAAAGCAAGGTTAAGGAATGAGAACTCCGGTTTTATGCAGCACAATAATGAAAACTTCTCTGAAGCATGGGATCATTTCAAGGGCTACACAGCACAATGCCCCCATCATGGCTTCTCAGACGAGTCACTCGTCAGTACTCTATACAGAGTAGTGCTCCCTAGAATCCGTATGCCCCTAGACATAGCGAGCAATGGGAACTTCCTTGTTCAGATAGCTGAAAGTGGAATGATATTGGTTGAGAATCTTGCTCAAACTGATGGAAACTATGGAGAGGACTATGACAGAGCCTCACGTGGGAGAAGAGGCTATGAGGATGAGCATAGAAGAGAGATGAAGGCACTGAATGAGAAGCTGGACAGAGTGCTGCAAGTGTCTCAACGAGCAGTGAACTTTGTAGGAGAGTTTGATGCGTACCGAGGAGGGTATCGAGCAGTAGGAAAGGAATTCCAGAAAGGTCATGAGGAGATGAACTACATTGGGGGGGGGGGGGGGGCTCAAGGTATCAGAAAATTTTCAATCAGAACAACCGAAGCCACCCCAATTTCTCCTACAGGAGTACAACCGTGGAGGACCCTCAAGACTTAATGTGTCTTCCTTACAAGGCTCAAGAGCAAAGCTACCAGCCCTACAGGCCTCCAACTCAAGGTTTCCAGCAAGTGTATGTGTCAAGAACCAAGTATCAGCCTCTTGGATTTCAACCCAAGATGGGATACAATCATCAGCAGCATCCCCTTTCATTCAATGCAACACCCGCACCTAAGGCTATCCAAGAAGATGATACGAAGGCACAATTGCAGAAGATCTTGGAAGGTCAGGTAAAGGGAGCAATAGAGATGAGCAAGAAGATGTCTGAGGTCAACAACAAGGTAGACAATGCCTTTGGGGAGCTCAATGCCAAGTATGAGCACCTCTCATCTCATCTTAAGGCGCTGGACAGCCAGGTTGCACATATAGCTTCTTCTTCTGCACCGAAAGGTAAACTCCCTAGTAAACCTGAAGAAAACCTAAGGGAGTACTGTAAAGCTATCACACTGAAAAGTGGGAAAGATCTCCCACCTAGAAAGGGAACTGATAAGCTTGAAGAGGACGACCCCAATGAAGTAATCGAAGCCCCTTAGGTTGCTGATCCAGAATCATCTGAAACGAAGAACAATGTGGATGAGGAGACACCTCCTAAGACTATTGCACGAACAGGAGGAGAGGAAGCAGCGTTCATACCACCCCCTTACAAGCCCAAACTTCCTTTTCCAGGAAGGTTCAAGAAGCAGATTCTAGACAAGCAGTACGAGAAGTACAAGAGCTTGATAAGCTGGATTCCGGTAACTTTGCCTTTCATGGACTTGGTGTTGCATTGCCCAAAAGTGAACAAGCTGTTTAAAGCTGTGCAGGCTAAAAGAAGAGTCCTTGAGGAAAGGTTAGTGATGGTTAATCATGAATGTAGTACCATAATTCATAGTTCTATGCCAAGAAATTGCATGATCCAGGGAGCTTCACCTTGCCATGCACTCTAGGTCCCCTACTCGTTGGAAAGTGTCTGGTTGATCTTGGAGCAAGTGTGAGTTTGATGCTGCTGAAAGTCTCCAAACGTCTCGGTCTTTCAAACTTCAAGACGATGTGTATCTCACTTGTGCTTGTGGACAGATCTATAAGATACCCAATATTAATTCTAGAAGACTTGCCATTGAAGGTTGGAAACATAGTAATCCCGACAGATTTTGTTGTGTTGGAGATGGATAACGAGCCAACTGATCCCATAATCCTTGGGACACCATTCTTGGCCACTGCTGGAGCTATCAGTGACGTGAAGAAGGGGATCATAAACCTCTACTTAGGGACAGCAAGTATGAAGTTCAACATCATGGATGCGCCGAAGAAACTAACCATAGAAGGAAAGGTATTCTCTGTTGAAACTTTTGTAGAATGGGAGGAGGACCACCTGGAGGAGCTGGCCGTGGAAGACCCCCTCGAGATAGCACTCACAATAGGCAGAAGAGGCTGTGTGATCGAGAACGAGAAGGACCTAGAATACGAGAAGATGCTGGACTCGCACCACGCCAACAAAGGAGCAGGATGTTTGCTGGAGATGCTGGAGGAAGGAGCGGCTGTAGAGTCAAGTGAAGCTAGCAATGGTAAGTTTAGCAATGAAGACAAGTTGGGTGCGCACAAGACAGAAAAGGTAGACTCAAGATCAAGACCAAGTGATCTACACTTCAAGCCCAAGCTGTCAAGATACAAACAGGAGAAGGAAAAACAAGCTAGGGCAAGGTTCGTGCATGAAAGCGGAACCGGACAACCTCCTGGACAGTCTCCAATCAACCACCAGGCTTATCTTGCTGGAGGACCTCCCTGGCCACTCCAACTACATGAAAACACACCCAAGAACGACCAGACCATCTTTCTCAACCCCTTCCCACCAATCACTCAAACTTGCCTTTGTAGTTATGATTTTTGTTTCCTTTATTTTAATCTCTCTCTTCCATACTTATTTTCTCACCGAGACGGTGAGAGATAAGTCCGGAGGAGGGGACACTGACAGTCACATTTGCATCATTTTGCATTGTATATATATTTATGCATTAGAAAAGCACAAAAATGAAAAAAAAACTCGAAAAACCAAAAAAAATTTCATTGTCATTTATACTCCATTTGTTAGGATTGATTCTAGAAGCATATAGGATTTTATTGCTTTTGCATATGGACCATGGTTACACAGCCTCAATTAAGTTGCATTTAGAACTAAGATTGGGACCCTTTCTAGGAGTACTATATATGATGCTTGCACCATTTCGAAACTTGGGAATCTTGTATTGGCCACAACCTATTAAGTAGATCATTCTCGGGAATTGAAATGTGTCTGATTTGATCCTAGCTCCACAAATTAGAACTTTAAATGGAATTGAAATTATCTTACATGCATCTTTCTTAAGACTTGTTCATGGATACCGATATACACATTCGGGTTTTCTTTAACCTTTATACCACCCTCTGCTAACCCGAATGGCCGAATTCTCTTCTTTGGGAAGATTACACCACTCCCCAACCCAATCCTTTCCTTGAAGCCAACGTTATTCTTGTGTGAACCTTGTGTAAGGTGTTTTTACTAAAATGCTTACTTTGCAAAACATTTTGAGTTTTGAGAACGACAAGGCTAGGACTTTCATGTAGATGCTAGCTTCACACTATAAGCTCAGCATAGGTTAGGACTTGGGTATGCCTGCTAGGGTGTTTGAGTATGAGATAAAAAGAAAAAAGAAAGAGAAAAGGAAATGAGAGAAACCCAAAAAGGGAGCGTGTGGGGGCTGTGCATAAGAAAAAGAGGCATGAGAATCAGTTAATAAGTGTAAGAGATAGCTCTAAGTTTCAAAGTGAAAAAAAATCCTCTAAGAAAGTAAATAAGGCACAAGCCTAGATCAATTATCAAGAGTAGAGGAGAAAAATAAGAAAAGATCTAGAAAAGAAGAGTGATTCCAATGAGCCCAATTAATCACTACCCCCTAGTGCCAAAAAGAGAACTTCAAAGTGAGAAAAGAGAAGAAGGTTGGCAAAGAAAGCCTCGTGAGAAAAGAGAAGAAGGTAGGCGAAGAAAGCCTCGGAAGGGTAGATCACTTAGGATGGGATTTGGCTTGAGATTGAGATAGAGATTTTCGTGCTAGAACAGGGGTAGATGAAAGTCTTGCCTTGTATGCATCATTGCTTTTGACTCTGAGTGTTTTGCGAAAGTTCCATTCCTTTTCGAGAGAACCCTTGTGATTAGTTGAACCACCTTACCTCACTTTAGAAACCATTTATCCCTTGCCAAATGAACTTATCTTGGTTGATGCATGAAAAGATTCACGTGTGCTTTTAATTGAATGTAATGGAGTTAGGAGATTTGATCGTGCATAGCATGACTAGGGATTGACATCATGGCACATACGAAAAGTACTAGGAAGTAGGCTTGATTCAAGCATTATAATACTCTTGGATAAGGATTTTGGGATTAGATCTTTGTGCGTGCTTTCGGTTAGGGGGTCCAGTATTCAATCCTCTTCTTTGGTTTGTTTTTGCTTGTTTTCCTCGAGTACGAGTAAAAGGCAAGTGTGGGGGAGTTGATAACCATGGTTTTTGCATTGTTTTACCATGCAGTTTAGACATTTATCCACTTATTTACATTCATTGGGATTTAGCATAGTATTCTATAGGTTAGTGTATGCATTTCTGCATATTGCATACCTTTTCGTTGATATTTCAGGTACAACCAGAAGTTAGATAGGACAAGATCGAAGAAATGGCCAAGGATACTTCAGGAGGGCACGAGATCGGCCATATGGCCGATCTCGGCAAGCTGATCTGGGCCGGACGACACGCGATCTGCCATTCGACCGATCGCACCTGGCTGGTCGCATACCACCCGGCCAGCTCATCCCAAGACTTGCCAATTCCATTTCTGTTAGGCCGATTCCAAGCAAGCTCGTGCAAACCCAGGCCATCACCACACCGTCCAAATGGCCGGTCTCACCACTCCGGTCACACAGCCCCATCACCAGACCGGCCAAATGGCCGGTGTCTCCACACCGGTCGTGCAGCAATATCACTAGACCAGCCAAATGGCCGGTCTCACCACGCCAGTTGCACAGCCCCATCACCAGACCAGCCAAATGGTCGATCTCACCATGGCCGATCTCAGATCAGCCCCAACATCTCAGCCCATCAGGAGATCGGCCATTTGGCCGATCTCGCATGGCCTGTCTTGGGCCAACCCCGGCCCAAACTATCCTAAAACTATTTTTACTTAACCGGTTTGTCCTAGGATTAAGCCTAATTATTAGGGATACTATATAAACTCTTTTTAAACACTTTTAATTTAAGTTTTGTTTAAGTTTCTTTGAGTTTTTCCTCTGGAAGTTTTAAGAGAGAGAGGAGATTAGTTTTCAATCTTTGTTCTTAAACTCTTGGGTTTTAGTGAAGGATTTCTCTACCCTATCTCTTATCTTATGTTTAATTGCTTTTACTTATTTATTCTTACTGTTTTAATGAATATGTTTGAGTAGTTTTCATTATGAATTGTGGGTAAGGTAGATTAGGGGAATCTGATATTGACCTAGGGTTGTTTAGGTAGATTGGATGACAAATCTCTGATGTTTAGGGTGTGATTAATGCTAGAGATTGAAGTAGCTAATCAATGCCTAGATGGATGATGTTCAGCTCCCGAGAGGTGTAGAAAGAACGTGTAGGTAGGCCTTAACATGCTTATTGCATCTTAGTCAACGAGAGTTGATGTCTAAGGCGATAGGTGGATGGGATTAGACTCGAACACAATGATCACTAGGCGATAGATTGTTGTGCAAAAGACTTGTAGTCTATAGGCTGGTGAATGGGTTGTTACCATGAGTGAGGATCAGTCTACTAGATAGTATTCTCAGTCTTAGTGATTTATCTAATCGAACCTGTAGAATCGTTAGTCAAAGGAAGATTTCCCCGAATTGAATGCCTTGCCCACTTTTCATATTTCTTGGTTATCGAATTTAACCCGTCTTTACTTTCTTTGCAATTAGATTATTAGATAACCACTCAAAAACCCAATTAGTATTGCCTAGAATTAAGTGTTTCATGTATTCCTAGTGTGCTATTCTTACTTCCCCATAGATTCGATACCCAACTACTACTTGATTTGCTCTACACTTGGAGTTGTACTCGGGATTAAAACTTAAAACCCCATCAAGTTTTTGGTGCCGTTGCCGGGGAAGTTAGTAATAGCCATCAGGATTTTGATTCACTTAGAGAATAGGTTTTTATTTTCTTTTTTCTTTTGACTACAGTTACTTGGTTTCTGCAGGTGCATGAACACCAGAAGCCGCGGACACACAACCTTGCAACCGAGTGACATCTACATTCTGCAGTTGGAAAGAGCAGCTGCAAGAGAAAGGAGGGAGCGATCAGATCACCTAAGGAGGGAGCGATCAGATCACCTAAGGAGGGATTTGGAAATGGAACACCACGACCAGAATCTGCCACAGAATGCTGAGAATGAAGCTCGAGGAGCTGGAGGCCACTATCAGAATGCATGGAGAGCAAGAGGTCCAATGCACCCACAAAGGCCTCATTGAGTTATAGGGACGTTTGATGAGCTACACATATATGGGTACCGAACTGGAATTCACTCACCCCCTGTGGAGAACAACAAATTTGAGATCAAGGCAAGCTTGATCAACATGGTGCAGGGAAGCAAGTTCCATGGTATGCCAATGGAGGATCCCCTAGATCACTTGGACCAATTCGATAGGCTTTGTGGAACTGTCAAGATCAATGGGATCTTAGAGGATGCTTTTAAGCTAAGGCTATTCCCTTTCTCTCTGGGAGGGAAGGTACATTAGTGGGAGAAGAACTTGCCACATGATGCCATAACCTCATGTGATCAATGCAAGAGAGTCTTTCTGGCCAAGTTCTTCTTAGCCTCAAGGATAGCATGGTTAAGGAATGAGATCTCTGGTTTTATGCAGCATGGTAATGAAAACTTCTTTAAAGCATGGGAGCATTTCAAGGGCTACACAACACAATGCCCTTTATTCACTCGATATTATATGTATCTATCGAAAAATGTTTTTCTCGGGCAGAAGCAATCACGATCTAAAAACCGTATTATCGGCTGTCTCACACTCAGCAAATCCTATCATAACTCTACATTTAAACGTGCTTGGGTGAGCGTAGTACTGGGATCGGTGACCTCTTGGAAATTCCTCGTGATGCACTGTGTCTTTTATCCACTCGATTATTTATGTTTCTATCGCAAAACGCCGTATTTTTGAAATACGATAACTTTTACACCGTGATCAACTACATGGCCAACAATACCATTTCAGAAAGCTCTCGAAAAATTCTCTGCTGTTTCAATTGTATGAAGACCAATTGGGGCTGTTTACGACCTAAATTTTGATGTTTTGGCGCTCTTTTGGACGTTTTTCTCAGGTGGAAGCAATCACCACCTTAAAACCATATATTTGGGCTGTCTCAAACTCATCGCATGGCCTATCAAAAACTTCTCAACCATCTAGGTGAGGCCCACATATCCTATGAAGCCTTCTTAATCGAGTTGAACTCACGAAGAATTATTGCAAAAAGTGGATGCAGAGCATATATACGATTGCATAACATGTACTACTGCGTGCGATCATACAAGCACTAATGCACCGGATCCTATCAGAACTCCATAGTTAAACGTGCTTGGGTGAGGGTAGTATTGGGATTAGTGACCTCCTAGGAAGTCTCGTGTTGCACCATTTCTTTTATTCACTTGATTTTTATGTGTATCGCAAAACGCTATATTTTCGAAATAGCATAACTTTAGCACCACGATGAACTACATGGTCAAAAATACCATTTCAGAAAGCTCTCTGAAATATCTCTGACCCATTTTAAGAAGACCCATTGGGCTTTTTTCAACCCCAACTTTTGATGTTTAGACACTTTTTCTGACGTTTTTCTCAGGTGGAAGCAATAACGCCCTTAAGACCGTACGTATTATCGGCTGTCTCAGACTATCACATCGCCAATCCAAAACTTTTCAACCATACCCATACATCGTGTGGAGCATTCTTTACCGAGTGGAACTCACAATGAATCATTTCGAAAAGTGGATGAAGATCATATATACACTTACATTACATGTACTACTGGGTGCTATCATACTAGCACTAATAAACTGGATCCCATCAGAACTCTACAGTAACATGTGCGTGTGCGAGGGTAGTACTGGGACGGGTGACCTCCAGGGAAGTCCACTTGTTGCACCCCTTCTTTTATTAACTCGAGTTTTTATGTGTATCGCATGACGCTCTTTTTCGAAATGCCATAACTTTTGTACCGCGATGAACTACACGGCCGATAATACCATTTCAGAAAGCTCTCTCATGGTTCTCTAACATGCCAATGGTACGAAGACCTCTCTGAGCTGTTTTCAACCACAAATTTGGATGTTTTTGTCAGAACGACACAATCATGATCTTAAAACCGCATTATCGACCATTTCAAACTCATCGCATCACGGATCCAAAAATTTTCAACCATCTAGGCGAGGCCCACACATTTTTTGGAGCCTTCTTAATTGAGTGGAGCTCACGAAGAGTCATTTGTAAAAAGTTGATGAAGGGCATATATAAGATTGCGATCATACCATCACTAATGTACCGTAACCCATCACAACTATGTAGTTAAATGTGCTTGGTCGAGGGTAGTACTAGGATGGGTGATCTCCTGGGAAGTCGTCGTGCTGTACCCCTTCTTTTATTCACTCTATTTTTTATGTGTCTTTCACAAAACGCATATTTTCGAAATGCCATAACTTTCGCACCGCGATGAACAACACAGCCGATAATAGCATTTCGGAAAAACTCTTTAAAGGATCTCTAATGTGTGAATTCTACGAAGACCTATTGGAGCCATTTTATACCCCAAATTTTGATGTATAGACGCTCTTTTGGATGTTTTTCTCGGGTAGAAGCAATTAGGACCTCAAATCCGTAATATCGACCGACTTATACTCATCGCATCATCGATCCAAAGCTTTTCAACCATCTAGATGAGGCCCAAACATCATGTGGAGTCTTCTTAATCGAGTGGAGCTAATGAAGAATCATTGCAAAAAGTGGATGAAGAGCATATATACGATTGCATGACATGCACTAATGGGCGCGATCATTCTAGCACTAATGCACCGGATCCCATTAGAAATCTACAATTAAACATGTTTGGGAAAGGATAGTACTAGGATATGTGACCTCCTGGAAAGTCCTCGTTTTGCATCCCTTCTTTGATTCACTCGACTTTTTATGTGTCTATCAGCACTACAAGTAAACGGCCAAAATGCCACTGCATTTTGCGACCATGTTTGCAACCATTTTGCGACCAATTTGTGACTACGGAGATGTAGTCGCAAAGTGGTCGCAAAAATGTGACTAAAACGTGTAGTCGCATATTGATCGCAATACACAACCATTAAGCAACTAAATTGCGACTGATTAGCGACAGGCAGTCGCTAATCAGTTGCAAAGAAGCAACTGATTAGGGACTACGTGTGGAAGAACCACATGTTAGTCACATATTGGTCGCTAAATATGTGACCAATTTGCGACTACGTTTGGAGTGGCTCTTCAGTTACAAAGTGGTGGCAAAGTGACAACATAAAAAACATGTGAGTGATAGGTATACCGATTTTTAAGCGACTACAATGTGTGGTCACAAATTAGTGGCAATGCAGTGGCAAAGTAGTGGCAAAATCTTGTATATATATGCCCCATCCCATTCCCTCATTTGTAGAATTGAAAGGAAAAAAACTTCAAACATGTGTGGAAATTATAATAATTCGAGAGATTGGATGTACAAAAAGATTGATAATCAAACAAAAAATATATCTGCGGAATTTGCACAAGGCATAGAGCAGTTGATGAATTTTGCAAGTAGTCAACCAATAGCTCAAAGTAGCGGAAGTAAGTTTTTTTTGTCCTTATATCAATTGTAAAACGATAAATTTATTCCGGGGCTGAAAATATGGAGTCATCTATATAGTCGAGGATTTATGCCAAATTATTATATTTGGTATAAACATGGAGAAGAGCTGAATGTTCAGTTAGTGACGAGTAGTCGGGGTGATGTCCAAAGAAATCAGGGAGGTACATGTGGTACTAGTGATGAAACAGTTGGTACATCCGGTAATAGATATGTTGAAATGGTGACGGATGCATTTCGTGTGGTACTAGTGATGAAACAGTTGGTACATCCAGTAATAGATATGTTGAAATGGTGACGGATGCATTTCGTGAGACTACGACTGATCAGTACTATAATCAAAATGAGGAAGAATATAATAATGAAGAAGAACCTAATGAAGAAGCACAAATTTTTTATAACATGTTAGAAAGTGTGAAAAATCTATTGTATGATGGTTGTCATGAAGGGCACTCATAGTTATCTTTAGCTGCTCGGTTCATGAACATTAAGTCTGATTTTAATCTACGAGAAAAATGCATGGATTATTGGGTGGAGCTATTTATAGAATATTTGCCCGAGGAGAATCAGGCAACGGGTTCATATTATGAAACCAAAAAATTGATGTGAAATTTAGGGCTCCTGTTTTATACAATTGACGTGTGTATTCACAATTGTATGATCTTTTGAAAAGAAGATGAGAAATGGGAAAAATGCAAATTTTGTGATTCCCCCCTGTATAATCCAAGCGAGGGTAGGACAAGAATACCTTTAAGTCGTATGTGGTACTTACCTATAGGCGACAAACTTAAAAGAATGTATCAAAGCGAGAAAACCAAAGAGGCAATGAGGTGGCACGCAGAGCATGAAGCAGAAGACAGAGAAATGAGTCATCCATTTAATGCTGCAGAGTGGAAAAAATTTCAATATCTACATCCTAGATTTGCTGCGGAATCTCGAAACATTTATCTTGGGTTATGTACTGATGGGTTCAATCCATTTGGGATGTCTCGTAATCATTCATTATGGCCGGTGGTTATCACTCCATATAACTTGCCACCGGATATGTGTAAGAAGAAAGAGTACTTGATGAGGACATCAGGTCGTACATCCAGCCAGGAGACCAGACTGGCCGACCAGGAAGCTTGCCCGAGACAGCCGGGCCATCTGGCACGCCTGCTAGTCCAAGCAGTACGACCGGACCCTCGACCAATAGGACCAGAGCAACCAGCATTGCCGGCGGAGAGGCCCAAGCTTCCGGCACAATTGGTGGGGACGTGGATGACATCGCCGGTCCCCTTGGTGATACCACCAACTCCGGGATCAACTTGGCCGGTCCTGAAGGCATTCCGGCCAGTACCTCGCACAGTCCAGCCGGTACAGCCGATCCAGCCGAGTGTACGAGCAATTCAACTTCCACACAAGGAAACTCGGACCAGATAAGCTACCAGCTTCAGGACATGCATCTAGAGGAAGTATCCACACCAGTAGTGCCACCAGGAGCAATGACAAGAAGCAGATCAAGGGCACTCTTCCACAAATTCAGCTTATGGGTGGACAAGCTCCTAGAGGAAGATCAGCTAAGGACAAAGGGCCAGAAGAGCAAAGTGGAGTCCAAAGGCTTCTCAACAACACAAGGGACATCAGAGACTTGGGCTTTAGTGGCAAGAGAGGTCAGGGCCCAAAGATTCTTAACCCTACTCCAAGTCGAAGACTAGGAGCAAGGCGCGTGCATGCCACAAGGACGGCCACCTTCCATTTCTTGGCCATGAGGTAAGTTAAGGTAAGTTTTAATTCGAATATATGCCTCTTTCTGTTTTGTAGGGTAGGATCTAGAATATTTACTTTTATTGAGTGAAAGACATTTTAGGAATAGGTCCTTTTTCGATTATACACTTTTGTATCTTTTCCTTTTGTGCACTTTTGTAAGTTTTCCTTTTCTTATTTGGGTCGACCCTAGAAGGTCAAGCTGTCGAGCATATTAATAAGGCTCCTTCCAGCATTGTAGTTCGATAACCTTTTTGATATTAATAAAGATAGAAATTTTTCCCCAACAAGTTTTCTCTCAAGAATCTTGTGCGCTTAGAATCTAGTTGAGACCAGCCCTCCTAGCTCTAAGTTTGTGATTTATCACGAGGTTCATCACCCCTCGTGTGGTTCACTTCACCTTTCCATCGAGTACCAACCCAAAAACCCCTAACCAAGATGTCTAAGGTCGAGTTTCTCACCTAAACTTCTCCAAGCAGCCCACACACATACATCCTTGAATCAAGGCTTGTATCAGTACTTGTTTCTAACAATTCTGAATTCAGGACCAAATCATCCGTGTGCTAGTCTGGATATATTCCTCCGACCTTTGATTGATGAGTTGAAAGAAGTTTGGTCTATGGGAGTTGATGCATTAGATGTATCGTTGAATCAAAATTTCAATCTAAAAGTCGTGTTACTGTAGACGGTAAGCAATTTTCCCACTTATGGAATGTTGTCACGATGGACAATGCATGATAGATTGGCTTGTCCAATTTGTATGGATGATATGAACGTATTTCAATTACCAAATGGTAGAAAGATGTGTTGGTTTTATTGTCACAGAAGGTTTCTTCCTAAGAGTCACCCGTTATGGAAAAATAAAACAAATTTTTTAAAGGGGAAGCACGCTTTGAATGACTATCCTCCACAATCATTGACAGGTGAACAAGTTTTATACGAGCGAATAAAAACTGTCAATCCTCTAATAACATCAGACTGTGGAGGAAACGGTCATGAAAGTAAAGAAGAAGGTTATGGCAACTGGCATAATTGGCACAAAGAAAGCATATTTTGGGAGTCGCCGTACTGGACGGATCTTAACCTTCGACATAATCTTGATGTGATGCATATAGAGAAGAATTTCTTCGATAACATCATTAATAGATACAGTTAAGTCAATGTTGGATATTGTGAAGTTTTGCTCTCGAAAAGAGTTGCACGTGGATGGTCGGGGTAATGCTCCATTCCCTATATTTTGATTGACACAAAAAGCTAAAGAACGCTTATTGGAATATATCAAAAATTATGTCAAATTTCCAGACGGCTACGCGGTAGATTTAGCAAATTGTGTGGATATGGATGGACGGAAGTTCTCGGGCATAAAAAACCATGACTGCCATGTTTTTATGGAAAGACTTCTCCCTTTTATATTTGCAGAACTTTTACCACGAAACGTTCATCTACCATTATCAGGTACATACATATACTAATAAATATATTTTATATTATAAGTATGTAAATTAATAATAATTGCATGTACTAATTATTTCTAGATGATAATATATATAGGGATTGGAGGATTTTTCCGTGATCTATGCTCTAGATCATTACAACAAAGCCGTGTCTGAATTCTAAAAGAAAACATAGTCATAATTTTGTGCAATTTGGAGAAGATCTTTTCACCTGCATTTTTCGACGTCATGGAACACCTTCCTATACATCTACCATACAATGCTGAACTGGGTGGACCTATACAATATAGGTGGATGTATCCATTTGAAAGGTTTTTTAAAAAACTTGAAAAGCAAGGCGAAGAACAAACGATATGATGCAAGGTCGATTGTTGAATCAAATGTGAATGATGAGATATCTTACTTCTCGGATCATTACTTTGCTGCCCACATACGCACCAAAAACAGGTACCATAAATTCTTTTGTTTATTAATTAATTATTTTATTATGAATGGTAAATAATTAAATTTTCGTATTGAATATATCGTGTAATATATATATATATATAGCTCTACAAGATTCGATAACTAATCACAAAAGGCTTTATGACACTAATTGTGTCTGCTTTGCCACCACATTGCCACTTCGTCCAGATCCAACAGGAAATGGTAAGTAATTAAAAGTATTTAAATTTAATTAAAAATTTTATTATTATTTAATTAAAATTTCTTTCAAAATATGTTTAGAAAAATAATTTGGGACGACCTGTCTCAATTGGTGAGGTCTTTATAAAGTCTCACACTAGGCCGGATGGTTTGTATGTGGATTTGAAAGCTAAACAAATCTATGAAGCATACGAACGTAACATCCAAGAGAAGATGGCGATCGTGGAGGTCGATCCAACAGAAATGTCTGACGGTACTTCCTGTCCAATTGAGTGGACTCCAGAAGAGAGGAATAAGATCTTCATTCAGGTAACAACTTTTTATTTGTATATTTTTTTATTTACATTAAATTATTTATATTTATTCTAATTATTTTTTTTGTAATATTATAATTTTATTTTAATTCTTTTTGTAGTCTTCCGTTGCGGATGACCGAGGCCGTCTTTATGGAGTCGGTAGCCTGAACCGCATGCATGGGTCGGGTAGGCATAGTGGGTTACAATCCACTACCCCCAACTACGTTGCGCTTCAAGAGCAATTTTTAGCCGCAAAGCGCCGAATCGAAGAATAAAACGCAATCAACATGCGTAATGAAGAACGAAATGCGAAAATTGAAGAACAAAACGCGCAAATTGTGGAAGCGAATTGGAAGATGCTAGAAGTAAATAAAAAAATCAAAAGAAAATATGTAGCTTGGAGATGCTCCTCGGCTATTTTCAACGGACGGATCCTGTATTCATCTCTTTTATGCGGAATAACGATGACACAAGTGAACCGTCGACCGTTCCAACCCCATTTTTGCCTTCAGATTCGGAGAATTAGATTTTTTTTTTGTAAACTGAATTTTATTTAATACAATTTATATTTTTAATTTTAATTTCTTTTTATTTATAAAATAATTAATTAATAATTTAATTATTATTTACTTATAATAATATTTATAATTATAATAATTTATTTAAACAAAATATTTTAAATCTAATATTCAAAATTATATATATTATTAATTAATTAATAATATTAATAATAATTAAATTAAAAAATAATAATAATTAATTAAAATATTTTGAAATTAAAATTAAAATAATTTATTTTTTAATAATAATTTTTAATTTTAATTTCAAAATATTTTATTTATTTATTATTTTTTAAAATCTAATTCTGTTATAGTCGCAAATGAGTCCCAAATCAGTCTCACTTTTTTGGGACCAATTTGCGACTACATAAATTTTTTTTCGAAAAATTTATATTCAGCCGCAAATCAGTCGCAAATATTTGAGGCTGATTTGCGACTACATCTATTTTTTCCGAAAATTCATCCTCAGTTGCAAATCAGTCGCAATTATTTGTGAGTGATTTGCGACTGAGTATATTATGTAGTGGCAAATAAGTAACAAAAGTTTGTTGCTGATTTGCGACCACGTCTTCCACTGTGGTTGCAAATCAGTCACAAACTTTTGTGACTGATTTGTGACTATGGCTTTTGCAACCAGATATGTAGTCACCAATGATTGGTCGGAAATCAGTCGCAAATTGTACCACTATTACCGTGGTCGCAAATCCATCGCTAAATTATGACTGATTTGCGACTATATAAATTTGCGACTATATAAATTTGCGACTAAGATTTTGCGACTACATTGCGTGGTCGCAAAGTCACGGTTTTCTTGTAGTGCGAACAATACCATATTTTTTAAAAGCCATAACTTTTGCATTGCGATGAACTACACGGCCGATAATACCATTTTAGAAAGCTCTCTCAAGGATCTCTGACGTGCCATTGGTAGTAGAACCCATTGGAGCAAATTTCCAGCCTAAATTTTTTATGTTTAGATGCTCTTTTGGGCATTTTTCTCGGGCAGAAGCATTCACGACCTCAGAACCGTGCTATCAATCGTCTCAAACTCATCACATTGCTGATCCAAAACCTTTCAACCATCAAAGTGAGACTCACACATCGTGTGGATCCTTCTTTATCTTTTGGAGCTCCCGAAGATTCATTGCAAAAAGTGGATGAAAAGCATATTAGGATTGCATGACATGTACTACCGGGTGCGATCATACCAGCACTTATGCACCAGATCCCATTAGAAATATGTAGTTAAATGTGCTCGGGAGAGGGTTGTATTGGGATGGATGACCTCCTCGGAAGTCATCATCTTGCACCCTTCTTTTATTCACTCAGTTTTCTTTTCGAAATGCCATAACTTTTGTACCGCGATGAGCTATACGGCGAACAATACCATTTCGGAAAGCTCACTCAAAGATATCTGATGTTTTGATGGTGCAAAGACAAATTAGACCTGTTTTCGACCACAAATTTTGATGTTTAGATGCTTTTTCGGACGTTTTCTACGGCAGAAGCAATCACGATCTTAAAGCCATATTATTGACCGTCTCAAACCCATCGCATCACTGTTCCAAAACTTTTCAACCATCTAGGTGAGGCGCACACATCGTGTGGAAACTTCTTTATCGAGTGGAGCTCACAAAAAATCATTCCAAAAAGTGGATGAAGAACATATATACGTTTGCATGAGATGTACTACCGGGTGCGATCATAACCAGCACTAATGCTTCGGATCCCATCAGAACTCTGAAGTCAAATGTGCATGGGCGAGACAAGTACTGGGATAGGTGACCTCTTGGGTAGTCCTCATGTTCCACCCCTTGTTTTATTACTCGATTTTTATGTGTCTATAGAAAATATCGTATTTTCCAAATGCCATAACTTTTTCACCGCGATGAACTACATGGCCGACAATACCATTTCGGAAAGCTCTCTCAAGGATCTCTGATTTGCCAATGGTAACTGATGAGGGAATTAGATCGTCTGGCCGGCTAGAAGACCAGAATGGCCGACCAGAATGTTTGCCCGAGACAGCCGGGCCATTTGGTGCGTCTGCCGGCCCAAACGGTACCGCCGACCCTATGATCAGCCGGGCCGGGCCGATCAACATTTCCGACGGAGAGGCCCAAACCACCGGCCTAACTGGAGGCAACGTGGATGACACCGCCGGCCCAACTGGTGACGCTGCCGGCTCAGGAATCAATCTGGTCGACTCCGATGACAACTCGGCCAGCTCCTCGCACAATCCAGCCGATCCAGCCGATTGCACCACCATTTCCACATCTACACAAGGAGACTCGGATCAACTAAGCTACCAGCTTCAAGTCATGAATCTGGATGAAGTCTCTACACCAGTGGTGCCACCAGGAGCCATAACAAGGAGCAGAACAAGGGCACTCTTCCACAAGTTCAGTTTGTGGGTAGACAAGCTCCTAGAAGATCATCGACAAGTAGCATTGGGCCAAGAGTACAAGGAAGAGTCAAAAGGCTTCTCAACATCTCAAAGGACACCAGAGACTTGGGCTCTCGTGGCAAAAGAGGTCAGGGCCCAACAATTCATAAACCTACTCCAAGTCGAAGACTAAGAGCTAGGCGTGTGCATGCCACAAGGTCGGCCACCTTCCATTCCTTGGCCGAAAGGTAAGAATGACATGTACTATCATGTGCATACCAGCGCTAATGCACCTGATCCCATCAGAACTCTGAATATAAACATGCTTGGGTAAAGGTAGTACTCGGATAGGTTACCTCTTGGGAAGTCTTGTGTTCCACCCTTTCTTTTATTCACTTGATTTTATGTGTCTATCATAAACACCGTATTTTCTAAATGCCATAAATTTTACAAAGCGATGAACTACACGACCGACAATACCATTTTAGAAATCTCTCTCAAGGATATCTGATGTGCCAATTGTACGAAGACCCACTGGAGTTGTTTTCGACCCCAAATTTTGATGTTTAAGACGCTCTTTCATACGTTTGTCTCGAACAGAAGCAACCATAACCTCAAAACTGTACTATCGACCATCACTGCCTTGGTTGCATCATGGTTTCCTCCTTCTGCCATCATATGCTACAAGAGAAAACAAGGGTGAATTGCTCCTAAGAATTTCTCTAGGAGTGGTTTCTTTAGTAAGTTAAAACTTAGGAAAAAAGGCAAATAGAAAAAAGGAAAATTTCCAAAAAGAAAAATTTGCAAAAATGAAAAAAGACAATTTAAGGATGCAGTCTTCTAGGATTCTAGCCGATTTTTCCTAGATCTTTTTGGGTAGTTTTCTTTTTTGTTTATTTTTTTGTTTTAACTTAAAAAATAATGGAAACTACAACTTAGCAAAAAGGAACACAATTAGTTGCAAGAGGATGATCCTAAACCCTAGCGATGCGCGTAGGAGAAGAGGATGCAACTCGGTTTGATTTTTATGATTTTTTTTAGTGAATCTAAACTATTGCACGAAATTGAATAAAGCTGAAGTAAGGATAGAGACAACCTGGTTTTAGGAGCTTAACTCTGATACCAAAATGATACAAGCCTTGTTATACGGCCGTGATGCTCTCGGACAGGTTGCAAGAAACTTAGGCAAGAAACTCGGCCTTAGGCTTCTTACGTTGGGTGTTTTGGTGTGTGTGTGTTGGGTGGTGGGATGAGGTGAACCACACGAGGTATGAGGGGCGTCGTAGTAAATCACAAACTTAGAGCTAGGAGGGCTGGTCTCGACTAGGTCTAGGCGGCAAGAGTTTTTGTGGAGAAGAAGAAAATACGATCTTTATTAATATCAAAGAGGTTGTCGAACTACAATGCTGAAAGGAGCCTTATTAATTTGCTTGGTAGCTTGACCTTCTAGGGTCAACCCAAAAGAAAAATGGAAAAGTTACCAGAGTGCAGAAAGGAAAATTACAAAATGGAAACAACCGAAAAAGGACAACTACATAATTGTTCTTCACTCAACAAAAAGGAAAACTACTTGTTCCTACCCTGCAAAATAGAAAATTCAATTTATAATTTGAAAACTTACCTTCTTACCTTTCGGCCAAGAAATGGAAGGTGGCTGACCTTGTGGATTGCACACACCAAGTCTTGGATTTGGAGTAGGCCAATGTATTGTTGGGCCTTGACCTCCTTTGCCACGAGAGCCCAAGCTTCTGGAGCAATTTGATGAGTTGAGAAGCCCTTGACTTAATCATTGCACTCTTGGCCCATTGCTCCTTGTCTTTGGTCTTCTAGGAGCTTTTCTACCCGCAAGCTGAACTTGTGGAAGAGTGCCCTTGTTCTGCTCCTTGTTATTGCTCCTGGTGGTACAATTGGTGCAGCCCTCTCCTCTAGATCCATGCCCTGAAGTTGGTTGGTGATTTGGTCCGAGTCTCCTTGTGTGGAGTTCGATCTGGCCGTGTTATCGTTTAAGCTAGCTGTGATGCGGGTTGAGCTGCCTGAATTGTTATCGGAGCCCGCTGCAATGCTAGGTGAACCGGCCGTGTCACCAGACAAGCCGGCGGTGTTGGCCACATTGCCGCCTGTTGGGCCTGCCATTTGGGCCGCTTCGCCGGCGGAGTTGGTCGGCCCGGCCCTATTACTCATCGGGCCGACGGTATTGCTTGGCCTGGCCAAGTCGCCTATCAGGCTGGCTGTCTCAGGCAGGCCTTCTGGTCGACCATCTTCATGATCTGGGCGGCCATTTGATCTGATGTCCTCATCACTTTCTGATACAAGCCTCGAATCAAGGCTGTACATGCGTATGCTGTTTGGAGAAGATTAGGTGAGAAACTCGATCTTAAGCTTCTGGATGGGGGCTTTCTGTTTGGTAAGGGATGGAAGGGTGAAGTGAACCATACGAGGGGTGATAAACCTCGTGATAAATCACAATCTTAGAAGCTAGGAGGGCTGGTCTCGACTAGGGTTCTAAGCGCACAAGTTCTTGAGAGAAAACTTGTAGAAAGAAAATTCGATCTTTATTAATATCAAAAAAGGTTGTCGAACTACAATGCCGAAGGAGCCTTATTAATATGCTCGTCAGCTTGACCTTCTAGGGTCGACTCAGTAAAGAAAAATGGAAAACTTACAAAAATGCACAAATGGAAAAATTACAAAAAAGGCAATAACCGAAATGTACTTCTACCTAAATTGTCTTTGACTCAAAATGTAAACATTTGAAATCCTATCCTGCAAAACAGAAAAAGGCAAGTATATAATTTGAAAACCTACCATTCTTACATATCGGCCAAGAAATGGAAGGTGGCCGACCATGTGGCATGCACACGCCTAGCTCCTAGTCTTCGACTTGAAGTAGGGTTATGAATCTTTGGGCGCTGACCTCTCTTGCCACTAAAGCCCAAGTCTCTGGAGTCCTTTGTAGTGTTGAGAAGTGATGGGGACATCAAGTTGTATGGCCGGCCAGGAGACCATACTGGCCGACCAGGGAGCTTGCCCGAGACAGCCGAGCCATTTGGCACGTCTACCGGCCCAAGCGGTACCGTCGGACCCTCGACCAACAGGACCGGACCGATCAACATCGCCGGCGGAGAGGCCCAAACCTCCGGCCCAACTGGTGGCGATGTGGATGACACCGTCGGTCCCATTGGTGATGCCGCCGGCTCCGGGATCAACTTGGCCGGACCAGAAGACATTTCGGCCAGCACATCGCACAGTCCAGCCGGTACAGCTGATCCAGCCGAGTACACGGGCATTTCAAAATCTACACAAGGAGACTCAGACCAGATAAGCTACCAGCTTCAGGACATGCATCTAGAGGAAGTCTCTACACCAGTGGTGCCACCAGGAGCAATGACAAGGAACAGATCAAGAGCACTCTTCCACAAATTCAGCTTATGGGTCGACAATCTCCTAGAGGATGATCGGCAAAGGACAATGGGTCAGAAGTGCAAAGAAGAGTCTAAAGGCTTCTCAACAATGCAAGGGACTTCAGAGACTTGGGCTTTAGTGGCAAGAGAGGTCAGGGCCCAAAGAGTCCTAACCCTACTCCAAGTCGAAGACTAGGAGCAAGGCGCGTGCATGCCATAAGGACGGCCACCTTCCATTTCTTGGCCGTGAGGTAAAAAGGTAAGTTTTCAATACAAATATATTTGCCTCTTTATGTTTTGCAGGGTAGGATTAATATTGTTTATATTTTTGAATCAAAGACATTTTAGGAATAGATCCTTTTTCGGTTATGCACTTTTGTACATTTTCCATTTGTGCACTTTTGTAAATTTTTCTTTTCTTTCTTGAGTCGACCCTTGAAGGTCAATCTGTCGAGCATATTAATAAGGCTCCTTCCAGCATTGTAGTTTGACAACCTTTTTGATAATTAATAAAGATCCAATTTTCTTTGTACAAGTTATTCTCTCAAGAGACTTGTGCGCTTTGAACCTAGTTGAGACCAGCCCTCCTAGCTCTAAGTTTGTGATTTATCACGAGGTTCATCACCCCTCGTGTGGTTCACTTCACCCCTCCATCCAATACCAATCAGAAAACCCCTATCCAGAATCTTAAGGTTGAGTTTCTCACCTAAACTTCTCCAAACAGCCCACGCGCATCCAAGCCTTGAATCGAGGCTTGTATCATTTTTGTATCAGAGCTTAAATCTCCTAAACCAGGTTGTTTCTATCCTTTAGTTAGTATTGTTTCTTGTTCTTCCATTAGTTTAAGTAACATTCAAGAAAAATCAAAAAGATAACATTAAACTCCAAACCGAGTGCATCTAGCTTCTACGTGTATCACTAGGGCTTAGATTCACTTTTGCATTGCCATTTACGTTTTCTTTTTTGCTTAAATCATATTTCCATTATTTTTAAGTTAAATTAAAACGAAAAGAAAAAGAAAATAGGAAAAATACCAAAAAAATTCGACTAGGACAGCTAGCACTAGTTGTCAAGAAAGTTTCCATTTTTCAAATCTTTCATTTTTTCAAATTTTTCCTTTTCTCAGATTTTCCTTTTTGCATTTTTTCAAATTCCCATATAAAAGAAAACCCTCCTAATCAATTTAGGAGTAGAATAACTTGTCTTCTTTCTTTGTACTACGCAATGGCAGAAGAGAATAGAGAAGCAGCCGAAGCCATGATGGCCATGTTCACCACCCTTCAAACGCAACTCCCATCAATAGGCGAGAGGTTGGAGCGCGTGGAGAGGCCTGTGAGATTCCAGGCCATAAGGCACGTGAGAGCTGAGCAAGACCGTGCTGAGGGTCCTGAGCACCTTAGGACACGGCACGAACAGGAGGAGCCCCAACCAGATGGAGATGAGGACGCACCACCTCATAACTATCACCATAGGCCGAGAGGACCTCCGCGGCAACCAGAGGCAGAAGGTGATGGCTTCGAGCCATATGGACATCACCAGAGACCAAGGATGCCTCCTAGACATCATGACATTACTTGTTTGAAGTGTAGGGGTCGCGGACAGATCTCAAGGGAGTGCCCAAATTACCGGGTCATGCTGATTACGGAGGCTGGACAGTATGAGTCCCAAGATGAAGAGGACTATGAACCAGAAGGAGAATACGGTGACATTGAGTACCCTGATGTGGGGGAAATGCTGGTCACTAGACGCATTCTCAGTGCAATGGTGGATCCCTCAGAGACCATCCAGAGGGAGAACATCTTCCACAGCCGTTGCACCATCAAGGGCAAGGTATGTAACCTCATCATAGATGGTGGTTCTTGCACTAACGTTGCTAGTGCGTACATGGTTGATAAGCTAGGTCTAGAGAAGACAAGGCACCCTCAACCATATAGAATGAGATGGATCGATGACAAAGTGGAGCTCAAGATCCATGAGCAAGTCACTGTGCCATTTAGTGTGGGCAAGTACCAAGACCAAGTCGTGTGCGACGTGATGCCCATGCAAGCTGGCCAGGTACACGAGCTACAACTCCAAATGAGTAAGGAAAAGAAACTTATCAAGTCTAATTTTCTTATTCAACCAAGCCATGTCCGGAGAGCTTTAGCCTCGAAGGATTTAATGTTACTAATGGTCTTCAAAGAAATTTTGAGTATAGAACAGGAACAGGTAGAGCTACCTCTTGAAGTAGCAACTCTCCTCAACAAGTTCCAGGATGTGTTACCAGAGGAGATACCAGCATGCTTGCCTCCTTTACGTGGCATAGAGCCCCAGATCGACCTAGTGCCCGGAGCAGCCCTGCCCAACCGGCCAGCCTACCGGATGAGTCCAGAGGAGTCTAAGGAGCTTGAGAATCAAGTCAAGGAGCTCCTGGAGAAAGGGTATGTTCGAGAGAGCCTCAGTCTATGTGTCGTACCAGTACTACTAGTGCCCAAGAAGGATGGGACTTGGTGAATGTGTGTGGACTGCCGAGCAATCAACAACATCACAGTCAAGTACCGGCATCCGATACCATGGTTGGATGACATGCTAGATGAGCTGAGTGGAGCCATGGTCTTCTCCAAGATAGACCTCAAGAGTGGATACCACCAGGTCAGGATGAAGGAAGGTGATGAATGGAAAACTGCTTTCAAGACAAAGCAAGGGCTCTACGAGTGGACAGTCATGCCATTCGGCTTGACTAATGCCCCAAGCACCTTCATGCGTCTTATGAACCAAGTTCTTATGGCGTACATCAGTAAATTCGTTGTAGTTTATTTCGATGACATATTTAGTTTATAGTAAATGCTTAAGGGATCACCTCTCACATCTTCAGTTGGTGCTTAAAACCCTTCGACAAGAAGAGCTTTATGCCAATCTCAAGAAGTGCATCTTTTGTACTGATAAACATGTCTTCTTAGGTTTTGTTGTAAGTTCACAAGGCCTACAAGTTGATGAAGAGAAGATTCGAGCCATACAAGAATGGCCAACACCAAGCAATATCAGCCAAGTGAGGAGTTTCCACGGACTGGCCAGCTTCTACGGGAGATTCGTGCCCAACTTCAGCAGTATTGCCTCACCATTGACGGCAGTAGTAAATAATAACGTGGGATTCAGCTGGGGAGAAGCTCAGGAGAAGGCATTCCAGGCCTTGAAGGACAGCCTTACACATGCACCAGTGCTAGTCCTGCCCGACTTCAACAAGACGTTTGAAGTGGAGTGTGATGCCTCTGGGATAGGCATAGGAGCAGTGCTAACCCACGGAGGGAGGCCAGTGGCATACTTCAGTGAGAAGCTAGGTGGTGCCTCACTGAACTACCCCACTTACGACAAGGAGCTTTATGCCCTTGTCCAAGCATTGGAGACTTGGCAGCATTACTTGCTGTCCAAGGAGTTTGTGATCCACACTGATCACGAGACTCTCAAACACCTCAGAGGGCAAACCAATCTCAAGAGGAGACATGCCAGGTGGATGGAGTTCATAGAGACCTTCCCGTACGTCATCAAGTATAAGAAGGGCAAAGACAATGTGGTAGCCGATGCACTATCAAGGAGGTTTGCCTTGATATCCACCATGGAGGCAAAGGTCCTAGGATTCGAGCACATCAAGGACCTATACAAGGATGACCCTGACTTTGCTGAGAGCTACAAGGAGTGTGGCACAGGGAGTCATGGCAAATTCTACATCCATGAGGGATTCCTTTTCCGAGAAAGAAGGTTGTGCATACCACAAGGATCATTGAGGGAGTTTATCATCCGAGAAGCTCATGGAGGAGGACTCATGGGCCACTTTGGTGTCGACAAGACTCTAGCAGTGGTCAAGGAGCACTTCTACTGGCCACACATCGAGAGGACAGTAGAAGCTCATTGTGCAAGATTCATCACTTGCAAGAAGGAAAAGTCCCGAGTGCAACCTCACGGGATGTATCTCCCACTGCCCATACCTACACATCCATAGGTGGATATCTTAATGGACTTTGTTCTAGGTCTGCCCAAGATCAACCACAAAGATGCAATATTTGTAGTGGTGGACAGATTCTCCAAGATGGCACACTTCATTCCATGTGCCAATAGCAATGATGCCACACAAACAGCTGAGCTGTTCTTCAGGGAGATAGTACGGCTTCATGGAGTGCCAAGGACCATCGTATCAGACAGGGACACCAAGTTCCTCAGCCATTTCTGGAGGACCCGTTGGAGAAAGCTAGGCACGAAGCTACTCTTCTCTACCACCTGCCATCCTCAAACCGATGGCTAAACTGAAGTTGTCAACCGGACACTATCAACTCTTCTCAGGACTACACTAGGGAAGAACCTAAAGACTTGGGTGGAGTGCCTGCCATTCATAGAGTTCGCTTACAACCGAGCCGTGCACTTTGCAACCAAGAAGACACCATTTGAAGTAGTATACAGCTTCAACCCTCTCACCCCATTGGAGCAAACGCCACTACCACCGGCTGAGATGACCAACCTCAACGGAGCATACAAGGCAGAGTTCATAAGGAGGTTACACCAGAAGGTAGCAGAAAACTTGGAGAAGAGGACCGGACAGTACGTGACTCATGCCAACAAGGGAAGAAAGGAGGTGATCTTTCAACCAGGCGATTGGGTGTGGCTACACCTACGGCAGGAGAGGTTCCCAAACCTAAGGAGTTCCAAGCTAGCACCAAGAGGAGATGGACCATTCAGAGTGCTTGAGAGGATCAACAACAACGCCTACCGGATCGAGCTCCCAGGTGAGTTTAATGTATCCAATACGTTCAATGTTGCTGACTTAGCCCCTTTCCATGCAAATGAACCAGTTTTGAGGACAAAACCTACTGAAGAGGGAAGGGATGATGAGGACATCAGGTCGTACATCTAGCCAGGAGACCAGACTGGCTGACCAGGAAGCTTGCCCGAGACAGCCGGACCATCTGGCATGCCTGCCGGCCCAAGCAGTACCGCCGGACCCTCGACCACAAGGACCAGAGCAACCAGCATTGCCGGCGGAGAGGCCCAAGCTTCCGCCGGCCCCTCTGGTGATGCCACCAACTCCGGGATCAACTTGGCCGGTCCTGAAGGCATTCCGGCCAGTACCTCGCACAATCCAGCCGGTACAGCTGATCCAGCCGAGTACACGCGCATTTCCACTTCTACACAAGAAGACTCGGACCAAATGAGCTACCAGCTCCAGAACATGCACCTAGAGGAAGTCTCTACACCATTGGTGCCTCAAGGAGAAATGACAAGAAGCAGATCAAGGGCACTCTTCCACAAATTCAGCTTATGGGTCGACAAGCTCCTAGAGGAAGATCGACTAAGGACAATGGGCCAAAAGTGCAAGGAAGAGTCCAATGGCTTCTCAACAGCACAAGGTACATCAGAGACTTGGGCTTTAGTGGCAAGACTAGGAGCAAGGCGCGTGCATGCCTCAAAGACGGCCACCTTCCATTTCTGTGCCATGAGGTAAGTTAAGGTAAGTTTCAATTCGAATATATGTCTCTTTCTGTTTTGCAGGGTAGGATCTAGAATATTTACTTTTATTGAGTCAAAGAAATTTTACGAATAGGTCCTTTTTTGATTATACACTTTTGTATTTTTTTCTTTTGTGCACTTTTGTAAGTTTTCCTTTTCTTATTTGAGTCGACCCTAGAAGGTCAAGCTGTCGAGCATATTAATAAGGCTCCTTCCAGCATTGTCGTTTGACAACCTTTTTGATATTAATAAAGATAGAACTTTTTCCCCAACAAGTTTTCTCTCAAGAATCTTGTGCACTTAGAATCTAGTTGAGACCAGCCCTCCTAGCTCTAAGTTTGTGATTTATCACGAGGTTCATCACCCCTCGTGTGGTTCACTTTACCTTTCCATCGAATACCAACCCAAAAACCCTATCCAAGAAGTCTAAGGTCGAGTTTCTCACCTAAACTTCTCAAAACAGCCCACACTCATACATCCTTGAATCAAGGCTTGTATCACAGATGATCTGATGTCCTCATCAATCTTGCCAAAGTGATGGAAACTATGGACAGGATTATGACAGGGCCTCATGTGGGAGTAGATGTTATGAAGATGAGCATAGAAGGGAGATGAAGGCACTGAATGAGAAACAGGACAGAGTGCTGGAAGTGTCTCAACGAGCAGTGAACTTTTTAGGAGAGTTTGATGGGTACCGAGGGTATCAAGAAGAAATGAACGACGTCCAGGAGTGTCATGAGGAGATTAACTACATTGAGGGGCTCTCAGGATATCAGAGGTATCAGAAAGGTTTCAATCAGAACTAGCGAAGCCACCGCAACTTCTCATACAGAAGCACCAACGTCGAGAACCCGCAGGACTTAACGTATCCTCCATACAAGCCGCAATACCAAAGCTACCAGGCCTACAAGAATCCACCTCAAGGTTTCCAGCAACGGTACGTGCCAAGACAGAAGTATCACCCTCCTGGATTTAAATCCAAGTTGGGATACAATCAGCAGTAGCAACCCAAGTTGGACCACTCGAACCTAAAGCTGTCCAAGAAGATAACACGAAGGCACTATTGCAAAAGATCTTGGAAGCTCAGGGAAAGGGAGCTACAGAGATCAACAATAAGATGGCTGAGATCAACAACAAGGTAGACTTTGGGGAGCTCAGCGCCAAGTATGAGCACCTCTCGTCTCATCTTAAGGCGCTGGAAAGCCAGGTTGCATAGATAACTTCTTCATCTTATGCAACAAAAGGTAAACTCCCTGGTAAACCTGAAGCAGCCCAAGGGATTACTGTCAAGCTATCACACTGAGAAGTGGGAAAGATCTCCCACCTAGAGAGGGAACTGATACATTTGAAGAGGACGATCCCAATGAAGAAATCGAAGCACCTTAGGTGGCTGATCCAGAAACGTCTGAAACGAATAACCAGGTGGATGAGGAGACACCTCCTAAGACTATTGCAGGAACAGGAGGAGAGGAAACATCGTTCATACCACCCACTTACAAGCCCAAGCTCCCTTTTCCAGGAAGGTTCAAGAAGCAGATTCTGGACAAGCAGTACGAGAGTTACAAGAGCTTGATAATTTTTGACCCCAAATTTTGATGTTTAGATACTCTTTCGGATGTTTTTCTCGGGCTAAAACTTTCACGACCTCGAAACCATTTTATCGGCCATCTCAAACTCATCGCGTCGACGATCCAAAACATTTCAACCATCTAGACGAGGCCCACACATCGTGTGGATTCTTCTTTATCTCGTCGAGCTCAAAAAGAAGCATTGAAAAAGTGGATGAAGTGGATATTTACGATTGCATGACATGTAATACCTGGTGTGATCATACCAGCACTAATGCACCGGATCCCATCAAAACTCTGCAGTTAAGCGTACTTGGGCGAGAGTAGTACTGGGATGGGTGTCCTCCTGGGAAGTCCTCCTGTTGCACCCTTTTTTATTCACTCGCTTTTTATTTGTCTATCGCAAAACATTGTATTTTCGAAATGCCATAAATTTCACACCGCGATGAACTACACCACTGACAACACCATTTCGGAAAGCTCTCTCAAAGATATTTGACGCGGCAATGGGTCGAAAACCGATTGGCAATGTTTCTGACCCCAAATTTTGATGTTTAGATACTCTTTCGGACGTTTTTCTCGGGCTGAAGCAATCATGACCTCAAAATTGCTTTATCGACCATCTCAAACTCATCGCATTGATGATCCAAAACGTTCTACCATCTAGATGAGACCGACACATCATGTGCATTCTTCTTTATCACGTCGAGCTCAAAAAGAAGCATTGAAAAAGTGGATGAAGAGGATATTTACGATTGCATGACATGTACTACCGGATGCGATCATACCAGCACTAATGCAACGGATCCAATCAGAACTCCTAAGTACTTGGGTGAGAGTAGTACTGGGATTGGTGACCTCCTGGAAAGTCCTCGTGTTGCACCCCTTTTTTTATTCAATCGCTTTTTATTCCTATCGCAAAGTATTGTATTTTTGAAATGCCATAAATTTCACACCGCGATGAACTACACAGCTGAAAATACCATTTCGGAAAGCTCTCTCAAAGATCTTTGACATACCAATAGGTCAATGACCGATTGGAAATGTTTCCGACCCCAAATTTTGATGTTTAGATACTCTTTCGGACGTTTTTCTCGGGATGAAGCAATCACGACTTCGAAACCATTTTATCGGCCATCTCAAACTCATCGCATCGACGATCCAAAACGTTTCAACCATCTAGACAAGGCCCACACATCGTGTGGATTCTTCTTTATCACGTTGAGCACAAAAAGAAACATTGAAAAAGTGGATGAAGAGGATACTTACGATTGCATGACATCTACTACCGGGTGCGATCATACCAGCACTAATGCAACGGATCCCATCAGAACTCCGCAGTTAAGTGTGCTTGGGAGAGAGTAGTAATGGGATGGGTGACCTCCTGAGAAGTTCTCGTGTTGCACCCCTTTTTTTATTCACTCGCTTTTTATTTGTCTATCGCAAAACATTGTATTTTCGAAATGCCATAAGTTTCAAACCGTGATGAAATACACAGCCAACAATATCATTTTTAGAAAGCTCTCTTAAAGATCTTTCACGCGCCAATAGGTTGAAGACCGATTGGAAATGTTTTCGACCCAAAATTTTGATGTTTAGATACTCTTTCAGTTCTTTTTCTTGGGCTGAAGCAATCACGACATCGATACCGTTTTATGGGCCATCTCAAACTTATCGCATCGACGATGGAAACGTTTCAACCATCTAGATGAGGCCCACACATCGTATCGATTCTTCTTTATCACATCGAGCTCAAAAAGAAGCATTGAAAAAGTGGATGAAGAGGATATTTAAGATTGCATGACATGTACTACCGGGTGCGATCATACCAACACTAATGCACCGGATCCCATCAGAACTCCGCAGCTAAGCGTGCTTGGGCGAGAGTAGTACTGGGATGGGTGACCTCTTGCGAAGTCCTCGTGTTGCACCTCTTTTTTAGTCACTCGCTTTTTATTCGTCTATCGCAAAATATTGTATTTTTGAAATACCATAAATTTCACACCGCGATGAACTACACAGCCAAAATACCATTTCGGAAAGCTCTCTAAAAGATCTTTGACGTTCCAATTGGTCAAAGACCGATTGGAAATGTTTCGGACCCCAAATTTTGATGTTTAGATACTCTTTCGGACGTTTTTCTTGGGCTGAAGCAATCTCGACCTCGAAACCATTTTATCGGCCATCTCAAACTCATTGCATCGCCGATCCAAAACGTTTCAACCATCTAGAAAAGGCCCACACATCGTGTGGATTCTTCGGAAAGCTCTCTCAAAGATCTTTGACATGTCGAAGACCGATTGGAAATCTTTTTGACCCCAAATTTTGATGTTTAGATAATCTTTCGGACGTTTTTCTCAGGCTGAAGAAATCACGACCTCGAATTTGTTTTATCAGCTATCTCAAACTCATCGCATCGACGATCCAAAACGTTCAACCATCTAGACGAGGCCCACACATTGTGTTGATTCTTCTTTATCACGTCGCTTTTTATTCAAAAAATGGACGAAGAGAATATTTTCGATTGCATGACATGTACTACCGGGTGCGATCATACTAGCACTAATGCACCGGATCCCATCAGAACTCCACAATTAAGCTCGCTTTGGCGAGAGTAGTATTAAGATGGGTGACCTCCTGGGAAGTCCTCATGTTACAGCCCTTTTTTTCTTCACTCGCTTTTTATTTGTCTATCGCAAAACATTGTATTTTTGAAATGCCATATCAAATAGAAGCATTGAAAAAGTGGATAAAGAGGATACTTACGATTGCATGACATCTACTACCGGGTGCGATTATACCAGCACTAATGCACCGGATCCCATCAGAACTCTGTAGTTAAGCATGCTTGGGCGAGAGTAGTACTGGGATGGGTGACCTCCTGGGAAGTCCTTGTGTTGCAACCCTTTTTTATTCACTCTCTTTTTATTTGTCTATCGCAAAACATTGTATTTTTGAGATGCCATAAGTTTCACACCGCGATGAACTACACCGTCGAAAATACCATTTCAGAAAGCTCTCTCAAAGATCTTTGACGCGCCAATAGGCCGAAGACCGATTGGAAATGTTTTTCACACCAAATTTTGAAGTTTAGATACTCTTTCGGATGTTTTCTTGGGCTGAAGCAATCACGACCTCGAAACCGTTTTATCGGCCATATCAAACTCATCGCATCAACGATCCAAATCAGTTCAACCATCTAGACAAGGCCCAAACATCGTGTTGATTCTTCTTTATCACATAGAGCTCAAAAAGAAGCATTGAAAAAGTGGATGAAGAGGATATTTAAGATTGCATGACATGCACTACCAGGTACGATCATACCAACACTAATGGACCGGATCCCATCAGAACTCCGCAGTTAAGCGTGCTTGGGCGAAAGTAGTACTGGGATGGGTGACCTCCTGGGAAGTCCTCGTGTTGCACCTCTATTTTTATTCACTCTCTTTTTATTCGTCTATCGCAAAATATTGTATCTTTGAAATTCCATAAATTTCACACCACGATGAACTACACAGCCGAAAATACCATTTCGGAAAGCTATCTCAAAGATCTTTGACGCTACAATTGGTCAAAAACGATTGGAAATGTTTCCGACCCCAAATTTTGATGTTTAGATACTCTTTCCGACGTTTTTCTCGGGCTGAAGCAATCACGACCTCGAAACCATTTTATCGGCCATCTCAAACTCATCGCATCGACGATCCAAAACGTTTCAACCATCTAGACAAGGCCCACACATCGTGTGGATTCTTCTTTATCACGCCGAGTTCAAAAAGAAGCATTGAAAAAGTGGATGAAGAGGATACTTACGATTGCATGACATCTACTACCGGGTGCGATCATACTAGCACTAATGCACCGAATCCCATCAAAACTCCGCCGTTAAGCGTGCTTGGGCGAGAGTAGTTGATACAAGCCTCGATTCAAGGCTTGGATGCGTGTGGGCTGTTTGGAGAAGGTTAGGTGAGAAACTCGACCTTAGACTTCTTGGATAGGGGTTTTTGGTTTGGTAGTGGTTGAAGGGTGAAGTGAACCACACGAGGGATGATGAACCTCGTGATAAATCACAAACTTAGAGCTAGGAGGGCTGGTCTCAACTAGGTTCTAAGCGCACAAGTCTCTTTGAGAGAAAAACTTGTAGAAGAAAATTCGCACTTTATTAATATCAAAAAGGTTGTTGAACTACAATGCTGGAAGGAGCCTTATTAATATGCTCGAAAGCTTGACCTTCTAGGGTCGACTCAAAGAAAGAAAAGGAAAATTTATAACAGTGCACAAATGGAAAACATACAAAAGTGCATAACCAAAAAAGGACCTATTCCTAAAATGTCTTTGACTCAAAAATGTAAACAATCTAAATCCTACCCTGCAAAACAGAAAGAGGAAAATATTCGAATTGAAAACTTACCTTTCTTACCTCACGGCCAAGAAATGGGAGGTGGCCGTCCTTGTGGCATGCACGCGCCTTGCTCCTAGTCTTCGACTTGGAGTAGGGTTAGGAATCTTTGGGCCCTGACCTCTCTTGCCACTAAAGCCCAAGTCTCTGAAGTCCCTTGCATTGTTGAGAAACCTTTGGACTCTTCTTTGCACTTCTGGCCCACTGTCCTTTGTCGATCATCCTTTAGGAGCTTGTCGACCCATAAGCTGAATTTGTGGAAGATTGCTCTTGATCTGCTCCTTGTCATTGCTCCTGGTGGCACCACTGGTGTAGAGACTTCCTCTAGATGCATGTTCTGAAGCTGGTAGCTTATCTGATTCGAGTCTCCTTGTGTAGATGTTGAAATGCTCGTGTACTCGGCTGGATCGCCTGTACCGGCTGGACTGTGCGAGGTGCTGGCAGGAATGCCTTCTGGACCGGCCAAGTTTATCCCAGAGTCGGCGGCGTCACCAATGGGACCGGCGGTGTCATCCACCAGTTGGGCCTCTCCGCCGGCAATGCTGATCGGCCCGGTCCTGTCTGTCGAGGGTCCGGCAGTACTGCTTGGGCCGGCAGACATGCCAAATGGCCCGGCTGTCTCGGGAAAGCTCCCTGGTCGGCCAGTCTGGTCTCCTGGCCAGCCATACGACCTGATGTCCCCATCATCCCCTCCCTCTTCAGTAGGCTTTGACCTCAAAACTGGTTCATCTGCATGGAAAGGGGCTAAGTCAGTTACGTTGAACGTGTTGGACACATTAAATTCACCTGGGAGTTCGATCCGGTAGGCGTTGTTGTTGATCCTCTCCAGCACTCTGAATGGTCCATCTCCTCTTGGTGCTAGCTTGGAACTCCTTAGGTTGGGGAACCTCTCCTGCCATAGGTGTAGCCACACCCAATCGCCTTGTTGAAAGATCACCTCCTTTCTTCCCTTGTTAGCATGAGTCACGTACTGCCCGGTCCTCTTCTCCAAGTTTTCTGCTAACTTCTGGTGTAACTTCCTTGTGAACTCTGCCTTGGATGCTCCGTTGAGGTTGGTCATCTCTGCTGGTGGCAGTGGCGTTTGCTCCAATGGTGTGAGAGGGTTGAAGCCGTATACTACTTCAAAGGGTGTCTTCTTGGGTGCTGAGTGCACGGCTCGGTTCTAAGCAAACTCTATGAATGGCAGGCACTCCACGCAAGTCTTGAGGTTCTTCCCTAGTGTAGTCCTGAGAAGAGTTGATAGTGTTCGGTTGACAACTTCAGTTTGGCCATCGGTTTGAGGATGGCAGGTGGTAGAGAAGAGTAGCTTCGTGCCTAGCTTCCTCCAAAGGGTCCTCCAGAAATGGATGAGGAACTTGGTGTCCCTGTCTGATACGATGGTCCTTGGCACTCCATGAAGCCGTACTATCTCCCTGAAGAACAGCTCGGCTGTTTGCGTGGCATCATTGACATTGGCACATGGAATGAAATGTGCCATCTTGGAGAATCTGTCCACCACTACAAAGATTGCATCTTTGTGGTTGATCTTGGACAGACCTAGAACGAAGTCCATTGAAATGTCCACCCATGGATGTGTAGGTATGGGCAGTGGGAGGTACAACCCGTGAGGGTGTACTCGGGACTTCGCCTTTTTGCAAGTGATGCATCTTGCACAATGGGCTTCTACTGACCTTTTGATGTGCGGCCAGTAGAAATTCTCCTTGACCACTGCTAGGGTCTTGTCGACACCAAAATAGCCCATGAGTCCTCCTCTGATGAGGTCATCGGCACAACCCCCGGCCAACTGCCTGGCCCGGCCGGCCCAAGGAACACAAAGGCGGCCAAATACGCACAAATGGATACATGGGTGTATCTTCATGAATCCAAGCTTAACCAAGAAGCAGTCAGCCAAGACCAAACCTGGCCTATAATCCTGACTCACAGAGAACAGGCGGCGACATACAGCTCACCCAAAACAAGGCCAGATCAAGTCATGCACCATACATCAAATTGGAGTTTTCGAAACTTACCATATTTGGAACTTTCCTTATATGAAAGTCTCCAAACGTTTCTTTGGCGACCAGGAGACTTTTTGGTACTTCTAGGAGTTCCCTTAAGCACTTATAGTAGCTCAAACACGCCTTGGACCAGGCGGGTCCATCCGTGCCTTCAAATGAACCGATTGGAGCCGTTTATGGCAAGTGAGATGGCCAACTGGTTTAATCACTTGCAAAACAAAACATGGCGTCCAAGAGATATTATTAAGTCCCTAAGGAAGCTAAAAATAAACCTACCATGCACCTGCCACCAGAGGATCAGGAGAATCCCTTTCCTCCAAGACTTGCCATATATGGACAGAAGTGCACTTAATGTGTTCAGATTGCAATATCTCTATTCCTTGCAACTTGGGCACGTATTGAAGACTTTCTGAAGCATCCAGGATGTACCTAGACACCTTACAGTCGCCCCAAAGCTCTCAAGATTCAAGCATATACACTTTCCTTGTTGGCCAAACTAGAGATTAATGGCCAACAGCCATATATTTTAAATATATGATTTCCTTTTCTCCTTTTTAGGTTTAGGACCGTTGCTAGGAGCACTATATAAGCTCAGCACGACCTCTTTGTAAAGATAGACCACCATTGAAATTAAATTTGAATACAAAGTATTTTCTTCAAAGCCTTGTCTTTGAGTCTTGTTCTTGTTCTTTAGAAATAAAGTGTGTGATTCACTTCCTTTCTATTGAAGCCACGGCCAGGTTAGTTTGATAGATTCAAGCTCCCTTGGGTCACCTTTGATTGTTTGATTCGATCAAAACCCCCTCCTTTTAGTTTCCTTGCCCGCTTAAGCCAAGAGAGGTTCTCGGTTTTGCGAGTCACGACCGTACCGCTTGTGAGATTGATATTCAATCTTACATCATTTGGTATCAGATCTAAAAGCTCCTATCCCAGGTTGTGTTCATCCAACCTTTATCCTTTATCTTTTATGATTTTGTTTAGCTTTTTGTTATTTACATCTTATCGAAAAACCAAAAAAATATATTTGTTCTTATTCTTCATTTGCATTGTTTCTGGTTGATTCTTCTTGTTTCTTTTGTCTCCTCTCATATAAATCTAAAACCAACTAAAAAAATGTATTTCATGTTTACTTTTTTTCGTTCATCATAAGAAAAAAAAACCAAAGATATAAGCATCACTCATTTTGTTATTTTCGAATTTAGTTACTAGTAAAGTTAAAAAAAAGAGAGATTCATAGAATATTTTTTTCGTCCTAAATTAATTTAAAATATCAAAAACCAAAAACAATATTGTCTTTTAGTTTGCTTTAAAGTTAGTTTCCAAAAAAAAAAAAACTCAAAATATTTAGTTGTGTCGATTTTTCTTTTACTACTACTTACGTGTTAATATCAAATATTCACTAGAGTGTAGTTTCCTTATTTGTTGATTTGAACTTGATATCTTCTTATTGTCATGCAAGATACAAAATTTAATGATGGAACAGTATGATGAAGAGTAAGACACCATGAGCATACCACAAACTGATTGTAGTCTAGACAATGACTATGATCAATGCCTAAGGACCAGCGAGTGTGACTACGCAGAAGAGTCATGGAATCAAGACTATTTGGAGACTGATTTTAGGGAAGAATCAGATGGAGAAAACCTTGAACCAGAACCACTGGACTATGACCAAGACTTGTCCGACATAGATGATTCTAATTGATATGGGCCGGGACATGGCATGAAGACTATTCAGAATATCATTTTGACAATGAAACAGAAGTTTAAGAACTCAAACCAGAGCCAGCAAACTACTATTCCACTGACAGAAGCTGGCCAAAGAAAATTACACCTCGCCACTTCGTTGTGTCAACCCAAGTGCCAACCTACACCACTCCAACTAGATCAAGAAATCAGACCAGTAAGGTATATATTTACAATTCCAAATCTCTAACCATTTCAGGGTATAACAAAGATCCAGATGAATACGTCCGATGGGAAACCAACATGAAACAATGGCTGCGCTCAAACAACATCCCCAAAGAAGAGAAGCTCTCATATGCCGTTGATATGCTCGTTGGAGATGCCTACAATTGGTGGTTGGAGGAAAATGCACGGACGATCTACAACAAACCAGTCCTTGATTGGGGAGACCTTAAGGCAGGAATGTATAGGGAGTTTGTGAAGAAGTACCAAACACGCAGAAACATCACCACACAACTTATGCACCCAACAACATCAAGGAGTGAGATGTCTACACCAAACATGCAGCCCTTTCATAAGCCCAAGCTTGCCTACTGCTCTGAGCACAACAACGTGTTTTCAAACACCTTAGAAGGACAACAGGTTGCTAAGCCGATGGTCAAACCAAAAATTGACCAGCAAGTTCAAAAGCCTCAAGCCATAGCACACATGAAACCATCAAAGCCATTGCTTGGAATACACATCAAGGAAACGCCAGGTAAGTCCTCTAACAATGTGAAAACAGATGAAATTATATGCTATAGATGTCAAGAAAGAGGACACTTTGCTAAGACATGCCCAACTAGACAACTAATAACAAGCTTACAAGTAGAACTCGAAAATATTAAGCCTAAAAGTGTTAAGGCAATAAAGGAGCTTCAATTTAAAATTCCCAGTACTAGCATAATGCACTTGTCTTTGCCAAAAGTTGTTGAAACAGGTCTAACAAAGCAAGGATTCAACAAAGATCAAGAAGACCCACCTCCTACATTAAACCGATGTTCGGAATCAAAAGGATACCATGGAGAACCCAACACCTTGCAGGCAAGGCAAAGCAACCAGCTGCAATGGAAAGGAGTAATTTCTTCCTTTCTTATCAGGGAGAAACCGCCAGATGCACTATTGCCACATCCGAACAATATAAAGGCCATAAACCGAGGTAATGCCCTAAACCCACAAGTAAATCATGGTATTAACTTGCCTTCTCTATGTGGAGGTCAAAATATTTTGAGGGCAAACCATTTCGAAGTGGGAGGGTATGATGAGGTCATCGGCACAACCCCCGGCCAACTGCCTGGCCCGGCCGGCCCAAGGAACACAAAGGCAGCCAAATACGCGCAAAAGGATACATGGGTGTATCTTTATGAATCCAAGCTTAACCAAGAAGCGGCCAGCCAAGACCAAACCTGGCCTATAATCCTGACTCATAGAGGACACGCGGCGACATACAGCTCACCCAAAACAAGGCCAGATCAAGTCATGCACAATACATCAAATTGGAGTTTTCGAAACTTACCATATTTGGAAATTTCCTTATATGAAAGTCTCCAAACATTTCTTTGGCGACCAGGAGACTTTTTGGTACTTCTAGGAGTTCCATTAAGCACTTATAGAAGCTCAAACACGCCTTGGACCAAGCGGGTCCATCCGTGCCTTCAAATGAACCGATTGGAGCCGTTTATGGCAAGTGAGATGGCCAACTGGTTTAATCACTTGCAAACCAAAACATGGCGTCCAAGAGATATTATTAAGTCCCTAAGGAAGCCCAAAATAAACCTACCATGCACCAGCCACCAGAGGATCAGGCGAATCCCTTTCCTCCAAGACTTGCCATATATGGGCAGAAGTGCACTTAATGTGTTCAGATTGCAATATCTCTATTCCTTGCAACTTGGGCACGTATTGAAGACTTTCTGAAGCATCCAGGATGTACCTAGACACCTTACATTTGCCCCAAAGCTCTCAAGATTCAAGCATATACACTTTCCTGGTTGGCCAAACTAGACATTAATGGCCAACAACCATATATTTTAAATATATGATTTCCTTTTCTCTTTTTTAGGTTTAGGACCGTTGCTAGGAGCACTATATAAGCTCAGCACGACCTCTTTGTAAAGATAGACCACCATTGAAATTAATTTTGAATACAAAGTATTTTCTTCAAAGCCTTGTCTTTGAGTCTTGTTCTTGTTCTTTAGAAATAAAGTGTGTGATTCACTTCCTTTCTATTGAAGCCACGGCCAGGTTAGTTCACCTTTGATCGTGTGATTCGATCAAAACCTCCTCCTTTTAGTTCCTTTTCCCGCTTAAGCCAAGAGAGATTCTCGGTCTTGCGAGTCACGGCCGTACCGTTTGTGAGATTGATATTCAATCTTACATCATTTGGTATCAAAGCTAAAAGCTCCTATCCCAGGTTGTGTTCATCCAACCTTTATCCTTTATCTTTTATGATTTTGTTTAGCTTTTTGTTATTTACATCTTATCGAAAAACCAAAAAAATATATTTGTTCTTATTCTTCATTTGCATTGTTTCTTGTTGATTCTTCTTGTTTCTTTTGTCTCCTCTCATATAAATCTAAAACAAACTAAAAAATGTATTTCATGTTTACTTTTTTACTTTCATCATAAGAAAAAAAACCAAAGATATAAGCATCACTCATTTTGTTATTTTCAAATTTAGTGACTAGTAAAGTTAAAAAAAGGGAGAGATTCACAGAATATTGTTTTCGTCCTAAATTAATTTAAAATATCAAAAACCAAAAACAATATTGTCTTTTAGTTTGCTTTAAAGTTAGTTTCCAAAAAAAACAAAAACAAAAAACTCAAAATATTTACTTGTGTCAATTTTTCTTTTACTACTACTTACGTATTAATATCATATATTCACTAGAGTGTAGTTTCCTTATTTGTTGATTTTAACTTGATATCTTCTTATTGTCGTGCAAGATACAAAATTTAATGATGGAACACTATGATGAAGAAGAAGACACCATGAGCATACCACAAAGTGATTGTAGTCTAGACAATGACTATGATCAATGCCTAAGGACCTGCGAGTGTGACTATGCAGAAGAGTCATGGAATCAAGACTATTTGGAGACTGATTTTAGGGAAGAATCAGATCGAGAAAACCTTGAACCAGAACCACTGGACTTTGACTAAGACTTTTCTGACGTAGATGATTCTAATGGATATGGGACATGGCATGAAGACTATTCAGAATATCATTTTGACAATGAAACAGAAGTTGAAGAACTCAAACCAGAGCTACCAAACTACTATTCCACTGACAGAAACTGGCCAAAGAAAATTACACCTCGCCACTTCGTTGTGTCAACCCGAGTGCCAACCTACACCACTCCAACTAGATCAAGAAATCAGACCAGTAAGGTATATATTTACAATTCCAAATCTCTAACCTTTTCAGGGTATAACAAAGATCCAGATGAATACCTCCGATGGGAAATCAACATGAAACAATGGCTGCGCTCAAACAACATCCCCAAAGAAGAGAAGCTCTCATATGCCGTTGATATGCTCGTTGGAGATGCCTACAATTGGTGGGTGAAGGAAAATGCATGGACCATCTACAACAAACCAGTCCTTGTTTGGGGAGACCTTTAGGCAGGAATGTATAGGGAGTTTGTGAAGAAGTACCAAACAAGCAGAAACATCATCACACAACTTATGCACCCAACAGCATCAAGGAGTGAGATGTCTACACCAAACATGCAGCCCTTTCATAAGCCCAAGCTTGCCTACTGCTCTGAGCATAACAACGTCTTTTCAAACACCTTAGAAGGACAAAAGGTAGCTAAGCCGATGGTCAAACCAAAAATTGACCAGCAAGGTCAAAAGCCTCAAGCCATAGCACACATGAAACCATCAAAGCCATTGCTTGGAATACACGTCAAGGAAACGCCAGGAAAGTCCTCTAACAATGTGAAAAAGATGAAATTATATGCTATAGATGTCAAGAAATAGGACACTTTGCTAAGACATGGCCAACTAGACAACTAATAACAAGCTTACAAGTAGAACTCGAAAATATTAAGCCTAAAAGTGTTAAGGCAATAAAGGAGCTTCAATTTGAAATTTCCAGTACTAGCATAATGCACTTGTCTTTGCCAAAAGTTGTTGAAACAGGTCTAACAAAGCAAGGATTCAACAAAGATCAAGAAGACCCACCTCCTACATTAAACCGATGTTCGGAATCAAAAGGAGACCATGGAGAACCCAACACCTTGCAGGAAAGGCAAAGCAACCAGCTGCAATGGAAAGGAGTAATTTCTTCCTTTCTTATCAGGGAGAAACCGCCAGATGCACTATTGCCACATCCGAACAATATAAGGGCCATAAACCGAGGTAATGCCCTAAACCCACAAGTAAATCATGGTATTAACTTGCCTTCTCTATGTGCAGGTCAAAATATTTTTAGGGCAAACCATTTCGAAGCGGGAGGGTATGATGAGTTCATCTGCACAACCCCTGGCCAACTGCCCCGCCCGGCTGGCCCAAGGAACACAAAGGCGGCCAAATACGCGCAAAAGGATACATGGGTGTATCTTCATGAATCCAAGCTTAACCAAGAAGCGGCCAGCCAAGACCAAACCTGGCCTATAATCCTGACTCACAGAGGACACGGGCGACATACAGCTCACCCAAAACAAGGCAAAATCAAGTCATGCACCATACATCAAATTGGAGTTTTCGAAACTTACCATATTTGGAACTTTCCTTATACGATAGTCTCCAAACGTTTCTTTGGCGACCAGGAGACTTTTTGGTACTTCTAGGGGTTCCCTTAAGCACTTATAGAAGCTCAAACACGCCTTGGACTAGGCAGGTCCATCTGTGCCTTCAAATGAACCGATTGGAGCCGTTTATGGCAAGTGAGATGGCCAACTGGTTTAATCACTTGCAAACCAAAACATGGCGTCCAAGAGATATTATTAAGTCCTTAAGGAAGTCCAAAATAAACCTACCATGCACCAGCCACCAGAGGATCAGGCGAATCCCTTTCCTCCAAGACTTGCTATATATGGACAGAAGTGCACTTAATGTGTTCAGATTGCAATATCTCTATTCCTTGCAACTTGGGCACGTATTGAAGGCTTTCTAAAGCATCCAGGATGTACCTAGACACCTTACATTCGCCCCAAAGCTCGCAAGATTCAAGCATATACACTTTCCTTGTTGGCCAAACTAGACATTAATGGCCAACAGCCATATATTTTAAATATATGATTTCCTTTTCTCTTTTTTAGGTTTAGGACCGTTGCTAGGAGTACTATATAAGCTCAGCACGACCTCTTTGTAAAGATAGGCCACCATTGAAATTAAATTTGAATACAAAGTATTTTCTTCAAAGCCTTGTCTTTGAGTCTTGTTCTTGTTCTTTAGAAATAAAGTGTGTGATTCACTTCCTTTCTATTGAAGCCACGGCCAGGTTAGTTTGAGAGATTCAAACTCCCTTGTGTCACCTTTGATCGTGTGATTCGATCAAAACCCCCTCTTTTAGTTCCCTTGCCTGCTTAAGCCAAGAGAGATTCTCGGTCTTGCGAGTCACGGCCGTACCGCTTGTGAGATTCAATCTTACATCATGCTACAATAGCTCTTATTCCTGATACTCAAAAAATTTTTGAAGACCATTAGTAACATTAAATCCTTCTAAAGCTCTCTGGACATGACTTGGTTGAATAAGAAAATTAGACTTGATAAGTTTCTTTTCCTTACTCATTTGAGTTGTAGTCGTATCTAAGCAGCTGTGGAGCCAAACTGAATGCACAAAGAAATTGTTATCATGTTTGCCTGGTCTTTGTCAGTCTTTCTAGTAGAAGATGGCCAGCTTGCTTGGGTACCACGCCGCACACGTGGTGCCCATGCAAGCTGGCCATCTTCTACTAGGAAGGCCATGGCAGTTTGACAAGGAGACCAGGCATGATGGCCGAACCAATCTCTACACTTTTGTGCATGACATGAGAAAGGTCAGCCTAGCTCCTCTCACACCTGCCCAGGTACATGAGCTTCAACAGCAAATGAGTAAGGAAAAGAAGCTCATTAAATCTAATTTTCTCATTCAACCAAGTCATGTCCGGAGAGCTTTAGCCTCGAAGGATCTCATTAAATCTAATTTTCTCATTCAACCAAGTCATGTCCGGAGAGCTTTAGCCTCGAAGGATCTAATGCTACTAATGGTTTTCAAAGAAGTGTTGAATATAGAGAAAGAACAGGTAGAGCTGCCTCCTGAAGTAGCAACTCACCTCAACAAGTTCCAGGATGTGTTTCCAGAGGAGATACCAGCAGGCTTGCCTCCTTTACGTGGCATAGAACACCAGATCGATCTAGTGCCCGGAGCAGCCCTGCCCAACCAGCCAGCCTACTGGATGAGTCCAGAGGAGTCCAAGGAGCTTGAAAAGCAAGTCGAGGAGCTCCTGGAGAAAGGCTATATTCGAGAGAGCCTCAGTCCATGTGCCGTACCAGTGCTACTAGTGCCCAAGAAAGATGGGACTTGGCGGATGTGCGTGGACTGCCGAGCAATCAACAACATCACTGTCAAGTACCAGCATCCAATACCACGGCTGGATGACATGCTAGATGAGCTGAGTGGAGCCACGGTCTTTTCCAAGATAGACCTCAAGAGTGGGTACCACCAGGTCAGGATGAAGGAAGGTGATGAATGGAAGACTGCTTTCAAGACAAAGCAAGGGCTATACGAGTGGACAGTCATGCCATTCGGCTTGACTAATGCCGCAAGCACCTTCATGCGCCTTGTGAACCAAGTTCTTAGGGCGTACATCAGTAAGTTTGTAGTGGTTTACTTTGATAATATATTGGTTTATAGTAAGTGCCTACGGGAACACCTCACACATCTTCAGATGGTACTTAAAACCCTTCGACAAGAAGAGCTTTATGCCAATCTCAAGAAGTGCATCTTTTGTACTGATAAACTTGTCTTTTTAGGTTTTATTGTAAGTTCACAGGGCCTACAGGTTGATGAAGAGAAGATTCGAGCCATACAAGAATGGCCCACACCAGGCAACATCAGCCAAGTAAGGAGCTTCCACGGACTGGCCAGCTTCTATAGGAGATTCGTGCCCAACTTCAGCAGTATTGCCTCACCATTGACGGCAGTAGTGAAGAAAAACGTGGGATTCAGCTGGGGAGAAGCTCAGGAGAAGGCATTCCAGGCCTTGAAGGACAGCCTTACACACGCACCAGTGTTAGTCCTTCCCGACTTCAACAAGACGTTTGAAGTGGAGTGTGATGCCTCTGGAATAGGCATAGGAGCAGTGCTAACCCAAGGAGGGAGACCAGTGGCATACTTCTGTGAGAAGCTAGGGGGTGCCTCACTGAACTACCCCACTTATGACAAGGATCTTTATGCCCTTGTCCGAGCATTGGAGACTTGGCAGCATTACTTGCTGTCCAAGGAGTTTGTGATCCACACTGATCATGAGACTCTCAAACACCTCAGAGGGCAAACCAATCTCAAGAGGAGACATGCCAGGTGGATGGAGTTCATAGAGACCTTCCCGTACGTCATCAAGTAAAAGAAGGGCAAAGACAATGTGGTAGCCGATGCACTATCAAGGAGGTTCGCCTTGATATCAACCATGGAGGCAAAGGTCCTAGGATTCGAGCACATCAAAGACCTATACAAGGATGAACCTGACTTTGCTGAGAGCTACAACGAGTGTGGTACAGGGAGCCACGGCAAGTTTTACATCCATGAGGGATTCTTGTTCTGAGAGAGAAGGCTGTGCATACCACAAGGATCATTGAGGGAGCTTATCATCCGAGAAGCTCATGGAGGAGGACTCATGGGCCACTTTGGTGTCGACAAGACTCTAGCAATGGTCAAGGAGCACTTCTACTGTCCACACATCAAGGGGACAGTAGAAGCTCATTGTGCAAGGTGCATCACTTGCAAGAAGGCAAAGTCCCGAGTGCAACCTCACGGGTTGTATCTCCCACTGCCCATACCTACACATCCATGGGTGGACATCTCAACGGACTTTGTTCTAGGTCTTCCCAAGATCAACCACAAAGATGCAATCTTTGTAGTGGTGGACAGATTCTCCAAGATGGCACACTTCATTCCGTGTGCCAATGTCAATGATGGGACGCAAACAGCTGAGCTGTTCTTCAAGCTGAGTGCCAAGGACCATCGTATCAGACAGGGACACCAAGTTCCTCAGCCATTTCTGGAGGACACTTTGGAGGAAGCTAGGCACGAAACTACTCTTCTCAACCACCTGCCATCCTCAAACCGATGGCCAAACTGAAGTTGTCAACAGGACACTATCAACTCTTCTCAGGACTACACTAGGGAAGAACCTCAAGACTTGGGTGGAGTGCCTGCCATTCATAGAGTTCGCTTACAACCGAGCCGTGCACTCCGCAACCAAGAAGACACCATTTGAAGTAGTATACGGCTTCAACCCTCTCACCCCATTGGAGCAAACGCCACTGCCACCAGCAGAGATGTCCAACCTCAACGGAGCATCCAAGGCAGAGTTCATAAGGAAGTTACACCAGAAGGTAGCAGAGAACTTGGAGAAGAGGACCGGGCAGTACGTGACTCATGCCAACAAGGGAAGAAAGGAGGTGATCTTTCAACTCGGCGATTGGGTGTGGCTACACCTACGGCAGGAGAGGTTCCCAAACCTAAGGAGTTCCAAGCTAGAACCTAGAGGAGATGGACCATTCAGAGTGCTTGAGAGGATCAACAACAACGCCTACCGGATCAAGCTCCCAGGTGAGTTTAATGGGTCCAACACGTTCAACGTAACTGACTTAGCCCCTTTCCATGCAGAATAACCAGTTTTGAGGACAAAACCTACTGAAGAGGGAGGGGATGATGAGGACATCAGGTCGTACATCCAGCCAGGAGACCAGACTGGCCGACCAGGAAGCTTGCCCGAGACAGCCGGGCCATCTGGCATGTCTGCCGGCCCAAGCGGTACCGCCGGACCCTCGACCAATAGGACCAGACCGACCAGCATTGCCGGCGGAGAGACCCAAGCTTCCGGCACACTTGGTGGCGACGTGGATGACACCGCTGGTCCCCTTCGTGATGCCACCAACTCCGGGATCAACTTGGCCGGTCCTGAAGGCATTCCGGCCAGTACCTCGCACAGTCCAGCCGGTACAGCCGATCCAGCCGAGTGCACGAGCATTTCTACTTCTACACAAGGAAACTCAGACCAGATAAGCTTCCAGCTTCAGGACATGCATCTAGAGAAAGTCTCCACACCAGTAGTGCCACCAGGAGCAATGACAAGGAGCAGATCAAGAGCACTCTTCCACAAGTTCAGGTTATGGGTCGAGAAGCTCCTAGAGGAAGATAAACTAAGGGCAATGGGCCAGAAGTGCAAAGAAGAGTCCAAAGGCTTCTCAACAACACAAGGGACATCAGAGACTTGGGCTCTAGTGGCAAGAGAGGTCAGGGCCCAAAGATTTCTAACCCTACTCCAAGTCGAAGACTAGGAGCACGCGCATGCCACAAGGATGGCCACCTTCCATTTCTTGGCCGTGAGGTAAGTAAGGTAAGTTTTCAATAAGAATATTTGCCTCTTTCTGTTTTGCAGGGTAGGATCTAGAATATTTACATTTATTGAGTCAAAGACATTTTAGGAATAGGTCCTTTTTCGATTATACACTTTTGTATCTTTTCCTTTTGTGCACTTTTGTAAATTTTCCTTTTCTTATTTGAGTCGGCCCTAGAAAGTCAAGCTGTCGAGCATATTAATAAGGCTCCTTCCAGCATTGTAGTTCGACACCATTTTTTGATATTAATAAAGTGCGAATTTTCTCTCTACAAGTTTTTCTCTCAAGAAGCTTGTGCGCTTAGAACCTAGTTGAGACCAACCCTCCTAGCTCTAAGTTTGTGATTTATCACGAGGTTCATCACCCCTCGTGTGGTTCACTTCACCCTTCCATCGAATACCAACCCAAAACGTCCTACCCAAGAAGTCAATGGTCGAGTTTCTCACCTAACCTTCTCCAAACAGCCCATGCGCATATAAGCCTGGAATCGAGGCTTGTATCACATAAGTTTCACACCGCGATGAACTACACATCCGACAATACCATTTCGGAAAGCTCTCTCAAAGAACTTTGATGCGCCAATAGGTCAAAGACCGATTTTGATGTTTAGATAATCTTTTGGATGTTTTTCTCGGGCTGAAGCAATCACGACCTCGAAACTGTTTTATCGGCCATCTCAACTCATCGCATCAACGATCCAAAACTTTTCAACCATCGAGACTCGTGTGGATTCTTCTTTATCATGTCGAGCTCATAAAAAATCATTGAAAAAGGGGATGAAGAGGATATTTACAATTGCATGACATGTACTAATTGCTGCGATCATACCAGCACTAATGCACCGGATCAAATCAGAATTCCGCCATTAAGTGTGCTTGGGCGAGAGTTGTAATGGGATGGGTGACCTCCTGGTTATTCCTCGTGTTGCACCTATTTTTTTATTCACTCGCTTTTTATTTGTTTATCGCAAAACATTGTATTTTCGAAATGCCATAAGTTTCCCACCGCGATGAACTACACAGCCGAGAATACTATTTCGAAAAGTTCTCTCAAAGATCTTTGATGCGCCAATAGGTCAAAGACCGATTGGAAATGTTTTCGACCCAAAATTTTGATGTTTACATACTCTTTTGGATGTTTTTCTCGGGCTGAAGCAATCACGACCTCAAAACCGTTTTATCAGCCATCTCAACTCATCGCATCAACGATCCAAAACTTTTCAACCATCGAGACTCGTGTGGATTCTTTTTTATCATGTCGAGCTCATAAAAATCATTGAAAAAGGGGATGAAGAGGATATTTACAATTGCATGACATGTACTAATTGCTGCGATCATACCAGCACTAATGCACCGGATCAAATCAGAATTCCGCCATTAAGTGTGCTTGGGCGAGAGTTGTAATGGGATGGGTGACCTCCTGGTTATTCCTCGTGTTGCACCTATTTTTTTATTCACTCGCTTTTTATTTGTTTATCGCAAAACATTGTATTTTCGAAATGCCATAAGTTTCCCACCGCGATGAACTACACAGCCGACAATACTATTTCAAAAAGTTCTCTCAAAGATCTTTGATGCGCCAATAGGTCAAAGACCGATTGGAAATGTTTTTGACCCAAAATTTTGATGTTTACATACTCTTTTGGATGTTTTTCTCGGGCTGAAGCAATCACGACCTCAAAACCGTTTTATCAGCCATCTCAAACTCATTGCATTAACGATCCAAAACGTTTCAACCATCTAGACGAGGCCAACACATCATGTGGATTCTTCTTTACCACGTCAAGATCAAAAAGAAGCATTGAAAAAGTGGATGAAGAGGATATTTACAAGTGCATGACATGTACTACCCGGTGCGATCATACCAGCTCTAATGCACCGGATCCAATCAGAATTCCGCAGTTAAGCGTGCTTGGGCAAGAGTAGTACTGGGATGGTTGATCTCGTGGGAAGTCCTCCTGTTGCACCCCTTTTTTTATTCAATCGCTTTTTATTTGTCTATCGCAAAACATTGTATTTTCGAAATGCCATAAGTTTCCCACCGCGATGAACTACACAGCCGACAATACCATTTCGAAAAGCTCTCTCAAAGATCTTTAAAGCACCAATATGTCAAAGACTGATTGGAAATGTTTTCGACCCCAAATTTTGATGTTTAGGTACTCTTTCAGATGTTTTTCTCGGGCTGAAGCAATCAAGACCTCGAAACCGTTTTATCGGCCATCTCAAACTCATCGCATCGACGATCCAAAACGTTTCAACCCTCTAGACGAGGACCGCACATTGTGTGGATTCTTCTTTATCATGTCGAGCTCAAAAAGAAGCATAGAAAAAGAGGATGAAGTGGAATTTACGATTGCATGACATGTACTACAAGGTGCGATCATACCAGCACTAATGCACAGGATCCCATCAAAACTCCGCAGTTAAGCATGCTTGGGCGAGAGTAGTTCATGGATCGGTGACCTCCTGGGAAGTCCTCGTGGTGCACCCCTTTTTTTATTCACTCGCTTTTTATTTGTCTATCGCAAAACATTGTATTTTTGAAATGCCATAAGTTTCACACCGCGATGAACTACACATCCGACAATACCATTTCAGAAAGCTCTCTCAAAGATCTTTGATGCGCCAATAGGTCAAAGACCGATTTTGATGTTTAGATAATCTTTTGGACGTTTTTCTCGGGCTGAAGCAATCACGATCTCGAAACCGTTTTATCGGCCATCTCAACTCATCACATCAACGATCCAAAACTTTTCAACCATCGAGGCTCGTGTGGATTCTTCTTTATCACGTCGAGCTCAAAAAGAAGCACTGAAAAACGGGATGAAGAGGATATTTACAATTGCATGACATGTACTAATGGGTGCGATCATACCAGTACTAATGCCCCGGATCACATCAGAATTCTGCCGTTAAGTGTGCTTGGGCGAGAGTTGTAATGGGATGGGTGACCTCCTGGTAATTCCTCGTGTTGCACCTATTTTTTTATTCACTCGCTTTTTATTTGACTATCGCAAAACATTGTATTTTCGAAACGCCATAAGTTTCGCACCGCGATGAACTACACAGCCAACAATACCATTTCGAAAAGCTCTCTCAAAGATCTTTGACACGCCAATAGGTCAAAGACCGATTGAAAATGTTTTCGACCCCAAATTTTGATGTTTACATACTCTTTTGGATGTTTTCTTGGGCTGAAGCAATCACGACCTTGAAACCGTTTTATCGGCCATCTCAAACTCATTGCAACGACGATCCAAAACATTTCAACCATCTAGACGAGGCCTACACATCATGTGGATTCTTCTTTACCACATCGAGCTCCAAAAGTAGCATTGAAAAGTGGATGAAGAGGATATTTACAAGTGCATGACATGTACTACCGGGTGCGATCATACCAGCCCTAATGCACCACATCCAATCAGAATTCCACAGTAAAGCGTGCTTGGGCAAGAGTAGTACTGGGATGGGTGATATCCTGGGAAGTCCTCGTGCTGCACCCCTTTTTTTATTCAATCGCTTTTTATTTGTCTATCGCAGAACATTGTATTTTCAAAATGCCATAAGTTTCCCACCGCAATGAACTACACAGCCGACAATACCATTTCGAAAAGCTCTCTCAAAGATCTTTGATGCACCATATGTCGAACACTGATAGGAAATGTTTTCGAACCCAAATTTTTATACTTAGATACGTTTCGAGGTCGTGATGGGCTGAAGCAATCACGACCTCGAAACCATTTTATCGGCCATCTCAAACTCATCGCATCGATGATCCAAAACGTTTCAACCCTCTAGATGAGTACCACACATTGTGTGGATTCTTCTTTATCACGTCGAGCTCAAAAAGAAGCATAGAAAAAGTGGATGAAGAGGAATTTACGATTGCATGACATGTACTACAAGGTGCGATCATACCAGCACTAATGCACCGGACCCCATCAAAACTCCGCAGTTAAGCATGCTTGGGCGAGAGTAGTACATGGATGGGTGACCACCTGGGAAGTCCTCATGTTGCACCCCTTTTTTTATTCACTCACTTTTTATTTGTCTATCGAAAAGCTTTGTATTTTTGAAATACTATAAGTTTCAAACCGCGATGAACTACACATCCGACAATACCATTTCTGAAAGCTCTCTCAAAAATCTTTGACGCACCAACAGGTGAAAGACCGATTTTGATGTTTAGATACTGCTTTGGACGTTTTTCATGGGCTGAAGCAATCACGACCTCGAAACTGTTTTATCAGCCATCTCAACTCATCGCATCAACAATCCAAAACTTTTCAACCATCGAGAGTCGTGTGGATTCTTCTTTATCACGTCGACCTCAAAAAGAAGAATTGAAAAAGGGGATGAAGATGATATTTACAACTGCATGACATGTACTACTGGGTGCGATCATACCAGCCCTAATGCACCGGATCCAGTCAGAATTCCGTAGTTAAGCGTGCTTGGGCAAGAGTAGTACTGGGATGGGTGATCTCCAGGGAATTCCTTGTGTCGCACCCCTTTTTTTATTCAATTGCTTTTTATTTGTCTAACGCAAAACATTGTATTTTCGAAATGCCATAAGTTTCCCACCGCGATGAACTACACAGCCGACAATACCATTTTGAAAAGTTCTCTCAAAGATCTTTGAGGCACCAATAGGTCAAAGACTGATTGGAAATGTTTTTGACCCCAAATTTTGATGTTTAGATACTCTTTCATTGTTTTCTCGGGCTGAAGCAATCACGATCTCGAAACCGTTTTATCGGCCATCTCAAACTCATCGCATCGACGATCCAAAAAGTTTCAACCCTCTAGACGAAGGACCACACGTTGTGTGGATTCTTTTTTATCACGTCGAGCTCTAAAAGAAGCATAGAAAAACTGGATGAAGAGGAATTTACGATTGCATGACATATACTACAAGGTGCGATCATACCAGCACTAATGCACCAGACCCCATCAAACTCTGTAGTTAAGCATGCTTGGGCGAGACTAGTACATGGATGGATGACCTCCTGGGAAGTCCTCATGTTGCACCCCCTTTTTTTATTCACTCGCTTTTTATTTGTCTATCGGAAAACATTGTATTTTTGAAATGCCATAAGTTTCACACCTCGATGAACTACACATCCGACAATACCATTTCGGAAAGCTCTCTCAAATATCTTTGACGCGCCAATAGGTCAAAGACCAATTTTGATGTTTAGATACTCTTTTGGACATTTTTCTCGAGCTGAAGTAATCACGAACTCGAAACTATTTTATCGGCCATCTCAACTCATCGTATCAACGATCCAAAACTTTTCAACCATCGAGACTCGTGTGGATTCTTCTTTATCACGTCGAAATCAAAAAGAAGCATTGAAAAAGGTGATGAAGAGGATATTTACAATTGCATGACATGTACTAATGGGTGCGATCATACCAGCACTAATGCACCAGATCACATCAGAATTCCGCCGTTAAGTGTGCTTGGGAGAGAGTTGTAATGGGATGGGTGACCTCCTGGTAATTTTTCGTGTTGCACCTATTTTTTTATTCACTCTCTTTTTATTTGTCTATCGCAAAACAGTGTATTTTCGACACGCCATAAGTTTCCCACCGCGATGAACTACACAACCGACAATACAATTTCGGACAGCTATCCCAGAGATCTTTGACGCCAATAGGTTGAAGACAGATTGGAAATGTTTTCGACCCCAAATTTTGATGTTTAGATACTCTTTCGGACGTTTTTCTTGGGCTGAAGCAACCACGACCTCGAAACCGTTTGATAGGCCATCTCAAACTAATCGCATCGATGATAAAAAATGTTTCAACCATCTAGACGAGGCCCACAAATCCTTTGGATTCTTCTTTATCACGTCAAGCTCAAAAATAAACATTGAAAAAGTGGATGAAGAGGATATTTACGATTGAATGCACCTGATCCCATCAAAACTCCGCAATTAAGCAAGCTTGGGCTAGAGTAGTACATGGATGGGTGACCTCCTTGGAAGTCCTCGTGTTGCACCCCTTTTTTTATTCACTCGCTTTTTACTTGTCTATCGCAAAACATTGTATTTTTGAAATGCCATAAGTTTCACACCGCGATGAACTACACATCCGACAATACCATTTCAGAAAGCTCTCTCAAAGATCTTTGACGCGCCAATAGGTCAAAGACCGATTTTGATGTTTAGATACTCTTTTGGACGTTTTTCTTGGGCTGAAGCAATCACCACCTCGAAACTGTTTTATCGGCCATCTCAACTCATCGCATCAACGATCCAAAACTTTTCAACCATCGAGACTGGTGTGGATTATTCTTTATCATGTCGAGCTCAAAAAGAAGCATTGAAAAAGTGGATGAAGAGGATATTTACAAGTGCATGACATGTACTACCGGGTGCGTCGAAACATTTCCAATCGGTCTTTGACCTATTGGTGCGCCAAAGATCTTTGAGAGAACTTTTCGAAATGGTATTGTTGGCTGTGTAATTCATCGCGGTAGGAAACTTATGGCATTTCGAAAATACAATGTTTTGCGATAGACAAATAAAAAGCGATTGAATAAAAAAATGGGGTGCAACATGAGGACTTCCCAGGAGATCACCCCTCCCAGTACTACTCTTGCCCAAGCAAGCTTAACAGCGGAATTCTGATTGGATCCATTGCATTAGTGCTTGTATGATTGCACCTGGTAGTTCATGTCATGCACTTGTAAAAATCATCTTCATCCACTTTTTCAATGCTTCTTTTTGAGCTCGACGTGATAAAGAATAATCCACATGATGTGTAGGCCTCGTCTATATGGTTGAAACGTTTTGGATCGTCGATGCAATGAGTCTGAGATGGCCGATAAAACGGTTTCGAGGTTGTGATTTCTTCAGCCTGAGAAAAACATCCAAAAGAGTATGTAAACATCAAAATTTGGGGTCGAAAACATTTTGAATCGGTCTTTGACCTATTGGCGCGTCAAAGATCTTTGAGAGAGCTTTTCGAAATGGTATTGTCGGCTGTGTAGTTCATCACGGTGTGCAACTTATGACATTTCGAAAATACAATGTTTTGCGATAGACAAATAAAAAGTGAGTGAATAGAAAAAAAGGGTGCAACACTAGAATTTCCCAGGAGTACTACTCTCGCCCAAGCACACTTAACTGGCGAGTTCTGATGCGATCCGGTGCATTAGTGCTGATATGATCACACCCGGTAGTACATGTCATGATGTTTAGATACTCTTTTGGACGTTTTTTTCGGATGAAGCAATCACGACCTTGAAACCGTTTTATCGGCCATTTCAAATTCATCGCATCGTCGATCCAGAACATTTCAACCATCTAGACGAGGCCCACACATCGTTTGGATTCTTCTTTATCACGTTGAGCTTAAAAAGAAGCATTGAAAAATGGATTAAGAGAATATTTACAATTGCATGACATGTACCGCCGGGTGCGGTCATACCAGCACTAATGCATGAGATCCCGTCATAACTCCGAAGTTAGGCATGCTTGGGCGAGAGTAGAACTGGGATGGGTGACTTCCTGGGAAGTCCTCGGGTTGTACCACTTTTTTTATTCACGCGCTTTTTATTTGTCTATCGCAAAACATTGTATTTTCGAAATGCCATATGTTTCACACCGCGATGAACTACACAACCGACAATACCATTTCGGAAAGCTCTCTGAAAGATCTATGACGCGCCAATAGGACAAACACCAATTAGAAATGTTTTTGACCCCAAATTTTGATGTGTATATACTCTTTCGGATGTTTTTCTCGGGTTGAAGTAATCACGACCTCACACTACAAGAATTAGCGATTTTGCGACCATGTAAGTGGTCGCAATGTAGTCGCAAAAATGGAATTTGCGACCACGCAATTTAATCGCAAAGTTTTAGTCGCAAATTATATAGTCGCAAATTTATATAGTCGCAAATCAGTCATAATTTAGCGACGGATTTGTGACCACGGTAATAGTGGTACAATTTTCAACTGATTTGCGACCAATCATTGGTGACTACATTTGCGATTACTTTGCGACTGGTTTTCAGTAACAAATTTTGCCACTACTTTACAACTACATATGTGGTTGCAAAAGCCGTAGTCGTAAATCAGTCATAAAAGTTTGTGACTGATTTGCGACTACAGTGGAAGACGTGATCGCAAATCAGTCACAAATAATTGCGACTAATTTGAGACTGAGATTGAATTTTCGGAAAAAATTTCTGTAGTTGCAAATCAGTCGCAAATATGTGCGACTGATTTGTGATTGTACATTAATTTTTCAAAAAAAAATTTTATGTAGTCGCAAATTGGTCCCAAAAAATTGAGACTGATTTGGGACTGATTTGCGACTACAACGGAATTAAATTTAAAAAAATTAATTAAATATGATTTTTTAATTTTAATTTCAAACTATTTTAATTAAATATTATTTTTTTAAAAATTAATTATTATTAATATTATTAATTAATTAATAATAAAAATAATTTTCAATATTAGATATGAAATATTTTGTTAAATTATTTATTTTTTAATTTTAAATATTATTATAAGTAAATAATAATTAAATTTTTAATTAATTATTTTATAAAATAAAAAGAAATTAAATATAAAAATATAAATTTTATTAATTAAAATTCAATTTACAAAAAAAAATCTAATTCTCTGGCGGTGGGAATTGAAAATTCGAAGGCGGAAATGGGGTCGAAGCTGTCGACGGTTCACCTGAGCCATCGTTATCCCGCATAAAGGACGCGAATGCGGGATCCATCTATTGAAAATAGCCGATGAGCATCTCCAAGATGAAGATTTTCTTTTAGTTTTCTTTATGGACTTCTAGAATCTTCAGATTCGCTTCCAAAATTTGTGCATTTTGTTCTTCAATTAGCACGTTTTGTTCTTCATTACGCACATTGATTGTGTTTTGTTCTTCGATTCGGTGCTGCGCGGCTAGAAGTTGGTCTTGAAACGCAACATAGTCGGCGGTAGTGGATTGTAGCCCAATACGCCTATCTGACCCGTGCACGCGGTTCAGGCTACCGAGTCCGTAAAGGCGACCTCGGTCATCCGTAACGAAAAACTACAAAAATAATTAAAATAAAATTAAAATATTACATAAAATAATCAGAATAAATATAAATAATTTAATATAAATAAAAATATTAAAAAATAAATAATTGTTACCTGAATGAATATCTCATTCTTCTCTTCTAGAGTAAGCTCAATTGGATGGGAAGTACCATTATATGTTTCTGTTGGATAGACCTCCACGATCGCCATCTTCTCTTAGATGTTACGTTCGTATGCTTCACAGATTTGTTTAGCTTTCAAATCTACATACAAACAATCCCGCCTAGTGTGAGTCTTTATAAAGACCTCACCTATTGAGACAGATCGTCCCAAATTATTTTCCTAAATATATATTGAAATAAATTTTAATTAAATAATAATTAAAATTTTAATTAAATTTAAGTATTTGAAATTACTTACCATTTCCTGTTGAATCTGGACATATGATTTTTGGCCCGACAAATGCTTGTGCGGGCCAAGGCCGTCCTGAACGGAGTTGCGGTTATTAGTGTATTTGCTATTCCTCTCATTAGACGTTTATGTTCCTCGGTAGTCTGTCATAATTTTGAACAGGCTCGGGAAAATCCACCTGAGCAGTTTGCCAATTGTATGAACCGTATTCACCATCCCTTTCATACGCCTTACGCAGACGGCATCGAACTCCTTTTGTACCACCGGAGTGACTATAGGATCCGAAGTGTATGATTGCTTTGAATTGAATAATAAAATATTAATATGAGTAAATTTAAAAATTTATAAAATAAATAAAACTTAAAAAAATAAAAATTAAAAAAATTTACTTACCGCAAATTCGATGAAATATTTTTCTCGCCTTTTAGCAAGTACGCCTGTCCAACTGTAGTAGGGGCCGTCAAATTTATTTTTTAAAATCTTTGAAATTTGACGGGTAATAGCCCTTTTATCGCGGTCAAGCATAATATTTTTATTATATTAAAGTAGTAAATTTCATATAAATTTTAATAAATTTATAATTAATAAATTAAAATTTTAAATTATTGTTACTTACGAAGTTGTATTTGGTGTCAGCATTGGAAACAACACTGTCAGATATTGGCCCCGCCCCGGAGTTTGTAACAAACTATAAAGAGATAATTTGTTCCTCCATTCCCGTTTCGCATTCGGGAACATCTTCCTCCTCATGCTCATCCGATTCCTGAAACCGTGGGGCAGGTTCGGTTTTAGGAACGTAATGAGGGGTGAATTTGTTGTGTGGCTGGGGGCGGGATGCCACTCTATTAGCGACGGGTGCAAATTTTGAGGAGGCCGAAGAATTACCACGGCTGGAAGAATACGAGATTTGTCATCTTCCACGACCTCTCATCGACCTACAGCTACTTGCCATTTCGGTTTTTGTGTTTTTTGGTGTGGGAAAGTTTTAAGTGTTTAGAGAGGTTTTAGGAAGTGAAAATGTTTGAAGTGTGAAAATGAGAGGAAAAGAGTCACGCATTTATAGAATTTTTTTACGATCACGTATGTGGTCGCAAATCAGTGGCAAACTTCAAAAATTAATGAGGTGGTCGAAAATCTGTCGCAAATTTGTGACAGATTTGCGACCACTGTTAATTTATTCGATAAAAATATGGTCGCTAATCAGTCACAAAATTGCGACTGAGTTGCGACCACAATTTACTTTAACGAATAAATAAATGGTGGTCACAATTCAGTCACATATTTTGCGACTGATTAGCGACCACCTGTAATATTTGTGGCCAATTTGCCACCACATTCCCAATGCAGTGGCAATGTGGTGGCAAAATAGTCACAAATAATACCCTAAATCCTATTTTTTGATTTTGGTGAATAAATTGAATTATATACGATTGATAACTTGATTATAAGTTGTACAAACTTCAATGAGTAAGAAAATAACAACATTTACCAAATTTACCAAATTTCCAAATCATTTACCTAAAACACTTAACAAATATCCTTAGCCTTATACCTCTTATATACATTTCAAATGTTTCTAAAATTTAAGTGAACACAAATATGATTTGTATATATTTGGCCTTTTATAATGGTTAATACTTATCTAAAAATGCAAATAGAAGTTGTAAATATGGAAAATACTTAGAGAAAATATGAATTTACCCTATGGATTCGCGAAGTGGTCGCTATTTTGCGACTGATTTACGACTGTAGTAGAAATTTTGATATTGTGGTGGCAATTCAGTCGCATTTTTGCGACTGATTAGCAACCACCTGTAATATTTGTGACCAATTTGCCACCACATTCCCAATACAGTGGCAATGTGGTGGCAAAGTAGTCACAAATAATATCCTAAAACCCTAAATTTTTTTATTTTGGTGAATAAATTGAATTATATAAGATTGATAACTTAATTATAAGTTGTACAGACTTTAATTATTAAGAAAACAACAATATTTACCAAATTTTCTAAATTTACAAATCATTAACATAAAACACTTAACACATTTCCTTAACCTTATACCTCGTATATACATTTCAAATGTTTCAAAAATTTAAATGAACAAAAATATGGTTTCGTATATATTTGGCCACTTATAATGGTTAGTAATTACCTAAAAATATAAACACAAGTTGTAAATGTTGAAAATACTTAGGAAAAATGTGAATTCACCCTATGTAGTCGCAAAGTGGTCGCTATTTTGCGACTGATTTTTGACTGTAGTAAAAAATTTGATAATGAGGTCGCAATTCAGTCGCATTTTTCGCAACTAATTACCGACCACCTGTAATATTTATGACCAATTTTCCACCACATTCCCAATGTAGTGGCAATGTGGTGGCAAAGTAATCACAAATAATACCCTAAAACCCTAAATTTTTAAATTTTGGTTATTAAATTGAATTATATAAGATTGATAACTTGATTATAAGTTGTACAAACTTCAATTACTAAGAAAACAACAACATTTACCAAATTTACCAAATTTACAAATCATTTACCTAAAAAACTTAACACATTTCTTAACCTTATACCTCTTATATACATTTCAAATATTTCTAAAATTTAAATGAATACAAATATGATTTCGTATATATTTGGTCACTTATAATTGTTAATACTTACCTACAAATGCAAAAACGAGTTGTAAATGTGGAAAATACTTAGGGAAAATGTGAATTTACCCTATGTAGTCGCAAAGTGGTCGCTATTTTGCGACTGCAGTAGAAATTTTATGCGTGTGGTGGCAAATCAGTCGCAAATATGCGACTGATTTGTGACCACCTGTAATATTTGCGACCAATCTTTCACCACATTCCCAATGTAGTGGCAATGTGGTGGCAAAGCAGTCACAATTAGTGTCATAAAACCTTAATTATATTGTTTTTGTGAATAAATTGAATTATATAAGCATCAAATGTCAAAAATACATAAAACATTAAATATACTTTTTACATTTCTTCATACTCGTCATCATCTAAAGATGAAATGTTACATTAAAATTCATCTTCTAGTTTGGAATCTCCGACATCGAAATCAATTTCTTCGGTATAATTAACCCTATCGACCAAAGGATTAGTTCTATCTCTTGAACCTCACTCCATCCATATCCCCACAATTTGCTAAATCTGCCGCGTAGTCATCCGGAAATTTGACATCATTTTTGATACATTCCAATAAGCGTTCTTTCGCTTTTTGTGTCAATCAAAATATAGGAAATGGAGCATTACCCCGACCATGCACATGCAACTCTTTCCGAGAGCAAAACTTCACAATATTCAACCTTGACTTAACTATATCTTTTGATTTCTCGTTCACATTCATAACAATATTAATGATGTTATTGAAGAAATTCTTCTCTATATGCATCACATCAAGATTATGTCGAAGGTTAAGATCCGTACAGTACAACAACTCCCAAAATATGCTTTCTTTGTGCCAATTATGCCAACTGTCGTAACCTTCTTCTTTACTTTCATGACCATTTCCTCCGTAGTCAGATTTTCTTAGAGGATTAACATTTTTTATTCGATTGTATAAAATTTGTTCGTCTGTCAATGATTGTCGAGGATAGTCATTCAAAGGGTGCTTCCCCTTTAAAATTTGTTTTATTTTTTCGTAACGGGTGACCATTAGGAAGAAACCTTCTGTGACAATCAAACCAAGACGTCTTTCTACCATTTGGTAATTGAAATGCCTTCATATCATCCATACAAATTGGACAAGCCAGTCTACCATGCATTTTCCATCCTGACAACATTCCATAAGCGGGAAAATCGGTTATCGTCCACAGTAACATGGCTTTTAGATTGAAATTTTTGATTCAACGATACATCGTATGCATCAACTCCCGTAGACCACAATTCTTTCAACTCATCAATCAAAGGTGGGAGGAATATATCCAGACTAGCACGCGGATGATTTGGCCCCGAATTCAGAATTATTAGAAACAAGTACTCTTTCTTCATACACATATCCGGTGGCAAGTTATATGGAGTGATAATCACCGGCCATATTGAATAATTACGAGACATCCCAAATGGATTGAACCCATAAGTACATAAGCCAAGATAAACATTTCGAGATTCAGCAGCAAATCTAGGATGTAGATATTGAAAATTTTTCTACTCCGCAACATTAGATGGATGACTAATTTCTCCGTCTTCTGCTTCATGCTCTGCATGCCACCTCATTGCCTCTGCGGTTTTTTTGCTTTGATACATTCTTTTAAGTCTATCGCCTATAGGTAAATACCACATACAACTGAAAGGTATTCTCGTCCCACCCTCGCTTGGCTTATATCGGAGAGAATCGCAAAATTTGCATTTTTCCCATTTCTCATCGTCTTTCCAGAAGATCATACAATTGTGAACACACACGTCAATTGTATAAAACGGGAGGCCTAAATTTCACATCAATATTTTGCTTTCATAATATGAACCCTTTACTTGATTCTCCTCGGGCAAATATTATGTAAACAGTTCCGCCCAAGAATCCATGCATTTTTCTAGTAGATTAAAATCAGACTTAATGTTCATGAACCGAGCAGCTAAAGATAACTGTGAGTGCCCTTCATGACAACCATCATACAATGGATTTTTCGCAGCTTTTAACATGTTGTAAAAATTTTGTGCTTCTTCATTAGGTTCTTCTTCATTATTATATTCTTCCTCGTTCTGATTATAGTACTGATCATCAGTCTTTGTCTCACGAAATGCATCCGTCACTATTTCAACATATCTATTACCGGATGTACCAACTGTTTCATCACTAGTACCACACGTACCTCCCTGATTTCTTTGGACATCGCCCCGACTACTCGTTCCTAACTGAACATTCAGATCTTCTCCATGTTTATAACAAATATAATAATTTGGCATAAATCTTCGACAATATAGATGACTCCATATTTTCTGTTCCGGAATAAATTTATCATTTTTGCAATTAATACAATGACAGAAAAACTTACCTCCGCTACTTTAAGCTATTGGTTGACTACTTGCAAAATTCATGAACTGCTCCATGCCTTGTGCAAATTCCACCGATATATTTTTTTTTGATTATCAATCCTTTTGTACATGTAATCTCTCGAATTATTATAATTTCCCCACATGTTTGAAGTTTTTTTCCCTTCGATTCTACAAATGAGAGAATGGGATGGGGCATATATACATAATATTTTGCCACTACTTTGCCACTGCTTTGCCACTACTTTGTGACCACAACAGTGTAGTCGCTTAAAAGTCAGTATACCTAACACACACATGTTTTTTATGTTGTCACTTTGCCACCACTTTGTGACTAAAGAGCCACTTCAAATGTAGTCGCATATTTGCGACTGATTAGCGACTGTGATGAGGACATCAGATCGTCTGGCCGGCCAGAAGATCAAACTGGCCAACCAGAAGGCTTGTCCGAGACAGCTGGGCCATTTGGCGTGTCTGCCGGGCCAAGCGGTACCGCCGGCCCTACGATCAGCCGGGCCGGGCCGACCAACTTCTCCGGCGGAGAGGCCCAAACCTCCGGCCCAACTGGCGGCAACGTGAATAACACCGCCGACCCAGCTGGTGATGCCACCGGCCCACAAATTGATTTGGCCAGCTCCGATCTCAACTCGGCCAGCTCTACACAAAATCTAGCCGGCTCAAGCGATTGCACCACCATTTCCACCTCTACACAAGGAGACTCGGATCAACTCAGCTACCAGCTTCAAGGCATGAACCTAGATGAAGCCCCTACACCAGTGGTGCCACCAGGGGCCATGAAAAGAGCATAACAAGGGCACTTCAACAAGTTGAGCTTGTGGGTAGACAAGCTCCTAGAAGACCAACAACAAGGAGCATTGGGCCAAGAGTACAAGGAAGAATCCAAGGGCTTCTCAACATCTCAAAGGACTCCACAGACTTGGGCTCTCGTGGCAAAAGAGGTCAAGGCCCAACATTTCGTAACCCTATTCCAAGTTGAAGACTAAGGCGCGTGTGAGAAAGGTCGGCCACCTTTCAATTTCTTGGCCGAAAGGTAATAAGACAAGTTTTCAATTATATACTTGCCTTTTCTGTTTTGCAGGGTAGGAATTAGTAGTTTTCCATTTATTGAGTTAAGAACAATTAGGTAGTTGTCCTTTTTCGGTTATTTCTTTTTTTGTAATTTTTCCTTATGCACTTTTGTATCTTTTCCATTTTTATTTTAGGTCGACCCTAGAAGGTCAAAGCTGCCGAGCATATTAATAAGGCTCCTTCAGCATTGTAGTTCGACAACTTTTTATTATTTATAAAAAGAGCACTTTTCCCTACGAGTTTTTCTCCTAAAACTCTATCGCTTAAAACCCTAGTTGAGACCAGCCCTCCTAGCTTCTAAGTTGTGATTTATCTCGAGGTCTTCCATCCCTCGTATGGTTCAATTCATCCCACCACCCAATACCCACCAGAAAACCCCTTTCTAGAAGCCTAAGGCCGAGTTTCTCGCCTAATCTTCTCCAACCAGCCCACGAGTATTATGGCCTTGATTCAAGGCTTGTATCCGACTACCTCCAGCAGTCACTAATCAGTTGCAGTTTAGTCGCTTAATGGTTGCCCATTGCAACCAATATGCGACTACACATTTTAGTCACACTTTTGCGACCACTTTGCAACTACATCTCTGTAGTCGCAAATTGGTCGCAAAACCGTGGCAAATGTGGTCGCAAAATTTGCGACCACGTATGTAGTCGCAAGACGCAGTGGCATTTTGGTAGTTTTCTTGTAGTGTCGAAACCACTTTATCGGCCATCTCAAACTCAACGCATCGACTATCTAAAATGTTTTAACCATCTAGACGAGGCCCACAAATCGTATGGATTCTTCTTTATCACGTCGATCTCAAAAAGAAGCATTCGAAAAGTGGATGAAGAGGATATTTATGATTACATGACATGTACTACCGGGTACAGTCACACCAGCACTAATGCACCGGATCCCATCAGAACTCCATAGTTAGGAGTGCTTGGGCGAGAGTAATACTGGTATGGGTGACCTTCTGGGAAGTCCTCGTGTTGCACCCCTTTTTTTATTCACTCGTTTTTTATTTATCTATCGCAAAACATTCTATTTTAAAAATGCCATAAGTTGCACACCGTGATGAACTACATAGCTGATACAAGCCTCGATTCAAGGCTTATATGAGCGTGGGCTGTTTGGAGAAGGTTAGGTGAGAAACTCGACCTTAGACTTCTTGGATAGGGGCTTTTGGGTTGGTATTTGATGGAAGGGTGAAGTGAACCACACGAGGGGTGATGAACCTCGTGATAAATCACAAACTTAGAGCTAGGAGGGTTGGTCTCAACTACGTTCTAAGCGCACAAGTCTCTTTTGAGAGAAAACTTGTTGGAAGAAAGTTCTACTTTATTAATATCAAAAGGGTTGTCGAACTACAATGCTGGAAGCAGCCTTATTATTATGCTCGACAGCTTGACCTTCTAGGGTCGACTCAAAGAAAGAAAAGAAAAGTTTACAAAAGTGCACAAATGGAAAATGTACAAAAGTGCATAACCGAAAAAAGACCTATTCCTAAAATGTCTTTGACTCAAAAATGTAAACAATCTAGATCCTACACTGCAAAACAGAAAGAGGTATATATTCGAATTGAAAACTTACCTTTCTTACCTCACGACCAAGAAATGGAAGGTGGCCGTCCTTTTGGCATGCACGCGCCTTGCTCCTAGTCTTTGACTTGGAGTAGGGTTAGGAATCTTTGGGCCCTAACCTCTCTTGACACTAAAGCCCAAGTCTCTGAAGTCCTTTGCATTTTCGAGAAGCCTTTGGACTCTTCTTTGCACTTCTGGCCCACTGTCCTTAGTTGATCTTCCTCTAGGAGCTTGTCGACCCATAACCTGAACTTGTGGAAGAGTGCTCTTGATCTGCTCCTCATTGCTCCTGGTGGCACCACTGGTGTAGAGACTTCCTCTAGATGCATGTCCTGAAGCTGGTAGCTTATCTGGTCCGTGTCTCATTTTGTAGATGCTGAAATGCCCGTGTACTTGGCTGGATTGACTGTACCAGCTGGACTGTGCGAGGTGCTGGTCGGAATGCCTTCTGGACCGGTCAAGTTGATCCTGGAGTCGGTGGCATCACCAATGGGACCGGGGGTGTCATCCACGTCGCCACCAGTTGTGCCGGAGGTTTGGGCCTCTCCGCCGGCAATGCTGATCGGTCCGGTCCTGTTGGTCGAGGGTCCGGCGGTACCGCTTGGGCCGGCAGACGTGCCAAATGGCCCGGCTGTCTCGGGCAAGCTCCCTTGTCAGCCAGTCTGTTCTCCTGGACGGCCATACGACCTGATGTCCCCATCATCCCCTCCCTCTTCAGTAGGTTTTGGCCTCAAAACTGGTTCATGCATGGAAAGGGGCTAAATCAGTTACGTTGAACGTGTTGGACACATTAAACTCACCTGGGAGCTCGATCCGGTAGGCGTTGTTGTTGATCCTCTCCAGCACTCTGAATGGCCCATCTCCTCTTGGTGTTAGCTTGGAACTCCTTAGGTTGGGGAACCTCTCCTGCCGTAGATGTAGCCACCCCCAATCGCCTGGTTGAAAGATCACCTCCTTTCTTCCCTTGTTAGCATGTGTCACGTAATGCCCGGTCCTCTTCTCCAAGTTCTCAGCTACCTTCTGGTGTAACTTCCTTATGAACTCTGCCTTGGATGCTCCGTTGAGGTTGGTCATCTCTGCTGGTGGCAGTGGCGTTTGCTCCAATGGGGTGAGAGGGTTGAAGCCGTATACTACTTCAAAGGGTGTCTTCTTGGTTGCTGAGTGCACGGCTCGGTTGTAAGTGAACTCTATGAATGGCAGGCAGTCCACCCAAGTCTTGAGGTTCTTCCCTAGTGTAGTCCTGAGAAGAGTTGATAGTGTCCGGTTGACAACTTCAGTTTGGCCATCGGTTTGAGGATGGCAGGTGGTAGAGAAGAGTAGCTTCGTGCCTAGCTTTCTCCAAAGGGTCCTCCAGAAATGGCTGAGGAACTTGGTGTCCCTGTCTGAAACGATGGTCCTTGGCACTCCATGAAGCCGTACTATCTCCCTGAAAAACAGCTCGGCTGTTTGCGTGGCATCATTGACATTGGCACACGGAATGAAGTGTGCCATCTTGGAGAATCTGTCCACCACTAGAAAGATTGCATCCTTGTGGTTGATCTTGGGCAGACCTAGAACGAAGTCCATTGAGATGTATACCCATGGATGTGTGGGTATGGGCAGTGGGAGATACAACCCATGAGGGTGGACTCGGGACTTCGCCTTTTTGCAAGTGATGCACCTTGCACAAGGGGCTTCTACTGACCTCTTGATGTGTGGCCAGTAGAAGTGCTCCTTGACCACTGCTAGGATCTTGTCGACACCAAAGTGGCCCATGAGTCCTCCTCTGTGAACTTCTCGGATGCTAAGCTCTCGTAGTGATCCTTGTGGTATGCACAGCCTTCTTTCTCGGAACAAGAATCCCTCATAGATGCAAATTTTGTCATGACTCCCTGTGCCACACTCCTTGTAGCTCTCAGCAAAGTCAGGATCATCCTTGTATAGGTCCTTGATGTGCTCGAATCCTAGGACCTTTGCCTCCATGGTGGATATCAAGACAAACCTCCTTGATAGTGCATCGGCTACCACATTGTCTTTGCCCTTCTTGTACTACTTGATGACGTACGTGAAGGTCTCTATGAACTCCATCCACCTGGCATGTCTCCTCTTGAGATTGGTTTGCCCTCTGAGGTGTTTGAGAGTCTCGTGATCAGTGTGGATCACAAACTCCTTGGACAGCAGGTAATGCTGCCAAGTCTCCAATGCTCGGAAAAGAGCATAAAGCTCCTTGTCGTAAGTGGGGTAGTTCAGTGAGGCACCACCTACCTTCTCACTGAAGTATGCCACTGGCCTCCCTCCTTGGGTTAGCACTGCTCCTATGCCTATTTCAGAGGCATCACACTCCACTTCAAACGTCTTGTTGAAGTCGGGCTGGACTAGCACTGGTGCATATGTAAGGCTGTCCTGCAAGGCCTGGAATGCCTTCTCCTGATCTTCTCCCCAGCTGAATCCCACGTTCTTCTTCACTACTGCCGTCAATGGTGAGGCAATACTACTGAAGTTGGGCACATGGAAACTCCTTACTTGGCTCATGTTGCTTGGTGTTGGCCATTCTTGTATGGCTCGAATCTTCTCTTCATCAACCTGTAAGTCCTGTGAACTTACAACAAAACCTAAGAAGACATGTTTATCAGTACAAAAGATGCACTTCTTGATATTGGCATAAAGCTCTTCTTGTCGGAGGGTTTTAAGCACCAATTCAAGATGTGTGAGGTGATCCCTTAAGCATTTACTATAAACTAATATGTCATCGAAATAAGCTACAACGAACTTACTGATGTACGCCCTAAGAACTTGGTTTATAAGTGATACAAGCCTTGATTCAAGGATGTATGCGCGTGGGCTGTTTGTAGAAGATTAGGTGAGAAACTCAACCTTAGGCTTCTGGATAGGGGTTTTCTGGTTGGTAAACGATGGAAGGGTGAAGTGAACCACACGAGGGGTGATGAACCTCGTGATAAATCACAAACTTAGAACTAGGAGGGCTGGTCTCAACTAGGTTCTAAGCGCACAAGATTCTTAGAGAGAAAACTTGTAGGGAAAAGTTCTACTTTATTAATAATCAAAAGGTTGTCGAACTACAATGCTGGAAGGAGCCTTATTAATATGCTCGACAGCTTGACCTTCTAGGGTCAACTCAAACAAATAAAAGGAAAGTTTACAAAAGTGCACAAAAGGAAAAGATACAAAAGTGCATAACCGAAAAAGGACCTATTCCTAAAATGTTCTTGACTCAAAAATGTAAAGCAACTAGATCCTACCCTGCAAAACAGAAAGAGGCATATATTTGAATGTAAACTTACCTTAACTCACCTCACGGCCAAGAAATGGAAGGTGGTCGTCCTTGTGGCATGCACGCGCCTTGCTCCTATTCTTCGACTTGGAGTAGGGTTAAAAATCTTTGGGCCCTGACCTCTTTTGCCACTAAAGCCCAAGTCTCTGATGTTCCTTGTGTTGTTGAGAAGCCTTTGGACTCTACTTTGCTCTTCTGGCCCATTGTCCCTAGCTGATCTTCCTCTAGGAGCTTGTCCATCCATAAGCTGAATTTGTGGAAGAGTGCCCTTGATATGCTTCTTGTCATTGCTCTTTGAGGTACCACTGGTGTAGATACTTCCTCTAGGTGCATGTCCTGGAGCTGGTAGCTCATTTGGTCCGAGTCCTCTTGTGTAGAAGTGGAAGTGTGCGTGTACTTGGCTGGATGGCCTGTACCGGCTGGATTGTGCGCGGTACTGGCCGGAATGACTTCAGGACCGGCCAAGTTGATCCCGGAGTCGGCGGTGTCATCAGGGGAACCGGCGGTGTCATTCACGTCCCCACCAAGTGTGCCGGAAGCTTGGGCCTCTCCGCCGGCGATGTTGACCGGTCTGGTCCTATAGGTCGAGGGTCCGGCGGTACTGTCTGGTCCGGCAGGCGCGCCAGATGGTCCTGCTGTCTCGGGCAAGCTTCCTGGTCGGCCAGTCTGGTCTCCTGGCTGGATGTACGACCTGATGTCCTCATCAATAAGGCACATGAAGGTGCTTGGGGCATTAGTCAAGCCGAATGGCATGACTGTCCACTTGTAGAGCCCTTGCTTTGTCTTGAAAGCAGTCTTCCATTCATCACCTTCCTTCATCCTGATCTGGTGGTACCCACTTTTGAGGTCTATCTTGGAGAAGACCGTGGCTCCACTCAGCTCATCTAGCATGTCATCCAGCCATGGTATCGGATGCCGGTACTTGACTGTGATGTTGTTGATTGCTCGGTAGTCCACGCACATTCGCCAAGTCCAATCTTTCTTGGGCACTAGTAGCACTGGTACGGCACATGGACTGAGGCTCTCTCGAACATAACCTTTCTCCAGGAGCTCCTTGACTTGCTTCTCAAGATCCTTAGACTCCTCTGGACTCATCTGGTAGGCTGGCCGGTTGGGCAGGGCTGCTCCGGGCACGAGGTTGATCTGGTTATGCCTCGTAGGGGAGGTAAGCCTGCTGGTATCCTTCCGGGAACACATCCTGGAACTTGTTGAGGAGAGTTGCTACTTCAGGAGGTAGCTCTACCTGTTCTTTCTCTACATTCAACAATTTTTTATAAACCATTAGTAGCATTAGATCCTTCGAGGCTAAAATTCTCTGGACATGACTTGGTTGAATAAGAAAATTAGATTTAATGAGCTTCTTTTCCTTACTCATTTGCTGTTGAAGCTCATGTACCTGGGCAGGTGTGAGAGGAGCTAGGCTGACCTTTCTCTTGTCAAGCACGAAAGTGTAGAGATTGGTTCGGCCATCATGCCAGGTCTCCTTGTCAAACTGCCATTGCCTTCCTAGCAGAAGATGGCTTGCTTGCATGGGCACCATGTCGCACACGACTTGGTCTTGGTACTTGCCACACTGAATGGCACAGTGACTTGCTCATGGATCTTGAGCTCCACTTTGTCATCGAGCCAACTCAGTCTATATGGTCAAGGATGCCTTGTCTTCTCTAGACCTAGCTTATCAACCATGTACGCACTAGCAACGTTAGTGCAAGAACCACCATCTATGATGAGTTTACATACCTTGCCCTTGATGGTGCAATGGCTGTGGAAGATGTTTTCCCTCTGGATGGTCTCTGAGGGATCCACCATTGCACTGAGAATGCGTCTAGTGACCAGCACTTCCCCCACATCAGGGTACTCAATTTCACCGTATTCTCCTTCTGGTTCGTAGTCTTCTTCAGCTTGGGATTCATACTCTCCAGCTTCCGTAATCAGCATTACCCGGTTGTTTGGGCACTCCCTTGAGATTTGTCCACGACCCCTACACTTGAAACAAGTGATGTCACGTGATCTTTGAGGGTTAGAGGACTTACTAGGCTCTCTCTGGTCACGGGTCTGCTCAGGAGGCTTGCTCTTGAACCGTGACTGGATCCTATGCCTTTGCCTTTGTCTACGGGCTTGGGAATGTTGCTTGGTGCCCAAGGCGTCTTAGGCTTGCTGCGGATGTCTTGGCTCTTACGTTTGATGTGCTGCTCAGCCTAGACAGATAGGTGGAACAAGTCCTTGAAGTCATTGTAGATTTTCCTTTCCACCTTGCGGCTGATTCTTTCTTGAAGTCCATCCAAGAATTGTGCCATCAAAGCTTCCTCATTGTCATTGAGTTCCAGCCTGTTCCGTAGTCTCTCAAACTCTTCATATTACTCCTCTACTGATTTGGTACCCTGCTTAAGAGTATGAAAGTGTCGTTGCAAATCTCTATGAAAATAAGGTGGAACAAACCTTTGTCTCATGAGGTCTTTCATGTCAACCCATGAGTCCATGGGCCTTAAATCTTTTCCTCCTTCGGTCAGACACCTCACGATCCCACCAGATGAGGGCATTGTCTGTGAGTTGTGCTACTGCCATGGAGACTCTCCTAGGGCCTGGTTGGTTGTAGTGATCGAAGATGTGATCCATCCTTCTCTCCCTATCTAGGTAGGCATCGGGGTCTATTTTTCCTGCAAAACTCGGAGGTGTTAGCTTAACATCAGGATGAGTTACCCGGTTGTAGGCATGTTCATCTGCATCCTCATGACGTCTAGGAGGCATCTTTGGTCTCTGGTGATGTCCATATGGCTCGAACCCATCACCTTCTGCCTCTGTGATGTAAGATTGAATATCAATCTCACAAGCGGTACGGCTGTGACTCGCAAGACCGAGAATCTCTCTTGGCTTAAGCAGGAAAGGGAACTAAAAGGAGGGGGTTTTGATCGAATCACACGATCAAAGGTGAACCAAGGGAGTTTGAATCTCTCAAACTAACCTGGTCGTGGGTTCAATAGAAAGGAAGTGAATCACACACTTTATTTCTAAAGAACAAGAACAAGACTCAAAGACAAGGCTTTGAAGAAAATACTTTGTATTCAAATTTAATTTCAATGGTGGTCTATCTTTACAATGAGGTCGTGCTGAGCTTATATAGTGCTCCTAGCAATGGTCGTAAACCTAAAAAGGCGAAAAGGAAATCATACATTTAAAATATATGGCTGTTGGCCATTAATGTCTAGTTTGGCCAACAAGGAAAGTGTATATGCTTGTATCTTGAGAGCTTTGGAGCGAATGTAATGTGTCTAGGTACATCCTGGATGCTTTGGAAAGTCTTCAATACGTGCCCAAGTTGCAAGGAATAGAGATATTGCAATCTGAACACATTAAGTGCACTTCGGTCCATATATGACAAGTCTTGGAGGAAAGGGATTGGCCTGATCCTCTGGTGGCTGGTGCATGGTAGGTTTATTTTGGGCTTCCTTAGGGCCTTAATAATATCTCCTGGACGCCATGTTTTGGTTTGCAAGTGATTAAACCAGAGCTGCATGTCGCCGCATGTCCTCTGTGAGTCAGGATTATTGGCCAGGTTTGGTGTTGGCTGGCCGCTTGTTGGTTAAGCTTGGATTCATGAAGATACACCCATGTATCCTTTTGCGCGTATTTGCCCGCCTTTGTGTTCCTTGGGCCGGCCGGGCCGGGCAGTTGGCCGGGGGTTGGGCTGATGACCTCATCATACCCTCCTTCTTCGAAATGTTTTGTCCTCAAAACAGTTTGGCGTGCACATAGAGAAGGCAAGTTAATACCTTGATTTACTTGTGGGTTTAGGGCATTACCTTGGTAAATGACCTTTACATGATTCGGATGTGGCAATGGTGCATTTGGTGGTTGCTCCCTGATAAGAAAGGAAGAAATTACTCCTTCCCATTGCAGCTGGTTTCTTTGTTTTGCCTCCAAGGTGTTGGGTTCTCCATGGTCTCCTCTTGATTCCGAACATCTGTTTAATGTAGGAGGTGGGTCTTCTTGATCTTTGTTGAATCCTTGCTTTATTAGACCTGTTTCAACAACCTTTGGCAAAGACAAGTGCATTATGCTAGTACTGGAAATTTCAAATTGAAGCTCCTTTATTGCCTTAACACTTTTAGGCTTAACATTTTCGCGTTCTACTTGTAAGCTTGTTATTAGTTGTCTAGTTGGGCATGTCTTAGCAAAGTGTCCTCTTTCTTGACATCTATAGCATATAATTTCATCTGTTTTCACATTGTTAGAGGACTTACCTGGCGTTTCCTTGACGTGTATTCCAAGCAATGGCTTTGATGGTTTCATGTGTGCTATGGCTTGAGGCTTTTGAACTTGCTGGTCAATTTTTGATTTGACCATTGGCTTAGCTAAATTTTGTCCTTCTAAGGTGTTTGAAAACACGTTGTTATGCTCAGAGCAGTAGGCAAGCTTGGGCTTATGAAAGGGCTGCATGTTTGGTGTAGACATCTCACTCCTCGATGTTGTTGGGTGCATAGATTGTGTGGTTATGTTTCTGCGTGTTTGGTACTTCTTCACAAACTCCCTATACATTCGTGCCTTAAGGTCTCCCCAATCAAGGACTGGTTTGTTGTATAAAGTCCTTGCATTTTCCTTCAACCACCAATTATAGGCATCTCCAACGAGCATATCAATGGCATATGAAAGCTTCTCCTCTTTGGGGATGTTGTTTGAGCGCAGCCATTGTTTCATGTTGGTTTCCCATCCGAGGTATTCATCTGGATCCTTGTTATACCCTGAAAAGATTAGAGATTTGGAATTGTAAATATATACCTTACTGGTCTTATTTCTTGATCTAGTTGGAGTGGTGTAGGTTGGCACTCGGCTTGACACAACAAAGTGGCGAGGTGTAATTTTCTTTGGCCAGATTCGTTCAGTGGAATAGTAGTCTGGTGGCTCTGGTTTGAGTTCTTCAACTTCTGTTTCATTGTCAAAATGATATTTTGAATAGTCTTCATGCCATGTCCCATACCCATTAGAATCATCTACGTCGGACAAGTCTTGGTCATAGTCCAGTGGTTCTGGTTCAAGGTTTTCTCCATCTGATTCTTCCCTAAAATCAGTCTCCAAATAGTCTTGATTCCATGACTCTTCTGTATAGTCACACTTGCTGGTGCTTAGGCATTGATCATAGTCGTTGTCTAGACTACAATCAGTTTGTGGTATGCTCATGGTGTCTTCTTCTTCATCATAGTGCTCCATCATTAAATTTTGTACCTTGCACAACAATAAGAAGAGATATCAGGCCCAAATCAACAAATAAGGAAACTACACTCTAGTGAATATATGATATTAACACATAAATAGTAGTAAAAGGAAAATCGATACAAGTAAATATTTTGAGATTTTTGTTTTTGTTTCTTTTGGAAACTAACTTTAAAGCAAACTAAAAGACAATATTTTTTTGGTTTTTGATAATTAATTTAGTACGAAAAACAATATTCAATGAATCTTTTTTTTTAACTTTACTAGTAACTAAATTCGAAAATAACAAAATGAGTGATGCTTATATTTTTGGTTTTTTTTTCTTATGATAAACGAAATTAAGTAAACATGAAATACAACTTTTTTGAGTTGGTTTTAGATTTATGTGAGAGCAAACAAAAAAAACAACAAGAATCAACAAGAAACAATGCAAATGAAGAATAAGAACAAATATTTTTATTTGGTTTTTTTTTGATAAGATATAAATAAGAAAAATGCAAAACAAAAGCATAAAAATAAAGGATAAAGGTTGAATTAACACAACCTGAGATAGGAGCTTTTAGCTATGATACCAAATGATGTAAGATTGAATATCAATCTCACAAGCGGTACGGCCGTTACTCGCAAGACCGAGAATCTCTCTTGGCTTAAGTGGGAAAGGGAACTAAAAGGAGGGGGTTTTGATCGAATCACACGATCAAAGGTGAACCAAGGGAGTTTGAATCTCTCAAACTAACCTGATCGTGGCTTCAACAGAAAGGAAGTGAATCACACACTTTATTTCTAAAGAACAAGAACAAGACTCAAAGACAAGGCTATGAAGAAAATACTTTGTATTCAAATTTAATTTCAATGGTGGTCTATCTTTACAATGAGGTCGTGCTGAGCTTATATAGTGCTCCTGGAAATGGTCCTAAACCTAAAAAGGAGAAAAGGAAATCATACATTTAAAATATATGGCTGTTGGCCATTAATGTCTAGTTTGGCCAACAAGGAAAGTGTATATGCTTGTATCTTGAGAGCTTTGGGGCGAATGTAATGTGTCTAGGTACATCCTGGATGCTTTGGAAAGTCTTCAATACGTGCCCAAGTTGCAAGGAATAGAGATATTGCAATCTGAACACATTAAGTGCACTTCGGTCCATATATGGCAAGTCTTGGAGGAAAGGGATTCGCCTGATCCTCTGGTGGCTGGTGCATGGTAGGTTTATTTTGGGCTTCCTTAGGGCCTTAATAATATATCCTGGACGCCATGTTTTGGTTTGCAAGTGATTAAACCAGTTGGCCATCTCACTTGCCATAAACGGATCCAATCGGTTCATTTGAAGGCACGGATGGACCCGCCTGGTCCAAGGCGTGTTTGAGCTTCTAGAAGTGCTTAAGGGAACTCCTAGAAGTACCAAAAAGTCTCCTGGTCGCCAAAGAAATGTTTGGAGACTTTCATATAAGGAAAGTCCCAAATATGGTAAGTTTCGAAAACTCCAATTTGATGTATGGTGCATGACTTGATCTGGCCTTTTTTTGGGTGAGCTGCATGTCGCCGCATGTCCTCTGTGAGTCAGGATTATTGGCCAGGTTTGGTCTTGGCTGGCCGCTTGTTGGTTAAGCTTGGATTCATGAAGATACACCCATGTATCCTTTTGCGCGTATTTGCCCGCCTTTGTGTTCCTTAGGCCGGCCGGGCCGGGCAGTTGGCCGGGGGTTGGGCTGATGACCTCATCACTCTGGTTGCCGTGGAGGTCCTCTCGGCCTATGGTGATAGTTATGAGGTTGTGCGTCCTCATCTCCATCTTGCTGGGGCTCCTCCTGTTCGTGCCGTGTCCTAAGGTGCTCAGGACCCTCAGCACGGTATTGCTCAGCTCTCACGTGCCTTATGGCCTGAAATCTCACAGACCTCTCCACGTGCTCCAGCCTCTCGCCTATTGATGCGAGTTGCGTTTGGAGGGTGGTGAACATGGCCATCATGGCCTCGGCTGCATCTCTATTTTCTTCTGCCATTGTGCTACAAGAAAGAAACACAAGTTATTTTGCTCCTAAGTGGATTAGGAGGGTTTTCTTTTATAGGGGAATTCGAATTTGCAAAATGGAAAAAGTTGAGGAAAAGAAAAAACCTGAAAAAAGGAAAGTTTAGAAAAATGGAAACTTCCTACAACTTGTGCTAGCTGTCCAATTCGAATTCTTTTGGTATTTTTCCTATTTTCTTTTTCTTTTCTTTTTAATTTAACTTAAAAATAATGGAAATATGATTTGAACAAAAAGGAAAACGTGAATGGCAATGCAAAAGTGAATCTAAGCCCTAGTGATACACGTAGAAGTTAGATGCACTAGGTTTAGAGTTTAGTGTTATTTTTTTGATATTTCTTGAATGCGACTTAAAATAATGCAAGAACAAGAAACAACACTAACTAAAGGATAGAAACAACTTGGTTTAGGAGCTTTAAGCTCTGATACCAAAATGATACAAGCCTCGATTCAAGGCTTATATGCGCGTGGGCTGTGTGGAGAAGGTTAGGTGAGAAACTCGACCTTAGACTTCTTGGATATGGGTTTTTGGGTTGGTATTGGGTGGAAGGGTGAAGTGAACCACACGAGGGGTGATGAACCTCGTCATAAATCACAAACTTAGATCTAGGAGGGCTGGTCTCAACTAGGTTCTAAGCGCACAAGATTCTTAGAGAGAAAACTTGTAAGAAAATTCGCACTTTATTAATATCAAAAAGGTTGTCGAACTACAATGCTGGAAGGAGCCTTATTAATATGCTCGACAGCTTGACCTTCTAGGGTCGACTCAAAGAAAGAAGAGGAAAATTTACAAAAGTGCACAAATAGAAAACGTACAAAAGTGCATAAACGAAAAAGGACCTATTCCTAAAATGTCTTTGACTCAAAAATGTAAACAATCTAAATCCTACCCTGCAAAACAGAAAGAGGCAAATATTCAAATTGAAAATTTACATTTCTTACCTCACGGCCCAGAAATGGAAGGTGGCCGTCCTTGTGGCATGCACGCACCTTGCTCCTAGTCTTCGACTTGGAGTAGGGTTAGGAATCTTTGGGCCCTGACCTCTCTTGCCACTAAAGCCCAAGTCTCTGAAGTCCCTTGCATTGTTGAGAAGCCTTTGGACTCTTCTTTGCACTTCTGGCCCACTGTCCTTAGTCGATCTTCCTCTAGGAGCTTGTCCACCCATAAGCTGAACTTGTGGAAGAGTGCTCTTGATCTGCTCCTTGTCATTGCTCGTGGTGGCACCACTGGTGTAGAGACTTCCTCTAGATGCATGTCCTGAAGCTGGTAGCTTATCTGGTCCGAGTCTCCTTGTGTAGATGCTGAAATGCCTGTGTACTCGGCTGGATCGGCTGTACCGGCTGGACTGTGCGAGGTGCTGGCCAGAATGCCTTCTGGACCGGCCAAGTTGATCCCGGAGTCGGCGGCGTCACCAATGGGACCGGCGGTGTCATCCACATTGCCACCAGTTGTGCCAGAGGTTTAGGCCTCTCTGCCGGCAATGCTGATCGGTCCGGTCCTGTTGGTCGAGGGTCCGGCAGTACCGCTTGGGCAAGCTCCCTGGTTGGCAAGTCTGGTCTCCTGGCCGGCCATACGACCTGATGTCCCCATCAACAGCCGACAATACCATTTTGGAAAGCTCTCTCAAAGATCTTTGACGAGCCAATAGGTCGAAGACAGATTGGAAATGTTTTCGACCCCAAGTTTTGATGTTTAAATACTCTTTCGGATGTTTTTCTAGGCCTGAAGCAATCATGACCTCAAAAACATTTTATCGGCCATCTCAAACTCATCGCATTGACGATCCAAAACGTTTCAACCCTCTAGACGAGGACCACACATCGTGTGGATTCTTCTTTATCACGTTGAGCTCAAAAATTGGCATTGAAAAAGTGGATGAAGAGGATACTTGCGATTGCATGACATGTACTACCGGGTACGATCATACCAGCACTAATGCACCGGATCCCATCAGAACTCCCCAGTTAAGCATGCTTGGGCGAGAGTTGTACATGGATGGGTGACCTCCTGGGAAGTCTTCGTGTTGCACCCCTTTTTTTATTCACCCGCTTTTTATTTGTCAATCGTAAAACAATGTTTTTTTTAAATGCCATAAGTTTCACACTATTTCATGTTTAGATACTCTTTTGGAAATATCTAAACATTCGATGTTTAGATATTTTTTCGGATGTTTTTCTCGGGCTGAAGCCATCTCGACCACGAAACTGTTTTATCGGCCATCTCAAACTCATCGCATCGACGATCCAAAATGTTTCAAGCATCTAGAAGAGGCCCACAAATCGTGTGGATTCTTTTTTATCATGTCGAGCTCAAAAGGAAGCATTGAAATAGTGGATGAAGAGGATATTTAAAATTGCATGACATGTATTACCGAGTGTGATCATACCAGCACTAATGTACCGGATCCCATCAGAATTCCGCATTTAAGCATGCTTGGGCGAGAGTAGTACTGGGATGGGTGATCTCCTTGTAATTCCTCGTGTTTTACCTCCTTGTTTATTCACTTGCTTTTTATTTGTCTATCGCAAAGCATTGTATTTTCGAAATGTCATAAGTTTCCCACCGCGATGAACTACACAGCCGACAATACCATTTCGAAAAGCTCTCTCAAAGACCTTTAACGCGCCGATAGGAAAAAGATCAATTGGAAACAGTTTCAACCCCAAATTTTGATGTTTAGATACTCTTTTGGATGTTTTTCTCTGGCTGAAGCAATCACGACCTCGAACCGTTTTATCGGCCATCTCAAACTCATCGCATCGACGATCCAAAACGTTTCAACCATCTAGACATGGCCGACACATCATGTGGATTCTTCTTTATCATGTCGAGCTCAAAAAGAAGCACTGAAAAAGTGGATGAAGTGGATATTTACAATTGCATGTCATGTACTACCGGGTGCGATCATACGAGCACTAATTCACCGGATCCAATCAGAATTCCGCAGTTAAGAATGCTTGGGCGAGAGTAGTACTGGGATGGGTGACCTCCTGGTAATTCCTCGTGTTGCATCCCTTTTTTTATTCACTCGCTTTTTATTTGTCTATCGCAAAACATTATATTTTCGAAATGCCATAAGTTCCCACCGCGATGGACTACACAGCCGAAAATACCATTTCAAAAAGCTCTCAAAGATCTTTGCGCGCCAATAGGTCAAAGACCGATTGGAAATGTTTCGACCCCAAATTTTGATGTTTAGATACTTTTTTAGATGTTTTTCTCTGGTTTAAGCAATCACGACCTCGAAACCGTTTTATCGGCCATCTCAAACTCATCGCATCAATGATCCAAAATGTTTCAACCATCTAGACGAGGCCCACACATCGTGTGGATGCTTCTTTATCACGTCAAGCTCAAAAAGAATCATTGAAAAAGTGGATGAAGAGGATATTTACTATTGCATGACATGTACTACCGGGTGCGATCATACCAACACTAATGCATCGGATCCCATCCGAACTTCGTAGTTAAGCGTGCTTGCGCGAGAGTAGTATTGGGAAGGGTGACCTCTTGGTAGATCCTTGTGTTGCACCCCTTTTTTTATTCACTCACTTTTTATTTGTCTATCGCAAAACATTGTATATTCGAAATGTAATAAGTTTCCGACCGCGATAAACTACACAGCCGAAAATACCATATCGGAAAGCTCTCTCAAAGAACTTTGACGCGCCAATAGGTCAAAAACTGATTGGAAATGTTTTGACCCCAAATTTTAATGTTTAGATACTCTTTCGGATATTTTTCTTGGGCTTAAGCAATCACGATCTCGAAACCGTTTTATCGCCATCTCAAACTCATCGCATCGATGATCCAAAATGTTTCAAACATCTAGAAGAGGCCCACACATCATGTGGATTCTTCTTTATCACGTCGAGCTCAAAAGGAAGCAGTGAAGAAGTGGATAAAGAGGATATTTACGATTGCAGGACATGTACTATCGGGTGCGATCATACCAGCACTAATGCACCGGATCCCATCAGAACTCCATAGTTAAGAATGCTTGGGCGAGAGTAGTACTGGGATGAGTGACCTCCTGGGAAATCCTTGTTTCCACTCTTTTTTTTTATTCACTCGCTTTTTATTTGTCTATTGCAAAACATTGTATATTTGAATTGCCATAAGTTTCACACCGCGATGAACTACATAGCCGACAATACGATTTCGGAAAGCTCTCTCAAAGATCTTTAACACGCCAATAGGTCAAAGACCAATTGGAAGTGTTTGCGATCCCGAATTTGGATGTTTTGATACTTTTTTGGACGTTTTTCTCGGGATTAAGCAATCACGACATCGAAACCGTTTTATCGGCCAGATCAAACTCATCGCATCGACGATCCAAAATGCTTCAACCATCAAGACAAGGCCCAAATATCGTGTGAATTCTTCTTTATCACATCAAACTCAAAAAGAAACATTTAAAAAGTAGATGAAAAGGATATTTACAATTGCATGACATGTATTACCGGGTGCAATCATACCAGCACTAATGAAGTGGATCCCTTCAGAACTCTGCAGTTAAGTGTGCTTGGGCGAGAGTTGAAAAGGGATGGGTGACCTCCTGGGAAGTCCTCGGTTGCATCTCTTTTCTTATTCACTCGTTTTTTATTTGTCTATCGTAAAACATTGTATTTTCAAAATGCCATAAGTTTCACACCGCGATGAACTACACAGCCACAATACCATTTCGGAAAGCTCTCTCAAAGATCTTTGACGCACTAATAGGTGGAAGACCGATTGGAAATATTTTTGACCTCAAATTTTGATGTTTAGATACTCTTTCGGACTTTTTTCTTGGGCTTAAACAATCAAGACCTCGAAACCATTTTATCGGCCATCTCAAACTCATCGCATCGATGATCCAAAATATTTCAACCATCTAGACGAGGCCCACACATCATGTGGATTCTTCTTTATCAAGTCAAACTCAAAAAGAAGCATTGAAAAATTGGATGAAGAGGATATTTACGATTGCATGACATGTACTACCGGGTGCGATCATACTAGCACTAATGCACCGGATCCCATCAGCACTCCGCAATTACGCGTGCTTGGGCGAGAGTAGTACTAGGATGGGTGATTTCCTGGGAAGACCTTGTGTTCCACCCCTTTTTTTATTCACTCACTTTTTATTTGTCTATCCCAAAATATTGTATTTTTGAAATACCATAAGTTTCACACAGCGATGAACTACACAGCCGACAATACCATTTCGGAAAGCTCTCTCAAAGATCTTTGACGCGCTAATTAGTTGAAGACCGATTGGAAATGTTTTCGACCCCAAATTTTGATGTTTAGAAAATCTTTCGGACGTTTTTCTCGGGCTGAAGCAATCACGACCTCGAAACCGTTTTATCGGCCATCTCAAACTCATCGCATCAAAGATCCAAAACGTTTCAACCATCTAGATGAGGCCCACATATCGTGTGGATTCTTCTTTATCATGTCGAGCACAAAAAGAAGCATTGAAAAAGGGGATGAAGAGGATATTTACGATTGCATAACATAAACTACCGGGTGCGATGATACCAGCACTAATGCACCGGATCCCATCAGAACTCCAAAATTAAGCGTGCTTGGGCAAGAGTAGTACTGGGATGGGTGACCTCCTGGGAAGTCCTTGTGTTGCACCCCTTCTTTTATTCACTGGCTTTTTATTTGTCTAACGCAAAACATTGTATTTTCGAAATGCCATAGGTTTCACACCACAATGAACTACAAAGCCGAGAATACCATTTCGGAAAGCTCTCTCAAAGATCTTTGACGTGCCAATAGGTCGAATACCGATTGGAAATGTTTTTACCCAAAATTTTGATGTTTAAATACTCTTTCTGACGTTTTTCTGGGGCTGAAAAAATCACGACTCAAAACCGTTTTATCGGCCATTTCAAACTCATCGCATAGGTGATCCAAAACGTTTAAACCATCTAGATGAGGACCACACATCGTGTGGATTCTTCTTTATCATGTCGAGCTCAAAAAGAAGCATTGAAAATGTGGATGAAGAGGATATTTATGATTGCATGATATGTACTACCGGGTGAGACCATACCAGCGCTAATGACCACATCCCTTTTTGCACCCCTTTTTTTATTCACTCGCTTTTTATTTGTCTGTCGCAAAATATTGTTTTTTTTGAACTGCCATAAGTTTCACACTGCGTTGAACTACACAGCCGATGATACCATTTCGGAAAGCTCTCTCAAAGATCTTTGACGCGCCAAAAGGTCCAAGACCGATGGAAATGTTTTCGACCCCAAATTTTGAGGTTTAGATACTCTTTGAGACGTTTTTCTCGGACTGAAGCAATCACGATCTCAAAACCGTTTTATTGTACATCTCAAACTCATCGCATCGACGATCCAAAACGTTTCAACTATCTAGACGAGACCCACACATCGTGTGGATTCTTCTTTATCACGTCAAGCTCAAAAAGAAGCATTGAAAAAGTGGATGAAGAGGATATTTACGATTGCATGACATGTACTACCGTCTTCGATCATCCCAGCACTAATGCACCGGATCCCATCAGAACTCCCCAGTTAAGCATGCATGGACGAGAGTAGTACTGGGATAGGTGACCTTTTAGGAAGTCCTCCTGTTGCACACATTTTTTATTCACTCGCTTTTTATTTGTCTAACGCAGAACAGTGTCTTTTCGAAATGCCATAAGTTTCACACCGCGATGAACTACACTGCCGACAATACAATTTCGGAAAGCTCTTTCAAAGATCTTCGACGCGCCAATAGACGAAGAGCAATTGAAAATGTTTTTAACCCCTAATTTTGATGTTTATATACTCTTTCGGACGTTTTGCTCGAGCTGAAACAATCACGACCTCGAAACCGTTTTATCGGCCATCTCAAACTCATCGCATCGACGATCCAAAACTTTTCAACCATTTAGACGAGGCCCACATATTGTGTTGATTCTTCTTTATCAAGTCGAGCTCAAAAAGAATCATTGAAAAAGTGGATGAAGAGGATATTTACGATTGCATGACATGTACTACCGGGTGCGATCATACCAACACTAATGCACCGGATCCCATCAGAATTCTGCAGTTAAGCATGCTTGGATGAGAGTAGTACTGGGATGGGTGACCTCCTGGGAATTCCTCGTGATGCACCCCTTTTTTTATTCACTCGCTTTTTATTTGTCTACTGCAAAACATTGTATTTTCGAAATGCCATAAGTTTTACAGCGCGATGAACTACACAGCCGATAATACCATTTCGGAAAGCTCTCTCAAAGACCTTTGACAGTACGATATGTCGAAGAGCGATTGGAAATGTTTTTGACCCCAAATTTTGATGTTTAGATACTCTTTCGAACATTTTTCCCCGGGCTGAAGCAATCATGACCTCGAAACCGTTTTATTGGCCATATAAAACCCATCGCATCAACGATCCAAAACGTTTCAACCATCTAGACAAGCCCCAGACATCGTGTAGATTCTTCTTTATCACGTCGAGCTCAAAACAAAGCATTGAAAAAGTGGATGAAGAGGATATTTACGATTGCAAGACATGTACTACCGGGTGCGAACATACCACCACTAATGCACCGGATCCCATCAGAGTTGTGCAGTTAAGCGTACTTGGGGGAGAGTAGTACTGGGATGGGTGACCTCCTGGGAAGTTCTCGTGTTGCACCCCTTTTTCATTCACTCGGTTTTGATTTGTCTATCACAAAACATTGTATTTTCGAGACGCCATAAGTTTTACACCGCCATGAATTACACAGCCGACAATACGATTTCGAGAAGCTCTCTCAAAGATCTTTGACGGGACACTAGGTTAAAGACCGATTGAAAATGTTTGACCCCAAAATTTGATGTTTAAATACTCTTTCGGATAGTTTTCTCGGGCTGAAGCAACCACGACCTCAAAACCGTTTTATTGGGCATATCAAACTCATCCCATCAACGATCCAAAATGCTTCAACCATCTAGACAAGGCCCACACATCGTGTGTGATACAAGCCTTGATTCAAGGATGTATGCGCGTGGGCTGTTTGTAGAAGATTAGGTGAGAAACTCAACCTTAGGCTTCTGGATAGGGGTTTTCTGGTTGGTAAACGATGGAAGGGTGAAGTGAACCACACGAGGGGTGATGAACCTCGTGATAAATCGCAAACTTAGAGCTAGGAGGGCTGGTCTCAACTAGGTTCTAAGCGCACAAGTCTCTCTTGAGAGAAAGCTCGTAGGGAAAAAGTTCTACTTTATTAATAATCAAAAAGGTTGTCGAACTACAATGCTGGAAGGAGCCTTATTAATATGCTCGACAGCTTGACCTACTAGGGTCGACTCAAATAAGAAAAAGGAAAGTTTACAAAAGTGCACAAAAGGAAAAATACAAAAGTGTATAACCGAAAAAGGACCTATTCCTAAAATGTTCTTGACTCAAAAATGTAAAGCAACTAGATCCTACCCTGCAAAACAGAAAGAGGCATATATTCGAATGTAAACTTACCTTAACTCACCTCACGGCCAAGAAATGGAAGGTGGCCGTCCTTGTGGCATGCACGCGCCTTGCTCCTAGTCTTCGACTTGGAGTAGGGTTTTTTATCTTTGGGCCCTGACCTCTCTTGCCACTAAAGCCCAAGTCTCTAATGTTCCTTGTGTTGTTGAGAAGCCTTTGGACTCTAATTTGCTCTTCTGGCCCATTGTCCTTAGCTGCTCTTCCTCTAGAAGCTTGTCGACCCATAAGCTGAATTTGTGGAAGAGTGCTCTTGATCTGCTTCTTGTCATTGCTCCTGGAGGTACCACTGGTGTAGATACTTCCTCTAAGTGCATGTCCTGGAGCTGGTAGCTCATTTGGTCCGAGTCCTCTTGTGTAGAAGTGGAAGTGCGCGTGTACTCGGCTGGATCGCCTGTACCGGCTGGACTGTGCGCGGTACTGGCCAGAATGACTTCAGGACCGGCCAAGTTGATCCCGGAGTCGGCGGTGTCATCAGGGGAACCGGCGGTGTCATTCACGTCCCCACCAAGTGTGCCGGAAGCTTGGGCCTCTCCGCCGGCGATGTTGACCGGTCTGGTCCTATAGGTCGAGGGTCCGGCGGTACTGTCTGGTCCGGCAGGCGCGCCAGATGGTCCTGCTGTCTCGGGCAAACTTCCTGGTCGGCCAGTCTGGTCTCCTGGCTGGATGTACGACCTGATGTCCTCATCATTCCCTCCCTCTTCAGTAGGTTTTGTCCTCAAAACTGGATCATCTGCATGGAAAGGGGCCAAGTCAGTAACATTGAACGTATTGGACACATTAAACTCACCTGGCAGCTCGATCCGGTAGGCGTTGTTGTTGATCCTCTCGAGCACTCTGAATGGTCCATCTCCTCTTGGTGCTAGCTTGGAACTCCTTAGGTTTGGGAACCTCTCCTGCCGTAGGTGTAGCACTGCTCTTATGCCTATTCCAGAGGCATCACACTCCACTTCAAACGTCTTGTTGAAGTCGGGAAGGACTAGCACTGGTGCGTGTGTAAGGCTGTCCTTCAAGGCCTGGAATGCCTTCTCCTGAGCTTCTCCCCAGCTGAATCCCACGTTCTTCTTCACTACTGCCGTCAGTGGTGAGGCAATACTGCTGAAGTTGGGCACGAATCTCCTATAGAAGCTGGCCAGTCCGTGGAAGCTCCTTACTTGGCTGATGTTTCCTGGTGTTGGCCATTCTTGTATGGCTCGAATCTTCTCTTCATCAACCTGTAGGCCCTGTGAACTCACAACAAAACCTAAAAAGACAAGCTTATCAGTACAAAAGGTGCACTTCTTGAGATTGGCATAAAGCTCTTCTTGTCGAAGGGTTTTAAGTACCATCTCAAGATGTGTGAGGTGTTCCCGTAGGCAACTAAAATGTCATCAAAGTAAACTACTACAAACTTACTGATGTACGCCCTAAGAACTTGGTTCATAAGGCGCATGAAGGTGCTTGGGGCATTAGTCAAGCCAAATGGCATGACTGTCCACTCGTAGAGCCCTTGCTTTGTCTTGAAAGCAGTCTTCCACTCATCACCTTCGTTCATTCTTACCTGGTGGTATCCACTTTTGAGGTCTATCTTGGAGAAGACCGTGGCTCCACTCAGCTCATCTAGCATGTCATCCAGTCGTGGTATTGGATGCCTATACTTGACTGTGATGTTGTTGATTGCTCGGCAGTCCACGCACATGCGCCAAGTCCCATCCATCTTGGGCACTAGCAGCACTGGTACAGCACATGGACTGAGGCTCTCTCGAACATATCCTTTCTCCAGGAGCTCCTTGACTTGCTTCTCAAGCTCTTTGGACTCCTCTGGACTCATCCGGTAGGCTGGCCGGTTGGGCAGGGCTGCTCCGGGCACCAGATCAATCTGGTGTTCTATGCCACGTAAACGAGGCAAGCCTGCTGGTATCTCCTCTGGAAATACATCCTGGAATTTTTTGAGGAGTGTTGCTACTTCATGAGGTAGCTCTACCTGTCCCTGTTCTATACTCAACACTTCCTTGAAATCCATTAGTAACATTAAGTCCTTCGAGGCTAAAGCTCTCCGGACATGACTAGGTTGAATAAGAAAGTTAGACTTGACAAGTTTCTTTTCCTTACTCATTTGGAGTTGTAGCTCATGTACTTGGGCAGGTGTAAGAGGAGCTAGGCTGACCTTTCTCTTGTCATGCACGAAGGTGTATAGATTGGTTCAGCCATCATGCCTGGTCTCTTTGTCAAACTGCCATGGTCTTCCTAGTAGAAGATGGCCAGCTTGCATGGGCACCACGTCGCACACGACCTGGTCTTGGTACTTGCCCACACTGAATGGCACAGTGACTTGCTCATGGATCTTGAGCTCCACTTTGTCATCCAGCCATCTCAGTCTATATGGTCGAGGATGCCTTGTCTTCTGTAGACCTAGCTTATCAACCATATACGCACTAGCAACGTTAGTGCAAGAACCACCATCTATGATGAGGTTACATACCTTTCCCTTGACGGTGCAACGGCTGTGGAAGATGTTCTCCCTTTGGATGGTCTCTGAAGGATCCACCATTGCACTGAGGATACGTCTAGTGACCAGCACTGAGGATACTCAATGTCACCATATTCTCCTTCTGGTTCATAGTCCTCTTCATCTTGCCGGAAGCTTGGGCCTCTCCGCCGGCGATGTTGACCGGTCTGGTCCTATAGGTCGAGGGTCTGGCGGTACTGGCTGGTCCGGCAGGCGCGCCAGATGGTCCTGCTGTCTCGGGCAAACTTCCTGGTCGGCCAGTCTGGTCTCTTGGCTGGATGTACGACCTGATGTCCTCATCAGTGTGGATTCTTCTTAATCACATCGAGCGCAAAAAGAAGCATTGAAAAAGTGGATGAAGAGGATATTTATGATTGCATGACACGTACTACCGGGTACGATCATACCAGCACTAATGCACCGGATCCCAAAAAAAACTCCGCAGTTAAGCGTGCTTGGGCCAGAGTAGTACTGGGATGGGTGACGTCCAGGGAAGTCCTCGTGTTGCATTCTTATTTTTATTCACTCGCTTTTTAATTTGTCTATCGCCAAACATTATATTTTCGAAATGCCATAAGTTTCACACCGCGATAAACTACATAGCCGACGATACCATTTCCGAAAGCTCTCTCAAAGATCTTTGATGCACCAATAGGTCAAAGTCCGATTGGAAATGTTTTCGACCCCAAATTTTTATGTTTAGATATTCTTTCGGACGTTTTTCTCAGGCTGAAGCAAACATGACCTCAAAACAGTTTTATCGGCCATATCAAACTCATCGCATCGACGATTAAAAACATTTCAACCATCTAAAAAACGCCCACACATCGTGTGGATTCTTTTTCATCACGTCAAGCTCAAAAAGAAGCATTCAAAAAATGGATAAAGAGGATATTTACGATTGCATGACATATACTACCGGGAGATCATAACAGCACTAATGCACCAGATCCAATCAAAATTCCGCAGTTCGGAGTGTTTGGGCGAGAGTAGTATTGGGATGGGTGACCTCCTGGGAAGTCCTCGTGTTGACCCCTTTTTTTATTCACTCGCTTTTTATTTGTCTATTGCAAACATTGTATTTTTGAAATGCCATAAATTTCACACCGCGATGGACTACACAACCGATAATACCATTTCGAAAAGCTCTCTCAAAGATCTTTGACGCGCCAATAGGTCGAAAACCGATTGCAAGATGCTTTTGACCCCAAATTTTGATGTTTAGATACTCTTTCGGATGTTTTTCTCGGGCTGAAGCAATCATGACCTTGAAATCATTTTATCGGCCATCTCAAACTCATCGCATCAATGATCCAAAACGTTTCAACAATCTAGATGAGGCCCACACATTGTGTGGATTCATTTTTATCACGTCGAGCTCAAAAAGAAGCATTGAAAAAATGGATGAAGAAGATATTTACGATTGCATGACATGTACTACCGGGTGCGATTATACGAACACTAATGCACCGTATCCCATCAGAATTCTGCAGTTACGCGTGCTTGGGCGAGAGTAGTACTGGGATTGGTGACGTCCTGCGATGTTCTCGTGTTGCACTCCTATTTTTATTCATTCGGTTTTTATTTGTCTATCGCCAAATGTTATATTTTCAAAATGCATAAGTTTCACACCGCGATGAACTACACAACCGACAATCCCATTTCGGAAAGCTCTCTCAAAGATTTTTGACGCGTCAATAGGTCAACGACCGATTGAAAATGTTTTCGACCCCAAATTTTGAGGTTTAGATACTCTTTCAGACGTTTTTCTCCGACTGAAGCAATCACGATCTCAAAACCGTTTTATTGGCCATATCAAACTCATCGCATCGGCATCCAAAATGCTTCAACTGTCTATACAAGGCCCACACATCGTGTGGATTCTTCTTTATCACATCGAGCGCAAAAAGAAGCATCGAAAAAGTGGATGAAGAGGATATTTATGATTGCATGACACGTACTACCGTGTACGATCATACCAGCACTAATACACCGGATCCCATCAAAACTCCGCAGTTAAGCGTGCTTGGGCGAGAGTAGTATTGGGATGGGCGACGTCCTGGTAAGTCCTCGTGCTGCATTCCTATTTTTATTCACTCGCTTTTTAATTTTTCTATAGCCAAACATTATATTTTCGAAATGCCATAAGTTTCACACCGCGATAAACTACATAGCCGACGATACCATTTCAGAAAGCTCTCTCAAAGATCTTTGATGCGCCAATAGGTCAAAGTCCGATTGGAAATGTTTTTGACCCCAAATTTTGATGTTTAGATATTCTTTCAGACGTGTTTCTCAGGCTGAAGCAAACATGACCTCAAAACAGTTTTATCGGCCATATCAAACTCATCGCATCGACGATTCAAAACATTTCAACCATCTAAAAATCGCCCACACATCGTGTGGATTCTTTTTGATCACGTCGAGCTCAAAAAGAAGGATTCAAAAAATGGATGAAGAGGATATTTACGATTGCATGACATATACTACCGGGAGATCATAACAACACTAATGCACCAGATCCAATCAAAATTCCGCAGTTAGGCGTGTTTGGGCGAGAGTAGTATTGGGATGGGTGAACTCCTGGAAAGTCCTCGTGTTGACCCCTTTTTTTATTCACTTGATTTTTATTTGTCTATTTCAAAACATTGTATTTTCGAAATGCCATAAGTTTCACACTGCAATGGACTACAAAACCGATGATACCATTTCGAAAAGCTCTCTCAAAGTTCTTTGACGCGCCAATAGGTCGAAGACCGATGGCAAAATGCTTTTGACCCCAAATTTTGATCTTTAGATACTCTTTCGGACGTGTTTCTCGGGCTGAAGTAATCATGACCCCGAAACCATTTTATCGGCCATCTCAAACTCATCGCATCGATGATCCAAAACATTTCAACAATCTAGATGAGGCCCACACATCGTATGGATTCATTTTTATCACGTTGAGCTCAAAAAGAAGCATTGAAAAAGTGGATGAAGAAGATATTTACGATTGCATGACATGTACTACCGGGTGCGATTATACCAACACTAATGCACCGGATCCCATCAGAATTCCGCAGTTAAGCGTGCTTGGGCGAGAGTAGTACTGGGATTGGTGACGTCCTGCGATGTTCTCATGTTGCACTCCTATTTTTATTCATTCTGTTTTTATTTGTCTATCGCCAAACGTTATATTTTTAAAATGCATAAGTTTCACACTGCGATGAACTACACAGCCGACAATACCATTTCGGAAAGCTCTCTCAAAGATCTTTGACGCGTCAATAGGTCAACGACTGATTGAAAATGTTTTCGACCCCAAATTTTGATGTTTAGATATTCTTTCGGACGTTTTTCTCAGGCTTAAGCAATCCCGACCTCGAAACCGTTTTATCGGCCATATCAAACTCATTGCATCGATGATCCAAAACATTTCAACCATCTAAACAAGGCCCATACATCATGTGGATTATTTGTTATCACGTCGAGCTCAAAAAGAAGCATTCAAAAAGTTGATGAAGAGGATATTTACGATTGCATGACATGTACTACTGGGAGATCATAACAGCACTAATGCACCAGATCCAATAAGAATTCCAAAGTTAAGCGTGTTTGGACGAGAGTAGTATTGGGATGGGTGACCTCCTGGGAAGTCCTCGTATTGCACCCTTTTTTTATTCACTCGTTTTTTATTTGTCTATCGCAAAACATACGTGGTCGCAAAGTAGTCACAAAAGTGGAATTTGCGACCATTTTGTGACCACGCAATGTAGTCGCAAAGTCTTAATCGCAAATTTATATAGTCTCAAATCAGTCGCAATTTAGCGATGGATTTGCGACCACGGTAATTGTGGTACAATTTGAGACTGATTTGCGACCAATCAATGGTGACTACATGATACAAGCCTCGATTCAAGGCTTATATGCTCGTGGGCTGTTTGGAGAAGGTTAGGTGAGAAACTCGACCTTAGACTTCTTGGATAGGGGTTTTTGGGTTGGTATTCGATGAAAGGGTGAGGTGAACCACACGAGGGGTGATGAACCTCGTGATAAATCACAAACTTAGAGCTAGGAGGGCTGGTCTCAACTAGGTTCTAAGCGCACAAGATTCTTAGAAAGAAAACTTGTTGGAAGAAAGTTCTACTTTATTTATATCAAAAAGGTTGTCGAACTACAATGCTGGAAGGAGCCTTATTAATATGCTCGACAACTTGACCTTCTAGGGTCGAATCAAATAAATAAAAGGAAAGTTTACAAAAGTGCATAAATAGAAAAGATACAAAAGTGTATAACCGAAAAAGGACCTATTCCTAAAATGTTCTTGACTCAAAAATGTAAAGAATCTAGATCCTACCCTGCAAAACAGAAAGAGGCATATATTTAAATTGAAACTTACCTTACTTACCTCATGGCCAAGAAATGGAAGGTGGCCGTCCTTGTGGCATGCGCACGCCTTGCTCCTAGTCTTTGACTTGGAGTAGGGTTAAGAATCTTTGGGCCCTGACCACTCTTGCCACTAAAGCCCAAGTCTCTGAAGTTCCTTGCATTGTTGAGAAGCCTTTGGACTCTTCTTTGTACTTCTGGCCCATGTCCTTAGTCGATCTTCCTCTAGGAGCTTGTCCACCCATAAGCTGAACTTGTGGAAGAATGCTCTTGATCTACTCCTTGTCATTGCTCCTCGTGGCACTACTGGTGTGGATACTTCCTCTAGATGCATGTCCTGAAGCTGGTAGCTTATCTGGTCCGAGTTTCCTTGTGTAGAAGTTGAAATGCTCGTGCACTCGGCTGGATCGGCTGTACCGGCTGGAATGTGCGAGGTACTGGCCGTAATGCCTTCAAGACCGGCCAAGTTTATCCCGGAGTCAGCGGCATCACCAAGGGGACCGGCGGTGTCATCCACGTCGCCACCAAGTGTGCCGGAAGCTTGGGCCTCTCCGCTGGCAATGCTGGGTTGTCTGGTCCTATTGGTCAAGGGTCCGGCGGTACTGCTTGGGCCAGCAGGCGTGCCAGATGGCCCGGCTGTCTCGGGCAAGCTTCCTGGTCGGCCAGTCTGATCTCCTGGCAGGACATACGATCTGATGTCCTCATCATCCCCACCCTTTTCAGTAGGTTTTGACCTCAAAACTGGTTCATCTGCATGGAAAGGGGCTAAGTCAGTTACGTTGAATGTCTTGGACACATTAAACTCACCTGGGAGCTCGATCCGGTAGGCGTTGTTGTTGATCCTCTCCAGCACTCTGAATGGTCCATCTCCTCTTGGTGCTAGCTTGGAACTCCTTAGGTTGGCAAACCTCTCCTACCGTAGGTGTAGCCACACCCAATCGCCTTGTTGAAAGATCACCTCCTTTCTTCCTTTGTTAGCATGAGTCACGTACTGCCCTGTCCTCTTCTCCAAGTTTTCTGCTACCTTCTGGTGTAACTTCCTTATGAACTCTGCCTTGGATGCTCCATTGAGGTTGGTCATCTCTGCTGGTGGCAGTGGCGTTCGCTCCAATGGGGTGAGAGGGTTGAAGCCGTATACTACTTCAAATGGTGTCTTCTTGGTTGCTGAGTGCACGGCTCGGTTGTAAGCGAACTCTATGAGTGGCAGGCACTCCTTCCAAGTCTTGAGGTTCTTCCCTAGTGTAGTCCTGAGAAGAGTTGATAGTGTCCTGTTGACAACTTCAGTTTGGCCATCGGTTTGAGGATGGCAGGTGGTAGAGAAGAGTAGCTTCGTGCCTAGCTTCCTCCAATGGGTCCTCCCGAAATGGCTGAGGAACTTGGTGTTCCTGTCTGATACGATGGTCCTTGGCACTCCATGAAGCCGTACTATCTCCTTGAAAAACAGCTCGGCTGTTTGCGTGGCATCATTGACACTGGCACACGGGATGAAGTGTGCCATCTTGGAGAATCTGTCCACCACTACAAAGATTGCATCTTTGTGGTTGATCTTGTGCAGGCCTAGAACGAAGTACATTGAGATGTCCACCCATGGATGTGTAGGTATGGGCAGTGGGAGATACAATCCGTGAGGTTGCCCTCAGGACTTTGCCTTCTTGCAAGTGATGCATCTTGCACAATGAGCTTCTACTGTCCTCTTGATGTGTGGCCAGTAGAAGTGTTCCTTGACCACTGCTAGAGTCTTGTTGACACCAAAGTGTCCCATGAGTCCTCCTCCATGAGCTTCTCGGATGATAAGCTCCCTCAATGATCCTTGTGGTATGCACAGCCTTCTCTCTCGGAACAAGAATCCCTCATGGATATAAAACTTGCCATGACTCCCTGTGCCACACTCTTTGTAGCTCTCAGCAAAGTCAGGTTCATCCTTGTATAGGTCCTTGATGTGCTCGAATCCTAGGACCTTTGCCTCCATGGTTGATATCAAGGCAAACCTCCTTGATAGTGCATTGGCTACCACATTGTCTTTGCCCTTCTTGTACTTGCTGACGTACGGGAAGGTTTCTATGAATTCCATCCACCTGGCATGTCTCCTCTTGAGATTGGTTTGCCCTCTGAGGTGTTTGAGAGTCTCATGATCAGTGTGGATCACAAACTCCTTGGATAGCAAGTAATGCTGCCAAGTCTCCAATGCTCGGACAAGGGCATAAAGCTCCTTGTCATAAGTGGGGTAGTTCAGTGAGGCACCACCTAGCTTCTCACTGAAGTATGCCATTGGTCTCCCTCATTGGGTTAGTACTGCTCCTATGCCTATTCCAGAGGCATCACACTCCACTTCAAATGTCTTGTTGAAGTCGGGCAGGACTAGCACTAGTGCATGTGTAAGGTTGTCCTTCAAGGCCGGGAATGCCTTCTCCTGAGCTTCTCCCCAGCTGAACCACACGTTCTTCTTCACTACTGCCGTCAATGGTGAGGCAATACTGCTGAAGTTGGGCACGAATCTCCTATAGAAGCTGGCCAGTCTGTGGAAGCGCCTTACTTGGCTGATGTTGCCTGGTGTTGGCCATTCTTGTATGGCTCGAATCTTCTCTCCATCAACCTGTAGGCCCTGTGAACTTACAACAAAACCTAAAAAGACAAGTTTATCAGTACAAAAGGTGCACTTCTTGAGATTTGCATAAAGCTCTTCTTGTCGAAGGGTTTTAAGTACCATCTCAAGATGTGTGAGGTGTTCCCGTAGGCACTTACTATAAACCAATATATCATCAAAGTCAACCACTACAAACTTGCTGATGTACGCCCTAAGAACTTGGTTCATAAGGGGCATGAATGTGATTGGGGCATTAGTCAAGCCTAATGGCATAACTGTCCACTCGTATAGCCCTTGCTTTGTCTTGAAAGCAGTCTTCCATTCATCACCTTCCTTCATCCTGACCTGGTGGTATCCACTCTTGAGCTCTATCTTGGAGAAGACCATGGCTCCACTCAGCTCATCTAGCATATCATCCAGCCGTGGTATTGGATGCCGGTACTTGACAGTGATGTTGTTTATTGCTCGGCAGTCCACGCACAGTCGCCAAGTCCCATCCTTCTTGGGCACTAGTAGCACTGCTACGGCACATGGACTGAGGCTCTCTCAAACATAGCCTTTCTCCAGGAGCTTCTTGACTTGCTTCTCAAGCTCCTTGGACTCCTCTGGACTCATCCGGTAGGCTGGCCGGTTGGGCAGGGCTGCTCTGGGCACTAGATCGATCTGGTGTTCTATGCCACGTAAAGGAGGCAAGCCTGCTGGTATCTCCTCTGGAAACACATCCTGGAACTTGTTGAGGAGAGTTGCTACTTCAGGAGGTAGCTCTACCTGTCCTTTCTCTATATTCAACACTTCTTTGAAAACCATTAGTAGCATTAGATCCTTCGAGGCTAAAGCTCTCCGGACATGACTTGGTTGAATGAGAAAATTAGATTTAATGAGCTTCTTTTCCTTACTCATTTGCTGTTGAAGCTCATGTACCTGGGCAGGTGTGAGAGAGGAGCTAGGCTGACCTTTCTCTTGTGATGCACGAAAGTGTAGAGATTGGTTCGGCCATCATGCCTGGTCTCCTTGTCAAACTGCCATGGTCTTCCTAGTAGATGATGGCCAGCTTGCATGGGCACCACATCGCATACGACTTGGTCTTGGTACTTGCCCACACTGAATGGCATAGTGACTTGCTCATGGATCTTGAGCTCCACTTTGTCATCGAGCCATCTCAGTCTATATGGTCGAGGATGCCTTGTCTTCTCTAGACCTAGCTTATCAACCATATATGCACTAGCAACGTTAGTGCAAGAACCACCATCTATGATGAGGTTACATACCTTGCCCTTGATTGTGCAACGGCTGTGGAAGATGTTCTCCCTTTGGATGGTCTTTGAAGGATCCACCATTGCACTGAGGATGCATCTTGTGACCAGCACTTCCCCCACATCAGGGTACTCAATGTCACCATACTCCTCTTCTGGTTCATAGTCCTCTTCATCTTGGGACTCATATTCTCCAGCCTCCGTAATCAACATGACCCGGTTGTTTGGGCACTCCCTTAAGATGTGTCCACGACCCCTACACTTGAAACAAGTGATGTCACGTGATTTTTGAGGGTTAGAAGACTTACCAGGCTCTCTCTGGTCACGGGTGGGTTCAGGAGGCTTGCTCTTGAACCTTGACTCAATCTCTATGCTCTGATACCAAAATGATACAAGCCTCGATTCAAGGCTTATATGCGCGTGGGGTGTTTGGAGAAGGTTAGGTGAGAAACTCGACCTTAGACTTCTTGGATAGGGGTTTTTGGGTTGGTATTCGATGGAAGGGTGAGGTGAACCACACGAGGGGTGATGAACCTCGTGATAAATCACAAACTTAGAGCTAGGAGGGCTGGTCTCAACTAGGTTCTAAGCGCACAAGATTCTTAGAGAGAAAACTTGTTGGAAGAAAGTTCTACTTTATTAATATCAAAAAGGTTGTCAAACTACAATGCTGGAAGGAGCCTTATTAATATGCTCGACAGCTTGACCTTCTAGGGTCGACTCAAATAAAGAAAAGGAAAGTTTACAAAAGTGCACAAATGGAAAAGATACAAAAGTGTATAACCGAAAAAGGACCTATTCCTAAAATGTTCTTGACTCAAAAATGTAAAGAATCTAGATCCTACCCTGCAAAACAGAAAGAGGCATATATTGAAATTGAAACTTACCTTACTTACCTCACGGCCAAGAAATGGAAGGTGGCCGTCCTTGTGGCATGCACGCGCCTTGCTCCTAGTCTTCGACTTGGAGTAGGGTTAAGAATCTTTGGGCCCTGACCTCTCTTGCCACTAAAGCCCAAGTCTCTGAAGTTCTTTGCATTGTTGAGAAGCCTTTGGACTCTTCTTTGTACTTCTGGCCCATTGTCCTTAGTCGATCTTCCTCTAGGAGCTTGTCCACCCATAAGCTGAACTTGTGGAAGAGTGCTCTTGATCTACTCCTTGTCATTGCTCCTGGTGGCACTACTGGTGTGGATACTTCTTCTAGATGCATGTCCTGAAGCTGGTAGCTTATCTGGTCCGAGTTTCCTTGTGTAGAAGTTGAAATGCTCGTGCACTCGGCTGGATCGGCTGTACCGGCTGGAATGTGCGACATACTGGCCGGAATGCCTTCAGGACCGGCCAAGTTGATCCCGGAGTCGACGACATCACCAAGGGGACTGGCGGTGTCATCCACGTCGCCACCAAGTGTGCCGGAAGCTTGGGCCTCTCTGCTGGCAATGCTGGTTGGTGTGGTCCTATTGGTCGAGGGTCCTGCTTGGGCCCGCGGGCGTGCCAGATGGCCCGGCTGTCTCAGGCAAGCTTCCTGGTCGGCCAGTCTGATCTCCTGGCTGGACATACGACTGATTTGCGACTATGGCTTATACTCAGTCGCAAATCAGTTACAAATAATTGTGACTGATTTGCGACTAAGACTGAATTTTCAGAAAAAAATCCTATAGTCGCAAATCAGTCACAAATATGTCCGACTGATTTGCGACTGTATATAAATTTTTTAAAAAAAATTATGTAGTCGCAAATTGGTCCCAACATTTTAGACTGATTTGGGACTGATTTGCGAATACAATGGAATTAGATTTTTAAAAAAGTAATAATTAATTAAATTATTACGTTTTTAAAACATTAATTATTATTATTATTCATTAATTAATAATAAATATAATTTTTATTATTAGATATAAAATATTTTGTTTAAATTAATTATTTTATAATTTTAAATATTATTATAAGTAAACAATAATTAAATTATTAATTAATTTTTTTATAAAATAAAAAGAAACTAAAAATAAAAAATATAAATTTTATTAATTAAAATTCAATTTACAATAAAAAAAAATTAATTCTCCGGCCGCGGGAATTGAAAATCCGAAGGCGAGAATGGGGTGGGAGCCGTCGATGGTTCAACTGGGCCATCGTTATCCCACATAAAGGAGGCGAATGCGGGATCCATCCGTTGAAAATAGCCGACAAGCATCTCCAAGTTGCAGATTTTCTTTTGGTTTTCTTTATGCACTTCTAGCATCTTCCGATTCACTTCCAGAATCAGCGCATTTTGTTCTTCAGTTAGCGCGTTTCGTTCTTCATTACGCATGTTGATTGCGTTTTGTTCTTCGATTCTTCGTTGCACGGCTAGAAGTTGCTCCTGAAGCGCAACATAGTCGGCGGTAGTGGATTGTAACCCACTACGCCTAACCGACCCGTGCACACGGTTCAGGCTACCGAGTCTATAAAGACGGCCTCGGTCATCCGCAACGAAAGACTACAAAAATGATTAAAATAAAATTAAAATATTACATAAAATAATTAGAATAAATATAAATAATTTAATGTAAATAAAAAAATTTTAAAAATAAAAATTTGTTACCCGTATGAAGATCTCGTTATTCTCTTCTGGAGCCAGCTCAATTGGATGGGAAGTACCGTCAGACGTTTCTGTTGGATCGACCTCCACGATCGCCATCTTCTCTTGGATCGACCTCCACGATCGCCATCTTCTATTGGATGTTACATTAGTATGCTTCACAGATTTGTGTTGTTTTCAAATCTACATACGAACCATCTGGCCTAGCGTGAGTCTTTATAAAAACCTCACCTATTGAGACAGGTCGTCCCAAATTATTTCCTAAACATATATTGAAATAAATTTTAATTAAATAGTAATAAAATTTTTAATTAAATTTAAATATTTGAACTTACTTACTATTTCCTATTGGATCTGGATGTAGGATTTTTGGCCCGACAAATGCTTGTGCGGGCCAAGGCCATCCCGAGCGGAGTTGCGGTTATTAAAGGATTTGCTACTCCTTTCGTTAGACGTTTTTGTTCCCGAGTACTCTGTCATTATTTTGAACAGACTCGGGGAAATCCACGTGGGACATTTTCCAGTTGTATGAACCAGGCTCACCATCCCTTTCATCCACCTTACGGAGACGGCACCGAACTCCTTTCATACCACCGGGGTGACTATAGGATCCCAACTGTATGATTGCTTTGAATTGAATAATAAAATATTAATATGACTAAATTTAAAATTTTATAAAATAAATACAATTTTAAAAAATAATAATAAAAAAAATTGCTTACCGGAAATTCGATGGAAAATTTTTTGTGTCTTTCAGCAGGTACGACCATCCAACTGTAGTAGGGCCGTCAAATTTACATTTTAAAATCTTTGAAATTTGATGGGTAATAGCCCCTTTGTCACGGTGAAACCTAATATTTTAATTATATTAAAGTATTTAAATTTCATGTAAATTTTAATAAATTTATAATAATTAATTATAATTAATAAATTAAAATTTAAAACTGTTGTTACTTATAAAGTTGTATTTGGTGCCGGTACTGGAGATAGCACTGTCAGATATTGGTCCCGCCCTGGGGTTTGTAACAAACTATCAAGAGTGATAGTTTGTTCCTCCGTTTTTCAGGAACATTTTCCTCCTGCTCTTTCCTGAAATTGCAGGTTTGGTTTCAAGAACAGAATGAGGGGTGAAGTTGTACTGTGAAGAATGGCTCTATTAGCTGAGAGGAGGCAAGAGTTACGTCTTCCACGAGCTCTCATCGACCTACCGCTACTTGCCATTTGTGTGTTTGTGGTTTTTGGTGTGGGAAAGTGTTAAGTGTTTAGAGAGGTTTTAGGAAGTGAAAATGTTTGAAGTGTGAAAATGAGCCTGATTCAAGACTTATATGCGCGTGGGCTGTTTGGAGAAGGTTAGGTGAGAAACTCGACTTGAGATTTCTTGGATAGGGGTTTTTGGGCTGGTATTCGATGGAAAGGTGAAGTGAACCACACGAGGGGTGATGAACCTCGTGATAAATCACAAACTTAGATCTAGGAGGGCTGGACTCAACTAGATTCTAAGCGCACAAGATTCTTAGAGAGAAAACTTTTTGGAAGAAAGTTCTAGTTTATTAATATGCTCGACAGCTTGACCTTCTAGGGTCGACTCAAAGAAAGAAAAGGAAAGCTTACAAAAGTGCACAAATGGAAAATGTACAAAAGTGTATAACCAAAAAAAGGACCTATTCCTAAAATGTCTTGGAATCAAAAAATGTAAACAATCTAGATCCTACCCTGCAAAACAGAAAGAGGCATATATTCGAATTGAAAACTTACCTTTCTTACCTCACGGCCAAGAAATGGAAGGTGGCCGTCCTTGTGGCATGCATGCGCCTTGCTCCTAGTCTTCGACTTGGAGTAGGGTTAGGAATCTTTGGACCCTGACCTCTCTTGCCATTAAAGCCCAAGTCTCTGAAGTCCTTTGCATTGTTGAGAAGCTTTTGGACTCTTCTTTGCACTTCTGGCCCACTGTCCTTAGTCGATCTTCCTCTAGGAGCTTGTCGACCCATAAGCTTAACTTGTGGAAAAGTGCTCTTGATCTGCTCCTTGTCATTGCTCCTGGTGGCACCACCGGTGTAGAGACTTCCTCTAGATGCATGTCCAGAAGCTGGTAGCTTATCTGGTCCGAGTCTCCTTGTGTAGATGCTGAAATGCCCGTGTACTCGGCTGGATCGCTTGTACCGGCTAGACTGTGCGAGGTACTGGCCGGAATGCCTTCTAGACCGGCCAAGTTGATCCCGGAGTCGGCTGCGTCACCACTGGAACCAGCGGTGTCATCCACGTCGCCACCAGTAGGGCCGGAGGTTTGGGCCTCTCCGCCGGCAATGCTGCTCGGTCCGGTCCTGTTGGTCGAGGGTCCGGCGGTACCGCTTGGGCCGGCAGACGTGCCAAATGGCCCGGCTGTCTCGGGCAAGCTCCCTGGTCAGCCAGTCTGGTCTCCTGGCCAGCGATACGACCTGATTTCCCCATCATCCCCTCCCTCTTCAGTAGGTTTTGACCTCAAAACTGGTTCATCTGCATGGAAAAAGGCTAAGTCAGTTACGCTGAACGTGTTGGACACATTAAACTCACCTGGGAGCTCGATCCGGTAGGCGTTGTTGTTGATCCTTTCCAGCACTCTGAATGGTCCATCTCCTCTTGGTGCTAGCTTGGAACTCCTTAGGTTGGGGAACCTCTCCTGCCGTAGGTGTAGCCACACCCAATCGCCTGGTTGAAAGGTCACCTCCTTTCTTCCCTTGTTAGCATGAGTCACGTACTGCCCGGTCCTCTTCTCCAAGTTCTCTGCTACCTTCTGGTGTAACTTCCTTATGAACTCTGCTTTGGATGCTCCGTTGAGGTTGGTCATTTCTGCTGGTGGCAGTGGCGTTTGCTCCAATGGGGTGAGAGGGTTGAAGCCGTATACTACTTCAAAGGGTGTCTTCTTGGTTGCTGAGTGCATGGCTCAGTTGTAAGCGAAATCTATGAATGGCAGGCACTCCACCCAAGTCTTGAGGTTCTTCCCTAGTGTAGTCCTGAGAAGAGTTGATAGTGTCCGGTTGACAACTTCAGTTTGGCCATCGGTTCGAGGATGGCAGGTGGTAGAGAAGAGTATCTTCGTGCTTAGCTTCCTCCAAAGGGTCCTGCAAAAATGGCTTAGGAATTTGGTGTCCCTGTCTGACACGATGGTCCTTGGCACTCCATGAAGCTGTACTATCTCCCTGAAGAACAGCTTGGCTGTCTGCGTGGCATCATTAACATTGGCACATGGAATGAAGTGTGCCATCTTGGAGAATCTGTCCACCACTACAAAGATTGCATCTTTGTGGTTGATCTTGTGCAGGCCTAGAACGAAGTACATTGAGATGTCCACCCATGGATGTGTAGGTATGGGCAGTGGGAGATACAACCCGTGAGGGTGCACTCGGGACTTCGCCTTTTTGCAAGTGATGCACCTTGCACAATGGGCTTCTACTGACCTTTTGAAGTGTGGCCAGTAGAAGTGCTCCTTGACCACTGCTAGGGTCTTGTCGACAGCAAAGTGGCCCATGAGTCCTCCTCCATGAGCTTCTCGGATGATAAGCTCTCGGATGATAAGCTCTCGTAATGATCCTTCTGGTATGCACAACCTTCTCTCTCGGAACAAGAATCCCTCATGGATGTAAAACTTGCCATGACTCCCTGTGCCACACTCCTTGTAGCTCTCAGCAAGGTCAGGATCATCCTTGTATAGGTCCTTGATGTGCTCGAATCCTAGGACCTTTGCCTCCATGGTGTATATGAAGGCAAACCTCCTTGAGAGTGCATCGGCTACCACATTGTTTTTGCCCTTCTTGTACTTGATGACGTACTGGAAGGTCTCTATGAACTCCATCTACCTGGCATGTCTCCTCTTGAGATTGGTTTGCCCTCTGAGGTGTTTGAGAGTCTCGTGATCAGTGTGGATCACGAAGTCCTTGGACAGCAAGTGATGAGGACATCAGGTCGTACATCCAGCCAGGAGACCAGACTGGCCGACCAGGAAGCTTGCCCAAGACAGCCGGGCCATCTGGCACGCCTGCCGGTCCAAGCAGTACCGCCGGACCCTCGACCAATAGGACCAGAGCAACCAGCATTGCCGGCGGAGAGGCCCAAGCTTCCGGCACACTTGGCGGTGACGTGGATGACACCGCCGGTCCCTCTGGTGATGCCGCCAACTCCGGGATCAACTTGGCCGGTCCTGAAGGCATTCTGGCCAGTACCTCGCACAATCCAGCCGGTACAGCCGATCCAGCCGAGTACACGCGCATTTCCACTTCTACACAAGAGGACTCGGACCAAATGAGCTACCAGCTCCAGGACATGCACCTAGAGGAAGTATCTACACCAGTGGTACCTCAAGGAGCAATGACAAGAAGCAGATCAAGGGAACTCTTCCACAAATTCAGCTTATGGGTCGACAAGCTCCTAGAGGAAGATCGACTAAGGACAATGGGCCAAAAGTGCAAGGAAGAGTCCAATGGCTTCTCAACAACACAAGGGACATAAGAGACTTGGGCTTTAGTGGCAAGAGAGGTCAGGGCCCAAAGATTCTTAACCCTACTCCAAGTCGAAGACTAGGAGCAAAGCGCATGCATGCCACAAGGACGGCCACCTTCCATTTCTTGGCCATGAGGTAAGTTAAGGTAAGTTTCAATTCGAATATATGCCTCTTTCTGTTTTGCAGGGTAGGATCTAGAATATTTACTTTATTGAGTCAAAGACATTTTAGGAATAGGTCTTTTTTCGATTATACACTTTTGTATCTTTTACTTTGTGCATTTTTGTAAGTTTTCCTTTTCTTATTTGGGTCGACCCTTGAAGGTCAAGCTGTCGAGCATATTAATAAGGCTCCTTCCAGCATTGTAGTTCGACAACCTTTTTGATATTAATAAAGATAGAACTTTTTCCCCAACAAGTTTTCTCTCAAGAATCTTGTGCGCTTATAATCTAGTTGAGACCAGCCCTCCTAGCTCTAAGTTTGTGATTTATCACGAGGTTCATCACCTCTCGTGTGGTTCACTTCACCTTTCCATCGAATACCAACCCAAAAACCCCTATCCAAGAAGTCTAAGGTCGAGTTTCTCACCTAAAGTTCTCCAAACAGCCCACGCGCATACATCCTTGAATCAAGGCTTGTATCATTTTGGTATCAGAGCTTAAAGCTCCTAAACCAGGTTGTTTCTATCCTTTAGCTTATTTTTTATTAGTTCTTGCATTAGTTTAAGTCGCTTCAAGAAAAATAAAAAAAATAACATCAAACTCCAAACCGAGTGCATCTAGCCTCCTACGTGTATCACTAGGGTTTAGATTCACTTTTGCGTTGCCATACACGTTTTCCTTTTTGTTAGAATCATATTTCCATTATTTTTAAGTCTAATTAAATAAAAAAGAAAAAGAAAATAGGAAAAATACCTAAGGGATTCGATTTGGACAGCTAGCAATAGTTGTCAAGAAAGTTTCCTTTTTTTCAAATCTTCATATTTTTGAATTTCCAATTCTCAGATTTTTTCCTTTTTGCATTTTCGAATCCCCCCCCCTTATAGAAGAAAACCCTCCTAATAATTTAGGAGTATCATAACTTGTCTTCTTTCTTTGTAGCACAATGGCAGAAGAAAATAGAGAAGCCACCGAAGCCATGATGGCCATGTTCACCACACTCCAAACACAACTCGCATCCATAGGCGAGAGGTTGGAGCGCGTGGAAAGACCGGTGAGATTCCAGGCCATAAGGCACGTGAGAGCGGAGCAAGACCGTCCTGACGGTCCTGAGCACCTTAGGACACGGCACGAACAGGAGGAACCCCAGCCAGATGGAGATGAGGACACACAACCTCATAACTATCACCATAGGCCGAGTGGACCTCCACGGCAACCAGAGGCACAAGATGATGGCTTTGAGCCATATGGTCTTCACCAGAGACCAAGAATGCCTCCTAGCATCATGCGGACTGGGTAACTCATCCTGATGTTAAGCTAACTCCTCCAAGTTTTGCAGGAAAAGTAGACCCCGAGGCTTACCTAGATTGGGAGAGAAGAATGGATCATATCTTTGACCATTACAACCAACCAGGACCTAGGAGAGTCTCAATGGCAGTAGCACAACTCATGGACAATGCCCTCATCTGGTGGGATCGTGAGGTATCTGACAGAAGGAGGAAGAGAATGAGGCCCATAGACTCATGGGTCGACATGAAAGACCTCATGCGACAAAGGTTTGTTCCACCTTACTTTCATAGAGACTTGCAGCGTCGTTTTCGTACTCTTAAGCAGGGTACTAAATCAGTAGAGGAGTACTATGAAGAGTTCGAGAAGCTAAGGAACAGATTGGGGCTCAATGATGATGAAGAAGCATTGATGGCACAATTCTTGGATGGACTCCAAGAAAGAATCAGCCGCAAGGTGGAAAGGCAAATCTACAATGACTTCAAAGACTTGTTCCACCTATCTGTCCAGGCTGAGCAGCACATCAAACATAAGACCCAAGACATCCGCAGCAAGCCTAAGACACCTTGGGCACCAAGCAACATGCCCAAGCCCGTAGACAAAGGCAAGAGCATAGAGATCGAGTCAAGGTTCAAGAGCAATCCTCCTGAACCCACCCGTGACCAGAGAGAGCCTGGTAAGTCTTCTAACCCTCAAAAATCACGTGACATCACTTGTTTCAAGTGTAGGGGTCGTGGACACATCTTAAGGGAGTGCCCAAACAACCGGGTCATGTTGATTACGGAGGCTGGAGAATATGAGTCCCAAGATGAAGAGGACTATGAACCAGAAGAGGAGTATGGTGACATTGAGTACCCTGATGTGGGGGAAGTGCTGGTCACAAGATGCATCCTCAGTGCAATGGTGGATCCTTCAAAGACCATCCAAAGGGAGAACATCTTCCACAGCCGTTGCACAATCAAGGGCAAGGTATGTAACCTCATCATAGATGGTGGTTCTTGCACTAACGTTGCTAGTGCATATATGGTTGATAAGCTAGGTCTAGAGAAGATAAGGCATCCTCGACCATATAGACTGAGATGGCTGGATGACAAAGTGGAGCTCAAAATCCATGAGCAAGTCACTGTGCCATTCAGTGTTGGCAAGTACCAAGACCAAGTCGTGTGCGACGTGGTGCCCATGCAAGCTGGCCATCTTCTACTAGGAAGACCATGGCAGTTTGACAAAGAGACCAGGCATGATGGCCGAACCAATCTCTACACTTTCGTGCATGACAAAAGAAAGGTCAGCTTGGCTCCTCTTACACCTGCCCAGGTACACGAGCTACAACTCCAAATGAGTAAGGAAAAGAAACTTATCAAGTCTAATTTTCTTATTCAACCAAGCCATGTCCGGAGAGCTCTAGCCTCGAAGGATTTAATGTTACTAATGGTTTTCAAAGAAGTGTTGAATGTAGAAAAGAACAGGTAGAGCTACCTCCTGAAGTTGCAACTCTCCTCAACAAGTTCCAGGATGTATTTCCAGAGGAGAAACCAGCAGGCTTGCCTCCTTTACGTGGCATAGAACACCAGATTGATCTAGTGCCCAGAGCAGCCCTGCCCAACCGGCCAGCCTACCGGATGAGTCCAGAGGAGTCCAAGGAGCTTGAGAAGCAAGTCAAGAAGCTCCTGGAGAAAGGCTATGTTTGAGAGAGCCTCAGTCCATGTGCCGTAGCAGTGCTACTAGTGCCCAAGAAGGATGGGACTTGGCGACTGTGCGTGGACTGCCGAGCAATAAACAACATCACTGTCAAGTACCGGCATCCAATACCACGGCTGGATGATATGCTAGATGAGCTGAGTGGAGCCATGGTCTTCTCCAAGATAGAGCTCAAGAGTGGATACCACCAGGTCAGGATGAAGGAAGGTGATGAATGGAAGACTGCTTTCAAGACAAAGCAAGGGCTATACGAGTGGACAGTTATGCCATTAGGCTTGACTAATGCCCCAATCACATTCATGCCCCTTATGAACCAAGTTCTTAGGGCGTACATCAGCAAGTTTGTAGTGGTTGACTTTGATGATATATTGGTTTATAGTAAGTGCCTACGGGAACACCTCACACATCTTGAGATGGTACTTAAAACCCTTCGACAAGAAGAGCTTTATGCCAATCTCAAGAAGTGCACCTTTTGTACTGATAAACTTGTCTTTTTAGGTTTTGTTGTAAGTTCACAGGGCCTACAGGTTGATGGAGAGAAGATTCGAGCCATACAAGAATGGCCAACACCAGGCAACATCAGCCAAGTAAGGAGCTTCCACGGACTGGCCAGCTTCTATAGGAGATTCGTGCCCAACTTCAGCAGTATTGCCTCACCATTGACGGCAGTAGTGAAGAAGAACGTGTGGTTCAGCTGGGGAGAAGCTCAGGAGAAGGCATTCCCGGCCTTGAAGGACAACCTTACACATGCACTAGTGCTAGTCCTGCCCGACTTCAACAAGACATTTGAAGTGGAGTGTGATTCCTCTGGAATAGGCATAGGAGCAGTGCTACCCCAAGGAGGGAGACCACTGGCATACTTCAGTGAGAAGCTAGGTGGTGCCTCACTGAACTACCCCACTTATGACAAGGAGCTTTATGCCCTTGTCCGAGCATTGGAGACTTGGCAGCATTACTTGCTGTCCACGGAGTTTGTGATTCACACTGATCATGAGACTCTCAAACACCTCAGAGGGCAAACCAATCTCAAGAAGAGACATGCCAGGTGGATGGAGTTCATAGAGACCTTCCCATACGTCATCAAGTACAAGAAGGGCAAAGATATTGTTGTAGCCGATGCACTATCAAGGAGGTTTGCCTTGATATCCACCATGGAGGCAAAGGTCCTAGGGTTTGAGCACATCAAGGACCTATACAAGGATGATCCTGACTTTGCTGAGAACTACAAGGAGTATGGCACAGGGAGTCATTGCAAGTTCTACATCCATGAGGGATTCTAGTTCCGAGAAAGAAGGCTGTGCATACCAAAAGGATCATTAAGGGAGCTTATCATCCGAGAAGCTCATGGAGGAGGACTAATGGGCCACTTTGGTGTCGACAAGACTCTAGCAGTGGTCAAGGAGCACTTCTACTGGCCACACATCAAGAGGACAGTAGAAGCTCACTGTGCAAGATGCATCACTTGCAAGAAGGCAAAGTCCCGAGTGTAACCTCACGGGTTGTATCTCCCACTGCCCATACCTACACATCCATGGGTGGACATCTCAATGGACTTTGTTCTAGGTCTGCCCAAGATCAACCACAAAGATGCAATCTTTGTAGTGGTGGACAGGTTCTCCAAGATGGCACACTTCATTCCATGTGCTAATGTCAATGATGCCACACAAACAGCTGAGCTGTTCTTCAGGGAGATAGTACGGCTTCATGGAGTGCCAAGGACCATCGTATCAGACAGGAACACCAAGTTCCTCAGCCATTTCGGGAGGACCCATTGGAGGAAGCTAGGCACGAAGCTACTCTTCTCTACCACCTGCCATCCTCAAACCGATGGCCAAACTGAAGTTGTCAACAGGACACTATCAACTCTTCTCAGGACTACACTAGGGAAGAACCTCAAGACTTGGGTGGAGTGCCTGCCATTCATAGATTTCGCTTACAACTGAGCCATGCACTCAGCAACCAAGAAGACACCCTTTGAAGTAGTATACGGCTTCAACCCTCTCACCCCATTGGAGCAAACGCCACTGCCACCAGCAGAAATGACCAACCTCAACGGAGCATCCAAAGCAGAGTTCATAAGGAAGTTACACCAGAAGGTAGCAGAGAACTTGGAGAAGAGGACCGGGCAGTACGTGACTCATGCTAACAAGGGAAGAAAGGAGGTGACCTTTCAACCAGGCGATTGGGTGTGGCTACACCTACGGCAGGAGAGGTTCCCCAACCTAAGGAGTTCCAAGCTAGCACCAAGAGGAGATGGACCATTCAGAGTGCTCGAGAGGATCAACAACAACGCCTACCGGATCGAGCTGCCAGGTGAGTTTAATGTGTCCAATACGTTCAATGTTACTGACTTGGCCCCTTTCCATGCAGATGATCCAGTTTTGAGGACAAAACCTACTGAAGAGGGAGGGAATGATGAGGACATCAGGTCGTACATCCAGCCAGGAGACCAGACTGGCCGACCAGGAAGCTTGCCCAAGACAGCCGGGCCATCTGGCACGCCTGCCGGTCCAAGCAGTACCGCCGGACCCTCGACCAATAGGACCAGAGCAACCAGCATTGCCGGCGGAGAGGCCCAAGCTTCCGGCACACTTGGTGGGGACGTGAATGACACCGCCGGTCCCCCTGATGACACCGCCGACTCCGGGATCAACTTGGCCGGTCCTGAAGTCATTCCGGCCAGTACCGCGCACAGTCCAGCCGGTACAGGCGATCCAGCCGAGTACACGCGCACTTCCACTTCTACACAAGAGGACTCGGACCAAATGAGCTACCAGCTCAAGGACATGCACTTAGAGAAAGTCTCAACACCAGTAGTACCTCAAGGAGCAATGTCAAGAAGCAGATCAAGGGCGCTCTTCCACAAATTCAGCCTATGGGTCAACAAGCTTCTAGAAGAAGATCGACTAAGGACAATGGGCCAAAAATACAAGGAACAGTCCAATAGCTTCTCAACAACACAAGGGACATCAGAGACTTGGGCTTTAGTGGCAAGAGAGGTCAAGGCCCAGAGATTTGTAACCCTACTCCAAGTCAAAGACTAGGAGCAAGGCGCGTGCATGCCACAAGGATGGCCACCTTCCATTTCTTGGCCGTGAGGTGAGTTAAGGTAAGTTTACATTTGAATATATGCCTCTTTCTG